>LR990351.1:12605424-13855424 GCA_905147345.3 Mythimna impura
GAAACATTAGGTCGTGCGCATAAATTCAGTGCCTTGAATACATTAATGAAAGGATAAGCCGCTACTATAAGCCCAGGTTTTAACACGTAAAGTACTGAGGGTGGTACTAAAAATCATTATTATTTATGGCGAGAGATGTACAGTTATCTCACCCAGCCGGTTTTTTTATTGAGGTGGGTAATCACCAAATAATTTATACCGCTCTGGGTGGAGTGCGAGGACGTATCAAACTTGTAATGACTAAAACCCACCTATATTCTTTCAGTTGACCTTGAGAACATTCTCGCAGTCCACCCAGACGGATTGACCTTGGACGTGCATGTAGATTCACGTACCTACACATATTATTCCTGTGTGCGTTGGGTGTCTTATAAAATAGCAAATGCATACAGAAACAATGTGCATATGAATCTACACACACGTTCAAGTCCAACCCACCTTCGTGAGATAGAATATCTATAGCTATAAACTAGGGATGCAACGGGAATGGTTATGTTGGAACCGAATTCGAAATCCGAGTTTTTTAATTTTGATTCTCAGAATTCGATACTGAACCGGAATCGTAACCAAAATCGGAGGGGGAGGTGGAGGCAGAAGCGTTAAGTGAAACACTACAAAAAAAAAATAAAGTATAAATGAAGAGAAAACTCACAACATTCTAAATGAAATAAAACAACAAGTGAAAGAGTTATTGAGGTTTCCTGCGTGATAAGTATTAACTTGTTTGCGGCCTTTATCGGAATCGAAAGCTCAAAATCAGTCGGAAGTTTCGAACTCTCGGAATCGGAATTAATAATAAATAATAAAACCCTATCGCCGTATCTCTACGTTGACGTCGTGGTAGGCCTTGCGTGCTCCAATATACCCTAGGTCTGTATAGGTAAAGTTTGCTTTGCCGTAATATGCCTAGGGTGAGGGGCCAGACTAAAAGAGATACAATTCGCAGTGCAGTTTTGTAGCGAACTGTTGGGCATTAGCGACCCCACGGACCCGATCTCCCGGGAGAATTCTTGTTCTTCATCTCCGGCTTGCCTTTATTGGCCGGCCGTAGTGAACACTGACGAGGAACTGAGCTCCCACCTCTTTCTTGCCTTTATTGGCTGGCTTGAGTGGAGATTCGCAAGAGCAAACGTGCTCGAGAGAAGGATGTATAATCCAGTAAGGTGCTGGTAGGGATCTTGACCGGACCTCCGGGATTGTCCTGATAGCCGTGGTATACCTCTCCACTCTTCAAGCACCTCAGGATATGTTGCCCTCTTATTGCTACGTCACTTCGTGCTAGCGGCCGTTTTTGGGGGCCCATTTATTGAGTGTGCAAGTCACCCCCTGCCTTTTTTCGATGGATATTAATAACGTTGTTCAGGCAGAGGCCATAGTCTTAACATAGTTCCATGTTACCAGTCCATTTAAGACTCCAAAAACCATAGCCCTATTATATTTGTTCTCCATATGTCGTAATAGTTTTTCAACAACCGGGGGTTGTCCTTGGGTGCACTAGCATATCATGGATGGCGTATCAGCTCCCACGATCCCCGGTCCAAGTGTGGGAGGGAACACCGAGGTGGTTTTTAGTCAGTAAGAGTCTGACAGACCCCTTCGCCTGCCCCAGGTGAAGGACATCCATGAGGATTTTCCACCTCGGCAACAAAAAAAAAAAAAAAAAAAAATGGGTGCACTAGCATAGCGCGTACAGGGATAATCGTCGGTTGGTATCATGTTACATTATAATTATCTAAAGGGCCTCTGCGAGTTGGCTTCGGCTCCTCGTACGCCTCTCAAAGGTCCAGGACCTCAGGGTCCTGAGACAAAAAAAAAATTATAGCCCAAAGAAAAGAAAATATATGACATGTTACATAATAAGTTTCAGTTCTTTTTAACATTGGACCTCCATAACATCTATACTAATCTATACTAATATTATAAAGCTGCAGAGTTTGTTTGTTTGTTTGTTTGTTTGAACGCGCTAATCTCTGGAACTACTGGTCCGATTTGAATGTTTCTTTCAGTGTTGGGTAGTCCATTTATTGAGGAAGGCTATAGGCTATGTTTTTTTTTTTCAAAATTAGGGATCCGTAATAAAATTGCTATTTTGTAACACAAGGTGTAAAATCGAAAACCTATTTTTGCGTGCGCTGCAAAAACTATTGACAATAGAACAAAATGATGTACTACGGGTTTGTAGATCCCATTAAGACCTACAAAAAAGTCCGCGAGAACATATATCTAGCTATCATGGTTTAATCACAATAACCGATTTTGTGTTCAAAATAATTATTAAATCGTCTGAAGAAAAACAAACTACGTTAAATATGTATCGTAATATTAATCTTTATCGAAATTAAGCATTATGTTATCAAGAGTATTTATGTAGAAGTAAAATACTTTTTGTTTCATCTCAATCGGATATTTCGTTTAAAAGTTATCACGTGTGTAAGATGTTAAGAGTTGGTACCTATTAATGAGTTATGTTATGGGCCATAGAATTTTTTATCAACATAAAATCCTGTAATAATCTTTTTCGAAATATATTTGTTGATGAGATCAAGAAGATGCAGTCCATTATCCGCAGGAATTTCTTGATTCTTTAAACCCGAGTGGCCTCCCCCCCCACATTCTCTCAAGTTAAAAATTGGTGCCCCAATTATTTTACTTAGAAATCTTAAGCCAGCAAATTTATGTAACGGGACTCGACTTCAGGTTAAATTTCTTCGCAATAACGTGATCGTTGCAACAGTTTTGACTGGTCCAGCGGTTGGTCAAACAGTACTTATACCTCGGATCCCAATGATTCCAAATGATTTGACTTTTCATTTTAAAAGAGTCCAATTCCCAATTAAATTATCTTTTGCCGTAACGATAAATAAATCACAGGGGCAAACATTTAAATATGTAGGATTAGATTTACGGCAAGACTGTTCTTCGCACGGCCAACTATATGTCGCGTTGTCAAGATCAGGTTGCGGAAACAATCAATATATTCTTCTGCCACAAGAAAATAAAACGAAAAATATAATTTACTCAGAAGTACTTTAAAATAATATTTAAACCCGGTTTAAAGTGGACGGACACTCCCGCCTATAGTCGTAATTCTTATGTGTCTGGCTGAATGTCGAACAGATAGACAGCTAATGCCTGCGACTTATACAATTTAACTTAATTTATATTTTTCTTAATATTATAAAGCTGAAAAGTTTGATTGTTTGTTATGAACGCGGTAATCTCGGGAAATACTGATCTGATATGAAAACTGTTTAAATATTCAATAGTCCATTTATTGAGGGCGGCTATATTTATCTCGGTATTTCCACGGAAACGAGAAAAACGCGGGTGAAACCGCGGGGCACAGCTAGTCTATTATATACCTACCTTTCTTCGATTCTAGCTGTACATACTTTAAAAGGCTACGCTCGTGTAGATAGATTAATGTAACTTTCCAGTTCATGCTCACTACAACTCTTGGTTTTCTTTAGTGTTGGTAATATATAAATTGACATTATACACCTAATTAGCTAGTCTAAGTGGATTCAATAAAAAGTGGTCGAAATGGGAAAGGTCCCGCGAAAATAAAGAAACCGTTGCTTTTGAATATGGCCTTCAAAATAGTTCCAAATAAACTACCACTATGTGACTACCCTTTAGTTAAGGGGATGCAACTCGACATACATTTTCACTGTTTTTCATACAACCACTCTTACGCGATTATGACGTTATTACACATGTTTCACTAAATATTTTGGAAACACAGTATCTTGTGGATATTATCTAGGCTTCTATTGAAATCAATTTATAAATTTGTGTAAAACTAATCCAGTAATGACCTCTTAAAATCTGCTAATTTGCATGAACTTTGACACTTCATAATTTACTCAAAAATTAAAAAAGTCAAAAAAGTATAAAATTTACATTTGTAAATTTAATCAAGATTCAAAATGATGAATTTTTTTTTAACACGTTGAACGCCACACTAAAAACCGTATTTAGCCCAGGGGGCCGCTTTTTTTTTTTTTTTTTTTTTTTTATTAATGATAGGCTCGCGTTTGACCACCATCTCACCTGATGGTAAGCGATGATGTGGTCGACGATGGAGCACGCTTGCCTAGAAGTAGCCTATTCACTCTTGACTTAAAGACCCCTAAGTTGTAGCTATCAGGAAACACAGACTCCGGCAAGGAATTCCACTCCTTGGCTGTACGCATAATAAATGTGTTCTTAAAACGTTTTGTGCGTATGGGTGGGATATCCACCATGTACCGGTGGCGCAACGCCGTACGTCTAGTGGTCCGATGATGGAACGGACTTGGCGGAATTAGATTGTGCAATTCCAGTGCACACTCCCCGAAATGTAAACGATAGAAAACCGACAGGCCAGCAACTCGGCGGCGATGTCCAAGGCTTTGGAGCTTCGACTCAACAAGTGCATCATTGCCAATGATCCTCTTGGCTCGCCTCTCAATTGACTCTATCGCATCAAGCTGGTATTTGGCAGACCCGTCCCAAAGATGAGAGCAGTACTCCATACACGATCGAACTTGCGCTTGATAAAGTTTTAGTAGCTGTTCCGGCGTGAAGTACCGTCTGACCTTCGCGAGGATTCCCAGCTTTTTTGCTGCCAGTTGAGCCTTTGCTTCGATGTATGGCCCAAAGTTGAGAGTTGACGTCAGCGTAACGCCAAGAAGATCAAGATGGTCGGTTATTGGCACGGTCACACCTCGGAAAGATGGAGCCGGGTGGAATTGACTCCGTTTAGCGGAAAAAAGACACGCTTGGGTTTTAGTTGCATTGAACTTGACCAGATTGGCATCGCCCCAATCGGAGACCGCCTTCAAGGACGAGTTCAAGCGTTCAACCATAGCCTCTCGGGATGACTGGATCTGTGACCCACTGGCGCGTGCGTCAGCCACATATCTCTCGGCAACAGTGCTGTCGTCTGCATACCCAAAGATACCGGGTTTAAGTAAGTCATTTATGTGCAGCAAAAACAGTGTTGCCGAGAGTACCGACCCCTGAGGGACCCCGGCATTAATATCCATTTGACCGGACGAGCAGCCATCAACGACCACTCGGATGGATCGATCCCTCAAGAAGTCTGCGATCCAATCACACAGACCAGTGGGTAGACCGAAGGAAGGAAGCTTAGCAATGAGGCTTTCGTGCCAGACCCTATCGAAAGCCTTCGAGATATCAAGGGAGACGGCAAGCGCTTCCCCATGCTTCTCGATGGCTTCGCTCCAGATGTGAATGGCATACGCTAGAAGGTCCCCAGTGGACCGATTTTGGCGAAAACCGTATTGCCGGTCACTGAGGATGTCGTTAGCTTCTAGGTATGCCAGAAGTTTCTTGTTTAGCACCCGTTCCATACTCTTACAGAGGACGGACGTAACAGAGATGGGTCTGTAGTTTGCCGGGTCAGCTCGACTGCCCTTCTTGGGCACAGGCTGCACGTTAGCTTGCTTCCATGCAATCGGCACTTTTCCAGTCTCATATGAGATGCGAAATAGGCGTGTCATGATCGGAGACAATTCGGGCGCACAAGTTTTAAGCACAGTAGCTGGTATCCCGTCGGGGCCGCTAGCTTTGTTCACATCGAGATTACGCAGGACCCTACGAACGTCCTTTTGATGGATACGAACGTCTGACATCCTCGTCGCGCATCCATCAGGAGAAACAGGTGGCCGTGCGTCACCAGAATTCAGACGTGAAGATTCCGCAAAAAGAGAGGCAAACAAGTTTGCTTTCTCCTCAGCGGTGTGAGCCAGCGACCCATCGGGTTTCAGCAATGGCGGAAGTGAGGGACGGCAGAAGTTCGATTCAACCGACTTAGCCAGGGACCAAAACGCTTTACTACCTGCGGGGTATGAAGCAAGTTTGCTCCCAATTCTGCTTATGTGGTCAAACCGAGACCTCTGCAACACCTTCTTGCAGGACTTGGCAGCCCTGTTAAAGGCCTTCTTCTTCTGAGCCACGTCGCTTGCCTTGCGCGTACGAGCGTCAGCCCAAGCTCGATATGCCGCGTGCTTAAGCGCGTCTGCGCGATCACATTCGGCGCCAAACCATGGACGAGCTTGGCCAGACATAGTTACGTCAGAGAATGGGATGAAGTACTCCATCCCCTGCCGCAACACATCCGTCACGGCATCTACGCACGACGAAGCATCATCTGAAGAAAAGCAAGTGGGCTGCCAAGGATAGCATGCGAAGAAAGACCGCAAGCCATCCCAATCTGCTGACCTGTATCGCCAAACCCGCCGGGTGCCTCTAGGGCTGGGATCGGGCGGGGAGTAGACAGACACAGACTTAACCAGACAGTGGTCGGAACTGCCTAAAGGCGAACATATCGACACAGAGTAGCGGTCTGGATCTGTTGTCAGCAAAAGGTCCAGGCAATTGGCTGTGTGCGAATCCACATCCGGCACCCTCGTTGCCCCCTGGACCAGCTGGGCGAGATTTAATGCTAGCGCTAGCTTTCGCACCTCTCGCCCAGCGTGGTCTGTGGACTGGTACGGGAAAAGCCACTCTTGGTGGTGGGCATTAAAATCCCCCAGTAACACCAATTGAGCAGAAGGGTACCGCTGCTGAGCCGCATCCGCCGCCTCACTCAGATGTTGTGTGAGCCCGGATGCCTCTTGATCTCCGCTGTGCGAGCGGTAGACACAAGCGTAGATTATTTTATCTAGGCCTGTGTCCACCAAAGTCCAAAGCGTCGAGAACCTGGAGTCCTCAAGGTTACGGAGACGCCGATAGCAGATGTCGTTCCGGGCGTACATACATACACTCGCACGTGGTTTGAAGTTGTGCTCCAAGGTAAAACCTGGGTAAGAAAGGTACGACACGTCGGACGGACCTCTGATCTGCGTCTCCGAAAGGAAGAAGAGAGCTGGTTTTTCAGTCTCGAGGTGGTGGTGGACTGCGACGAGATTTGAGTGCAGACCTCGTATGTTAATGAGGTGCACTTTGTGAGAGAGGGAGACCGCTTGGCGGTCACCGCCAATATGTCGGATCCAGAGGGCCACGGCGGACATCGTGTATCCACATGGTCTCGATCACTACAAAAGCTCCTAGATGGCCGACGGACACCGATTCGACTGTTTTTACTAACGCAAGTGATCCGCACGGCCCCATAGTACAGCCACGGTAATATTATCTATACAGTATTGTAACTCGGCCGTATCTTGGAAATAAATGCCTACAGCCGCGCGGTACGTAAACATGCGATAGGGCTGCCCGCACTATGGCTGCCCGCCTCCAGCATTTTAATTACATTTGCCTACTTTGTGTTACCATTTAGTTTTGTGATTGTAAATATACTTTTTTTATATAAACAAATAAAATACTTTGTGAAGTGAATAGGAAGTGTTCAATATTTGCGACCGAAAAATATTTGCGCCTCGACTGAGACGTACCTACGAAATGCTTTATTATTAAATTATAAAGTACAAAAATCCGCATTCTAAAGCTTAATTAAAAATTGTTTTGGGAAACATGGACAAGGTGGAGAAAAAGGAATATCTTTTACTTGGTTATAGATACCTGCAGCTACTTTACAATTTATATGTTTGGTTTTAAATGAAGAATTCATGCAACCAAAAACAGCACAATATATCCTACTCGTCATATTAAATATATAAATATGTACTTGAGCTTATTTTTATTAAAAAAATCTCGCGGCACAGATGCGACTGTCTGCATCCCGAGCGCACCTCGAGATCGAGGCGCGTAGGTATAGCTCGCGTTTCGTCCGTTTGTATGAAGTTGGAATACTGTATAGATAATATTACCGTGGTACAGCCGAGCCTTTTGGCACAAAAAAAAAATCCAAAAGACTTTGAATTTATGGGCTTTCTAAAAGTTGTTACCAAAAATTTTATGGGTACTTATAGTTAGTATTTTAAATATTTCAATTGAGTGATGATATATTTACATAGGTGATTAATTTTTAATCTTTTGGAAGTAGGTACTAGAAAGTCGCTACGATTATAATAAGTTAAGTAAGTCAAGAACGTATCAAATAAGGAATGGGTTCAGTAGGCAATAATATACACAAAAGCCATAATGTAACGAAAAATATTAAAAAACTTTTAAGGGTTTAAAAATAACACGTATTTCCTGGAACAAGATTTGTAAAACATTCGAGTAAATCACAGAATTAGCGATTGCAAACAGAGTTTTCAGGCATTATCTCTCTTTTTTCGCGTTGCCTATTCATCTAACATCGCGTTGGATTGCGTAAGATGAAGTAACAAGCTTATAAACCATGCTCGATGTTGACGATAGGCGAGTGAAAAAAGACCCTATTAAAGCGCTAAATCTTAGCAAAAACACATGACCTGATTCTACCCATGATGTTGAAAAGATGAGTATGTACCTAAAAACAAACCTGAGCATACGAGTACCTAAGAACAAACCATCCTTCACGTCTCCACTCGTATTGTGATACTAAGAAATTACAAAGCAAAAGCATCCTTATCTCACGTCTATCGTTAAAATAGGCACGGTAGGCACGAGGATGAAGAGGCACTTTAGAATGCAGCAGGCACTTTACACGTGGGTTCATGAAATGATTTGCAAAATCAGCCCTTCATAGGGGGATTTCAAGGTTTTTTGAAGGGGGTATGAACAAAAGAGTTACAAAAGTGTGTACGAGTAACAAATTAAATAAGAGCTTTAATAACAATCTTAATTTTTATTCAGATCAAATACACTAATTGCAACGCCAGTAACATATTTTAGTATAAAAATAGCAATTAGTGTATTTAATCTTAAAAACATTAAAATCAAGTATAATAATCATAATCAGCCTTATAATGTTCCCACTGCTGGGACTTAGGCCTTCTCTCTAGGAGGAGATAGACCGAAATCCACCACGCGGATAGCAAGAATGTGAATTTTTGATTCTAGGACATGTCGGTTTTCTCAAGATGTTTTCCTTCACCGTTTTGAGAGCAGTGGTGTTTAAATAAATTACACAAAGTAATACGTTTGGCTGGGTTTGAACCGTTGACCTACAACCCGGGGCCGATACCACAGGCCACCATTGCTCTTAACCTTTTGACGTGCGTAATTAGAGACACAATAGTAAGACAATGGCTTGCGGGCGCCGGCTACCGCCTGAGCGTTAATGAATTAAAGTTAATAAATTAAAATCAATCAAATAACAGCCATATGAGTCAATCTCCAAGGTAAAGAATAACTACCAATGTCGTTCTGAGGATGGATTACCGTCTTAACGTACCGATAATCCTTTTTACCTCGGTGAGTACGTCAAACCGATAGTCCCGGTCGACAATTGCATATTCAGCCTTTTAATGTTCCCACTGCTGGGACTCAGGCCTCCTCTCTCTAGGAGAGGGAATGGGCCGTAATCCACCACGCGGGCCCAGTGCGGGTTGGTGGATGTCACATGTCTTCGAATTTTTGGTTCTAGGACATGCCGGTTTCCTCACGATGTTTTCCTTTACCGTTTTGAGAGCAGTGGTGATGAAATAAATTACACAAAGTAATGCGCCTAGCTGGGTTTGAACCCGCGACCTACAACTCGTAAGTCGGGGTCATTACCACTCGGCCACCACTGCTCTCGACAATTGCAGATCTTTGAATTTTTGAGTTTTGGGTATCGTGTTACCCAATTATTACTGGGCTGTAGAGGTCAGATTGTATCAAATGTGTAATTTTTGATAAGAAATAAATATTATTGTTATTATAGATTGGCAGTCGTTCTATCTAAAATACTATCAGCTGGATTCGGTTTGACTACAAGCCGACCGCATTATAGTTGGGAAAAAGCTCGGCAGGTTGTTTTTTTTTTTAATTGATATAAACTAGTGCTTGACTGCGATCCCACCTGATGGTAAGCAGCGATGCAATCGTTGATGATGAGGCGCACTAGTTTATTAAGAGCCTATTCACTCTAGCCTTGAAGACACCCAAATTATAATCGGATGGAAAGACCTCAGCAGGCAAATTACATCCATCAACTTTACTACCTGTAACTGCGGAATTATATGTATATACATTAGAATTACTCACTAGCAAGCTCTTCCGCCTGGTTAACGAATTATAGCCACTTGCACAATTACCCAGCCAAAATACTCTGAATGAGTAATAAATACTGACGGAATTAATATAAGAGCAAATAAACATACTTTCATGATAATAGTCCGTGAACATACATATTGCATGAGCGGTAGATTTCGTCTCTGGTCGCTCAATGAAGACGCCAATTTCGCACTTGACAGGAATTCCAATTACTTCCATTTAATGTGAAATGGCAATATCACGAGCAATATTGCTCATAGATTTTGTATTGCACTGCATTTATTGATCAATGATACTTGAGACGCAGTGTGATATTGCGTCATGTTATTGGCTTTAGCAAGACGGGATGTATAGAAATCTTATTGAATGTATTTTAATAGTAAGTTGCTCTTATTACTCTATATTGATATTTGATCATGGAAACTTTAGTATAGGTATCAAGACTTTAAGAGGAGATAGACAAACATATAATTGGACTTATCAAATGTAATATTTTATGTTAATTGAATGTAACAAATTGAAAGCAAAATTTTGAGGTTCAATGAAATTAAAATTAGACGAAATGTTAACGACTCAGCTTTAAAATCCTGTCGAGTTAACGTTTTAAAACGCGCGTATAATTTTTACTGTATAAAACTCGTTGAATTACACTTAAAAATGCAGGCAAACGTAAACGTCTTTTAATATTAGGGCGTAATGCAAAAGCTGTTACAGCAATTACAAACACGGCTACCACATGCATTTTACATGAGCTCTCGTAACCAGCTGGAAAAATCTGATAAAAGCCAACGACGTAGCACATGGCTGCTCGTGATGATACTACAAGTTTCCTCCAGAACAGCGATTTATCACGTAAGCGGTGAGCTATAACCTAAATGTAAGAGCGATTGGATGCAGGTTCCGTCTGAATGATGCATGAGACGCGGCCAATGTCACACATGTGCGCACTCTGCGCAGATGCCAACTGTACCAATATCGAGCTATCTGCTGATACGTCTAATTTAATACGCTGCAACATGTGCCAACTAACGCGGAAACAACATAACTCGTACTATACGTGTCACGTGCAAATGGAATGGTTATGCACGGATTATCGATACCCATAGCGCGTACGGGTGGCACGACACTAGGTGATAAAAATTTGCGAGCATCCAATGTTCGAAGCGGCTCGAGTTCGGCCCATAATCGTTGTTCGAAACGTCTAAAAATCCGTCGAACTCCTACTACTGTGCTATTTGCGTCGCCTCATACACTTTATAATAACGGCAAAGTTAGACAGGAGTATGCTTCTTAAAAGTTTGTACTCGAGGCTCGGATAACGTTGCATCCCGCGGTGCTTGGCACTATTCCAGAGGACATCGCAGTCAGGACGTCGTCGTTCTAAATTATTTTATTATTTCATGACGTTAGTAAAAACATTTAAGTGGTTCGCGCGCAACGTCGGTTTTTATTCAAACATGGTTATTTATTCGACGTCATACGTTGTGAATAGAATGTTCGAAAATCGTTGAGAGGAGAGAGCTCTCAGCCTCTGTCGTAATTCAAACACACGAGTCAGTTACTGCCACGTATGTTATAAACAATGTTTTGAACCACTCACATCCGTGATATAGCTTTCCCTTGTTTGCATATTATTATTCGTACTATATGACACGTGAGGATTAAGTTTCGATTTCATTGAAGTTTCAACTTATGTTTTATTCATATAGTCATAAGTTCCAGGCGACAGTAGCGGTGTAGGTATAATTTCACAGAAACTTGTAAGCTCGTTAGTATTTGGTAACTTAGAAGAAGTATCTGGTAACATTGCTTCGATAGTAGGGAAACTTCAACGGTCCGGACTAAGCGTTTCGCCTCGTCGTTTATACCGCGTACATCGAAGGACTGGAACAATTTGCCTGCTGCGGTTTTCCCGTCCAACTATAATTTAGATGTCTTCAAGGCTAGAGTGAATAGTCATCAATGATTGCATCTCTGCTTACCATCAGGTGGGATCGCAGTCAAGCACTGGTTTATATAAATAAAAAAAAAGATATTAGGGTTCTTTATTTTTGCTAGAGAGTTTACAATTAAAGCTAACATAGCTTTTTCAGCTAAGCCATGCCAACATTTGCTAGGTCTTCACCCAGATTAAAATAGTCTGATGCGGTCATCTCATTATTTATTACAGCATTTAACCTATTCTATAGGACATAATTTCTGGTCACAAACAGTATAAATGCTATATTAGCATAATAGTACACTTTTCAGCGAGATTTTGGCCGAAGCATCCAATATGTAGTGACATTAATCTAGACGAACGGTTAAACGTACTGTCTGGGTCCTTTCCAGCGTATTGCGGTACACTTTATCAGACAGCAGACATCCACTAAACATGGGTCACATAAATAGCTACAATGAAATATTTTTGTTGAAAATAGTTCTGTAGATAGGTAATCGTCGCATTTTGGGACATGTAAAGGTAAATTTAAAAAAAATGAAAGAAAAACCTATTTGTTTCCGCGAAATAATTCAATCTTAAAACTAAAAATCAATTAATCCAAAAAACCAATACAACCGACTTCAATGTAAAAAAACACTGAAAAGTGCAAAATAACTTTAATTTCGGAAGTCGGTGTTTCTATAATAGTTTTGTCGTTATATAACACCGACACCCGAAATTAAAGTTATTTTGCACTTTTCAGTGTTTTTTTTTTACATTGAAGACGGTTATATTTTTTTGTGAAAAGTTTTTTATTTTACTCTTTTTAGATATGGTACCACCACTAAAAAGTACCCCTCAGCCAAACTTAAATACCTTATAGCCAGAGTGCATCTAATGACAATTCTAATAATCCCAAATTTTTACACTTTTTATTTGTGGTAGCACAACAAAAATGTACCCCTCAGCTAATCACCATCAGATTTGGTCGATGGTACCTTATAGCCAGAGTACATCTCATGACAATTGTAATAATGCCAAACACGGTTAGATTACATTAATTTATTACAGAGTTCCTTTGCCTAACTTCAGGCTTTATCATCAGATCAGTTCGATATATTCTCCCTCTTCTTTCAGTCAGTCATCGACTACACGTATAAACAAAGCAATTTTACTTGTTGCGACGGTTCTGCTGTGATCCTATGAGGAGTTCTGTTCCATATTCTCGAAGATCATGATGAGATCATTACAATATTTCTAAGGGACCAACTCTAATAATATAATAATGTAATAGGATAATGTAACGACAGGCATTGCTAAAAAAAATATCTTAATTATGACAAAAGCGACAGCAATCTTTTTTTTGGTGGATTGTCATCAAGTGGCTTCTTCCTTTCTAGGGTAGAGCGATTTACGAATCAAACCTACGTGTACGTTCCTTCATTTGCCCTTTATGTTGTTAGGCCACGGTAAGTCTTTCAAATGTTTCCGCAGCCCTAGTAGGCATCGGCCCTGCTAGGCCCCATTGGATTTGCTTGTACCGTTGACTCGGGCTTGATCCTTACCTGACGGCCGGACGGCGAGCTACCTACCTATAGCTCGTCGTCAGCAAATCCATGCCAACGGTGGCCGGGGAAATCACCATGATTTACCTGAAGCCCGAGGCGTCTCCAGTGGCGGTGGCTGAGGTGTGACGATGTTTTCTCCTTCTTCGATTGCGGCTATCTCCTTTGCGCGCAATTACTACTTCGCAGAAGGAGGTGATCGCTTCCCGTTTCGTCTCGTTCTGGATCACGGCTTGAACTATTGCCGGACGTTAAATGTCGCCGCCACCGTCGCCTCAATAAGAACATGATGGTCCTCCACCCAAGAGGGGGGACTTCCACCTTATGATCTACTTTGTTTTCAAGCGAACCGCACAGGGGACCAACCCAGGTGTTTCTTTCGCCTGAATCCAAAACAGAAAGAAAAGAAAGAATGAAAAAAATTTTTGGCACACACAGATACACACAGTGTAGAAAAAAGTAGATATAAAGAAACTTAAAATTAAAAACCGGCCAAGTGCGAGTCGGACTCGCCCATGGAGGGTTCCGTAGCAGCAAGTAACATAATAATAATCTCTGTACTAAAAAAAAACTACTGACCAGATCTCGTTCAAACCAATTTTCGTTGGCAGTTTTTATAGTAATGTACATCATATATTTTTTTTAGTTTTATCATTCTCTTATTTTAGAAGTTAGAGGGGGGGGACACACATTTTACCACTTTGGAAGTGTCTCTCGCGCAAACTATTCAGTTTAGAAAAAAATGATATTAGAAACCTCAGTATCATTTTTGAAGACCTATCCATAGATACCCCACACGCATGGGTTTGATGAAAAAAAAAATGTTGAGTTTCAGTTCTAAGTATGGGGACCCCCAAAATTTATTGCTTTTTTTCTATTTTTGTATGAAAATCTTAATGCGGTTCACAGAATACATCTACTTACAAAGTTTCAACAGTATAGCTCTTATAGTTTCGGAAAAAAAGTGGCTGTGACATACGGACGGACAGACGGACAGACAGACAGACAGACAGACAGACAGACAGACAGACAGACATGACGAATCTATAAGGGTTCCGTTTTTTGCCATTTGGCTACGGAACCCTAAAAATGAACACTAATATTGTGTGTCTCGACGTAATATATCTCTTACACTTTCAACATTTTTCTTCAACTATCTCTCACAGCCATACTCATAATATGACCAATATTGCATTATTAAACCACCAGATATTACACCGGCTATAACAATATTAATAAACAACTGCCCCAAAACCATTCTTAGAGCTTATTGGGTAGTAACGATCAATTGCATAGTCCCCAAGTTGTCGCGTAGAGTGCAGTGCGCAATTGAATTTGCATATTGCGATAACAGTTCCAATATCCGCTGGGGATAAACCAGTCGGTTATTTACAGTACACACTAGAGTATGTTTTAGATTATTAGCCATTATGTGTATGATAATGTGGAGACTTGCATGGGGAGGGTTATCTTTAGCGAATACAACGCGGGGTGTATGCGTTGTATTCGCTAAAGATTTTCATTAACTCTAAAAGTCGAAATGCAATCAGTATTTCCCGGGAATATGTGAATACAATCACATCAATCAGTTTTAATTAAGCCTCTGGGCGGTTTTAGTACATATTGTGGGAACGGAGCTCAAATCAAAGGCTTCTAGTTAGATTTACTATTATTATATTACTAAAAGTTACCCCTATGCTTTTATTACCACAAACCTTAAAAAGGTATCATCACCTTGCCAGTCTGCAAGTCAGTATGTGTGACCTCTATGGACTCCACAGTATTGACTCTGGAGCGAGTTGGATGCAACGACGAAAAGAAGATGTTTGCCCTGCAATATAAACTAAACTATTAAAGAAATTAATCAGATTGACAGACCACATCAATTTATTTATAACATGAAATTAATCTGATTCGTTCTTTTCTCTAGGAACTCTCTCAGATATTTGATTTCATTCATGTATTTAACACATGCTTTGTTACGTATTACATATCATTTCCCCATTTAATTCTAAAACCACCAACACACAACCACACATCCGACCTAACCGTATGCAATGCATATAATCACGCTCAAGTACGCATACACTTATTTGCGGCACGTTTAACGCGTCGTCAGGCTCAGTAATTATCGACATCAGTAAAACTAAATGACCTCTGATTTAATTCGCCCGCATCCAGTTAACGATCGCTAGTTTAATAAAAATATACACAAACCGTAAAACAACAGCCTGAAGTTAATTGCGAGCTTTATAGCCATTAAAAGGTATATTACTGCGCAATATTTACTTTGACAAATGTTAATTTGCATTTTGATTACTATGTGTGGTTTCTAGTGCTGGGCCACTATCGAGTAATTTTTAATCAAAATAATGCGTTCGCGTCAATTTTATGATGGATAAAAATATGCAGAATAGTGTTTTAACATGAAACGCGATGTTTATTCGGAGCGAATCCAAGTATTGGACTAACGAGTTTCAGTTAAAAAAAAACCTGCATTTATGTGAATTGCATTTCAACATCTGCGGGTATACGAACAGTTTCCAATATCAGGCAACTTCAATACCGGGAGTACCAAATATTTTTCCGATAAATTGATCTCACATATGAGCAATTCCACTAATGTTCGGAATTACATCCAGAGTACTCTGTCCAACGGATAATTTGAGAGATCGTCCGAAGCACTGGAATTCTCTTGGCCTAGGACGTGATTCGCATTCTCCTCCGTAGGGAATTCCAGGCAACGAGCCTCCACACTCGACTAGCACCTCGGCCATGCTCGAGGAAATTTTGCCAAAATATTTTGTGCATCCTCAGCTTTTTAATTTGGCTCGAGAGCGCAGCTTAATGCATGGCGGTTCAAGTTTAATCTACGACCTAAGAAATTAAATGCTGAAGCATTACGACTATTAAGCGCCACCAATATTTCTCAGTATTAATTGTCGTTAATTTGTAGTTTGGTGTTGTTAGTGTTGTCGTTAAATGTTTGGAACATCCACAGTGTATAATTAACATCGTATAGCACACAAAAATGTAGGGCAACAGTTTCATCCTAAATATTTTTGTTAGTATAATGTTTCTTCAAGTACAAAATCGGGCCATTTATTATGACAGAGCATGTTTTAGACGTTCCTTGCGTGTATATGTCGGATTTAGTCTACGATAAACTGACAAGACAAACTTGGATGAATGGTTTCACTAATTCAAACCGTCTAAATATTCGTGCCCGTAGTCTTTGAATAAAGTATTAGTTTCCTTTGTGGCTGGACTTCTATAGATTACGGGGCTTGTGACACCACAACGGGGGATATACGACAGTACTCTTACATATTTCATGGTTCTATCCTTTTACCGCCAAACAATACGTCTAAAAGCCTTAAATAAAAGAATGGCTTTTGTTCTATGGTACCAGGCGATCAGGAGCGCAGAGCGGTCACGTGGTCGGTGTACACCGGCGGGATAATTCGGCCGGCCGGCACAACTCCCTCGCGGCCATTGTACTCCTAGTACGTGACGTGTATCGCAATCCAACGACTTGACGTTGTTGATGAAGAAATTCAAGTATAGGTGCTTGGGTTGAAATTTTAGTGCAGATTTATGTAAGACTTTGTGGATGAAAGTACGGTTCTTAAGATTATGTTAAATATTTAGTGGTTGGGAATAAAACTAGTTAGTGGAAATGATATAGCTATATAATTGTAGTCACTTTTTCATCAGTTTTTCAGAGACGTTAATGAATTATTATTTTATTTATCTATTGGTACATTTAAAGTTAGTTATCTCTAGATAACAACCAATGTTTTCAGGCATTATAAAATTCGACCTCATATTTCTACCAAAATCCAATCGTCTAGAATAAAAGAGCATGACACTGCATAAATTCACGATCATAATTCACTGTCTTATTCAAATTAAAGATCTCCTCCACAAAAGTGTCACGTTGTACTGCATAAATTCAGTGAAGCAGACACCACTGCAAATCCTGCGATTAACTACTGAAACCACCACATAATATGATATTTTTGCCAACATTCGCTTTACCAGATGATAATCCGGCTTTGAGGAAACATAAAACATAATATGCGATCTCGGCAACATCGTTTGCCTTGTTGGTTCCTTATTGAATTACTTTATGAAATTCTAATGAGTTATTTTGATATTGCTGGATATTACGTAATATGAAACGAGATTCTGTTTAATATTGAAAGAGTACTCTCTTTTGGGTTTCGTTGCGTGAACAAGATGTTTTGAAATAAATAAGGTAATGAAATTGTCTTCATACAAATCACATGTAGGTAAGATCCTTATTGTAAAAAGATTATTATAATTATATAGAGTATACTACAGCAAAAAATACAGCTCATTCTTTTCACATTATCCCTCTGAACGATCCATACGATCCTTTTCCCGGTAACCAAAATATAAACAGAATATCAATTTGTTTTATAGTGGATATCAACGAGATTTTAATCAAATCCAACGCAGCTCTTATTAAAACCGTTCGTAAAATAAAACTTAAAATCCAAACTGTCATAAACTTGTACATTCGTGGAATATCATCAAGAATCAATTCAACCTGCCTAGCCGCTTCTCAGTAATGCATGTTAGAGTGCTCTAAGTGCCCATACATCTGCACTTTGGAGGATTTAATGAGTGCCACCGATGCTGCAGTTAACGTAGCCACCTAGCATAGCATAGTTGGCTTTATAATGTTCCCACTGTTGGGACTCAGGCCTCCTCTCTAGGAGAGGGAATGGGCCGTAATCCACCACTCGGGTCCAGTGCGGGTTGGTGGATGTCACATGTCTTTGAATTTATGGTTCTAGAACATGCCGGTTTCCTCACAATGTTTTCCTTCACCGTTTTGAAAGTAGTGGTGATGAAATAAATCACACAAATTAATGCGGCTGGCTGGGTTTGAACCACTCGGTCACCACATGACTGCTCCACGTAGCCACCGACTGGATCCAAAAAGTTTAACGAGTTTACCATCGACTCGAAAAAAAGAAGCAATGCGTGTTAGCTAGCAGACTACCAGGCTTCTAGTCGAACTGAATGCGGCTGAATGCCAGTATTTTACACGAAGTGTCTGATTAGCTGACCTCCACAACCCAATAATTGGGTAACACGATACTCTTTGGCAAGACTGGAGTTAAATTTCCTTGCGTCTGACTTTGCGTAACGACTGTCAGAGATCTAAAAATGACATTCGAGACCGAGGGTTAAACGTGCTTCCCGAGACCAGTAGTAGTCCGCGTAAGTCAAGATGAGCTCTCATCTACAGACCCACCTCGACAAGTGTTAAATAATAATAATATACAAAACGTTTCGTTTTTCTCATCACAAAGTTACTTAATGCGCTTTACAATTTACACACTGTATTTTTTTATTTTTAGGGTTCCGTAATTCAAAAGGAAAAAAACGGAACTCTTATCGGATAATTTTGTTGTCCGTCCGTCCGTCCGTCTGTCTGTCTGTCTGTCTGTCAAGATCCTTTATCTCGGAAATGCGCGGAGGTATCGAGTTGAAATTAAAACCATACACTAAGATCTGCGGTCCCTTGTAGCTGTGAAAAAATCAAACTAAGTTACCGAAAAAAAAGATACGGCCGTTTATGTTGCATAAAACGTGCATTTTGACACTCTCAAAGGAATCTATTATATTCATAGGGTACTTTCCGTTGACCCAGAATCCTGAAATTTGGCATAAAGAAAGGTCATATAGTATAGATATTGGAATAAATCTGAAAACAGAAAATTTGTTGTAACATCACAAAAACAAAACTTTTTTTGCAATTCAAAAAAATTTCGAGACTCCATTTGGGAATTGAAATATTCACATACTCGTATGTAGGTAAGTTTGTACGGAACCCTCAGTGCGGGAGTCCGACTAACACTTGCCCACTTTTTTTATTATGTCTATCCACAACCTATGCTCGCGTTTGATCACTATTGCTATTGGTAAGCGATGATTTTGTCGATGATGGAGCATGCTTGCCTAGAAGTAACCTATTCACACTCGACTTAAAGCAGGGAATTCCTCTGCTTAATATAATAATAATAATTTTATTTCGGACACCAAAAATCCATAGAGTGTTAGTAACATACAAGGATAAAAAAAAAGACGTGTGGCACTCGGGGACTGCCGCGGTAAAGCTATTGCATAGCATTTTGTATCAACTTATGCAATTATAATTATTTATTTATTTTATTTATGCAGTAACAATACGGCTAGTTGCACGCACACAAACACCGTGTCGAAGACTGCCGAAAAGAAACGACGTTAGATAATGCACGGCCTTCAAGCCACACCTCCGTGCCCGTCGGAGTGGGGAGCGTGAGGTTTTTTTCGTTACGGAATTTCTGGATTCGGTCCCCGCGCTCAAGGCCCTCGATAGAAGCTATGCAATAGCTTAACAAAGAAAAACTTACTGCCTAGTGTTTGTAATTATCAATCTCCACACAAACTTCTGAACGATTGGAGAGCCAAAGCTCTCAGCGAAAGTTTTCAGGATGCTGTTCTGACTGTCCCTCACTCTCCTCAGTAGCGACGCATTTATTTTTACGTATAATCGCGTAGA
This sequence comes from Mythimna impura, assembly GCA_905147345.3. Lineage (NCBI taxonomy): Eukaryota > Metazoa > Arthropoda > Insecta > Lepidoptera > Noctuidae > Mythimna > Mythimna impura. The sequence continues at coordinate 12,625,523 of LR990351.1, forward strand.
AACCGTCGGTACGGGCTTGCGTAAACATCTCCGACGCGCTACAGTAGCAAGGTAGTCTCAACAGCATCCTGAAAGCATTATTATATTGGACGCGCAGGACATCCAGCGATCTCTTAGTATAATTGACCCATAGACTGCCCGTGTACAGACTTTAGCAATAAGCCTTGAAAAGTGTTATTTTTACTTGGTCTGTACACCGCGCAAATCTACGGGACAACATATTACTCCGGACCGCCAGGGCCCTGCGCTCCCTGCTTAGCTGTACGCATAATTAATATGTTCCCAAAACGCTTTGTGCGTATGGGTGGGATGGCCACCATGTACCGGTGGCGCAACGTCATACGTCTTGTGATCCTATGATGGAATGGACTTGGCGGAATTAAATTGTGCAATTCCAATGCACACTCCCCGAAATGCAAATGATAGAAAACTGATAGGCTAGCAACTCGGCGTCGATGTTTCTATAAATTTGCAATTTTGTGTGCTTAACCTTAGAGATTGATTGGCTGTTATTATTTTAGCTGCGAGATCCTGAACGAGAGTCTATTAAAAACATAAAATAGCTTCTCAAAATTCCACACAAGGACAAAGGAGGTAACGTTAAGTAAAGTAAGGCTGCCGTTACAGTAACCCTTTTACGATTTAGGCTCAACAACCGTAAAAGTATCGAATGTCGTAAAATTGATCCCAGTAATAAAATTACATACCGTGAAGGGCGAAAATGAAATATTGTGTCGCCATTATTTAGAACAGTATTTCACGTGTGGACGTGCAGCCAATGTTTTAGTTTTGAATTTTATGAGTCCTAAGCATAATTGTCATTTTTTTTTATCATAACCCCCAGTAAAGTAACCACCAGTAAAGGCCGAAAGTGCGTAAAGCAAAAGTGCTCCGTTGCGGTGAACCGCGCGGGCCTCCGGGCCCCACGCCCGTTTTGCTACGTAATAATTATTAAGCTCTTCATCGACACGACTACTTGCACACCGTTAATATTGAACTAGCGGTACACACACTGCGCAGCTAATAAAATGGTTTCCGCGACGGAGACCATCCGCGTGAACACGCGCGTGCATGCACGCTTTGTCACGCGACGCGTCGCTGACGTCCATTTAACGCAGAAACTGCGTTAAACGGGCCGAGACTGGGGCTTGAAGTATTTTTTTTAAAGAAGCCTAAGATGTTACAGATCACCAGGCAAATGAAATAGTAAAATATTAATAGACAATCTTTAGTGAGTAACATTATTCATGGTCAAACGGAAATTAAAGAACAATTAGAGGAAAATTAAAATAAACAAATAATAATTATTATAAAGACCAAAATAAAAATAAAATGCAGTAAGGGGGACGCGTAAGCACAGGTACCAAAATACCCAATTGTCAATAGATTTTCAGTGTTTTATATTGTATTACTAGCTGACTTAGCAAAGGTTGTTCTGCCATATAAATTCAAAGAAAAAATGGGGGTTGGAGTCAGGAGGGTAAATAGTAGCCTAAGACCTATATATACACAATATATTTCATAAAAATCGGTCAAGCAGTTTCGGAGGAGTTCGTTAATAAACACTGTGACACGAGATTTTTATATACATACTAGCTTTTGCCCGCGGCTTCGCTCCCGTCAACTGACTATTCCACCCTACCCTACTCTACTCTACTCCACCCTACTCTACCCTACTCTACCCTACCTAACCTACGCTACCTACTTACTCTACGCTAGTTACCTACCTACTCTACCTACCTAAATATACTAGGTATGATATGTCATACAAAGAATATACCCTCCAAGCTCCAGGTATTTACGATCAGCGGTTTAGGCTTTGCGTTGATCCTTCAGTCATTCAGGATAAAGCATTTTATATGTATAGATTAGAATAATTCAAAGCAGACGGTACGGAATGAAAATAAAAATTATTCTTATTCATTCAGATTTCAGAAAGCTAAGAATGAGACAAATTCAGTCATAAATCCAAATTTTAGTAAGTAAAGATTACTTACTAAGATTTGGATGCAAAAACAATTTAAAAAATTCAAAATTCAAAAGATTGTACGTAGAATCGCGTCGCGTGGCATGGATCTAATGTACAATGTGTGTTACAAGTCTAGTTACCATATAAAATGTATGGATTCTGACGCGCTCAAATCGGCGTACGTGGCCCATGTGTGCCTAATATAGTTTTACCTTTAGTCCTGCATCAATTAACCACCATTATTAACCATTAATATTTTTTTTTCAAGAAAGAAAAACTATATCTTTTTGTGTTGTCCCAAATTAGGTATGATTTTAACCTATATCGCCACCTTAATTGACATCAATTCTGGCATGAAAGGCAAGTTCGTTGAACAGAAAAAGTTTTCATGTCGTTGTATAGAGTTGCCAAAGCCAAACAAAAATCAATCGTCGGCTTCAAGTATAATATAAGTATAGCCCTCTACTACTAATAAAGTATACTTATCTTCTCGAGTTATGACACATAAAAGTCCAGCAATTCAACGTATTTGAATGAGTTGTCCCTGCTACGGCTTGCTACGCAGCAAGCTACGACGTAGCACACTGCTACAATCGCGTAGACTCCAGTAGTGTTCCTTTGGTTAATTGTAACCGTCCTGACCGAGCCCAAGTCGTCAACGGCGCGTATTGTTCCACGCGCGCCTCAGGGAGATGTCAGCAAATCGTAGGGGCCCAGCAGGGTCGAAGCCTACTGGGGCCATGGGTAGTGTGAAAACGAAACCCCGGCCCTGGGACGAAGGCAACGAAAGAACAGGAGTGGGTTTTTAGTCAGTAAAAGTCTGACACTATCTCCTGCTCCCCCAAGAGCGGGATTTGTCATTAGTTGATTTTCCCACCTAAAAAAAAAAACAAAAAATTGTGTAAATGTTTAAATGCATTTGATGTTTAAATGTTTTTTATGTTCAATTGCCTTCTCGTAAGCTAAATATTAAAAATATTAGAAACTACATAATTCGCTTACAAAAATACCTACCATCGTGCATGTGTAAGAATGTATACCTACATAGTCACATCGCCACTGTTTCAGTACTTCATCCAAAGCCACGCTTTGTTCCCGAATGTTTTGTGTTATTGTCGTCCTGAACAGTACTCACATTTTTCTCTGCGCAAACCATTATGTAGATTTCAATTCCATTCAGGGTAGATTTATAATTTACAAGATTTCCATTTCGTAGGATTTTACTTTTGTTTATTGATGTTCCATTTTTACTCTGCTTTTTTTTCATAAATCTCGTTTGTTTTTAGAATGAAGGTATTGTCTTTTAGCTATTTATAGTACTACATTTTATTGGCTTATTTAAAAAAAAAATACTTTGATCTGTAAGAAAAATTCTGAACGTATTGCGAAATTGGTAGCGTTGTTCTATTATTTCATTCTGTGAAGTTGTTAGATTCGTCGAATGCAAAAAAACGGTCAAAAACAGTTATTGAGATTTGTGTTTTGTTGTAGTTATAGAGCTTTTTTTGAGGTGGGAAATTACTAAATAACGTCTCTCGCTCTAAATTAGAGTGAGAGGGCAAATCTGATTTCTGTGTCTTTCAGTCACCCTTTGCGTTTCAGAGCCGTGGTAACTCTTTCAAATGTTCCCGCGACCTTAGCGGGCATTGAGGGACCCTACGGTTTTGTTAACATCTCTTTGAGGCACATATGGGAACACTATGCGCTGTTGACTCAGTTTCGGTCCTTACTGGACGGCCAGAGAGCTACCCATTGCTTGTCGTCCGCAAGCCCACGTCTGTGTTGGCCAGGAATCGCCAGGAGATGTCTGCGTCTCCTGTGGCGGCAGCTGGAGCGTAAAGATGTCCTCACCCTCACAGTTGCGGCCATTTCCTTAGCTTACATTAGTGCATCGCAGAAAAAGGTGACCGTTTCCCATTCCCTCTCGCGGAGAGAGGTCACCGCCGCCGCCGATCACCTCCACGAGAACACGGTGGTGCCCCGCCTAAGCGGTAGCGAAACAAACTTCCTCTGTATGCTCCACCATGTCCTATAGGCGATTTGTTATGAGTTAGTTATAGAGCTATCAACGTATTTTTGTGACGTTGTACGTTCCACATATTGACTTGATGGGTAGTCAAAACAAAAGGATATTGTGACACTTTTTTTTTCGGTGAGAAAATCATCTAATGACATCCCCCACTCTTGGGCGGAGCGGGAGATAGTGTCAAACTTTTACTGACTAAAAACCCACTCCTGTTCCTTCTTTCGTACAAGGGCCGAGTCTTTCTTTTAGAATCAGACACTTGGCTACAGTAGGCTTCGACCCTGCTGGGCCCCTATAGTTGCTGACATCTCCTTGTGACACTCAGATGGCTTCGGGAGATCAGATAGACAGTCGCTCCTTAAAAAAATACACTGATATTCAGCTTCATACCGCCAGACTGGAGACCAACCCTAGCTTAGTTTATTTTTATATCAGAATAATTTAATCAGGCTGGAATTTTATGAATACAATTTTCCATCTGTAATTTTTTTTGTCGCAATGTTTCAGTAGATATTAATTTTGTTTTGACACATTTTTAAACTGCGGTCAAACACAGTGGTGTCAATTAATTAGCTTTTGTGAACAAATTGCTGTAGAATTTTGCGGTCTGCTTTGTGTTAAATTGGTATTGATAATATCGACTAATTTGTCGTCGCTTAATTGTGATTGGCTATTTGTGATGTATATAACACCAATGAGTCAAGAATAAACTATTGGTACTGAACCTAACTATGTAGGATATACATAATTATACTTAAACAAAATCAAAATATTCAAAATATACTTAGGCTTTGAAGTACTCCTCCTATTTTTCTTTTTTTTGGAGGTAGGAAATGATCAAATGACTTTCTTCCACCCCGGGGTGGAGCGAGGGGGCGTATTAGACTTTTACTGACTATAGGTAGTTTATTATTATTAGTTCCTTTATTTGGGGGAGGACACTTGGGAGAGCCCTATGTCCAACAGTGGACGTCTTTCGGCTGAAATGATGATGATGATGATGAAATTCCTTTATTTACCTTTTGCGTTGTAGAAAACGCAAAGAGACCGTGAGAGTGACCGTGACCCTAGGGTCACAGATTTAAACATTCCCGCAGCGAAGTAGGTTACTCCTCCTGCGATTTGTTAGTATTCAAATCATGTTTTATTTATTTTTGCTTGCAAAATTTAAATACATAAATAAATTTACTTTTTTTTACGTCATTTCCACAAAGGGGAAATAAAACAATATATTTATTAAAACGTACGGAAAAAGTAATGAACACTATACACATCTGGAAAAACACACAAGACGGTTGTGAAAGTACCAATTCAATTGAAAACCCCAAAACCAAAAACTTAATTAAGATATCTCTTACTACAATTATGAAGTTTCCGTCATTCTATACAACTTACGAAATATTTCAATTATCCGAGGCCTCAGCGTTTCAATTTGTGCAAGTTTCTCCAGAAACGTACAGTATTAAAGCAAGATTCGGCCGGGCCTCACATAAAACTGGTTGTAATGCGAGTGAGTTCGCGACGCCCGCCGCCGCAGCTGCTCCAGTAATGCCCCTCACTCTTATACCATCCGGTTTATCTGCAGACCTTCTGCGACACGCTCGACCCTGATTTATATATGAAAAGTCTCAATTTATTGCATACCCAGTTTCGGTAGTTAATAGCTCAGGACATTCTGGGGTTAGCCACGCGGTCAAATTAATGAGTGTGGGACAAACAGCCAAATGTGAGTGCTTTGTTTTTGTCCGTTTCGGATCAATAGATCGCAAAACAATTTGCGACTTAAAATGACGAGATAAGTTCCATTATCCTTTGTAGGTCTCCCAAGCGTTTCGTCGGTACCTAAAAAAAGAGCTGATAGAATTTATAAGTTTTAATTATCCATAAAACACGCTTATCTCTTTTACTTTAATTTACTGTACTCTGCTTTTACATGAGTTGTGAAAACTAATTAACACTTATTTTTAAAGAAGGAATACTAATTAAAGGCGCAAGAAACTTACTTTGCATTTTAAACAAAATTAAAATGTCTGAGACATTTTATATTCTTGCAAGCTGGGCTTGCACTAATGAAGCTTGAATAACGATCAACTTTAGCGCTGATTAATCGTCAATAATTTTTTTTTAGATTCTCTTTCGATATTTAAAATTCTATAATGCCCTAGAGTCTATTCTCTTCTCATTTTCACGTTCTTTTTTTTATTTGTAAAGTTTTTTTCCTTCGCAAATGATGACGTGGTTTAGGAGATATGAAATTCTTCTATTTCATGCTTGCGTACGCAATAATGTTGGATACACAAAATAATGATAGACACACAAGCTTGACAGATATGCGATGCGTAGATAAGACACAAACCAATAAGAAGTGCGGTGTCCGAGCAAAATTTCAATTTGCACTGCGGTTAGACTTATGATTCGAGTCGGAAGGAATGAAATATTATACGGCTCGAGTTCGAGGCCCTGACCCATGTCAAATCAGCATTCGCAGGTATGCCACGAATTATTTACGGCCAACTCACTGCTATGAAATTTTTTATCGCAACGATAAATCTTTATTAGCCAAGTTGGAGGAATTTTTCCGGGTGTTGGACGAGCCTATATATTTTTGGCCTGGATTTTATTTTCTGTTAGCTTTTTATTCGATATTTACATTGTCGAACTTAGCTCACTATAGAAAGTTTGCCGATCTGTTATACGAAGAATATGTATGACGTAAGTTCTTCGAAGTAATATTGATTTTGTGTTGAAGTACGGTCGGTTCTGGAGTGCTCTTATCGGATGAAAGGGTCCATGGGACGAGCCGACGTTAAGTACCATAGAAGGTAAATCAAAATACCATCATGCTATCTTCTGCAGTACGAGCTGAGACATTTAATTGCGTGCTTGACATTGAACGACGTATCCGATTCATAGTTGACGTGACAGGCAATCTGTTCCCCATTATACGAGTTCCCCATTTCTCTATTATGTTGGTACATGGATCCCCTATAGTCAGTACTAGGATGTCATTCAAGATATGGAATGATATCTGACATAAGCAATGAACGGATACCTGACTACAATTATTTCTGAGTATATAAGTATACCTTTACTAGCTTTTGCCAGCGGCTTCACTCGCGTGAAAGTAGAAAATTACCCCGAGAGAATATTATACTGCTGACATAAAAAGTAAAAAAATAAAATGCTATGTGTTACCTATTTCAGGACCCGTGTGCCAAGTTTGGTCCAAATCCGTCCAGACGCCTAGACGTTCGAGCGTAAAGGAGTAACAAATATATATCGAACTTTCGCGAACTTTAAGCAAGCTGAAGACAGAGACAAGTGGAGAAAACTGGAGGAGGCCTGTACCCAAAGTGGGGTTCCTATCCAATAAAACGACAGAAAAAAAGTGAAATTTTAAATTTATGTACATACATGTAACTCTTAGGTGATGGGAAATAAAGAGGTTTTATTACTATTATTTCGTTATGAGTTATTATATCTCAGAACCCTGGGGTCTTGGACTTTTGGAAGGCGTACGAGGAGTCGAAACCAACTCGCAGAGGCCCCTTATACGCTTTTAATGGAACGTGGTACCAACCAGCGATTATCCCTATTATTATTATTATTATACGAACTTTCCATATTTGTCATGTTATGCCTGAACGGTATTACGATTTAGGCCTACAGAAGTGAACTTCAAAGTTTCACGATACATTGTTATCATTATTTCAGCCGAAAAATATCCACAATTGAACATAGGCCGTCTAGTGTCGCTATAACGACCGATCCTGTACATCTCGCATCCATTGGATTCCCGCGACCATAATCAGGTCATCGGTTTACCTTGTGGGAGATCAACACAAACACACACATACACATCATCACACATTACGAATAGACCAAACTTTATCTAGATCAAGTAAATTATCCTATCTATTAATACACATCAATTTAAGGCTGGATAACATGCAACATCACGTGGATTCAGGACATCACATATGTTAGTCCTTCAGACTTGAAGTAATGTATTAACTTGTGACTAACGTAACCTTAGGTAGCCCAGGCTATTATACCCACCTATTAAAACAAGTCTTGGAAATAAAATGCTGGAGTTTTAGACGATAATAGCCCTGCCTGTCACATTGGACTTTATTGCTCGCACTACCTTTTACCTAGTGACATAATTTTTAGTTTCATTTTCTGAGGGTTCTGAAATAAAAAACCAATCTAACATCTTTACTTTATTCTTTATTGTACACACAATTTTATACAGACATTATCTATCTTATTTTATCTATTTATTATTTTCTTTTTTTGTGTAAAAGTTTCGTTACAATTATGGTGTACAGTATTTTTTTTAAATTATGGATAGCCTCGTGTTTGACCACTATCACACCTGATAGTAAGCGATGATGCAGCCGATAATAGAGCACGCTTGCTTAGAAGTTACCTATTCACTCTTGGCTTAAAGATCCCTACGTTGTAGCTATGGAAACACAGACTCCGGCAGTGAATTCTACTCCTTAACTGTACCTACACACAATTAATGTAGTTTATTCTATTTTATATCTTTATACATTGGATTGGCTGCTGTTATCTTTGGCATTTGAGGTTCTGACCTTATATTCTAATGTGACATATTCACGATCTAACTTGCTGTACGTCGTACACGATGCATGATAAAAACAACAATGTATAGGCTCGACGTACGTGAATAAATTAATATTAATTGTTTGCTGGATTCGCACGACCAATTTTTCATCCAGCGTGAGTCCCTACCACCGCTGCACCGCGACCATCGTGCAGAAAGACTGAGCATATGACTAACATATGTTAGAACGGTCGTGCATCGTGCTCATACTGTGAATATGATGGACGTACGTTAGAAAGGTCGTGTCACTAGGTGACGGATTGGTGAAAATGGATTATGAGACAATTTCAACATTTATTAAAATATATAGGTTCCATACTTGCCTATGAAATGTCTCCAGTGCAGACTAAGTAGGTACCCAAGAAAAGTCATATAAAACGCACGATTTAAGTTTCTCAAAGTATGGTGTGGAAAACGCATTAGACATTAAAACAAATAAGCCATTTGTTCATTTTTCTCTCGGTTCATGGTTCATTTTATTCGTCTACTTTGCATTACAAACTACAAACAAAAAGCTCCATTTATATCTAGCACGCTGGATGCGCCTATGATAGTGTATAAGCTACTGTTTAGCATTGCGTCATTGACGAAATGTACTGCAAGATTGATCGTGAATTTGGCGCTTAAGGAATTTCCTCCAGAACAACAGTCAAATTGACAGCTTTAGTTTGCCAAATATTGACATTCATCTAGTGTTTTTTTTTCCGTTGTCATGGCAACTGGTTAGAAGTTTCTTTTAAAAGGAGTCGGAATATTTGCCTTAGTTTATGGTACATAATTTAATAGTGTGTACTTGTTTGTTCATTGTTTGACGTTTTACTGCCCGAACATAAACGTTTTTATTGTTTCCATTAATTGAGTGCTACCAATACCGAGCGACCTCATATCAGTTGTTTAATAAGCATCAGTCAATTAAACTGGCAGGATCTACTTTATGAATAATATCCCACAATCGTAGACAAAACACATTTCCATTGTGTTAATCGTGGAACCACGTTTTGGGCATGCAGTTGGTGAAACGACGAACAAGATTATACCAATATGGTCTAACTGTAAAACAAAGGCTTTTGAAAGTTCGAGCATAACTGACCATCATATAAACCTTAGATATCATGGTTCTGTTAGATTTAGAAATTAAGATTTTTATAGCATAAATCAAATTATTATTATTATTAATTCTGTTAGACATTTTTTCCAGCGTGTGTACGCTGTATAAGTTGAAAGTACTCAGAAGAGACATTTAAAACATTATATATTTTTATTAGTATCCAGCCAACACCATTATAATTTAACGTAGAAAACATTAAATTAAACATAAAATCAAACTTCCGTAATCATTTTCCTCAAACCTTCAAAGTGGTAAAAACTAGTCAAGCGCCACAAAATCGGCCATCATTTGCCCTCTCCAAAGGATTTCCATAGCGTCGGAGCAGACTCGGCACTTCTGCACACAGCAGATCACTAACGTGTTGTCACCCCAACTTAAGATACATCTGTGCTGTTTGCGGGACACAGGACATGTCGACCAAATTGCCGCATTCTCCTCCCATGAATATTGTATGAGTAGCCCGCACTATGCGATCACTTCATCATAACGCTTGAGGGATGGGCAACGCATGCTCTATCCTATTTATCTAGGAGGGGTATTGGCTGCCTGAATATGCATAGCAAGCCTTTCAGCTTCGGATCGGATTAATGCTTGTCTCGTTATTTGAACACGATAATCTTGGGGTTGTTTGTGTTAATTTATGCTTGAGTATAGTTTCTGGGCTTATATTTAAGTATATCTATTAAAAGCTTCTTTGTTATGTCAGCTTAGTGGAGAGGTTTAGATAAATTTGCATAATTTTAACCAATTCCTGAATTACCTGATCATGCAATACATCGCTACCAAATTTGTATCTACTCCACATTTTTAAATAGGAAGTAGGAATCGACTAAAACTTCCTTTGTCAACATTTAGCAATCTAAATGTATAAGTTATATGAACTAAAGTGTGTTCACTATTAGCCTGCATAGGAACAGCACGGCGGCCGCGGCAGTGCTTGCAATTTATTAACTAACTACCGAGAAAAAACTTTTCATAATAAAATATAAACTGATACTGACAAATGATATAACCCTTCTTGGCAGTCAGATAATAAAACGCACTAAAACTTTCGAAATAACTTGTCGGTTTCTAGTTTTGTTACTTCGTTCACGAATTCCAAAAGTCATTGTAGGTACAATGTTTAGTTGTGGTACTCTTCAGCTAAAACTAAGTAATATACAAGTTGTATGGTACCTAGAGAAAATAAGCATTAAAACCATTTGTAGCCAGAGTGCTTATATCTCATGAGAACTTCAATAAGTCAAAACACGGTTAGAATACATTGTTTTATTACGAAGTTCCCATCACTACATTCCGGCTTCATCATCAAATCGGTTCGATGGTGAGCCAAATAAATAACCCTTCTTGCAGTCAGGTAAAAAAAATAAAGCTGGGCTAACATTGTTTTATTACGGAGTTATCGTAACTAGTATTCAGCATCATCATCAGATCGATGGTACCTTATAGCCATAGTGCAAATCATGACAATTCTAAGAAGCCCAAACCCGGTTTAGAGATGACAGTTTCGTTAAGGGCGGAATTCACCAATAAAACTAATCGCGTTTGTAAGCAATTACAAATAAATCGAATAACCCCATCTTAGTTATTAAAGTAAACACGGACTTTTAAAGATTTTAACAGTACGCAATTTGACTAGTAACGATAATTTGGTTCAATAAATTGCTGATAGTTTGAAAAGTTGGCTCAAAAACATTTAGGAGATATTTATAACACAATTTGTAAATTAGTCTATCCATTGACTTTATACGCGCGCCTCTCCCCCACTTTATATGACGTTGATGCAGAGCTATTGACTGACAGAATGTCGTCGGGCAGTCAATCTATCGTTGGCGGTTGAACTGTAAGGTGTAAACTGAGGGTACATGTACAAGTATTACTATTGAAATAAAAGTATTTATAACAAGTTCCAGTGTTTTCCTTTCAGTTCAGAAGTGGGATGATTCACGTAAGTTTTATTGTTTTTTTTTGTTACTTGTTGTTGTTAAGAAAGCGAAATGCAGTGACATTTATGCTTTAAAATAGTACTTAACTTTTTGTTGTACATTTTGTTTGGTTTAATGTAATCGTATTTACACATAAGAATTAGAACTTGGCGACTTATTTAAGATGCTTGCTAGCCTAGGAATTGTGACTAAACGGGGTGTTATCTAAATTCATAACTACGAATCAGTTATTGGTCTAGAATATTACGTTTTCTTTTGTAATATTAACGGCCGTTGTGATTTGAAATATAAAATATGATAACATCTCACTGTACCTTCCCTAGTGTCAGTGAATTAATTCGTTGTGTGGTTTAAAGAATTTAATCAATCTTTCAAACGTTCATGATATGAAATGGTGGTCAATGTCTACGCCATAATTTTAAAGTTACACAGGTTTTAAGGAATAGCTGTGTCCGTGTATTATTTTACTGTCCAGGTTTACATGGGGATAACAATGGTGATTGAAATGTGGCTCAACCACTGCAAGTGCAAGCAGCCAGGGCAGCAGCCAGGGCAGCAGCCAGGGCAGCAGCCAGGGCAGCAGCCAGGGCAGCAGCCAGGGCAGCGGCCAGGGCAGCAGCCAGGGCAGCGGCCAGGGCAGCAGCCAGGGCAGCGGCCAGGGCAGCGGCCAGGGCAGCAGCCAGGGCAGCGGCCAGGGCAGCAGCCAGGGCAGCGGCCAGGGCAGCAGCCAGGGCAGCGGCCAGGGCAGCAGCCAGGGCAGCGGCCAGGGCAGCAGCCAGGGCAGCAGCCAGGGCAGCAGCCAGGGCAGCAGCCAGGGCAGCAGCCAGGGCAGCAGCCAGGGCAGCAGCCAGGGCAGCAGCCAGGGCAGCAGCCAGGGCAGCAGCCAGGGCAGCAGCCAGGGCAGAAGCCAGGGCAGCAGCCAGGGCAGCAGCCAGGGCAGCAGCCAGGGCAGCAGCCAGGGCAGCAGCCAGGGCAGCAGCCAGGGCAGCAGCCAGGACAGCGGCCAGGGCAGCAGGCAAGACAGCAGGCAGAGCAGCAGACAGAGCATCAGCCAGGTTGGCAGGCAAAGCTGCAGCCAGGTTGGCAGGCAGGGTAACAGAGGTAGCCGCAAGGCTGATATGTTTTTTTAAACTTATCAATTTTCTTGATAATCATTCGAGTATGGGATTCATAAAGTAAATAAAAATAGTGAGCATTTACATTGAACAGACCAACAAATCATACGAAAGTATTATAACTGTCAATTATAGCTGGGTGTAGAAAGGCTCGAGCTTTTCTGTCTGATGAAAATTACAGCCAAATACTTTTGAATACGTGTTTATCTTTAATTAGATGATTAATTTGATAAAATCACGTTGCCCAAATTGATTTTGATAACCACGACCAACTTTCTGGTATAACTGCAAAATGCAAAAAGTATAGGTAAAATAAATATGTATACGAAATTCTTAACTATAGATAAACCATATACTAAATAATTCACTCGATCAGGTGCTGGAATTATAAGGAAAGAGGGTCATATCACGAATAAGAGTACTAAGCCGTTAAATAAATGTACTGTTCAATATTTGGTCACGATTCTAATGAGTGTTATCAAAAGAATGGAGATGCAAAATTTGTTTTAATTCGGTAATAACGGTTTTCAAATAGTACATTATGATATAAGTGTGTAATGTTGGTGGTTACCGTCGAGGCGGTATTTAGACCCGAGCCGTGGCGAGGGTCTTAATAGAGCCAAGGACGGTAATCATTAATTGCTCACGTGTGTTGAAAAAGTAGTTTATTTAGATTCACGAAGCAAGTTAATGCTGAATAGAAACGTTGATTCAGTCAAGATGACTAGGATAGAACTTATTCGGTGACCTCGATAGGTTTTACTGGAATAGTAATTTATGATATATAATAATAATATAATAATTCACAACTATCACACAACGCTGTCTAGTCCCAAGCTAACCAGAGCTTGTGTTATGAGTACTAGATAACTGATAAACATACATTTCTAAAAACATACATATTATAGATAAATTACACCCAGACACACATATAGGTTAGTTTTATAAACTCGATCAAGGTATAATGGTCTAGTTAATCTTACCGTCATCCCTGAACATTCTTGAAATACTCATTACTAGTTGGACGGTAATTTACTGAAGGATTGGAGCGTTAAAATCTAAAAAATTGATTACGAATTAATAATTTCTCGCCAATTTCTAAAAACTAATGGCGAGGTTAAACTGTCTTCAAAAGAGAGTTATTGAATACTACCCGGATTTTCGTATGTGACGGTTTATTCATCTAAAAACATAATCTAATATTAGTAGGATAAAATAGAAGTGGACACCCACTATTTAATTGAAAATGGTACATTAGTTGATAATTATTTTATCAAATGAAGTAACTCATATGTTTAGTTAATAGCTAGAGGGTAATTACTGCGAATTAAAATTATTTTTTGTCCTACTATTAATAAAATTGATTATTGTGAGTCCTTTAAAACTCTTACTTAATTAATTGTCCTCATACGATTCAGAAATCGCGACTGTTGAATCTTATACTCGTACAATGTTATCGACCTGGCTTTGCTACTAATCTAACAGAGTTTAATGAGCATCAATTTATTGAGCCCCAACCTATAGTTTACAGGCCTTATAGTTTCTCTCATGAAGAAAACCAAAATCCGGTATCATAAGAGTATCCGTTTGTAAGTCCAATAATATAATTCCAGTAACAAAAAAAAAAATAAAAGAAAGCGTACTTGCATAGATCATAGAGCTTTATATTGAAAGATTATTAGATATTATCTTTGCCTAAGATAGATGATCAGATGGATTGGTTAGCGGGATATATATAACTTACTAGCTCCGACTAGCGGCTTCCGCGGGTGAAGCACTCAGTGATAAAGTAGCTTTCTATTGGTGAACAAATTTTTTAAAATAAGTTCAGTGGTTTTTGAATTTATTCATTACAAACAAAAAAAAAAAACTGTTTCCTTTTTAAAATATTTTAATTTTCTCTGTATAGACAGATACAAGAATTTGACCTAGCATCTAGATACTAATCCGATGGAATTAACTGTAATGGATAAAAGAAAAAAAAAAAACTGCTTTCGTCACACCAGAAGGACAATTCCAATTTAATAAGATCCCGTTTGGTTTGACAACTATTAATAAAATCTTTGATAATTTGAGAATATATATTTGCATGGACAAGGTTCTGATTCTCTCGATTTTGTTTGGCCGTGTGCTTAAATCGAGTCAGTATTTGATAAAATTAGAAATACAGGTCTTGCATTGAAGCTCTCGAAATGTAACTTCTTTCGTTCTAAAATTAAATATTTAGGCTTGAAAGTCTCAGGAAAAGCTGAAAGAATATAGATAGTGTCAAATAAATGTGGTTGATAACTACAAAAAAAAAATAATAATAATTGTTAAGCAGTTCTTAGGACTGGCTGATTTTCTTAGGCATTTTATTAAAAACTTTGCGATAGTAGTACTAACCCTAAAAAAAAAAGGGTCTCAAACTTAGAAAAAGAAGTGAAGAGATTGCATTTACATAGCTAAGTAGTACCACGACCTATTGTAAGTTATAAAACCCAATCCAAATGCTGTCATTACAGAATTACGAGAGCGAGCTAACACGGTTTAGATGAAGTTTAAGAGTGATGAAACCAGTCGCTTAATTTGGTAAACTTATTTCACCAGAAGAGTAGCACTTTCCATCGTACGGGTTGAAACCCTAGCAGTAGTAAATCATTTCATTAGATTTAGATTAGTTATCATATAGGGTTAAAATTCACTATGGTAACCGATTATAGTTTTTTTTATGAGTCATTTGACTGCGATATAATTCATAAACCAAGGCATTTTTATGATGAATGTAGACGCTCTAAGTTGGACCCGTTGTAGGGTAAATACATCGTACATCTATTCTAGTTTGACTAGCTAGTTTAGTTTAGCTAGTTTTGGTTTCTGGTGTACAATAAAGTTTATTCTATTCTATTCTATTGTAGTTTGGTTAGCTACGGTTCAAATGAAAGACGATAAGATGCAAAGGACAAAATTATTATAATGGATAATTTAGACTCGAATCAAATTAAATAGCTACCTATCCGTATAAATTTTTATAAAATAACGGACAAAGGACTTAGATGGTCTAAGACAAAGTGTCAGATTCAAGTTTTACATGCTTTCGTCGTGATATTGTCACTTTCGATGATTTTAGATGTCGCTTTTCGTATGAGAAGACCTTAGACAAAGTTGAAACCATTTACTAGTTCCCAATAAAGTAGTTCTAAAATACTGCCAAGCATGCGTTCAGTGTGTTCATGGAAAGAGAACTTTTACATCCCATGGCAAAGGCATCCGAGTTTTTTTTTCACATAGTACATGATCCCGCCGCTACGCGCTGGATTCTTTGGATGAGACCAAAATAAAGATATAGAAGTATTAGCCCATTACTGATACGTATACATTTATTATTCCTAAACCAATTAAAAATGCTAAGGCTCGACTATTTCAGTTTCCAATGAATAATTTAATTTATCCGCTGTGCTTTCTCGAGTAATAAGATAGAGGTCATACTTTTACCAGCTCGAAAATCAAAAAAGTGTTTATTAGAAAAAAAATGCTTATGAAGCATGTTTTAAATACAGAAAATATATATATACGATTGCTACTTCTCGCACAATCGGGCATTTAGAGCATTACAGTAAGATGTTAGATTAATTAACGTTTATGATTTATGGAAGAATATAAAAAAAATAAACCATAGGATCAGTATTTTCAACAAGTACAATGGGATTTAAATAATACATCAACAAAACAGTAGCTAAAACCTCAGATAAATTGTTATTTGTGTTAAGACCGAAGGGGTCGACTGAGAGTGCGCTGGGTCTACCAGCTCACAGCTCAAATTAATGCTACAAATATAAATGCTGTAGAAGATATTAGAAACGGAGGTTTAGATACAATAGAAAGTGTTTAGGAAAAACAAAAGCAAATGTTTGATAAAGCTAGAATTCCCCTGCATCAGTAAAATGTAGGACAATTGGTTAGCGTAGAAAGAGAAGCCAATCGAACGAAAGATAGGATATTAGTTTTGTATTGTCTAGGCCCGTATTGCTAATTCAAAATATTACATAGTGACAGATAGTGAGTGTAAGATACGCCTATTGCCAATAAAAGGGTAAACAAAGGTATTTCGCCATTTTTTTCATAGATGTAATCTACTCCTGACTAGAGTATCAGTCGGAAGATGAGAGTAACGATGATGATAAAATTGAAAATGGTTAAAGAAATGAATCAATGAATTGTGTATAAAATGGTCACCTGTGAACAAGCCACGATAAGCCTAAGTGGTTTAATGAATAAAGATTCAACAAACATGCAGACATAATAAGAATTCTTAGAAAAGATTAGTTTCGCTTATTAGATTTCAAAATTTAGCTTAGCTTTTATTTAACGTAGCTTAGCTTAGCTCAGCAATTTCCATAAAATAGTATGGTACAGCATGGTTAGTATGGTTAGTATGGTTAGTATTGTTAGTATTGTTAGTATTGTTAGTATGGTTAGTATGGTCAGTATGGTTAGTATAGTTTCAGCGAAAATAAAAGTGAAAGTTAAAGTAAAAGGTTAAAGTGAAAGGTTAAAGTAAAAGTGTAAAGATAACGTAAAAGTGTGAATTATGATTGCCAAGACCAATATGAATTGTTACAATTAAAGGCAAAGACTTGTTAATATATAAATGCTATAGATAAATAGTTTTAGTCCTGTATTGTTTTCTAATAGGATTATTGTGAGCAATTACAATGAAATACTCATTGTTTAATATGTTATTTGTTTGTTTATATATTAGTTATAAATGATTTATTAATGATAATATTGAATTGTTTATAGTACAATAAATACCTTAATGTTGTGTTGGTTCAGATTATGTATTAATCGATGTAAAATGTGTAAAATTATAATTTGTTTGTTAGCTACGTTACATTTGTCTGAAATGTTGTCTGTACAATATGTATGATATAATGTTAATCAATATGTAACTAGTAGATTTTGGATTTTTTCTTTTGTATTTGTTATGTATAATTTGATAAGATTTTTTTTATTACCTAATATTTCGCGAGGGCGCGAAAGAAAAGATGGATGGATTGTGTTAAGAGTGATATGAAAGAAAAGGAAGTTAGTGATAGTATGACGAGTGACAGGGCAGAATGGAAGAAAAAAACGTGTTGCGCCGACCCCAAATAACACGGGACAAGGGCAGGAAGATGATGATGATGATGATGATTTCGCGAGGGCGCGACTGTGTGGTCAGGATGGACGAATGTAAGCAATTACAAATAAATCGAATAACCCCATCTTAGTTATTAAAGTAAACACGGACTTTTAAAGATTTTAACAGTACGCAATTTGACTAGTAACGATAATTTGGTTCAATAAATTGCTGATAGTTTGAAAAGTTGGCTCAAAAACATTTAGGAGATATTTATAACACAATTTGTAAATTAGTCTATCCATTGACTTTATACGCGCGCCTCTCCCCCACTTTATATGACGTTGATGCAGAGCTATTGACTGACAGAATGTCGTCGGGCAGTCAATCTATCGTTGGCGGTTGAACTGTAAGGTGTAAACTGAGGGTACATGTACAAGTATTACTATTGAAATAAAAGTATTTATAACAAGTTCCAGTGTTTTCCTTTCACGTTTTAACGTTTGAATCGCATTTCGCTACTTTTCTTTTGTTGTATTTTTGCAAGTGACACTAGTGACAGCGGCTAAACGCGAACCAAACGTTAAAATGCGATTAGTTTTATTGGTCAATTCCGCCAAGAATGTTTCTTTAAACGTGTTTCTGAAACAATTAAATTCTCGGAATTTTTGATTCTAGCGAATGACACCGTTTGATGAATGATATATTGATCTTTTCTCACAACATCACTCATGTTAAACTCTCTTTTTTCGTCTTATTTCTTGATTAATTTATTGTACTTACATTATTTGTTTCCCTAAAACATTATTAGATTGAAAAACAATATTTATGAAAGAATGTAATTCAAGTAATATTTCGAACAAACCTCATTTCAAACACATTATGGATAGGTAGGTACCTAAGAAATCTATCAAATTAAATCTCATTTCAGTCAAAAACAATATCGAACTGGCTGTTCAATCAAAAATATGAATAACAAAGTCAATCAAAAACAAGAAAATATTGAGTTGCTTCTAATTTCCCATTTAACTTTTGTGAGAAACAAACAAAGCGAAGCCGAAATTCTGTTGTTCTAAATAACTTTCATGTTAAAACGTTGGTTTCGTGATATTGAGTGATGCTATCAGAACCCATCATAATTCTGATAAAGATTGTCAAAGTATCTTGGAAATTAGCTCCGGGGAATGATAAGGGTAAATATGTTTTTATACATTGTTTACGGTTCGTTGAGTTCCGTTGCTTAGGAAATATATGAGTCGATTTATGGCGCTGATAGTCAATTTGGTTTAGTAAGTAGATAAATAAATATAGAAATACTGATGTCTATTTAATAAAGGCGATGGGACAAAATCTGACAATCCAACACTTTTTTTTATTTCTTTCACACGCCTATGCGTCATATTTGTCAGTTATATTAAACTAACTTTAACAAGCGGCTTCGCCATCGAGGAAGACGAAATATATTTCCGAAATAACCTGATTTATAAATTCTATGTCTCCTACGTTATAGAGCAGCGAGAGGGTTTTTTTAAGCCAGAAATTGAGCAGAAGGGTGTGTCAGACTTTAACATACCTGTGTCATTCAGTTGCCTTTTGCATTCTAGGACACCGGTTCCCCTTTCAGGAACCTGTGGCCTTGGTAGGCATTGGCCCTGCTGAACCCCTACAGTTTGCTGAGATATCGTTGTACCTGAGGTTGTACCGAGCGAGGAATACTACGCACCGTTGACTCGGGCTTGGTCCTTACCGGATGGCTGTAGGATGCTCGTCGTCCGACCATGTCCTGAATCTAGACGAGATGCGAAAGGTCGCAGCCACCGATTGTCTCCACGAGGACGTAGCGGTGATCCACCCAGAAGACTTCCACCGTATGCTTCACCGTGTGCCGCGGGTGTTCCGCATAATAGACCCGGGCGTATCTTCCCCATCAACCCGAAATAGGAATCTCCCGAACTGGTTATGTCCGGCGAAGACCAGCATTAGGTTCTGAGTAAGATCGCCGTAGCATCTCTCTAGACATTCGAGTACTTGGTCTACCTGTATGTTAAGTTTCATCTAAATCCATTCAACTGTTATGACGTGAAGAGTATTTATATTTTCGTATTTATATTATTACTATGGCCCAGGATGAATTTTGGAAACTGGAAGAAAAAATGCAGGGTCTTGAATTATAGAACAAAAATGCGCGGGGCCATGAATCTTACTGTCATCCATCTAGTCCTATGGATGGATGACAGTAAGATTACTTAAAACCAAATAGAAAATAAATGCCCCCTCAAGTAAAACATGATAACAGTATTTTAAACTGACAAGCAATTTTATCGTCCCCAATGTCATTAAATATTAGGAAGTTCTGAAGTGATTGGACGTTTTAGAAGCCATCTATTGTGTTATTGTTTTTAACAGGAATACTTTGGTTTCTCAGCCTAATTTAATGATAAATTTTAACATAAGTTGCGAGTCCATAATGCAGGTCTATCGCAAATCCTATATATTGGTATATTTAAAAGTCAATTTGCTTTAAATAAAAGCGATTTCAATTCGACAAACAAAAAAATGTGTCTTTGTCTGATTGACGAAAGCTTCACAGACAGGGTTTCCATTCTGACGTATCCATAAAAAACCTAATACAATCTCGTATAGGCACATACTTATTGTCGATAAAGTACAGTCACAAAGATAAATTGCGTCATGTCGATACTGATCGAAAAGCGAAAAGGCTTTGTGACAAAGATATTTCCCTATTTCGCTTTCACCGATAACTATCAAAATTCTGTGTATTGAGCATGTTTTAATGTTGGGATTGTACGATTTCTAGGAAGGGCAGAGAAGAGATTTTTCCTATCAGTTGTGATGACAACGTTTTGTTATTTTGTAAGAATATCCTTATGACGTTTCTAAACACCGTTGTTGCGAGAACATCAGGTTGTTATTGATAATACTACTAAAACTTCTTGTTTAATTTTCAAAAACTAAAATGTAATTTGTCTATTTGATTTCTCTCGCTCTAGGGCGGTGCGGGAGGGCGTGTCAGACTTTTACTGACTAAAACCACTCCTATTTTCCTTCTTTGTCTTGCGTTCCAGGACCCTGGGGTGCCCTTTCGGGTTATCCATGGCCCTAGTAGGCTTCGGCCCTGCTGGGTCCCTACGGTTTTGCTGACCTATCTTTGAGGCGCTTGTGAAAAACTACGCACCGTCGTCGACTTGGGCTCGGTTTGGATAGTTACTGGGCTGCTAGACGGAGAGCTACCCATTGCTCGTCGTCCGCAAGCCTACGCATATGGTGGCTGAAAATCCAACTGGTATCGGGGCTGGGGCGTAAGGCCGCCTCCTTCGCTAGCATTACTCCTTCGCAGAAGATGGCTACCGCCTGCCACCTCGGTCCGGACCATGGCCTGTACCAGGGCCTGAAAACATGAAATTGAGGAATTTTAAAACAATATTTATCCATATTATTACTACGAGGTAAGAACGCTAATACCCGAAGTAAATAAGTAATATCTAAAGTACAAACCCATCGTACAATACTCGTAATATATTCAACACACATCAAGTATAAGTATAATGGGTTATTGATCTATATTATATTACACTTTTTTCCGAGTCTTACACAATCCACTTTTGTAAAAGTGCCCGCCTGTAGGCGGTTGGCCGCTGTCCACTTTTGTACTCCGTAGATTACGCTTTAATATTCTTTCCAGAACATTTTTAAGAATATTTTATTAGTTCTGAAAAGTTTTATATTGTCGGCCCTTTTGCGGAGTTTGGAGGAAATTCCAATAAATATTCTTAGTCTACTTTTAAATGTTGATAAAGTCTAGACTACTATTACTTTTATTGTACTTACTGTAATATTAGTTATGGGGTATTTTTTTCTGGTTATTGTTGTTCCACAGCTGCCTACCTAAGTCCTTACAGATACTCTGACTCTCAAACTATACCTTGTGTCTAAGTCTTCACCCCACCTGGGTCAATGACGGCGCCTTCCATCTTCAGGAACCCATTGCATGGACACTCTTGGATTTATTTAACAGTTATTATGACAATTTCCATAGTATATAAGTGCCCATACCCGTGCTACTTACCAACGCCATCAAATTATAGTGAAGCTTTATCATATTTCTTCATAAGTTTTTTATTGTTACAGCAGGGTACAACTTCAACTCTTATATTTTCTACGCTGTAACTTGTTCCGATGTAATTAAAACTTCTTTCTCACTATAGTTATTTGTTCGTGTTGTAAATTTTATTTCTCTGCGCATTTCTCATTTGCTTATTGCAAGCAAATAACTAAAATTCGTAGAAGATGATAAAAGGCTGAAACGACGAGACTTTATTTTTATTGTATAATTCTGGACACAAATAAACCCTTTTATTACAAAAGATAACTCACTGAAAGCATTAAATTACATTTACCATGACAATATTTCATAGTCAGTACTTTTTATAATTCAAAACGATTGCGTACAAACCCATCAACAATGTTAATAGCCACTTCGTGTCACGGAAAAAAAATCAAAACCGTAATATGGAAACATGGATTACCGTGAAAACCGGCATTATGTGTTGTCATGCAACGGACTTGGAAAGCCAGGTATCAAAATAAGCCGGTTTTTCAACGGAACCTCATAAATTACGTGACATTCATCTTCTTGACACTTGAATAACACGGTCGGCCCAGCGCCCATTAGCCTTTAAACGAAACAATGGAATAGGTGAAGAGCGGACTCCATGTCTGCATGTCCATTATGTAAAGTTCACCACCAATGATGATTAGGTCGTTGACCTACTTTTTCGATGAGGTCGGGTGACAGACTAAATTAATTTACATTACTTTAGCCTTTGTAAATGTGCTGGAAATATGTTTGTTTAAAATATTATACCGTTTCATTTCCCTCTTGTGATGGGCAGTGCTCCAAATTTTGGAAACACTAGAAATAAAATACCGCAGCTTGAAGCTACGTATGAAATTAATGCTGGGATAAAAATGTCACACAGTGCATATTATACAGTTAAGCTCCATTTTTGGAAGCTTAGTACAAAAATGTATTTTGTGCAAAACTGTGGGTGTCGAATTTCAATAAAATTGGTTACGGCAGTAGAAAAATATTGAAAAAAGATAAATGCAAATGCAAAAAAATCTTTTTATTTTTAGAATTTAGCTACCTATTTATTTAGTTCAGTTTGAGCTCAATGTCAAGGTGGAGGGGTGCCCCGCTTGGGCAGAGCACCACTGTGTCCTTGTGGGGGCGATCGGCAGCAACGATCTCTCGCGCCGGCTGGTACAGGTCATGATCCGAAGCGAGGAGGCTGGCGAAGGAGGCGACCGCACTCGTGAGGGGAAGGTTTTCCTCATGCCCCAGTTGCCACGACTCCAACGGACCGGGGCTACCCTAAAGCGGCTCCTGCCCAACCTTGGGGGTCCAGACGCCTCCTGCCGGAGGCTTTACGCGGGAATTGTTCGGTCCATGGCCCTTTACGGGGCGCCGGTGTGGGCGCCGTCGCTGCAAAGGCGACCGGTGGCCATGCTGAACGCTTGCCAAAGGGTCATGGCCATCCGGATGATACGGGGATACCGCACGATTTCCCGCGAAAGGGCGAGCCTCCTTGCTGGCCTACCACCATGAGATTTGGAGGCAACAGTCCTTGCACGCATGCACGATTGGCGTGTGGAGGAGATGCAACGCCGGGGCGAAACTCCGCTGCCGCGCCAAGTCGTGGCATGCGGACAGAGTTCCGGCGGGATCTCATGGTGGAATGGCGACGGCGACTGTCGCAACCCAGTGGCACGCTACAATTATGGCGGTAAGTCCCCTCTTTGAGGAGTGACTGGACGACAACACGGCGTCTTCACCTTCCGCATGACGCAGGTCCTCACCGGACATGGCAAGTTCGGGATGTTCCTGCATCGGATTCAGGCGGAAGCACGCCCGGGTGTCATCATTGTGTGGACCACCCAGAGGACACGGTGTAGCATACGGTGGAGGTGTGCCCCGCTTGGGCGGAGCGCCGCCGTGTCCTCGTGGAGGCAATTGGCGGTAGCGACCTTTCGCGTCGGGCCCTGGTTCAGGCTATGGTCCGGAGCGAGGAGGAATGGCAGGCGGTCGCCTCCTTCTGCGAAGCAGTAATGCTAGCGGTGGAGGAGGCTGCACGCGTGAGGGAACGAAGGTCCTCACGCCCTAGCCGCCGTAATTCCGACCCCGACTACCAGCCACGGTAGACGCGGGCTTGCGGATGTCGAGCACTGGGTAGCTCGCCGTCCGGCTGTTCGGTAATGAACCGGACCGAGCCCAGTCGTCAACAGCGCGTCGTGATCCTCGCGCTCCTCAAAGAGATGTCAGTAAACCGTAGGGGCTCAGCAGGGTCAATGCCCGCTAGCTGGGACCGCGGAGAATTTCTGAAAGGGAAACCCGTAGTCCTAGAACGCAAAGGGTAATTGAAGGATACAGGTGTGGTTTTAGGCAGTAAAAGTTTGACACGCCCTCGCGCTCCACCCAGAGCGCGAAAAGTCATTTGGATGATTTCCCACCTTAAAAAATAAAAGCTAACCGTCTGATAACCGTCCGGACCGAGCCCGAGTCATCGACGGCGCATAGTGTTCCACGCGCGCCTTAAAGAGATGTCAGCAAAATCGTAGGGGACCAGCAGGACTAAAGTCTACTGGGGTCATGGGTTTTCCGAAGGAAAACCCCGGAGTCCTGAATGCAAGACAAAGAAGGAACATACGAGTGGGTAATAGTTAGTAAAATTCTGACTCGCCATCTCGCTCCGCCTTAGAACGAGAGAAGTTATGATTTCCCATCTAAAAAAAAACCTCAATGTCAAAACAGTTTGAGGAGAATAACGAAGTCTGCAAAACTTTCATGCTTACCACAGATGACTGCTATACAACTGAAAACAAATATTCCAGAGATAAAGAACCGCAAAAAAATCGCAGAAATCCAAAGAAAAATTCAGTAAATTATTCAAATTTTACTTTCGCCTGAATGACAGAACCATTTGGTATATTCGACCTAAGCCTTTCTTTATTTCTTCCAATTTATCAAAACAAACCTTTGAAAGGGTATTTCTTCTATGCCATCATTTCGATATTTTTGGTAAAATTCGTCGTTTATATAACCTACCTGTGCTAGGAAGGATTTGTGATAGCTTCATTTATAAAAAGTATTTTATTTCTGTCCTTTGATGGACGAGTTTTTTCTTTTATTATATTACAGTGGTTTGTTTTGTTTACTTTTGGTTTCACTGTAGAAAAGCTTCCATGAATTATTTCAATTTATTAAAAAAATAAAAATGAAACTTAAGTCTGTGTTTAATTCTGCCTAGCTGATTTACAATACAATTTTAGCTCTGTTTTCTTTTCATAACTGTAAGAGCATGAAAAAGGATTTCTTTGCTTTTGAAATTAAAATGTCTTTCAAATTTTTACTGGCAGTAAAGCTAAAGCTTTGTGCTTTGAGCTATTTGCTATAATGGTCTTGAAGCCCTTTGTTAGATACCTACCTACTTCATTAGGTACATTCTACACAAATAAGTTACTATGAGAATGAAGAAAACATTCAAACTATTTTTCTGTGTGTTGAGGGTTTCTTTCTTTGGAAAAATAATTGTATGTTGTACCTATCTACTCAAAAAGACAAAAGTATTTAACTAAAATACGAAATATCAAAAAAAACATCGGTTTTGAAAATAAATATTTATTCTATTTCTATTCTCACTGACACCAATAATAAAACTCGGAGCTTTCCACATACCATTCAAAGATTATCATCGTATTTGCCAGCATTTTTTCTCGTCCGCAGACAATCCAGTTCTCATGGAGCTTATCACGTATAGTACGCGGTTTTTGCAGTCTCCATGTTTAATGGCCTGGAAACTGTGATAAATTACGCCTTAATGCCCTTTTTCTCTGGAGCGGGCCTATCGCTAAGTGGACCTTGTTTTACCGACAATGCGTGCGTGTGCGCCCGCTTAGAGTTTAAAAAAAATGTGTTCTCTTTGAAAATTTAATATGCGGAAGATTATTTTTGCGTGGTGAACATTATAATTAAGATATTAAAGTTAAGTGGGGAGAGAAAACCACAGACGATATTATACAATATCGATGTGAATGTCATAAGCGTCTCAGACTTATTGATTTCCCAGATGAATTTAGAATGTGTAGTGACCGTTATTGTGCTGACCCTACTCACAGCTTGCTTATTGATAAGCTGTACTCCGACATCGTGCTTGCGTTGTCACAGGCGTCAACGGAGGGGCGGGGGGGCAGGCGTGCACAGAATAAACGACCATATAAAACTGTTGTTGGTTGGAATAAAATTGTGAGCGACAGTCACGGGGTGGCCAGGGCGAGTTTTCGGGAATGGCGATTATGTGGTAGTCCTACTTCTGGTGATATTTATAATCATATGTGTGAGACCAGAAAAATATTTAAGTCGCGTCTGAAGTGGTGTCAAAACCACCAGGACCAGTTGAAAATGGACTCTCTGGCAGCTAAGCATAGTTCCAAGGATTTCAGTGGTTTCTGGAAAAGTACCAATCATTTGAGGGTTCGCCCTGGTCTTCCCGTGAGTGTAGACGGGACGAACGATTTGAAGGGTATAGCTGACAAATTTAAAAATAGCTTTGTTGCAAAGTCGCCATTAGGACCGTCCTCGTCATTGAGGGATGGGGGGGAGAGTGGGGAGTATGTTGGTACCAGAGTTTCAGCAAGGGATGTATCAAGGGCGGTAAAATCTATCTCTAAGGGCAAGTCCCCTGGTCATGACGGTTTGAGTGTGGAACATGTTCAGCATGCTGGACCTCATATGTGCAGGGTGTTGGCCATGTTGTACAACTTCTGCATCTCACACTCATATCTGCCTGCTGATATGATGAAAACTATTGTGGTACCCGTAGTAAAAAACAGAGCTGGTAATTTGTCAGATATATCCAACTACAGACCTATTTCTTTGGCAACAATAGTTGCAAAGGTGTTTGACAGCATTCTTAACACACAATTAAACAAACACATCAAGTTGCACGATAACCAGTTCGGGTTTCGGCCGGGGCTGTCTACAGAAACTGCAGTATTGTGTTTTAAGAGTGCTGTTAAGTACTATACTGAGAGAAACACCTCTGTGTACGCTTGCTTCCTCGACCTTTCTAAGGCCTTTGACCTGGTCTCCTACGATATCTTGTGGAATAAGATGAGATCATCTCAGATACCACCAGAGCTTATTAACACCCTGAAGTTTTGGTACGGGAACCAGGTGAATAACGTGAGGTGGGCGGGCGCGTTGTCGGACCCATACAGATTGGAATGTGGTGTGAGGCAGGGGGGATTGAGCTCTCCCACCATTTTTAACCTCTACATTAATGGGCTGATCGAGGCGCTCAGTGAGCAACATGTCGGTTGTCACATAGATGGCGTCTGTTTTAATAACATCAGCTACGCGGACGATATGGTGCTGCTAAGCGCCTCGGTCTGTGGTCTCAGAAGGCTGATGAGGATCTGTGAGGGTTATGCAGCTGGTCATGGGCTGATCTACAATGTGAAGAAGAGTCAGTGTATGGTCTTTCAGGGTGGGCAGAGAAAATTAACAGTAATGCCACCCATAAAACTTAATGGGTTTCTTTTAGAAAGGGTAGACATTTTTAAATACTTAGGCCATTTGGTGACGTCTACCCTGAAGGATGATGCTGACATTGAACGGGAGCGAAGGGCGCTGTCGGTAAGAGCAAACATGGTGATTCGCAGGTTTTCGCGGTGCTCAGCTGAGGTGAAAGTGACTCTTTTTAGAGCTTACTGCACTACACTGTACACGTGCAGCCTGTGGACCGACTACACGCAAAAATCGTACAGCGCCCTTCGTGTCCAATTCAACAACGCGTTCAGGATGATGTTGGGGCTCCCCCGCTACTGCAGTGCATCGAAAATGTTTGCGGAAGCGCGCGTGGATTGTTTTTATACATTAATGCGCAAGAGAGGCACGTCGTTGGTGCATCGAGTGCGGGGGAGCGCTAACAATATGTTGGCCACGCTTGCAGAGAGACTAGACTGTAGCATTATAATGCACTGTTGTTTGCGACACGTGACAGGCTTGTGACGTAATAAACAATTTATTGTAATTTTAATTTAATTTTGATTTAATTTTGATTTAATTTTAATTTAATTTTGATTTAATTTTAATTTAATTTTAATTTAATTTTGATTTAATTTTAATTTAATTTTATTTAATTTTGATTTAATTTTGATTTAATTTTAATTTTATTATTTAATTTTGATTTTATTATTTAATTTTGATTTTATTATTTAATTTTAATTTTATTATTTAATTTTGATTTTATTATTTAATTTTGATTTTATTATTTAATTTTGATTTACATTCTCGAATTAACTAATTGTATTTAAATAATTATCAATTTATTTATTTGCATTAATGTTATAATGTGATTTGTTTTAATTGATTTTAATTTTACAAACTGAATTTAATTGTGACTGTTTTGATTATTATTTTTTAAATTTGTATATGAGTCAATGTTACTCGCAATAAATATATTATTATATTATTATTATGTTAGGGTGGTGTCGTGCTTCAGTTGTGTAGCTTATAAATAAGTAGGGTAATAGTGAGGTACTTTTGGGTAACTTTCTATTAATACGTAATATTCTGTCAAGTTAAGGAAAATAGCACGTTTCTAAAGAGCACGTTTTCCCATCAAAATAATATTTTCCTCATCACATACTCGTATTGCGAAAATTTACAACACTCAAGCCCGTATCGGCAGAGGGGACTTAATGTTACCAATCTTTCATAACTTTAACAACCAAAAAGCAGCTCGCTCGCACAAAATGAACTCTTCGTTATGTTCATAATAGTAACAAATTTGTACGTAAAAGCATATACATTATGAAAAATAATGTCCATTATGAAGTTTACAGCATCGTGTCGCGTGAAAGAAATCCATAGTTCCATTACAGCGGATTTATGATACGGGCATACCGTTATAACAGAGCCTTTTACCAAAGGTTCGTTTCGCACTTTCCATAAACATCAATATTCAAATACGTGGCATCTAAAAACTCATATGGTCCAGGTTTTTATGACGGGATATTTTTCATCGCCTGAATATTAAAGCGGAAATCCCGCGCGGATCGTGGCTCCAATTGAGCCATATTTTCACAGGCCGACCTTTGAATATTCTATTGAGGTTGAAAGCCTTCTGACCGAACTGTTTGAGCAACAGCAAAGCAAACTTACAGTACGATGAACACGCGCCGACATTGCTTCAATCCGACATCACAAAAAGTCGATACGTAAGCTAATTTGTTCGACCAGAAAACGCTTTATAGGAATTCGCTATTACAGTTTCTACAATCGTTTTCTTTTTCCGCTCAACTAGTTTCTAAAAGGCCCTTCAATGTTCTTCAGGGTCAGCATTTAATATTTCTATTTGGATGGAATTTTCAATTGTAGGTACTCCCATTCGGGAGAGTACCTACAATTTGTGTATTTTTCAATCTTAAACCAAAATCATCTAAACGATCTTTAATTTATATCTTGGTCATTAAATTACGAATAAATGAAATATGATAACTTTTATGAGTAATTTTGACAAGCATCAGATTATATCCACTAAAGATTAAACTGTTGACGCGGAGTAGGTAATTTATTTCAATTAATTCAGCGACGTGACGCCCCGACAGATTCACTGAATCATTTTTCTCGTCGGCAAAGCGAAGACGTTGACAAATGAGCAAATTATTCGGTCACTTCACTACATGTCACTGCGTAAAAAGCAGACCAGAAAAAAGGAGGCTGTATTTTCTGTTGTGTTTCGATTTTCCGTGTTTTTTTCGGACGTGGAAAAATTGTGTTTATTAACAGTCTCGTCGCTGTACGGCCCTGGAGATATGGGGACTGAAACCGCTAATATTTCAGTCTGAAAAATCACTGTCGATTTACTGCAGTGAAACGTTATAGATAAAAATTGACCGTTTTCAGCGATTCTACTTCTCTTGGATGCTATTTTTCAACGATACTCGAAGTTTACAAAGATGTTAATTTTTAAACCCTCGTCTTAAGTGAACGTTGAAAAACTGTGAAGCGAGCGTTAAAAATTGAAGCAAAAAACTTGCAGGTCGTCGAAAAAAAAAATTGCTTGACTTTGAGAATAATGACTTAGATATATTATATCATAGAATAGAATAAATTTTATTGTACACAAAAAAGTTACACAACTTATACACAAACTTAAATCAATGGGTAGGTTTAATGGCGGTCTGACACCCGCAATGCACCCACATTTAGAACTAAAATATATTTTTTCAGTCCGCATAGAATTAAGCTTACAGCTTAGATTTGAAGGAACTTCAAATTCGGATAACGATAGAAACAAACCTGTATTTAAAAGCTTTATTATCTCATAAAATGCCAAACTCGTCTGTAAACACCATAAAAATATTCAAAGCTCAAAGAACAAATATTGCACGTAGTTATTATGATAAATAATGGTCTTTAGGTAAAACAGCAATATTGAAAGTAATAATGAGCTCAGTGGACGGCCGAGTAATGAAAACAGATGAGGTTAGGGGAAGAAAATTTTCCGAACAAATGAAATTACGCACCCAGCAAAAGTCCTGTTTATCTGACTGCTGGACTTTTATATGCAATTATGGTTTTTGTATTCAACGTGCTAAAGTTTATAATGGGGTACAGCGTTTCAGTAGACGACGTATGAGCAGCCCTGTATGCTATATGCATAGCACTACTTTTACATGTTTAACTGCTTTACCAAACTTGATTGGTACTATGATCTAACCGTTACATGTTTACTGTATGACTTTTAAAAGTGACTTTGTCATCTAGGTTTGTTCCAATGTTTCTTCACAGGGCAAAGAGCAAGGTAACATTTGACAAAAAAATTAATGTGTTAAACTGTAGTGACCAATTTGCAAAATATAATCATTGTTCATAAACAAAATCGGCTATTTTTATAGTATTTTTAGGTATTGTTTGTTTTATGATTTCGGCTTAAGCAGGTACTGCAGACGTGCTCGTGAGTAATTGAAATGTCTGAAAATAAATAAGGTAAAGCAAAATATTTATTTGAAAAAATAAAATTTCGATATAGCTGCAGCTTTATAGATCGTTTCTTAAGTTATACGTTTGAATTTTACCTATTAATCGGTGGCCAAGGCCAAGACGAAAACTCTTTTGCCCTAACATATAGAATATAATAATATAATAATAATATAATATTCCACAACTATCACACAACGCCGTCTAGTCCCAAGCTAAGCAGAGCTTGTGTTATGAGTACTAGACAACTGATAAACATACTTATATATTCCTAAATACATACACATATAGATAAATTACACCCAGATACAGAACAAATGATCGTGCTCATCACACAAACACTTGTCCTGGGTGGGAATCGAACCCACGACCTCCGGCATAGCAGTCAGGGTCACTAACCACTAGACCAACAGGCTAGTACAATATCCGTTCGATAACTCATCTTCTCGGAGACAGTGGAAAGAGCCTTTCTGGAAAATCTAATTACCACTGGGTACCACTGCAGAGCGTCATCGAACATAGGCACCTTGTCAGATCATAATAATTACTATTTTACGGCTTCCCTTCGTCTACTCGTTCCCTGTTGTTGTCTCAACGGCTTCGGTCACCCCGGCCAGTCATGCAGTCAAAGTGCCGGTCCTATAGCGCGACAGGTGACTGTACCGATATCGGACTCCCACATAAAACTACGATGCGATGCGATAAGACACCGGCATCGCTGAAACGTACGGTGGCGATTTCCTGCGGCAAAGCACTGGTTCAGTTAACATCCAAACAATGTGCGATACGAATCAATTCGCAAGTTCTTTCGATGAATGTTTGAACTTGAAGATTTTTACGTCGCAACGTCGAAATCCTAGTTTTGTGTTTAGACCCATCATCAGACGTGCAGAACTTTCTCTTCTAAAGTAGGTTTAACCATTATTTTAATAAATCTACAACAGACAATAATAAAGTACCTATACAATATAGGGGTATCTATACAGACCGGGTTATAACTTTTATTACGACAAAGCCAAGAGACAAGAACAAGGCGGGTACCGTCTCATAGCTCGTAAAAGGGTGCGTTTCAAATTTTCTAAGATAGGTACGGATAATGATGATGGGCGGGCAAACTTAATTTAAGGCCTGTTCTAAGGATTTAAGGTCAGGCTTTTAATGTTAAATACCAGTGTCCATTTCATTTGCAAATTTTTACAAAGGCGATGAATTTAACACTTTTTTTTACTTTTTCGGTGTTTGAGCCGTTTCTTTATTAAAGTTTTATTCGCTGGTCTGGTGGTATATTTATTTTTTTGAAGAGAGACTCAGTAGAGTCTCTCTTCAAAAAAATATTAATATAATTATTATATTTACCTTACTCTACATCGGTAGAGTAAGGTTTTTTCCCTTTCCAAGAGAGGAGGCCTGAGTCCCAGCAGTGGGAACATTAAAAGGTTAATTATACTATGTCCCTATACTAAGGTTTTTGAACCAAAAACGATAGTCTAGTTGACAGTTATAATTCGATGTTGCTACTTGAGTGGATAAAGAGGGAGAGTTAGGCCAAAGAAAAGACGAGTAGATTGCGTGAAAAAAAAAAGAATGAAAAGGAAGTCAGTGACAGCATGACAGCTAACAGGACAGAAAGGAAGAAATACTGTGTTGCAACAACCTCAAATAATATGGGTTAAGAGAGAAAGTGAAAAATTCAAAGTGAAAATTCAAATTCAAGTGAACATAGTCTCGAGATAAAACGTATTTTGTGTGCTAGTTCAGGACATGAACTATCTGTATGCCTAGGTTCATCCAAATCCGTTCAATTATTTGAGTTTGAAAGAGTAACAGACATAGTACACACACATACATACCAACTTTCGCCTTTGTAATTATCATTCCAGCCGAAAGACATCCACTGTTGGATATAGGGCACCCCCAAGTGTCGCCATAACGACCGGCCCTGTGCGTCTCTCATCCATTGGATTCCCGCAACCCTCGCCTTTATTATATTAGACATTAAATAATTATGTAGTTGTGTTATCTTTATGCTGTGAAAAAAAGCGAATCCAATATTTTTCTTTTACTCTGCCATCTTTTTTCCTTTTGCATCAATTCAATGTATTTTATTATTATTATAGGAGCATAACTTTTACGTCGGCGTTTTCGTAGCACAATCTGAACCTTAAATGCGAATCTGTCATTCGCAATTTGCAAAGTTACGAGCCTCGAAAATATTTTTCGATTTCTTCTGGTAACTTTTTAAACATATGAAAATTATTTTGAATAACTCGAACTGCATAGATATGATTTTAATTTTTCTGATTTATCCATTATCTGGGTACATTTTGATCATCAAGTAGGTACTACTTGATGATTGTTATAATAATTGTTGGACTGGGTAAGCGATTGACTGATGCGCTGCGTGGAAAATTAAAATTAACTATTTGGTCGTAATTATGCAACGTGGAGATTAATATACTTGGTGTGGAGTAGTGACGTGCTGTTGTGCAGTCTATTAGTTTGACTGGAAACTATTTTTTTTTAAGGTTGGTAATCATCTAATGACTTCTTCCACTCTTGAGTGGAGCGCGTGGGCTTGTCAGACTTTGCGTTCAAGGACCACGGGCTTCCCTTTCAGAAGTCAAACCATGGCCTCAGTTGGCTGCGGCCCTGCTAGGCCCCTACGACTTTAAGTCACGCTTGAAACACTACGCGCCGTCGATAACTCGGGCTCGGTCCGTACCGGTTACCGGATGGCCGGACAGCAAGCTACCCATTGCTCATCGTCTGTAAGCCCACGCCTACGGTGGCTGGAAGTCTGGGTCAGGGACCCGGCGGCTGAGGCGTAAAAATGTTCGTTCCCTTACGCGTACGATAGCCTCCTTCGCTAGCATTAATTCTTCGCAGAAGAAGCCGACCGCCGCCCACCCCGCTCGTTCCAAACCATGACCTGAACCAGGGTCCAGCGTGAGAGGTTGCCGCCACCGGTCGCTCCCACGAGGACACGTGGTGCTCCGCCCAAGCGAGGACACGGCGATGCTATGCCCAAGTGAGGACACGGCAGTCCTCCACCCAAGCGAGGACATGGTAGTGTTCCGCAAAGTGGTGACACCCAGGCGTTACTTCCGCCTGGATCATGTGCAGGAACATCCCAAACTTGCCACGCCCAGTGAGAAACTGCGTCATAGGTGAGGACGCCGTAGCGTCTCTCCAGCCACTCCTCAAAGACAGTACTTACCACCATGTTAATCATGGTGGCGTGCCCAAAGATGTACCTACCTTTGAGAATGAGAAAATAAATATATAAGATGTATTATGTTGTGTTATCTGGGAGGTCTTTTAATCAAAGCGGTACACAAACTGAACAAACAGAATATGTATTTCAATAAATAAAGTAAATAGATAAAAACTCAAACGGATAAACTACCAGCCATATAAATAAAAACTGTCATGAATAATATGAATAAGTATGTGTTGGTGCGACATTAATCACTATAATTAGTCTGCGGTCGCGACCAGACACTGTACAATGCCGAGGAATAAAATACTGCTATTATATTAATAATATACTATATAAACGTATTGAAATTTAATAGTGATACCGTGTGGGGATAATTTTGTAGTACTTACATACCTAACACTGACATTTAGAAATACTTTTATATATACCTACACAAGAGATTAAAGTCAACTGATATTACTACTGACTTTTGTTACAATAATAATTATTGTAAAAAAGCTCATGGCTAAAGTAACAAAGATTCCTCCGTACTTCGGATAGCAAGTTAATCTTGGCAGTCATTGAGTCGATATTGTAGATCTTTGGCTAATTCTTACGTTGTCTCTACCATAAAACTCTGGAATGTGCTTCCCCTTAACATCAAAAACGCCGAAAGTAAATTTTCCTTCAAGCGTATAATTCGGAACTACTACTTGAAGTCCTTTCAACCTTAGTTCGGCCTTCGTCATAATTGTTATTTTTTAAGTTGTCCTAATTATAATGTGTTTATAATATTGGCATATATAAGTATTTTATTATTGTAACTTAATTTAATGATACTGCATTCTACTTGATATATATCTGTTATTTATTTATTGTGCACACTTACCACAGTGTTTTCTCTTTTATCCCAAAGGTTGACTGGTAGAGAATGCCTTGTTACATTAAGTCCGCCTATGTGCCACTACTGTACATGAAGTTTAAATAAATAAATAAATCTTTGACAGTCGTTAAGGATGGTCAGAAGTCAAGAACCACCACCACCGATCTTGTCAAGAGGTAGATCGTGTTGCTCAGTTACTGCGTTAAATGATAAATGATATTTATTTTGTAAATAGGTTTAAAAAACACTTTTACACGTCAATTTTTTTTTCGTCATTTTTAAACTAGATGAGGCCGGTGTTTCCTAGCTGACTACCCTGAGAAGAAACACCGAAACAAACTCAGGGGTCAAAGTCTCTTTTAAAGTCCATACAGTAAATATGTAATGGTCAAATCACATGAGAACCATGCAGATTTGTCTGAAATGGTCTTTTGAAGAAAGAACCATACAGATTTGAGTGGACCTGTCCAGTCAGTGCAAGCATTTGTCAGTATTCGTAAAGCTCAACTCAGGACTACTAAGGAGCTCAACGACTTGACGAACAATACCAAGGAAAGGACATTTGGGTAGGCCGCAGAAAATACTCAAAATGCCAGACATACATTAAAATTACTGAAAAGGAAAAAAAAAGCAATCAACATAGTCCTCACGTTCACAATAATAAAAGGAAAAATAGTATAGTTATGTAAGTCAGATAGACAGTCGGTCCGTATAAAATAAGTATTGATATCCAGCTGCATCTGGTTAGACTGGAAGCTCACCCCAATATACTTAAGAAAAATCTAGGCAGATGATGAAGTATTATTGATACACCCTCAAAGCTTGTATAGTATAGTATAGCATTCCACAAATATCACACAACGTCGTCTAGTCTCAAGCTAAGCAGAGCTTGTGTTATGAGTACTAGACAACTGATAAACATACATATATATTTCTAAATACATACATATTATAGATAAATTACACCCAGACACAGAACAAATGATCGTGCTCATCACACAAACATTTGTCCTGGGTGGGAATCGAACCCACGACCTCCGGCATAGTAGTCAGGGCCACTAACCACTAGACCAACAGGCCAGTCTTGCCTTAGTCTTATTGGGGTGTATGATCTTACTCGCACTACTACTCTGTCAAGAAAGTACCGGGAAAAGATCAATAATACACAAAATGTTTGTTATTCATCCAAATTTATTTTATCACCTTCAAAGTATGCTCCTTCAGAAACGATACACTTACGCCAACGAATAATCCAATCATCAAAACATTTTTTAAATGCTGTTTCCGGAATTGAGTTCAGTTCTCGCCGCGAATTCTCCTTTATGTCTTCTACCGATTGAAAACGGGTGCCACGAAGTGGTAATTTGAGTTTAGGAAAAAGAAAGAAGTCGGCTGGGGCCAAATCTGGTGAATATGGTGGTTGTACGATGGTATTTGTTGAGTGTTTGGTCAAAAATTCGTTCACAATAATAGATAGCCTTGTGCGAAGGCGCATTATCTTGGTGCAAAATCCAAGATTTTTTTTCCACAAATCTGACCTTTTTCGTCAAATTTGCTCTCTTAATTGCCGCATAACGCTCAAATAGTATTCTTTATTTACCGTTTGAGCTTCCGGCAAAAATTCCGAGTGCACAATACCGCGATAATCAAAGAAAACAGTCAACATGACTTTGACTTTTGACCGACTTTGGTGTGGTTTTTTCGGTTTCGGTTCAGTTGGAAGGCGCCACTCCGAAGCTTGTTGACTAGTTTGCATGTCAAACTCGTAAACCCACGTCTCGTCACCAGTAACAATACGTTTCATGAATGTTGGGTCGGAATTGACTCGTTCTAGCATGTCCTCAGCGACTCTCATGCGATTGAGTTTTTGGAGAAAATTCAGGTCTTTTGGGACTAGCCGAGCGGTAACATGTTTCATACCCAAATGATTAGTTAAAATGGTACGGATCGACTCGTGAGATACAGAAAGTTCGGCGGCTATCTCTCTCAAAGTTGAATGAGGATTTTCAGTCACTATTTCCTTCACTTTTGTGATGTTAACTTCAGTTGAAGACGTTAATGGCCTACCAGAGCGAGGCAAATCTTCCATCACATCTCGACCGCTTTTGAATGCTTTGTACCACTCATAAGTACGTGTTTTTGATAAAGTCGATTCATCGTAAGCCTTCTGTAACATTTTCAGTGACTCCAAAGAGGAAATTCCGTTGGCGATGCAAAATTTAAGACAAACTCTTTGTTCGATGTTTTTGTCCATTATGAAATTCGCAATACACACTAGATATGATTTATCTAAAAACAGCACTGAATTTAATATAAATAACAGATGCAACTCAAACTCCGCGCCAAAATGGAAAACAGTTGTGCCAATCTACCAACAACAAATAAAACAAAAATTTGAATTTGGAACCATAAACAAATCATTCATTCCCGATACTTTTCTGACTAAATGTATATTTGTGATTATTTGAGCAATTTAATTACCCAGCAACTTGTTCTGGTATTTGTCGCACTTTTATACAAATCCACAACTTGATGTGAGAAGCAAATTAATTCCAAAGCCAAAAGTTGTTCGCGTGGTTTTTAAGAATTAATATTTCGGAAATATACTTTAGTAGATACTAATCTATTTTTTAAAAGACACCGAGGCCGCCGAGGCTACGCTTATTACAAAATTAATACGTAGTAAAAATCTTCAGCACGCGCAAATATATCATAAGTAAAATTACCTTCTTCGCAATTTAGTAACATCATGTCAGCATAAAAAACAAACATATCAGTAAACTTTGAAGGTTCACTGACCCATTATATCCGCGTGACATCATTTGCCGTGACAGCCACGCATGTCACGCTGCGAGCGCCGACGCTTTATTACTACCATGTTAGTTGTTGAAGAGAAATTTCAACACCCATTTAATCAACCTGTGTGTTTGTTTTACTTGAAAATGTTGTTTCTCTTGAAAAACTGAACAGTGCTTGTTTATGTAAATGTGAGGTGTAATTACAATTAACAATAATAGTACATTATGATATAAGTGTGTAATGTTAGTGATTACCGTCGAGGCGGTATTTAGACCCGAGCCGTGGCGAGGGTCTTAAGAGAGCCAAGAACGGTAATCATTAATTACTCACGTGTGTCATACGACGTTTTTAATACACTTGTGAAGAAAACAACAGTAAAAGTAGTTAAATTTTCTGTGACATGGCGGTAAAAATCGGTTTTAAGCGCACGCATCATTTTTTTTTACCCCTAGAGAAAGGCTAAGGTATTTTGACCATACTGTAGGCAGTATGGTCTTACGTTTATGTTTTCTTGCGTGAAAAGTTTTTACGATAATGTCTGTCATAGTGACAATAGAATACGGATATAACATTTTTTAATGATTTTGTAGTATTTAATTTTATTTAATTAATACAGCCACTGAACTTCACTGGAATAAAAAAAAACACGTCAAAAACCGCGCGCGTCTTAAAATGGCGGCCATAGACCACAAAAAATAACAAATTTTATTTGAATGTGCGATTTATTTACTAAGTGTTTTTATTATATAAATCGTTTGTACAAGTTAAATTTGATGAAATAAGTAAGTAAGACACTTATTTATACGCAACAACTTAATAACGCAATAACTTAGTGGGAATTTTATTCGAATTCAAAATTTGTTTTGCGAACAGAGGTTGAACAAAAAGGTTTTAACTACATTATAGCACTTGTGCGTAATGGTAATCAAAATGTCACAGTTTGGTAACGAGTGCCATTATATACCTAAGTACAGTGCAACTTTCTGACAACAACTTTCTGAGCAAGTGTGTTGAAAAATAAATTTAATCCAACTTCAAATTCGACTGCAGTTATTTTTTTAAACTAATTCGGAGCAGACAACTGACTGAGTATCATTATCTGTAAACTACAATATTTCTTCAAAAACAGGTATGAAGAAGCAAAGCAATTAAATATGAATCAAAAGGTTGACACGCTACCAGCATCAACATTTTAATACTACCTGTTGTTGAAGAAAATGTTTAATTCTCTTAATTTTACTATTATTACTACCTACAATAAATTGCTGTTTAGCTTGGTAGTTTACAGGATTGAATCCTTCAAAATGTTAAATCCTTAAAAGCAATAAAATAAAGCGATCAGATATCAAATTTGTGTGCAGTCTACGTGCATGATTATGGTCCGATAAATTGTCTAGGTCTTGCTTCTAAAATACTGATGAGAAGCAAGATTTAGACAATTTAACTGCATTTTATTTTTTGTTTTTAAAAATAGGTAGCTATTTCTTAGAGATCAGGAAGAAGTGCATCAATTTCGTCGACCGCATCGTCGCTTTCCATCAGGTGAGATAGCGGTCAAGCACGAACCTATCAAGAATAAAAAAAAAATAAAAAAAATATCCTCATTTTATTTACTTGTTACTTCATTTCTAACACGAATGTGAAAACGATTTCACGAAAATGTTAACGCTTTATTTAGTAACACGGTCAAGATAAACTCATTATATATACAATTTTGCAAAACATGTAAAAAATTATAGCAGTGGCTATGAGCTCATATTTAAAATAATATTTGTTATCGATACAAAAACAGATAACGGGTTCAATTTGTAGGTTAATACAGCGTCATATTATCCATGTAATTTCAGTGTTCAAAACAATCATGCATGTCACGCTCTCAGCGCTAACGGTTCATTACAAACAAAACCATTTTGGCGTTCACGCTTTTCTCTTTGATGCTTTTGACACCATGGGTTTGTCATTATTGCATATAATAAACAAACATATGCATCAACAAATTGTAAATGAAAAACACAATAATTAACGATCATGCTTTTACAAAGCTGAATAACGAGCTCATTTTCTGTTTCTGTTATGAGCATAGGTATGTTACTTTTTACAACACAGCTAGTTTCTTTTTGTCAACCGTTATTATCTCTTGCTCTGTACCTAACTTATTTATTTATTTATTTATTATGTACCCACAAATATACAGAAGAATATATCTTATTACATTTGTACAAAGGTACTGTAAATTTCAAAAAGAAATTTCTTCCAGCAGACCTGCGAAAGGAGAGATTAGAAGAGATTTAGACTATAGTGTGTAGAAATAAGCAAAGAAGAGTTTGTGAAATCTTACATTAAACTAATAAATACTTATATAACTATAAATACCTTATACTAAAAATAAATACATTATATACAAGAGAGGAAAGATGGTGCTCTTTTACTTGAGTCTTAAAGAGTGAAATAGTTTTCAAATCACGAATGCTAGGTGGATGAGAGTTCCGCAACCTTACTGCATGGGCAGAGAAAGAGTAGGAGTAGGAGCTGGATTTATGAGGAGGGGATTTAAGAAGGTTTTATTTTAAAATGACGCAAAAATTCTTCATCTTCCACATTTCTTTGTTAGTAACTATTTGTTGTCATAGTGGTCAACCTTTATAGCCATAATTATCACCTTTTAAACAGTCCATTCTATCCATCTAAATATGAATGAAGAAACATAAGTTCTGCTGAGTATGAATTACTCAGAACTTGTGATTCATCATTTCTCTACTTAAAACCTTTCTATGGGGAAACCAATAAATAACACCTTCCGCTCTAGGTGAAGTGAGAGTGAGTGTCAAACTTTTATTGAGTAAAACCCACCTGTTTCTTCAGTTGCCCTTTGCTATTCAGGGTCGCGTGACTCTATCGAATAATCTTACACCCTTAGAAGGCATCGGTCCTAGTAGGCCCTGGCCACTTAACTGACATCTCTTTGAAGCGGGCGTGAAACATGACGCGCCTTCGACTTGGGCTTGGTCCTTACCAGACACCTTTACAATCGATTTTCACACTACTATTTACTTACTTTGCTACTACCATGTTGATGACAAGCAGAAAAGGTCAAGCCGCAGGTCATTGGATTTATCATAATTAGTATAAAATGTACATGTCATTGTGCCGCCAACAAACTGTCACTCAAGCGTCATGCTTCATGTGACGATGCTTTATTAGTAAAAGCAAAAAGTACCTACATCTAACCCTTCACGTTTTAGATACTAT
Source organism: Mythimna impura (assembly GCA_905147345.3). Classification (NCBI taxonomy): domain Eukaryota; kingdom Metazoa; phylum Arthropoda; class Insecta; order Lepidoptera; family Noctuidae; genus Mythimna; species Mythimna impura. Next base: position 12,666,617 of record LR990351.1, read on the forward strand.
TTTAAAAATAACAGATTGTTCGAAAGGTGTGCTTTAACACTGATTTCCCCGAGCGCACCGGGTACTCCACGCGGAAAGTAAAAAATCAAATATAGTAACACCGCGTAAAACTAATTCAAATCGCCAATTGAGTCAGTGTTGTAAACACACAAACTTTGTCAATTTTTGGTTTAAGAATTTTGATATATATAATGGTATAAATAACCTTTATTTTAATAAACAACAAAATAAATATTCAAAAGAAAAAATACCTATGTACATAATTATTCGTGTTCATATAAAAGTCGCCAGTAAATTATACAATATTTTATATATATTCATATTGCTATGAATAGTAAGTACTAATTTAGTAGATTTAACACTAGAAAGACCAAAGTCGTCAATTTGACGGCACGGCGATTTCATTCTTAAATATTTTACAAACTGTGTTTTTGTTTCCGTTCATATTTTATGACTTTAAATAATTTGTTATCGTTAGATATATGGGTATATGAGATTCCTTTACAAATATCTACTAAGACCGCACACCGTCAATGTGACGGCAGCGATAAAAACAGTGAACAAAGTTTTCTATAAACTATGACCTTAAAGAAAATGTGAGATAGAGAAAGCGCTAGAAAATTCCTAGCACTCAGACTCAGCACGACACGGCAACTTGCCGCAGTCAGGTAATATGGCCTCGTGGTAATATGGCCAGGTTCTAAGGGATCCACTTAATGGATATGTTTGAGAAAGCGTTTTATTCTTTTGATGTGAATACGTTTGTAAAATTGCTTCCATAGTGGGAGATAATTCAAAATACGAATTTACTAACTTGAAGCTACTGAACTACGAATATTTACTTTTAAAACTAAGTTCCATTTAGAGTTTTAGACAAAGAAACTTTCTATGATTATATATTTTAAAAAAAATATATTAGTGTAGATAATATTATAAAGAGGTAAAGTATTTTATTTATTTTTTTATGTTTTTTTTTGTTTTTAGGAATATCTCTGAAAGTACTGGTACGATTGCGAAAATCTTTTTACCTTTAGAAAGCTGCATTATTCCTGAGTGACATAGACTACATTTTATGTATGCAGGCGAAGCCGCGGGCAAGAGCTAGTTGATAATAATTGTCAAGGAGTTTAAATGTGTGGGACACGCACTACCGAAATGTTACAACATTGATCACAATCATTTTTGACTACTGAAAATCGTGATCATAGTCTTGCCCTATTCGGCTACTGGTTAAACTGGAATCGGACCCCCTCATAGTTAAGAAAAAGTTAATTAATAATTTAGGTAAATAATTCTTTTATTTTTAATCAAAAAGTAAATTTATTTGAAATCGCAAATAGAAAGAATTTTTTTATTTTTTTTATTTTTACATAGTTAATCAGATTTTTTTTATTATTTGTAGAACTATAAAGGGGGAAATGTTTATTTACATTTAAAATTATTAACTAATTACAATAAAATAAAATAAATAATAATAAAAACCCTAATCTAATTACAACTAACTAAAACTAAAATATGGCGTCAAAAAACTCTTCCACATCGCTGTCGACTGGTAATGTGCCCAAAAGACTGGCGGCATTGCCACGCTGTATGGCAATGCTTATCCTCTGTCCGAGGTAAAAGCCAGCCCTTGGGTCACGCGAAGTGTCAACTAGACGTTTTGACAGATCTTTATACAACTTGTGAGCACTCGGACCCCACGAACCGAGAGTTTCCACCCCAAACGGTTCGAAAATATAACTTCCAACAAGGTTATTATATTTTCGCCGCTTGAGGTTCTCCGCAGCCGCAGCGGCAGCACCAGCACAACACGACGAGTTAGGAAGATGGGAAGGCGCAAGAGTATCGACACAAGTAGCGTCCCATACTAAAGGCCTACCCATCTTCCATGGGAATAACGACATGCCGTCCGGTCTCTTGCCATCGTCGCGTGCCAGGCCATGGGGTTCCAATACGGCTGGAACGCCGACGGAGACAAGAGCACGTCTGATGATGTCGTTGATATGCGCGTGTCGTGCTATGCGACCCGCACTTCGGCTGCATGACAGACCGTGGTGTCCGAGGCTGTTGACGACTTCGCCACAGTGGCAGCGATGAGGAGAACAACAGAGAGCGCCTAGACGTAAGGAAGCAGCGAGGCGGAAAGTATTATCATCGAGCAAGGTGCTTATGTTCGACGATGGTAGTGCGTGAAGCCAGAGACCCGACTCCCACTCTCCTACAGCCAGCAGGCGCGCACGCTCCGCAGGAGCAGTAGATGTTTCAATCAAGTTTTTTTGAACTACTTTGCAGAGCGGCTCATCCCACCGTCTCTGGGAAGATCGAGAGTCGCAAGCGAGTCTCCAGGTATCTATAGCCTCAACGAAGCACGGCACATTGAAATCAATCAGTGAGGGAGATAGGATATTCCTGATTAATTTCTCAGTGCCGTGAACCGAGGATATAAAGGCAGGTAAACTAATACTATTAATTTTGCGGACGCCGAGGCCACCCATACAGATAGGAAGGGAAGCTTGAGCCGAAGCTCGGTCATCCATGGCCACGTTTAAAATTAACGTAAGAGTATGCCGGATAATTTGGTCCATTTTTTCCAAAAGATGGGGGTGTTTCCATAAATGAGAAGCGCGAAGGAAATATGTTAATTTAGGGCCGAAACAGCAGAAACGAATTATGGTGATGGCCGAATGCATGTTAATTTGTAGTAATCTTTCCGAAATATCATTAAAATTTTGAATATTTTCCTCAACAAAATTGGGAAAGGAATCCTCGAAAATAGGAGATCCAAGGAGACGAAGAGAGCTTTTTTCAATAATTTGAATTTCTGGGGCTATTGTGTTAAATTTGGAAAGAGTCAGTTGTCTGTCGGTACTGTCGGATAAGAAAAGTTCACATTTTGAAAGGTTCAGATCAAGTCCTATTGACTGAAGTTGATTTTTTAGGAAGATTAAATCATTTAAAACTGTGTCTGCATCGCCTCCTAGGGTTCCGTCGTCGAGATACCAAACGTTGAATTTAGAATTTAATTGTCGAATAATTGGGTGAATGGCTAAACTGAAGATCACTGGCCCGAGGGGATCACCTTGTTGACAGCCAACAGCGGATTCCAAAAGGTTGTCCCGATATAGTAATTTAGATGGTTGTCTATAACATTGCCAAAGAAAACTAAAAATTTGGTACTTCTTTTTTAGATTCTGTCAGCAAGGTGTCCCTATTAACCGAATTGAAGGCATTTTTTATGTCAACCTTCAGGATGACCCCTCCTAAATTAGAATTTAGGTAGGTCGACAAGGCATGTACGGCAGCCTCGCAGCCCCCTTTTAAGCCAAAACCTAGCTGCAGGGGCTGAAATTTTTTCGAAACAGCCTCACCATAAAATTTACAGCAAATCTTGGCTGCCATACGCCGGTAGGTAGTGCCCACGGCAATCGGACGGATGCCGCCATCTCTCTTGCGTAGGGCACATAAATTGGCCCCGTACAGAGTGTCGATGACGGCCTCGTTCACCTTGCCTGAGAGCATTAGATTAACCAGAGCCGTAAGCTCTTTCAAGAGCAACTCACCAGCTTCCCCGGCGCCTGAGCAGATAAGGTCCTTCAGGTGTTGAGGACTCAGGCCGTCGAGGCCGCCGGCAGAGCCGCTCCGGAAAGAGCAAACGGCTGAGACTACCTCTCGACCTGTAACGGTGAGGGTATGAATGTCGGGATCAGGAGGGTCGGGATAGGAAAGGCCATCCGCTGGGGCAGGGTGTTTGCTCTCCAGAGCTATAAGAGTGTCTGTAGAACACGGAGCCATCACATCACTACTGAAAAGAATTCTGGCTGCTCCGCTAATGTCACCTTCCCCTAATTTAGATTCGACCAGATATGATATACCTCTTGCAGAGGTATAACTTTGAGTCTGAGTCAATAATAATTTTGAATCCAAATTAAAGGCCGAAATATTACAATTTTCTTTAATTTGTGTGGTTAAAGTCTTTTTAGCTGCCAAATTCTTTTCAACATGCAATATTCTGTAAGGGAAGGTGAGCAGTTGTTCCCAGGCACTTAGCGAGTTCTCCCGGGCAGCCAGTCGAATGCATCCTGCTAAGTGTTGCGCTACAGCAGGCCTAGCGCCGCGAGGAACTCGCTTTAAAACAGAAACAGAGTTTTTGAATTTTGTGAGCGTTTTCCAAAGCGCGTCAAAACTTGATGTAGTCGGCGTATGAGATGAAAAACCAATAACAGGGTCTGAAGTGGCATTTTGGGGTTTGTGTGCCTTCCCAATATGCACCTTCAGACCCCGCTTACCTTTAAAAAACCGTGCCTGGGTGCACAGAGGGCACCTCTCCAAAACATTCAGTGATGTCGAAGGTTGACATGCACTGTCTTCCACCACATCACTGCTGCCACATAACATTTATCTTAGATTTATATAAATAGGTACAGATATTCCACTTATTCACTAATTAAATAATTTAAAAGAAACATTATCGTAGAAAAAAAAACTGACAAACACTGAAAAATGTCATCGGTGACAGATGTTGTCAGCGGCAGCTGGCGGCTTGGGGCGCCGCGACACCGACGAAGGCACTTCGGCGGCGGCGCCCTGGCAACCGTTGCCCAGCGACTAGTGTCGCGTTCTCGGCGTCGCCTCCAGGCAGCACTTATTACAAATATTTGTTTAATTTTAATTAATTTAGAAACCTTTCCAATTTGATGGAAAAGGAAACTTTCAAATAATAGAATAAAGATGCACACACTGAAATGTGACGTGATGACCAATTTTGATTCTGTTTTCCAAAAAAGTTTTATTTATTTTAATTAGTGGTGTTTTTTTATAAAGTATTGGACGAAAATAAGCACAAAATGATGGATTGTCCGTAAAAGTTACCGTGGTCTAGTGTTGCCTTACTATCGATATCCTATCGATAGGTTGTCGATACTATCATGACCTCGAAAAATAGTCAGAATATCGATAGCCCTATCGATACTATTGAAATTTTACAATACTATCGATACTATCGATAGTGTCTATGCAAGAAATTGAGCAATACTATTGATAAAGTGCAATACTATCGATAGTATCGATACTATTGGGTATAGATACTATGGATAGTATCGATACTATCACTATTATGGTGAATTTTACTGCAATCACTGTCGATACTATCGGTACTATCGATAGTTTTACTACATCGATATTTACCCAATGTTCAATAGTATTGCACCGGAATTTTAGTAAACATTTATTAGTTCATGATTATTATTAAGCAAATATATCAACAATATAGTCGGAAATTATTACTTTATGAACTTACAACTTAAAACAGCGTTGTAATATGCAAAAAACGTAAATAATGCCGCCCATAATATATAATATCTTAAGTGTGATCATATCATAATCATCTTAAGTGTAATAATTGTATAAAATTTATTATAAGTAAAAATATACAATGTTGTAAGGATTATTACTTACCCATTTAAAAAAACAGTCACTGACAAAGATAATATTATTAATTAGTAAATGCTGCATATGTCGCTCATAAAGGTTTGAATCCAACACAATACTATTGAATTTTGGTAAAATATCGATGTAGTAAAACTATCGATAGTATCAATACTATCGATAGTATCGACAGTGATTGCAGTAAAATACACCATAATAGTGATAGTATTTATAGTATCAATAGTATCTATACCCAATAGTATCGATACTATCGATAGTATTGCACTTTATCAATAGTATTGCTCAATTTCTTGGATAGATACTATCGGTAGTATCGATAGTATTTTAAAATTTCAATAGTATCGATAGGGCTATCGATATTGTGACTATTTTTCGAGGTCAACTATCGATACATCAACTATCGATAGTTAGGCAACACTACCGTGGTCCTGGTAAAAGATAACTGAAGAAACACTAAGTATTGGTAAAAGTTGACACTCCTTCTCGCTCCACTCAGAGTGGGAAAAATCGTTTTATGATTACCCACGATAAAAGAAAGACAATACAGTATTGCAGTAGTTATTACTGATAGAATATCTTTTATTTAATTCTTTTTTTTATTATTATTTATAGGCTCGCGTTTGACCACCATCTCAAGAAAATCACATCACACTGATTACACTATTATTATAAAGACGAAACTTTGTATGTGTGTGTGTGTAAGTGTTGCTTCTTCACGCTAGAACGGATTTCAATGAAACTTAGTACATGGGTAGACCATGTTCTGAAATAGTTTTTATTTATTTATATAAACTAGTGCTTGACTGCGATCCCACCTGATTGTAAGCAGCGATGCAATCGTTGATGGTGAGGCACACTAGTTTATTAAGAGCCTATTCACTCTAGCCTTGAAGACACCTAAATTATAATCGTACGGGAGGACCGCAGCAGACAAATTGTTCCAGTCCCTCGTTGTAAGCGGTGTAAACGCCGAGGTACATAGAATTCTTTTTATCCCAGATGTATATTCCCTTGAGACAATTTTCTGCACGCGGGTAAAGCCGAGGTCGTAATCTCATCACTAACAGACGCAAGCGAAAATAATTTAACTTCACTCTTTATTTGCTCTTTTAAACCAATTCGTCACGAAATTCATCAAGCCTTCTCCGTCGCCGACTAACCAGGGCAATTTACTTCAATTAGCTTCAAGTTCTGCCCATCTCCGATAACTTTTAACTGAAAAGGGTTGTTCATGATCGATATTTTGCGTAATAGATACTTTTATTTATGTTCGAAATTAATCCTAAGGCGTCCAGTTACACACGGTTATGCAGGCGTCAATCAATTCCATCAATCATGAATGATGTTTGAATGACAGAATTTTATCGCCATTAGGTTTTAGTCATGTAAACGTCAATCATCGCATTAAACAGTAGGTTTTTCGTCAATCAAAACATTGACTGTGGCAAAACTGACAGCAAAACCTGTCGTGTAATGAACGCCTTAGGCTGAGTCCGTCTAAGGCAATAAGGCCGCCTTTGTACCTTTAGTTGCACGAAGAATAAATTAATAAATAAATCATAAGCAATAATAATAATTAACTTATTTTTGATTAAATGACAAATATATTTTTTTATATTACAAGCTTAATTTAAAATAGCGGTTTTTTTTTGAGTTAAGAACTCATCCAATGACTTCTCTCGCTGTTTTAAGTCAGACTTTTACAGACTAAAACCACACCTATGTTCCTTCACTTGCCGTTTATAGGTCATGCCACCAGGTCCACGGGTTACCTTTGCAGAAGTCATCCTATCGCCCTAGCAGGCATCGGCCCTGCTGGACCCCAACGGTTTTGCTGACATTTCTTTCAGGCACGCGTGGAACACTACGCGCCGTCGACGACCCGGTCTGGAAGGTTACCGGACAGCCGGACGGCGAGCTACCTACTGCTCGTCGTCCGCAAGCCCGCGCCTATTGTGGCTGGTAGTCGGAGTAAATACGGTAAATAGGTAAGTGACAAAAGTAGATAAAATAGAACTGTTTTCAATACAGATACGCTTGTACATTTAATTAGGTATTCCATTTCAGTCTATAAATATTCAAGGGTACACGATAAAAGCATTGTTTAAAAATAGCAATTGAAACGTTATTGATTTATCGTTGGCCCAGTGATAAATGGAGCGTTGCTTTCAGTCTCCAAAACTCCGTTTCACTTAGTATTTAGGTCACAAGCTGACAATAAGATTGTCTAGACTGTTTACAGCATGGCATAGTTGCATAGTGTTTAAAGCTGTATCGAAGAGATTAACTTTATAATAAGTGTTTTTGGGTCGAGGTTTATCTCATCGGGCTAACCACCAGGAGCATTGAGGGATTAACTAAAGTGATTATTTAATTTTTAAATAGAAGAAAGTGTAAACTAACTTTATAACCTAACTTGACTTCCTAATTGGTCTCTACACTACTTAGGTACGCCACAATCGCAGCGGTGAGTCCCCTTTTTATAGAATGGCTAGAGAGGTGCTGCCGTGGCACCTCACTCTCTGCCTGACTAGGTCCGCACTGGACATGGGAGTTCGGGAGGTTCCTGTTTCGAATTCAGGCGGAAATAGCGCCTGGAAGTCACCATCGATGGTAGTGCGGCGATCTCTAGCGCCAGGCCTTGGTACAGGCTATGGTCCGGAGCAAGGAGGAGTGGCAGGCGGTCGCCTCCTTCTGGCAAGCAGTAATGCTAGCAAAGGAGGCGGCCGATCGCGTACGGCAACGGTCCTCACGCCCCAACCACCGCCGAGATTCCGATCCCGATTTCCGGCCACCATAGGCGCGGGCTTGCGGACGGCGAGCAATGGGTAGCTCGCCGTCCGACCGTCCGGTAACCATCCGGACCGAGCCCAAGTCATCGACGGCGCTTACTGTTCCACGCGCGCCTCAAGAAGATGTCAGCAACTATAGGGGCCCAGCAGGGTCAAAGCCTACTGGGGCCAAGGGTCTGATTCTGAAAGGAAGACTCGGCCCTGGTACGAAAGGCAACGAAGGAACAGGAGTGGGTTTTTAGTCAGTAAAAGTCTTACACTATCTTCCGCCCCGCCCAAGAGCGAGGGATGTCATAAGATGATTTTCCCACCGAAAAAAAACATTGATGATGGTGAAGTATATAGTAGAAGTCTGCCTCTGCCAAGGAGCACTACTTTGTCTTCGTGGAGGCGATCGGCGACGGTAACCTCTCGCATCAGGCCATGTTACGGAATGAAAAAGAATGGGAAGAGGTCATCTCCATCTGCATAGCAGCAGGAGATGACCGCAACCGGGATCCCTAAGTCGGACAAAAGTGCTATTGGGTTTTCATTATGAATTACTCTGGAGCAGCCCGGAGTTAGCAAGTTGGTGGTATGATACCCCAGTGCCTGGGAAGTACGAAAAACCGCTAGTCCAGCTCCTGATCCCTCCCTGTTTTTATCGGATCACAGTGCGATAGGACGATACCTATCGCACTATGATAGTAAGAGAACAGAGTGTTTAGTTGTGTTTGCGCACACACTTGTGCCAGGCCCCTCTTGCCAAGTTACGGCCGTTTCGTTTTGATTCTCTTGCATCGAACGCCTCAAGTAGGCTACGCCTCCGATTCTTTTGTTCTGACCACGTGACTGAGCGTTGAGATGACGTCAGAACAAAGGAATCGGAGGCGTGCCCTACTCCAGGCGTTCGACGCAAGAGAATCGAAACGACACGGTCGTAACTTGGATAGGGGGCTTTTTAATCATGTCATCAATCATCTAATGACAACCAAAAAACTCACTCCTGTTCCTTTTTTGCCATTGTTCCAGGGCCCCAGAGATCACTTTCACCCATGGCCCCTTTTGGCTTCGACCCTGCTAGGCCCCTACGATTGCTGACGGCTCCTTGAGGCGCGCGTGGAACACTACGTGCTGTCGACGACTTGGGCTCGGTCCGAACGGTTACCGGACGATCGGACGACGAGATACCCATTGCTCGCCGTTGGCTAGGGGGGCTGTAATATCTCCCTCATACTTGGCTAATCCCCGTTGGGATTGGCTACCGTGATCGAAATTCAGTCTTAAGGATTATGATAAACTAATCTACTAATAGCTAAGAACTATATCTCAGTGGTATATTTTAATAAGTTTGATTAGGTTTATCTTATTAAGATGAACTTAGAGATATGCGTATAACTGACAATGTAGATTGAAAGAAAGAAAGAAAATACATGTATCTAGCACAGATACACACAGTGAAGAAATAAGTACGTATATGGAAACTTGAATAACAAAAATAAATAAAAAATAGAACATTGGGTGTCATACGGCTGTGTGAAATAGTCCCAGCCCCCCTAGCCAAGGTACAACCGTTTCGTTTCGATTCTCTTTTCGTTGATCGCCTCGAGTCGGCCACGCCTCCTATTCCTTTGTTCTGACCACGTGACGGAGCGTTGAAATGACGTCAGAATAAAGGAATCAGAAGCATGGCCTACTCGAGGCGATCGACAAAAAGAGAATCGAAACGAAACGGTTGTAACTTGGCTAGAGGGGCAGTTCAGCATAGTTCTAGACAACTACGATTAATCTCATAGTTTGCGCTTAAAGAAACACCGTGAGAGTTTAGGAGTCATTTTATTTTTATTTGGTTACTCTTAGTCAGAGGTACTGTAAGACTTTTACTGATTAAAACCTACCCCAGGGTCCAGTCCAGGGCCCAGGGTGCGTGGTGACTCTTTCAAAGGATACCCCGCGTACATCGAAACACTGGAACAATTCGCCTGCTGCGGTCTTGCCGTCTGATTATAATTTAGGTGTCTTCAACGGTAGAGTGAATAGGATCTTAATAAACTGGTGCGCTTCATCCTCAATGATTGCATCACTGCTTACCATCAGGTGAGATCGCAGTCAAGCACTGGTTTATATTATTTAAAAATCAGGATCTCGTAGCTCCGACACCACTTAATACCTTCAACCATACGCCTCTAAAGTTTACCAAATAAAACATGAATTGCCAATGCTGTCAGATAATTTCAACAGAAAATGGGTTGTTGCGGAAATTTCTGCTTTAGGCTGACTGATACATTGAATAATTATGTTAGTACACACTTTCACTTTCATGTCAACAATAATTGTACACGTGTTCTGCCAACTAGTACATAAATTGTACCCTGTAGCGACATCAGCGTGCGATATGTTAGTCAGGCTTGAAGGCAGTCATAACCATTATAAATTGGGACTTAATTACTTGTAGTTGTTGATCTAGGACAGAGTAATTTGTTAGCAGCTAACTAACAACTTTAGGGTAAATCATTGTAACAAAACTTGTAAATAAGGTTTCTTTTATAACTGATTTATTTTATTTTATTCGCTTTTCAATGTTTTGAGGTATATTTATTAAGAACGAACTGAGTGTGTGACTTCCCATCGGAAAAAATCTGAAGGGTTAGAAGGTCAACGGGAAGTACCTACCCTTTGAATTTTGATTCCCTTGAGAGTGTCGAAATATAAGTTTTTTGCGACATAAAATGATTTTTTCACAGCTTTAAGAGACCATAGACTTATGATAAATGATAAATGATATTTATTTTGTAAATAGGTTTAAAAAACACTTTTACACGTCAATTTTTTTTTCGGTATTTTTAAACTAGATGAGGCCGGTGTTTCCTAGCTGACTACCCTGAGAAGAAACACCGAAACAAACTCAGGGGTCAAAGTCTCTTTTAAAGTCCATACAGTAAATATGTAATGGTCAAATCACATGAGAACCATGCAGATTTGTCTGAAATGGTCTTACGAAGAAAGAACCATACAGATTTGAGTGGACCTGTCCAGTCAGTGCAAGCATTTGTCAGTATTCGTAAAGCTCAACTCAGGACTACTAAGGAGCTCAACGACTTGATGAACAATACCAAGGAAAGGACATTTGGGTAGGCCGCAGAAAATACTCAAATTGCCAGACATACATTAAAATTACTGAAAAGGAAAAAAAAAAGAATCAACATAGTCCTCACGTTCACAATAATAAAAGGAAAAAATATAGTTTACATAATGTAATACTTTAGCAAAGTAAACATTTTTGTCAAAAATTAATAGAAAAAAAAAGTCAAATTGCAAAATAAAAATAATCTACAATATCGAATTGTAATAAATAATAAAAAACACAATTAAAATAAAAACAAAAGAAAAAATAATAATAATAAGACAACAGTTGCAGTGCGTACTGAAGCAGGTCAATCCCAAGCCTTTTGGTCCTCAACATAGTCCTTTATAGTGTAAAAAGCCTTTTGGCAAAGTTTTCGCTTTACAAATAATTTGAATTTATTAAGGCTTAGTTGTTGAATATGACTAGGAAGTTTATTATAGAAGTGTATACATTGGCATCTAAATGAGCCACCTATTTTTTTCAGCCTGGTTGTAGGAACCACAAATTTGTGTTTGTTCCTAGTATTAAAATTATGAACATCACTGTATTTTTAAACATGTTTATATTTTTATGTACATACAAAATTTCTCGTAAATATACTGTGAAGGTACAGTCATTATATTGATTTCTTTAAATTTATCTCTGAGGGAGTATCTGGGACTTAATTTATAAATTGAACGAATAGCCCTTTTTTGCAATACAAAAATTGACTGTATATCGGCGGCATTTCCCCACAGTAGAATACCGTACGACATGACACTATGGAAATAGCGAAAGTAAACTAAACGGGCAGTCTCTACATCAGTTAAATTGCGAATCTGTCTAACAGCGTATGCTGCAGAGCTAAGTTTTTTTGATAATTTGTCTATATGTGGGCCCCACTGCAGCTTAGCATCTAGAGTTAAGCCCAAGAACACTGTATTATCTTCAGGACTCAACTCTTTACCTTTTATTAGCACACTAGTTTCTACTTGCCTAACATGAGGCATGGTAAACTTTATACATTTAGTTTTTTTTTCATTAAGAAGAAGGTTATTTACATCAAACCAGTGTACTATTTTTGAAAGTGCTATATTTATATCGTCAGTAACCGGCTGCTGACGTTTAAGTTTAAACAAAAGTGAAGTGTCGTCTGCAAACAACACTATGTTATAGTTATCCTTTATGAGGTAAGGTAAATCGTTTATATATATAAGAAACAAAAATGGGCCAAGAATTGAACCCTGAGGGACACCCATTTTTACTACAGATCCAGGAGATCTTTTTCCGTTTACATCAACTCTCTGAATCCATTCACTCAGATAAGATGTAAGAAGATCCAGGGAGGAGTTGCGGATTCCGTAATGGTGTAGTTTCCTGATTAATGTTTCATGGAGAACGCAATCGAAGGCCTTTGACAAATCGCAAAAAATGCCCAGGGCATCGCATTTGTCTTCCCATGCATTATAAATATGTCCTAAAAGTTCAACACCGGCATCGGTTGTTGAACGACGCCTTGTAAAACCAAATTGTTTGGTATGCAATAATTTATGTCTGTTAAAAAATCTTTGTAGTTGCTCTAAAATAAGTTTCTCAAATATTTTACTAAAAGTGGGTAGCACTGAAATGGATCTGTAATTCGTGGGGTCAGATGTACTACCCGTTTTGAACAATGGAATTATTTTACTATTCTTCATTAGATCAGGAAACTCACCGCGATCAATACAATTATTAAAAATAAAAGCTAAAGAAGGAGCTATAATGTGGATTATAGACTTAACAACTTCCACAGAATTACCCCATAAATCTGCAGTCTTTTTTACATTCAAGGAGTTAAACATCTTGATAATATCTACATAAGTCACATGTTCGAAATTAAAATCAGAATCGCAAACTTTAACATTTTCTTTAAGCAGAGACTCTGCAGCAGTGGGTGACGAGTTCAGAGATTTTGTAGTTGATATGGGGATCTCTGAAAAGAAGTTCTCAAAAGCCGCCAAACCTCCACGCGTTCCCGAGATAAACGGTCTTGACATACAGATAGACAGACAAACGGACAGACAGACAGACGGACAACAAAGTGATCCTATAAGGGTTCCGTTTTTTCCTTTTGAGGTACGGAACCCTAAAAAGGAGAAAGTTTTCAATTTACAAGTTTACCATAACTCTAGCGTATCTCCATGTTATTAGGAAGGTATTCTATTTGTGAAATTTTTGAAGAATTATTTCGCGAATATCAAGCTTTTTTCGGGGGTAGTTAAATCATCAAAGACCTAAACATAAAGCACATAGAGCAAGAGGGAGTGTCAGACTTTTACTGACTAAAATTCACACGTGTTCCTTCAGTTACCCTTTACGATCCACGACCGCGGTAACTATTTCGAAAAATTTCGCAGCCCGAATATCAAACTCTAGACCTACGATCGCCTGGGTACAAGATGAATCCAACGATGCCTAATCTCCATTTAGACAATAGAAGTGCTAGACCATCCAAGTTGTAACTTCTTTGTTAATCTGCCACTAACTTGTGTATAAATAGATCCCGGTTTGCGGCTAACTCAAACCTCTGACTGTTCATAGTCGCCTTGGCGAACATAATTTAGTTTACTCAATCTGGCGGTTTCGTGAACAATTTATTCGTACACTGACTCTGTTCAAAGTTGTGCGGAATTTTGTTTAATCTAATTTTATTGTAGGTATGGCCTTTTGATTTAGGATATAAACTATGCAGAAATTTATATATTTTTTGTGTCAATAACATTACCTAACAGCCAGGTTAAAGTGGAAGTGACCATGTCTCATGAATGCACCCAAACTGATGAGACGGGAGGACGTCACCGTCGCGATCGACCACGGCCAAAGTGTTGTGACGATCTGATCACGTTCGCCAGGAAACTTTGCCATAGATCTCCCAAAACAGATACGTTTGGAAAGAGAGGTAGAGCTTTTGACCAGCAGTAGAGTAGGTACCGATTGCCCAACAAACAATTATAATGGTTTAAACGTTATGATCACGGCGGATCTGGACTAGCTCCTCAGCTAGCTCAGATCAATCGGACAAATATAGGTAGGACCTTACGAATGAAGTCGCTTGGGATCGGAAAAACAAATTCTGTCTTTCTCTGACGATTCCTTAAAAGTAATTTTCAATTATGCTACTCCAAAGAAATAATTAGTTTACCCTGCTGCATCGACCAAAAGAGAAACGCTTATACCTACAATGGCCAAGAACCTTTTTATATTGGATCAAACACAGCCCTCCTCAATACCACCACTTAATTATTCTTCAATCAACTGACTTAACGAGGAAAAAACGCACCCCATTTTCCTTTTATATCAAAAGAACCCCTGTCCACTATAATTACGACAAAGGAACCCTCAAATGCAGCGCTACGTATACAGATACATTGGGCCAATGTACCCCTAGTTATTATTTTGGCGTCGGGCTGACGTGGTCAACGGTAAATATATCGCGGCGGTACATTCGACCGCGTCCATGCACATGAATATTTCATGAGCTGCCCTGATCACCGACGTACCGGTGACAGACTTTGTACTTAATTCGTGGACCGCTCAATCTTATGACGTCACTAACTGGTAGCGTTCTTTTGTTTTTCCATTTTTTTATGATTGAATGGAATGTATGCTCCAGTTCTTTGAGGAAATATACAGAGGAAATAATATATAAAGAGATGTTTTCCGTATTCACGTGAATGAAGGAAAAAAATACAGCTCACCAATAATTCTCTTTCACACAATATGCTTGCGGCTATGAAATTAAATGAGATATTTCAAGAATTTTTAGTAGTTCAGCGGATTGAGTTCGTTATTTATTTACATAGTAATCACGATTTTAAACCTTTACAAACTAAATATTTTTCATTAAATGAAGATATAAAATAAAAAAGAAATTGTAGTCTGTTTGAAATATTTTCGCAGCAATGAAGAATATGTTGTAATAAGAGTGTTGTTTGTTTACGATCGATTAATTAGTTTCCTTCAAAATAGGTATAATCTAAGGTTTATAATTTATTGCTCAAAGACATCAAAGCTCAAATAAATTCCTATCTTCAATGTTAAATGCCAAACCAAGTTCTAATCACAATCACCGCATTTTCATAATTTACTGTAATATTTTCCGTTATAATTTCAGACTAATCAATGCCATGAATAGAGCGCTGTCACTAGGGAGACCATACAGCTGCATGTTATGGGGAAGAATCTCATTTCACAACCCTCGCGGGGGTTGCAACTCGAACATTGCCCTCCCGCGAAGCGAAACATTGCAATGCAGCCAGCCAGACTCAGTATCATCTCTTTTTTGCGCTTTTAGCAATATGACGCGTGAATACTAAACATAAGTGGTTTGGGAATTGAGAAAAAGTTTACCACGTCTTTGTGTATTGTATTTTAATACTATAGCAGTTTCAAATAGAACCTAATGGTACTAAGTGCTTAATAAAAGTTTTGTATAGTTTTATTTCTTCGCTTTGTTTCCCTCAAGACTAGAATTTCATAATGAATTAGAAATAATAAAAGTATTTTATTATTTCTAATTCATTAGTTAATTTTTTAGCTCTGCTTAGTTTGGGACTAGATGGCGTTGTGTGAAAGTTGTGGAATATTATATTATTATTATTTGACAACAGTTAATTTAACAATATTTTGCGCTGCGTATTATGGGTTCGATTCTTGCACGGAACAAATATTTTTAATATGACCTACAGATAGTTGTTCCGGGTCTGGGTGCTTTGTCCATTTGACAACGCACCGACGATATACTCAAGTGTAGGGCAACGTTTTTAAAAGAATATAAGACATTTTATGAAATAAAATCCTTCTGGTATTGCGTATAATTTTTCCACTGTATAGTTCAATTAATTAGCCACTGTTTTTTCAGATTCAGCATTCAACTCCAGACAATGAACACGACATTCCTACACCAAAAATTGTGATTCAAAACTAATCAATGTTGCAAATGTAGACAGTTGCTAGGGAGTCTATACATCTGCGGAGTTCGCGGACGAATCTCGTTTCGAACCCCCCGGGGGACACGACGCGCCGACGAACAACGTGCCGCTAATACAACCACGGTTCCATGAAACATTGCAATAATGCATCCGTATTGTATAGCGGGACTCTGATATCGATATGAAAACTTTTATGCTGATTTGAAGAAGAATAAGCGGCTTATAGCGGTTCCGTTGTCGCGATGGTAGGTATTATTGAAGTTATTATTGAAGAAAGAGAGTTAGAAATTGATATCTGAGAGAATATTGATGCAGTCAGCAGAATGGGGTATTTTACAGTTGACCCTATTATATTTGATTGAGACTTTGAGACAAAAAAGGAAATATACAATATAAGAACTAAATAGGTAGCATGTTGGGGTCGTCTTTCTGTTAAACATGATGCAGCATTTTATATAACGGTACTGCATGTCTGAACTGACCGTTACAAACCAGTAATTGGGTACCAAGATATCCCTTGGCAAGACTAGCGACAGATAACCTGACTTCTACTATCTGACTATCTAGAACAACTGCCAAAGATCACTTAAAGTGATTTTCGACGTACGGAGGAATCTTGATATGTTAAAATTGTTTTACATTCACAGATAGACCTTGGCGAGCATTGCTTAGCCTTGGAGATTGCGATATGAGGTTATTATTACTTAGTCACGAGTTCTTCAAATACACAATGTACTGTTATTATTTGTATATTGTTACTGTTAAATCGTTTTTTTTTTTTAATTTTTGGTGGGAAATCATCCAATGACATCTCCCGCCCTCGGGTGGAGAACCCACTCCTTCCTCCTCCTTCTGTTCCTTCTTTGTATTCGTTCCAGGGCCCCGGGGTTCTCTTTCGCACAACCCATGGGCCCAGTAGGTTTCGACCCTGCTGGGCCCCTACGGCCCCTTTGAGGCGCGCGTGGAACACTTCGCGCCGTCGCCGTCGACGACTTGGGCCCGGTCCGAACGGTTACCGGACGGTCAGACGGCGAGTTACCCAATGCTCGCCGCCCGCATGCGACTACGACGCGGCTAGCGGCTGGAAATCGGGATCCCGCCGGCTAGGGCGAGAGGCCGTTACTGTTAATTGGCGTGTTTCGTTTTAATACATACGCATAAAACATTTTGGGGATTGGGGTCTTAAGTCAAGAATGATTAAGTTACTTGCGTGGTCCACCATCGACCATATCATCACTTACCATCAGTTGAGACCGTAGCCAAGCGCAAACCTGGGTTCCCTTGTAGAAAAAATTGTATTTTGGATATTGTTTTCTAAGAAGACTTTTATTTCACAAAATAAAATTCATGCCAGATGCGAGGAACAGCTAGTATCCAATAAATGTCAGTTATCTAGTTGACTACAGAGCATAGCCATGCTAAGTGACTAGTTGATGCCTGAGCGACAGATGGCATTATTCGTTTTAGGTATTTCATTTAAGTCAATGTCACAGTGTAGATAATAAAATTTTGTTGCTTATAATACATACAAGAAAAATGTAGCATAGCATGTGACTTATAATGTCCGCACTGCTGGGAGTTATGCCTCCTGAGTTCGACTTTGCGGGCCCAGTGCGGATTGGTGGAAGTCTTCGAATTTTTGGTTCTAGGACAGGTGTCTTCACGATGTTTTCCTTCACCGTTTGGAGAGCTTGTAGAATATGTGCATGACTAGGTTTAAAGCCGCGATCTGTAACTCGTAAGTACCTTTACCATTGGGCTTTCTTTTTTCTGTGGGAAAATCATCCAATTACATCTTACGCTCTTGGGCGGAGAGGGAGGGTGTGTCAGACTTTTAGTGACTAAAAACCCACTCCCGTTCCTTCGTTGCCTTTCATACCAGGACCGAGTCTTCCTTTCAGAAGCAGACCCTTGGCCCCAGTAGGCTTCGACCCTGCTGGGCCCCTACGGTTTGCTGACATCTCCTTGAAGCGCGCGTGGAACAGTACGCGCCGTCGACGACTTGGGGTCGATCCGGACGGTTACCGGACGGTCGAACAGCAAGCTACCCATTGCTCGCCATCCGCAAGCCCACGCCTACGGTGGCCGGAAATCGGGATCGGGATCCCGGCGGCTGGGGCGTGAGGGTCGCTCCCTCGCGTGTTCACGTGCGGCCTCCTACTTTGCTAGCATTTTACCACTGGGCTTCCATTGAAAATGTATAGTGATGTTATTAACTTACATATTGTTATTCAAACAAAAGAACACGAGGCTAAGTAAAGATGTACCGCATTCTCTAAAGATACTCGTATCTTATTCACATTCGCCTTCAGAACTCTCGAATAACCTTTCTCAATAAAGTCCTTTCTTCAGTAATATTCACAGACTACAAAGCATTGTGTGTAGACGAACAAAGAGGTGAAATATCAGGAACCCGAGTCGATATTTTAGCGTCTGAATATCTGAAGGTAACTCGAACAAAGTGGGGTTATTTCACACAAGCAAGGTTTAAACACACTCCAAAATGCATTGTCTTAAATATACAGGTAAGCAACCTTATCTGTCGGGATATTTGATATCATCTTGTTATTACCATAGAGTGGCTTTCGGTAAACAATAGGACATCCCTCCGGATCACCCCATTCAAAAGAGCGATCTTTAGCGATTCACCCTACGGTAAGCGAAAAAGGAAAATGTGGCCTTAAAAAATACTTACTTGCAAATACTTCAGGCGCATGAAGAACTCAGTTTTTTTTCTTGCTTTTGACTATGTTGTGGCAGCTGCAGACATATTTTCAATCCTTACATATTATAAAACCAAATCCCCCACCACGTCAGTCTGTTGGTCTGTCTATTCGTGATAAACTCAAAAGTTACAGAATGGATTTTCATGCGGTTATCGCCAATTGACAGAGTGATTCATGAGGAAGCTTTAGATGTATAATGCGTCTATTATAATATTGTATAACAGTGGAGATTAACCGAATATTTAAGAACTTTTAACAGCTGTACAAAGCTGCAACTTCTCCCGCTCTGGGTGCGAGAGGAAGTGTTGGCCTTGGGGCAGTGTGTTTCTTCAATTTCTCTTTTGCGTTCCAGAGTCACGGTGATTCTTTCAAACAATCCTGCAATCCATTCTAAGCTACTCTTAACTATCTAAAATATTTTTAGAAATCGGATTTGCATCTTCAGAGAATACGTACTACGTAAAACTTGATAAACTAGTGCGCCTCACCATCAATGATTGCATCACTGCTTACCATCAGGTGGGATCGCAGTCAAGCGCTGGTTTATATCAATTAAAAAAAAAAAAAAGAAAACGTCTTACAAACATACAAAATACAAAGTTCCTCTGTCGAAGTCTGTGTTTCTTAATAGCTACAGCTTGGGATCTTTAAGTCATGAGTGAATAGGTTACCATCGTCGACCACATCATCGCCTTCCATCAGGTGAGATAGTGGTCAAACACGAGCTTAACAACAATTACAAAAAAAAAAAAACAATATTTTATTTGTCCGTCATAAAATAGCAACCGTAAGTACACGAAAACAAATTTAATTAAACCTACAGTTCATAGCCCAGCGATATGTAACCAAAATTGTAGAATTATGATCAGTTGAAACTGAATCATAATTGCATTGTGTTACCACAACGTGATTGAGTGCATGTTGTCGTATCGATGGTAGATATTTACTGATACTTATGAATGCGTTTGCAGTGTGTAATAACCAGAGAATTTATAGTCTGTGAATGAGTCATATAAATAAAATAGAGCCGGCTCTGCTGTAATACATATCAAAATTTAATGGACCTGTATTGTAGTATATTTCAGAGTGGATATGTAAGATACTTTAGATGTTAATTAGCGATGATTGCCCTTTTGCAAATATACTCAGCCTTATATCTCAAAATTGTAGCCTCACGTTAAGAAAAGTCATCGGGCCTAGGCAAGAATTCGTGTCGTCTCTACACACGAACTGTGTACACTGCTTTGGCGCTAACCAAGAAAACATCTACGCTAGACACGATGCGTGAAGTTGCTATGGTGGGGTAGGTGAGGGGGTGCCACGACAAATTTTCGTGCCTAGATCCGACAAAATTCTTATAGTGTACATGATGAATTGGTCCTATCTGCCGCAGACACGGTGAAATTTCTTAGCTTGTACAAGCGCCCTAAGCCTTAAACGTCAACTTTTAATCAAACTAACGCATACGTATTTTTTTAATGATAATGGGCTAAAGATGCTTAGCTACTTAGCAGCTTTAGCTGGAGCTTCATTAAATAATTTTACATTAGGTTAGTTTTTACACTGATTTGAGTAGATTATAGAGCTGATTTAAAAGTTTTCCCGAAATGTAAGTTACTTTTTTGCACTTTCAGGCACAAATCTTTTTTTAGGGTTCCGTACCCAAAGAGATGGGATTGCTATCACTTCGCTGTCCGTCTGTCTGTGACCAGCCTGTATATTATGAACCGTGATAGCTAGACAGTTGAATTTTTCACGAATGATGTGTTGCTGCTATATAAAAAAAAAACAGAGTAAAATAGAGGAAGATGTGGTAATGTGGCCCCTTACTTTGTTTTTGAGGGCTCATATAAAAAATACTAGACTAATAAATCAAATAAGTACATTACGGTGTTCTTTATCTATCACACTATGCATACTTTTGGGTAGAATAAATAAAATAACCATAGAATGATCAAAAAAATAAGTTTTCTATAAAATAATAAATTTGGCATCGTGACATTAAGTGAGGGTTATATGGCACTCTGGGGGCCATATGAAATATATTGAACTTTAATTAAACTTTTATGGCAAAAATCATCATTCATAGAACTCCCATAACACAAACGTGATTTTTTTGCCGTTTTTTGCTACGAACGGTACGGAACCCTTCGTGCGTGAGTCCAAATCACATTTGGCCGGTTTTTATAACTTTCCATGGTTGTGTAGATTAACATGGTTACAAAAAAAAAAACAAACATTTATATTTTCATACTACAGCGCCATGTTTTCAGTGTCAGGAGGCTGTAATTCACAATGACTTTGCAAATTCGGAGAATTTGGTGGGAAAAGGGATGACGAGACTCTTTCTCTATACGTGTCAACTAAACATTTGCAGAGTATGCTGCATCAGCGCTTAAGACCACTTCATCAAAACGGCTGAATTAAAAACCAATTTTTCACTGCTATATACCTACCTCTTACTTACTATTAGATCCGGATCTAGATATAAATGTGTCATTTGACTGGAAAAGTATCTCCAATACTCAAGAAATTTTAGTAGGGATAAACGTTTATTGAACCAAAGAAACTATTTTCACTGCAGTGTGGAAAGCCATTAAAAGAAAGCTCAATTTGTCGAAGTGTAGATAGTGATCTTGAAAACCAATCGGTTCTAGCTTTATGTGATTTTAACGACTTTTATGTAGTAACATTGGTTTCAAGTGATTGCTGTTTTTTCTACGTATACTTTGAAAAATACCTTAAAGTTGCCATTCGAACCTCGGCTGCACGCTGCGAATGCAGGTAGCAGCACACGCATGACACGCAGCCATTGCCTGCATCCACAGCCAGGAGTGATTCTAAGGCTAGCCAGCCAGCAGCACTGTATAGACTGGCAGCACGTGCAGCCGCAAGTGCAGCCAGTCACAAATCTACGATTCAATCCAATATGAGCGCTATCGGCTTCGAGTAGCGATTATTTCGGACTTGTCTAAACAGGTTGGAGTGACGTAACTACGTGCGCATAGACTTACATCACTACTGGTTTGCGATCGGCTGCGGCTGCAGGTCGCAGCAGTACTCACAGCCGAAGCTCGGCAGCACGTGCAGCTACAGCCGCGTTCGGAATGGTTTTCTGAATGAGCCGGCTTCGTGCAGCCGCCGCATGTGCTGCCTGCATCCACAGCCTGCAGCCAAGGTTCAAATAACACCTTTATTTAATGATCCTCCTTTATTTGATTGCTCCATCATGTGGCTCCAATCCTTCATCATCACAATGCTCAAAAACCTATTCCAAATAAAAAATAGAAGCCTACATGCTTATTTATTCACGACCATTACCAGCACATTGCACAAACATAGCTTTTCATAACCGACAATTTATTGCCGATATAAAACTGCGTTAGGGCCTGGTCATACTGAGTAGCTTGTGCGGGAGCTAAGGCGGGCGCGAACCGTTTGCAACTATATTGAAGTGACTAGACGGGCGTTAGCATGACGTGATGGAGTAGCCTCGCTAGCGTGCAAACGTCTGTTGTTTTGTCCTGATGAAAAACGTTTAGCCTCTACTTGTCACATAATTATATGCATCTTTCATTTCTGTTTTCTTTTCTTTTTTTGAAAAGACTTTTGCCCTCACTAGGAATTGCTCCTGTGTTTTGAGTGCGTCCACAAACATGTAAACTCACATACAGAAGACACCCAGACCCAAAATAACCATCCACAAGTCATAAAAATACTTGTTTCGTACGGGAATCAAAACAGCGACACGCAGCGCTGAAGCCAATCGCTCAACCACTGTGCTGACGGCGACGTCGTGTCGTGCTTTCATTTTGGTTATTGCAACACTATAAATAATGTTATAAAATATACTACCTACATGCAAACGGCCAAAGACACTGGCTCCTGTAACACAGGTTGCTACCTATCTTAGGAGCCAGAGCTTTAAATAAGTATGTTACACCTGTCATCATTTCAGCCAAAAGACGTCCACTGTCGGACAAAGGCCTGCCCCCAGTGTCGCCACAATAACCGGGCCTGTGCGTCTCGCATACATCAGATTCCCGCAACCCTCACTTTGTCATCAATGTTACACCTGTATTATTTGGTGTTAATAAATAAATTTGTTTTTATTCTTACTTCCCGTTACCACAACTCACTTCAGCCACCAAATCGCGCCAGCTATCGCGCTCGCACCCGCCTCAGTCACCGCGCGTTCACTCCAGACAAGGTTTTATATTTCCACCGGTGTTCGGATCTTCTCGGTATCCGTCGGTTACACTTGGTCCCACTCGGATCTGCTCGGCACCCCTCGCTTGCTCGTTGCCATGGTTTTAACTATGATGGAGGTTCTCGGCCATCTGTCACTCGCAATTTATTCCCATGCGATATTGATGTTGGTTTTTTATTGGTTATTGACTTTTTGGATTACAGGCTTATTGTTTCGTTTGAACCGTGATTAAATTAAAATAGCAATAAATCTCTTAATTGATTATCTATGAAGTTAATAAATTCATGCAAAATTATGGGAGTTATGATTCTTTGGTATAAAACTCGCATATTATGAAATTACCTTCAACTTGTATTGAGACTTAGAGGAAAATTAAAGAGCACTTTTTTCATAACTTACGTAATAGTATATACCTATCGGTATTTATTAGAATGTGTAATATGTATTGACATTACATTTATTTATATAGGTTTATATCAAAGACATTAAATATATACTACCAATAGATAGGACATAGCGAACAAAATCGTGCTCCGATACTTATTACCTAGTGGTCATAAGTCGCTCAGTCTAGTATGACGCCCGTAGGGGCGTCATACGTGACGTGACGTGACGTGTAGACGTCAAGTCGTGTTTGTATCCGCTCTATGCATTAAAAGAAAATCATTTTCTG
This sequence comes from Mythimna impura, assembly GCA_905147345.3. Taxonomy (NCBI): domain Eukaryota; kingdom Metazoa; phylum Arthropoda; class Insecta; order Lepidoptera; family Noctuidae; genus Mythimna; species Mythimna impura. The sequence continues at coordinate 12,690,518 of LR990351.1, forward strand.
AGAAAATATATGCCGAACTGCGCATTACGCTATTGCAAATCTTGTTATGATAAAATGACTGGACCTAAGTTCGGTTTATTTTCGTAAATATTTTTGGTATTTAGGTACGAAGTAATTAATTAAAATTCAATATTTTTACAAATAGTTTTAGAACATTTGCTGATTTTGTGATAATGCCATCTATTGCTGAAAAGCTTAACCTTACCTTTATCACACACTGACCCTCTACCACGAGCTCATAATGTGATCCATTTTACGACCTAAACCGAACTGTTACAGGGATGGAGCTATATAGCGTGTATAGCTCCATCACACTTTTTCGCTCGTACGACTGACATTTTAACATTATCATGGTACGGGCCCTGGCCATCTTCCGAACGATAGTTAAATAATTATAAATTTTGACAAATTTAATTCGCGTGTTTGCTATTCAAAGCCAGATGGCGTCACTGAGACATAGGATGACAGTTTTTCTAAGACATTTGTTCTGATAGCCGCTCTATTGTATCTCTTTAAATCTCTTTGGTTTATATTGTTCACTGCATGGATCCTACATTCGAATATAATCTCTGTCACTCAAAAGTTTGTTGGAAGAAAACTCATTGTTAAGCTCGCCTTTGTACATGAATTTTCAAATCATTGTGTAGGTAAGTTAAGTTTTTATGAGAATCGAGATGAATAATTAATAAATTAAATTGACAATGTCAAAGCAACCACTATCATAAATGAATCAATGACCTTCGATGACATTCCAGTAATATACAATGAGCACGACTTTCATTTATTACAGTAAAGATACCGATCAGTATCGGGTTTTATGTGGAAAAATGCCTACACTGAAGGTTAGGGTAATCAATACCAGGCTATCACCCTTTCAATTAACGTTATAACCGCTGTGGCTTCTGAGTTCGATGAAATTACGAAGGTATAAAATTACAGTTTTCAGCTGTATTTTTTTTTTCGTGTGAAAGCGATCGTGCGTATCTGATAGTGAGTATTGACACCCATGGACTTCTGCAATTTTTTAGACGTTTAAAGTGCTTTACCATCCCTAAATCGGCGAATTCCATCGACGGACCAAATCCCTTGGACTTCATCTCGTAAGTTGTTATGTGACGTTTTATACTAAACTGTAGGGCTCACCAATGAATTCTCCGCTTATATTAAAGTTGATTTGACTCATGGACTTATCAGTGGCACCTCATACCTTAAAGTAAAATCAAATAACGCAGATTGGCAGCAGAAATACATAAACAGTTTTCCGGAACAACTTCTTCACCAAAAGTAATTCTTACTACTTGAACCACACTCGATACTCGTTCATAGGTATAGAGAAACCGGCCAAAAGATATACATACCTAGCTGAGAGGGTCCTGAAGGCTAATTCAAAATACTGCGACCACCAATTTGTCTACTAAGAGTGGTAACTTTACAGTTTTAAATCCATCCTTATAGCTTGTTCTGTATCACTACACTTCTTATTAGTCTTTACGGTATTGTTTTTCTTTTACATAATTAATGTAGCAAAATGTCATTACTAAGCAACATAAAAGTTTACTTAAGAAGTTCTAAGACGGAAGAATGGTCGATAAACATAGAATAGGTACACAAAAATCTTTTCATGTTTAGCCAGCCTTTTGGTATTTTACAAGATCTATTTTTGAAAGTGTGCGCAGGAATTACATGATTTGATTCTGCAGTCACCTTTCTACCATCGGATAACCCAACGGTTGACACCTCTACGGTCCGGACTAAGCATTTCGCCTCATCGTTTATGCCGCGTTCCTCGAAGGACTGGAACAATTTTCCTGCAGCGGTCTTCCCATCCGATTATAATTACAATTTAGGAGTTTTCAAGGATAGAGTGAATTTAATAAACTAGTGCGATTCAGCAGCTTCGATTGCATCACTGCTTACCATCAGGTGGGATCGCAGTCAACCACAAGTGTATATCATTTAAAAAAATGTTTCATACTTATATAGCTGTAAAATACAAGAGAGTGGTAAAAAAGTATACATACTGAAAGGCCGCGCCGTAAATAAAATGACAAGTTTGTTGTTAAAGTACAGGTTTATTATAAGCTGCAGTTTACAACTCTTAACAACATGCAGTTTCCAAGAAACTTTAATGTGTTCGTTCATATTAATGTTTCATTAAATTTATTTACACTTACTTAAAATAAATGCTTACATATTGATTACATTTGCCTTTGTTATTGACGACACACACTTCTTTGAAGTAGTCATCACAATTTCAACCGCAGTACAACGAGTGGGTATGATTTTTTTACTATTCACAGTTAATGTTTACAAACAATAAGTTATTATCCTAATTTTTACATGATAAAATAGTTTTATAAAAATTTTATACAAGCAGTATCGTATTTAGTATTTACTACTTTATCTTATCATAACGATATAAAAGAAATGAAGATTTGAAAATTATGATTGAGTTCAGATGTTATCGTAGCGGAGAAGTCAGTCTTTACCTCGCTAAATTAAGTATAGAGAGTGTAACTAAACTTGACTATGTGTCAGTGTGTGGAAACTGCGAGTAAGTGTGTTGGGATCGTACGTGTTGGGCCAGTCCGGGAGATTTGACGTAGATAGAGATTTGTCATTTGATGTCTCGAACGATTCTGGTGGAGCAATAAATATTTCATTCATTTTTTTTGGATCTTCAACACAATCTTTTAGCATATAAAGCAATTTCGTCCAGAAATGTTCTTCGTCCCACTTTAGAGTTCTTCGAGTATCACGTTGTTCTTCTAGAAAAGCATAAATTGAATTCTCAGGTCCGACATCCGCGAAGACATAAACAGTGTTTTCTGATTTTAGCATTTCACTATGTATTTTCTTGATGTCTACGTGACCATAACGTTGCATTAAGTAGTTGGATGAGAAAATGACGATATTGGCTTGTGGTTTCACATCTTTGACGTATCGTTTATAATTTGCCGACTTCCTATATCCTAAATAAGTGTCTTGGAAATCTTCTTTCTTTGCCACGGGAGGCATGAGGCTTTTTAGACATTCCGTGTTATTCATAACTGGTAAAATTTCTCTGGTCACAAATTCTTCATCGTGATAACAGAAATCCAGGTTTATTCTGTATGTCTTGTTTTTCTTTGGAGTTGGCGGTTTGAAAGTATTTAACTTTTTCTTTACAATCGAATTAATTTGCTTCCTATAGATTATAAATACTATTAAAATAATTGTGTATAATGATATAACGACGGTCATGAGTGTAATTAGAATTGTGAATCTCATGTAGCAGGCTTCTTTAGCCCAAAGTGGACAGCGCACGTGCCTCAAGTCGACAATCTGGAAAAAAAAATGAGCATAAGGTTTCTTCTTCTCCACATTTAATTGAATAATAGCTTCTGTCAGCGCCTTTGCGCGCATGAATGTATTTTCCCGAAGCAATATACATCTTTAGTTTTTAAGTTTGCTCTTTCCTCGGTAATGTTATAAAAATATAAAAAAAATACTACCGGAATCAAAAGTATCTTAAGTCCTACCCTAAGACATTGTGTATCCTGGGGCTAAATTTCATCAGATTCCTTTCAGCCATTTGAGCATGAAGGCATAACAATCATACTGACTCACACTTACTTACGAACTCTCGCCTTTATAATAGGTATATGTGAGTGAGGGATCTCAAACCTATAACTCACCTTAGTTTTCATGAATTCTAGTAAATAATCAATAAATAAATAGTTCTCGCAACCACAGTTAAGAGGATTTTTGGAAATCCATACATTCTTCATAGGTTTTTTCATTTCGTTTCGGTAATTTTTTAAACCCTTCTCATCAGTCTGTAAAAAAACATTATTTTTAAAGCACAATTATTAACCTTCAAGCGGGCGCGTGACTATTTGAAACAGTAGCGGTCGCGCGTATCCTAAAAGACCGATGGGAGATTTCAGGAACTTATAAAACTGATTAATTAATGATAATTTATTTTTGTATTCAGATATTACCTATTTTTCAACTAAACAATAATTTGTATCAGTTCTGCCCGATAAAACAAGAGTTTTATTGTGAGTATTGATTATATCTCCAATTAATTTGTATTTTTTAATATTCTTCAAGAGATCAAATAATTGGCATCAAAGAGTTTTTCATCTACTTAGGTTTAATTTTCTTCAGAATCAGTCTTCTCGTCAATGTAAAAATATAAGGCAGGCGCGTGTAGCCTTTTCGACGCCTGCGCCGCGACCTAAACACACACATTCTGCGTCTTTCAGGAGGAGTGTAGAAAGAAGAAATGGAGTTATTTTCGCCAGTAGTGAACTAATGACAAGCTACTAGAGATGATACGTTCTTTTGACGAGAAATTTTGAAATTATGTTCGTAAATATATCGAGTGCGGTCGATTCGACGCCGCGCGACCGCTTAAAGATTAAAATTCATTGTAATAAACGATCCATTTAAATTACTTAAAATACTTACCCAAAGATTCTGTATATAATTGTACCTAATATCTAGATTCTCATGCCCATTCACCCACCAGTCCTCAAAAGCCACTTTAAATTCATTGTGACTTAAATTCAATAGCTTCAAATTATAAGTGTGGGCAAACGGCGACGACCTTTTCACCATCCATGAATTGTTTGTCAATTCTTTGTCCTCAAAATCAAGTCGATTGTAGGCCAGAGATATTGACATTCTCTGTTTATTGTTACTGAACAAATACGATGAAATCGTTTTCAAATTATTGTGCTCCATTTCCAAGTGTATTAGGCTAAGTAGCGACGAAAAGGTTTGCCTGTAATAAAAAGTAAATTATGACACATACCCGATAATCAAATGAAAAGTTATTAGGGTTATCGAGCTAGCACGAATTTTACTTACCCAGATATTTCTACGAGAGAGTTATGACATAATTTAAGCCTTTCCAATCTGACTAAAGATGAAAACAATTTAGGCTTTAGCTCGCTCAACTGATTGTAACTCAAGTCTAGCTCGAGAAGATTTATTTGATCGTTAAAAATGGCTTCCGGTAAGGTTGTCAGGTCATTGTATGCTAATGATATGTTCGTAATTAGCGGTGAATTTGCGAAAACATCGTAAGGTACGGTCTCTAGACCACTTCTCTGAATATATATTTCCTTCAAGTTTGGCAAATCCCCAAAAAGGTATTTAGGTAGTTCCCTCAGTTTGACGTCGTTATTTAGTATCACGACTGTTTCTAGTTCCGCATTATTTCTGAACAAATTCTGCGGCAGCGACGAAAATTTGTTGGAAAATAACGTCAGCTTCTTTAATTTCTTCAAGGGCTTAAAAATTGACGCTGGAAGTTCATTAAGACCATTAGAACTGAGGTCTAATTCTTCGAGAACGTCGACGCCAGTGAAAAGATCTTTAGAAAACCAGGTGACGTTACTCTGCCACAGAGAAAGTTTCCTTAAGAAAGATAAATGGGAAAATAAATTCGAAGAAATATTGGTCATGTGATTGTGACTAATTTCTAGAGTTTCCAGCTTTTCTAATGGCTTGAACAACTCTTCAGAGAGGTTTATGGTGTTTGATCTTATGTTGAGCCATGTTAACTTATTGATATCCATAAACAAGTTATCTGGAAGATGTGTAATCCCATTTATCGACAAGAGTAACTTTGTTAAATCTTGTAATCCAGCAAAGTGCTTCCTGTCAAAGTATCCTGAAAGGTTTTTTGCATTCTGGAATATCAGGGCCATGGTCTTTGATACTCCCATGCTAGTCAGCACATCTTTGAATGAGGATGCTGGCAATGGACAATCTTTAAAACTGACAGATTTAAATGAACTCATATTGTTGGCACATTTTGGTAACTTGCTGTAGTCGAGACTCGATGCATTCTCACACTTAATATTTATGTAGATGTTTGGCAGTAAATTTATTTTTACTGATCGACCTGAAAAGTTTATTTTACGTTAGTAAAAATTCTGTTGAAATATACGACACTTGAAACGCGACTTTAAAAGCGAACATGACGTAATCCGCTTACGGTGACGTAATAGAAAGTGGGGAGGGAAGTTTGTGTGAAGAAAAATTGAAATCACGCTGCGAAACTTGCGACTCGGCTTTAAAAGGCATTCGTAAGCGTCAACATTTAAGTGCACTCACCATCGATGTTGCAATTGAGTTCAACGGCGAGCGTACCACCGCAAACGCAGTTAGGGTCAGTCGGGCACATCAGCCGCGCTGCACCAATTATTTGTAGTGTCAGCGCGGCCACCGCTGCATATATTACTTTGCGATACATGGCTACAACCACGCTGTCACTAACAACATTTACTTCATCCGCTGTTTCATCACATGCTGTAGTTTTAACATTTTGTAAATCCTTGTCCAGTCCATATTTTCCTTTTCATCGAATCTGCGAACAATTAGAAACTCAAAATGATTGCTGTAACGTATGAGCTAGTGTATATGTATTGGTTTTCATTTGGTTTCGAGTGCTAGCCATGGAATTGATTCCGCTATTCATAGTTTACAAGCATCACCAATAAAAAGCGCAGGCAGATAAATTGCCGGGCCGCAAATATAATGGAACTGTCTGTGCGATAGCCTATTATCTCGGTACGCTGCACACGGATATTTTTCGATTATTAATAAAAGCCATCACAGGATAATTAAAGTGATGTAATTTTTATTCATTGATGTTTAACATATTAATCGCAAAATAAATTGTAGGTTGCACATTAATCCTGAAAGAGCATAATCAGTGACTGGATATTTGTTTATTTTAATTGAATTATTTGAATTATAATTCAACTAAACCAATTAACAGATGATTATTACTTATTTTAATAAAGATTCAGTAAAAACACCGTGGTGAGCTACTTATACTCATAGGTTGCGAACGTTTGCTGAAAGTATGTAGGTAATTTCAAATTACTTGATATACCTACGTAAATATACGCGAAATGTTACCAGAGGAGATAAAGTGTTCCATGCAAAGGTGCAGACAATCAAAACTTATGTAAAGGCGAGTAAGTTACTTTTAACTGAGAACACAGCTACCGCATCATATAGCACTGTTGGTCACCGCGACACCACCAGGCATTGTCCGACTTTGCCCAATACTGCTCGACTTTGTCCGATACTACACGGCTTTGCCCGACACGCCACCAGACTGTTATCACAATTTCAGTAACAGGATTAGGTTAGTTTTAATGAACCGTTTCTGGTCGGACATGTTTTTTCAACGGATCACGCATTGCCTTTGTTTTTATGCGTACGGTTTTTTTTTTCTAAATATCAATATGAAAAGTTTTAAGATAGCAATTTAATCATTATTTGGCTTTAAATTCAGTACTAGAACATTCATTTCAGCTTAAAGCGGATGAATTAGGAGAAACAATGATTGCACTCTAGAATCAGTTAAAGGTGTCAGAGACTATTTTATCAGGTCAGGTTATTACTTATACTGAAAATATTATAAAGTTACAAAGAAAGACCAAGTAACGCGATGGTCCCCAAAACGGCTTGACCGAATTCATTAAACCCCAAGCGAACGCCGGCGTTCGCTCTCTCATTGTCTTTCTATAGCGTCTCTAATTATGGTATTCGCAAGGTTAAACTTCATGTTTTCTTCAGTTGGAATGTATATTTAGGAGGTTGAGGATAGAGCTATTTTTTACTCCCCTATCATCAGGCCAATTTTTTTTACTTTGTTAATTTATATGGCTGAACGACGTTTGCCGATACAGTTAGTATGCAATAAAAATCGATTACGTGCCTACTTAATGGTGTACACCAAGTTTAACAATACACTTAAAGATAGACAGTGTTAGCAACAAAACAGGTTACTAAAGTGTCTATGCTGTCCAATAATTCTAAATGCTAAGCTGCAAGCTGACAGATAATCCAAATAGACCGTCCTGTTGTTAGTCTTCGACTTGAATTTATCGAGTAGGGAAATATCTGGCGTTCCGAGACCTTTCTGAAGACAATCGAAATTGGATTGAGGATATATTATGTCTTATGTCACAGCTCTACGGTCTAGATAAGTTAGATATCGATATTATGGATGGGTATTTTATTTGTAAGAAGAAGAATGGGAGTGTTTACTTTGTAGATTTGATATATGAAGCGATTCACAACTATGCTAATGACTGAGATGAGAGTTATTGAAAAAAATAATCGTTTTTTTTAAGGTGGGCTCGGTCGGTGAGGACCTGTGTTATGTGGAAGGTGAGGTTGTCGTGACCTCTCCTGCCATTCCTGAAAGAAGGAACTTACCGCCATGATTATGGCGTACCCAAGGTCTAAGTCTAAATGATCATCTTAAGAATCTGTCTAAAAATAGATCTTTTACACAACGAGGAGCCTTGTTCATTATTTTTTCACAATTTTATTATTAATTTCCTTGGAAACATTAAAATGAAGGTGATATGAATCTTTTTTGAAGAACTCCACAAAAATCCAGTTTTGATGCTAACTTATAGGTAAATCGTTGCTACTAATACATTTTCCCCGAAATTCCCTTATTGAATATTAAATCCTCTTTCGGTACAAATCCTCTAATGCACCCGGACGAGACAAGTATAGGACGTGTCATTTCCGTGTCAAATGATCCATGATTAGCAGGGCATTTCCAATGTGGATATTCTCACTCAAGAGACAACACTAAAATATCTGACAGGTATGATTAGGATAATGAAGATGGACAGGAATGGACAGGAAAATTATTTAATATTTATTTGTTAGTTTTGTCAGATAACGTTCATTAATATTTTTTTTAAAGGGATCTGAAATCTTTATACCTTAATTTAAACTATTTTGAAAAGGGTTTTTGTACTCTCACGTAGGGAATTATTTCCGGGAGCGAATTAATTCACTTATTGTGAGGTGGTTACCTCTTTGAACCTCACACATTAATAAGGTTTGAAAAGGGAACAACAAAAATAAGACAAATAACGTATAGCAACAACATTTGAAATTGAAATGAAAGGTGCTTCACCAAATAAATTAGGGTAACCCAGAGCCTACAGACAAAGTAATCCGCTTTTCTCAAGTTACAACTAAAGCAGGATTATGAAAAGCTTAGTATTATATCTCTTTATGTAAAAAAGAAGAATAAAGAGTTACTTTGTAAATAAAATAAAGAACAAACAAGATATAAAATATGAAATTATTTTGGGTCTACGAGAACAGCAATTTAGGATAGCCCGAACTTGTATGTCGAGGTAAACAATTGATAGAAAAAGGTAAATCGAATTTGCGAGGCAACGGTTAATATAGCAGTTTCTTTTGATAGTTTCTCCAGGGATTGGAAACATGGAAGAGGTGAAAATTTTGTTTGAATAAACAAGATACCCTTGTAGCATGTTGATCACTTGTTTTGCATGCTTTGAAAGTAGTGTCACGAATAAAGGAAACTATTATTAAGATAAGATATAAATAGGTGAAGCATGCAGTACGGCGATGTTAATGGCTTCTCTACTTATCTAACATGTAAGAATTTATAAATGACTAGTGGGCTCCCACAGTTTCACACGCGTCTCCCGTGGGTCATAGAATGATGATATATAGCTTAAAGCCTTCCTCTATAGATGGCCTATCCAACACTAAAATAATTGTTCAAATCACATCAGTATTAGTTTTTGAGATTAACTCGTTCAAACAAAGAAACTCTTCAGACTGATATCTAATATGCGACCATTTGTATTGCTAGAAACAGTCACAATTATTATTATAGTGACCTAGATTGGTTTTGGGGCATTGGTTCCTGGGATGTGATGCAGTTGAAGATAAACTCAGAGCGCTATTTCAATCCTTTGTATTTTCGGCGCCTTTATTGCATTGTCTAACCAACAACTGAGTTGTTGCTGTCTGTAAAAATCGCTTTTAGCGATAAGACCGCTCATTGACCTATTTATTTTAAGCTCCTAATGTAATGTTTTTATGGTGTACATCACTATCTATCTATCTGGCTTAAAAACAATTTAATTCTTTTTCAATCAAGTTCAAATTGTGTTACAAGTTCAAATGCTGTTCTAAATTTGACCTACCCTTTTAAAGTATATAAAAATACAAAGTTTAAAGTTTTTAAAGTATATTAATTGTCAAATCAGCCAGTATGTTAATGAGGACCGTTTCTCGTACAATCTTTTTCGATATTACAATATCGACTCACGCCGCTACACACTTTGCATACTCGGAATGAAAGTGACCTTAATACAAATACCGGTACAACTTCTGATTTAGCTAAAAATCGAACTATAATAGCCTAATCGAAAACCCTCGAGCTACCCATTGCTTGTCGTCCGCAAGCCCACGCCTACGGTGGCTGGAGATTTGGATCGGGGTCCCGGCGGCTGGGGCGTGAGGAAGTTCGTTCCTTCACGTGTGCGGCCGCCTCCTTTGCTAGCATTACTGCTTCGCAGAAGGAGGCAACCACCTGCCATTCCTCCTCGCTCCGGATTATGGCTTGTACCAGGGCCAAGCGGGGCACACTCCCACCGTATGTTCCACCATATCCTCCGGGCGGTCCACACAATGGTGACACCTGGGGTTTTTTTCCAAACTTCTATGTCCAAATTTTCAACACTGTAAATTCTTTACGCCTTTTTTATGCCTTCAATACAAAAATCTAACCAAACGAACCTGCCAATAGACACAGTCGGCACCAAACTTGCATAAAGCCGATTATCATAGCGGCACACGACAGATATGGAACAAATACTAAATACGACGCTACAGCGGACACAGCGGCATATGCGGCTGGCGTTCGAGATAAATGACCACTGCATTACACAACTTTTTCACGGAAAACTAACTTGCTAAGTGACTAAATAGCGTAACAACATTTTTGTGCTGTTGTTATATTTTTGTGCGAAAGTCCTTATTTATTTATGGTTTGTTTTTTTACCACAGACTGGCTTTAAATTGTGAAATGTTTCCCTATCGAGAACCATAAATAATATAAACTATTTTTCCATTAATATTTATTATTAAAACTTTATATTCTACCTCTACAATGTCCCGATTTTTTTTTCACAATTTTACCTATGCAATTAACAACATTGCAGAAAAAAATTGGCGAAATTTTGGTCCACTACACACACTATACCTACCTATATTATTCACTTATTTATTTATTTCGAGTACTCTTTGCACTTACAGATTACACCAACACACAAAGAATCAATACGAGTGAGGCAAATACATGACGAATATTAGATTACAATTATTTGATTATACATATTGTAAAATTACCAATTTGAATAAGAACACAGCTGATCAAAATGATCTTACAATGACGTTTGCATTTACACTTACACCCTTTTTTGAGATATAAAAGTTTTTTTAGGGAAATCATGAAATAACTTCTCCCGCTCTGGGTGAAGCGAGAGAGGGTGAGTATCCGACTATTACTGACTAAAACCCACCTGTATTGCATCATTTTTGCCGTTTGCGTTCCATGGCCACGGTAAATCTTTCGAACAATCCCGCAGGCTTCTACAATCCTTTAGTCCAGTCTATTGGTAGATTTTAAAATAGCAACTTCACTAATGACTGCCATCCACTCACAACTGTTCGTTAGTTAACTGTTCGTATCGATCTGATAAAACTCTGGCAGGCATTTTTTCAAACATACGCAGGACCGTCAATCGCTCTTCTTTTGTACTAATTTGACTTTAAAAGTAACTTTATTCCGGAGCCGTAAAGTCGTATTTCGATGTTCAAATTTTACCACTCCCTGTTATGGCGTGGTTGAGTTTATGTACCTTTTTTGAGGTGAAAAATCATCCAGTGAGTTCTCCCGTTCAGGTTGGACCGAGCGGGCGTGTCAGACTTTTACTGACTAAAATTCACCTGTTTTTTTCTGTTGCCTTTTGCGTCCTAGGGCCACAGTCACTCGAATTTACGTACCTGCCTGCTACCTTACTTTTATGAGTAACCAATTAATCATATTTTAATATTCAAAAATAACCTTTAATCTATTAGCACACAATACCGTGCCGACGTCTTTATGTCGATACCGTTACCGGCCCACGCTGAAAACCAGCGCCGTAGTCAAACATTTTGTTTCATCATTAGTACTCATCGCATTTTGCGTGTGGTCACGGCATTATGCTGAGCGTTTCGGCCGTTTTGCGCGGATGTGGCGCATATTTCTTTTACATAATGTACTTATAATTTGTTAGTTCTAAATTTGCGCCTTGTTCCGCCAAATAAAATGTTTTTCTTTCTTTTCTTTCTTTTCTTTCTTTTCTTTCTTTTCTTTCTTTTCTTTCTTTTCTTTCTTTTCTTTCTTTTCTTTCTTTTCTTTCTTTTCTTTCTTTTCTTTCTTTTCTTTCTTTTCTTTCTTTTCTTTCTTTTCTGTCTTTTCTTTCTTTTCTTTCTTTTCTTTCTTTTCTATCTTTTCTTTCTTTTCTTTCTTTTCTTTCTTTCTTTCTTTTCTTTCTTTTCTTTCTTTTCTTTCTTTTCTTTCTTTTCTTTCTTTTCTTTCTTTTCTTTCTTTTCTTTCTTTAAACGCACACTGGAAGACGCAATGTTAGAAGGCCTCGCACAAGGTGGACGGATGACTTGGTGAGGGTCACGGGAACTTGATGGATGCGAAACGCAAAGGACCGTTCGTTGTGGCGACACTTAGGAAAGGCCTATGTCCAGCAGTGGACGTCTTTCGGCTGAAATGATGAAAATGATACTAAACCTTTTATTGTAAAAAGTTTTATAAATATGTAAACCTGGTGTTATTGACCTTTGGAAGGTCACTTCACTTTATACCAACTCTCTGTAATCATTAAAATAATTCAAGAGCAAATTCACACACACTTTACATATTTTCTATAGGTACACCCGTGAACGAATCCAAATTCTCCTTTATATTGTAAGTACTACACAAGTAGGTACTCAACACAAGTTACGGTGGCTCAAGTTTATAAGGAAGCTCTCGACTTGGGAACCGTCAGGCCCTTAATCAAACTGTTAAGCACGAGCTCAAGAAGTTAGTTCGAGCTCTCTGCGACTAAACCTCGCAAAACATAATTGTTACCACTATCTGTGTAGTGTACATTGTTTAATTTAAACTATAGGGTACTAGAACGTGGAGCAAACTAAGTGAACTTTCTGGCTTCCTGGCTTTTTCCATGAGTTTGTAGCGATAACTATTAAAATGCCGCATATAAACTAAACTTCGAAATCTTGCAACGTGGTATTACAGTGTTCTCCGCGCGATTAGAAGATATAACAGTCTGAAATCAACAGTCGGGCAGTTGCTCGTGTGGGTGACTCACATATATTTACATAGTATACACGTACACAATAAATATATACAAGTCACCTACATCTATTATATCTATTTACACATTCATATATATTTATATTTCCGAATTAACAACACTACACATACTCACTAACACTAAACACTACATACAAAATACGTAACGAATTGGACACGCGCATGGTCGATAACGCGCCGGCGACAGATTTCCTTCTACCGCCGCGTTGTTTCTCACCAGTCACGATCTACGCTGCCTACTACACGTATACGCTGCGCGCGTGTGTCGCTGTATACGTGCGCCCGCGCCGATAAAAATTGCAAGAGATATACCCGCTTTAAACTACCGCTGTACTTGAAAAGACTTTTCAATTCTATTAATATTAAGCGATTATTCCTGAAGCGAGTCTTACCAAGGAGTATCGTATTTACCGAGTTACTGCATTGTTGAGTTCAGATAGGCAATAACTCTTTGGAGGTATGCGGAACAGAGGTAAAGTCCCAATACCTCCTTTGAAAAGGGTGGATCCTCCGATCAGACGGGTGTGTTATGCCTGGTGGGCAACTGCCCGATAGATGATTTCGGGCTTTTCGATATATTAAAATGGTGCGGAGAACTTTAATTGCGCGATGCAGGATTATTTCTTATGTGGTGCCATAGATGTCGCTACAACTCCATATAAAATACTGGTATTCAGTTGTATCCAAGTAAACTTTACTGCCGCTTTAATCTGGTCAGTCCACCTCATAGGCGACCTTCCTCGTGGCCTGACACCCTCAACCCTTCCCTGAATTACAAGTCGCTCAATAGCCACTTCCCCTCTGCGGCAGCAAATGCAGCGGCAGTAAATGGCTCATCATCACTGCACGAATGCAGGAGGAAGGCGGCCATCAGAGAGGAGTGGCGGCGTGTTGTGAAGCTTGCCACCAACACCTGAAGTGATGACCACGACCACTCTGTCAAGAGTGATATCGACAAGGAAAAAACTTTAAGCCGACCTCAACCTAGTTGAAAAACTGGGGGCATAGGTTAAGTGAAAATACCCCGGGGTTCTGGAACGCAAGGCAAAGAAGGAACAAACGAGTGGGTTTTAGTCAGAAAAGTCTGACCCGCCCTCGCGCTCCGTCCAAGGGCGAGAGATATCATTAGATGATTTCCCACCTAAAAAAAAAATCTAGTAGGAAAAAGGCTCGGTGGATCCAACCATCGTCTAAAAGTATTTACATATGATGGGAGTTACTATGGTCTTGGATCGCAAAGGACACCGGGAGGGTACAGGCCATTTTTAATCGGTCAAAATGTGACACAGCAGAAGAAGTGATTTGATGACACGGTCTCACCTCAAAAAAGTCAAATACTCGATCAATTGTGACACAAGTTAAAGTTAGTGTCTGACACTATTGATTTGATTTAATTCAGTGGTAATACACGGTAGAGGAACAATAACGTGAGATAACTGAACGCGACAGTCTTATATCGAAGTGGTTACAGTTCAAGCAAAGCTTTTCAGGTCAACAAACAGCCAAGCATGACGTGGAGAGATAGCTGGCCGCATCTGTGAGCTACATAGCGGGTATAACCATCAGATAGTGACGTCAACAACGGTCATGCTTGGACCGAGTTTCCTATCTCAAAGTTAGACTTAAGGCAATTCTTGGAAGCATAGTCAGAATGCAGTTTAGTGGAAATTTCTATCTAGCTAACTGTTTGGAGATTGTCCACTACACAATACACTTCAACATTCACTAGAGAAATATCGCGTGAGCCGCCTCTTATGCATGAGGTTGCGGATTCAAAACCGGGCAAGTACCAGTGTGAATTTTAAATAAATAAAAAAATTACTGACACCCCGTGCCTCAGAAAGTGCTACGTGCCACGTAATACCCTTGGTCTCGGTTGTCATTCATAGATCTTTAACAGTCGTTACAGGTAGTCAGACGCCAGAAAGTCTGACCATCAGTCTCATCATCATCATCATCATTTCAGCCGAAAGACTGAACCACCAGTGTATGACTGTCCACCAGTCTATCCAAGGAGTATCGTGTTGTCCATTAACTGGCTTGTGGAAGTCTGATAGGCAGCCTGCTCCATAAAAAACATGAGCCGCCAATACAGGGTGATTTAATTCATTGGCTTTCTAAGAGGTGAAAATATTCATGAAATTGTGAATACAGATAACTTTTAGTATTGTGAACGTGAGGACTATGTTGATTGCTTTTTTTTTTCCTTTTCAGTAATTTTAACGTATGTCTGGCAATTTGAGTATTTTCTGCGGTCTACCCAAATGTCCTTTCCTTGGTATTGTTCTTCAAGTCGTTGAGCTCCTTAGTAGTCCTGAGTTGAGCTTTACGAATACTGACAAACGCTTGCACTGACTGGACAGGTCCACTCAAATCTGTATGGTTCTTTCTTCAAAAGACCATTTCAGACAAATCTGCATGGTTCTCATGTGATTTGACCATTACATATTTACTGTATGGACTTTAAAAGAGACTTTGACCCCTGAGTTTGTTTCGGTGTTTCTTCTCAGGGTAGTCAGCTAGGAAATACCGGCCTCATCTAGTTTAAAAATGACGAAAAAAAAAATTGACGTGTAAAAGTGTTTTTTTAAACCTATTTACAAAATAAATATCATTTATCATTTAGTATGGCCCTGGAAATGGAGAAATATCAACAACATTTTCAACAATTGACACCACGGTTAACGTTGTGGTTGAGCGATTGATTCCCTTATGGACAAATATTTGTATGGCCTACTTACATTTGTTTCGGGTCTGGCTGTCTTGTGTATGTGAGTTTAAATGTTTGTGAACGCACCCACAATAAAGGAGCCATTTCTACTATGGAGTATGGGGCTGGATTTCTCATTAAAAAAAAAAAACAGCTATTAAACACCTTTTATCTGCATTTGCCATTGTAAATGTACTGAAATATTGTTCCCAAGAAATGTTATTATGTTTGTAAAACTTGCTCTTCTTTGTGAGTACTTTCAATCAGGGTAGCCTTTCTCCAACTGTTTGGGATCGGTTTCCATTCAAACCAGATGCAGCAGGATATCAGTATTTTACATGGAGCAACTGCTTTACTATTCTCCAAAACCTTGTAACATGTGTGTAACACAATACCCCTTAGCAAGACTGATGTCAAACCAGACTTCTCACTATGTGTAATGACTGTCAAAGATCTACGAATGACAACCAGGACTAAAGGCTTAACGTCCTTTCCGAGGCACAGAAGAATCTTGATATGTTAAGATGGTCAACCATTCATAAATCAATCTCGACAAGCGATGCTATATTACTTAGCCATTAGTTACTCATTTATAATTACTTTATGTATCGTTCCGTATGGTGTTCGGACGTTAAGAATAACACCATCCCATCTCTTCCCGAGGGTGTCGTAAGAGGCGACTAAGGGACATACCAGAGAATGGGCAGCAGCATCCTCTGTGCATTACAACAACCAAACTGCGATCGCCAACCCGTCTGCCAAGCGTGGCGATTATGGCAACCCCCCCAACATGAAAAACAGAAAGAAAAAATGGCCCCTAGTGCCCGGCAGCCCGTCTACCCTTGACTCCGGTAGCGGTCAAGGCCACGACGAGGCAAGGGGTGCGAAGAATCTCCGGATGAGATTTGGCTACCCATCTATTAAACGACTCGACCTGGCAACTTTCAACACGCGTACACTGAGGACTGACGAGAAGATCACCGAACTGGAGGAGGAATTGAGCAGGTTGCGATGGAGTATTGTGGGATTGTCTGAAGTCCGAAGACAGGGGGAGGATACGATAATTCTCAAATCCGGTAACCTGCTCTATTTCCGGGAGGGTGACCAGCAATCCCAGGGTGGTGTCGGGTTTTTCGTCCACAAGTCCCTTGTGAACAATGTCGTGAGGATCGAGAGTGTGTCGACCAGGGTGGCGTACCTTATACTCAGAATATCATCAAGATATTCGCTGAAGGTCATACAGGTCTACGCCCCGACCTCGACACATCCCGACGACGAAGTAGAATCCATGTATGAGGATATATCAAGAGCCATGCATGGTTCTAAGACTCACTTCACCGTGGTCATGGGGGACTTTAACGCGAAACTGGGCAAACGAGACGGTGACGAGCTGCGAGTGGGGCAATTTGGATTTGGACGTCGGAATCACCGGGGACACCTACTGGCTAGCTTTATGGAGAAGGAGGGCCTCTATATGATGAATTCCTTCTTCAAAAAGCGTGAGCATAGAAGGTGGACCTGGCAAAGTCCTGACGGTGCAACTAGAAATGAGATTGACTTCATCCTGTCGACGAAAAAGCAAATATTCAATGATGTCTCTGTGATCAACGCGGTGAAAACTGGAAGTGATCACCGTGTCGTAAGAGGCACATTGAATATTAACATTAAGCTTGAAAGGTCTCGACTGATGAAGTCTACGCTCCGTCCAGCACAGATCCAGATCCAAAACCCCGAGAGCTTTCAGCTCGAACTCCACAATCGTTTCGAGTGCCTAGGAAGCTCCGTGGATGAATATAACGATGGGTTCGTGGAAACTGTCCATACGGTCGGGTCTAAGTTTTTCAAGACTCACCGTACAAATAAAAACAAGAAGCTCTCCGATCCGACCCTCGAGCTAATGAAGAAGAGGCGTGAGATGATTCTGCAGTCTTCAGACGATGCGTGCATATACCGGCAGCTCAATAGACAAATCTCGAAGTCCCTGAAACGTGACCTTCGCCGCTTTAATACCGCAAGGATTAAGGATGCGATTGAGCGGAATAAGGGCTCTAAAGTATTTGCACGAGATCTGTCTATTGGGCAAAGCCAGCTCACGAAACTGAAGACCGACGATGGCAGAGTCATATCCGCCAAATCGGAGCTTCTGGGAGAGATCGAGGCTTTTTATGGACAGTTATACACGTCTACCGCTAAACCCGCTGTAAATCTAGTAAACGACCCAAGAGCTAGATTGACTCGACACTATACCGAAGATATCCCGGACGTCAGCCTGTACGAGATTAGGATGGCTCTGAAGCAGCTGAAAAACAACAAGGCGTCGGGTGAGGACGGAATTACGGCCGAACTCCTGAAGGCGGGTGGAAAACCGGTCCTTAAGGCCCTTCAGAAGCTATTTGATTCCGTCATACTCGAGGGGAAAACGCCACAGGCGTGGAGCAGAGGCGTGGTGGTACTCTTCTTTAAGAAGGGCGATAATGCCCTGCTTAAGAATTATAGGCCCATCTCGCTTCTGAGCCATGTCTACAAGCTGTTTTCCAGAGTCATCACGAATCGTCTCGCGCGCAGGTTCGACGACTTCCAGCCTCCCGAACAAGCCGGATTTCGAAAAGGCTTCAGCACCGTGGACCACATACATACGCTGCGGCAGGTTATACAGAAGACTGAGGAGTATAACCAGCCTCTCTGCTTAGCGTTTGTGGACTACGAGAAAGCCTTTGATTCGATTGAAACTTGGGCTGTACTGCAGTCTCTCCAACGGTGCCAAATTGACTATCGGTATATCGAAGTGCTGAAGTGTTTGTACAAAAACGCCACTATGTCAGTCCGACTACAAGACCAGACCTCGAAACCTATCCTCTTGCAGCGGGGTGTGAGGCAGGGAGACGTTATTTCTCCGAAACTGTTCACGGCAGCAATGTAGGATGTCTTCAAGGTTTTGGAATGGAGAGGGCTAGGCATTAATGTCAATGGCGAGTACATCACTCACCTTCGGTTTGCCGACGACATAGTAGTCATGGCTGAGACTACGGAGGAGCTCAGTACAATGCTTGGTGACCTCAGTAGAGCTTCCGAAAGAGTGGGACTTAAAATGAACATGGACAAAACCAAAGTCATGGTAAACAGCCATGTAGCACCCACTCCTATCAAGGTCGGGGACTCTACACTCGAAGTTGTAGACGACTACGTTTACCTGGGACAGACGGTCCAGTTGGGAAGGTCTAACTTCGAGAAAGAGATCAATCGTCGAATCCGACTCGGCTGGGCAGCGTTCGGGAAGCTGCGCGGTGTCTTGTCGTCCAATATACCACAGTGTCTCAAGACGAAAGTCTATGACCAGTGCGTGTTGCCAGTGATGACATATGGCTCCGAAACGTGGTCGCTTACAATGGGCCTCATTAGAAGGCTTAAAGTCACCCAAAGGGCAATGGAGAGGGCTATGCTCGGAGTTTCCTTGCGTGATCGAATCAGGAATGAGGATATCCGCAGGAGAACCAAGGTTGCCGACATAGCACGAAGAATCGCCAAACTAAAGTGGCAATGGGCAGGGCACATTGCTCGCAGAACAGATGGCCGTTGGGGCCGAAAGGTTCTGGAATGGCGACCACGTACCGGAAGACGTAGCGTTGGAAGGCCTCCTACAAGGTGGACCGATGACTTGGTAACGGTTGCGGGGGTCCGATGGATGCGAGACGCACAGGACCGTTCGCTGTGGCGACGCTTGGGGGAGGCCTATGTCCAGCAGTGGACGTCTTTCGGCTGAAATGATGATGATGATGATGAATTACTTTAACCTCCTGAAAATGACCTGGACCACAAATTGAAAATCAATCAATATAACCAGTTGATGCGCTAGAGTCAGAATTGTACTATTTAATTCCGCCAAGCCCATTCCATCATCGGAACACTAGACGTACGGGGTTGCGCCACCACCACCTCGTACATGGTGGATATCCCACCCGTACATAACGTTATTGTACGTACACATTTATTGTAGCTACAACATGGGGATCTTTAAGTCAAGAGTAAATTAGGTTACTTCTAAGTAAGCGTGCTCCATCGTGGACCACATCATCGCTTACCATCAAGTTAGAAAGAGGTCAAACGCAAGCCTATAAAAAAAACTATTGTACCTGCCATTCTGGCTACCTCGTTGTTATGTAAGTAAGATATGACTAAAGCATGGTAATTAAATAGGAATAAATTAAAAGAACTAAAATAAACAGTTAGTACCTAATCGTAGTACATAATCGTCTTAATCTACCTATCTAGGTAACTATGTAAATATTCTGTTTTCTGCACTTTTTTACCGTGGAAAATCCAATAAATTCTCTTGCTGTAGTCTCATAATGGAGCAAGAGGCCGTGTCAGATTTATAGTGACTCAAACGGAAACGTGATCCTTCAGTTTCTCTTTGCGTTCCAAGGTCACTGTGTACCCAGCCGTCGACAACGTGTAGTGTTCCACGCGCGCCTCAAACAGATGTCAGCAAAACCGTTAGGTCTCAGCAGGACCGATACCCACTAGGGCCAAGAGGAAATTCTGAAAAAGAATCATAATATGGTCCTAGAACGCAAAGGGCAATTGAAGGTACATATGTTTGTTTTAGTTAGTAAAAGTCTGACACACCCTCTCACTCCACCCTCCAGCTGGAGAAGTAATTTGATGACTTCCTACTTCCCAAAAAAAGGGCCGTCATGCAGCAACTAAGTATTAAATCATTTATGTCAAATCGAAGAAACGTTTCACGTTAATTTAGTGAAGGATGATTTAAAATGATGATGGTCTTTTTTGTACCTGAAGCCTTAAGCTACGCCCTTTGACCGTAGGCACTGTTGGCCGTTGATATGCTTTGACCTTGTTAAAATGAAAATATTGTTATCTTTTTACAAGAAAATGTTTCCAAGGAATTCAGTCTTAATGGGAATAAAGATATTTTAAACCAAACATTATTAAAAGCAACAATTGCTAAAGGGGTACAAGAATCCGAATTTCCTAATATCCGTTTTAGGCCATACATCAAATAATATATCATTAGTCTACGGTTTAATGCACTCGTATCACTTTTACGCCCACATAATTTCATACCTACTCGATTCCGTCATCGATTGCTAGAACGAACTTTATTCCAGAGACATAAAGTCTGAATTTGTGTGATAAACTTTCTGAGAATAAACTCTTGGTATCAGGTGCGGTGGGGTCATAAGCCCGTCGGATTTAAGGCTTCGCATTCCAGGTGTTACGTTACTGAAGTACACTCTCACAATTAGACGGGTTCAGCAAATTGATGTTTTTTATGAGACACTGGGTTCACTGGTTTACTCTGTTGCTTTGGTATAATGAGGTTTTTAGCAGTCAGTTGAAATTGGAGTGCTGCTCTTGCTTGCGTCTTGTTAGGGTAAATTAAAAAGATTTTTTTGGAGGACTTATTACAGTGATCAGAGAAAATATCAGGGGAAATTCACTTTATAAAAATATAAATTACTGATGTAATTATTCGTGCTTGCTCAACGTCTGCTAAAACTAATTAACTTGTAGTCAAAAATAATGATAATGAAATGTTATTATAATTGTTAAGTTCCAGCCATTGATCCAATTATTATCAAATTATTGACTCATCAGTTATAATATAACAATATAACTTCATAAAGAAATTGTCAAGAAGTTGATCTTTTAATTACTACTTTTAATTAGTTCAGTTATTATCAAAAGTTACTTATTTCAGTAAGTAGTAGAAGTAATAATAACTTTACTATTTCAACTTCTGTGAAGTCCGTTTACACGTGGATATTTTCGAATCATTTTATTAGGGTTGTGTACCCAAACGGTGAAAACCGGCCTGCCCGGGATGCTGGATTGTTTGAAAGAGTTACTACTGTGGCTCTGGAACGCATAGGGCAGCTGAAAGAATACAGGTAGACTTTAGTTTAAAAGTATGATACTCTCTCTCGCTCCACTCAGAGCGAAAGGACTAATTTGATGTTGTTTTCCAGTGAAGAAAAAACAGGATCGAAAAAGGACTCAACTACTTTTAATTTTTGTTCATCTATCAATGGGTTATATTTCATGAACCGTAACAGCTAGCTCTTTCAAATTTTCCTAGTATTCGTGTTGCATTAGTTTTAGTAAAAAAAATGTAGGGTTCTTACTTCATAACTGGGAACTTCAGCATGTGCTTGTCACACCAAGTGCTTTCATACTCCGTTTGCCTTTTGTCCTCGCCGTGTAATTATGAAAAAAGAACAATGACTACACCCCCTTGCTTTCATAAGTGTTGGACGACTGTGAGGACGTAAATACGTACACGTCAAAAAAGAATTACGCCGCGTTGACAATTTTCATGGCTACTTTTTAGTTTCTAATAACTGTAGAAGAAAAAATGCTCAGATGATTTCATCTGACGAATTATATTATTATTTATTATATTTACGTGCAACTGAAATTTTTACACCACCTGCCTCGATAATTCCCTTTTATATGTCATACAACCCTCACCTAAGGCAAGTAATTCTGTCCCTAGAGACCTAAGATAGTATAGGCGTTCCCTAAGGTATAGTGTGATTTGATTTTGTAACGTCAAATCCAATTGAAAAAAAAAACATATTAAGTTAGTTAAAATGTATGTAACTTATATTATATTTCTCTAATGTGTGATTTGTCTTTTAATTATCTCACAAAAGGTGTAATAAGTTTTTTTTTTTTTTTAATTCATATAAACCAGTACTTGACTGCGATCCCACCTGATGGCAAGCAGCGATGCAATCATTGATGGTGAGGCGCACTAGAATGAAAAGAAAAGTTAAAAAAAAAACAAAAGAAAAGCCGCAAAAAAAGCCGCGAAAGCTGAAAAGTTATCTTGAATTCCTCACTTCACTCAAGATTCTATATTATCTCCCTCGCAGTGCTCGGGAGTTAATTATATAAATTCATCTCTGCGTTCGGGACTGAAATTTAGCAACCCTCGTTTTGTTCGAAATTCAACATGCCACCCGCAACTCTAAGACACTGCTTTATGCCTTAGTCACATAATCTACTATTTTTTCACGCCATATTTTGATTAAGATATTTTGATCTTAATTGTATGTAACATAGTTAAGGATTTTTGTTTTTTTTAAGTAGTAAGTAGATATTATAGTTAAGAAATTTAACATAATTTACAATATTATAGTTAAGAATTTAATAATTGTCGTTTTAATATTAGTTCTTATTAATATCTACACAGGTTTTAAACCACCATTTCTACTCCTTGGATAATAGAAATGAAAATCAGCTCAAATTCAATTGTAGCAGAGCGCCAGTCAAAATAATTTTGTCAATTTATTGATTATGTTTTATTTGATCAAATAATAAAAATTTCATATAACCTGCCTGGATACCTTAGCGCTATCTCATGCTACAAATACGGAACTTTGCCGTCGCTATCGCTGCGGTTGCTGAAACCCTCAAGCGTCGTAAATACTGGTAATAACTATTACAAGCTACTTGAGGTCGAAACGCTTGGATAATGGGGTGCGAGTACACGTCATCTCTTCAAAGATATTTCTCGCCGACTGATCGGCAATTTGCGTGACCTGGCTGGCTTGTTCTTTGCTTAAAGAATTAGCATTGCCATTCAACGAGGCAATGCTGCCAGGTTTTATTTCCATAGCTGGGCATGTATCCGGCGTGTCCAGATATAAATGCTATCGAAGTTATATCGAAAGCAATATGGTAACATACGTAAGTATGTAGTACTTCAACACCTAAGTGTATTTAATTTTTGCATTATACTTTACTTATGTACAGAGATATGTAGTAAATAGTTTATTAATATTAAAGTCATTTATGTGCATACCTATAAATTTTATTACTTCTAAAATATAAAAAAAGATATAAAAATGAAAAAAAAAAACTGGGTAAGTGCGAGTTGGACTCACGCACTTACCTATGCAAATAGTTCAATTCCCAAATGAAGTGTCGATGATTTTCCCGAATCACAAAAAAAGTTTATTTTTGTAACGTAACAACAAATTTACTGTTTTCAGATTTATTCCTATACCTGTGCTATAAGACCTTGCTTTATGCTAAATTTCAGGATTCTGGATCAACAGAAAATACCTTATGAATTTTGATTTCCTTGAGAGTGCACATAAACGGCCGTATCTTTTTTTTCGTTAGCTTAGAAGTTTGAGTTTTTCACAGCTTCAAGGGACCGCAGATTTGAGTATATGGTTTTATTTTCTACTCGATACCTCCACGCATTTTTGAGTCTTGACAGACAGACAGACAGACGGACAACAAAGTGATCCTATAAGGGTTCCGTTTTTACCTTTTGAGGTATGGAACCCTAAAAATAAATAACACAAGTTAAATCATTTCTTAGGTATCTACTAGAATTCATTACAAATAGGTACTTCCAACATTTTTTTTTATCCTCTAATATTTTTCTGTTCTTAGTGTTTGTAAGTATTTGCTTGTAGAAAATGTAGTTGTCCAATAAATTATATATTATTTACCAGCTGCTTCCAGCTGCTTCCCCCGCATGAAAGCAGAAAATTGTCCCAAGGGAATATTTTTTTTAGGTGGCAAAATCATCCAATGACATCCCCGCTCTTGGGCGTAGCGCAAGGGCGTGTCAGACTTTTACTGACTAAAAACCCACTCCTGTTCCTTCTTTGCCTTCGTCCCAGCGCCCCGGGTTTTACTTTCCCTACGGTTTGCTGACATCTCCTTGAGGCGCGCGTGGAACAATACGCGCCGGTCCCAAGGGAATATACTTCTAAGGTAAAAATTATCCTATCTGCTATTCCATATCATGGTTTACTCGTGTGCCAAGTTTCATTTAAAGTTCAGGCGTTCGAGCGTGTAGCAACAAACACACTAACTTTCACCCTTATTATAATTAATGTGATTTATTTAATTGTTTTAGTTTATACGTAGGTAATAGACGTCCAAACTCTATCTGTCGATTAACAACTATAACATAACATTCTTAGCATGTGGAACAAGCAATAAATAAATAAACTATCATCGAATACATAAAACAAAACAACACACAAAATCTACAAATAATAAGACAATATTTCACACTTGTATGAACGTTTCTAATATTTCCCCTTGTACCTGAGACCCCTCTTGTCATCGCCACGTGCCTCTGACGCGTATTTTGTTATCGCCAGTAGAATTACAAACAAGGTTTTATTTATAACTGCTTTTTCCAGTGACTGCCTGCGTGGAAATAGAAAATATAATTATGCCTATGCCACTCAGTAATAAAGTAGCATTCTACTGATGAAAGAATTTTTAAAATCGGTCTGGTAGTGTTTTGAGTTTATTCGTTATAAATATATATAAATATAAAAAAACAAATAAAAAGGAAGCTTTACATAATTATTATTAGCTTCTGCTAGAAGCTTCACCCGTGTTGATGTGAAAAATAATGCCTATGTCACTCAATAATAAGGTAACGTACTATTGGTGAAGGAATTTTTAAAATCAGTCCAGTAGTTTTTGAGTTTATAATTACAAACAAAAATATTAAAAACAAATCTTTTTAGGGTTCCGTAGTCAAATGGCAAAAAACGGAACCCTTATAGATTCGTCATGTCTGTCTGTCTGTCTGTCTGTCTGTCTGTCTGTCTGTCTGTCCGTCTGTCCGTCCGTATGTCACAGCCACTTTTTTCCGAAACTATAAGAGCTATACTGTTGAAACTTTGTAAGTAGATGTATTCTGTGAACCGCATTAAGATTTTCATACAAAAATAGAAAAAAAGCAATAAATTTTGGGGGTCCCCATACTTAGAACTGAAACTCAAAATTTTTTTTTTCATCAAACCCATGCGTGTGGGGTATCTATGGATAGGTCTTCAAAAATGATACTGAGGTTTCTAATATCATTTTTTTCTAAACTGAATAGTTTGCGCGAGAGACACTTCCAAAGTGGTAAAATGTGTGTCCCCCCCCTCTAACTTCTAAAATAAGAGAATGATAAAACTAAAAAAAATATATGATGTACATTACTATAAAAACTGCCAACGAAAATTGGTTTGAACGAGATCTGGTCAGTAGTTTTTTTTTAGTACGTCATAAATCGTAAACCGCATTTTACCTTTCAAGTTTGTACGGAACCCTCAGTGCGCAAGTCCGACTAGCACTTGCCCAGTTTTTTCTTATTATAGGTATAGGAGTATCTGATTGTAGAACATAGGACATTACCTTTTTTCCGGCTTCACTTCCATGGCCACATTTCAGATCCTAAGGAAACCGTGCATTTTTAGGGTTCCATACCTCAAAAGGAAAAAAAACGAAACCTTTATAGGACCACTTTGTTGTCTGTCCATCTGTCTGTCTGTTTGTCTGTCTGTCTGTTAAAACCCAACTGACCTGACTGTCTGATCTTGGGAACGCGTGAACTCGCAAAAAACTTGTATTTTGACACTCTCAAGGAAATCAAAACTCATAGGGTACTTCCCGTTGACCTAGAATCCTGAAATTTGGCATGAAGCAAGGTCTTATAGCACAAGTATAGGAAAAAATCTGAAAACTTGTAGTAACGTCACAAAAAAAATCTTTTTTGCGATTGGGAAAATGTAACGCAATTCGGGAATTGAACGGTTTGATAGGTAAGTTGTTTGTACGGAACCCTCAGTGCGCGAGTCCGACTCGCACTTGCCCTGTTTTTTCAAGATAAAAAGAAGCCTAAAAATATTTGCCAGCTCAGTGTTTTTGCAAATAGGTTTAGTCGACGCGTATTAATCCGACAAACGTGTTGCAAGGCGGTGTTGTATTATCCAATTTTTCAGACTATAGATTACCTACTACCACTGACCCCTTACGATCCAGAACTTTTTGTAAAATAAGTACCTACCTTAAGATCGGCCCATGTATAGTAATAAAATGGGACAAATGAATCTAAATCTAGGTATTATATGATATAAGATATGGGAAAATTCTTTCATATAAATCCACTTTATAAAACCCTATGTGGTTTATTGTAAAATGACGTCATTAACGCTAAAGCACATATAAAAAAAAACTTGAGAGGTGTCAATGGACACCCGGATGGAACGAAGTTCTTTTAATTAGTGAAGGAATTGTAATATTTTTTTTTAAAGTTATAATAATTAAAAAAAAAAATTAATATGTAATTTAAAAATAATAATCAATAATAAAATAATCAATAATAATTTATTATCAAAAAAAAAAAAAAATTTTTTTTTAATAAAAAATAAAATATTATAAATAAATTATTATTATCATCATCATCATCATCATCATCATCATCATTCTCATCATCATCATCATCATCATCATCGTCGTCATCATAATTATAAATACCGTATAATAAAGACCAAAAGTTGTAAAAGTGTCGTTACAACTTTTGGTCTTAAATTTTTCCGTCTAGCCCCCTTTCGCAACGCGCGATAAGGAACTTCGTTCCAAAAACCAAACATATTGATGTCACCACGGTTGGTGCAGTCGTTGCTCTGCGTGTCGCAGGTTCAATTCCCACACGGAAAAATACAACACGGAAATATTCGTATAGTACCAACAGACTACCTACAAATTATTGTTCCGGGGCTAGGTGTCTTGTGTATGGGAGTTTAAATGTCTGTGAACACACCCACAATCTATATCTATCTATCTATCTATATAGGGTGACTGGCAATTAGTGTACGATACTTAAACACGTGATTGTGCTCATGATAACAAACAATTTTTATTATGGGAGCAAAGCCGAAATCGCGAAAAAAATATCTGCTGTTCAGTACATTAGGCAAACATAAATGTACTGAACAGCTGATTTTTTTTCGCGATTTCAGGTTTGTTCCCATGGTAAAAGTTGTTGGTTATCATGAGCACAATCACTTGTTTAAGTATCGTACACTAATTACCAGTCACCCTATATATATAAAAATGAATAGCTGTTCGTTACTCTCGCTTAAACTCAAAAACGGCTGGACCGATTTAGCTAATTTTGGCCTTGAAATATTCGGGATAGTTAAAAACATAAAAAACACGAAAAAAATCCGAATACAACGTCATCTCGAATTAAAATGTCATTATAAAATGAATTATGCTGTTCTGGTAATGCCAGTAGATGGCGTTATCCTTAATATTAGGCGGTACGAAGTTCGGCGGGTCAGCTAGTATGGAAAAATTTTAGTGTTGCATGATGTGTTCTAACGTTGCGCCAACGTTTATTTAAAAAATAATATTACCTACTTAGATACCTACTGTTATAGGCATGTTGGATTAGAAGGCGTGTCAGATTAGACAGGAGTCGGATTACCATGGGTCAACTGTATGCTAGGATCAGCTCCTAGTCTACCTAGATGCAGATATATACTTACCAGTATTTTACATAGAGCGACGGACTAAGCGTATTACTATTAGTAGTATTATCCTATAGCAATTCCAGAGATTTATACCTTTGATAAACGTTATAAATAAAAGACAATGTTTCCTCTTTATCATTTTAACTTTATTAATCGATGTAACAATGTAACAACCGGTCTTGACGCGATGCAAATTTATTTCGTAATTTACCTAAAGCTCGTAGTTTATTTGAAATTCTGAAGAGATTCACATAATTTTGGATGAATTTAGTTTGAAAACTTCCAAAGTTATCAAAGCTGGGTAAAGTTATTTCTTTAACGTAATTTAATTTAAAGATCGTGACTAAATAGGAGTTGGTTTAGTTTAAATCTACAGTTTATTTCCGAGCATAACTCTACTTGAGTAAGAAACATTTTATAATACAAAACACAAGGAACTGTGTTTTCCAAATGCACATACACTATTTTATTTCAACAGCGTGGAAGTTAAACTTCCCACATGTTTATTTCACAACAAAGTTTCACGAGGTAAGACTAAAGAATACTGTTGATACGAACCCTCCCAACGGTATAAAACATTGTAGCATTACAGAGAGATAACACGGAAAGAATGAAACGTGAAACGCCCTACTGCAATAAAATCCTACTTACGTGATAACACAATAAAAACTAGAGGGAAGTACCTACATAACGTAATTCTATTACAAACATAAAACTCCCATCAGCCTTGTTTACAAAAAACTGTTTTACTCATAATAATTTTATTTCCTTTGCTTTTCCCGTCACTATAATACTAGTACCTGTTGTTATTTCTGTTAGTGATCACTCAAGTGATAACAATGAAGAACAATGGACCGTCCGGACGAGTTTAGGGTTGGTATTCGAGCTTTTATTGTTTCAGGGTCATTCATTTAATTAATTTGTCATTTAGGGGCGGTTGAGTGACAAAAGTAAGGCCGACCCAACTCGTTTGCTTATCACAATATAAATAGTTGGAGTTGTATTGTTGGCTGTTTTCATTTAAATGAACGGTCGGACGTTCGATTGTATTTCTATCGACTGGTTATTTAGGAAAACTACAGTAATTGTTCCATGTTTTGTTTGGGACCTACAGGTAAACTGTTCTACTTTGCTTGAGATAGAGATCTAAGATAGGTCAGTTAATTTTC
This sequence comes from Mythimna impura, assembly GCA_905147345.3. NCBI lineage: Eukaryota > Metazoa > Arthropoda > Insecta > Lepidoptera > Noctuidae > Mythimna > Mythimna impura. The sequence goes on from LR990351.1 coordinate 12,719,951, forward strand.
GACTCATCAAAGAGGACTTACGAGAGATCGTATCACTTTTGAAATGAACGTATTTGTGAAACGAGATTGTTTAAAGAAACGACAAAAAAAAATGTATGCACAACACAAAATGTTGTTGGGTGTTAAATTTTGAAACCATGTCCAAATGATCAAAGAGCTCTTATAAAACGTTCCAATTCAAATGAAAATTGAAAAGAGTACAGGCTGCATATCACCTCCTGAAATTCAGTCAATCGTCGGAAATGGATCTCTGCGATACCCACTAGCAATGCGATAGCAATCAATACCAATAGCGAATGGCGCAGTAGCGGAGATTTGGCCTTCTACGCTGAGTGCAGACTAGGAACCCTGACCCGAAGGTCAGGGCTTTGTTGTTGCATCCAGATTCATATTTGTATAGTTTTGGTAGGCTACAAAAGTGAATGTAGATGTAAGGACGCGAGTGCTTTTATATATAAGTTTGGTTATCGATTGTTACTTGAAATAGCTGATTGGATTTGGTTACATAATAGATCAAGTATGTATTTCTCATAGGGTTGATTATATCATCAACCCTATGAGGAATATACACTTGTACGTCCACATCTTGTCAATTATGTCAAGAATCATGCCCATTTGTTGCCCAAAAAATGTAGAAAAAGCGAACTACCAATTGATCGTAAATAATTATGATTAGAATTATGATGTTAATTTGAAATCTTATAAAGGACTTTATAAAAAAAAAAAAAGATTTTTTGTTGATTATATTTCAGTTTAAGTATCATTTATTCTTTTTTTGAATGCTTGTTGCTCGGATACAGAGTCTTTTGAGTTATGTCTTCATTGTATAATTATTTTAACTTATTATTATTTCTTGGCAATGTAGAAATGAAAAATGAATGAATGAATGTTTTACAATATATTGCAATGACGAATAACAATGTTTTCTCTATAGATACTCCTTTCACTGTAAATGGAGTTTTTATTTTACATTTCCTTTTAAGCGCATATTACTGATGCTGTGTATTGATTAATATAACAACAAAATTATACAGCAAAGTTTATGATGAACTCTTTTTTAGAAAAAAAAATCACAACAGCCATGTCTGAAAATCCAGCCTAAACTCCCATTTTAATACATCCATTTCTATGGTGTTGTAATTATTTTTAGAAAAGTGGTTTTTTTTTGTGGGAAAATTATCCAATGACTTTCCCCGCTTTTGGGTGGAGCGGGAGATAGTGTCAGACTTTAACTGACTAAAACACTCCTGTTCCTTCGTTGCTTTTCGTACCAGGGCCGAGTCTTCCTTTCAGAAGCAGACCCTTGGCCCCAGTAGGCTTCGACCCTGCTGGGCCTCTACGGTTTGCTGATCTTCTTGAGGCGCGCGTGGAACAGTACGCTCCGTCGACGACTTGGGATCGCTCCGGACGGTTACCGGACGGTCGCGCCTACGGTGGCCGGAAATCGGGATCGGAATCCCGGCGGCTGGGGCGCGAGAACCATTGCGTCACGCGTGCACGTGCGGCCTCCTGCTTTGCTAGCATTACTGCTTCGCAGAAGGAGCCGACCGCCTGCCACTCCTCCTCGCTCCGGACCATAGCCTGTACCAAGGCCCGGCGCGAGAGATCGCTGCCGCCGATCGCCCCCACGATGACACGGCGGTGCTCTGCTCAGGCGGGGCATACCTCCACCGTATCCTCCGGGCGGTCCACACAATGGTGTCACCCGAGCGTTTCTTCTGCACGAATCCAGTGCAGGAACCTCCCAAACTTAACATGTCCGGTGAGGACCTGCGTCATTCGGAAGGTGAGGACGCCGTGAGGTCTTTCCAGCCACGCCTCAAAGAGGGGACTTACCGCCATTATTATGGCGTGCACATTTAGACAAGTGTTGATACATAAATTGATCGGATTTGTAATATTTGGACCGATTATTTTTCTTCCCATAGAGGAAACGACTTGTACATTTTAGTATTATCAAAAAAAAGCCAAGAATATACAGATTACGCAAGTATCTTCAATATTGGATAATATACTGTACCTATTTGGCGAAGCCGTGAGACACACATTGAATAAAGTTATCTAAAGTTGCCTAAAAATACTATAAGATGTATGAAAAATCAATAGGAACCTAACATTATAACAAATATATCGTTTAAAAACTTTTGAACCCGTGCTTTATATGACGTTAAATATAGGTATTTAAAAAAGGCAAATAAAAAGCTACCATATGACATAAATGTGCATTCTGGGTATTGTGGATGGGGACTGGGAAATAGCTCTATACTATTAAGGGTATTATTCTTTTATTGGCTCAGACTTGACGATTCTCCCAATTGATGGTAAGCAATGATATGGTCGATGATGGAGCACACTTTGCCTGGAAGTAATCTATTCGTTCTTGACTTAAATATCGCGAGGTTGTAGCTATAAGAAAACACAGACTCCGGCAGGGAATTCCGTCCCTTAATTGTATACACAGCCCAACCAAGGCTGCTGGATTATTCGGAAGAGTTACCATGGCTCTGGGTAACTAAAGAAAAATAGGTGGGTTTAAGTCAGCAAAAGTCTGAAAATGCTGTACACACCACAAATGTGTTCAAAATGAGGTGTGCGTATTGGCAACAATCAACACATATAAAGGTACATCAGCTATTAAGAAATACCAGACACAAAAACATAATAACGAGGATCTCATACACAGCAGTTGGCGCTAGCGATAACGACACCAACATGATGTGTGAGAGTAAAGTAAGGTATACGGCCTTCTTCCCTCTATTTAGGTACATTAGAATATGCCTACCAATCAGTAAAACCTACTTTTTCGGCACAAACTGGAAAAGTTTTCATAACAGATAAAATATTATTAATATCAATGTAACAAAGTCAAACACAACACGTCTTGACGGCAAGATCACTTTAATTAATGTTACTTCTTGCTTCAACTTCCGACGACATATATAACTTTAGTAAACACAATTTCTTTACGAATAAAGTACAAACGTATACCAAGAGCCCAAAACTTTGATGTTCCATTATTTTGTAACACAACACATGTCATATTCTTTACAAGAGTTAGATATGTGTATTGTATATAAAGTACATGTTCCAAGTTAAAGTTTGTAATACGATATATCCCGGAGAATGCCCCGGGGGCAGTGGGTCATACGTCCCTAACATGTCTTTTTTATATAGAAATATCAGACCGAGGCCGGAATAACAAAAAATCGACGAAAACCTACGAAGACTCGTATTCCCTAAAGCAATTAAAATGGGCCGAAACGTTGACGTCGTAGTGTGATTCTTTGAATCTAATGGTGTCTACATATTGGTGGAGGGACTCAATAGTGGCTCTGGGCAATATTGGCAAACAACCAATTCAAAATAATATATATATATGGGTACCTACTCGTACATGTACTTCGAAGACATAGTTTATGACATCCATCAACCCACACTGGGCCCGAGTAGTGGATTATGGCCCATTTCCTCTCCTTGAAAGGAGGCTTGAGTCGCAGCAGTGGAAATAATATAAGGTTGATTAATGATTATGCTTAAGCTAATTAGGTTTTGATTAGGTATAAAACCTAAATATAAATATGTATGTGAGCTTGATAGCTTAGTATTCTGGAATATATATTTATGCAATTAATTACTGAGATAAAAATCTGCTGAAGTAATATGTCCTGTTTAAATTATAAATATTTTTAACAAAAATTGCTCCTATAACCTGGAGGTTTTTAAGTCAATAGTGAGTAGGTTATTTGTAGGCAAGTTTGCTTCACGGTACTTCATTTTCCATATCATCACTTACAATCAGGTGAGTAGTCAAATGCGAGCCTACCAATAATCGTTCATCATCATCATCATTTTAGCCGAAAGACGTCCACTGTTGGACGTAGGCGTCCCCAAGTGTCGCCAGAACAACCGATCCTTTGCATCTCGCGTCACCAGATGATCGGTCCATCTTGTGAGAAGCCTACCAACGCTGCGTCTTCCAGTATGCAGTCGCCACTCTAGAAACTTTCGGCGCATCGACCATCTGTTCTGTGAACAATATGCACTGCCTACTGCCACTTAAAAGTGCCGTTTCTTCGGGCTATATCGGTCACCTTCGTTTTTCTGCAGATATCTTTCTTCCTGATTCGATCACGTAAGGATACTCTGAGCATACCCAAATGGCAATGGAAATCATTCTATTGCTATTTTGGTGACCTTAATAAGCCTTCTGATTAAGTCCAACGTAAGTGACTACGTTTCAGAGCCATGTGCCATCACTGGCAACACTCGTTGGTCATAGACTTTCGTCTTAAGAAACTGTGGTATTTCGGACGAAAAAATAACGCGCAGTGAGACGCTGCCCAGCCAAGTTTGATTCGACAATTGACCTCTTTCTGGAAGTTAGACCTAGCTACCTGACCCGTCTGTTTCAGGGAAACGTAACCGTCTACAACTTCGAGTGCAGAGACATCAATAACAGAAATGAAAAATGTAGTTTTTTTGATTCTACAGATAATCCTACAGATCATTAAGGGCATTATCATTTCTATGTCTTTAATGTAGCTCTCTTCTCTTCCCTTATTTTTTGCATATAAAGAACTGAATCAAACAAAATATTCTTTACTAGCTTTTGCACGCGGCTATGCCCGCGTACATAAAATATAGCCTATATCACTCAGAAATAAAGCAGCTTTCTATCGGTGAAAAAATTTTTGTAATCGGACCAGTACTTTCAGAGATTACCTCCTACAAACAAAAAAACAACAAACTTTACCTCTTTGTAATAATAGTGTAGATTTTTATTAAAAATTCTAGCAAAGACAAGGTATTACTTAAAGAAAATGTTTACCCTCTATATATATTGAGGACGTATGAATCGAACAGAAAAGGCGTTCTTTCCTTGGTTGCCAATAAATTATTACTAGCGTATATCGACGTTTTCAGTCTCACCGCGTTAAGGCTCCGTGCACAGAATTATCTCATTTTGAACCTTTTTGATCATGGTTTGTGAGAAAAGTAAGAAGAATTTAAACCTTATTTTTTAGGATTATGAAAGTCAAGTTCTTATTCTCTCAGTTGGCTTGACTATTTTTTTAAAATAATGTGTGTATTAATGGCAATTACCCATATTCAAAACCCTTTTCTCGCAAAAGTATCGATCGAGTTAAGTTTGGCTACGTTTTACACAAACTACAAATGATTTATAACATTAAAAAAAATATTAGTAACATCATTATATGGTCTACTCTCAGATGGGTTGAAAACATTATTGACTTCAATAGGAAATATAGCAGAAAAAAAATGTTGAAAAAACATAATTCTTGGAAAACATCTGTACAAATAAGTATTTTTTTCTATACCTTAGAAACACTTTTAAGAAAATTTAAAAATTACACAATAATCTTAAGTTAATCTGTTAATAGAATCTAAAATTTATTTTATAAATAAACAATACCTTCATTTCGTAAATTACAAACAAATTGAACTATATTATCGACCGCGCAAACACGATCGCGTCAGTAACGATCGGGCACTCCCAGCGAGAGCACGTACTACTTTATTCCGTAGCCGCTCGCGAAATTTACTCGAATATATTCCCAAATTTGTACGCCGACTATCACGTTGTGATCCAGTAAGTATTATTTTTGATTTTATGTACTTTGTTTATTAAGATTGTTTAAATTTCTTTCGACTTCAATAGTACTTAGAGGTAACTGTTGTATGTTTGTATGTAAAGGTTATCTGCGGAATTACTCTACTACTATGATTAAATTACAATTCTTTCACTAATGCCATCTACAATGGTTAATGGCAGGTATATTACCATCCACAGAAAGTTGATATTTTTAACCGACTTAAAACAAGGAGGAGGTTTTCAATTCGGTTGTATGTTTTTAATCATTTTTTTATGTTTGTTACCTCAGAACTCCGTCGTTAATGGACCGATTTTTTTGCAGATAATGAGTCGAAAGAAAAGGACGCATTATAAAGGCGTCACTAAAAGGAAAAAAAAAACAAAATGTGGGGCTGATACGTGCAAGACAAGTTCTTAAAGAACGCAAGTCCAATGCACTGGCTACGGTTTCGTTTCCAGAACATGTAAGATTTCTTCGATCAGCAGTAGAAGTGAAATAGTACATTTTGATACAGTGGAGAAAGTTTGTCATTGCGACCGAGGACGAATTCACACGAGCCGTAGGCGAGTGTTTTATATGGATCTGAGTGCTGCTGATTGATACATTTTTACGTGATTGCTTAGCGCTCAGCCTGATACAATAAATGTAATAAAATATGGTGGCAACGAGCACGCGTACTTTTTCGCACTAGTGCGAAAAACAGTAAATAGTGTGCCTAAAAGCGGTAGGAATAAGAGCGGGTTTTCGAGTAAGTGTATTGAAATAGCATTTACCAGTACATACTAATTGACAATGTTGCTAATTTTTAGGAAATAGATGCTAATGAAAATTCTGAAACGACTATGGACACTAATAAAGTTGACAATATGTGTCAACTTGAACTATTCATGGTAATTATAACCATTGTGTTACGTACAGGGTGTAAATAAATAAACGCAAGACCTACTTTTAGAAATTCATAACTTGTTTTAGTTGTACTATATATGGTGATCTAATTGTTTCAGTTTATATTGAAAGTCTCATATTTTTTCTCTAAACTTAACTCGAAAAGTGAAATTTTGTAAGTTCTTGGTCCGAGAGACCACACAGGATGTTTTGCGTTTATTATGTTATATCGTATAAAAATTAATAATGTACTTATAATATACCAACAATAATATATTCATTTACAGGGTTATTTGTAAAACACTAACAACCTTGCAGGACTGTATTACTGACATCATAAATAACAATTTTTGTTCTATGACTTTTTACAAAACATAATTCATTTACCAAAAATAACCCTTCAAGATTTCGTTGCTCTTCCTAACACACTTCAACTTTGTATTTTGCTATACCTACGTCTGTATGACGCGACGCAAGCGCATCAAGCACCCCCGCTGCCCGATCCCCGCTCCCCTCCGCTATTGTACTATCGCTTGCTTCGCATATACTTCGTAATGTTTAGAATGTTCAATTAAAATATTTTTATTTTTGTATGAAAATCTGATGAACTAAAATATGATAAATTTTCAAGATAAGATATAAGAAAATCCGTAGTCACACGTTATTAAAGTGTTTCGGTTGGTACCTACAACGTGTGACTACGGATTTTCTTTTTGTTCTGTTCTTGTTTCTCCATTTACCTTGTTTATTCCAGCATCCTTACAATCTTGTTTCATAATTTTTCAGCGTCGTTTTTTTTGTCGTTGTCGGGTTTTAGTTTTTAACTGTTTTTTATTTAAACAATTTTGGTGTTAAATTTAACACATGACTTTTGGTCCGCTAGAGGGCGTCGCTTTAAATTTGAGCAATATTTTGGAAATGTACAAGTGAAGCCCTTTCAAATGCTACCAAACACGGCGTAATTATCACCATTTTTATTTTTAACACATTACTTTTTGTCCGCTAGAGGGCGACATATCAAGTTTTGTGACACGTCACGTAGCCTATGTTCAGCGGACAATTAAGACGGTTCTAACAATACCTCATATGTCGAGTTCCGATAAGTAGATTAGGAGCTATGAGGGAACAGATGAACATACTCACATACATACATAGCCTGTCAAAATCATTACCCTCCTTTGGCTTTGTCGTAGTCGGGTAAAAAAAAAACTAATTTGAAGGTAAAAGTGGCTGTGGCTGCGGAGCAGGACCGGCATTTAGCCAAGCGTTTTTATCAAGGATATAATCTTCCAGTTTATAATACGCTTGTCTACATATTGTGCGTTTAATGCAACCTTTAAATTTGGACTCATTTAGTTGTAGAATCTTAACTGGTATTTTATTATAAAATTTTACACAGTACCCCATGAAAGAACTATGTACTTTAGCCAATCTGAACCGAGGTTGATCTAATTTGTTCCTATTCCTAGTATTAAAATTGTGCCTGTCACTTATCTTAGTAAAAAGATGAATATTTTTCCGAACATACATAATGTTTTCATAAATGTATTGACAAGGGACCGTCAGGATTTTTATTTCCTTAAATAGTTCCCTAAGAGAATCGCGTCTGCAAAGAGTATATATGGCTCTGATAGCTCTTTTCTGCAGAATAAAAATAGACTCTATATCTGCAGCCCGTCCCCATAGCAAAATACCGTAAGACATGATACTATGAAAGTAACTAAAATAAACTAGTCGCGCAGTATCCACATCAGTAAATTGACGGATTTTTCTGACAGCATATGCTGCTGAACTAAGCCGACCTGCCAGAGATGTTAAATGAGGACCCCATTGTAGCCTCGAGTCAAGCGTGATCCCTAGGAAAACCGTATTCTCGACGAATTCGAGTTTCTCCTTGTTCAATACTTGATATCTCGAAGGCTTTCGATAGGGTCTGGCACGAAAGCCTTATTGCTAAGCTTCCTTCCTTCGGTCTACCCACTGGTCTGTGTGATTGGATCGCAGACTTCTTGAGGGATCGATCCATCCGAGTGGTCGTTGATGGCTGCTCGTCCGGTCAAATGGATATTAATGCCGGGGTCCCTCAGGGGTCGGTACTCTCGGCAACACTGTTTTTGCTGCACATAAATGACTTACTTAAACCCGGTATCTTTGGGTATGCAGACGACAGCACTGTTGCCGAGAGATATGTGGCTGACGCACGCGCTAGTGGGTCACAGATCCAGTCATCCCGAGAGGCTATGGTTGAACGCTTGAACTCGTTCTTGAAGGCGGTCTCCGATTGGGGCGATGCCAATCTGGTCAATTCAAAGCAAGTAAAACCAAGCGTGTCTTTTTTCCGCTAAACGGAGTCAATTCCACCCGGCTCCATCTTTCCGAGGTGTGACCGTGCCAATAACCGACCATCTTGATCTTCTTGGCGTTACGCTGACGTCAACTCTCAACTTTGGGCCATACATCGAAGCAAAGGCTCAACTGGCAGCAAAAAAGCTGGGAATCCTCGCGAAGGTCAGACGGTACTTCACGCCGGAACAGCTGCTAAAACTTTATCAAGCGCAAGTTCGATCGTGTATGGAGTACTGCTCTCATCTTTGGGACGGGTCTGTCAAATACCAGCTTGATGCGCTAGAGTCGATTGAGAGGCGAGCCAAGAGGATCATTGGCAATGATGCACTTGTTGAGTCGAAGCTCCAAAGCCTTGGACATCGCCGCCGAGTTGCTGGCCTGTCAGTTTTCTATCGTTTACATTTCGGGGAGTGTGCACTGGAATTGCACAATCTAATTCCGCCAAGTCCGTTCCATCATCGGACCACTAGACGTACGGTGTTGCGCCACCGGTACATGGTGGACATCCCACCCATACGCACAAAATGTTTTGAGAACACATTTATTATGCATACAGCCAAGGAGTGGAATTCCTTGCCGGAGTCTGTGTTTCCTGATAGCTACAACTTAGGGGTCTTTAAGTCAAGAGTGAATAGGCTACTTCTAGGCAACCGTGCTCCATCGTCGACCACATCATCGCTTGCCATCAGGTGAGATGATGGTCAAACGCGAGCCTATCATTAATAAAAAAAAAGAAGCTTTTATGGCTTTGGAAAGAGGTAGTGCGAGTCCATCAGGTATACCATCAATATCAGTAACAGCTGATGCTGCTTGCATACTTATTCTTCGGCCTATTTCCATCTTTTTGTTATCTCGTCGTGACATTTCGCGTACGTATTTTGTTTAATTATTGGTAAATCTATGGAAGTCAACAAACAAAATATTTCTGATTTCTGAACAATTCCTTTTAAATACGGGTAAATTCCAATAAAACTCAGTAATCGTCAATACGGCTTTCGCCGAAATCGTTCAACTGGGGATCTTCTAGCGTATGCCATTCACATCTGGAGAGAGGCTATCGAGAAGTATGGAGAAGCACTTGCAGTCTCCCTTGATATCTCGAAGGCCTTCGACAAGGTCTGGAACAAAACCCTTATTGCTAAACTTCTTTCCTTCGGTCTACCCACTACTGGAGTCTGTCTGATTGGATAGCAGACTTCTTGAGGGGGTCGATCCATACGAGTGGTTATTGATGGCTGCTCGTCCGGTCAAATGGATATTAAAGCCGGGGTCCCTCAGGGGTCGGTACTCTCGGCAACACTGTTCTTGCTGCACATAAATGACCTACTTAAACCCGGTACCTTTGGGCATGCAGACCACAACACTGTTGCCAAGAGATACGTGTCTGACACACAGATCCAGTCTTTCCGAGAGACTATGGTTGAACGCTTGAACGCGTGCACTAGCTTCTGACGTTTTATAAGTGCCCATGTAGGCCTATGTGAAATAAAAAACTTTTGACTTTGACTTTGACTTTGAACTGGTCCTAAGGCAGTATCTGATTGGGACGATGCCGATCTGGTCAAGTTCAATGCTGCTAAAACCCAGGCGTGTCTTTTTCTGCTAAACGGAGACAATTTCGCACGGCTCCATATTTCCGGGGTGTAACCGTGCCGATAACCGACCATCTTGAGCTTCTTGGGGTAACGTTGTCGTCTACCCTCAATTTTGGCTCTTATATCAAGGCAAAAGCTCAGCAGGCTGCCAAAAAATTGAAGATCTTAGCTGAGGTGATTCGGCACTTTACACCGGAACAGACAGCTGCTCCAACTTTATCAAGCACAAGTTCGATCGTGTATAGAGCTGTACTGATCTCATCTTTTAAATATTCAAAAAAAAATATATATCTGTTTTTAAAAATACGGTGATGTTCTTATTTATTTTGTTTGCTTTCCTTTTTATTCCGATATTTTTGGTTCAATTCGAATACTTGACATTGATGAATATATTTTTTTACACCACCTGCTCGATAATGCCCTTTTATACGTCATACAACCATCACTTAAAACAAGTCATTATGTCCCTAGGGAGATAATGCAGTATGGGCGATCCCTAGGGAATAATGAGATTTGAATTTGGAACGTGAAAAACCGTCAGCATTATGTGAATTAAAATGTAGTGCATCAAACAAGTTTATTCAAATTTCAAACTGGCCACTAACAAAAAAAAAACAGAATAAAAAAACTTTCTAAAAAAGTAATGAACAAGCGGGAGCGATAGAGAAAATTTAAATTATAGAATCTTTGAGTAGTGAATTTTGTTTGTTTCAAATCTCAAAACATTTTGAGTGATAGTTAAGATTAACTCGTAAATAATACTTACATATATTTCTCTATTATATGATTTGTTTTACTAAATTGTCTTTTAATTATCTCACAGATGGTGTAAAAAGTAGAGTATCCAACACAGGGATAAAGCTGTCTTTGTCTTGGGCGGCTTGAATTCCTCACTTCACTCAGGTTTCTTTATTAACTCCCTCGCAGTGCTCGGGAGTTAATTATATAAATCCCTCACTGACGTTCGGGATTAAAATTAGCAACCTTCGTTTTGTTCGGAATTCAACATGCCGCCCGCGACTTAAAGACACTGCTTTATCCCCTAGTCACATAATCTACTTTATGCAATAACGCAATGAAGTTTGTGAAATGTATTATTTTTATTGTATTTGCTGCGAATTTTTTGGTATATATGTAGGTCTTTTTATTTCCTTTTTTTACGTAGTTTTTAACGATGACCTCAACTTGGTATTGTTTTGTCAATTAATTAATTTCTGAGTTGAGCTATACGTTTACTGACAAATGCTTGCACTGACTGAACAGGTCCACTCTAACACGGTAATATTATCTATACAGTATTCCAACTTCATACAAACGGACGAAACGCGAGCTATACCTACGCGCCTCGATCTCGAGGTGCGCTCGGGATGCAGACAGTCGCGTCTGTGCCGCGCGATATTTTCAATAAAAATAAGTTCAAGTACATATTTATATATATAATATGACGAGTAGGATATATTGTGCTGTTTTTCATTCACATAAATATTGCTTCATTTAAAACCAAACATATAAATTGTAAAGTAGCTGCAGGTATCTATAACCAAGTAAAAGATATTCCTTTTTCTCCACCTTGTCCATGTTTCCCAAAACAATTTTTAATTAAGCTTTAGAATGCGGATTTTTGTACTTTAAAATTTAATAATAAAGCATTTCGTAGGTACGTCTCAGTCGAGGCGCAAATATTTTTCGGTCGCAAATATTGAACACTTCCTATTCAATTCACAAAGTATTTTATTTGTTTATATAAAAAAAGTATATTTACAATCACAAAACTAAATGGAAACACAAAGTAGGCAAATGTAATTAAAATGCTGGAGGCGGGCAGCCATAGTGCGGGCAGCCCTATCGCATGTTTACGTACCGCGCGGCTGTAGGCATTTATTTCAAAGATACGGCCGAGTTACAATACTGTATAGATAATATTACCGTGACTCGAACATCTCAGACACTAGTATACACTGTCCGCATACACCTTTACCGAGATTACATATCTGAATTTTAAAAGAGATATCTCGTAAACTTAATTTTTTTTTGACACATGGAAATTGTTTTTTTTACAACTATTTTACTTAAATAAATATCATTGTATCATCGTTTTGTATTTATCATTTAGTTAATTGTCTAAATGTATCAACATCCATCTAACACAAAATTGAATAATTTTGGTGTGAATTGTGACAAATATAAAATATATACACGTTCCAGATTTTTATTTACAAACCATACTTACTTTATAATTTTGTAACTCAGAAAAATATCTTATAGAGGATCAAAATTGTTTGAGCGGCCACCAAGCTCGATTTTTACGCGTGTGTGCGTGTAGCTGCATGCACGATGCACACAAACATAACATTGCAGCGAATTTGCCTAAACTCTAGCGAGTGAATTTTCTGCACGGCCTCTTAATACTAAGTAATACATAAGCGCGATTTTAAAAGCTGCGAAGGCGCCTTTTGTATATCTTTGAAATAAAATATTCATCTCCTTCTGTTTTTCTAAATGGGTATAGAAGCTTATCTTAATGTACTTTAATGGCGCCAGTATTCAATCTCGTCATCTGAGGGTCTGTAATCACTATTATATAAATTTTAAGGTTGCCCTTAGGGGTATGATGACATAGAATTTTGTGCAGTTACAGATCTGATTAGTTATTTGCAGAAATACCCAGAGTGATGTTTGGGGGAGATCGGCGACAACAATCTCTCGCGCCGGGCCTTGGCCCAAGGCCATGGTCCGAAGCGAGGAGAAGTGGCAAGCGGTCGCCTCCTTCTGCGAAGCAGTAATGTTAGCAAGGGAGGCGGCCGCACGTGCACGCGCGAGGGCGCGGCCCTCATGCCCCAGCCGCCGGGATCCCGATTCCGATTTCCGGCCACCGCGTGGGCTTGCGGACCCAGCGAGCAATGGGTAGCTTGCCGTCCGATCATCCGGTAACCGTCCGGACCGAGCCCAGTCGGCGACGGCGCGTACTGTTCCACGCGCGCCTTAAGGAGATGTCAGCCAACCTTAGGGGCCGAGCAGGGTCGAAGCCTACTGGGGCCAAGGGTCTGCTTCTAAAAGGAAGTCTCGGCCCTGGTATGAAAGGCAACGAAGGAACAGGAGTGGGTTTTTAGTCAGTAAAAGTCTGACACACCCTCTCGATGGTCATTTGATGATTTTCCCACCGAAAAAAAAAACCCGCAGTGATGTTATGTAGTATCTGTGTCCACATACTAATTTATTTATTTAAACTTCATGTACGTATATTGTAAGTAGTGGTACATAGGAGGATTCGTGGATTGAGGACAGATGGGCGGATTTTGTATTTTTATATTTTCCTTTCAAATGTAGTCAAACTTCCCACTAAGTAACATTAGAAATAGTTATATTATTAGTGATGGCTGTTGGGGCCGAAAGTTTCTAGTGGGGTGACCGCGTATCGGAAGACGCAGCGTTGGAAGGCCTCCTACAAGGTGGCCCGATGACCTGGTAAGGGTTGCAGAAATCCAATGGATGCGAGATGCACTAGACCATTCATTTTGGAGACACTTGGGGAAGACCTATGTCCAACAGTGGACGTCTTCCGGCTGAAATGATGATGATGGCGATAAACATTATAAGGGCGAAAGTTTGTATGTTATGCGTATGTTTGAGTGTGAAAGAGTAACTTTCACACTCAAATGGCTTAACAGATTTGGATGAAATTGTCCACACCTGTAGAATTTGTCCTGCACACAGATTCTTAGATATTTTTTGTCTAAGAATCTGGTTGCTTCAGGATAATTTTCTATTTTCACGCAGACGAAGCCACTGATAGAAGCTAGCATTATATAATAACGTAGATAATAATAACCAACAGACTTTGAATAAAAAACAATTAACAAGCTTCTTCAACTTTCATTATTTAACACAGTTTTGTCAGGTTTTAATTACTTTTTAGAGATAATAACGAGAGATAACATTTACAAAGTCTTACGAACGACATTGAACTTGTAAATTAATAATTAAAATTGTTGGGTTGATTACATTTTCACAACTTATTTAAAAGTGTAATAATAAGATTATTATCTGTCGGTATAGATTATTTGTTTAAGTGTGAGTATGTATGAGTGATTGAATGTTATCTAAAAGCTAAAATGCACTAAGGGCGTCTTCAAATTAGCCGCAAAGTGCCGCGCGTGGCACTTTGCGGCTAATTTGAAGGCGCCCTATATTCTGATATTTTACTTGTGCCCATGTAAGTATTTAGGATTGTGCAACTGCGAATCTTCAAAATGTTTGGACATATCATCCGCAGTGAAAGTCCTCTTTGGACCGTTTGGTGGTACAGGGTAGAGTAAAGGGCCAACGTTCTCGCGGTCGATCACCTACCAGATGGACAGACCTCATCAAAATCATCTTCAAAGTGTTCCCTCATTGAATGCACACGCAATGCCACGATTAGAGAGAGATGGAGAAGTCTCTTCAAAGTGTTCCCTCATTGAATGCACACGCAATGCCACGAATAGAGAGAGATGGAGAAGTCTCCCTCATTGAATGCACACGCAATGCCACGAATAGAGAGAGATAGAGAAGTCTCTTCAAAGTGTTCCCTCATTGAATGCACACGCAATGCCGCGAATAGAGGGAGATGGAGAAGTCTCGCAAAAGCCGTAACCAAACTACCAGACGATCCATGACCACGTCCACTCCGCCAGGAGTGTACGACTGAGAAGAAGAATGTAGATATTTGTGAAATAAATATAGGTGAATTTTGATTGTAATAAAAACTAGCTGCTGCCAGTGGCTTTGCGTGATAGTATAAAATTATCCCAAAAGGACATATTCTCGAGATAAAAAGTATTTTATATGCTATTCCAGAACATGGTCTATCCGTGTACCAATTTTCGTCGAAATCCGTTCAGCCGTTCGAGCATGAAGAAGTGACAAACACACACACGCTCATAAATTTTCGCCTTTATAATATTAGTGTGATAAGCCGGTAGTAAAATGTTATTGATATACAGATTTAAAACCTCAAATCATATAAAGAAAGGTAACACAAGTTTTCTCATCGCATATTGGCTACATGAGACCAAATTTTTGGATGAATGGAAAAACTAAAGCATTTTCTCCAGATTCCTAATTATCATGTACGCTTGCTTGTTGCACTTGGTTGCCCCACGAAACAAAATATTTGTACGACCTGCAGATAGCTGTTCAAGATCTGGTTGTTTTTATATGTTTCTGAAGGCGCCCACGGTACTGGAGTAATTCCTAGTGTGAGCCTACATTTTACGGGAACGCTCGAAAGACTGACCGTGGCTCTAGAAAATCAAAATGCAACTGAAGGACACAGGTGGGTTTTTGCCAGTAAAAGTTTGTCACACTCTCACGATCCACCTTAAAGCGAAAAAAGTCATTTGACGAAGTACTACATGAAAAAAAGTGTAAGCCAACATAATTTTTTAAAAGAAGAAAAAAATGTTTTTTATTTGAACCTGTTGTTGACCTGATTTTCCATCTTTCCTACACTTATCTTATTTTTCGACTAGTACCTAATAAGTTTCTAAGAATTATCAATGTTAAATCGGTCAATCCGTGATGTTATTTTTATAAGACTATTTGATTGTTTTTATTTATAACCTTTCATATGAACCTGTCTATCTTGTAAACATCACACAGTGAAAATGATGGTGAAGAGTCATTCCTTCTGAACCTAGTGGTTGGCAACTCATTTCATATACGATTCAGTGAGATATTTACAGAATGGCACTACATTGCCCAATGTTCATACACGAGATCTTCAACAGTAGAGATCAAGAGCCAGATGTTTCGCGATGGTTGGCGGAAAAACGGTTCACAAGGCCTTCCAGAAGCTGCCATACTCGAGGAAAAATCGTCAGGGTTTCGATAGGAGATCTATATATCCATAATGCCTGAGGCATTGTCTACCAGTCTACGACGGTGGTGAAAAAATAACATGGCATGGTGGTGATAACATAATAACCATTTTTTTTTGACGATTAATGCACATTATACTGTTATACTTGTGATTTCCGATGACATAGCTTTATACCTTTGATTCTAGCCGTCAACATACATACATACATGTTTACAAGTATATATCTACATCACTAAATTTTAATTAGTAGGTACAAATACTTAAAGGTCTTAATAGAAAAGGTCTTGTTATTATTTTAGTAAAGTCTCAATAAATAATATTTATAAACAACAAAGTTATTAACGTTTGTTTATATCCCAAAATGTCACTCAAATTATGGAAATTTTGTACAGGCTATTGATTATGAATGAACGAAAGGCGATCAAAGTGGAAAAAACACAGCGCGTAGTATTTTTGAATGATTGATTCAATTATGAATTTGCCAATTATGAGTTTCCATGGACAATTTAATGATTTCGTTTTTTTTTTTTTACTTTTGTCTACACAAATATTATCAGTAAGAATAAAGCCCCAATTTTTATGTACTAATTTTAATAATAAAATTAATACAATCTATCTAACGGTTATATACTACACGTCCTTAATTGCCAATTTGGTAGGTAAAAGCCAGAAATCAGTAGCTCAGAGATCTTTGGTACCCTTTGATGTTTTATACAAAGATTTCATTATGGATTTTTCTTTGCATTCTCTCGAGCCTACATTGAAACATAACAGAAATATTTACATTTGTACCCTTGATATCTTAATATTTTTTTTGTTTTTTTTTATGCATCTGCCATGTTTTCTCTTCACCACCCTTGGTTGACTGGTATAGAATGCCTAAAGCATTAGGTATTAGGCCTTTGTATCTTTGTGTTGCATGAAGTTTTAATATATAAATATTTTGGGTTAGTCGATAGGTACTATGCCGATATGATAATGTTTTCATTATTTAATTTTACTCAAAATCTAAGTCAAACTTTGTACTTTCTAGACCTACAAAAACGAATCGAATATTATCCTAGCAACAGACATTAAAACGTTGAGTCTATAACAATTTCTCCAATAATCGTATTGTTAGAACATTGATTTAATTGGGACGGAAACTCAAGCAATTTACAAGATCAAAAATATAATATCCGTCAGGATATAAAGTTTGCTTGCGCAAGGAATTTTCCAAATATTCGTGTCAGAACACAACATCTGCCCCCGGCTTTATTTCAATGCTCTGTGCAGATGATGAATTCCCTTTTTTAATTTCACTGAGATGGAACAATGCCAACATAAAAGCATCAAAGAAAAAAATATTAAGGAAAAGTCCGCTTTATAAAGAAAGAAGGAAAATTTTGATATTGAAAAATGTTTGATTAATGTTCGATCGAAGTTGGCTCTTCGGTTTATAATCTTCCGGATTACGGAAAACAAAGTAACCTTTTTTTATATTCATCAACATCATCATCATTTCAGCCGAAAGATGTCCACTGTTGGACATATGCCTCCCCCAAGTGTCGCCATAAAGACCGCTCCTGTGCGTCTTGCATCCATCGGATTCCTGCGACCCTCACCAGGTCTATACCTTTTATATTGTATATAATTAATTAATAAAAGGCACCCATAATACCTAATTTAGTAGCTACAAATAACAAGCAGACACTTCACGAGTAGAAATGAAAGCGAGCATTATATACAAAATTAAACACGAAAAGATAAACACTCTCTTAGAACACTACATTATGTAAAGAAAAACGAAACTACACGCTGAAAAATAACTCATTAAGCCTCTACAAACAAACTAAGAGCAGAAAACAAGGTAGCTAAACAAAACGAGAGGCTTTCTTCGGTAAAGATCTCACGAGGAACGGAGCGGCTGCCTATGTCGGTATCAAAGGGGCTAATTAATTATCTCGAGCGCTCGTGATGCTATAGAATACGACCCCGGGGTGTAAGCGAGGGTAAGCGCCAAATAGACACTTGTGTATCCGTAAAAGGAACGTAATGCAAGCTTATTGTCCACATTCCAGTATTTACTCCCGAAATACACCCAACAACTTAGTAAACATACTTAAGGTACGATTCAAGCAAAAGGAACGAAGATACCAGGCGAAGGCGACGTCGAGAGATGTTTATCAAAATTAAGTGTGTCATAAAGCCTTACGCGAAAGGCGTTGACGGCAAGATAAAAGCACAATTGAAAAAGCAGCGCTCGTAAAAACACGTCATTTTTTATCATAATTGTTCAAGCGGTTTTTCTCGCCGCAAACGTATTGTTTCTGGAACCAAGAAGTTTGGAACTAGAACAATTGTGAGAGTTTTTGTACGGTTATTGTTGCCGGCATTAAACTCGTATCGCGAGATGAAATATTACTTTATGTACACACGAAACACCGTAGCTTGGCACGATATAAACCCCATTTTTGTTTATGTAAATGCTACGCAGCATACTGCGAGATTTCATTACCATAATATTAGCTAGCACTTCATAATGGAAACGGAAGGAGTGTGACGCACATAATATCAGTATTTATAATTTATAACGCATAATAAACCCATCGAAACCAAATGAAATCCAATGGCAATTATAACGTTGCAGATTTTGATGAAACAATGAAAATTCAATAAAATGACAAATATAGTTTCAAAATTACTTACCTGTTGCGATGTGTATTTTCCAAGCACTTATAAACTAACAATTAATCAAACACCAATGCTAATTATTCTATTAAGAAAAACTATTATTTAAACGTCCAATTACAGTTGGAATCTCAGAATGAATTTGAGAAAGATCTCTACGCCAAACTGTCGTAGAGGGCAGCGTAGGCGAGACCGCTACGAGCGCTACGTCGCAACTGCCGTGCTACGCGCCTGCAAACACCGACTGCAAATAAAGACAGAAGGAGTCGTTCGGTGATCGGCGGAAACTCCCGAACGCTAACCGAAGAACAAAGTTATTTAAGGGCGTTTACAAAGTAGCTTGATTTTAGTCCCAGATTGTCATTATTATGATATGACTTAACTAGATAAAAAATGGGTTGGTGGAGTAATGGTACTTTTTTAGTATAATTTAGAAGGGAGTCTCCGAAATATTTTTAGAAGTAAGTAAACAGTCGTTTATAATTTTTATCGCTAAACTTTTCTTCATGATCATTTTTACTGTCACGAGCTTCAAAATAATACGTTTACAGAATATTTTATGTCCAGAAACTTTTATTGATGTATCGTACCAATTACTTCTTATATTTTTCTATACAGGTGAATTCCCTTGCTAGGAATAAACAACCCCCTGTCATCCCAGGAGTGTCGTGAGTATAAGGGCACGATGCCATCCACCTGTGCACTGATAACATTGGTACGTATTGCGAATTTGTATTCCGTATGTGTTGCGGGCTCTAATGGTAAGCAAGCCACGTCGCCGGAATTTGATACGAATGCTATAGATGACGTGTTCATCAACATGTTTACAAGAAGCCTCTCAGGGAAGTGACTGATAGCTTGGATGAAAACTGAAAAATAAAAGCATAGATCAATGTTGGAAATTCTATCCTAAAGTTAGAAATATTAATAGTAACATTTTGGTTAGTTGTTACATTCTTCTTAGGTTTCTTATCAAATGGGATACGGATGAAAACTTTATTATTTTATTTTATTAAAAAATGTATACCACTGTTGTTAGTTACATTACGTTTAGGAACTTTTAGTACTTAATTTATTGGCTTATATAATACAGCATGGCAACAGTGGTCATTGTATTTTCTCTAATAAATCTCTTCGTTGGAAATCGAACAATAAGCTACGTATAATTTTTCATTAATATGATATTTACATTCACGATGGTTTTTTTTTTTGGTGAAAAATTATCCAATGACATCCCCCGCTCTTGGGTGCAGGAGGGTGTGTCAGACTTTTACTGACTAAAAACCCACTCCTATGCCTTCGTTTCCTTTCATACCAGTGCAGGTTCTTCCTTTCAGAAGCAGACCTTTGGCCCCAGTAGTTTTCGACCCTGCTGGGCCCCTACGGTTTGCTGACATCTCCTTGCGCGCGTGGAACAGTAAGCGCCGTCGACGACTTGGACTCGGTCCGGACGTTTACCGGACGATCGGACGGCGAGCTACGGCCTGGCATTCACGATGGTAGCATCATATTAGGACCTAGTTTTTTTATAAGTCGTAATTTAAGGACCCTTTTTCTTTTGAGGTTGGAATATCATCAAATAACTTTTTCCACTCTGGTTGGAGCTATTGAAGCAAGAGGGATCATCAGACTTTTACTGACCAAAGTTCAGCTGTGTTCATTTAGTTGCTTTTTATGTTCTAGCAACGTAGTAACTCTTTCGAATATTCCTACAGCAGTAAGGATCTTTATTTCCTTGACTAGACATATTTCATGTTTAAATATGTATTAATCGTTTGTAATAATCATCATCAACATCACCTGCACGTCTAAAGAGTCGTAAAAGTTTCCTCTAAACCTCTTCAAAAGACAGCAAAGCAGTGCAGCCTGTTTCCACAGCGCGCATCTCTCGTCCTCTACGAGAGATGCGCGCTGTGGAAACAGAGGCATCCAACTCCTTCACACTTTATTACCCCGTCAGAACATCTCCCCCCTGGACGCGAATTGCAGTGGCCAATCTGGAAATCTCTTAACCGACTGAGGACCCAGGTTGGCCGCTGTAAAAACAATTTGGCCAAATGGGGCTTCCTCGACCCATCTCTAACACAGTTTCAATACGGAGCCTCTGCACAGGACATGCTTAATTTGCTATACTGTCCATCCTGCACAACCATCTAAAGTTTTCAGGATCTATACGAGGCCAATAACAGAGCCGTAGGTTGCCAAATACTGGTCAGAAAAAAATTTGTTAGAGTACATCGACACGAAAAGAAGAAGAAGAAGTTTGTATAAGGTCATGACTACATACTACACAGTGTAGATACACTGTACAACTCATCTATATTTATATATGTAAAAATTAAAAATCAATTGCTGTTCGTTAGTCTCGCAGCTAAAACTCGAGAAAGTCTGGACCGATTTTAATAATTCTTTTTTTGTTTTGTTCACCAGCATATAGGGAAGGCTTAAAAGTATAAAAATAATATGTAAGTACGATAGGGTAGGTAGGTAGGTTAAGTAGGAAAGTATCGTAGGGTAGGTTCAGTTGACGGAAACAAAGCTGCGGCCAAAAGCTAGTTTATCAATATAATCTAAATAATATTCAAATCAGATAATACTTTCAATAAATCACATATACATATAAAGTTCAAGTCGTGATTATAATTTAATATAACATTCTCATAAGATAACACGATCAGAATGCGATAAAATCTCAGCGGAATATGTCGTTATATTTTTTAGACTGGCCAGATTTGGCCGTCCGTTTTTATGGGAGACGGTCTCTTTTATGACACAAATGTGAACAGATCTGTACTGTGATGTAAGAAGATTAGAGGGTGCATTCTGAAGGAATAAGATTTACGTCACTTTTGATATATATAGAATGTTATTTATTTTTAAAGGTGGGTAAACATCCAATGACTTTTCGCGCTCTAGAGTGGAGCAGTATCTCAGAATTTTACTGACTTAAACCACACTTATGTTTCTTTTTGCCTAGCGTTCCAGGACCCCGAGAGTCAACCCATGGCCCCAGTAGGCTTCTTCTCTGCTGGGCCTCTACGCTTTTGCTGTCATCTCTTTGAGGCACGCGTGGTACACTACGCGCCGTCAATGACTCGGGCTCGGTCCAGACGGTAACCGGACGGCCGGACAGCGGGACGACGAGCTACCCATTGCTTGTCGTCTGCCCAAACCCATGGTGGCTGGAAATCGGGGTCGGGGTCCTGGTGGCTGGAAATCGGGGTCGGGGTCCTGGTGACTGGGGCGTGAGGACGTCCGTACCTTTACGCATGTGGCCGGCTCCTTCGCTAGCATTACTACTGCGCAGATGGAGGCGACTGCCTGCCACTCCTCCTCACTCCGGACCAAAGCCTGTACCAAAGCCGCTGCCGTTCAACTCCACGAGGACACGGCGGGGATACGCCCAAGTAGAGCACACCGCCATCTTACGCTACACCATGTCCTCCGGGCAGTCCGCACAATGGTGACACCAGGAGGAATGGGCTGATTTACCAAATATAATTGCCGTATTGGCCTTTAGTCATTTTATATAATAATAATAATAATAATAAATCTTTATTTATAAAAAAAAACAGATTGTAGTACATTTTACATGTTTTCAGAAAGTGGGTAGTTATACATTTCTTACAATCAAATATAAAACAACACAACAAATATATGAAAGTCAAATAAATGAATAAGATCATTTCGCATTGAATCACAAGCATAAAATGATTTTTTATATGACTACTTGTAGCATTCGTGCAACTGCACGACGAGCTTTACGTGGACAAAGTCGCGGGCAAAAGATTCTGTATTAAAAAAATTGAATTTTTGAGCAATGTTCCAGAATGAAATCAGGAACAAAGGTGACATAAGAACCATATTAAGTTTTAGCTATTGTTTTTCTTTTCAGTTTTGAAGTGGGAATACATCAAATAACGTCTTTCGCTCTAGGTGAAGCGAGAGACTTTTATAAAAAAAACTTAAAGAACACAGGTGGGCTTTAGCCCACCTGTGTTCTTTAAGTTTTTTTTGCGTTCAAGACAACTAACTCTTTTGAACAATGTCGTAGCCCAAATCTTACCTATTAAATGAAATGCAGATTTATCTAGCAATTGTATGTTAATTTAAAGTGGTTGTGTTATTAGACTATGGTTGCTGACGGGCACATTTATTAAGGATAGGTATATTATTATTTACTTATGGGTAGTGTGAAGACGAAACCCGGGGCCCTGGGACGAAGGCAACGAAGGAACAGGAGTGGGTTTTTAGTCAGTAAACTGACACTATCTCCCGGTCCGCCCAAGGGATTTGTCATTAGATAAAAAAAAGTATACAAAAGTAGGTAAGCAATGTAAGCAATACTACTTGCATGGCATCGTGACATTTACTAATCAAAAGTTGCATGCCACAACGTTATGCAAATAAAGCTACTTGCACACTTGTATATACCATGGGCAATAGGAATGTAAAATGGTAAATGATAAATATTTGCGCTTTGCATAAAGTGAGTCATTTTTTGAGTTTTGAGGGTAGGAAATCACTAAGAAGTCCCTTCCCGACGCGTCCAAATCCAACGCAATCCAATACAATATTTGATAAATAGGCAACGCGAAAAAAAGAGATAACCCCTGAATGCTATGTTGGCACTCGGTAATTCCGTGTTCATATGTGTTTTTTTTTAACTTAAAAAGTTGTTGATAAAAGTTTTCGTTACTCAGAATCTCGATTAAATGTGCAAGGTTTCTAGAAGTATATTTTTTAATTTATATTATGGAGAGCTAAAATTCACGCAAAATAGCAGATTTTAAAGGGTCTTTTACTGGGTAAGTTTTACGCAAAAATGTTTCAATTTCAATAAAAATCTAGATAATATCCACAAGACATCCGTACCTATTTATAAAGTAGGAATATCTACAAAAATTTTTTATAACGTCATCACGTAAGAAGCGATTGTATGAAAATGCATCTTGAGTTGGACGCTCTTAAATACGTGTAGGTAACTTTTCGCGCTCTGGTTGGAACGAGAGGGTGTGTCAAATTTTTACTAACTATAAACCACCTGTGTTTCTGCAATTGTCTTTTTATGTTCCAGAGACGTGGAGACTCTTTCGAACAATCCCGCAGCGCATACATTATAACTCTATGAATATCTTTAATACTACGAATGGTACAAAATCAATATTTAATTATAGAAAATAAGGTCTCAATGAAACCAGTATATTCCGAACAAGCGCTCGCAGGCACTTGCCGCACTTACTACGTAGTTCGGTAGCTTCCACAAAATTTGCTTTGAACGTCAGACTTCACAAGCAGAGTACCTACCTTTAAAATATTAATATTATAATAATGCTACCTAAGTCTTCTCACTTAACCTACAATTTCTGAGATTTCAATCTTCATGAAGGGTTTTGTTTGTACATTTATAGACAACTTAGCGCCTATTTATTTTGGAATAAGGCCGTACTTGTGAGAGTAAGGCTTTGCTACACCGTCTGAATGATCAGACGGCGCTTTCTGTTGCATAGAATGTTGACGACAAACACTGTTCACTCAAAGTTTACTTGAATATTAGTCATTAGAAAATTGATAGGTAGACCTCATTATAACTGGTAGTATTGAAATTCTTTCTATATGGAAATAGCACTACCAGTCTGATAGACTGCAATATTCCAGTATTATACACAAAAATTGATTATTTTTCACGACTACTAAAATTATGCTTTATTATGTTTTTTTTTTATTCTTTATAGGTTCGCGCTTGACCGCTATCTCACCTGATGGAAAGCGACGATGCGGTCGACGATGGAGCGCGCGTTGTGTTATTATGTATTTCAATAATACATAATAACACAATACAAATCCACAGTATAATGTGATGGCTGTAATAGATGCTGAATAGTTTTGACTCTATCTCCTGAATTAGGTGGTATCCTACAGGATACCCTGAGATACATCTCAGGGGTAAAAACCGAATTGCGTCGATTATATTTCGAATATCTAATAATAAAAATGTTTAGGGATGTAGAAATATTCGGAAAACAAACAACACAGTTGGTTCTTAGTCAGTAAACGTCTGACAAGCTTTCCCGCTCCACTCAGAGCGGGAGACTAACTGACTTCAAAAAAAGGAGGTCATTAATTTGGTTGTATTTTTTTTAAATGTTTATTACCTCGACAGAATTCCGCCGTTTATGGACCGATTTGCAAAAGTTTTTTTTTTCCCCTTAAAGGATTTGCTTCCAGATTGGTCCCATTTTTTTTTCAAAATCCAGTTCTCATGATGGGATCCATGAGGAATCAAAGGAACTCCTCAAATATTATAGGAACCATATAGTGATTTTGGTATTTTCATTGAAAACTTATTTACAGTCAAAAAGTATAAAGTGGAACTGATGAGAAATGGCCAACGGAACTTCACACTCACATAGATCACAATGAAGAAAGATAGTTAAGCGACTCGGACAATACAAATAAATAAATGGTTCTGTATAGTTATGTTGAAAATGGTATCATCGAAGTGACCTGATGATGATGATAGAGCCGGAAGGTAGGCACGGGAACTCCGTAATTAATCAATGTATCCTAGCCGTGTTTGGGCTTATTAAAATACTCACTTACAGCTATATGGTACTATCGAACTGATCTGATGATGGAGTCGGAAGGTGGATGGGAGACACGGGAACTTCATAATAAAACAATGTTAGGGTTAATTGGAACTGTTATGAGAAATAGGCACTCTTGATAAGTGTATAGCAACTAAAAAGTGTGAAATAAATAACTTTTTACAAAAAAATTAAATAAAGTTGGTGTTAAATGAGAAACAAACAATACCGAGAAACACCGAATTCCGAAATTAAAGTCATTTTAATCCTTTTAGTGTTTTTTTTTTTTTTAGTGAAGTAGGTTATTTTTTTTTTTTTGTAAAAAGTATTTTTTCTCATCTCGCAAAATAAAAAATTACATATGAAATATATATTATGCTATGCTCAGGCATCCTCTCTAAGAGAAGGAATGAGCCGTTATCCACTACGCGAGCCCAGTGCGGATTAGTGGATGTAACATGTCTTCGAATTTTTGGTTCTAGGACGTATCGGTTTCCTCACGTTTTTTTCCTTCACCGTTTTGAGTGCAGTGGTGATGAAATAAATTACACAAAGTAATACGATCTACAACTCGTAAGTAGTAATCAAATTGAATAAATACATTCCACACATTTAGGTTATACCCATAATTAATAACATTAAAATGTGATTAAACAAAAACAAAAACCAGATGCTTTATTCAATGTTTCAAGTATTTTATGAATATACTTTTTCAACTACTTTCTTGAATTCTTTTATAAAAGTTCTGGGAAAAAGCCAGGAGAGACATAAAGTGACTTTAATAGAGTGTTCACATTGTCGTCTGTCAAGCGATTCGTACATCGCCAAACTAAACCGATTGTTGGGTATAACTGGGATTTCGATAATCTGTTTTTGCCCCGCGAATACGCCCTAACAGATCGAGGCTACTATAAATCATTTTTGTATGTTTTACGGTTTTATGTGGATATTTTGCGATGGCTCGGTATATCTTGTTGCGATTTAGGATTCAGACGCAATTCTCGTTCGAATATTGTGATTTATAGCAGTGAAACAATGTACTTTATGATACCATTCACTATGTACTGCTTAATTCACTTCACGTTCTTGCAGATTTATGCTGGATATAACTAAGGATCGGTGGGATGCTTGTAATTCTGATCTGGTAAGATAAGGGTGGGTTTGGCTTTGTGATAATGCTGTGAATGAAATATAATTTGAATTTCTTGGTATTTTAATAGCTATTCAGCTAAGTTTCGGACTACAAAGTATAATGTACATCCATCATCACAGAGATTCTGCAAGAACCTGGGCGTATTTTTGATGTGTGCAACCTCGTATTTACAGACTCATATGAGAGTAAGGTTATACAATTTAGCTATCAAATAAAATACTATATGGGCACGCCACAATTGTGGCGGTAAGTCCCGTCTTTGAGGAGTGGCTGGAAAGACATCAGGGCGTCCTAACCTACCGCATGACTCAAATACTCACCGGACATGGTCAGTTCGGAAGATTCCTACATCGGATTCGTGCGGAAGAAACACCTGGAGGACACGGAGGAGCATACGGTAGAGGTATGCCCCGCCTGGGCAGAGCACCGCCGTGTCCTATCGTGGGGGCGATCGGCGGCAGCGATCTCTCGCGCCGGGCCTTGGTATAGGCCATGGACCGGAGAGTGGAGGAGTGGCAGGCGGTCGTCTCCTTCTGCGAAGCAGTAATGCTAGCAAAGGAGGCGGCCGATCGCGTGAGGCTACGGTCCTCACGCGCCGGACCACCGCCGCTGGGATTCCGATCCCGGTTTCCGGCCATCGTAGGCGCAGGCTTGCGGATGGCGAGCAATGGTTGGCTCGCCGTCCGACCGTCCGGTAACCGTCCGGACCGAGCCCAAGTCGTCGACGGCGCGTGCTGTTCCACGCGCGCCTCAAGGAGATGTCAGCAACTGTAGGGGCCTAGCAGGGTCGAAGCCTACTGGGGCCATGGGTGATGCGAAAGAGAACCCCGGGGCCCTGAAACAAAGGCAAAGAAGGAACAGGAATGGGCTTTAGTCAGTAAAAGTCTGAAACGCCCTCCCGCACCGCCCAAGGGCGAGAGATGTCATTGGGTGATTTCCCACCTTAAAAAAAGTAAAATACTAAAAGACTTTTGTTAGTCATTGTAAGAAAGGAACTTTTTTGTTCGGAAATTGTTAGAGTACTGTCGTAAACACAAAGTGGTTTTAGTAATGTTTTTTATTACTTACAAAGGTAATTTTCTGCTAAGTAGGTTATAGAAAATGAAGATAAAAAGAACTAGACAAGACCGTAGTTTTTAGTTCAACATCTCTTGATTATCAATATATATATAAAATAAACTGCTGAGTTTCTATTCATTACTCTTGCTAAAACTTAAAAACGACATGACCAGTTTGAATAAACTTTTCTTTTGGTTTTTATTTGGTCACCCTTTTGTTAGAACAAATCTAAGAAAGTGATGGTTTAAAAAAATTTAAAAATAGGTGACCTATACAAACATTTTAAAAATTAGTCATTTGTTCGGGAATTGCTTCAAGTACTAATTTTAGGGAGGTGGAGCCGTGGGTGGCAGCTAGTATACCATAATAAGTTTTTTAATTCAAGAATTTTAATGATTTCCTACAACATATTATTATGTAATTAAAATCTTAAGTGACGTAAATATATTAACTCAAATAACACGGCTAAACCGTGCACCGTGTAACCGGCATGGCCGTTGGGGCCGAAAGGTTCTGGAATGGCGACCACGTACCGGAAGACGTAGCGTTGGAAGGCCTCCTACAAGGTGGACCGATGACTTGGTATCGGTTGCGGGAGTCCGATGGATGCGAGACGCACAGGACCGTTCATTGTGGCGACACTTGGGGAAGCCTATGTCCAGCAGTGGACGTCTTTCGGCAGAAATGATGATGATGATGATGATGAACACGGCTAAAACTTAACATTTTTACTTGTCTTGATTAACTTTGTGAATTTGTAATACAATGTCAAGTACCTACTTAAATAATTATATATAATACTAGCTGAGCCGGCAAACGTTGTTCTGCCATATAAATAAAAAAAAAAAAATAAAAAAAAAAAATAGATGTTGGCCGATTCTCAGACCTACTCAATATGCTCACAAAATTTCATGAGAATCGGTCGAGCCGTTTCGGAGGAGTTCAAGTTCGAACACCGTGACACGAGAATTTTATATATTAGAAGATAATATCTTAGTACTTTCACCAGTTTTTGATCAGAATTATTATTTGCTTTTTTTTCAATTTTTTATTATTATTTGCATTGATTGGTTAATATCTTCTTAAAATATTTTTTTTATCTACCTTGTTTACGTATAAATTTATTGCAGATAATTACATTAAAAACACAATGCAATAAAAAAACTGGTTGCTATATTTACTACACCTACATTGCGAAAAATAAAAAAATACCGTTTAAATAGACAAACCCACGAGTTGAACTAGTATCCCAATCTGTCTTACACAGCTAATTGAATTTAGGCATTAAACAATAAAGTTAAGCGTCTGAAGTAAAAGGTCAAGAAGATAAATTAGATTTATAGTAATTTAATTAATTACTTAGGTTTTACACTTTGGGCCTACATAAATTTTGTTTGTTATTTATATTCGCTAGCGACGTGACAAGACAAACAAACGCCAAGTTAAAAGGGTCCCGCTAATGTACTTAGGTTGAAAAAGGACCTTTCAGTGATACTTGAATAGCAGGAGAAAACCCAATATTCTTTTTACCGAATAACTTTTTACCTTGTGTCGCCATACCTCACGTTCTACCCGGGACAACTCCCAGTTTTATTGAAAAATAAAAGTCTATGTGTCTACACAGACGTTTATTTTTCAGGACAGACCCCATAGCTGCATTGTGCACGATTGGACAGACGGGTAAACGAAACGCGCCGAAACAAATTTAACTTTCAATAAAACTTTTCTATTGTGTGTCCCGAACTAAAATAAAATATACGAACCCTATGGCTACTATCCTTTTACCCATTCTGAAACTGTCCAAGCTTGCGAGGCGTCCCGTTAATATTAAACGTAATGGTGACACACCCGTTGGTTATAAATAGGGCTGGTGTAGACGCGAGTAGGAGTAGAAAACTTACCTACATACGGGTATTCATTACATTATGTGTCTAACGCTACGCAAAAAGGACACCTGAGACTTGACGAAACGACGCCATTTCACTTTTTTTCGCACATACTTCTGAAACATTTAACTCAAGCAATACACATTCTAAAACATAGAAACTTACGTATATTTGCATAAGTTATTTTGGAAGGCGAGCGTGGCATACTGTCGTGAATATTTAATGCTCTGCACCGAATATCTTCCGGAAAATATTTCTTTGAAGCATCCGAAACACTATTCAGTACTACGCTGAGTGAATAAAAAATTTCTCAATAGAAAATGCGTGTTTCATTCCCAGTGAGAGTTTTGTAAGAGGCCTACCTATGTCGAGATGCTTTTAGTGGAATCACTGTATCGCGTGCCCCGTGTAATAAACATTACTGGCGGGTGTTATTAATAGTTGTGTACCGCATTACAAATTGTCTGTTCATTACCGAAAACCTTTCAAGTTTCCGCTAAAGTTGTATTTTCTCACAATGTCGTGGGACCTTAAACTTAATCAGGAACAACCTTGTTTTAATTATTTTCAAAGGCGTCCATTATTAAGTTATAACTTGAGTTGGATAGTCGGTAAGTCTCTGGCACAATGTTTCTATGCCTACAGGTCACACTAATATTTTAAAGGCGAAAGTTTGTATGAGTGTCTGCGTGTGTGTATGTTTGTTACTTCTTTACGCTCAAACAGTTGAAAGGATTAGAATAAAACTTGGTACACGGGTAAACCAAGTCCTAGAATAGAACATATAATATTTTTTATTCCAAGAATATGTTCTTTTGAGATAGTTTTAGACTGTCACGCGAGCGAAGCCACTGTCCGAAGCTAATAAATAAATATCTTGTAATATTTTTTTTTGTGGAAATTGATACAAACAATTGCAACAATAAAGCTGTAAATACACAATAAGGTACATCGCATATATCCCATAAAAAATCAATTCAGTGGAAACGAGCGAACTAAATTACCTACGAGCCCATTGTACTGTATCGTGGGCATACATCATCTTGATACGAGTACCTGCCCCCGAATTCAGAGGAGGATTTGAATAGATACCCCATATCATTGCGTCGTGAATTGTTCATAAATCTTCCTATATGCCGTCTTTTGTTTAGCCCGCCAGCGTGAATACCCCACGGGGCTTAGGCAAATTCGAGTTCTCCTTTAGAGAAATTGGAGGGTATGGCATCACAATTTAAACGTGTACTATCACATGATAGTGGATAATGAATTCGCTATTTAGTTTATTGTTTAACAAGGTTCGAGAAATTCTCCGTTCAAAAATCACTTTGGAACAGCACTAGCGAAGCTGTTAGCACATAGTTAAAAGAACAGCCCCCCTAGCCAAGTTACAATCGTATCATTCGCGCCGAACGCCTCGAGTAGGCCACGCCTCCGATTCCTTTGTTCTGACGTCATTTCAACGCTAAGTCACGTGGTCAGAACAAAGGAATCGGAGGCGTGGCCTACTCGAGGCGTTCGGCGCGAACGAAACGAATGTAACTTGGCTAGGGGGGCAGGATACGCTCAGCTGCTGCGTTTCACACTTTAGTCTCCCGATACTGTTGTGACTTTCAACTACTGTATTTTGTTTCCTAATCTATATTATAATTAGCACTTTGCTCGCGACTTCGTTCGCGAGAAAGTTTTATAAAACTTTAACACCTCTTAAACTGTTTTTTATGGGTAGTTTTCAGAAACTAATAATGACAGTCTTTATTATTTTGATTAAAATTTGTGCCAAGTTTCAAGTTAACCCATGAGATAAAAATCCTACATCCTACAATTTTGTACCCGCTAAAATGTTCTATTTCGGGTAGTTTTGAAAACGAATATTATCAACCTTTAAGTTTTGGCTGTGCGTTGATATGTTAGTCAGTCAGTTTCTCCTTTTATATATATGTCGTGGATTGATGGCGAAAGGGTGCGACGGACAGCGCCATCTAACAATTAGTTTCATAAACTAATAATATCGTCACCGGAAACGCAAGCGGCACCCTACCGCTTGGACACGATCGTCGGTGAAAGGGATGCAGCGAGAAATGGAGGGAAGCCTGAGAGGTGCGGCATTCTACCTCGTACAGCCTCGGCATCCGCTTAGTACCAACGCACGTGTTTGTTTCCTTTTGTAAAACCATTATCAAAATAAAATTATTCTGATTCAAATTATCTTTCGTTCGAGTACCCAAGTCAGTGCCCATACCTACCAAGAACTATGTCGGATCGTGATGAAGACCCGGTGTTTCGCATCTCGGCCAACCTTGATGCGACATATAGATTATTCTAGGTTAACACTGTTTTGTTTACACAATATTGTTCTCATCATTTAACAGGTATCCATTACATTATTTGAACGTCTTAAAAATAATATACAAAATTTATTCATAACAAGACACTTCTTGAATATCAATTCGGAACCATTTCTAAGAAAGCGTTTGTAATTAAGCTTCTACCCAGAAACAGTCTACCTCGTTTTAATTTCAGCATCAATTCCGAACGATTCAGAGTATTCAAAGGGCAGAATTGCTAAAATTTATTTCGAGTTTCCGATGAACTTAATCTTTCATTACCTGAATTAAGTCTGTTCAGAATTTGGGTTGGGAGGGCGACAAACCGCATGCACCTACTCCGATACAACTCATAATTTATGAAAACGCCAAGACGGATGAAATTAGCATAATTTCTCACCAAAAACTTCCGACTGAGTTTTCTCCATGAATATGCAAAGGGAAAGTTCACAGTGTGCCAACTTTTTATGAGCCCTGTCAGAATACTTGTAATACTGCTGTAATTTGCATTTGTATTTCATATTTAAAAACGTTATAATTAGAATATTTCGGGTGCTAATGCGTGTATTAAAATTTGTGATTTCCATTTTAATTAGCCTTCGCCTTAAGACTTTATTACGTTATTCGTAACAATGTTTCTATTATTATGCCAAAAGTTATGAAAAGCGTTAATTTTCTTAGCTTCATTCTAGAAGATTGTATCATTTATTTAGTCAAAACTGAAATGTGTCAGACATTAAACTAGATAAGTCTAGTGTACATAATGTTACAATAATGTATTTATTTATAAGATTCATGCCAAGTCACTTTAACTAAGTTATGATAAGAATCTTTATTTGACATTATATTCAGCACAATATACACATATTATAACCTTAATATTATTATTCCCTTTCCTAAAGAGAATGCCTGAGTCCTAGCAGTGGGAATATTATAAGGCTTATTATTATGTTATATATATATTATTAATTATGTATTAAGCGAGTGCGTAGGAGGAATACAATTAAAATACCCAAAAAATCTTTTTGTCCAATATTTCAAGAAGCATTTCATAAAATTCAGTAATTTCAAGTAGTTTACAAGTAATTTTATCACTCAATATTTTCTTACACTCAGTTTTCAGGCTTTAAGCAAGCTGTTCATTTAAAGCTAGCTTCCTTCAGTGCGATAACAGCTTTAACACATTTTCCTGAAAGACACGTCGATGTTCCAAGTCTTTTCAGCGCTTTCAACTTATTGAAAGGTGATATAGATCTTTAAAGAGTTCGGAAAATGAAGCGTTTCTTCGAAAAGGTTACTTGATTTTATTCTAAATATATTTTCTAGTGAATCAATCAGTGTACTTGTCACATGCTCGTATTTCCGGATTTTCTGTTTATGTACATATAGCCCATGAATTTTGCAAAAAAATATACGCGGAAGTGATTAAGACAAGGAAGTGTAAATGCTTTTGTGAACTTGTATTAGCGATAAAGCCTGTATTTCAAATAATGTGCAGTATTAGATATTATTTTTAATTAAAAATTGGATGGTCAACCTGTTTACCATCCAAACCCATATTTAAATAATTTATTACGCAAATAGAAAGTTGATTTACATAATTATTTATTTCACTCTCGGCTTAATCACAAAATACTAAACCAAAAAGTTTACTCTTCCATTTTCTACTCAGAAATTTCATTTCATGCTTATTAAACTACTCCTTCTAGTAATATTATAAAAAGCAAAAATTTGTATCTGTTTTTGTAATGAATAAACTCAAAAACTGGACCGGATTTAAAAAATCTTTCACTATATTTTCTACTATCCAGTACTAAATATGACGAATGTATTCTGAAATGCAGAAACAAATGCAGTAATAAATAGCTATCATATATTGGTGCCTACCTTGTAGAGTTCGGTACAATACTGAAAGTAAAGAGCATGGTAAAAATGTCTCCGGGGTAAAACTCCCTTTGTCGTAGATATCTTACGATCCACGCATGAGACGAGGCAGCCTTTCCTTAAGTGGGGAGCACACGACATCGTAAAATAAAAAGGTAGGATACAATAGAAAAAAAAACATGGTCATTGAATAAAAAATGCCTTTTGTGAGCAAGGATCTTGCTTTTGCCCGCAGCTTAGTTTTGCAAAATGGCAGCATATGCTTATGCTGCCAAAACATATTTTCTTATTAGGGATAGATTAACCGTGGTCTTGGAATTCAAAGGGTAACTGACGGAAAGCAGGTTAATTTTAGACACTGCCTCTCGCTCCATCTGAAGCGGAAGGAGTCATTTGATGATTTCCCACCTAGAAAAAAAGAGATTACTTGTGGTGGCATAATTTTTTTGGACAAAAATTAGCTTATGAGGCCAGTGTGGTAAACATGCCCCAGTCGGTAATGTGCCCCACTTTCAAAACTAAGAGATGTATTTAAAATTTGGTGCTTATTTGAGCCGATCAGGTTAGTATATAAGTATGACGGTGATGTAATAGTTATGTAATTTAAAATGCGTGTAGCGATATATAAGCCCTTAGTTTGGCAAGTGGGGCACGTTACCGTCTGGGGCACGTGGCTGGTTTAACCTAATAAAAATTTCAAATGTTTTTTTTTTTACTTATGCCTACATAGGCCTTTATAAAAAACGTCAGAAGCTAAAGCATGGTTCCAATTGATCGTTTTTTATGGAGAATAATTAGCAAGAAACTTCATGCTCACCTTTTTAATGTAGCCTTCAATAATTCCAAAGACTATCCTACAAACAAATACCTCCCTTTATTCTCTCCTTTTCATTAGGTACTCTTTATTGTTAGTTTGAATTTATTTCACAACAACCATTTACAAAGGTCACTTTTTTATTTATTTATTATTAAATAAGTTCGCTCTAATGAAATATTTGAACTTGAATTTCATCTCGTAGAATCTGTAATCAAGCTTTTCATTAGATTTTACATATTTAACAATCAAAACCCTAGTTTTATAACTCTCATATCGTTTTAGAACTATCAACAACAATCAGTAAAAGATAAAATATAAATAATCCATACTTCCATACTAATATTATAAATGCGAAAGTAACTCTGTCTGTCTGTCTGTCTGTTACGCTTTCACGCTTATACCGCTGAACCGATTTTTATGAAATTTGGTACAAAGATAGAATAGAGCTTCAAAAAGGACATAGGCTATAAATTATCACGCTATTTGCTATGGGAGGTGAGTAATATTCCAAAATGTCGGTATTGAACGACATTTGCCGTGAGTTTGATCCCCAGTTACAGTAATATTTTTTGTGAGTATTTTGTCGTCTTTTTTGTATATAATATGCGATGGTACTTCGATTACAATAATAAAAGGACTTTAACATATTTTTAACACATCATAGACATTTTTACTTCATATTTTTGTAAAAAGTAATCAAACATGCAATAAAATCTAAGCGGAAAAACGAAAATAATATTTCTTTTTTCCATTTAGCTACAAATTTAATATCTTAGATGAAAATCATCACGCTATCATCAACAAAGGGTTAAGCAGACAATGATGACGTTTATATAAGAACACCTATTTTAAACAGGAACCAACGAACACCGTAGTGCAGTAATGTCAGGATTAGGTCGGCTAGTAAGGGGACAGTGGTTCAAATCTCGTTTTTTTTTTTTTCTGATAGTTTTGTGTTATTTTACTGTTAACAAGAAATTCTTACATATTTTTGCGTTGTTACTATTATTTTTATCGACAGTCTGGTTTCTATATCAGCACTTTCGAAGCAGTTTAGCAGATACTGACCTTCACTATACATGACAGAAATCCAGCGGTCATGCATTCAAACGTCTAATAATACGTGTTCTATTTATTAAACAGACAGCGCAATTTAAGAATCTTATTTTTTACTTTTACTTTTTGACCTATATAATTGTTATAACTTTAGATAAGTAAGGCCTACCAACCCAATCTAGGGCAAGAAAAGTAAATTATATGTATTTCATAGTTGGTGTTCTAAGGTTCTGCCTTCAGAGTTCCGGTGGGATCTTATGATGGAATGACGACAGCGACTGTCGCAACCCAGTGCTGGGCACGCCATAATTATGGCAATAAGTCCCCTCTTTGAGGAGTGGCTAGAAAGACAACACGGCGTCCTTACCTTCCGCATGACGCAGGTCCTCAACGGACCTGGTAAGTTCGTAAGGTTCCTGCATCGGATTCGTGCGGAAGAAACGACTGGGTGTCGGGTGGTATGCGTGTGGTACAGGCCATGGTCCGGAGCGAGGACGAGTGGCAGGCGGTTGCCTCCTTCTGCGAAGTAGTAATGTTAGCAAAGGAGGCGGCCGCACTCGCGAGGCAATGGCGCTCGCGCCCCAGCCGCAGGGATTCCGATCCCGATTTCGGCCACCGTAGGCGCGGGCTGGTGGACGGCAAGCAATGGGTAGCTCACCGCCCGACCGTCCGGTAACCGTCCGGACCGAGCCTATGTCGTCGACGGCGAGTAGTCTTCCACGCGCGCCTCAAGGAGATGTCAGCAACCGTAGGGGCCCAGCAAGGTCGAAGCCTATTGGGGCCATGGGTGATACGAAAGAGATTCCCGGGGCCCTGGAACAATGGCAAAGAAGGAACAGGAGTTGGATTTATGTATGTTTCTTTCTGGTTTATGTTATGATAAAACAACGCTGTATGATTTTAAAATGATTGGTTCATTAGATATACTAAAAGTATATTATACCGTAGTTATCTTTTAACAACACTAAATAAATGTTATTTAACGTAGGCTATCAAAAAAAGTGGATAAAGTAGTTTTCAGTTGCCAAAATGTATAAAGAGTCTGTACGGAGTTGATCCTGA
The DNA here is from genome assembly GCA_905147345.3 of Mythimna impura. NCBI lineage: Eukaryota > Metazoa > Arthropoda > Insecta > Lepidoptera > Noctuidae > Mythimna > Mythimna impura. The sequence continues at coordinate 12,756,750 of LR990351.1, forward strand.
GGTCGATACCCACAGTTTTTAGTCTCTGCACCTTTTGCTTTTAGGTAGGAAATCATCAAATACCTTCCCCCGCTCTAGGTAAAGCGAGAGGTAGTACCAGACTTTTACGGACTTAAACCCACCTGTGTTCCTTTAGTTGCCCTTAGCGTTCCAGGGCTATGGTCACTTGCACGCCACAATCGCGACAGCAAATCCCTTCTTTGAGGAAAGTCTAAAAATGCTCTCTTTCCGCCTGACGCAGGTCTTCATCGAACTAGATGTTTCGGAAGGTACCTGTTTGGGATTCAGCGGAAAGTAACGCTCGAGTGTCACCATGGTCACAAAATGTAATCTTCTGGAATTCCCCCAAAAAACCAGCAAATATAGGTACCTAATCACAGAAAGATGCTTCTTGAGCAGTTCGTGGCGGTTACCAGTACTTCAAGTAGTCTCTCCCTCGGACTTGACCACAACCTACTGTTTGGAACAAGTTCCTAATTCCAAAGATACCAATAATTGTGGATCATTAAGAATTTCACGAAAAACCTATGAAGACATATTTCACACAGGGCCCCGACGTGGGTTGCGTTCCTGAAGACAGTTTGATTACGTATGATGTATCCTACATTACTTGCAGCCTTACGTCGACAACTGGAGTTGTCTCCTTAACAATGGTCAGTGAGTGGTGATCAACACTGGGACAACATTCTGACGGATGCCAGAGTCAGTCACAGCCCCTATTGGTTGCAACATTTGTTTGCTGTCATTTTATAGTTTTGTGGAGTCACAAACATAAAGTAATGAGGGAATTAGGGTATTTCGAGAGGTTTCTGTTTCAAATTCGGCGTGATGTAAGTCAACATAAAACTGCAAAAAAAAATTCACAAATTCTTTATAAGTGCAGTTGTGGAGCAAGATGACATCGTAAGTGTAGTGTGTCTCCTTTGAAATTCGCCTCCGCCAAAGTTGCATAACGGGACCCGACTAAAACTCTGCAGAGAAATATCATCGAGGCAAATTCTTATGGGAAGATTTTTCGAAAGAATTATCGAAAAATCTCATAGCTCTAGCAGGCATTGGCGCTAGAGACCTGCGTCAGGCGAAAAGAGAGGACGCTGTGGTGTTTTTCTAACCTTTCCTCAAAGAAGGGATTTGCTGTCGCGTGCAAGTTACCGTAGATCTAGAACGCTAAGGGCAACTAAAGGAACACAGGTGGGTTTCAGTCTGAAAAAACCTGACACAAACTCTCGCTTTACCCAGAGTGGGGGAAGGTATTTGATGATTTTCTTCCTAAAAGTAAAAGGTGCAAACACTAAAAACTGTGGGTATCGACCTCAAAACAAGATCCGTACAGACTCTTTATACATTTTGGCAACATTTGGCATTTTGAAAACTACTTTATCCACTTTTTTTGATAGCCTACGTTAAATAACATTTATTTAGTGTTGTTAAAAGATAACAACGGCTTAATACACTTTTAGTACCTATATTCTAATGAACCAATCATATTAAAATCATACAGCGTTGTTTCATCATAGCATAAACCAAAAACAAACTTAAACTAACACCTTTTCCTTTTAGGGGTAGGCAGAACCTTAGAACGTCAACTACTACGACCCCAACATGTCTGTTTCTGTTTATTGACGTTCATAAGTTTATTTGATGTATATCATGTACGAGTATTATATTACTGGTGAGCCAAATAAATAATAGTAGATTATGTGACTAGGGGATAAAGCAGTGTCTTTAAGTCGCGGGCGGCATGTTGAATTCCGAACGAAACGAAGGTTGCTATTTTTAATCCCGAACGTCAGTGAGGGATTTATATAATTAACTCCCGAGCACTGCGAGGGAGTTAATAAAGAAACCTGAGTGAAGTGAGGAATTCAAGCTGCCCAAGACAAAGACAGCTTTATCCCCGTGTTGGATACTCTACTTTTTACACCATCTGTGAGATAATTAAAAGACAATTTAGTAAAACAAATCATATATTAGAGAAATATATGTAAGTATTATTTACGAGTTAATCTTAACTATCACTCAAAATGTTTTGAGATTTGAAACAAACAAAATTCACTACTCAAAGATTCTATAGTTTAAATTTTCTATAACGCTCCCGCAAAAGTAATGAACAATACTTTTTTTAGAAACTCGTTTTATTCTGTTTTTTTTTTTTTTTTTTTTGTTAGTGGCCAGTTTGAAATTTGAATAAACTTGTTTGATGCACTACATTCTAATTCACATAATGCTGATGGTTTTTCACGTTCCAAATTCAAATCTCATTATTCCCTAGGGATCGCCCATACTGCATTATCTCCCTAGGGACATAATGACTTGCTTTAAGTGATGGTTGTATGACGTATAAAAGGGCATTATCGAGCAGGTGGTGTAAAATAGTAGATTATGTGACTAGGGGATAAAGCAGTGTCTTTAAGTCGCGGGCGGCATGTCGAATTCCGAACGAAACGAAGGTTTCTAATTTTAATCCCGAACGATAGTGAGGGATTTATATAATTAACTCCCGAGCATTGCGAGGGAGTTAATAAAAAAACCTGAGTGAAGTGAGGAATTCAAGCCACCCAAGATAAAGACAGCTTTATCCCCGTGTTGGATACTCTACTTTTTACACCATCTGTGAGATAATTAAAAGACAATTTCGTAAAACAAATCAAATATTAGAGAAATATAAGTATTATGTACAAGTTAATCTTAACTATCACTCAACATGTTTTGAGATTTGAAACAAACAAAATTCACTACTCTAAGATTCTATGGTTTCAATTTTCTATATCGCTCCCGCATTTTCATTACTTTTTTTTTCGAACCTCGTCAGTAACCACGACCACGTTTTATTCTGTTTTTTTTTTTGTTAGTGGCCAGTTTGAATTTTGAATAAACTTGTTTGATGCACGTACATTTTAGTTCACTTAATGTTGACGATTTTTGACGTTCCAAATTCAAATCTCATTATTCCCTAGGGATCGCCCATACTGCATTATCTCCCTAGGGACATAATGACTTGCTTTAAGTGATGGTTGTATGACATATAAACGGGCATTATCGAGCAGGTGGTGTAAAAAATAAATTATATATCTGGACATAAGACATACATTTTACATAATATATTTACTGGAATTAATTTCCTTTAAATGAATTAGATGCTTTTAGTATCAATCATAAGCACAGAATTATTAATTACGTTTGTGCATTTTTACTAACTTGACGCAGACAAAGTTGCGGGTAACAGCTAGTAAAATAATAATTTTATCTTTTACTGATTTAAATTTTGATTGTCATAATGAGACTTTTTCGTTAATTAGACTAGGTATATTAATAGACTTGAGTATGTCGGTGTAAATGCACAGATCCAAAAATTTTTGATATTGATTGATTTTTTTTAGGTGAGAAATCATCTAATGACTTCTCCCGCTTTGAATGGAGCGAGAGAGATTGTGGGACTACTACTACTGCCCAAAACACACCTGCTTCTTTTAGTTGTAGGTAACTCTTTCAAACAATCCCAGAACCCTGGCAGGCATCGGACCCAGCAGGCTATACCTTTGCACGTGCAGGAATTTATAAGTTAACTCTCATTTCAATGGCTCCTACTCATAAGGACGTATGGCAAAAAAAATGTTTTTTTCAGGTCAGCCGTTTTTGTAATTGCTATTGATATAAATAATTTGAGAAACACTCTTAACCGATGCTTTTGCATTATGTAAACCAAAATCAGCATTTATTTATTTTACTTTTTTTATAAGACAATTTAACTCAAAAAATATTCTACGACTTTATACGTAGGAGGTATTTTCACGTAGCTCAAAGTTATTCATTGTTCAACATATTTTTTTTCTAAATTTTGTTTTTTTTTGTGATGACGTGATGTGAGGTACTATGTGAATGGTTTTTCTTTTGAGTAATTGTAACGGCAGTTTTGAATACTTTATGCGGCCTACCCAAATGTCCTTTCTTTGGTATTGTTCGTCTAGTAGTTGAGCTCCTTATTAGTCCAAGTTGTGCTACACGAATACTGATAAATGCTTGTACTGACTGGACAGGTCCACTCAAATCTCTGTAGTTCTTTCCTCAAAAGACCATTTCAGACAATAATCAGCATGGTTCTCATATGATTTGACGATTACATTTTTGACTTTGACCTTTGAGTAGGTTTTGGTGTTTCTTCTTTGGGTAGACAGCTTATCATCCAATGACTTATTTCGCTCTGGGTGAAAGGGGGTATCAGACTTTTACTGACTAAAACCACACCTGTGTCCTTCAGTTGTCCTCTGCGTTCTGGGACTACGGGTTTCCTTTTCAGAAATTTCCGGCGGTCCTAGTGGACATCTCTTTGAAGAGCGCGTGGATCACTACGCGCTGTTGACAACTGGGCTTGGTCCAGTCGATAACCGGACGGCCGGACGACGAGCTACCCATTGCTCGACGTCTGTAAGCCCGCCCCGTCTGCCGTAACTGGTAGACGGGGTCGGAATCTCGGTGGCTGGGGAGGGAGGACATTCGTTCCCTAACGCGTGTGGCCTCCTCCTTCGCTAGCATTACTGCTTCACAGACGGAGGCGACGGCCTGCTATTCCTCCGCCCTCTTAACATTCCCTCTCGCTCCGGACCATAGCCTGAACCGGGGCCCGGCGCGAGAGGCTGCTGGCGCCATTTGCTTCCACGAGGACACGGCGACCAAGCGGGGCACACCTCCACCGTATGCTCCACAGATGCAGGAACCTCCCGAACTTGACATGTCCGGTGAGGGCATGCGTCATTCGGAAGGTGAGGACGCCGTGTTACCGCTTCAGCCAATCCTCAAAGAGGGGACTTACCGTCATGATTATGGCGTGGCGTGCCCAAAAGGTAGACAGGAAACACTGGCCGGATCTAGCTTAAATTGACATGCAAAAGTATTCCAACCTATTTGAAAAGTAAATATCATTTATTCATACGATATAAACATGATTTTCATTTCCACTTTTAAGATTTCGAAAATTAATGAAATTATTCATGCAACATAAACCAACAAACAAAAAATTTCAATATAAAACATAAAATAAGTGGCGACCCGTCCCTGCAAAGGCCAAGTGTGTCACAAAGAAACTAAAATTGAGTGGATCCCGGGCGGCACGGGCGGCAATGGCGTGCATTGTGGGACGAATCCCAACGGTGTGGCTGACAGGAAAGAGTAATGCTCCGCGGATACTTTTGCACTTTGATCTATAGCGGATCTTTGGTGTCCCTACGCTTTCACCACACCAGGAGTTTGTGAGTGGATTGATTTTGGAGGTAAGTTGGGTTGCTTTGTGGTTATTCACATCAGTAGCTTATTTGATAATTCTGAAAATAAACTAACACATTTTTAAGAAACGAATTAACTGACAAGTTCACATAACCATCTCTTCATATTAAGCCGCTTGCTAACATTTTAGGCACATTTGCTTGACGCTAAATATTTTACTCATCGGTGTATATGTTGAACCAAATCCATTACATTTATTTTTTATTTATGTTAACATTCGTCTACCATTATGACACACAATTACAAACATACACTCACCCTAACTCACATGCACACGCTTCAACACTCACTTCACTTCGCACTGACACTCAACACAAAATCACCTCACTCTAATACAATGTTTTTAACTGTCTTCACACTGACTCCCATTATACAGGCTTGCCTATTTTGGGAGCCAAGTGACCTTGAATACTTATAGCTACAATGCGTTAATCGATGTAAGTGGATTGCAAGTGGATGGTAGAACGGTCCGTACCATAGCACAGGTTAGTTCCTAGTATAGAATTGGGATTCGTTTTCTCACCCGTTGCGAGCTGCATATGTATGTCTTTCAAATTCTGTAAGTAGTTATAAGTCTGCACTTGAAAGTTTAATCAAATAAAGAATTTCAATTTGTATCTGTTAAATTATCTAGCATTTAATTTTTTATTTATCTGTTAAACTATCCTAGCATCCAATCTCTTTATTTACTAATTAGATTTGTATTCTAGAGTGTCTAATTTCCATTCCTCCACATTCACAACACCATCGCCTATATCGCGAAAAAAAAAATACCTTCCACCACCCAAGTACACACTGTAGATATCTCAGAATACCACAAGCTGAGCTACTTAAGCGTAGTGCTCGCAAGCTTGTACGCAGCTTAAGTCGTCACAACATTGTTAGCATAACATAGTACATAGAGTAGCGTATTGCAACAATGGGTAAGACCTGAAAATCACATCAGTTTGTGTGCATTCTCAAGTATCAGAAACTAATGGTTTCAGGAACATTTTATAACTTACAAGTTGCTGTTTTGTAGGTAATAAGTCCACATACAATATTTTTAAATTATTGTATAGGGTGTTTTAGGTTCCTTATACGGCGCCTATGAGGGTATACATATTGTGAGGACGGTCGATTGTAGGGTTTTAAAAAAAAATTGATAGTTCGTTCTTTTATTTTCGAGAAATGCCAACACCGTTTAGCTGTAATTTCTGTGGGAAGTTTACAAACGAAAGCAAATGGCCGAGAGGGCTCAACTTGGTGTAAAGTACTGTGGTAATTGTATCTGTGAAAAGTATCAATCTACATCTAGTGTTTTTAATAACAATTGACCATAAGGTCGTTTTTAGGGTTCCGTACATCAAAAGGAAAAAACGGAACCCTTATAGGATCACTTTGTAGTCCGTCCGTCTGTCTGTCTGTTTGTCTGTCAAGACCCTTTATCTCAGGAACGCGTATAGGTATCGAGTTAAAATTAAAACCATATAGGTACTCAAGTCTGCGGATTCTTGAAGCTGTAAAAAAATAAAACTTGTAAGTTAACGACAATAATTTGGCCAAATGGGGCTTCCTCGATCCATCTCTAACACAGTGCCAGTGTGGAGCCGCTGTACAGGACATGCGTCATTTGCTATGCTGTCCATCCTGCACAACCAACTGCAGTTTTCAGGATCTATACGAGGCCAACAACAGAGCCGTAGAGGTTGCCAAATACTGGTCAGATAAAATTTAGTTGGAGTACATCGACACGAAAAGAAGAAGAAGAAGTTAACGAGAAAAAAATATACTTCGGTTTATGTGGCAAAAAATATACATTTCGACACTCTCGAGGAAACCAAAATTCATAGGGTACTTTCCGTTTACCCAAAATCCTGAAATTTGGCATAAAGCTTCTTATAGTACAAGTATAGGAATAAATCTGAAAACTGTAAATTTGTTGTTACGTCATATTTTTTTTTGCGATTCGGAAAAATCTTCCGAGACTCCATTCCGGAATTGAACTATTTACATAGATAAGTTTGTACGGAACCCTCAGGGCGCGAGTCCGACTCGCACTTGCCCAGTTTTTTTTACAACTGTCTCACTGATGATAACCAATAATGTTTAGGGTCGATAAAGCAAGCTTGGCTGAAGTAGAATTAAAGGGAAACAAAGTCATTGCGTCATCTTGAATCGACAATTATTTTACTATTGGAAAACGTAATTTAGTTTATTGCTCTGGTTGCTACGAAGAGATACGGGCAATGACTGCTATTATAATTATCAAGCAAAAATGAAATACCTATAGATATATATATAGAACATGCCTGTTTTTGATTTCCTCATAAAGAATGATTTTAGATAAGGAAAAACGAAAGAAAAAGCACAATAACTCTTTCTAATTAATTCGAATACATCCTCACTCAACCACCATGAAACCCGCAATAAACTTTTGATTACTCAACAACTTCTGTGCAGAATTATAAAGTTGTTTGATTCGCATGCATGCAGTCGCTCATTGAAGTAATAGAGCTATTAAGTTAAACACAGACGGCAAGACCCCAGTCAATAGTTAAGATGCCTTAATAACGGCAAACGACTGGAAGCAATATGCCATGAATTATTTATGCCACCTAACGGTGAAGAAGTTAGTGCCACAAAGAAATGCCGTTTTATTTTGTACCGTTTTGCCGTAATTAAGTATGAATTTTTAATCGGTTTCAAAGTGGAGGTATTATAGTTATTACAATGTCTGGTTATTAAAGTGCTTGGTAATTAATTGTGTGTCTCGATAAGGAAGAGTTTAATTATGCCATTATAACCAAATAACTCACTATTATTGAGTATTTACTTATTGTAAATCTTTACTCATATTTATTAATGGAAAGGGCTATGCTCGGAGTTTCCTTGCGTGATCGAATCAGGAATGAAGATATCCGCAGGAGAACCAAGGTTGCCGACATAGCAGGAAGAATCGCCAAACTAAAGTGGCAATGGGCAGGGCACATTGCTCACAGAACAGATGGCCGTTGGGGCTGTAAGGTTCTGGAGTGGCAACCGCGTACCAGAAGACGCAGCGTTGGATGGTCTCCTACAAGGTGGACCAATGACCTGGTAAAGATTACGGCAATCCGATAGACGCGAGGCGCATAGGACCGTTCATTGTGGCTACACTTGGGGGAGGCCTATGTCAAGCAGTGGACGTCTTTCGGCTGAAATGATGATGATCATGACTCATATTGAAACAAAAAGTATAACAATTTATGAAACATACACGAATGGGTTTTTAAACACAAGTGTGTTTTTTTTTTTTTATTGAACTTCTCACGAAGGTAGTACCTACAATACATTTTTTATATGTTATATTTATAATTTTATATCATAATTATGAACAATTTCATAACACACTAATTTCTTCCCCCCAGGCAAAGTTACGACCGTTTCGTTTCGATTCTCTTGCGTCAAACGCCTCGAGTAGGCCACGCCTCCGATTCTTTTGTTCTGACCACGTGACTGAGCATTGAGATGACGTCAGAACAAAAGAATCGGAGGCGTGGCCTACTCGAGGCGTTTGACGCAAGAGAATCGAAACGAAACGGTCGTAACTTGGCTAGGGGGGCTTATCTTTAAACCAGTCAATTACAAAATTTATTACGAAAAGAAAATGTAAGTTATTCTGGCTTCTAAAACCATCCCTGTGGTCAATCGTTGCATTCTTCCTAAAAATAAAATTGCTTGTCATTCTACACCGACTAAAAAGTGAAAACTTGCTTCGTTGCCAAGATCTCACCAAAAAAACATACAATTTTTCCTCCGACCTTTCTTAAGTGGGAGCCCAGGAAAAAACTGAATAGCTTCAAAGTTTGTGGGAAGACATCGTGTTCTTCGCTTCTTTAAGTTTTTCATTGAGGTCATTAAACGCACACTGGAGGGAATTAGGCTCGTGGTACTAATTAAACTAACGGAAGGAGTTGTCGACGTCAGACGTATGCTACATAAAACGGAGTGCTATTCTCAAAAAGTTTTTAACGCTGATGAGTTGTAGCTCGAGGCAGCAATTTAAACTTTGAATTTATAATGAATTCCTTAACTAAAGATGTACGGAATTTGCTATTGTGACGTGTAATTTCGACAAATTTCCTGAGGCGTCCGTATGAAATAAACATTCGTCTAACTCGATTCGAAGTTTGTGCATCAGGAAATTGTTTGCGTTACTCTATCCAAATATCTATGTGTGTCACCACATGATAATTTATTTTCTAAATATTATAAATATTTGATGGTCTGTTATAATTGAATAGTCGTCAAATATTCACACTAGTTTAAATACTAATGGTCGTATTTATGTAAATACTGGTGATTAAATTATTATTATAACCTTCTTCTTCTTCTTCTTCCTCCCGGTATGGGTGGAGCAATATGGAGTGTCAAACTTATTCTAGCTAAAAGCTACCGGTGTCCATCAGTTGCCTTTTGCGTTCTAGGGCCACAGAGAACTCTATCGGGGATTCCCTCAGCCCTATCAGAAATTGATCCTACTGGGCCTCTTCAGTTTGGCTGACTTCTCTTTCAGGCATGTGTAAAACACAATGTGCCGCCGACTTGGGGTCGGTCCTTGCTAGACGGCCGGACGACGAGCTATACATTGCTCGTCATCCGCAAGACCGGGTCTAGGTGGCCGAAAACAGCACTCTTTCCTACGGCGGCGACTGAGGGCGTGAGGATATCCACTCCCTCGCGGTTGCGGCCATCTTCTTCGCTCGCATTACTGGCTTCCCATTCCTTCTCGCTCCAGATCATGGCTTAAACTAGGGCTGGACACGAAAGGTCGCCGCCACCGATCGCCTAAACGAGGACACGGCTTTGCTCCACCTAAGCAGGGCAGACTTCCACTGTATTCTACGAAACAGGAACCCTCCAACCTGGCCATGCCCGGTGAGGCCCTGCGCCAGGCGGAAAGTAAGAACGCCGTGGCGCCCCTCCAGCCACTCCTCAAGATGGGACTTAGAAGCAAGCTAACGTCCAACCCGTGCTTAAAAACCCTTCTTAGTGGGACTGACCTGACAAACCACAGTTTCGTCTCAGTAACGTCCGTTCTCTGTAAGAGTGTATAACAATAAGCTCCTGGGATATCTTTAAATGAACAACATCCTTAGTGACCTCCTTATTGGCAGGCATAATCGTTTAACTGGGGATCTTCTAGCGTATGAATAATAAATATAATCCAGTTTTTTGACGATAGATAATTTCAGGACGAACACAGTTCGTTTTATTTTCGTTAATTTGATTGTTTAGTTCAAAGTTAATAGTAACTACCGGGTATTAAACGTAGTTGAACTTTTTACTTATTGTCATAGATCAAATTCTCGCGTTTGCCATTCACATTTGGAGAATAGCCATTGAAAAGCACGGGGAAGCACTTATCGTCTTTCTTGACATATCGAAGGCTTTCGACAGAATGTGGCACGAAATACTTATTGGTTATCTTACTTCCTTTGGTGTTGGGTTTCGTAACTATGATAATTTCAATTGTAGGGTAGAAATACGTACCTTGCAAGACGCAAAATCGTCATACCATGATCATCACTCTTGCCCTCATCACCGACCGCACAAGCTAAGCTGGCTAAGCTAAGCTAAGGTGGCTAAGCACACCGCATCTTCTGCCAACACATGAAAAACTATGAAGAACTTCACCTGGTCGACGCCAGCAGTCAAGCCCTACGTCGCACAGCACCGCTCCGACTCACTGGAGCCAGCAGCACTACTACGACTCACTGGAGCCTGCAGCATCATCCCGACTCACTGGGACATCATCACTCCGACTCACTGGGGCATCATCCCGACTCACTGGGAAAAGTATCACCCCGACTCACTGGGGCATCATCCCGACTCACTGGGACAGCACCACCCCGACCTTAGCAAAAGTGAGACGATACTTCACACCGGAACAGCTGCTCATTCTCTATCAAGCGCAAGTTCGATCGTGTATGGAGTACTTCTCTCATCTATGGGACGGATCTATCAGCTTGATGCGCTTGAGTCTATTGAAAAACGAGCCACGAGGATCATCGGTAATAATAGAAGCTCGAAAGTCTTGAGCATCGATGCCGAATTAAGCCAAGTCCGTTCAATAACCGAACTACTTCACATACGGGGATCTGCCACCGGTACATAGTGGACATCCCACCCATACGCACAAAATGTTTTGGAAACAAGCAGGCGTACTCCAATGATGATTACGTCATTGAGATAGTGAGAAAGTGGTCAAACGTGAGCCTGTAAATTATAATTTAAAAATCTAATGGAGGTACTGAATAGTACTTTTTGTCAAACCAAGACCGTTTGCGACCACAACACTAACGAGATCAGTTTATAAACAAAACTGTAGATCTACGAGTAGTTAGAACCGATTTACGTCGATATGAAATTTGAATAAATCGGTGAGTACTTTTACTAATGCCATTGAAATCTAGGCATCCGTAGAAAACACGATCGTATGAACTGTAATAAACGTGAGGATTCAGTAAACAAGTATTTTTTCTATTTTATGTTTTCACCAACAAAAGGAAAATCTAATAAAGATGTTGAAGATTGTACTTGGGCATGTCGGAATCGGAAACATCTCTCAACTACTGCATAATGGATTGAGGATTTTTTTTTGGGTGGGAAAATCATCTAATGACATCCCCCGCTCTTGAGCGGAGGATGGCGGGAGATAGTGTCAGACTTTTACTGACTAAAAACCCACACCTGGTCCTTCTTTGTTGCAGGGCCCCGGGGATCTCTTTCGCATCACACATAATGGATTGAGGATACGGCATGGAAACTTGTTTTGCGAAAACAATTATTACTTTATACCACCTGGAAACCTATTTTGCTAAAGAAGAATAGGTATATCCGATAGCTAAATAAAAATTTTGAGTATTTGTCAGACTCTACTTTATAGTTTTAAAACACGTTGACTTGTACTTTGGAATTAAAGTAGGGTTTGATACTCAGAGCAGGGACTCTGTCCGTTCATTGAGTGATCCCAGGAAAGACGTAGGCACAAGGATCACGTGCTGCCGTACACAATGAGGCTCAAGGGAGACCCCTTTATAGTTTCATCAGGGATGTGCCCTTACAGACATTATACAGAGGGGATTCTGAGTTGATATTTTAAAAGGACCCGTTTCATGTGCTGATGGTAATCACCAGGATGGTCCCTGGCTTTTTTGTTAAAAGTCCAAATGCCTTATGAAGAATTCCTAAAGATTTTCTCAAAAAAAATATCTAAGTAAGTACACAAACTATTTGTTCTAGAGTGGAATAGCAATGTCTAGTAAATAATAAGTTTGTAAGAATAACTATCTCACGAAAGCGGGTTGGATATAATTATGTGTCAGTTTACGTACATATTTTAATCCTTTCGCATAAGCTCGGAACAGCTCGTGGAAAATAACTCACGCACACATACATAATTTTTACATGATCTACATATACAGCCAAGATCAATCCGTCTTAATGAAATAGAATACATGCACAAATATTTTATTGTCTACAATATTAACTTTAGAGTTTTAGCTTCACTTTTTTTTTTTGACTGATATTTTGACAATTCAAAAGTGCCTTTAATTGGTATATTTGAAATAAACGTTTCTATATATAAGCTGTTGGTCCCGTCTGTCATTCGTAGATCTTTAACAGTCGATACAGGTAGTCAGACACCAGAAAGTCTGACTATCACTATCTAAAGAGTATCATGATGCCCAGTAGCTGGTTTGTGCAGGTCTGATAGGCGGTTGCTACATGTATAACGTGGGTACTCAGCCACATCTGGTTGGACTGCAAGCCGTATGGGGTCGGCTTGCAGTCCTCGTTGCGGAAATTTAGACAAATGATGTGAAATAACTTTAGATAGGTTTCGTTTCAGGTCATTTACATTTCATTTTCATTTGCAGGACTATTTCTCAACTAAGTATATTTGACGGCTTCAAGTCTAATCGTGATGCAACTGACTACCAGTCATTTGCTTATATTTAACTATTGTTTTTTCCATGAATATAAAGACGGATAAAGAAAATATATTTTTATATAGCCGTAATAAAAATAAAATCGCTTTCAGATTGCAGCCTAATGTAAGATAAATCCACTTTTGACTTCAACAACGTGATCTTAAAAAGTAAGGCGATTAAGGGATTGGAGCTCAGATACCCGACATCAAAATATCATTATAAAGAAACGAACAAGGTTTAGTCAAATCCAGGATTATGTACTGTTTTACCAACTAATATTCATTTAAGAGGGTAATCCGTCGTTGTACCGAAAATCGAGTAGGTAATCGATTTTTGTTTTCCGCAACACTAATTTATATGTGATTTATGTTTAAAATCAAGTAGTTCTCAAAATACATTGTGCACCTACTTAAAATTGTCAATTAGTTAATAATCAACTCGTCAGTGAAATATTGATTTTAGGAATGGAGACTAAATGGAAAGAACTTATTACTTTTCGATGATTGCATCACTGCTTACCATCAGGTGGGATCGCAGTCAAGCACTGGTTTAAATCAATTTAAAAAAAAAAAAGATCAAACGTTGTTCGTTTATCTTGTTAAACAATTGGAATTATTTTTGGCAACTAAAAGTTCTAACTAAGTGTAGAACAAAATTAATCATAATTAGATTTCTATGTCTTAGGATTTTAGCAGATTAGTGAACACTCTCGATGCTCTACTTACATTGTTAACTAAAAATAGTTTTTCTTATATCTTTACGTTGAAATACTTCAGTAACAAATGAATCCATTCAATCGGAAATAAGGGTAAGCGTCAACGTCAGGACGCTCTAGTTCCCAGCTAGATCCTTCAGTAGATCTAATGTCATCAGACTTACTAGGTCAGCCAGAATAATATGATCAATGGCCTGATTTTTAACAGAAACAAACTTGGGATAAACAATCCGTGACTCGCTTTCTGAAAGGAGGCTTAAGTGCAAATTGAAAAGTATTAGGAAAGCGAAGTGTATTTGATTTAATCCCTTAATAGGGAAGGTATTACCACAAATAAGGTGAAGGGGGAAATTTATATAGGTATAATTTTGCTTCGGGTTATGTTTATGCTTTCTTCTCTTAAATAAAATGTGGTTTAATATAAACTGAAAACGTAAATTTATTTATCGATTTAAAATGATAAATAATACAACAATCATTGCAATAGTTCACTGTTGTTCTGTAATAAAACAATAACCTGGAGATACGGAGATGTTTACACAGAATCGAACTGACGGCTTTCATGCAATCATTCGGAAAAAAATAGCATCTTTAGCGGCTAGAACCCGGGGCAGTAGCAACAGCATTCTAAAAACAGTTGCGGAAAGTGTGCTGTCCTCTTTTTTGTAGGGAATATGGAACACTGGAGTCATCTTCTGTACAGAACGCGAATATGGATGTATGAATGTATGGATGTTTGTTAGTCTTTCACGCAAAAGCTACTGAATGGATTTCGATGAAACTTCGTACATGTCCTGGAATAGCACATAGGATATTTTTTAACTGACTTCAAAAAGAAGGAGGTTCTATGTTCGGCTGAATGTATTTTTTTTTTATTTATGTTTACCGATTTTTCGGTAAATATTGTGGACCGATTTCGTTTTTTTTTTTTTTTTGAAAGGTTATGCTCCCGAGTTGGTCCCATAGAAATATTGTTATGATCTGATCATGAACTTCAAAGATATGGACCAGAACTCCTCATAAGATCACAGCAAAACCGTCGTAACAAGAAAGTAAAATTGCTTTGTTTATACGTGTTGTCGATGACTGACTGAAAGGAGAGGGGGATTATATCTAACTGATCTGATGATGAAGCCTGAAGTGAGGCACTCGAACTCTGTAATAAAATAATATATGTAATCTAACCGTGTTTGGGATTATTAGAATTGTCATGAGATGCACTCTGGCTGTAAGGTATTTAAGTTAGGCTGAGGGTTACTTTTTAGTGGTGGTACCATAACTAAAAAGTGTAAAATAAAAAGCTTTTTACAAAATAAAATACAACCAACTTCAATGTAAAAAAAAAAACACTGAAAAGTGCAAAATAACCTTAATTTCGGAAGTCGGTGTTTCTATAATAGTTTTGTCTCTTCGTTATTTAACACCGATTTCCTAAATTAACATTGAAGTCGGTTGTATTTTTTTTTTTTGTAAATAGTTTTTTTTTTATCCCGAGAGTAGGTATGTTTCCTTGTGATAAATTTCTATTTTCCGCGGGCGAGGCCGCTGACAGCAGCTAGTTATAATATAAGACTAACACTAGGTTTAAGGTAATTTTAGTAACATTGTGGACCATTTTTATCTGTGAAATAAAAATAAATAAAAAGTTTAGGAATCGAACAAAAATAAGTTATTCATACCCTCGTATCTACCTATTTTTTATTTAGGACTTCCGAGAAACAAAACTAATTTGATTTAATTTAGAAAACAGGAACAGTTATTGGTAGAAAAAAAATATTTCAATGATAATAACGTACATAAATAGGTAGACGATAAATAACAATATTTTATTTACTTTCTATAACTCTAAATCACAAAAATAAATATTAAATTCCGCCCACGGCTGAGCCACGATAAATAATTTAAGGTTGACATCGAAAAGCGGCCGTTTATCATAATTCATACCCAGATCCTTATAAAAGAAGATTTACCTTAAGTCGGATCATGTTAAATGAAAATGTTCAGGCATATTGGTGGCAATTTGGTTTTTTTTTTTTTAATGAATGTTCTTTCTGAAAACCGGCCAAGCTTTTATTAAATAGTGTTGTCCTTTCATCATCATCGGCATCATCATTTCAGCCTAAAGACGTCTACTGTTGGACACAGGCCTCCCCCAAACGTCGCCATGACGACCAGTCTTGTGCGTCTCGCATCCATTGGATTCTCGTGACCCTCACGAGGTCATCGGTAACCCTTGTGCGAGGCCTTCCAACGCTCCGTCGTCCGGTACGTGGTCGCCACTCCAGAACTTTTCGTCCCCATCGACCATCTGTTCTGCGAGCAATATGCCTTGCCCACTACTAGTTAAGTTTGGTGAATAAAAAGCTTTACTAAAGGGCTTAAAATAGTCTTGTCCTTTACAATGTAGTAGAGTAAAAAATGCTGACCTGTCAATGTGGGACTTTTCATCCACCTAAAATATAGTTTGGTAAGTAGAATATAATAAACTTTACCTTACCCTTTTTCACCAAAATAGTAACAATTTACAGAAACTTAAATCTATGAGCACAATAATGATCTTATCGCAAACAGTGATATCTAACAGAGAACCTTAGAATGGACTATAAGAACTTAAACTAAAAAAACAAACTAAGTATTGAGGTAGATGGTTGGTAGATCCTTAAGTATCTAGGTTCTAAATACTATACTTTACTAACTTCTGCTAGTGACTTCATCTACATGAAAGTAAAAAATTATCTCAGGGGAACATACTCTTAGAATAAAAGGTTTCTTATTTCCACACAGTCTAGACGTGAACAAAATTTCATCCATTCAGTCATTCAAGCGTGAAGGAGTAACAAAATTATACGCATACTTAAAAACTTCTGTCTTTATAATATTGTTGGAGCAAAAATATAATGAAACGCTTCTGTGTACTTGATTATTAGTTTATATTTCTTAGAAGCACTTTATATTGTATTATTTATAAAATTATTTCCGCCCAGTGGCTTGAAAGCCTACCTGACTTCACTAAGATGAGAAAGCAATCTTCTTTTCTTCGTTCAATGTTAATTGAGGTAATAGTGAGTGCGTGTGTCCAGTGGTGGTTCTTCTCAGACGTGTTGTTCCTGTTAAGTGGCCTCAGGAAAGGCCGTTGATCATGGCTATGAAGAGAGCCGGTTGAGTTTACCATCGTGGCGAAAGAATTAGTCAGCTAGACTACCGAGTGCTAGCTATCCAGGGTGCGCTGGGAGTTTGGAATCGCAGAAATCTGTGAAGTAGTAATGCTAACAAAAGAGGCGAAGACGTCCTCATGCTCCAGCCACCGTCATGGGCTTGCGGACGACAAACAATGGGTGGCTTGCCGTCCAGTCATCCGGTTACTGTTCAGACCGAGCCTGAGTCGTCGGCGTGTATGTTCTACGCGCGCCTCAAAGAGATGTTAGCAAAACCTTAGGGGCCCAGTAGGGCCGAAGCCTATTGGGGCCATGGGTTTACTTCCTAAAGGGAATGAAAAAAAAAGAATAGTTTCCCACCATAAAAAAACCTTTCATATAAAGTTTATTTGAACTTATGATTCCAAATCAACCCTAAGACAGTTCAAATTAAAAAACGGCTATTACATAAGTAAAAACCTATTATCTCTTGAGTACTTGGCTAATCTCTGTTTATATTAGCCACCGTGATCGGAATGCGACTGAGAGGATTATTATAATTTCGTTTGAAACATTTGTAAATTGTTACTATACTATGTATCTATTACGTCTGTTATGTAGCTAATAATACTAGTGTTTGATTAAATTAATAACATAGTTCGAATATTAAATTGCTTAATCTCGCAATTTCTGGGGAGCTTTAAAGTCGCTAACGAAAAAATACTGTTTATTAGGTACTGGTAATCCGAATGGTTCATTTTTTTGTATATTTTATACCTATTTCAGGACGGATACTGATGCTAAAACATTTGTTTTTGTTTTTTAAACGAAAAATACAAGTGTCTAATTGCCCTATATTGCCAAATTCCTAAACCCATCGCGGGTTTGGAATTCGGTAGGGAAGTGGCGGGCCAAAGCTAATATTCTACAAACAAAAGTATTCCACTATTTGATACCCACGAAAACGGGAAAACTTTGAAAAGGGTGTGTAACTGTGTAGAAAACGTAATCGATGGGGCTCGTTTCTCTTTTCCTAAGAAGCTTTAAGGCGCTAGGTAACGTGAGGAGAAAATCCCAAACAGTTATGGCGGCATTGTGGGCTTTTGCCTTTGAAAAAAGGGATTTTCGAATTATTAAAAAAGGGATTAAAAGACTACAGCATTTTCCAATACAAATGGACACGTATCTACGTGCTGTTTGTAGAATTTTAGATGCTTAAAATAAAAGAAAACTGTCCCAGTGCAAGCTGGACTTGCATGTGAAGGGTTCAGTACCTACCATATATCGAAACATCAGACAATTTTTTTTTTTTTGCTTCTTTGATGTCACATGGGATTGAAGCACAAAATTAAGTTTGTAGTTGAAAAATTATTCTTCACATGTACATCGATCACGGTCTTGTTTCGATTCTTAGGCAATGTTTGCAATTGTATTTTTTTTTTAAGAGCTTATACTACAAATTAACGATTTTCGATCTTTGATCTTATGCTAAGAGACCTTTTTGTCAAATTATATGATTCTAAGTCAACGGAAAGTACATTAATAGGTTTGATTCTCTTGTAATAGTGTAGCATAAACCACCATATCTTAATTGCGAAGACTTAGAAATTAGATTTGTTTTTACAGCTCTAAGGAATAGTAGACCTAAGTATTTAATATTGATTTCAACTAGATATCTCCACATGTAGGTACTTGAGAAAAAGTTTTTTACAAACAGATGAACAATGAGGTTTTCCAACACGAGTTCCTTTTTAGGGTTCCGTACCTCAAAATGAAAAAACGGAACCCTTATAGGATCACTTTGTTGTCCGTCAGTCTGTCTGTCTGTCTGTCAAGATCCTTTACCTTGTGAACGCGTGGAGGTATCGAGTTGAAATTAAAACCATTAGTCAAGTCTGCGGTCCCTTGATGCTGTGTAAAAATCAAACTTAACGAAAAAAAAAGATATGGTCGCTTATGTTGCAAAAAACGTATATTTCGACAATCTCAAGGAAATTAATACTCATAGGGTAGTTCCCGTTGACCCAGAATCCTGAAATGTGGCATAAAGCAAGGTGTTATAGTACAGATATAGGAATAAATCTGAAAACTGAAAATTTGCAGTTACGTCACAAAAAAAAACTTTTTTTGCGATTCGGAAAAATCTTCGTAACTCAATTCGGGAATTGAACTATTTTCATAGTTTGTACGGAACCCTCAGTGTGCGAGTCCGACTCGCACTTGCCCGGTTTTTTTCTTTTTAAGGTAGAGAGGTATCCTAAAAACGAACCCTAAAAAAGAGGAAGTAACTTCAAAGGAAAAACTAATATTCGGAGACATTCACAGTACACAGCACATTCTAAACGACAACGTTTCATACAACTGCAATGAACGGATGAAAAAAATAATGAATTAGGGATACCTAGCACCTTAAAGGGAGCTCGCAATACGCGCCATATTTTGTGTTCTAAGTTTAAAATACTGTCAAAGCTTAAGTTCAAGGAGCTTACATTTGCCCGGTAAGTTGTTCAGTTAGCGGTGGAGTGAAGGTTCGACTGCATTGATCAATCGCACCTAACCTGTTTCGTTTTAAGCGAATTACTCCGATAAAAGCGCTGGCACCGCGGTACCAAATTATTCACATGGAACAAAGCAACACCCACCTTTTCAGGCAGCCGTCTGAATTTCCAAATTCATTGCGTCGTAAACAAAAGGACGATTTTTAAAGCTTCAACGTGAGTGTTTTGGTGGGACGGGCATTTTTTCTGTCATATTTCACCTTTGCTGGGCTTTATGATCGATTCGGAGTTGTTCGTACGAATTCGTTTGTGATCGAAGTTTGATGTATGATGGGTCTATTTTGGATTATGAGTTCGTGACTGCACTTTTTTTTTGGCATCACTCTTTTTTGGCATCACACAGTTTCACCATCTACTGACCAATCTTAACTCTTCTATATCCATAGGTCTAGAAGAGTTAAGATTAGGTTGATTTATTTATAGGGAATAACGAAAGATTTGCTTATTTTCGATATTTACAGACTACTTTATGAAGAACTTCTTAATAACGTTTTTGGATAAATACCCTATAAATAAAACGCTCAAGATTTTATAATCTTTACGGCGTTCGTTTGGTGTTTATCAAAATGGCGCGATTTTTTATTTTTATTTTATTTTGTTTATTTACCCTTCACAAAGTTTTCTTATACTAGCTTTTAACAATGCTTACGAAATCACGCGAGAACGCGTTCGCTTGGGGTTTGAGTAGTAGATATATAATCATGTTCCATTTTTGTTAACTGAAACATTACTGAATCTTTCTGTATCTCTTTTTGTTTGTGTTTATGACCGTTGTGCTGTGTCTGTCACGAATAAAAGTTCTTCTATTCTATTCTAAATTATTGTACCTACTTGAAGGATGGACATTCTAGGCACGCGTCACATACAAATCTGTGCAGTGTTTTTAAAAAAATCTGTTCAGTAATTTAAAACAGTATCGTCAGTTCATTTAACTTTTGAAAATTCAATTTTCCGGCTAGGTAGCAATTCACTTGTGTTTGACTTGCAAAAAGAATACGACCAATACTATTGCATGTATCTTTCATATCCAGAGTATTCCCTCCATGGATTCACATTTTAATTAATTTTCTAGTGCAATAGGATATTAGTAGAGTTCATAGATATTCCATTTTTATTTTTAACATTATATTTTTTAATTTTAATATTTGTCCTTATTTTTTTTAAGGTGGGATATCATCTAATGACTTCTCACGTTCTAGGGCAGAGCGCGAGGGCGTGTCAGATTTTTACTGACTAAAACCACACCTATGCTCCTTCAGTTGCTCTTTGCGTTCTAGGACCACGCGTATCATTTTGGTACTTCTCCCCATGGCCCCAGCAGGCATCATGGCAGTCAACATGACCCATAAATATGTACGTATAGGTTTTATTTATGTAGTATGTTTATGTATTGTGTACTTGCACGTTTTTATGTAGTTTATTTCAGTTTCAAGTATAATATAATTTATGTTTACGAGTAGCCTATGTTCTGTTGTGCATACGATTTATCCTCATGTTTAAAATTTCATAATATACATAATAATAGGTTTGCTGTAAGAAAACCCAATTGTGCGTTAAGCTCGCATGTGTACATCACCTGTTCTATTTTTCATTCATTGTATAATTTGTGTGCAATAAATAATATAAAGGCATCGGCCTTACTGGGCCCCTATAGTTTGCTGATATATCTTCGAGACCATATTTGTTTTTTAGTAGGTATAATGTAAGATTTCAATACAAAGTTATAAATGTTTATGAAATAAATTCATAAATATAGTGACATATAAAATACACAAATATTAGATACCCATTTCATCACATTAGTTGCCTACTTAAAGTAGCGTTGACTGTCAAAGTGTCCAACTCATAACGCACGTACTATGAAACCAATTTTTATTTACCATCCTCTTAAGTCTTATATCTTTGACTGTAGGGTGGTTTTTCAGTGATTTTCAGTGTGTTAACTTGTGGAGTAGAGTCGATGTTATTGCCTACGTGTCCGTTTGTCGGTCGAGAGACGGACTGACGTGACACGCTCTTTATTGAACTTGCAACGTCTGCTCCCAACAATGGGAAAACAAAGTTGGCGTGTTCAAACACTTTAAAAGAAATTTATTCCCTTCGGATTTTTTAAATAGAACGTTATTGCAGTACGTGACTGTTGGTGTTATTTATATATTATGGAGTTGAAATAATTATTATTTTTACCTTGTTGAGGCACCGGCGAAGAATCAGCAAACTTAAGTGGCAGTGGATGAAATGTGGATGGGGACGAAAGGTTCTGGAGTGGCGACTATATACCGAAAGAAGCAGCATTGGATGAGGCACTTTTAAAACATGGATTCTGTTGCTTCACAAGAAAGTAAAGACCGTTGATTATTTAGAAAACAGAAGCGTTAGATAAACAACAAACAATATAAAACGAGCATCTGAGAGTTGTTTGGTCCTCATAAAAACTAGCCATCTATTCCATATTCAGGCTCAAAGACGTAGTACGGAAGATATAAAGCTTTGTTTATTACCTACCTACAGCATTAATAACAGAGTGATTATGTCAATAAAGTCAGAACATGGCACACAGTCAAGAGGCGATAACTTCACGACACGACTCCGCTACGTGTTCCGGTTTTAGCTTACGTCATGGTGTAGTTAGAAAATGGTGGAGAAATCGACATTTTGGGTACGTACTGTGGTTGTTGCTGGTTGAAAATACGAAGGGTGATGGTATGTTTCTGACTATGAGTTAGTCTATGGTTTAAGAATCCCGCTGAAAATCCCGCTGCTTTTTTTTCTTTATTGATATATGCTTGCGCTTGACCTGTCTCACCTAATGATTAGTGATAATTGAACTCGCTTGCCTAGAAGTAGCCTATCAGAAAAGAGGTATCTATCTCTTTTATTAAAAAATCATCAAATAAAACTATAGTGCGCGGGGGGCGGCTCTGAGTAGAGCGGGAAGAAGTGACGACTTTTACTGTCTAAAACCCACAGTATTCTTTCAGTTTACTTTTTGCGAGGGCTACGGTAATAACTCCTTCGAACAACTTCTCTACATTAAATGTGTTCCCAAAGTTTTCGTTGAAATTGTGGTAAAGTAGTTTTACAAAATCGCATCGCGTTCTGTTCGCCACAGTCTTTATAATACAAAAAAAAATTGTATGACGACTCCATTTGCATATGGCTCCATAAGTATCAAATATGCGACCTCACATAAATTAACTGGCACCTCACTGTAAAAGTCTGCAAAACAACTCAGAGCGATATTTATTTAAAGCTACGTCACCCGTCATTTATGTAATGGCTTAATTGGAAAGTTTCGTTGAGTCGGTCAATTTTCGTGGCCGTAAAGTGGCACAAACCGAGGACTTTCTCGCGTGCCGCCATGTTTCAGTGTTTCACGCTCGCAGAAAATAACTTTGATTTTTCAAAGCATAACTAATTACGTCCGTGTACTGTACTGTAATTACTAGTAATGATAATGTACTGGAATACGGCGCGTTAAGTTACTTTGTATTTCGTTTAATACGTTGCCTGATTGCTACGCCATTTTGTTGAAACGTCAATAGCTGTTCAGGTTTTTTTTATTTATTATAGGCACCCGAAAGTAGAACAGTATACAATTTTATTCTTTAAGGAACAGTTTACTAAAATATTATTACTGATATGGCTGGTATAATTTGGCTTATAACATATTATGAGCAATGACATAATTTATTATTAGATAAAAATTATAATCACACAAAAAATATACAAAGTTAAAAAACACAATAAAATAATAATAATATAAAATATTTAAAATACGCAGACTCGTATTTGATATATAGTAATTATGAATAATATTTAACAGTTTCTAGAATATAAATTTAGAATAAAAACAAAGCCTTTGAAATTGGCAGTATTGGTTCTTAAATGGAACAAAATATTTCAATAACAACTATAGTTACCTACTTATAGGGAGGTACCTATTAAATTTATAATAGTTTCAGTTAACACAATTCATTGACGTCAAATTGAAATAAACTCGCCGACAGAAACCATGGCGTGACTAAAAACGACAAAACTTATCAGTAGCAAAACACGAAATGTTTCACAAATTCTCTCACACGCTCAACAGACTTAACACCTTCGAAAAGTACCGTAAAATAAATTCAAACAAAACCGAAATTGTGTGGAAATGCTAACGCGATACTCGAGACCAACTCCACTTCTTAATTAATTAATATCGATCGAGATGAAACTTGGGTAATTAATAGAAACGTGGTCCCCAAAACTTAGATAACCCTTTGAGAAGTTCACGTATTAATCCAGGGGAGACACAATGAAAACTCACTTGAAACGAAACTTTGATACTCGATTATAGAGCCACCAACGACACCACCGTTGATAAAGTTAGGTATTTGTATCCCACGGAATTTCCATTGTAATTGGGTGCGTTGCAATTAGCTCTGTGTTAATTACTCCAGTTTATTTGTTATGATGTCAAAGGTATAATTGTGAAATATGAAATGTTAACTATTTAGTTTTCACAAACAGCAATGTATTCAATTAAAATAATTAGTCATATAAATTATGTGTAATTATTGTATTAGTGCATAGGAAATGTATAATGTATTTTGAGTAAATAATTGGAATAATATAAATTATCACAGAATAATTACGCGGAACCGGCTAAATGCTGGTTGGATATACAAACTAGGCTATATCTACCATCACACGTATATCATTGCCTACGAAGAAATATTTATATTGTCTTGAATTCAGACATTTATTTATCTCGATAACTTCTATAATAAGACGTTTTGTTTTTTTTTTTTTGGGTGGTTTATTTTCAAAGGACTCTTCCCATACTGCATGAAACCACCGTGTGTCAGACTTTTAGTGACTAAATCTTACCTGTGATCTTTCAGTAGCCCTTAGCGTTCCAGAGTCACGATAACTCTTACCAAAAACCCGCAGCCTTTCTAAATATTGCCATCTAAATATTTTTGTGGCACCCCTGAGACCAGTGATAATGTTATAATGGTACCTCTTTCGAAATATCCTTACAAATTAAATTATTATTATATTTGTCTCGTATCACGACATTTATATACCGCACCTCCAGAAACTCATTGGCTCTCGCTTAAATGAACTTTTGTTACATATCTAGATTTGAATATTTTTAAAGTTAACGGTTTCTCTGCACGCGAAAGCTAAATTACGTTATGCATATCCTCAACGTTTTGCTGACTGTATATAAATATTTATTTATACCGTGGTTGAGATTAGTCGAGTGGCTATCCTGCACTAGGGAATTTACGTGGGCGCTATTTTATGCAACGCTGAGTATTCATCAAATGCGGGAATTTTAAATTGAAGACTTTAGTTGGCTAAGCGTTAGTACACACTGGTTTTAAATGTAAGAAACGCTGACTAAGGCCTACTACAGTCCACAGACGCGTAGCTTCATAGACGTTGCCGTTTCGTCGACAGAATTTACGTTGTGCCATCGCGTCGTGTCGTCGCAGTTTCGTTGACAGCGTTTCATAGTTTTGTATGTATAATGACGAATACGTGTCTATGAAGCTATGCGTCCGTGGTCAGTAGGTAGGCCTTGGTTCTATGACTTTTTTGAATTTGACTGTCTGTAAAATTGCCTTAAACTTTTGCTATTCATTTTACCTTCTCACTATTTAAATGAACGTAGAGAGAGTGTTCCTCTTAACATTTCACATTTAGCTAAACATAAAAGCAGAAAATAAATCTTAAGAAGGAAGTACCCGTCTTACACACGGTAAACAAAGTAAACTAAAATTTTCTACTTAAACGCGTTCAAAGATTTCTGTTCGCCACACAGTCTAAATGAGTGTCTCGGGCATGTAATCCCAAGCGTCTAGTTTAACGAAGCGTTGTGAAACTTTTTCGTCTTTGTACACGTAAACAAGCGCATTAACCCCTAAACTAAACTCTACTCTACCTTCCCGGCAATAGAACATATTTTACAAAAACTTCTTCTAGTGTCTACTTTTGCGCCCTGTTTGCGGATTTTGATGTACTTTTTGGATGCCCTCGTTAGTGCCAGTACGTCTTCAATTATTATGTAGTTTTCATTTTTTTGAAAGTTAACGAAGTCCGCAATATTTTGTATATCATAATTAGTCTTCTTTGATATATTTTCTTTGGGTTTTATTGTGCCGCAAAGCGCCTTGATTGTGCAACACAAAGTGTACTGTTGTTGTTTGCTGCACAAAATGAAACTTAGAAGTTTTTGTTTAGTTTGCAAAGCAAACATTTAAGCCTTTCTACAAACACTAGCTTCTGATGTAACAGTGCACTAGCTTCTGACGTTTTATAAGTGCCCATGTAAGCCTATGTGAAATAAAATATTTTGAATTTAACTTGAATTTAAACAAATTACTATGAACCTTAATTACTGGGGGTTTTCATAAAATCACTACAGTATATCCCTCTATTAAGTAGAAAAGAGTGAGTAACCACGTCAATCAAGTGCCGTGGACGTATGAAAATTATTTACGGGCGATGAAAAACGGCGCAGTTACGTATCGTAGCTCATATGGATTTAATTAAAACCTCAGTTGATTAATTGCGCTCTAGGGCTTCAAAATATTGACCAGCCTCTGTGAAGCATTCATAAATATACACGCGATTTTTCCTATAAAATTGCCGATGGAAAATGTTTACAGGCAATATAGAGAGGACGTAGTCTATGAATGAATATATGTGCTGCTACGGAATATAGAATGAGGTTTTATTAATTAGTTTATTGCCTTTTATTTTTTATGAAATCGTTTGGGCATTCTATGCTTTAATAAAGCATAGAATGCACAAACGATTTCAATTTTTGCTGCAAATGTTGAATATGTAATTCTATATTTAAAAAATATTGAACGGGTCTTAAGGCCATACACGCTAGGGTATACCTGACAGGTTAGCGTTTATTGTGGTTGGGTTTGATTCCTATCCAAAACAAATGTTTGTGTGATTAGCACGATCATTTGTTAGCTATGTCTTGGTGTAATTTATCTATAATATGTAGGTATGTATTTAGAAATATATAAGTATGTTTATTAGTTGTCTAGTACTCATACCACAAGTTCTACTTAGTTTAGGACTAGATGACGTTGTGTTTAAGTTGTGGATTACTATTATTATACTATTATTACTTGGAAAAATCATTCAGATACAAATTTGAATGGTTTCAACACTAGGAGTCGTCCTCTTTAATTTTAATACCACCCAAAGCGCTTTTGACTTAATCTACCTGGCATTATTCAACCTAATATTCGACGCCCAAACTCAATTTTCCTCAGTATTAATAATTCCAAGATTAATTATCGCTTTATTAACAATTAGCCGGCGCCATATTTGATGGAAATGTAATTTAAATTAACGATATTGAGCTCGATGCACGCCGCTCAAGTGTTGAGCATATTTGCTCAATATTTTCATTATGTAATTTATAATGTGTGCGCTGTAGCTTCATTTTCGACATGATCGGGGTAAAGCGGTCTAAGCTGTAATAGCATAATTAAGCGGGTAACTAACACATAGTTATACGATATAAGTACTACACCGTAAGCGTGGGCTTGCGGACTACGACTAATGGGTAGTTCACCGTCTGGCCGTCCGGTAACCATCCGGACTGAACCCGAGTCGTCGACGGCGCGTAGTGTTCCACGCGCGCCTTAAAAAGATGTCACAAAACCGTAGGGGCCCAGCAGGGCTGAAGCATACTAGGGCCTGGATTGACTTCCAAAAGGGAAACCTAAGGTCCAGGAACGGTAGGCAAAGAAGGAACATAAGTGTGCTTTTAGTCAGTAAAAGTCCGACACGCCCTTCTGCTCCGCCTTAGTGCGCAAGAAGTCATTGAATGATTTCTCACCTTAAAAAAAAAGATATAAGCACTAGGCTACGAATACTCAGGACCGATGTTGTTAGTCTTGCACATATAGTACACATTATCAATCAGTTAGTTGTCTCCACTATTCTCAATGACAAGACATCTTTTCATAAGAGAGAACGCTTCATATGTCAGCCGAACACAGTAAACCATAAGTAGTGGACGCGGGAATTTTCGAAAGAGTTACGGTGGCCCTGACGCAAAGGGGCAACTAAAAGAACTACTGGGTCTTGGTCACTAAACGTCTCAGACACCTCACTCCATCCAGAACTGAAGAAGGCATTTGAAGATTTCCCACTTCATAAAAGGCTCTGGGCAGTAGGTTCAACATACCTTGCTTTTTCTTGTAGTATACGGAGATAGACGCTCAAAGGATTAAATAAAAGTACTCATTTGACTTTTCGTCCAATATACCACAGTGTCTCAAGACGAAAGTCTATGACCAGTGCGTGTTGCCAGTGATGGCTCATATGGCTTCGAAACGTGGTCGCTTACAATGGGCCTCATTAGAAGGCTTAAAGTTACTCAAGGGGCAACGGGAAGGGCTATGCTCGGAGTTTCCTTGCGTGAACGCGTCAGAAATGAAGATATCCGCAGGAGAACCAAGGTTACAGACATAGCTCGAAGAATCGTCAAACTTAAATGGCAGTGGGCAGGGCACATTGCTCGTAGAACAGATGGTCGATGGGGACAACAGGTTCTGAAATGGCGACCACGTACCGGAAGACGCAGCGTTGGAAGGCCTCCTACAAGGTGGACCGATGACCTGGTGAGGGTCGCGGGAATCCGATGAATGCGAGACGCACAGGACCGGTCATTATGGTGACATTTGGTGAGGCCTATTCCCAACAGTGGACGTCTTTCGGCTGAAATGATGATGATGATTTGACTTTTAACAATTTTGATTCATTTCGAGTTTAGGCGCCATCTTTGTTTTCATACGAGTAGGTGAATCATTAATCCTCAGATGCATTAGGGGACAAAAGTGCCTCAACTGGACGCACAACGTTGCTCAGTGACCTGTAACTTGGCCTCTAACTGTTTACAACGCATTTACGTGACGCGAGACATACTTTTAGATAACTTGACAGTGTTGCGCGTCATGTTGGGGGACTTTTTGTGTATTTGAGACTTTAGACTTTCAGAAATCTATATTGACATACATCATGGACAACCTTAAAATTCATTAAACTTAAAAGTATTCATTCCATTTTAAAACTAGGAACGTCTAGTCAACTTTTAAAAAATGTAAATAAGGTTTGCTGCTATGCAACCAATTAATTTCATTTCATTCGGACTGGAATAAAACGCTAGAGCCAAGCTAATTATTTAAGACAGGCAGACAATGCAAGAATTTATTAAAGGCCTTGTTCCAGCGTCTTCAAATGCAGATGCTAGAACATTCTGAACGTCTGTTTTATTTTACTTCAATCACGTAACTCGTGTACTAGATAATGGTTTTCACGGAGACATTCGAGACGTAAATGACATAATAAAAAAATCTATCTAATGTACCTGTTATGTAGGTAGATTTTTTTTCAGCTAACCTTTTTTTCTTACTGTATATTTAGTCTTTTTGTAATAGAACATAAGTAATTACGCAACGTAGTCATCGTTCACCTTCGTAAAAATTGTGTAAAAATAAGAGAATATAGAGGCCTTGTTACAAACAAATAAGTACTTTATTTGTTTGTAACAATAAAATGGAGCAATGGATGGATTAAGTCTCTATTTCAATGCAGTTTCCATAGTTAATAATAATAATAATCTATATGTGTTTATATTGAATAAAGGAAATAATAATAATAATTTATTTATTTCCAAAACTTCAAAATACATTACATCAATGTGGTCTCAGCCCCTGAACTAGGACAACCTGTATGACAGGGGTTGAGGTATCTCCAGTTACAATGATCCGTTAAGTGTAAACTGTGCGTCAAAAGAAATAAATTACAGAAAAAAAATAATTAAGGTAGGTAATTGCCAAAACCTAAAGAAAAATAAATTACTATATAGTTATTGCAAACGTCCAGTTTTTAGCGCAGTGGTGGCTCAGTGATAACAGCAGGATTTGTAAGTCGTGGATTCAAACCCAAACAGGCCCTTTAGTCTATGTCACCACTGCTCTCAAAACGGTGAAGAAAAACATCGTGAAGAAATCGATATGTCCTAGACCCAAAAATTCAAATATATATACTCGTATGACATCCATCAACCCATACTGGACCTGCGTGCATATCCTCTCTCGTAGAGAGAAGGCCTGAGTCTCAACAGTGAGAAAATTATAATGCTGATTATGCTTTATCCTTATTTATTTTTTTTAAGTTTTGAGGTTGTGAAATCATCAAATAAGTTCCCCAGCTTTATAGATGGAGTGAGAAGGGGTGTCAGGTTTTTACTGAGTGAAAACCACCAGTGTTCTTTTGGTTGCCATTTGAGTTTTAAGACCACGGTGTTTCTTGCGAAGAATCTTGTAGCCCGCAAATAACACTAATTTTTTTGGAACAGTTTTTAAAAAAATAGTGTGTTATTTGCGGGCTGTGAGATTGTTCGCAAGAAACACTGTGGTCTTAAAACTTAAGAGAGATAATTAAGCAGTTACATATGAAGTACCAAACGTTTATACTCAAGCTTTATAAAGCCATTTAGAAATGATGCTTAGTGTTATAACAAATGCTCGCATGCTTAGCAGGAGCACTGCTGTGTCCCCAGACACTGCATGTAACATAATGAATGAACATCTTGAAAGTGGTATGTTTAGAATCAGTTATTAAACGTATAAATCTCTACCTACACCATACAAAAAAAAAAAATTGAAAAAAAAAACATTCTGCCTGTCTGTCTGTTTCAGCTAATCTCCAAATGGCTGGACTGATTGTGACGGGAATTTATATGACACTCTTATTTTAGGAAAATAATACGGGTTCGGCTCAAAAAAAGAACTTCTTGGAATTGTGACCAAACGGTATTGTACCGATTTATGAGTCTGACACAGACAAAGTCGCGAGCACAAGTAAATGATAAAGTTTATTAGTGGGATTCTCCATTATAGTATTAAAACTTAGTACCATTTTTAAGGTTCCGTACCTCAAAAGGAAAAAACGGAACCCTTATAGGATCACTTTGTTGTCTGTCTTTCTGCGTATCAAGAGCCTCTATCTCGGGAACGCGTAAAGATATCGAGTTGAAATTAAAACCATATACGCAGGTCTGCAATCTCTTGAACTTTTAAAAAATCAAACCTCTAAGTTAAGGAAAAAAAAGATACAGCCGTTTATGTTGCAAAAAACGTATATTTCGACCCTCTCAAGGGAATTAAAATTCATGGTACTTCCCGTTGAACCAGAATCCTGAAATTTGGCATAAAGCGAGGTCTTATAGCACAGGTATAGGAATAAATCTGAAAACCGTAAATTTGTTGTTACGTCATAAAAAAATACTTGTTTTGCGATTCGGAAAAATCTTCGAGACTCCATTCGAGAACTGAATTATTTACATAGGTAAGTTTGTACGGAACCCTCAGTGCACAAGTCTGAAGTGCACTTGCTTGCAGTTTTTTTTTAAATCTCATGCAACATATTTATCGGGTGACAGGACAGAATGGAAGAAAAAAACGTGTTGCGCCGACCCCAAATAACACGGGACAAGGGCAGGAAGCTGATGATGGTGATGTGTATCGTTATAACGTGGTTATATAATTATGAGTTATAAAGAATAAATAAAACGCCATCTACATAATTCTGTTTATTTGAGAATAAATCCACTTCAGTGAAGTTTCTGAGTCTCATGTTCTTCCCATGAAAGTTTTGAGTGAAAAATTGCAGTAATAATTTTCGTGGAACTGCGAACGTCTTTGTAATTAGATCCCCGACTGAACTTCAGTTTCCTACGGTCGTTTTCTTAATAGCTTTGTTAAGAACTTATTTTAATCATTCAGATCTTCGTGTAACCGAAATTCTTTTACGATTAAACGTAATTACACCAGCTTTAATGCTTTAATTATGTACCTACATTTTACAGCCTTATTGCAGAAAAGTTACAAAAAGGAAAAACTTCATCTGCGGTATTCTTTTAACCTTTTTTCACATTTCCATAATTAACATTCTTTAAATTTATCTTTCTTTTTAAATTTTTTATCTTTGATATTTCTTAAATTTACTTGGGAAACATCTCGTTGTTAATTAGCAACGCCAATTGTGTTAGGTTCTAATGAAAACGCAAAATTTATTAACAGTTAAGAATTCCTGTCTACAAGTTTGCAGTTATCTTGGCAATAAATTTAAAGATCCGACTACATGATGGCAGATTAATGAGTAAAATTCGTAAGAAAAACAAACAAAACTTTCTCTTATTAGTTATCTAATCTGTTCTGAAATTGTATTATAATTTGGTAAAGTTAAAAACTTGATTAACTACATAAAACATCATTTATTTTAGATTAATCCTATTCAATTTACTTTTCGATGTTTACGAAAATGTGTTCGTGCGTGCCTCGAATTCGATGAATACTTTTTTGATGAACATCTAAATTAAATGAAAACAATGGGCGTCTTCGTTGCTTTTGTAATAAACAAAGGTTACCAACAGACAAAGTTTCATTATACAATGATATAGCCAACAAAGGTACAAAGGTATGAATAAAAGTAGATTAATGTCTTCGTCAGAAAGTACAGTCGACACATTGAATTCGAAAATACTGCCCATATTAAAGATTCAAAGCATTTTATTTCAAATAAACCATTTACAGGCACTTTTGAAATGTCAAGAAGTCAGTCAGTCAAAAACAATGATGCTAATTGCACATTCCAAAGCGTAGATCTCTATGGAGAAGAATGTGCAAGAAACTCCATGGACACTCTTTTCAATCATGGTTTGTAATTACAATTATCTCTGTTACATATTTCTTGTCGCTATCATGTGAGAACAGTTTAAATAAAGTAAAAATAAAAACTAAATATAGATATTAAAATAGCAACTGGCAGTTAAGACATGACCAGTCTCAACTGACAGCGCCCGTTCACGGACATGACACCACTCAGCTCAACCATTTTGAAGGGAAACGAATGATCCATTCCATGAGTGAGACATTTGAGTGAGCATGATGAGCATTAATAGATATAAAGGAACAGTGTAATAATCGAACTATGGCTAGAAAGAAACTGAAATCTTTGAAGTCAGCTAATATTTTCGTGAGATCATTCAATTTAATTTCCGAAAACGGTTCCTAGAGTTACCGTGGCCAAAGAACGGAATGGGCAAATGAAATTGGGTTTTAGTCAGTAAAAATCTGAAATTTCTTTTGGCTCTATTCTAGAGTGGGAGAAGTCATTTGATGATTCCCAACCTCAAAAAAAAAAAGTATATGAGATGAATAGGTTACATGCAAGCGTGCTTCAACGTCGACCACATCAGTGCTCACCATCAGGTGGGATAGTGGTCAAAAGCAAACCTATCAATAATAAAAAAAAAAACAATAATTTGAAATACTTAGAAAAAAAAAGGTGTACTACACAGACCCTAAATAAAGAAGGATAGAAGTTTTTATCTACAAACAAGAGTATGCCGCGAGAATTGGCTGGATGCGCTTGGAGAAGGCCCTTTTCCTAACAGGAGACGATTCTTTTGGTTGAAATAAAGATAATAATAAGCAAAAGGATGAGCTACTCAGCCTTTTGACACAAACACGTGTATTAAACCTCCAATTTTGTTACTTCAAGTTCAAAAACATAAGAGCATCGAATATTTCGGTCACGTCCCCACTGATCACAGGATTCAATTTGCAGTACAAAATAATACAATTTTGCGTCGACGAGCCCCGTATCGATTTATGCAGAAAATTAGATTGTAACCTGCTTTAAATCAATTAACATCGCCATGACACGGAATACGTACACGGGATTATCGATGCCTGAGATTTTTCATGTAACGCTGCTAGCTATAAAATGGCGGTCTTTTTACCAAACTTTAGCCTTTACTGGTTGTCTATAATACTGTTGTTGAAGGTTTGTTTGTATAACCAAGTGTGTATATATATGTTATTCCCTCACGCTTAAAAGGATAAACGTATTTGAATGAAAATTATTAAAAGTGCTTGAGGGTATGTAAATATTTTTTACTGATGATCAGCTGTTCATTTACACTACATATAAACACGTTAGGGGCAAATACGGGATTTCACCACACTTTATGTCATGTACAATGTTGCTACGCAATCTAATAAAAACTTTTTAATCACTTTATCGTTGTATTTTTATTTTTAATCCGTAATTAGTAAGACACCAATACCATCAGAACAGACGTCAAAACGTCACTCAAGATAAAGTTATTATATAGTTATATTATTTAGATAAAATACTTTTAAGTCAGTATAGTTTTCTCTTGAGATAATTTTCTACTTTCACGCAGACGACACCACTGTAGAAGCTAGATCATAAATAATTGTGATCTAAGATTAATCATTGTTTTTACATAATCAACCTTAATACAGGGTGTATGGGACAGGTTTGTATGGAGAGTCCGATTTTTTATTTTCATTTCCTGAAAAAAAAAATCTTGTGGAAGGTGGTTCAGTTTCGTCTACTGAGCAAGCCCTTAAAGTTTGCGGAAACCTGTCCCTTACACTCTGTATAGTATGTAACAGCGGATTACTTCCTCAAGTGAATGAACTTAAATCAATCAGTGTTATTTTCATCCATAGCTATCTGGCCGTGACTTTTTCAGCCAGCCTCCTAAACTGGGGAAGCAAAGGTTTAAATCACTCGGCCTTTAGAAAAAAGGATGGCGTAACTTCTTGTACTCAGATTCACGACTTCCAACATATTGGGGTAACAGAAAGGCTATATGGGAAAAGGAAAGAGAATGATAAATGTACTTTTACAAATTGCGTTATATTCACTGGATTTTTCTTTTTTTTGTTTCAAGAAATAATGAGAATAAATGATTGTCATTTTACCGTAAACTTTTCATACGATAATTTATCTGTAGGGAGAAGAAACTCCTCAAACATAAGGGACAAGGGGACAAAAGCTTGAATAAAATTTACTTTTTGACAACAGTAAAACAACAGTCGTTTAACTTTTCGTGTTAGCGTTGATTCTGGTGCCTTTGTTTCCGAATATCGCTTGTGTTTGCTGAATTCTACGAGACAGTGAACTATTCCCGTTGACGTTGCCATTCTGTTAGCATCCACAATTTTCACATCCATTTCTCAAGAAGATATATGGCTTGGATATTGTCTTTATATTACTTGATAGTTTTGAGATGAAACTACGCTGAAATTGTTATTGAGTTGTAGGTACCTACTCAGTTTTTTTTTTTTTTTTAGCCCACATCACTGTTTTCTTCCTTTTTTACCCGAGTGCAAGAAAGGTTATGTTTTCTTCTTTTAGCCCAGAAGGAGACTACGTTAACTGCGGCATCGACGGCACTCATTAAGGGGATGCAACTCGACAAACATTTTTACTGTTTTTCATACAACCGCTCTTACGCGGTTATGACGATATTACACATTTTTCATTAGATATTTTGGAAACACAGTATCTTGTGGATCTAGGCTTCTATTGAAAGCAAATTATAAATTTGTGTAAAACTAATCCAATAAAGACCTCTGAAAATCTGCTATTTTGCATGAACTTTGACATTTAATAATTTATTCAAAAATTAAAAAAGTCAAAAAAGTATAGCAATAGAAGCCTTGCAAATTTAATCAAGATTCTAAATGCCGACAATTTTTTTCAAAAACTTTGAAGGGTTTAAAAAAAAACCGTATTTCCTGGAACAAGTTTTGTAAAATATTCGAGTGTATAAACACCTGCGCTTTGAAGGACTTACCTCAAGTGCCCACTTGGGGTACTCCAACACTTGTGGCCCATGTTCTGAGCAAGGGCACCACACTCAAATTGGGTACCCGACGGATCCTATAAAACCCCATTTTGCCAAGTTATATTTGCAGCGTCTTACCTATATGCGCAATCGATTTAGTGCTTTCCATATAGGTCATAGGTTCCTTGCGTGATCACATCAGAAATGAAGATATCCGCAGGAGAACCAAGGTTACAGACATAGCCCAAAGAATCGCCAGACTTAAGTGGCAGTTGGCAGTGCACATTGCTCGCAGAACAGAAGTTCTGGAATGGCGACCACATACCGGAAGACGCAGCGTTCTAAGGCTTCCCACAAGGTGGATCGATGACCTGGTGAGGGTCGCGGGAATTCGACATATGGCGACACTTGGGGGGGGGGCTATGTCCTACAGTGGACGTCTTTCAGCTGAAATGATGATGATATTGATATAGGCCACTGTAATTCACGTCCATGTGGCAGATGTCCCACTGCTGGGTAAGGCATCACCCATCTCCTTCCAAACATTTTTGTCTTAAGCGATCTCAGATCAACTCTGCCAAGCGAACAGATAGATCTTCCAAATATTTTAACTATGAGCCATAACTCCTTTTTGTTTATTTGTAGAACCTATGAAAGTAAAACTTTATGATGTCTTGATTCTGTTCCATCAACTTTGCAATTTTCCGCTCGCTGTACCCATAAACGTTCCTAACACGGCGGCCAACGCTAGATTATACCACAAAGTTTAATCGAAACATTTTTATCTCTCTATAAACTGAAGGCGGGAAACGCGCAATAAACACGACCAGTATACAAGTTTTCAGTTATGAAACCATAATATTCTTCGCGAGTTTCCAGACAGAGTACGAATAATCCTACTTGGAGAACTTTCTAATAACGGTCTGCTCTTTAGATTCATTGCACCTTGCAGAAAAATTTCAAAACTTTTCCCGGGGACTTAAGAGATGTTTGTGGAACTTTTAGAATGACATTAATCTTAGTAATTTCTCACCAGATTTGAAAGCGTTAGCTTAACACTTTGCGTTTTTGGATTAAAAGTTTTAATCATTAGATAGAGTTGAGATAAGCGAGTTCGCTTAGCATGTTTGCTCAGTATTTTAAATGAACTTTCTGTCAGGAAATCCTGTTAGATGGTTTCATTTATCTGCTTTGCTGGAGATTTGTTAGTTTAGCTAACTGTTAATTTATTTACACAATCACATCTATAATAACAAGTATCTCTGAAGACTGCGATAAAATAAAAATTCTGCTTAATGTTTCAGTTTAAAATTACGCTAAAACTAAATTCTTTTTATACCCTATGGGTAAATTTATATATCCATTATGAAACAAAATAATTTAAAAATAGGAAAGCACTACTTTGTTAAGTTTAAAAGTTGAATATCTTCTCGGCGGGACATCGACAACGCTCTTAATTAACTTATGATGAAGAACTTCATTTTCGAGAAATACTCGCCAAATAAAGAAGGCATTTTAGCTGAATTTTGATTAAATAAAATCTTTTGGACGGCAATGAAGCAGAATTTAATTTAAATTTCATCACATTCTAAGAAAACTGATTTAGAATTGAATTTAGAAATAATAAGTACGCCTGTGAATGTCATTGTTTTGGGGAATTTATTTATTTTAATACTAAATGTTTTATGGCTCGTAAAAACATTCTAGTGAAATAATATTTAGGTATTTTTCTAAAAAAATAACTTTTAAAAGGTCGTAACATTTCATTAAATAAAAATTTATTTTTTATAAAATGCTTTGTCAACTTTGGACAAAGCACAAATGAAGTCACCTTGTTTTTTCTGTGGCTGCATTTATAGTTTTGGTAAAGCTTTTGATCTCATGTTTAGTGAGAAATTAGGTCACTTTGGTAAGTTAACAAATTTTGATTTTAACTGGATATATTCCAAGAAACACAGCACATAGGACATAAGGCTCCCTCAAGTGTCACCTTATCGACCAGGATGTGGCGATACTTGCGGGAGGCCTATTTCCAGTAGTGGACGACTTGTTGCTGTAACATATCATGACACGATTCAAAATTTAAAAGAGATTTATGATAAAGTTAAACATTGCAGGATCTGTAACGCAAAGGGAAGCCTAGGGGAAAAGTAGGTTTTTGTCAGTAACAGCCTGACAGCTGACAGCTCTGGGTGGAGCGAGAGACGTTATTTGATGATTTCCCAGCTCAAAAAAAGAATATGTCATGTACATACATATATATGTGGTTTCATAGGGTACCAACCTACTATTACTTGTAAACTAACTTTGCAACATAAATGCATGGAGTAGCAAGAATATAGTAGAGCTTTTGTTTCTTCTTTGTTGCTCTGTTTATTCCCCAAGAGGAACGGCGTCTACTTTCGAACTCGCTCCATAAAAAGCATCTTGTAAAAAGACGAGAAGGTACAAAACCAGAATAAAACAGATGCAAAATAACAAAGTGAACTGTTTTACTCGGTATTACAAGAGGTTTTAAAAACTTGCATAAGTAAACAATACTTTGTTAGTTTCTCCTCGGTGACCTGTACCAACTTTACCCCGGTGGAACTACCATTGAGTCCTTGAAAATAATGCAGAGACATAATTCGCAAGCTTAATCATAATTTTATTATTTGATTGATTTAATTCATTGTATTTTTTGGAATTATTAGTGTGTGTATTGATCTCTAATATGGGTACCTGAAATAAATGAATTTTATTTTTATTTTTTTTATAAAGAGACCCAATTCAAAACAGAGGTTATTTGTCTTTACCGTCGTGTGCTTGTGGAGTGGCCTCAAGGAGATGTCAGCAAACCGTAGGGGCTCTGCAGGGTCAAAGCCAACTAGGGCCATGGGTTCGTTTCTGAAATGAAAACTCGGCCCCGGTATGAAAAGCAAAAAAGGAACAGGAGTGGGTTTTTAGTCAGCAAAAGTCGGACACGCCCAAGAGCGGGAGATGTCATTAGATGATTTTCCTACCTAAAAAAAAAGAGCAATGGAACTTCTGAAAAAGTTACCCGTAGCCCTAGAACGCAAAGAAAACTGAAGGAAAATAGGTATGATTTTAGTCATTAAAAGTCTGACTTGTCCTCACACTCCTTTCGAAGTGACATTAGATGATTTCGTAACTTAAAAAAAAAAACATCACCATCATTTTAATATCTATACACTGCGCTGCGTATATATGGAGCTTTTCTTTAAAAACTATAAATATAATATTTCTAATACCTACTTAGGTTTAAAAAGCTTAGCACTTTAAGTTGATGTATCGGTATGGAGTATTGATCACACGCTAACTTATACTCGAATAAGCACTTATCGCTAAAAGGAATACGTTGGTACCAACAAGTAGGTATATTTACTGTCCCACAGTGGGAAATGGTGCAATTTCTTCCATTGTTGGCTCTGAACTACTCCTCATGTACCTAAGTTGTCCCACTAACTCCTTTGTGGTCTACCGCAATCCCTTCTAGCGGTTTCAGGGCACCAATTTTG
Organism: Mythimna impura; assembly: GCA_905147345.3. Classification (NCBI taxonomy): domain Eukaryota; kingdom Metazoa; phylum Arthropoda; class Insecta; order Lepidoptera; family Noctuidae; genus Mythimna; species Mythimna impura. Next base: position 12,795,613 of record LR990351.1, read on the forward strand.
TGTTTTACGTGTACATTGCTCGATCTTGTGCTAAGAAATCTATTTTTACTAGCCCAAAAGTAACTTTACAGTACTGTGCTTGCTGGGAAAAAGAAATTATAAACACAGTTTAGCAACTATATTCATATTATTGATAGGTTTTAATTAACGACTAAAAAAAAGTAACTTAAGCTACTAAAGATTTTGCGGGGATTTTCTGGAAAAGAAACCCATGGTCCTAGAACGCAAAGGGCAACTGAAGGACACAGGTGAGGTTTTAGTCAGTAAAAGTCTGATATGCCCTCGCACTCCGCCCGAGAGCGCGAGATGTCATTGGATGATTTACCACCTCATTTGTGATATTTTGCTTGTATTATTACACAACAGAATCTTCATCACCGTAACGATATCGTATATAATGAGTTTATTTCCAAATACACTTCACTGATGTCTTTTGTCATCCACTCACACTTTTATCTCTACCAGCAACTTAGCAGTTTTAGGAAAAAGACAAATTGTAAAAAATGATGATTAATTTTTTCCATCCCAAAATAAACCCAGACCTGCCTATTACGAGAGGAAGTAACACAAAATGTACATAATCATCCACCAGTTAACCTTTACAACAGATTGGATGGAATGCGGTCTAGTGAGGTGAAGTTGAAATATAAAGGCGGTTTCGAGTAGATACCGCCTAGCTCCGGGCCAGTGTAGCCCAAAGTGAATACCGTACTCTAGGGACGGTAAATCCGTCGAGCAATTGGTAATTAATTTCGTAGGCTTTTAATCAGACAAAGATGTTTTAGTAAATTAAAGGAATTAGATATATCATTATACATACAAACATAAATAATAATAATCGCTTATCCACACACCCAACATCTTCGGGTCCGCCGCTCAGCTCCGCTTCGAAGCCGCCGGGACCAGCGCCAACTGTAAATCCAGAGATTCCGATCGCTGCAGTGGGTCGAGCTCAAGCGACAAATACTTCTCGCCACCAACGACACTACCACCTGCGCGTCGGCGAGGAAGAGGCCGACCTCCACCCAACTTGGTACCTCGAAGCCCACTGGCCTCAGGTAAAAACTAACTCTTGGGTCAAGCAAAGTGTCAAAATTGCATTTAGAGCTTAGTTTGACTGGCGGCAGCTCCAGCACGATTAGCAAAGAAGATGGGATAGCGCAAGTGTATCGAAAGACAAAAGTAACGTCCCACACTACTCCATCCATCTTCTATGGAAATAAAAACATATCTACACATCCAGTCTCTTGCTATCCTTGCATGCCAGGCAATGGCGTTTCAATACAGGCAGAATGCCGACGGTGGTGTTGTTAATACTATCTGCAGAGCTATGCGACCTGCACTTTGACTGCATGCCAGATTGTAGACTCTTAGCTGACATATATTTCCATATACCTGATATACTTTAGTATAAACCACAATTAATCACGGAGAAAATAAACAGTCGATTTAGATAAATAAAAAAACAAAAACTCATTTTCGTAGTAGAAACTTTGAGAATTTCTACCGTCCGCTGTCCTTCATTTACTAAACATGGCCTTTTAATCAGTCACTATCATTTGTAAGTCTGTTTTCATTGTAAATTCAGCAAAACGGCATGCGCTAACCGGAATTAATTCTGCAAGTTGATGTTAGTGCTGCCCACTTTAGGGTAGACATGATCTATCATCTACCTTCCTGAGAGAATATTAGTGAAGATCAGCTCCCCTAGCGAAGTTACAATCGTATCGTTCGCGCCGAACGACTCGAGTAGGCCACGCCTCCGATTCCTTTGTTTTGACCACGTGACTGAAACAAAGGAATTGGAGGCGTGGCCTACTCGAGGCGTTCGGCGCGAACGATACGATTGTAACTTGGCTAGGGGGGCAGGCAATTGAAATTATGTAGTCACTCTTATATAAATGTAAAGGCGAAAGATTGTATGTGCCTATGTGTCTGTTTGTTACTCCTTCAAGCTCAAACCTCATAACGGATTTGAATGAAATTTGGCACACGGGTAGAACCTTATCCTGGAATAGAACATTAGATTTTTTTTTTAACCTAGGAGTGTGTTCCCTTAGGATAATTTCTACTTACATCCCGGCAAAGCCGCTGGCAGATGCTAGTCAATATATGTGTAATATAGTAAGTAATTGGTTGCTAATTGAAACCTAGGACTGAACTGCATTTCGAGCTTTTTGGAATACTGTGAGTATTTGGGTATAATATTGCTTTAGGGAAGTTACACAGATCTAAGTTGAATGAATAATGAAGATAGATAAGATAAGATATTCTTTATTTGTTTAAAAAATGTACACATACAGTAGCATGCAAGATTGAGATTTGTTGTTTAATTCCAGTCATGTTTAGCCGTAAGTGTCAGCGTACAAATATTTATAACATTGAAAACTAAAATAATAATAATTCTTCACACATAAAAATATCTAGGATTTCACTTACTTTGTAACTTAGAGACCATTCAGTTCGAAGTTATTTATAATCTTATCATGTCAACATTCAAAATTATTTAAAAACAGTAATGTCACACAAATACAAGAACAATGTCAGAGATACAAAATATATGTCAAAATTAGAAGATTTATGTCAAATTTAACAGATTTATGTCAAAATTTACATTATTGATGTCAATATTACAAAATGTCAAAATATAGGATTAATATGTCAAAATTACAATATAAATGTCAATATTATCATCAATGAATATACAACTCTTTTACCCACAGTACCAGACAACATTATTATTTCAGTCGAAAGACGTCCACTGCTGGACATAGCCGTTCCCTAACAATCACCACAACGACCGGTCGATGTCAGTAGTCATAAATTATCCTTTAATTTATAACATTCATCGTGTAAAGTTGTAAACACAAATTTTGTATGTGGCTATTGAAAGCACTTAGTTATTTTAAATCTAATAAAAACCATTTATCTTTCTCTTCTACAGTCGTGGATTATGACAGCACTATTATTAGCTTTTAAAAAGTTCAATTTCGTTCACACTTTTCAACGGAAATATTAGACGCAAACTATTTAGAGCCGATAGTTTCGCATAAACTAAATATCAAAACTAGTTTTGACATCCAGTTTTCAAATTCAAATTGAGTTCCAAATGTTTCGTCCCGAAGGAATGACGCACATGAACAGCAAACTTTAAATTGAAACGTCATCTATAATATTTGTATACAGTTGCTTGCAGATTATGTAAATGTTTGTTTTCATAATGAAGCCTCAAAACTAAGTAATTAAGTAGGAGACTCGAGAGAACTGACGGCACAGTCTCTACAGCCAAACTGAAACATAAGTCTGATGTTAATCGCAGTGAATATAAAAGGATAAATCGTAAACTGAGACATTGGGATTGGCAAAGGCCCTCGAGAAAAAAGGTACCCGGCAAACAAATAGAGCGTAAAACGTCATATCATAAATCCCACTTACTTTGCCGCTATCCAACGATTTAGAACTAACTCGCAGTTATAAATTTTCGGATACGCTACCGAAAATAGCTATGCGGCGAAGACCTGGTGTGCAGCCAAACAGATGAAATGTAGCCCGTCGACGCTCCATTAGGAATTAATGGGCCGATTCGAGAAATGTCATCTTCCGGTAAATACTGTTCATAATTCATTTCGTAGTTGACAGGCACAGGGTTCGGTTCCGGACGAGGTCCTTCAACAAAAACAACGACCAACCTGCGCCTGAAAGTGATTCATTCCGCAAATTATCCGTTGAAAAGGCAATTTTATTTGTAGAGATCTCTTCTCGAGACTGTTAGGCGCGCGGAGGCATTTTTAGAGCCACAAACCAGCTTGCTCTTTATAAATTACTTTAAACAGAAGTTTTCAGACATGATTTTTCAAGGCAATCATGTTTTATTTTTTCAATTGCATGTCTGCGAATGTGAACGAAATTGCTCAGCTCGGCTTTTGAAGTCAAAACCTAATATTACAAATTTAGCTGTCATGTTGCCATTCTTAACGATGTCATCGACCTCTTACTACGCAGTAACCATCAACCAATCCCAAATCATACCATATGCATATTGAACCACCGCAAATAATTCATGGCATCTAATACATCGCTGCCAATATCGTAATTATTGGTGCAAATATAATCTCCATGCAGATATATTATGTACCTACAGTCAAAAGCTAATGTGGCGTTTGTGTTTACACTATAGTTTAACGCAACAACTATGGTTGTTACGTTAAACTATTGTGAATCGTTCATTGAATAGTCATGGTGAATGTCACTGAGAGGTCACCTCAAATGACGTTTGTAGTGATCCTTAAATTTTTTTTACTAATATAAAATATACATCATTTTAATTGTTGGATCGCGCCATAGCATAGCAAGCAATCAAGGTCTTTAATTTCAGCTTTCATTTCGTTATTTGCCTATATTGACGAACCATGAATATTTCAAGCATATTAAACAATGAGCTATGAATTTCCTTGTGATAAAAATAGTGTTTTTGATAATATACAATTATCTAATGGATTTTTCTGCTCTTGGGTAGAGCGAGAGCGCATATCAGACTTTTATTGATTAAAACCACGCCTATGTTCTTTCAGATGCCCTTTGCGATTAAGGACCACAGTATACTTTTCAGAAGTTTTTCCATAGCTCTAGAAGGTATCGGCCTTGCTGTGTACACCTCCACCGTGTCCTCCGGGCGGTCCGCGCAATGGATATTTCTTCGGCCCGAATCCGGAACAAGAATCTCCCAAACTTACCATGTCTGATGAGGACCTGTGTCATGCGGAAGCTGAGGTCATCATGGCGCCTCTCCAGTCATTCCTCAAAAAAGGGACCTACCACCACAATCGTGGCGTGCGCATAGTTTATTAGTATTTGATTCTCACGAAGAGATGTTAGAGAAAGGGCAATGACCACATAATTGGCATGCCACAACGAAACAACTATAGTTATGATTCATAGCCGATAATTGGCCCGGACAAGCGTTGGTACTTAATCTATGAATTGCTAATATTAACGGTGCCAAAGGGAACGTGGCCAATACAACAATATTAGATTTACGGTCGCTGCACAGGTAATGGTTACGTCAACACTAATGTATTTAGTGAAATAGGTCTGTACTATATTCAGTAGTATGTATTCAGTTAGTTTAGCTACAACCTAGGGGTCTTTAAGTCAAGAGTGAATAGGTTACTTCTAGGCAAGCGTGCTCCATCGTCGGCCACATCATCGCTTACCATCAGGTGAGATAGTGGTCAAACGCGAGCCTATCAATAATAAAAAATAAAATAAAAATATCAACTGGTAAGATAAGATAGAATAATTGCTCTGAAAGTCAAGTTTAAGGATCTATTAGTGTTTGGATATCAGTCAGTCAGTAATTAACCACCTATTCAAAAACTAGAGTGTATATTGCAACTATTCACCATCATGTTAGGCATCATTATTTTTCTAATATAATGATAAAAATTAAAATGTTACTTAGTAGGTACAATACACAACATCACGCCTGTATGTACTTAGGGAAGGATAAGCCAAAACTATACTCATAGTATACTTACTCACACTTCGTCAGTTATGTTCAATTCCATTGGGTATGGGCTACAGAGAGTTTAAAGATAAAAAACCGCATCTTTCGTAAACTTACATTAAGAGCAATATAGCATACAGTAAGGTTCAGAGGTAGTTATGATATTCTCAGCTTAAAACAATTAGCGTTGGACTGGAATCCCCAAGGAAAAAGAAAACGTGGCTATTCCCGTCAAACCTGGCATTGCGCCGTGTTAGTAGAAGCGACGAGCAACGGAATGACGTGGAGCGAGGTAAAACGCAAAGCTAAAGACCGTTCGCGATAGAGGACTTCTGGGAACACCCTCTGTTCCATCTAGTGGACATAGGAAATTAAGTCAAATTATCTTAAAACAGGCCACTAAGTATTATTTCTTCTCTATAAATATAACAATATGCAACAACTCAACAGAACATGTAAAATCACTCATTTATACGATATTTATTTTTTTAAAGTTCTAAAGAAAATACTTACAGTTCAGATTTTCAGGAAATGTTCATCTTATTGAACATTGCCGAGTTCGTGGAAAATATATATATATGTAATAGGCAATTTTGTAAATTCATTATATTGATCACTGCCCATTGTTGAAAAAAAAGGCATAACATTAAAGACTAATTTCAACCAATTATAGATCTTCATTGGATCAGCATCAGGCATCATCAGCTTATAGTAGTCCACTTACTCAAATTGCATGCCATTTAGCGTGGACCACAACTGCTCTCATCTAGTTTGTGAAAATCGTCGCTCCAACTAAACTGAGACCGACTTATTCTCGTTTATTGATTCGCGGTCTCTAATCAAAAACATATTTATCCTAACCGTCTTAGGTTTTATGGTTAATAAGGTCTCATTGTCACTTCTGTTTACTTATTCTTCGGGCTACGATGACTGCTTCAGAACTCTGCAGTATCGCTTTATTTTGGATGCTTTTGACTCTGTTGAATCGCCCTGATTAATTTAAAGCATGGTCGAACTTGAATTTGTGCCAACCGTATCCATACCTTCGCTCTGTAAGTTAAAAAAGGTATGACGACTGATTGAAAACCTTAGTGTAAGGGGACAAAAAAATCCCGTTTTAGTTGTTCAAACGCAGCCTTATCTGGCAGAATTCTTCAGCAGTTTATATTTACCCAATATGAAAATTTGCTAAAGGAAAACTGGACAAACTGGATCCTGAATCACGACGATCTATTCCAACGTGTCTCATACAGTAACGCGGTAGGATAATTATGTTCAGTTTTCTAAATAATTGTCGCGTTTTCATAGTGACGTTTCAGCACGTAGAATTATTCGACTTGGCATCACAGCAAAAAAACTTTAAAACCGTGACTTGATAAGTTGATAACCTTTCTCCTGAATTATTACAGGTGTGTTTTAGTCAGTAAAAGTTAGTGGAGGAAGTAATTTGATGCTTTCCCACTTTAAAAAAATCTGCTTGTGTACTAACATATTCCATAGTGCGTTGACTCCATAGTCATCTGTAATTAGTCGGTGTGTATAGGTATTAACTACATATTCATAAAATACCGCTTTAAAGAAATATCACCGCACTTACATCACATTGAGAAATTACATAATAACCCACTGCACACCGCTAACACGAAACAGCGCGAACGTAATCCAATAAATCGTGAAAAGAAGGGAACGTGGTGCGAATCCAATATCAAAACTAAAGGTTTGTAGAACAAAAGGTTGATGCGCGGATAAAAGAATGGAACGAAAAACGAATGGAGTCGCGTTTCCAGCTTGAAACATTGGCGTGTCACGCCGCGTGACGGGGCCGACGACGCCGCGACACGCTCCTATATCAATTTCACGGATTAAACTTCATGTGGATGTATCTTCACGTTGTTATTACACGCATTGAACTTGATAAATGTATTAGTATTTTGCGAAACAGTGAAAGAAAAACCAGTGGAATGCGAGTCGAACTCCCATACTACGGAATTCGAAACACGAAAACTATAAATAGATAGTTTTTTTCTCTTTCAACTATTTGCAGTAGCTAGTAAGTTAGAAGTAGCCCTTTGACTGATGGATGGACAGACAGGCGGGCGTGCGCTTCGAAGTAGGGACCAACTTTTAATACAGGTCGACTCCTTTTAAACACGGAACCCGATAAAAGTAGACGAAATAGTTAAAGCATGCAGACAAAGCGTGGTGCTGTACAAAATTTTGATGATCGAATAAGAATGGATGGATCCGCGTTTTTGGTTTGAAACATTGGCATGTCCCGTAGCGTGACGGCTTCCGATGCGCCTCAACGCCGCACTCTGATATCAATTTCACGGATTATTCCTTCACACGCGGGAATTTTGTATTTTTCACCAAACTGTACCGTGTACGTTTGCAAGCTCAATGGATATTTAATAAATTAGTAAAACCTATTTATAACGTTGTGGCGTTAAATGATTACTGTTTATTTCATCATAGTAGTTGTTTTACCGTGTACGTTTGCAAGCTCAATGGATATTTAATAAATTAGTCGTTTATTTATTTATTTTAGGAAACTCAACAGTTTATTTATAAAGTTACATGGGTTAAGAAGGCCCACACCACTATCAATGAACAGCCCAATGTAGCTGCGTGAAAGATCATGTAAAAGTGAGGTCTACACACGCTGCACAGTGATAGCAAAATGATGACAATTATCACTTAAACCAATTACAGAGTTTCACGGCATTTATAAAACTAGGTTAACTAGAAAGTGGTGTAAGGAAAGAATAAAAAAAAACGATTGAAAGGGTAAAAATACACCATTAAGGAATATTATTACAATTCAATCAGGTGAAGAACAAAATATGAAATCCTGAAAGCTATGGTTCTTATTTTTTATTTATCATTTACCGGTCTTCATACGTACGTATCGAACTGAGCTGAACTTGTTTCTTTCAAATGCTATCTATTCAGATATTAGAGATACAGGGAAAAGATGCTAGTCAGCCATATGTTTACGGTATCAGAAATATTACAGAAGTTCGATCCCAAATCTGGTACCGATAAATTTTAATCGGCAGTTAATAACGGAGGTACAAACAAGTTTATTCTTGTCGTGCGGATAACCTCCCTCTCCGTGCCTTCTGTCGATTACTTTTTCACTTCTTATTTTGTTTTGTACCTAGTTTGCATGTTGTGAGTTCGCGCTTCATTTAACATTATTTAACCGATTTTTTTTTTAGTTTTAGTAGTATTTCATTTGACGTTTCTGCCTCCGCCTCCGATTTTAGTTCCGATATAACCATTTCTGTTACATCTCTATACGGTATGAATGAATTTTTTAAACCCTGTTTAGTTTTGGTAGGCTTGGCAAAGAAAATAAAATATTTAATGTCAAATAAATTATTGTGTTTTCTCTTCTCTCTAGTCAAACCCAAAGTAGTCTAAAATACAAAATATTTTACAAAAACCTACCTCCTCAGTTTGGATGGTCGACTTTCTGAGAAAATCATTAACATCGACGTTGGCAGAGTAATACAAAGTAAAATTGAGTGACTCTTAATGCCTTTCTCGGAAAGTGAACAAAACTCTTAAGAAGTATTATTTATACTTCTGCAGACTTAGACCAATGACGCTTCTGTTAGCGTTCCTGCCAGACGCTAAGTACAAATTGTATGGCAATGACATTATCTGTAACGTCAGTTGTGCAGTGTCTTATCCACAGCTCATGCTCTTTATTTGTCTAAGCCTGCAGGTATGTATAGCTGACATTAAATGATTGAGAGATACCTAGCTACCTACCAACAATTCATGGCCAACACCCTACTCTCGAGGACAATGTGCACACTAACCTAATTGCGGCTTAAATAGATTTGTTCTCATGTTCACTGAACGAGTTCGCAAAAGTTGCATTAAACTTTTTGTGTTATCGTAATAATTGAAATAATTGTTTTGTAACGATGCCTTATGTTATTTATTGTATTATATTAATTAATGTATTGTTTTGTAATATAAGAATGGTATACTTGTTATTGTAATTTATATTTTTTGTCATCATAGTGAAGGCAAAAAATAAAAATTTCATTAAATTTCTATACTGATGACTGTATGTTTGTTGGTATTAAGTCAAAAATAACGCAATAATTATATAACATTATGTTTTCAGACATTATAATACAAACAGTATTATTAAAACACATATGGCAACGTCTCCCCTAACACTATAGTTCCATTCCAAGGATATTACAATACAAAACCCATTCTATTGCTACCAGAAACCAAATTCTCAGCATTAGTATAATATTATTAGGTACGAAACAACACCCTCTAATAATTCTACTAATCGTAAACATAAATACAGGGGGGATTCAACTGGTGGTAGGTAAATACGCAGTTCTTGCTACAATATCTTCGATTGTTTTATGCCCAGTTTCTGGCCTAAACGGCGGTAGTCACGAACTATTTCTTTGCATAGAAACCAGATAAATAAACCATGTGGTCGATTTTACCAGACTGTTGTGTAATGAATTTCAAGAGGCACGTCTTGTAGCGGTCCAGCCGTTTTTGAGTATTAGCGAGACTAAAGAACAGCTATTCATTTATATATATATAGATTATGGATTAACATCATGGTGGGTTAACAACCACTAAGCGGCTAAAGCTAAAAACGCATTAGGTTGAAGCTACATAGGCAGGATACTTACAACTAAGACGATACCTACCTAGATACCTAAGTAGAAAACACTTCATTGTACACTAAAATTATAAAAACCACGCTTGAGCTACACTAAGGGTGACGTGCTCTAGCAAATTAACGCATAATTTTACAATAGCCGCACTAGGGATAGCTGAGATCTGAGATCGATTAATCAAAAAACATATTTTGTAGGTAAAAAAACGACTTTTTAAAACAATCAGGTCGATGCTGTGTACCGATATCAGAAACTTGAAATCGAGATTCGATTTTTATTCTGAGGATTACTCACTAGTTATGAAACATATTATGTGCGCTGTAGCCCTGTAGTGTCATATGTGCCGCTTTTTAGGACTAAGTACCTGCAGAGTAACTAATGGATCGATCTTTAGGAAATCGATCTTTTAGAACTCGTTTTATTACTGAACCGATTTTTTAAACCTCGTTTCGAATCGATTCAAAAATTGATCTTCTTTAGGAAAAATCGCCATCCCTGCCGCACTGACGCTTGGTTTCGCTGATTTACTCATTAGTGATCTCATACGAGCAAGCGCTACTTATCAAGCGTGGCATTAAACGAAACTCCTAACTATGTGACTCCGGCTTTAGGTTAGGTACCTGACGTGCCTGACATGATGTCATTTTCACACCGACGCGTTTCCACGTCATATATTTTTTCACAGACGTGGAAAGTGTCAATTTAATATCAGGAAAGCTTTTAAGCGCGAACGTGGCGTATTAAAATGAACCGCGTAACATATAAACACGTGGGATAGGTATTACTGACGGTTTTATCTGATGCCATGAAAGTACTTCATGCGAGCAAAATGTACAGCGATTGAATTTTTATTATTGGATAGACTACCGTTCGTAAAAATAAATCGCCATTAAATTTCAACCGATCCTTTTTGATCCCACTAAGGCTTCGAAGATAAAAAGACGTAATTATTACTTAAATTAATAATGTGAATCCTTTAATGAGCCATTTAAGAACTTTACCAAATCTTACAGAGCAATAAAATCTTCACGATTCTTGCAAACAAAGTTTTGTGAGCAAGTATAAATTAATTAGAAAATTGAGTTTGAGTTGACGCATCAGGCCGCCGCCGTAACAAGTTTTGTTGCCCAATTTCGGGCCCCCGCAATATGGATTAGGTCAATTTAAAATCATTACCATAATTTCTTATCAAAAACTTTCAACTGAGTTTCGTTCATGAATATTCCTCCCTTATTTGGCTGTTCATTCTACGCTGTATTATGTTTATTAAAGCTTCACAACATTCGCTGTCAAGAATACTGCTATTAAAATATACCGCGGCACTCTCAGCAAGTCCACTTCAACTACAAATAGGAACTTTAAAATATTATGTATCGATCGCTTCCAATATTCAGGCATTATTATTTATTGCTGAGCAGTACGCGGAAAGTTTGCCAGCGTTGGCTGGTATAAAATTTGCTGTAACACATCGGGGCCTCGATAGCCGGGGGTTACTTCGGGGGAACTTTTCCATTTGCCGGCAACGTCGGACGAGAGTAGTGGAGCATGCCAGTAGCACGCGCCACTCGATAAATCGTCGGCCAACGAACGATCGGAATCATGCCCTCTAGCCACGTCCACCTCCAGACAATTTGGCACAACGCTTAACTTTATAAACCATCAAACCTTCACGATTTAATTTCGTATAAATTCTTAAACAACAATTAAATTCATTATTAAATTCCTTATCTCGAATCCACGAAACTTTTCTTTAAAAATAAATTTCCTTTAGTACACAAAGTTTGTAACCGCGACGACAAAAACATAATTGTAAAACTTGGGTTAAGTCAGCGCCAAATTGCCTGTTTTAATTAAAAAACCGTGCGCCGAGGGCCCCGTCGCGCGTCGCAGATAACAATTTAATGTAATGGCGATATTCAAAGAACTCTTTTATGGACGATTCGAGGAAACCTGCATAATGAATTAGGCTCAGCAAGTATTTACTGAGCCCCACCTCCTACCTAAGGATTATTACTGACATAACGCAGACTTCGGTGAGAAAAGCCTTCACAAGGAGCTTTGCTTTGATTATTCATATCAGTGCCTTAACTTATGAAAAACTGTTTCTAGTTTCTCCTAACAGTTCTTAACAACTGAGAACAATACTTGTATTCATGAAGGTGCTTGAAGACTTTCTTTATGAGAAGTAAAAAGAAAAGGAAAAAGGTCGGTCTAGTTGTGTACCTACCGAGTTACTTATTCAAGGCACACATAACCTGATTTACATTATTTTCCAAGTTTTTCTTCACTTTTATTTACCTGTACGGCACTGGTCTCTCAAAGATATAACATGCACGTTTCGTTTGGGGACGCAATGTGGCCAATTTGCGGGGATCAGAATTTGCGTAAACCCTAAGAGAATGGGACAAAGACAAAAGGTCGTCCTGGCTGAGATTTATGAAGATTGCGGTCCCATAAAGTTGTGTCAGCGAAGTACGTGGAGTGGAAAGAAAAAAAACACGATGTTTTGTGCAGCGCTATCGCTAAATGGTTGCAAACGGATTCAGTTCCCAGCTATAACTGTGGATCATTGTCGGAAATGAATTATTACTTCGCAACTTTAAGTTGAATGCAGGCGGATAAAAGGAACAATATGCAACTTTCTGTAGTCCATTATTTAACTAGATGGTATTCAGATTTTCAAACATTAATCATCTTGATGTAAACTTGTACTATCCTAGGAATATTTTATAGACATCCGTAACTTTGCACAATTGTATGGTTCTGGGTCACCTTTCTCGACGAAGCGAACGTAGATTAAAAAAAAGATATTCGGTCTCACAATCTAGATTGCCTTGAAAGTCAGACCTTATTCTATTTCGGCTGGCTTTCGTCTCTAAGCAGTGGAAGCCCTATTTTTTGCGCCACATTTTCGTTGATAAAAATTCATTACGAGCTAGAAGAAAAAGCTAGCACCACTGAGATTTTGTATATTCTTTGAGCTCGGATTGTGAATATTGCTGTGTGTTTTGTGTATATTTGTGTTCCCTAGAGACAACAGAGTATCTACCTCGTGAATCTCTTAGAATAAAATATTTATCAAAATCATGAGGAAAATACACCAGAACGGAGGTAACGTTTAAGGTTTTTACAAAGAAAATATCATTAGCTGTTTTCTATAATACATTTCAAACGGTTTTTTTGTTTACTTTAAGAGCTATATTTATGAAATTGACTATAAAACTGAAACGCCTTTATAGATAAACTTTTTTTACTCTGACTAAAAGTGAAATATTTTCAATATTTTAACACGTCCCAAAAGAATATGTGCCTTAAAATATCGACATTTACTTTTACTTAAGACCTAGACGTAAAAAAGTCTGCCAGACGAGAAAATAACATCACATTCTTTTTTCAGTAAAATTTATGAAGTTTTTCAGGCGAAAGGCGAGATAACGAATATGAAAATCAAAGGCAACGTTGTCAGGTAAGACTCAATTATCGATGACGCCGCTAGCTATGAATATTGATAGAAATATTTGCATACTACCCGCATCGCCCGACCGATATGAAAGAAAAAACAACACTCATATGTAGATGCAATTGTATTCAGAACTTGCTTTCGCAGTTGAATACTTATTCAGTTATTCGGCAACCCTAGTTAGCGAGTCGAAGCCGGAACACTATTTATACTTTTTCATTCGAATGTTCAAATGAACGAGTTGGATTTGTTTCTGTGAAGTTTTTGACGGCGCGTATGTGGTCAGGTGATACTGCATACATAATGTCTGTCGGACCGTACAATGTACATACGAAATGTGGAAGAACTAAACTACTAACTTATTTACTTTATGACCGCAGAACGTGAGAAGATACATTAGACAGAGACTTACTACTACTGGTCTTATATCGAAATTTGCTATAAAAAATAAATTTAAAAATAAAAATATACTCGCTATATATAAGCGATTTTCACGCGCGCCTCAAGGTTCCACGCGTGCCTCAAAGAGATGTCAGCAAACCGTAGGGGCCCAGCAGGGTCGAAACCTACTGGGGCCAAGGGTCTGCTTCTGAAAGGAAGACTCGGCCCTGGTACGAAAGGCAATGAAGAAACAGGGGTGGGTTTTTAGACAGTTAAAGTCTGACGCCATCTTCCGCTCTGCCCAAGAGCCTCGCTCTCGGGCGGAGCGAGAGATAACGTCAGACTGTTGTCATTAGATAAAAAAAACTAAGCGATATTTTAATTTTTCAGGAAATTTAGTGAAAGATAAAATAAGACGACTTTCTGAGCAGACTGTATGAACTATTACAATGTATTTAATGTATTGTATGAATGTGTGAATGAGTTGAATACTCACATACTTACCTATTATCTTTATTTTCAACAACTAACTTAAAGTCAAATTCTCGCGAGTAGTTCGAGGAATACTAAATTAAATATTTATAGTTCTTGATTTAATTATTAAATCATGTTAAACACAACCCAATGTTTTGAAAGTTATAAAATCTTTTGTTACATATGGCCATTCAAAATCAACTAAGAATTATACTAAAGCCGCTGAGTAATATTATAGTTTAACAAAATTTAAGACTATGAAATAAAAAAGTAAAGATATAACAGGGCCATGTATTTTTTTAAGGTGTGAAATCATCTAATGACTTCTTCTGCTCTAGGGTGGAGCAGAAGGGCTTGTCAGACTTTTACTGACTAAATAAGCACCTCACCATGTTTCTTCAGTACCCTTTCCGTTCTAGGAGCACATGTTTTCCTTTCAGAAGTCAACCCATGGCACTAGCAATTATCGGCCCTGCTGAGCCTCTACGGTTTTGCTGACATCTCTTTGAGGACGGTTACCGGACGGCCGGATGGCGAGCTACCCATTGCACGTCGTCCGCAAGCTTACGCTTACGGTGGCTCGTAGTTGGGGTCAGCGTGAGGCGTGAGGCGTGGGCGTGAGGATGTCCGTTCCCTCACGCGTGCGGCTACCTACTCCTCTAGCATTACTGCTTCGCAGAAGGAAGCGACCGCCGCCCATTCCCTAAAGGGCCATGTAAGATCCTGCAAATTATATCTTGAAGATTTTTGTTTCTTGGAATTGACTTCTTGCTAGACACCTATGAGGTTATTGGCCGCTTAAAAGGACTTTCTCGTGTAAACTTAATAAACTAAAGAGCTGAATAATAAACCTAAAAGGTAAAACCTTTCTGCAGGCTATCTACTCACGTGACTGTAGTGTTAGCCAGTGAGTCAACTATACTAATTATGTATGTTGTTATTAGAGCACAGGTGGACGCTGGCGCACACGCTCCCGTAATAATCCCTTAGTTACTATAACGATGCCCACGGGAAGTACTTGGTACTGTTGTACACCGATATTAATTTTACAACCGTGCTAGTGTAAAATAGTAGTTCACTGAAACACCACCTACGGTCAGCAAAAAACATAGTAAAAATTGTAAAGGAAAAACTTTCCATAGCCAGATATTTTTTTAACTCAGGAATAAAAATTACGGTTTGACAGCTCGTGTGAAGAAAATATGTCAAACCACCATAACTATTGTTTAGATAAGGGTTAGTTATCTGGCCAATGAAAAATCAGGCCTTAACCTCTTTTAATTTTCCATTGGATATAAACTACATTGGTCTATTTAACAGCCAATTGTGGCACAAAAACAGCCACTATAGAGCCATCTGATCAAATGGAGTAAATCAGTACTTAGCTCACTCTTACCCACACTGTGTGAGTTTGAAGACTCGTCACAAAATAAGTCTTACCTTCTATTCTGGTCATTAGTTAAACTACTACAGACCAATAGAATAAAAATTGTTCTCATATTGACAAGAAAGAAAGAAAAAGAGTTGTGTTTTTGATTGCTAGCTGATGCTAGTGATATTGCCGACGTGAAAGAAGAAAATTGTCCCTAGGGAATATACTCCAGAGATCAAACAAGTCAAGGTCTACCAGTGTACCAATTTCATTGAAATCACTATGTAACAGAGAACAAAGTTGATGACTTTCCATCAATTATGGACATTCTAAATGATAACAGTAGTAAGAGCAAATCAAATGATCAAAGTAGTACCCTTGAATTTAAATCTAATCTAGAGTCAAGCGATGTTGAAGCCATGCTCCTTGGGAAGCCTAATCCAGCTGGTGAAACAGGAGCCTTCAGACGTTTGAGTGTGAAGAAGAAACAAACATACACAAACACTCACAACTTCCATCATCGTCATCATTTCAGCCGAAAGACGTCCACTGTTGGACATAAACCTCCCCCAAATATCACCGTAACGACCGGTTCTGTGCGTTTCGCATCTATCGAATTCCCATGACACCAGGTCATCGGTCCACCTTGTGAGAGGCCACAAACTTTTACTTTTATAATAAAAATGTGATGTTCAGTACAGCATTCTCCATTTCATCAGGTTTTTTTTCAGCCTCCACTCTGACTACCATTAACTTGAATTCCAAATTCACCTTAACATTTAAATCAACAGTAACAATAGTCGTCCTATTGTTACTGTTGATTTGAATGTTGAGGTTACCGCTTCCCCATTACGTCGGTGCGATATAACCGATTGTGAAAGTATATGTAAACACAGCGCGGCAAATTACAAACTGAAGCTGAAACAACACAGAGCTCTGACATACCTGTGTAGCCTCTGTTAAAGACAGAATTGCCTAATTAAGTATTATTATTATTTCTATAAATCTTTATTCTTAAATTATAATAAAGTATAAACACATTATATTTTCGAGAAACATTACAAAATTGATAGCTTGTGACAAATATTTGTTAATAAAATTAATTAACACTAGCGAAAAAATTAAATAAAAACCACACGAACAACAAACCCCTATTACTCCCGGCGCAAAAGTGCCCATAATGTTTGCTACGTTCCCACGTTGAATGGCAATGGAAAACGTCTGCACCAGGAACGACCCTGAGCGAGAGTCGCCACTCACTTCGTTCAGTCTGCACCCTAAATCGTGAACGAATGTTTTAGCGTATGTACTCCAAATGCCCAAAGTCTCCACTGCTATAGGCACCTTAAGGCAGATTAAGTATGAGTTATCTCACTTCACTCTTTAAAAATGTATCCAGCTCATCCATGCTCTCTGTTTCAGCTCGTTGCCGTTGCTGCAGTTTGGGATCCACTGTAAGATCATTTTAGCACATCACTCCTCTGCCACGCAGTCATGTGATCAAAGTTTCAGTCGTTATGTAGTTGTCAGTTTAATCTCTAAAATACTGCGTTCCATTGCTCACTGGCAAACCTCCAGTTACACTGTCAGAACTTTCATGATAAACCAAACGTGTCAAAGAGTCTTATCTTTCTTTTTGACTACCCCTGACAAATCTTACTATGGCTACTACCTATAGCTGAAAATTGGATGATGATGAACATGGATATTATCGAACTAATATTATATGAAAAACTTTTTACAAAAAAAAATACAACCGACTTCAAAGTAAAAAAAAACACTGAAAAGTGCAAAATAACTTTAATTTCGGAAGTCGGTGTTTCTATAATAGTTTTGTCTCTTCGTTTTTTAACACTGACTTCCGAAATTAAAGTTATTTTGCACTTTTCAGTGTTTTTTTTACTTTGAAGTCGGTTGTATTTTTTTTTTGTAAAAAGTTTTTTATTTTTCACTTTTTAGTTATGGTATCACCACTAAAAAGTACCCCTCAGCCAAACTTAAATACCTTATAGCCAGAGTGCATCTCATGACAATTCTAATAATCCCAAACACGGTTAGATTACATTAATTTATTACAGAGTTCCGGTGCCTAACTTCAGGCTTCATCATCAGATCAGTTCGATATATTCCCCCTCTACTTTCAGTCAGTCATCGACTACACGTATAAACAAAGCAATTTTACTTAATACGACGGTTCTGCTGTGATCTTATGAGGAGTTCTGTTCCATATCTTCGAAGTTCATGATCAGATCATAACAATATTTCTATGGGACCAATTCGGAAGCATAACCTATATATATATATTTTCAGAATCGGTCCACAATTGACCGAGAAATCGGTGAACATACATAAAAAAAAAAAACATACATTCAACCGAACATAATATAACCTCCTCCTTTTTGAAGTCGGTTAAAAAGCGACTGTTTGTGAGTGTGTACATTTGTATGTTTGTTACCCCTTCTCACTTAAAGAGTAGAACGTATTTCGATAAAAATTGGCACGCAGGTAGACCATGTCCTGAAAAAGCACACAAGGAATGATTCTGGGAGTATATTCCGTTGGCATAATTTTCAACTATTACGCGGACAAAACCGCTGGCAGAAGCTAGTTGAGAATAATTATGGACTGCATACAAACAAAACCTACCCGGAAGAAGCAATTTTAGTTAATAATAATTGTTGTTTTAATGTTACACAAAGCACGGGTGCTGGTGCTGCTAAATACCACCGAGCAGCTTTGGGCTCGGTAGAAAGGCGCGTGAAGAGGCTAATTGGTGATCCAGATTAAGTCCAATCTACAAAGCCTTGAGCACAGGCGTAGGATAGCTAGCCTTTTGGTATTTTACAGGATGTATTTTGGAGAGTGTGCGCGGGAATTGCATGACTTGATTCCACCATCTCATTTCTACCATTGGACAACCCGGTGTACGGCGAGTATCCACCCTTACGTTGTTGAAACCTGTACGGTCCCGACTAAGCGTTTCACCTCGTTGTTTTTTATACCGCGTACATCAAAGGACTAGAACAATTTGCCTGCTGCGATCTTCCCGTCCGCATATAATTTGGGTGTCTTCAAGGCTAGAGTGAATTGGCTCTTAATAAACTAGTGCGCCTTACCATCGACGATTGCATCACACAGTCAAGCACTAGTTTATATCAATAAAAAAAATTATAACAAATTTATTGAAACCATTCTTACAAATAATCTTAAATTAATGTAGGTCTGTAACTACATATTTGCGGGCTTCAATTATGTAGTATAAGGTGGTCCCCACACTAGGCAGTGCCTGTATTTTGGTGACGGTTTCCAGATTATCGAGTAACTCAACTAAATATTCTGTCTATAAGAACCTTACGTAAAGTACCGCACACATTAGTTACCAAGTGATGCCCTTATATACGAACAATATTTTAATTTTCATTTTAATAGACGGTGTCTCTCTTCACGGCTGGCGGTGCGTCGATTCCTTGTTCTATGGCAATCAGCCTTCGGTGATATTTACCGACCCGCATGTGAAATTCAACGGTTCATTATGCGTAGTGATGTGCGCCAGAAACAATAAGGTTGTCGTCAAGTATCAATGCAGTCATCGCTCAAACTCCTTTGACAGTGTGCTGGTGATCATACAAAGAAATTACTGGCTTTGTCACAGGAATATCAACGTAGACGAATTTTGGTACCAACTCAAATTGGGTTTTTGGGATTGAGATTATATGATAGGATGCTAAATATCTATCATAACTACTATTTTTGATGATGATTTTTTATGGAAAGATGTCCGCTGTTGGACATAAGCCTCCCCATAGGGGGGGGGGGGGGTTACCATAAACGCCACGCTAGGTAAGCGGTGTAGTTGTTGTAATGCATAGAGAATGCTGCTGCCCATTTTCTGGCGACACCCACGCGAAGGGACGGGATAGTGCTATTCTTTACATCTGGACACCATACAGTACATTGATGGTTGCTAATGCATTCATATGTATATATTAGTTATGATAGGTATCGTCAACGTTTCCAATCAAGTGTTACCGTCAAAGTAATTATCTTGCAGGTGCTAACCACTCAGTCTACAAATTAATTTATTAATAACAATCTGCTACGTACTTCATGACCACATCTTGCTAAACACGGTAAACGCATTAATACACTAACTCAGCCTATTGTATATAAATTGATTGTGTTAGCGCGTAGAACTAAATACAGCTTCTACACCGTAGCGAATGTGCTACGTGGCGTAGCACTGCTACGAATGCTACGGTTATTTCGTAGTATTGCTACACGAATTTTGGTACAATATTGGTATTTGCTCAGCTGTTATATGTATCAGAAGATATTCAGTGCTGTATTATGCTTTGGTTATGCTATGTCACATCTTTTTCTCTTGTATGTAAGCTGCTGTAAAGTTCGTAGCGATTTTTTGCTATATCCAAGGTACGCCAAACGTGCATAAGAATCGTCATTCTTTGTGGTGGTTTAATAAATATTACTTTTTGATACCGATGGTTTGATGCAGTTGATTCCAAACGCTCATGAAGTATAATAGCAAAGTGCCAATAACTAGTAAATGACAATGAAAAAATTTTTATTTCTTGAGAAGTTGAAAATAAGTCAACATATTTATTCATTTAGAATAATAAATTATTCTTGAATTATTATATTATTGATATGTTACGAGGTAATGCTGTAAAATAACCATTTTGGTCTAGTTCCTCCTAACTAGACCAAAATGGTTATTTTCATATTTAAATTTTGTGCAGTCTCAACTATAAATACACTTCGGAGATTTCATAATAAAAAAATACGCGTAGTAAACACGAAATTGCATTACCCAAATGGAGATTAGCTAAGACCAGCAAGTGATTCTTAGTAAACAGCATACGGTTTTATAACAAGCTGCCAAAGGCGGTACTTAACGAGGGAAAGTCCAAAACTCATATTAAACGTGTCCTAACCAAAAAAGCGTATTACAAGCTTTAAGACTATGTCGAAGACACGCTTGTTTGGCAATATATTATTTAGACCTCAACTACCTTAAATTCGTTAGTAATTTATTTGGTAAACATTTTATTTACTGATAATTGTAATTATTTATTTTCATATTTTTTTGCTTTTTTATAATGTGAATTTAAGAACACTGTAGACTCCGTGAATTCTTAGATTGCTTCCTATTAAGACTCTTTTTTATTATAATTATTTTTATTGTGCTTTTGGGTATAATATTGACTGGTCTACACTGTCCACACATAATATCTATTAATACTGTAATATGGAAATATTGTAAGATCAACAAATTTTTAATAAAAGAGTAACCATGGAGTTTCTTTCCGGTTCTTCTCCATAGGAAACGACCAATTTGGCACCGTGCACTAGCTTCGAACGTTTTATAAGTGCCCATGTAATCTTATGTGAAACAAAAATATTTGAATTTTGAATTTTATTAAAACATGCTAAAACGGCTTTTAATTAAAAGTGAGAAAAAAAAACTTCTCGTTAAATGTCAAATTGGCACCTTACCGTCGATATGTAAATTTTTTTCAACGCTGTTATTTGCTGCAACGTTGACATCACACTTATATTTAGTGTCTGACCGAACTTTCGGTTTTGATTTCGGCCCAATTTCGAAAAAAAAACAAGTTAGGTTCAGCCACCAAAACTATGGGAGGAACCAAAACAGAATAACTTTTCAAGGTGAAACCCTGCCGATAACCAACCAGCTTGAGTTTCTTGGTATTATGTTAACATCTACTCTCAACTTTGGGCCGTACATCGAGGCAAAGGGTCAGGTGCCTAAAACGGTACAAACTTAATAGTTTCAATTTCTGAGCGTGATCACATGCTGCAGTGTTTTCCTCCGAGAGAGAAGAGAAGAGAAACCCGGGACAAAGGAGTTGTTTTAGTAAGTAAAAGTCTGATACACCCTCCCGCGTCACACTAGCGTGGAAGAAGCCATTAGATGATTTCTCAACTTAAAAAAAAAAAGTTGCAGTATCTTTTGTATATTTTTTCAAAGTGGTCTTTGACTTTTAAAAAAAATAAACTTTCCTCTTTTGCTGAATGCAAGTAAAAATATGTATTTTTTCATAAAATCTACATAAATTAAACTACAAATAAATAGTTACAACATGTACATCGTATAAACTGCAATGCATGAGGAATTTTTAATATCAACAACTGAAATGCTCTTGCTCGTCTACAAAAGCCAATATTTTTAGAAATTTAATATCAGGAACTCAAGGGAGTGAACACAATTTCCGTAAAATATAACGCCTTGGGTTTTCATATAAAATAAAATAAATGACACAAAAATACAGGTTTTTAATGAATGTCACGCCAGTCATCAACGTTTCCTACTGGGGCCATGGGTGATGCGAAAGTGACCCCCGGGGCCCTGGAAAAAAATGGCAAAGAAGGAACAGGAGTGGGTTTTTAGTCAGTAAAAGTCTGACACTATCTCACGCTCCGCCCAAGAGCGGGGGATGTCATTAGATGATTTTCCCACACGAAAAAAAAAAAAAAAAAAAAAAGTCATCAACGTTTCAAATTTAAATTATATGGTTGCTTTATCAAAGATCGTTTTATTGGCTGGATAAATTATCCAATATTCAATTGATTTATTGAATAGAAAACACCTTACGCCTGATACACAATAATAACTAGAACTGGCAAAAATTCGTACTAAAGAAAATCTGTGTTAAGTGAAACTAAAACAAGTATGTTTCGTACTCCTACACGTATAAAAATCTGAACGAATTTAGATGAAATTTGGCACACGGGTAGACTGTTAGAGGTAAATTCATCATCTTCCTGCCCTTGTCCCGTGTTATTTGGGGTCGGCGCAACATGTTTTTTTCTTCCATTCTGCCCTGTCACTCGTCATACTATCACTAACTTCCTTTTCTTTCATATCACTCTTCACACAATCCATCCATCTTTTCTTTGGTCTCCCTCTCCCTCTCCATCCATCCACATGTAAACTCATAACTCTTTTAGTAACATGCGTTTCATCCCTCCTCTTCACATGACCATACCAAGACAAACGATTCCCTTTCAACTTTTCAGTCACTGGCGCCACTTTCAAACTTCCCCTAATATACTCATTTCTCACTTTATCCATTCTCGTCACACCACACATCCATCTTAACATTCTCATCTCCGCTACGTGCAATCTTTTTTCATCCGTCTTTTTCACAGCCCAACATTCTGATCCATACAGTATGACAGGCCTTATCACGGACTTGTAGATTTTACCCTTCAACTTGAGGGGCATCCGTGGGTCACAAGTTGTTCCCGTGACCTGTCGCCATTTCATCCATCCTGCGTTGATCCGATGTGTTACGTCCCGGTCTACCTCACCATCCCCTTGGACGAGTGACCCGAGATACCGAAAGTCGGAGCAGATCGGTATGGGTGTTCCAGCGAGAGATAAAGGCACTAGATTGGAGAGACCGCCGAAATCGCAGAACAAGTATTCCGTTTTGGTTCTACTCAATTTCAGGCCAACACTCTCCAGTCTGTGCCACCACACCTCCAATCTGTTCTGGACCTCTAGGCCACTCTCGGCAACCAACACAATGTCATCGGCAAACAGCATACACCAGGGAGCCTCTTCCTGAATGTCCGACGTCAGAGCATCCATTATCATCAGGAAGAGGTAAGGGCTGAGAGCCGACCCTTGATGTAAGCCGACAGCCACATTGAAGCTGCCAGTGGTGCCCACTGTAGACCGGACTTGGGTACTGTTAGAGGTAAATTGTAAATAGAAAACGAATGATATTCTGAAATAGCACATACTTTTATTATAACTTTTTTATCCCGGAAGTTTTCTTTGTGATAGTTTTCTTCTTTTATGTGGGTGAAACCATTGGCACAAGCTATTTAAGAAATAAGTCATGTCAGGCAGCTCTAGGACTATAATAAAGACTTTGAAAAAAATTTGTAATAATAAAACAATTCACGTTAAATTTAAATCACGCTCAATTTAATACGGAGCCATCGTATACTCTCAGCGAAAACTTGTGTAAAATAGAAACGGTCACTATAAAACTAAAAATAGTACCGTAGTCTACCTTATACGAATTACTTTAAGCAGAGTCGGGTCCGATTTAACAATTCACTAGCACGTGTGGGGTGCTAAACAAGTTAGTGCCATTTGAAATACACGGTAATTCTCCGACGTGTTTTTCCGACGTCGGTCTTGGGTAGTCTTTGAAAATAAATACTCAGTTTTGTTTTCTTGAGAGGATTTAAGTTAGTATTTTTGATCGGGTGACTTTTTCTGGTGTAAGGTGTAAAGGAATGAAAATTTGAAAATTGCTGTAAGATTTTTCTGACCAACACCAGAGGAGCAATCTTCATATTTTAATAGGACGTTTGCATTCTTATCTTAGTTTCAAACAGTCAAAAACACATCTTATTTTTCTAAATTTTGACTACATTGATTGTCGTCCAGATAACACTGCCAATAAAATTTAACGTTTTTTTTTTTTTAATTTACCTTCTGTTTACAAGTCAAATTACATTTTGAATAAATTCGACTAATTTTATTTTATTTTTTATTGTACACAAAAACATACATGGTACACGATGATACAGTTCCTTTCCCAAGGCAAGCTTAACTCAGCAATGAGATTTCTCCCAGTAAACCTTTGAGTTACAGAGAGAGAACGTATTTGAGGGTACGACATCCAGTGTACAATATAAACCTACATAACTAAACCTAATATATAATTATATCATATACACCACAAATTTTTAATTAGTACAAATACTTAAAGGGCTTATTAGAAAAGGTCTTGTTATTATCTAAGTAAAGTCTCAATAAATAATATTCATAAACAGCAAAGTTATTAGCGTTTGTTTATATCCCAAAAAGTCACTCAATTTATGGAAATATTGTACAGGCCATTGATTATGAATGATGATCAAAATGGAAAAACACTGCGCGTATTTTCTATTAGCAATTGTTATGAACGATTGATTCAATTATAAATTTACCAATTATGACAAATTTTCGTGGACAATTATGGGATTTCGTTTTTTTAACTTTTGACTACAAAAATATGATCAGTAACGGATAAAGCTCGAAATTTTTGTACTAATTTAAAACTAGGGGTGTATAATTCTAATATACAACGAGTTGTTTTTGATATCCCATAACTCAAGGTTATATTCTATATGGAAAAATCATACTAAAAGTCCTAAAATATGTGGTCCAAGAATGCATGGTTTCGAAGATATCATCAATCATAATTAATTTAGATCAAAAATTGTCACCCGTCTGTCAAATCTTTACTTTTGAGACGTTGCCAAAGTTCACAGTAGTGTAGTAAAGTTATAAAAAAAAATATGACAGCGTAATTAATGACATTACATATTTACGCTGTCATATTTCACGTAAAGGTTTTTTTTACATTAATAATCGTGAACTTATCGAATTATTATGTATGGAAAATTAAAACAAAAAAAGCACGTTGTATAATACACATAACATACTGATATTATATCAATAATATTTACGTAATATCATTAGCATTGCCACTCAACGTAGCAATGCTGCCAGTTTTCTGCAGTGAATAGTAAAATGAAGGGAAGTGTACTTCGACACCTTATTATTATTTAAGTGATATATGTACAAACATTTTGTTAATCCCTAATAAACAATCTTACATCAGTATCATTGTAAGCATTATTCATAAGAAATGTACAGGCGACGCCGCCGAAGGCCAGTCGCTCCGTAGGCCCCACACTGGTCAGTGCTATCGTGTCGCGAGTTGACTGTATCCCATAACCAAGTATAATTAGGAACTATTGTGTAACCAAATAAAACATCAAGTGAATTCTCAATCCGTATATTATTTACCCATCCTGCACACAAGAAATACACCAGTATCCACAGTAATTTTATGTACAAAAACCTATATTTCTAAATTCTCAGTTGCGATTTCCTATACATTTCCAAGGGTCACATTGTAACAAAATGGCTGTGGTCCTTGCATAACTAATGGTCTTAGAAAAGCAACATGTTTGGACTGTCGGTCGGCCTCACACAATCAGAATGACGAATGAGAGCAAATAGCTGTCTGAATGCGACCAAATCTGTTCCATTGTCCCTCTTTGTTTTATGCATCGTTGATAGAAGCTACAATCAACGGGTTTGTGGTTTAAAAGAGGCCTTCCTGATTCATCTGTCATCAACCTATGTAAGTATGGTTTAAATACTTTAAACGCGAAAAAAGAGATTATGCCTGAAAACTTTGTTAGCATTCGGTAATTTCGTGATTTACTCGAATATTTTACAAAACTTGTTCCAGGAAATACGAGTTTTTTTAAACCCTTAAAAGTATTTGAAAAAAATTGTCTTCATTTAGATTAGTATAATAATTATTATTATAATCATCTTGATTAGCAAGGCTTCTATTGTTACAGTTTTTATCGACTATTTTATATTTTGAGGAAATTATGAAGTGTTAAAGTTCATGCAAAATAGCAGATTTTTAGAGGTCTTTACTGGATTAATTTTACACAAATTTATAAATTGATTTTAATAGAAGCCTAGATAATATCAACAAGATACTGTGTCTCCAAAATATCTAATGAAAAATGTATAATAACGTCAAAATCGCGTAAGAGCGCTTGTATGAAAAACAGTGAAAATGTATGTCGAGTTGCATCCCCTTAAGAGGTTTCCAAAAACATACAAACTGCTATTAATCACCTTGGGTGTAGATACTCATAAGTATTCGTCTATTAATCAGGGCCATCGCAGCATGTTTTCTTTTTTCATACTCATCTGTTAGTATCGTCATCTCACTAAAAAAGAAAATTATCTCTTTTTTAGTCCTCGCACACGGGTTATAATTAAAACTTTAATTTCTGTATTTTTATTTTTGTTTACTTTATTTACATTATTTTCACATAATAGTAGCGACAAGAAATATGTAACCCAAATATTTGTAATACATAACATAATTTAAAGAGTGTCCATGGGGTTTCTTGAACAATCTTCTCCATAGAGATCTACACTTTGGGATGTGCAATTAGCATAATTTTTCTGACTGTCTGACTTCTTGACAATTCAAAAGTGCCTGTAAATGGTTTATTTGAAATAAATGCTATGATTCTTGATTTTATCTACCGTAACTTTGTCTACCCTAGCTACAACCATTAAATAATCATGCATACATAAATGCAGAACATTACAACTAAAAACTGAAGCATTTTTAGGGAACGAAGATATTTTAGAATGCCATATCATAATCTTAGCCTTCTCAGCTCTTCGACGTGACCCAAGACTTTTCTTTTCTTGCGACTTTTCTGTGCCCTATACTATTTGCACCTAAAGCTTCCCTGCAATGCGGACTATGTCATCACACTGCATCAGGTCTGGAGACCGACTAGAAAATACTTGACCCCATTTCTATAAAGATGAATACAAAAGTGTTATTCAGAAAATACCTTTTATGAATTGAGATAAAGTTTCGTTTTTAAATAGACGGTGAAAAGACGTGCGAAGAGGCTAATTGGTGACCCAGATTTGGTAAAGTCCAATCTTCATTGGAACAGTTTGCCGTCCGTACGTAAGGGTGGATACCCTTACGTTGTTGAAGCCTCTACGGTCCAGACTAAGCATTTCGCCTCGTAGTTTATACTGCGTACATCGAAAGACTGGAACAGTTTACCGGCTGCGGTCTTCCCATCCTATTATAATGTGGGTGTCTTCAAGGCTAGAGTGAATAGCTTATCACTGCTTACCATCAGGTGGGATCGCAGTCAAGCACTAGTTTATATAAAATAAAATAAATAAATATACTGAATTCCCTAAATTAAAATTAAACTAACGAAGAAATAGTTATGGTTAGTGGGAAGTTATCAAATGACTCTCCCTGCTCTGGGTGAAGTCAGAGTGATCGACGGACTTTTATTGACTAAAACCTACCTGTCTGCCTTCAGTTACCCTTTGCAGTCCAGGGCTACTGTAACACTTTCGATCAATTTTGTAAATGTTTAGCAGGATGTGTTTTAATTTTAATACTTATGTTTTTAACTTATAACCGCACATCAGTTACAATTGTACCTATTGTTCTATTCACCACGGCCGGTTAGTTTTGTATATGTGTATTTGTTCACATACGCTGTTTTTCCTATTGGGACTCTGACCTCCTCTGTAGGAGACGGAATGTGCCTAATTTGTGTAAAATGTGTGTAATTCCCCACGCAGGCTTAGTGCGGATTGGTGAATTTCTTCGAACTTTTGGTTTTAGGACTTGCCAATTTCCTTTTTTACCGTTTTAAGAGCAATAAATAAATTACACAAAGGATAAATGATGATAAACGATATTTATTTTGTAAATAGGTTTAAAAAAAACACTTTTGCACGTAATTTTTTTTTTATCATTTTAAACTAGATGAGACCGGAGTAATGCGCCTGGCTGGTTTTCAACTCGCAACCTACAACTCATAAGTCAGGGTTGTTATCACTGGGCCATTGGCTTACTTAGCTTGCACGTGCTTGTAAATAGAATATCCGTATATAAAAAGCCAAAGTCCTGACACACTCAATGACTCATCAAAGCCCAAACCCCGAAACCCTGTTGATGAAAGTTGATAGCGTTCTAGGTCCAAACCTAGAATTCTGAAATTTTGCACAGAGGTTTCTCTTGTGATTTATATAATTAATAAAAAAGGATTTTTCATAATTCACCTCCTAAAGGAATGATAAACGGGTTCAAAGTTTATATGGATAAATCTACTTTCAAATGAGTAAGCTAGTCTATATTAATTTGATATTGTCACTGCTTTTGAATCAGCTGCTCTATGAGGGCGACTTTCATCGTAAATGTGTTCCCGCAATTGAACGGTTAACAGTAACACTGGTTTAAACAAAATATGAGAGCTTTTGTTTCTACAATTTTAGACAGCTGCCATATACTCGTAGTTTACATTATTCAAATCGGAATAGCGTTATGAATAACATTGTTGCATTTTCTGTTATGTTTTTGGAATAAATCCGTTTTGTTTGCTTTAAAAATTACAATGTTTTGTTTCGTTACGTAATTGCTTTTATTAAAGGGCATTGCGTAAAAGTGTCCCCACCTACCAACAGGTTTGAAACAGGTGTCAATAGAGTTTTTTTTTTTTAATATAGCGAAATATCTATCTAATATTATAAAGGAGGAAAGATTTGTATTTTACGTTTTATTTTTTATTTTTTTATGAATTAACTCAAAAACTGGACCGACGTTAATAATTCTTTCACCAGACTAATTTTATTTCATCACTGAGTGGCATAAACTATATTATTATATTTACTATTTTTAAAAAAGAAACTATTTTTAAAGCTGCTTGTAGAAGTTATTTTTATATATTAATATAAAATAATAGCCTCGTATGAACAAATCCTATAGTGTAATTACAATAAGCCTTTTCTGTTTTCAATATCTCCGTTCTTTACAGTACTTACTAGAAATATGTAAAAATACGTCTATTGACATCGTGCGCGACAGTAGCGCCATCTCGCAATCGCAACTTTAGGGGCTTATATCAAATAGTGAATGACGTGTGCACATCGAGATATAAGTACTAACGTACTAGAGAAGACACCGTAAATTCCTACTTTGTCTCGTTCAACTGCGGCGATCGCGCCGCACTTTGTCGAAGAAAACGCGTAAGTGCCGTGATTTACATGGCGCTTAAGACCTTTTTGCCGAGAATAAATACACTTCCGCAGCAAATCTAGCGCTGTGGTAAATTAGTTATAGTTTAGACGAATTGTTATTATTTTAGCGCTGCAGTGAACTAAAGATTCAAATTACGAAAATAGGACAATTCAGTTATTTGACGTAGCTTCTCTAGTACGTTAGTACTTATATCTCGATGCGTGTGCATATTATTTTCTATAAAATAAAGTAAATAGAAATTATACAGAAAGAAAACAAATAGTAGTTTTAGAGGCATTTATAAAAAACAGTATAAGGAAAAATTAATGTTATTATAAAAACTGGTTTTGAAAATGTAAAACACAAAATTAGTTTCCAGCCCCAAACTATGCAGAAAGGAAATAAATTGGTTTTAACTGAACACGTAAGAAATATCGAAGAACTAAGAACAATATTTCTTAGTTCTTAATACGAGCAATAGTAATTCAATACGAGCCAACATCATTCGTCAAACATCGTTGATCTTAACACCCTATAAAACAAGTTTAAACGTACTCTAATAACCTAAAGACGACATGCACATTTTATGATCATTTTAATTAATTTATTACAGATTAATAATTCTTGGGTTGTCACTGGAGTAAAATGCGGTTGCGTTTATAACCAGAGCGGCAAGTGCAAACTTGAATTTCAGCATCAATTTATTTCAGAGAAGATATTGGCATCCTTACTTAACCAGATGATGACGTAATTATTTTTTTTTTCCATAATTATTTGTTGTGGTATCCGAGACTTCTGTTGTTGTGGTATCTGCAGCTTTTATGGTTATTCGTTTTATCAAGCTTATCTAGCCAGAATATTTGTGACTCGTTAACCTTCTGCTTTCGATATAAAATTTACACTGACTATTTCTACTGTTATTTTTTCCAATTTACATGAGAACAATAATGAATCACAACATTGACAAGTTTCACTCACTAAGCCCCTATTGTTGCACATTTCTGCCGCGGCATGCGCTGTGATCGTTTACTATATCCCCACCATACACTTCACACGTTCCCAATAATGTAAATAGTAGAAATATTCCTTCTTTTTTCCATAGTAATTATGATAACCACATTACTTCTATCATTAATTAGTACCTACACAAATAATGTTATTCTCTTACTGAAACTATCACGACCATTTTCCTTTTATTACTTATTTATGGTCTACTAAAAGTAAAGGCATTGACAGAGAATGGCACAATAGGTGGTAACAACCTCTCTGAAGTGTTATTCCTACTCAATTGGACGCTCTGTCGACCTATTTTCATTTCTGCTTTTTCTCAGCTACCTTGAGAGTCTTCTGCACAGCTTTTTTTTAACCTAAAAATTTACGAAAACGTGTAAACCAGATTGAAAGAAAATTTATTCAAATTAAACTGAAATTAGTTTACTTTGATCAACGTGATTAGAAAAGACCGCTCAAACAATCGCCCACTCCATTCTTTTTCTGTTGTTTAGCAGTAATTTATGTGATACTCGTATATTTTAAATCTTTATTAGGTTATAAACTCAAAATAAAATATAACCTTATATACAATACGTGATAGCGATCGTGTCTAATAGGAATTGCAGCTTTATTGGTCGTGTCGCTTAAAATAAGTACGTATTTGGGACAGAATTAGGCAAAAAAAACTTACTATGATTTTTTTTATTTCTTAGACATCCATCAAAAAGACGTGAAACTATCAATGATCCCATGAATGATAAATGGCACAGTTGGCGCAGTGGTTGAGCGAATGACTGCTGCATTGCGTATCGTGGGTTTGATTCCCATACGGAATAAATAATAATAATAATAAGCCCTGACCGCCAGTATCTTGGACCCTGTTCCCGATACCGGTGGGATACAATTTATTATATTTTTAATTTTTTTCATGGAAATATTTAAAAATATAATTTATATGTATATACAAATGAATAAACGGAATAATAATAATATTCCACAAATATTTGCATAGTCTATCGTGAACGCACACAAGAGTAATTCCTAGTGTGGGACGAACTTAATATAGTTTTATTATTATATCTAATCATAAGCATAATCAGCCTTATAATATTCCCACTGCTGCGACCTAGGCCTACCCTCTATTAGAGGGATTGGGCCATAATCCACCATGCGGGCCTAGTGCGTGTCGGTGGATATAATTTCAAATAAACATCAATTATTTTAATTAATATAGTTGTTATGTCAATAACAACTAGGTGGTAAATCATTACTTAAAACCATTATTTATCAGCGCTCCTGCTTTCTATTATAGATCGAACGTCTTCGAACGCAGCTTCGTAATGCATTCCAAGACAGCTAGGCATTTGCTGGAATTAGGTCACGATCCACCGGCTATGTACGAGAATTGCAGGAGTAGTATTGTAGACACTGATTAAGACAATCTGATTGGGTGTTCTTGTTTGTACAGGAGAGAATTGCTCAAGAGAACCGGGCAAAATGGAATGCTATAGAGAGATAACTATTGTCATAAGTCTTAGACTGTTATAAAAAATTATAAACTCTTGTAGTCCATATCTCCTACATCCTTTATATATATATCGTAGCCATATTGTAGAATTGACAGTTTCATGTTTGTATAATACAAATATATTTATTGTTCCAACAGGTATTTATATAAAATTTAACATATCTCTGGACTCCACACTAAGATTCCCTGTGTCATGGAGACCAGTCTCTTCCATTTTATCAAATCAAATAAAAATACAACAGAGAAAATTACCATTAAAATAAAAAACATTAAAAAAAAGTAAAAATAAAAAGAATTAGTTACACATGGCATGGTTTTGTGTACCTATGTGGGAGTGAGGAGTGTGTGTGTGTGTGTGAGAGTGGGGGGAGTGTGAGAGAGTGTATGAGTGAGTGGGATGAGTGTGAGTATGTAATTGTGTGTATTGTGTATATTTGTTTCATATGTTCAATATAAAGTGTTTGTATGTACTATGAATTTTTTAATATTTTTTTTTTATTTTTTTGATGTGGTCGGCCACACCCACATAATGGTTGGCCACTTCATGAATTGGCCACCTCAAAACTAACTAAACCTCGGCCATATCATGATATAGCTAATTCAACGATATGGCTACGACATAACAGTTCAAACGATTGCCTTAGGCACTGCGCAAACGTAGTCACTTTTATGTCCTGAGTCGGATACAAGCTACCAATGAATATTTGATTTCTATATTCAATATTAAATCGGCTACACCCTGCACAGATTTTTTATCTACTGGACACATACTCGTTGCCGATCAAAAATGTTCGTTGTCGGTAAATGGAAACTAAAAATCGTCAGTTGAAGACACAAGCAACATTGTCAAATTTCGTTACAAAGCTGCACAAACGGACGATTTGCAATCGGTGTCCGTATCTTGTGTGCGATACACACGTGAAACTGATGGAAAACAAGCAACGAATTGTACCACCAGAATAAGCGATCGATGACTGTGTCCGATCATAGCCTCCGGACACAGCAAATACGGTTACCAATGCTCAGGAGCAGCTACCAGTAACTGTGTTCAATCGCCGCTACACGACACAGCAACTACGGTTAACTATGATGGTGTGCCGTGTCCATAACATAAAGTGTCTACGAGTGCGTAGCCCCTTACTAGATTTTTTTTAAAGTAATATATGACTTGTATTTGATATCAAATATATAAATGTCCGGAAAGTCAATAGTACGGAAACTTGTGTCGGTGAAGTCAATAGTACGAAAGCTTGAGAACGAGTCGAAGGTGGTGATAACGTCACATCACTTTGACAGAAACGGGGCTGGCGTTCGTGTGAGCTGAGCAGATAAAAGTTCCGATCGCATGGACGTAACGTGATCCTCTTTTCTCTTTCGGCAGCTGCGTGGACAACAACTAGTATAGGGACTGTCTCCCAGCTCGTTGTGAATTGAATACCTAAAGCCTACCTCATAATAAAACAGTTACAAGGTCTAGAATAGTTTTTTGTTACTCGTTACCCGCTCATCACCCACACAAATGTTCTTTGAAGGAAACTCCCACTATGATCGGCATCCAGAAACGACATATAGGTATATATTTTTTTTAAAGTTGCTCACGCTGGGAATTACTCCTGTATAGTGAGCACGTTCACCAACATATAAACTCACATGCATAAGACACTCAGACCATCTGTAGGCTATACAAATATTTATTCCGTGGAAGAATCGACACCGCGCAACAGCTAATTGCTTATCTACTGATTTTGAACCCACCGTAGGCGCGGGCTTGTGAACGTCGAGCAATGGGTGGCTCGCCGTCCGACCGTCCGGTAACCGTCCGGACCGAGCCCAAGTCGTCGATGGCGCTTACTGTTTCACGCGCGCCTCAAGGAGATGTCAGCAATTGTAGGGGCCATCAGGGTCGAAGCCTACTGGGGCCAAGGGTCTGATTCTGAAAGGAAGACTCGGCCCTGGTACGAAAGGCAACGAAGGAACAGGAGTGGATTTTTAGTCAGTAAAAGTCTGATACTATCTCCCGCTCCGCCCAAGAGCGGGGGATGTCATAAGATGATTTTCATTTTTGAACATCCATCTGATTTTTCCACAGTATCTAATGTCTTCATTTATAACGAAATAATTTGATTATGGAAACCCTCATTCAATCGGATTGAGATTAAATAATAATACAAAGCAAAACAGGAAAACAAGCACCCCGATCATTTAAATCAGTAGGCATTTCATTACGCGATAAAAACCCGCCCGTATCAAATGTAATTTCAGTCGCGTTTCCATTATACCATGATCTGTACACAAGTTGGAAGCATAAAACAGGAGTAAGCAGAAGGTTAGCTCCATATTATAATAAGTAACTGGGAGACTTTGCTTTTTTTTACGCGAGAAGTCATCAAATGACTAGATAGAGTGGGAAGGTGTCTGATGTTATTCTCGTCCTCTTCAAACAAATGGGTAAGTATTTTATTTTTGTCATGTAATTTTTTTACAGATATTATTTTAAGTTAATTTTAATCTTATTTTTCTTAATGTATTATTTAATTTTCTACAGAAACGGACTTAATGCCTTAGGCAAGTTTCTACAATTCAACCTTTGGGTGATGCAGAGACCAACTATAATTCTATTATTCATAAGTATAATATAATTTTATAATATACACTAAAAAAAAGAAAACAAATTAGCGCTGTGATGATACTGCCGCCTACTTCTCATACATTATATAATTCATCATCATATTTTTTTGATATTTTAGTCTCATGTTTAGGTTCACGTGTTTTTTTTTTTCAAATTTCGTTGTTGTTTGTAAATATTGCAGGACTCGAATAGTTTTAAAATAATATATTATTCCAATGTTTGTAATGTTGACGATCCATTTCAATAAATTATTTAAAATACACTAGCTTTATAAGTATTTCTGTGTAGATACAAAAGACAAAATATCGACTAACTCACTGACTCACTAACGCCTAGCCCAAATCCTTGGCCCTAGAAAGCTGAAAGTTTACGTAGAAGTGTTTTTTATGTTGTATACAAAGAATATAAAAAGGTTTTTTTAATTCTCTCCTTAAGGGGCTCCTATAAGCCGATGACCTTGAACATTATTCTCCCTCTTTTCCCCTATATTATTACATTTGAATGATAAATCTACGTAAATACAGGAACGTTTTGGCGAGAAAAATAACGTACGTCTACCCGTCCTAGGGCTAGGCGACCTACGATTTGACATTTTGACGTCGTGATTTAAAAAAAAATTGTTAGCGAGAATTGAAAAAATGCTTGTACTGTTACTAATTAGTATTAGTACAATATTTACAATCATTATATTCTCTATAGATAGATATACATTTCGTGTTGGTAATTGCTTAAGTAACAAAATTTAAACATAAACAATAAACGAAAACAGTCATTTTTTTATTGTTTATAAAACAATAAATGAAAAAAAATATTTGTACAAAATTGAAGACCATGAATCAAAGTATTGCGTATATTTTTTTTAGAATTTTATGATGCACTTTTAAGGTACTTTATAATAATAATAATAAGAACTTTATTTCAGACTTTTCGATCTAAACGATACAGGTCCATATTAATGTTAGTAAGTACTTAAGAACTATGTTAGTAAACACACACAGGAAATAAAAATTACAAACAACTTTTTGACACGTGGAGCGCAATCCAGTGTCTCACAAACGGACCATCTAGTCGGTCCGTTATTACTTTTTTCTTTATACAAGTTGAAAAACGCTTAGAAAGAAACCCTTAGAAAATATACGTTTTTTTAAGGGGATGGGTCCAAAGTTTGTATGGAGGAACCCACTTTCACGCGTGTAAATATTGTGTGAAATGAACCTTCTGTATCTATCTACTCTGTGTGATACCATGATCCGTACACAAGTCGGAAGGGCTTGATACTTTGACGGGAGCGATAACGTTGTTAACGGTACAGCGATACCGCGAGTGTTGGCTTTTTTATTTAATATCGGATATAACGGTTGACAGTTACGCTGGATTTTATGAAGAGTTTCTACCTGAGTATTTGCTTTTAGTTTTTATCGGGTATTTTAAAATTGGGAAATTGATATCCAGGGTTTTTGGGGATATACATTGATAAAACTGAAACTCGTTTTTTTTAGATTAAAAACCACCGCTTCATGAAGAACTGAAAATAAACTGAAAAAAACTTAAAGTGTTATCTGAATTAAGTTTGATCAAATAATCAAACTTAATTCAGACACTTTAAGCATTTTTTTTTTCAATTTAATATTCTGTTAAGTACTTAAACTTCTTACAAACTCTGTTGTGTAGTCACCGAATCGATATCTGAAATAATGTAAAGCTAATGTGATTTCTGTGATCCATCCGAAGTGTGATTTCTGTGGAGAAGAACATGTAAGAAACTCTTTTATTTACAAAATATCTGTTACAAAAAATCCATTTGCTATACTTGCTACTAGTTACTAGTTAGTAATTTGTAACACTAATATATATTTTTAAATTTGTATACTGTAAAACCATTTCTAGCAGTATTATTTATTTCTAGTAAGGTAAAATACCTCTAAACCCGAATACTGTCACGCAATTCTCTCGGTCTGTAGAAGTGTACATGATTTATGTGGACGTGCTCGTCGCTCTAAGGGTAGGTATTGTGTGTTTATATGGACAAAGAGTCGATAACCTACGTATTTTAGAAGAATGAGCCCCAAATCCCAAACCCGCCTTTCAACAATAGAATAATCATTGTAAAGATTTCAAAAGAACTGAAGGATCATTTTTCTACTATCTAAGTATCTACCTTTTTGATAACTTCACGAATTTTCTGTGAGCATCTTTATGTATCTATATATACATATATATTTTTTTTTTCCAAATAAATACAGACTCTGTTTAAATTGCACTTAAGTTATGAGCTAGTGAGGAATATCTATATCTGAACTAGATAATAGAATCCGTACTTCAGACATCAGCAATCTATGCGCCACTTAAATATTAACAACAACAACAATAATAATAACAACATTTATGACAATTTATATTAAAGATACCGATTCAGAAAAAAAACAACTTTAAAAATTATTTAAATATGAATTATTTAAATCATCTTTTCAATCACGTCTACTGCTGGACATAGGCCTCCTCTAAGTGGCACCACAACCACTTTTCCTAAACCGGTGATTTAAAATTAAAAAAAAAATGTTTTATTCTACACAAGAAATATTCTTCATACAACCAACTCACGTGTTGAAAACTAAAATCACAATGAATAGTGACAAAGCTCACTCTTCTAGTTGAATAAATAATATGAAGTATAGTTCGTGCTTAAATTGCCTTGACACTAAACGTGCTTTGTCAGTTATCTTGAAGTTAAAAACAGAATAAGATAGCTGCGCTAGGTAAATATTATTTTATAAAACTACAAGATTCTGCCAGCATGTTCATCTGCGTGAAAGTAAAAAAAATATCCCAAGGGAACTTACCTTTGGGATAAAAAGTACCCAATACGCTATACTAGGACATGGTTTAGATAGATATTATTATTTTTTATTGTAAACCAAAAATAAAAATTATATGAGGAATATAAAATTAATAGGGTGTCACAATGGGTGGTCTTATCGCTAAAAGTGTTTTTTTACAGACAACCTTTGGATGGATTTGACAGAGAAGGAAAAAAAAGATACGCAGGTAGTTCGTGGTGTACTATTTACATATATACAATACATAACGGTTATGGTTAAATGGTTTACCTGTATACCTATATGCACCCCTAGTTTTTGATTAGTACAAAAAAAAAAATAGGGCTCCATATTACTGATCATATTTTTGTAGTCAAAAGTAAAAAAAAAACGAAATCCCAACTTGTCATATTTGGTAAATTCATAAAAGAATTAATCATTTATAACAATTGCTACTAGAAAATACTACGCACAGTGTTTTTCCATTTTGATCGTCATTTATTCATTCATAACACTGCACAACATAATCGCAACTTTTGTCTGATGAATGACTTTTAGCACATGATGTTACCTAATTTGACGTTGCTGATTCCAAATATGACATAATTTTTTTTTGTAACAGCTCTAGTTTACGAGTTAGGTATAGCTGTCACTAAAAATTCACTGTGTTGCAGTGTTAATTTGCTGATAATTGAAAATACCTTCTTCACAACCACCTGGAGATTGGCGGGAAAATAGTTTTCCAGCCAATCTTGGTGATCTAGAGAAGAACAGGGTGAGCGATTCCACCAGGACCTTCGTACGATGGGCTGACTATTGTTGGAGTATTCATAATAGCTCTCTGCTTTCAGCTTCAGCTAAACAATCAAATAAAACAAAGATTTTTTCAACTTAAGAATTAAATAAATTTGGATTATCTCTAATATTTAATTAGAGATAATCCAAATTTATTTAATTTTCTTAAAAAAAACTAGCCAAGTGCGAGTCGGACTCGCGCACTGAGGGTTTCGTACAAACTTGAAAGGTAAATTGCGGTTTACGATTTATGACGTATTAAAAAAAACTACTTACTAGATCTCGTTCAAACCCATTTTCGGTGAAAGTTTATAAGGTAATGTACATCATATATTTTTTTTAGTTTTATCATTCTCTTATTTTAGAAGTTACAGGGGGGGGGGGACACATTTTATCACTTTGGAAGTGTCTCTCGCGTAAACTATTCAGTATATAAAAATATGATATTTAAAACCTCAATATCATTTTTGAAGACCTATCCATAGATACCCCACACTTGAGAAAATTTTGAGTTTCAGTTCTAAGTATGGGGAACCCCCAAAATTTTTTTGTGAAAATCTTAATGCGGTTCATAGAATACATCTACTTACCAAGTTTCAACAGTATAGCTCTTATAGTTTCGGAAAAAAGTGGCTGTGACATACGGACGGACAGGCAGACACATGACGAATTTATAAGTGTTTC
Source organism: Mythimna impura (assembly GCA_905147345.3). Classification (NCBI taxonomy): domain Eukaryota; kingdom Metazoa; phylum Arthropoda; class Insecta; order Lepidoptera; family Noctuidae; genus Mythimna; species Mythimna impura. The sequence goes on from LR990351.1 coordinate 12,834,576, forward strand.
GTTTTTTGCCATTTGGCTACGGAACCCTAAAAACCCATGCTATATATTTTTTTAACTAATGCTGACACAGAAATTTTAGTCACGGAATTGAAATCGTCATTGAAAATTGGACTAATATCATGTAACATAGCTCAATCATCAGAAATGCTATTGTGCAGTGTAATCAATAGCCTGTACAATATCACCATAAATTGAGTGACATTCTGGGATATAAACAAACGCTAATAACTTTGCTGTTTATGAATATTATTTATTGGGACTTTAATTAAATAATAACAAGAACTTTTCTGTCCTTTCAAATATTTGTACTAATTAAAAATTAGTGGTGTATAATTTCATCGTAATCCGTTTAGCCGTTTGTTGTCAAAGAATAACAAACATACACACACACGCACATACTTACAAACTTACACCTTTTTAATACCACTAGCTGCTGCCAGCAGCTTCGCCCGCGTAATAGTGAAAAAATATCTTGAGGAAAATCCCTTAAGAGAAAGGATAAAAAGTATCCTATGTATTTTTCCAGGACATGGTCTACCCGTGTACCAAGTTTCATCGGAACCCGTTCAATAACAAACATACACACACACACATACTCACAAACTTGCACCTTTATAATATGAGAGTGATAGTGTGATGATATACTAGCTAAGGCCTCTCGCCCAATGTGACTTTTTGTAGCGATGCTGTTGCGCGTTTTGTAAACTCACGACAGCATCGCTACTAACGCGCGTTAGTCGCATTTTTAACGCGCTACAGAAGCGATGCCAACGCGCTACTAATGCGCTACAGCATCGGGACTGTATCGATGCAAACGCGCGACCATGTCGGACGACATCGGGGAGAGAATGGCGGGAAGGTGGCGCGAGAGTGAAACATTATACACACAAAAACTTCATTTTCGTGCCGTTACTGAATCGCGTTGGCATCGCGACAGAAACGCGACAAAAGCGCGACAGTATCGCGTTTGTATCGCGACTGAGAATCGTGGTGTGGGCGAAGCTAAACAGCTAGCGAGCGCTTACAGTCGCGGCATCGATGCGAACGTGCGACAGCATCACTACTGCATCGTTACAAAAAGTCGCCGTGGGCGAGGGGCGTTAATGCCCACGGCAAAGCATAAAATTATCTCACGGGAACATACTCCCGGGTTAAAGTATCCTATGTCCCATTCCAGGACTTGGTCCACCTGTGTGCCAATTAATTCTTATCTGTTCTGACTTTTTTTTTTTATTCATATAAACCAGTGCTTGACACTTTTGAGAGTGAAGGTTACTCGTTCACTTCCTTTCTTCTTAATCATATTTAAGTCTGATTTCTATATAATGCTTCCTTCTTCAGTACCATTTAAACGTCTATAAACGTCACACACTTAGGAAAACTTACCACGCTCAATGGACCGACCATTGAGCTTAGGAATCTTAACAGAAAGGAAGGAAGAAAATAAACTTCATTGCAACCAAGTCGATTGTTCTTGTTTGTTCGGAAAAATACAGCTTTTCTTTTTTCTTTAATGGAGACTTAACAGAAATATTTTTTTGGTCTAACTCTCTAAGATTTTATTCTAATAAAAAATTTAAAACACAACAATTGTTTCTTTCTATGTCCGTTATAGACTTTGAAACCATCCAACTAATCAAACAGATTTCAAAATCTTTGAAATCACTACAATCAAATTTAAAGCAAATGATTGATTGATATTTAATTTCAAATTATATTTTAAATTATTATTATTATCTTATCTAAATTTAATGAGTAATTTAAGCAATGTATACTTTCTTATTTCCAAACCGTGTATGTATATAAACAATTAGCTAGGTTATTAACTGCACATAATGTAGTGCATGTTGTGCTTTTCTGTAAGTGATGAGGCGCTTAGACGTAAGTTACTATTGTACGAATTATAATGTATTAGCGTACTTATTGTTGAAAAGCCTAATAATAAATAAATAAACAAACCGATGTGCCCCAAGCCGGAAATAATGAGAAGATGATTATAGACCATTCAAAAAAATGCAAATTTCCCTTTTTTTAAAAAAAATAAACAGAATCTATTTCTATTTTTAGCATAATAACACACGCCTGGTATTTAATAGTTCTATTCATATGATAAATAAAAGAATGATGATATGATCCTCACAATGTGAATTTATTTTTGTGCCGATTCTTGACCCTCTAAAGAGATATCGACGAAAGAAGCTCTACAATTTGTAGGCATGTGGACTATCACAATTTTTCCTTTCTATTTAGTGTAATAGCAGTCATATTAGCTTATATTTTGTTAATTCTTAATAAACTAGTGCGTTTTACTATCTACGATTGTATCACTTTTTTTTTAAGTGTTGAAGGCATCTAATAACTTCTCCTGCTCTGGGCGGAGCGTGAGGGTGTATCAGACTTTCACTGACTAAAACCACACCTGTGTCCGTTAGTTGCCCTTTGCGTTCTAGGACTACGGGTTTCCTTTTCAGAAATTCCCCGTGGTCCTAGCTAGCGGGCATCAGCCCTGCTGGGCCCCTACGGTTTTGCTGACATCTCTTTGAGGAGCCCGTGGATCACTACGCGCTGTTGACGACTGGGCTCGGTCCCGTCAATTACCGGACAGCCGGACGGCAGGCTACCCATTGCTCGAGTCCGCAAGCCCACGTCTACCGTGTCTGGTAGTCGGGGTCAGAATCTCTGCGGCTGGGGCGTGAGGCCATTCGTTCCCTCACGCGTGCGGCGTCCTCCTTCGGTAGAATTACTGTTTCGCAGAAGGAAGCCACCGCCTGCCATTCCTCCTCGCTTCGGACCATAGCTCGAACCAGGGCCCGACGCGAGAGGTCACGACGGTGCTCCGCCCAAGCGGGGCACCCTTCCACCGTATGCTCCACCGTGTCTTCCGGGCAGTTCACACAATGGTGACACCCGGGCGTTTCTTCCGCCTGAATCCGATGCAGGAACCTCCCGAACTTGCCATGTCCGGTGAGGACCTGCGTCATGTGCAAGGTGAGGACGCCGTGTTGCCGCTCCAGCCACTCCTCAAATAAAGGACATATCGCCATAATTGTGGCGTGCCCAATGATTGTATCAGTGCTTACAATCAGGCGGGATCGCAGTCAAGCACTGGTATAATGTCATAAAAAAAAAGGTTTACAGGATACAGTTTTATAACAGCCAGATAGATGGACAGTAAAGGCTTAGTAACAAGTTTCCAGTTCTACGGCTACGAAACAGTTCAAAACAACATATTATGTAAATACCTAGTTTACGAAGCTTTTCACTAATTCCCAGTAAAGGTTCCAAAGTTACACATTATGGCTTCCTGTTTTCCTTAACTTATTTCCCGAAAGTTTCAACATTAAGAGAATTCGTAACGACATCGTGTTACATAATATGTTACAATAAACATTTAATCACGGACGACATTCCGACCGAGTTACTGCTAAACAAGGAACCGAAATAAAATATTAAAACGGACCTACACGAAGGCAGGATCCCGGTAATTTGCCGGATTTTATTATTCTGTCTGAACGACCACCGGTCTTATGACCCGGGCTTCAACTTCTTTGAAATAAAAACAATGCAATTGTTGTTGTTTGACTACAATAACAAGTTTTAGTAATATTCTGGCGTTTGTTGTGTAGTAAAATGTAGCTTTTGATATGACAGTTTTTATGATCATGGTATGGTAGCATAATATACATGCCCGCTTTGTATGAATAGGACGGCTCATAGAAATATCGTTTTGTAGGAATGAAAAATATCTACGAAATATGTACATACAAAAAAATATGGATGATGATAATGATCCAGAAAAAAATGAAATCCAATACAAATTTATACTGAAAAAAGATATTTCATCCCAAATAAATTTGATGATACTTACAAATTCAGTGTAGTATTTTGTTAAATCATTTCAACGCGTAATATTTGGAGCTACATTCGGTTATAGAGTATAAAGCCTAGATTATCTGGCCACAATCTGTTGGAACTAATTTGATGGTTGCCAATCAAAATGACTAGTCTATTAACTTTATAGCAAAAGCATAATCTAATCAGGTTTTTAATGTTCCCACTGTTGGGACTCAGGCATCCTCTTTGGGAAAAGAATAAGTCGTAATCTACCACATAGCCACAATGCGGGTTGGTGGATGTCACATGTGTTGGTTCTAGGACATGCCGGTTTCTTCACTATGTTTTCCTTTACAGATTTGAAAGCAATGGTGATGAAATAAATTAAATTATTAATTTAATTTATTAAATTAATAATAAATAATATTACGCGGGGTAATTTTTTTGTTTGTACCCACGACGTAGAACTCGTAAGTCGGGGCCATTTCCACTTAGCCACCCCTGCTTTCGACTATCTCTCAGCTAGAAGTAATCTACTAAATAAATATTAAGTTAAACACCATAAATTGCAACAATTGCTATTACATGCTTATGCATACAAAATATACAAATGTTACAAACAAAAATTTATAAATTAAATTAAAATTCGTTTATTTCAGGTATTTTTTATGGCTGGAAATCATCCAATGACTTTTCCTGCTCTGGGCGGGAGGGCGTGTCAGACTTTTATTGACTTGATCGTGTTGCCGCTCCAGCCACTCTTCAAAGAGGGGACTTACCGCCATAATTGTGGCGTGCCCAATTTATTTCAAGTACCATTATGACCCAAATAAAAATCATTAACATTTAGATTAAAAATAAATAAATACAAAAATTCTATTAGTTAAAATCATTAAAAAATGCAGGCACAACTGCTCCATCTTCAATATCTCTCCAATGAAAAACTCTAACAAGACGTTTTAAGTATAACGTAAACTAGCCATAGCTAAATTTAGCTTATATTATTTATTGAAAGAATAGATCCAATCCATTAAACATCATAGTTCATTAATGTTTCATCTAAATCTAAGCTAAGTTTATAACCAGCTTAGCTTGAGTTAGACAAATACCTACCTCTGCATTTAAATCACCAAATTAAATCCCTAAAACTACAATTATCACCCCGATACTTACAGTTACCACACAAACTACAGCGTACAAAGGAAAATTTTGCATCGCCAAACCATTAAAGTTATCGGGGACATATTAAACCGTCGATTCGCTTTAAACCTGTATAACATGTAATTAATGTAACATTTAACGCAACCACTGAGCTATTTCGCGTTAACGCGAGTTAATTCGCCTCGACGCTGCTGTATTGAACGCGAGACAAACGCGAATCGCGCCATGATGTGACAGGACGGGATAAAATCGCGGATTTACGTTGCGATATATGGTACGAATGAATCGAATTTCAGATCTATTTGGTGTGTATATAAAGAACTAGTGGATATTGGCGTATGCTACTACGTTCAAAAAAGAAATAGCATAACATAAGCATCATAATCAGCCTTATAAGTACAAAATTAAATTATTTTTCTTATTTAGTTTTTCCACGAAAATAAAAGATTCACCAATCTATACACTGCAGTTTAGTGCATTGCAGAATGTAGACCACTAAGAATTTCTATTGTGTACATACTTGTATTAGTTTATTGCCTTCAATATTACATACACACACATGCATGAACTCACTCCCTTCTTTCTTTCCCCATGAGGTTTTTTTTTTTCGTTGGGTAAATTATCCAATGACATCCCCCGCTCTTGGGCAGAGCGGGAAGTTGTGTCAGACTTTTACTGACTAAAAACCCACTCCTGTTCCTTCATTGCCTTTCATACCAGGGCCGAGTCTTCCTATCAGACGCAGACCCTTGGCCCCAGTAGGCTTCTACCTTCTGGGCCCCTAAGGTTTGCTGACATCTCCTTGAGGCACGCGTGGAACAGTACGCGCCGTCGACGACTTGGGCTCGGTCCGGACGGTTACCGGATGGTCGGACGGCGAGCTACACATTGCTCGCCGTCCGCAAGCCTGCGCCTACGTTGGGACGAAATCGGGATCGGGATCCCGGCTCCCTCGCGCGTGTACGTGTGGCCTTCGCCATGGAGAGGGCAGAAATTAATCAACTCCACGAGCATTTTTTGAGGGTTAGAATTATCAAATAACTTCTCCTGCACTGGGTGAAGCGACAGAGAGTGTCACATTTAAAACCCACCCGTGTTCCTTTCAGTTGAAGTTTACTTTCCAGAGCCGCAGTGACTCTCTCGAACAATCCCATAGCCCATTTCCTACGATCCTTACAGCCAATAAATGATCATTTCACATAATAATTATATATTCATTTAATCCCGACATAATCCATTCATTAGATACAAAATGAAAATTAAAAAGAAATAAAACTTAAAAAAAAAATCAAAGAAAAGAAAGACGATCAATCACAAAATTAGATGTTCGCTATAATTACAATTATATTCATACATGCAATGTCAAATAATATGAGGAGAGCTGCTAACATGAAGCTGTATCCACATCTGTATCAGGGACAGGTCCCAATGCTCGGCCAACACTCTCAGGAGCCGCGGGCTGTCTGAGCTGCTTCGTAAGCAACTTAATATGAACCCACCTATCTCCCAAAACTGCTGTTATTTGTAAAAGACAATCAGTCAAGTTAAAATCGTTTGCCTAAACTCTGACTCTACTTACGTTTCAAATTAATTATCTTGTCGAACTCAGGATTAAAGCCATTTGTTAATCACATTGAACGAACGTTTATAATTAAGACAGATCGATTTCAAAAACTTTAGAGCTGATATTGTTAAGACGCTTGTACCAACTTTGTTTCAAAGTTACAGGTTTCTACTTGCGATGACTTTGAAGTTGTGTAACTGTCGATGAAGCCAATCATAAGCTGAGAGCTATGTAGGCAGGTATAATAAGCATATAATCAGCCTTGTAATGTACCCACTGCTGGGGCTCAGGAATCCTCTCTAGGAGAGAGAATGGGCTGTGATCCACCACGCGGGCCCAATGCATATTGGTGGATGTCACATACTTTGGAATTTTTGATTCTAAGACATGCCAGTTTCCTCTCGATATCCGCCTTTACCGTTTTGAGAGCAGTGGTGATGAAATAAATTACACAAAGTAATGCGCCTGGATGGGTTTGAACTCGTGACCTACAACTTTTAAGTCAGGGCAGTTACCACTGGGACAACACTGCTCTTCTACATACCTACGTTAAGAGGGTTCTTTTTCACTCACCTATCGTCAACATCGAGCATGGTTTAAAAGCTTGTTACTTCATCTAACGCAATCCAACGTGATGTTTGGCGAAAAGGCAACGCGAAAAAAGAGGTAATGCCTGAAAACTCTGTTAGCATTTGGTAATTCCGTGATTTACTCGAATATTTTACAAAACTTGTTCCAGGAAATACGTGTTTTTTTTTAAACTCATAAAAATTAAAAAAAACAGTCATGCGTGTGTTGCGTAAGTTTTGTTACTATTTTGGTGTACAATAAAGTTTATTCTATTCTATTCTGTAAATTATGAAGTGTCAAAGTTCATGCAAAATAGCAGATTTTCAGAGGTCTTGAATGGATTAGTTTTACACCAATTTATAAATGGATTTCAATAGAAGCCTAGATAATATCCACAAGATACTGTGTTTCCAAAATATCTAATAAAAAATGTGTAATAACGTCATAAACGCTTAAGAGCGGTTGTATGAAAAACAATAAAAATGTATGTCGAGTTGCATCCCCTTAAGAGCTACGTCGGTACTAGAACTAAAAGGATTTTTACTACAACATACTTTTGATATCATACTCACTTCTCACAACACCTAAAGTAATGAAGGTACGCCACAAAATTCAGACATATGGAATACTTACGGTGGTGGTTCGCACCTCAACCGCAACCAGAGACCGACAAGTATCTCGGTCGCTTAGGTGACAGTTCGCGTCGCGACCGGAGAGATTAAGACTACGACCGCAACAAACATCAAAAGTATAGGAAGGTTTTTGAAAAGCAATGAACTTGTAGCGACATCTATGGCGTCACTAAAGAACTAATCCTGCATCGCGCAATTAAAGTTCTCCGCGCGATTGGAACATATAGAACAGCCCGAAATCGTCTATCGCGCAGTTGCCCACCAGACATAGCACCCGTCTGGTCGGCGGATCCTCCCTTTTCAAAGGAGATTTGCTTTTGACTTTACTCTCTGTTCCGCATACCTCCAAAGACTTGGATCATGTTTTATGGAGCAGTGGACTGGCAAGAACAACGTCTCACATGACATAATTTATATCTACATCTATGTTGCCCCTTAGAAACTAAATTGCAAAATCCTGCATCACGGTATCAGAGTTCTATGCGAGATTAGAATATATAGGGGAAGGTGGGGGGATACCGTAGGATAAAGTTAAGATAAAGACACATTAAATAAATCAATATAATTATTGAGATAGAGAGATTATTACAAATGTTTAAGTATACCTTAGGCATTACTTTGGCATGAAAATATTTAAGGTTAATGTTACTAAGAACTAGAAAAAAAAACTGGGCAAGTACGAGTCGGACTCGCGCACTGAGGGTACCGTACAAACTTACTCATGTGAATAGTTCAATTACCGAATGGAGTATCGAAGATTTTTCCGATAGCATTTTTTTTGTGACGTAACAACAAATTTTTTGTCAATCTTTGGAAAGACTACAATAATCTTTCCATAGATTGACTGATGAAAAATAATAATTAGGGATACCGCTGAAAATATTGATTCCATACACATTTCTTAAGTCACTACAAAAAATTTTAAGCAACGGTTATTCAACTTTTTTAACCGAGAAAACGAAACATTAATACAACAAAGAAGACCCTTCCCTCCGTCTCCGAGATGCTTGACTTGCGTGGGAAGATAACCACCTGATATCCTAATGCTCGTTTTAAATAACGTTTTGTGAAATTGCAAACACATTTTGTCGAGATGTGTTGGAATATTTTACCTTATCTGCTCTCTTGTTTTAAAGGGCTGGGCAATCAATATATCTTTTCCAGCTCCACGATCTAAACCAAATGTTTGAAACAGGACTGGGTTCAAGTAAATAGAGCAACGAGCTCTCGTTTGCTCATCGATCTTGTCAGTGAGTGGGTTTATAAGATGCAGTATATACATGGTCAATTTAAACTATTATGCGGAACTCTGCAGGTGTGGTGGGAAACCTGAGTGTGATGTGGGTACACTACCAGTGGCCACCGTTAAGTGATCTAGTTACTGGCTGGATATTAATAATTACTTATATTTTATGGTAAATAACTATAAAATAAACAAAATAAAAATAAAATTCCACGACGAGTGTCAATACCAAGGTATCGATATCGATACTCGTTACATAATTCTACACTCGTCACATCTACGGAGTTTCACTGGTTAATTTCCATTGACTAGTTAGTTAAGTCACCAGAAACAGTCCATCGACCTCACCAAAATATTAAATGTTCTATTTCAAATGATCAACTATATACCTGCATTCTACTTAGCACTGAAGTAGGTTCTATAGACTCAGTTGTAAAGATGGACACTTGAACCATAAGGGTACTTAAGCATGCACTGGAACCGTCTTCATATGGTCATAAAACGCGCCTTATTGCAATTTTTACTGCTGCTCTAACGTAGGTTCTTAGTTATTCCAATAGTTACCTATGTGGATACTATAACTATAAAGATGATGGTTATTGTTTAATGTGTTACATTTTCAGTTTCAATAGAACATTTTCTTGGTTTTTTAGAACATGTATTAGTACAATGAATGCCTAATTTGATCACACTACGAATTACTCCTGAACCGTATACAAAAATTTAAACTCACATGCATAAGACACTCAGATTTGGAACAGCTATTTGTAGGCCATAAGCATAAGCATAATCAGCTTTTTAATGTTCCCACTGCTGGGACTCAGGCCTCCTCTCTAAGAGAGGAAATGAGCCATAATCCATCACGCGGGCCCAGTGCGGTTTCGTGGATGCCACATGTCTGTAGGGGAATCGAACCCGCTACACTTAGCGCAGCAGCCAATTGTTCAAACTCAACACGCCGTCGTAATTGAAAAGAAAATAAAATATCCCGTGATAAAACAAGGGTATTGAATAGTAATTAGGTACTTCAAAGTAACTACAACCCTATTTTAATTCCCTTAATGCTGGTTTATATACAAACGGCAGTTAGGCACTCTGTAATCAGGTAAACGGCTATTTAGCGACGTCCCTGCATTAACTTGGGTAATAAATTGATTTATGTTTCTATTCGTCTTTAATGGCAATATAAAGCGTCCTAAAACTACAATTTATTTACCGACCGCTGTGCCCGGATACCGGCACGGACCGGAGAAATAAAAATAAATAAGAAGCCAACAGGCCTCGGCTGGTCGCCATGTTTTCTTGGCAATTTCCGTCCTGCGAGATAGGGAGTCAGGAACACGTGAAATCAGAAGTTAACCCTCTATATCTATGCGAGACGACAGTGTGATTTACTGGCTTAATCGAACCGGGGTAAGCTTTATTACACGAGTCTCGGGGGTCCGAAAGCCGGTCGTCTCGTGATCATGGATTACCAGTACATGCTCGCCAATTGTAAAGGACGAATTAGGACGGTTTGATTTATCTTTGACAATGATCTGTGGTATCGCGGTTTCTGTGTAAGTTGGATGCTCGTGGTTTCGATGACGAAGGGTTATTTAGTCTCGGTTGTTAGTGCTGTATCTCTTGGGATTGCTGACGTTATAAATTTGGAGTGGAATTATTTTGACCGTAGTTTGATAAATCCTTCTTTGTGTAGCCTTTGCCTGAATTTATTGGAGTCGATTTCCAGTCTAACAGATTGCAGCAAAATACCAGTATTTTATATGAAGCGACTGCTTATCTGACATTTACAACCCAGTAATTGAGTAACACTTTACCGCTTAGCAAGATTAGTGTCAGATTTTCTAGCATGATAGCTAAAACCACGGAACAAATAAAACGAACGGCTAGCAGTTGTGAAACCAACCAACGTTTTCATTTAAATAAATGAAAAAATAATTTAAGTGTGCATTTCTACTGTAGCGGAGCTGGGTGGCGTAAAGCGGAGAAGAGCAGTGAAAAATGTTTCCAAGTGTTTCCATTGAAGTGGAGCAGGCGAGACTGGATTAGAGCTACCCTAAGCTTCGTGCTCTCCTCTCGGCACCCAATTCCATTCTCTCAGGCTCGAGGCCGCGAGTTCATTTGTTTTATTTGAAAGTCCGCTTAGCTCTACACTTAGGGTGTTTTTAATATCCTGTAGATTTCATCTCGCATGCGGAATTGCTTCGCATGCAGGTCTGCTGCCCGATATCACGCCCCGCATCCCGTGTGCGTATTCCACGCATTACAATAAATACTTGTAAGGAAAGAACATTTGCGGGGGCTACACGTACGGAGAAATCCCGCATGCGTGATGAAATCTGCACGATATATATTAAAAATACCCTTACACTGTATCCACTGATGCGGAATGGAGATTTCGAGCACTATGATTGGCCAATTCACGATCCGCTTCTCCCCACTCCGCTCAGCACCACGTCAGTGGAAAGCACTTTACAGTTTACGATGACATTTACAGTGAATGTTATTTTCTCACAGTTTTTTTAGCGTCTATCTTCAAGTGGCACTTTTATTTAGTTTAATTTACTAAAAATGTTTACCGTCGTTCATCACTTACACAAGAAGCACAAACATACCTTCTTTACACATGTCAACATTGTTTATTTTCATGTCGTGGCTTATCTTTTTGTCACGTCTTCAATAATGTATTTTTTTTTTCAAAGTACTGGACACAAAAAAAGCTGTTTTTTTTTGTAAAAAAAAATTAACATGAACTTTATTATTGGTTTTTGATCCGTTATTATTAAACAAAATGTGCCTATAAACCATCATCATCATCATCTTCCTGCCCTTGTCCCATCTTATTTGGGGTCGGCACAACATGTTTTTTTCTTCCATTCTATCCTGTCAACCGTCATGCTATCACTAACTTCCTTTTCTTTCATATCACTGTTCACACAATCCATCCATCTTTTCTTTGGCCTCCCTCTCCCTCTCCACCCATCCACATGTATACTCATATGTGCCTATAAACCACAATATTACAATAATTATTTTCATAACCATCTTTAATAAAACAAAGCAAAGAAAGTTGCTTAGCAACAAACTAAACTTAATCCTATTCGGTGCAAAGTTAATTTAAAATTAATCGTAATCATAATATAGTTAGATTATTATTAATTGCTTTTTGTGCAAAGGTGAAGGCCTCCTCTAAATAACCCTACCTTTCCCTATCTGGACTGTTTGCATCCAGTTAGAACCAGCCATTTTTTAAATGTCATTTGCCAATCTTGTATGTGGTCTTTCCGAGTGTCGTTTTTAGTTGCCCATTAGCAACAGTAGTCCTGTTTATTTTAGTGGTCATCATTTCAACCGAAAGTTATCCACTGATGAATAAAGCCCCCTTCCCTTTCCCAATTGTTGGCACATCGACCGGTTTTGTGCGTTTCGAATACCTTCAACAAACTTAACAATCTAAACTATAACTTATAACATGAACTAAAAACAAAATTCTCATTGTTTGTAAGCACTTTCAAAACAATTAAGGTCCTGTCACAACCTTACCTCGCAATTACTGAATAGTCAGACCACTTAATTCTTCATCTTAAAACCGACCTATAGGCCAAAATAATTTACGCCTAAAACTGCTGAGTATCACAATGGTCTAATTAATTAAAACTAACTTATTGAACTGATTCTTTGTATGATTTAACTTAATGAAAGAGTAATGTTAGTTAGCTACGCTAATAGTAGAAGAAATTTTGACAATTTGACAAAAAATTTGACAATTAATGAAAAAAAAAAACGAATTACTAAAAAAAAACACTGGTTTTTCTCGGTATTGTTTGTTTCTTATTTAACACCGACTTCCGAAATTAAAGTTATTTTGATCGTTTTAGTGTTTTTTTTTTTTAGTGAAGTCGGTTGCTTTTTTTTGTGAAAAGTTTTTTATTTCACACTTTTTAGTTGCGATACACTTATAGCCAGAATACCTATTTCTCATGACATTTCCAATTAACCCAAACATTGCTAGGATACATTGTTATATTATGAAGTTCTCGTGTCTACCTTCCACCTTCCGGCTCCATCATCAGATCAGTTCGATAGTACCTTATAGCCAAAGTGCATCTCATGACAATTCTAATAAGCCTAAACATGGCTAGAATACATTGATTACTTACAGAGTTCTGGTGCCTATCTTCCGGCTCCATCATCATCATCAGGTCACTTCGATGATACCATTTTCAACATAACTATTCAGAACCATTTATTTATTTGTATTGTCATAGTCGCTTAACTATCTTCATTGTGATATCTACGTGAGGGTGAACTTCCGTTGGCCATTTCTGGTCTTCTTCATCACTTCCACTTCATCAAATGTTGTTTTTTGACTGTAAATGCTTAAGTTCTCGATGAAAATACTAAAATCACTATATGATTGCCTATTGTCTATATGGTTGATTGATATATATTTAAAGAGATCCTTCGATTCCTCATAGATCCCATCATCAGAACTGGATTTTGAAAGGAAAAAAAATGGGACTAATCTGGAAGCATATCCTTTAGGGGGATTTTTTTTTGCAATTCGATCCATAAACGACGGAGTTTTGAGGTAACAAACATAAAAAAATACAACCGAATCGATAACCTTCTCCTTTTTTTGGAAGTCGGTTAAATAAAATTATTGCTCACGCTCACCGAATCTTATTTCCAAATGAACACGCTAGCTGGCAAAACTATGGACAAGAAAATACGAGCCAAAATAATTCTCATTGTTTGTAAGAATCTCCAAAACAATTAGGGTCCCGTCACAAACTTACTTCGCCATTACTGTGGAACGACAGAACCCGGTTATTAAGACCACTTAATTCCTTCTTATTGTTATTATTTCCATCTCCCTTGGTAACGTTTACCTGAAATAGTACTTCACTCAATCTTCTTGATAATAGGTAGGGTTGACACTGAATCGAGGTGAAAATGAATTATCCGCCTATGTGTTTCACAACAACGACAAGTTATGGTTTATTTAAGCCATGAATGTTTTATTTTATTCTTTATTGTTCTATTTATGCACCAACCCACACTGAGCCCGCGTGGTACATGTACCTTTTTGTCTCCGAGCATGGAGTCCTTAGTCCCAGCAGTGGGAACACTGGCTGATTATGCTATGCTATGTTTTATTTAGATTTACGTCTAAATTGTTAATTTCTTTATTTATTAAAACTTTATACACTAGTAAAAAACACTATACAAAGGTAGACTTAATGCCTTATGCAGAAACATAACATGGCAGGTGCAACTTAATAAATAAACAAACAGAAAAGAAATAAGTACAATAATAAATACATATTATGGTGAAAAACAAATCCAGGCAATCAATGCTGTGATGATTCTACCAACTACTTGCGGATGTGGTCACGTGCCTTCATCTTAAAGGACATTGATAAGCCCTTGATCCAGCCGCCTAACGAGAGCCTCCTCTCCTCCTCTGAGATGTTGGTTGAGGCTTCTGGCTATTAAGCCATTGGCTGACACAACTATCGGTACAATGATCGCCGAGTCCACATACCACATGTCGTAAACCTCGCGAGCCAAGTCAAGACAAATATACTTGATTTGTTTATCTTTCTCGGCTTTCACGAGGTTCTCATCATGCGGAACGGATATGTCAACAATCATTGTACGCCTCTCGCTTCGGTCCACCACCACTATATCAGGCTTATTGGTCACAATAATCCTGTCAATGATGATGGGCCGATCGCGGTACAAAGTGATATGACCATTATCAAGAACTGGGTCGGGCTCATCCCTGTAGTACGGCACTTACGATTTCACAAGAGAGTATTTAAAATAAATTATTATTATTAAATCTCTTGATTACAAAATATATAGAATCCGATTGGAAAGTTACAAATATTTGGGATTGACTACCTAATATTTCGGATGCACACATCAATAAGAATTGCTCCTGTATCATAATCGCCGACAAAATGCCACTATTCTGGACATATTATACTTTCCTTGAGCAGTAATTGCCCTCAAAATCTAAAGGATAATACAAATACTTATAAAAATGTAAATATAGGTTACTAATACAAAACGTATCTCAAGTGTATATTTAAAACACAGTTTCACGATACATTACCAGTACCTGTTATCTGAAAAACAGATTAAATTAAAAACAGAGGGTCGTTACGACCCTCTTCAATGTCCACAAGCAATTTCTTACAACAACGGCGCCGGGTTAAGTCACCCATTTACTTCAGCTGACTCTAATAAGTTACACAAAAGGATAAATAGGTAGCACCCACAATACTTTTGTTTCATCTAGGTTTCAGTACAAGACTAGATTACTTTTATATTTTCATTTTTTAAATCGAATTTTATATTTTGATGCTTAGTTGTGACTTGATTATGTCGTTGGTCTCATAGGTACTTGTAAGCGCGACTGTTAAACGTTTGGAGCCAATGTATGATCCAACCTGTTCTGTAATAATATTATAGAGCGGATTGGATCAAACATTGCCCCTAAAGTTTAACATTCCAACTTAGCATTTCTAAGATCTTTAGGTGAAAAGCAAATATACAACTTAGATGTACTTAATGCTACTGTTTGAATTTACTTTACAGTGAATCAATGACTCTTCAGTCCCCTGCTCTTGTATATCATTTGGTTGTATCATAAGAGACACACTCACAAGCACTAAAACTATTAATAATGCAAACACTACGCTTCCCGCAGTTCCCTTAATCATATAACAGAGCAGGCTTCTATTAAATATCATAATACTAGCAGCCCTGCTAATAGCCCTTGTCTCACACAGCTTCAAGATAATGCCGGCGTACAATATCGTACCAAACGCGGTTATAATTAACTAAGAGCCATGAATTCCCCAGCACACTGTCCTACAACTTTGCAGAAGTATAAGCCTGGCATATTACATAAGATTAATCCCGGTATACGGCCTACGTTGTACTCATTCAGGTATTATTTATGAGACAACCCTGAGACTCGTGAATCGTTTTGGTTACTTTTGTACAACTAAAATCCTTTGAGATGTTAATATCCTATGGTTGGTATACGAGAATATGAATGAGATTAAGAACAAATTGAGGTTGAGGATGAACGAAAGTCAAGTTACAATTTCTTGAATTAAAAGAAATTAAAACTAAAAAGGAACGAATTTTGCATTTGAACGACACGATTCAAACATTCAGTCTAAATGTGTGTCACCAAGATGATGCTCATATAAAACCAATAAAAGTGCAGGTAGCAGATATATATGAAGATGATTAAATATTCCTATTAAGATATTTATTAAGTAGCTTATAAGGCAGTTGACCAGATAGTGTTAAACCTTAAAATCGACTCCATAGTCAGTCTGACGTAGGTTAAAGCAAGTCATACGCCTCTAATTAAGCATGTACGGGATTAGTAGCCGTCCATGTCTGACCAAAATTGTGTGTAGCTACCTAATAGCCTACGCTTACATCTCGACGTCTTCTTGTCTTAAAGCAAAATGAAGGTAACTCTACGATGTACAACAGTTTCCTAACTGTACTACGTAATATTCAATCTTGTATAATCCTGAGCAAGTTTCAGTGTTACGGACCATCGCCTTTGTTTCTCTCCAACGTCTATTTGACTTGTGGCTTTAACATCTGTTCTCTTGAAGCCTTGCTCAAGAAATGTTAATGCACTTTCACGTAGAAACTTCCCTCTTTTGCTGCTATTAAGCTTTTTGCATTTAAAAAGAAATTATTGTGCATAATCTCTGTTGGACGGAGACTGAGATAGTGTTTAATTTGTATTTGTAGTAGGTTTTTTGTTCAGGATATTATAGCTTTGTAAAGAAAAGCGCAGTTTTAGTTTCAATTAGCTTTTTTGCGGCAAATTACTTGTTTCTTACATTTATTAAAACAATACTATTTCATTTGTCTGTCTGCAGTAGTACAAAAAGAAGGTATTCTCAAACAGCTTTTGTATTTGAATAGAAAATGTGCAGAGCTTTTCATTTCAGTATAAATTTTACTTGAGCATAAGCTGAGTTATTGTTTCAAGGTTCTTTTAAAAATTCAGCGATATCTGGCACAAGCGATCCAATCAGTGCGGTGAACTCTTTGGCAACATGCCCGTTGATAACTTTACAGAAATATTTTGTTTTACCATTTGATACTTTTTAATGGTATACGATTTAATAAGTCTTTGATTCTTTATCAGGGTGGCAGGTTTCCAAGATGGACGTCACAATCTATAGGTTTTCCTGTGGTATTTGAGATAGCGACTAAAATGAAGTTGCTAAATGCAGGCTAAAGTATGTAGTACCCACAAATTAAGTATATACTTAAACATTAAAAAAGGATACTACTTTAACAACATCGTACATAAAAACTAAAATAATGTGGGAATAAAACAGGAGTGACAGAGTGATTTGTACAGCGGAAAGTGTTGTTCCGGCATTTGAATGTAAAGGAAGCGATTCGTAGCGCCAGCCATGTTTGGTTTCAACTCCTGCGCTCGACACTATCCGACGGGAATGCTAATACGTTTCCTTAAGGAGGAAATGTTTACAGTTTTAGCGATTTGTAAGGAGCTCTTAAATACACAACATTAATTTGTTATTTACATAGTTTAATTACCAATATGTGTATAGACTTGACAATTATTTTGAGACTATATCAATCATTTGAAGCAACTTATACTACTCATATCTTTCATAATTGACTGCAAGAGATCTGGATAAACAAATACAAATTAGAGAAAAAACATATTCTGGTCGTACTGAAACAGTTACATCAAAAAACTTTTCCTATGCTATTTCAACACATAGTGAAATGCCATAAAAATCGCTCACAGTGAAACCACAGCCTAATTGGGTTAAGTAAACGTTAACCGTTTTCTACCAGAAGACGTCAGATAACGTCAAAGGAGTTTTTATTGTTTGTGGTGGAAAAGGTTGAGTGAGTGCGGAGCCTGTCACCCTCAGCCGTGCCAGGAACAAAAAGGTTCATGAACTGTGCCGATTAGGGCACTGTACCTATACTCACCTCTCACACGCTCTAACAATAATTCACACTAGAACAAACTAAGTTCAGCATTGCATGTCGTATAAAGTACGATTTTATCGCATTTATTTCCACAACAACTGTATTTGGTGGGCGGGCCCAGGTGTTAAGGGGATTTAAAGTTCATTGCACAGTTAGAAGGCGGGGCTACCACTCATATATCTTAGCAAAGCGCTCTGATAATGCTCCTACAACAATGTGCCCCCAAGGAGACGCTCCTTGGCTTTAATATCTGAAGAAGTTATCAAACTTTTTGTTTCAACACCTTTTGTAATTAGAAATAATATTCTCGTTAATGGGTATTCTGTGTTCTCATTTACGGACGTTGAAACTTTAGTACTTTGTTTTTAGTTAAGAAAAATACGTCCAATTAACGCTCGTTTCATACAAAATTAACCACTTGAGTGAAATAGTTAATCTACAAGATGTTTTGTCTTAAAATTGAGCCCAGTGACAATTGCCTTTACTTAACGAAGTTTTATTTTTACGACGCCATTACGAGTAAAATGAAAGCAAACGGTACGTGACGAAATTGAAACAGCCGGTCTTACTTACAGAGCCGTGGCTTTTGCATAAGTAGAGGCTGTGTTTGTTTAACAATGCAGAAGGTATTTTCACGCTTACGTTTCCTTTTTAAGATAAACACCAACCTACGCGTTTTTACAGAACAATTTTGTAATTTTGATTATACTTTTTTGCCAACTTGGTTACAATTTTGCTACGACGTAGCAACGTAGCATGCTACGAGTTTCTATAGCGTGTAGCCGATTCGCTTCATACACATACGTTTGCTTAGTTCCGTCATCTTTAGGGTTCCGTAGCCAAAGGGTGAAAATGGGACCCTATTGCCATCACTCTGTTGTCTGTCTGTCTGTCACCACGCTGTATGTCATGAACCGTGACAGCTAGACAGTTGAAGTTTTCATAGACGAAGATTTTTGTTGCCATTATAACATCAAATACTATAGCCAGAATAATAAAAATATTTAAGCGGGGCTCACAAACGTATTTTTTTGCCATTTCTTGCTACGAACGGTACAGAATCCTTTGTGCGCGATAATTTTTATACCAATTTTAAAAAGTTTTCATTTATGTTATACAAATTAGTTGTAATGAAAATTCGAGATCAACATAATCATTGGCCTTTTCAAGACCAATACAAATTTGGTAGTAATCATAACACTGCAGTAAACACAGATGCTATCGTACTCATATCTCTTTGATTCTGTAACCAAGAAAAATATACTCATGAATTCTTAAAATTAAACCGAGCACCATAAATTAATACATTTTTAAACAGACCAGACTTATGAACACATAACTTTGGTTCCACGTTTTCATTAGTTGTTTAATTAAATTTCCTCTTGCCTTAGCGAGTTCTTATTCCCTTGCGCTTAAAGTTTTGTCATTTCATCTAAAAATTTTATGCGAATTGACTATCTCATGTAATTTTTTTATACTCCTTCTTAATAATTAATTAGGTGTTTTTAGGTGGGAAATCATCCAATGACATCTCCCGCTCTACATACACTAAAAGTCTGATACGAGAGGTCGTATCAGACTTTAAGTGACTAAAACTCACTCCTGTTCCTTCTTTGCCTTCGTTCCAGGGCCCCGGGGTTCTCTTTCGCACAACCCATGGCCCCAGTAGGCTTTGACCCTGCTGGGCCCCTACGGTCTGCTGACATTTCTTTGTACGCGTGGAACACGACGCGCCGTCGACGACTCGTGCTCGGTCCGGACGGTTACCTAACGGCCGGACGGCGAGCTAACCATTGCTCGCCGTTTGCAAGCCCACGCCTACGGTGGCTGGAAATCGGGCATAAAAACATAAAAGATTTCTTACAAGGTATCGTTTTTTGAGATGGGAATTCATCCAATGGCTTCTCCCGGTCTGGGTGGAGCGGAAGAGCGTGTCAGACTTTTACTGGTGAATGTGAAAAAACACGTGAGTTGGGTCACAAATTTATGTTTGATAAGTAGCTTGTATTTTTGTTCAAAAAAATTCATTTTAAAGTGATTTCATTTGCTGCTTCTGTTCTGTCTATTTTCGGTTTACAGACATTTATTTCTCAAAAAAAGAACATTACGGTCCACTTAAATATTGAGAAATGTATAGAAATTATTTAATGAAAGTACATACAGTCTCTGTGATCACATGCAGTTATAAAAGTTAAAAAACCTAAACACATGGTAGTGTGTCATCATTTTTTTCTGAGTTTTTGCTCTGAGATTAAAAAATAATTGGATGGCTGAGCTTATAAAACAACAGAATTATTAGGAGATTTTATAGGTGACATTCAGTGTTAGTATTTCGTTTTAACGTATTCTTCTAGGGCTTTTTTGTATGTATGCCAGCTGTTACTGTTAAATACATCATCCATCATTTTATCCAAGCAAAAAATGTATTTCCCAACCTTAAAAAGAAGATTTTATTTGATTTTAATATTTAATTAAATATAACTTGATTATCCTAAAAAGTACTGAATTTAATTAAATTAAAAATTTTATTTGTTTTCTTTTGAACTGTTTGATTTAATAATAATAATAAACATTTATTTCGGACCTTTCCGTCCATAGGTAACACATACAGCATTTACACAACATTATTAAAAACAACACACAACAGAAATACCAGATGTTAGTAACACAAAAAACTTAACAACTATGTTAGTAGACAGTATTTACAGGAGCATGAAGTTGGCTTAAGGACCAGATAATAGGACAATCCAGCTTATTGGCAATGACACTCAGGTGGCCATTGGTACTGGCTCGCACCCTGCGCAACAAAGATGCTGCTCGCTTGCGCCTGACCGCAGCGAAGCCGTCAGTCTGGGCATCCGCGAACATCCCTGAGGCACTACAGAAGCGAGGCAGCCCCAACAGCATCCTGAATGCATTGTTGTACTGGACGCGAAGAGCATTAACGGCTTTCAGAGTGTAGTTAGTCCAAAGGCTACACGTGTAAAATACTTGACAGTATGCTCTGAAAAGGGTGATTTTAACTGAACCCATGCAGCGTGAGAACCTCCGTATCAACATATTACATCTCACCGCCAACGCTCTTCGCTCCCTGTCCACGTCCAGATTGTCCTTCAAATCCTCTGTCACAATTTGCCCAAGGTATTTAAATTGACGAACACGGTTTAAGACACCACCATTTAAATAGACAGTTGGGTAACTGTCAGCAGACTTGAGACCCGCTTTAAAGATAAGTAACTCACTCTTATTCGTGTTATATCTCAAACCGTGTCCCTCGGCATAACACTCACAAACTCTCAACAAGTTTCTAAGGCCAGCCATAGACGGACTCAGCAGCGCCATGTCATCGGCGTAACTAATGTTATTAAAAGCAACCCCATCTATGTAACAGCCGGCATGCAGACTACTGAGCTCGACAATGAGGTCATTTATATATAAATTAAACAGGATGGGGGATGTTAACCCACCCTGCCTAACTCCACATTCCATAACATACTCATCTGACAGGACATTTGCCCACCTAACACAATTAACTTGATGCGAGTACCAATATTTAAAAACATGTATCACCTCGTTAGGTACATTAGCGTCACAGAGCTTAGACCACAACTTGTCATAAGACACCATGTCAAATGCCTTTGACATATCTAAGAAACAGGCAAAAACAGGAGTTTGATTGCCTGTATAATAATTTACAGTCTTTTTAAGACACAAAACTGCCGTCTCAGTAGATAGGCCCTCTCTAAAGCCATGTTGCGCATCGTGCAATTTGATATGGTTTTTCAAAACTTTATTCAACAGACAATCAAATACTTTAGCTACAATCGTGGCTAAAGAGATTGGCCTATAGTTCCCTTTGTCAGATATGTCACTGGTTTTATTTTTCACAATTGGAACGACAATAGTTCTCATCATATCCTTGGTTGTGATTTAATTTTACATTTTTATTTACGTAATTGAAATATTGAATAATAATAGAATTAAAATATTGTTTAAATGATAATCTCTATTAATTCAAGCTATTCGCCAAACCTACTTCTACAAAATATCATTGTCTAAACATTCCATTCTACCATTTAATTCAATAGCCACGCTAGGTACAGTCAAAGTCAATGGCTATATAGACCGTTTGTGCTGACGATGCAATCTCATTAAGCTAACAATGGCACACGGAGCTATAAATCATGGCTTTGTGTGTAACCATCGGAGGCTTGTTCGCCGTCGCCTCATTATGGCCTGCCACAATTATGACATATCACTGGCTGTTTCCTCATAACACTGTTGTACGTGAGTGTACGCAAATAGACGATGAGATTGTTTGTTGTAGTGTGGCAATACATAAATTATAAGAGGGCCTATTGAATTCTAAACAGCTTACTGTACTGGGAGGCTGAACGTCTCTGCATTCTCTTCGGTCTCTTCTGATCGGTGGGAAACGAAAGGAAGTGTCCGACTTTTACTAACTTTAACCCACTCGTGTTTTTTTTTAGGGTTCCGTACCTAATAAGGAAAAAACGGAACGCCTATAGGATCACTTTGTTGTCCGTCCGTCTGTCTGTCTGTCAAGACCCTTTATCTCAGGAACGCGTAGAGGTATCGAGTTGAAATTAAAACCATATTATCAGATCTGCGGTCCCTTTAAGCTATAGAATCAAACTTCTGAGTTAACGAAAAAAAAGATACCACCGTTTATGTCACAAGAAACGTACATTTCGACGATCTCAAGGGAATCAAAATTCATAGGGTACTTCCCGTTGACCTAAAAACCTGAAATTTGGCATGAAACAAGGTCTCATAGCACAAATATAGGAAAAAATATGAAAATGGTAAATTTGTAGTTACGTCACAAAAAAAAGGTTTTTTGAAAATCTTCTTAACTTAATTCGGAAATTGAATTGTTTTCATAGGTAAGTTTTTACAGAACCCTCAGTGCTCGAGTCCGACTCGCACTTACCCGGTTTTTTTTATTTATTTCTATTTTATTTTATTTTAATGTTCACATAAATAACTTATAAACTAAGCTTCATAACCTTCAGTTGAGCTTTTGCGTTCCAAGAGCGCAGTAACTCTTTTGAACAATCCCGCGATCTATCTCTACCTACCGCTCAAGATCTTTCAGTATATTTTATGTTTAATAATAACGTTGAACTTCATCATCATCATCATCATTTCAGCCGAAGGACATCCACTGTTAAACATAAGCCTCCCCCACGTGTCGCCACAACTAACTGTCTTGTGCGTCTCGCATCCATCTCATTCCCGCGACTCTCACCAGGTCATCGGTCCACCTTGTGAGAGGCCTTCCAACGCTGCGTTTTCCGGTGCACGGTCGCCACTCTGGAACCTTTCGGCACCATCGACCATTCGTTGTACGAGCAATGTGCCCTGCCCACTGCCACTTTAGTTTGGTGATTCTTCGGGCTATGTCGGCGACCTTGGTTCTCCTGCGGATATCTTCATTCCTGATGCGATCATGCATGGATACTCCGAGCATAGCCCTTTCCATAGCCCTTTGAACGTTGAACTTAAAATGATACTAACGTTACATAGGTAAATTCAGTTTTTCTAAACACTTGGTTAGAAAAAAACAATAATGGATATGAAAATGCACCTATAGCTGTGTTTGAAAAGGAGAGATCACAATTTAAGTTCATCAAATATTATTGGTGGTAACTAAATAATTATCAAAAGTCTGCTGTTATATGTTGTTCCTTTAGAATTTACCAGAACCATGATCGTTACCAAATCCCATAAGGTAGGTATACGCAGCTTAAAGCTGTATTTATGCGCCGTTGGTAGCTCCCATAAAGCTATAGCTCGAACCGTTCCGATACAAATACCCACATAACAGCAGGCATTTTATATGGAAACAGGATTACCACACCATTCGGAAACAAAAAAGCAGGAAAAAATCTCATAAACCAAGCAATTTCAATGCCTGTTACCAAATCCACCAACACTTGGTTGTGGGAAAATATTTGCGCAAACAAAATAAAAACTCATAAAGTTACTTAACAAAGAAATAAATACTTATTTATAATGGCGTTATTCAGCGCTGTAATTAACAGACAATCAATTTTCATTTTAACCGCGGTCTTCGCCGACAACAATTACCTTCTTTGTCCCATTTTTCCTCCGTAATTGAAACTGTAAAGGCCTTTTTATTTCGCAATGAATTTATTTCAATATTATATTATGCTGACTCAGCTACAGCTAAAATTCACTGCCAAATCTGACAGCGGATGGGCCTCTGTCTTTTCCACGTCAAATTTGAGCACCCAATAAGCTGAAATTTCTGCAAAACCAGTTACGACTTACACACGTCAATCTCAATCTGTAAAATGTGAAGCGAAATTTTCTTAATATTTTTTTTTTTTGTTCTTCTCAACGAATATCGTACGATGGAATTATAATATCAAGAGTCGATGTTTGAAGTGGAGCAGCAAAGTCAGATATCTAAATCGTTGTAGCTACAGGAAAATGATCTTAGAAGACTGTTCAACGATGTATTAAAAAAAAAATGGTATTTAAAAAAGTTACAGTCGGCAAGAATTTTTTTATGATGCCCTTTGATTCTGTTTCTAATAAGAAACAAAAAGTTATAGAACAGCTAAAGGCTGAGCACTAGAAAAGCAACAAATCCAAAAACTTTTACGTGTTCTTGCTGACATTGCAAAAATTCACCATTTTATAAGAGAACTAGAACATAAGACATTGTATCACTAAAATATTCTAAAAATATGAGAAGGGATTCTCACCAACAGGTTTAAATGTGTATTAGGAATTTTTTTTAGGTGGGAAATCATCTACTGACATCTCCCGCCCTTGGGTGGGGCGAGAGGGCGTGTCAGACTTTTACTGACTAAAACCCACTCCTGTTCCTTTTTTGCCTTTGTTCCAGGGCCCCGGGGTTCACTTTCGCACAACCCATGGCCCCAGTAGGCTTCGACTCTGCTGGGCCCCTACAGTTTGCTGACATCTCCTTGAGGCGCGCGTGGAACACTACGCGCCGTCGACGACTTGGGCTCGCTCCGAGCGGTTACCGGACGGTCGGACGGCGAGCTACCCATTGCTCGCCGTTCGCAAGCCAGCGCCTACGGTGGCTGGAAATCGGCATCGGAATCCCGGTGGCTGGGGCGTGAGGGGCGTTCCCTCGCACGTGCAGCCGCCTCCTTTGTTAGCATTACTGCGTCGCAGAAGGAGGCGACTACCTGCCACTCCTCCTCGCTCTGGTCCACACAATGGTGACACCCGGGCGTTTCTTCCGCACGAATCCGGTGCAGGAACCTCCCGATGTTACCATGTCTGGTGAGCACCTGCATCATGCGGAAGGTAAGGATGCCGTGAGGTCTTTCCAGCCATCCCCTCTTTGAGGAGTAACTGGAAAGACCTCACGCCATTCCACTATGAGATCCCGCCGGAATCCGCCATACCGCGACATATCGTGGCAGTGGAGTTTCGCCCCGGCGTTGCATCTCCACGCGCAAATCGTGCATGCGTGCAAGGACTGTGGCCTCCAGATCCTACGGTGGTAGGTCAGCAAGGAGGCTCACCGCTTCGCGGGAAACTGTGCGGTATCCCCGGACCATCCGTATGGCCATGACTCTATGGCATGCGTTCAGCTGGGCCGCTTTCGCAGCGACGGCGTCCACACCGTTTTTTTTTATAAAAATCGGTCAAACCGTTTCAGAGGAGTTCGATAACAAACACACGAGATATTTTTATAATTCAGATTATTATAAGCTTTAATAGTGACTTTGTGAATATAAGACAGATTTACTTATCTTCTAACAGCAGAGGTTCCAAAGGAATAACTAGTCTTTATCCAACCATTTTATTCCGAATTCTACCGACTTGCCTCCCAAGCGATTTAATTTTTCTTTTGCATCATTACCAAGTCATATCACAGGCTTTGTTTTATCATACTCGCGACTGCAGACGAAGCCTTATTCACAGATTTTTTAATCTTTTGTATCTGAGAGAAAAGAAAAATATTCGAAACGTTACTCAAATAAAATGTAAAATAGTGCATTGTTACCCTAGGGGTGAAAATAACTTATTTAGTCCGGAGAAGGAGTTTGGCGCCTGAGCGTAGCGAGGTCGCCAATACTTCGATGGTCTTATATAAGGCTTTAACCCGAGGTAAGTAGTCATTACGAATACAAGGAAAGTAAAAATAAAAACCAGATTCGTCGTATGATTTTAGGTATATTTCATAAAATTTAGACGGTAAAAGGCTAAAGCAGTAGTGGAAAAACTTCTGCTTCGCCTGATTCATAAGAGAAGAGGCTAACTCTTATGAATCAGGCGATAAATCATTATTTATCCGAATCTGATGAAATTATAGAGTTA
This sequence comes from Mythimna impura, assembly GCA_905147345.3. Lineage (NCBI taxonomy): Eukaryota > Metazoa > Arthropoda > Insecta > Lepidoptera > Noctuidae > Mythimna > Mythimna impura. The sequence continues at coordinate 12,860,962 of LR990351.1, forward strand.
AATACCAATCGCATAAAACAGAGATTTAGTATAGAATAAACAAAACTCTATAACTCGAAAAAACATATGAAGATCGGATTGTCGCTTTCCCGTCTATTTTGTTTTTTTTTTTCTGTGGCCGGCCGGCTATTCAATCATTATTATTTTTCATTTTCATCATTGAAAAATGGCAAATATTTTTCCTAAATCTATGTTATTTTAAATAAATAGGTGAAAAGACGAAACGTTGGAAGGCCTCCCACAAGGTGGACCGATGACCTGGTGAGGGCAAGTCATTCTCTCCCTAGGGAGATACTATAGCATGAACGATCCCTAGGGAATAATGAGATTTGAATTTGGAACGTCAAAAACCGTCAACATAAGTGAATTTGAGTGGCCTGTTGGTCTAGTGGTTAGTGGCCCTGACTGCTATGCCGGAGGTCGTGGGTTCGATTACCACCCAGGACAAATGTTTGTGTGATGAGCACAATCATTTGTTCTGTGTATGAGTGTAATTTATTTTTTACACCACCTGCTCGATAATGCCCTTTTATACGTCATACAACCATCACTTAAAGCAAGTCATTATGTCCCTAGGGAGATAATGTAGTATGGGCGATCCCTAGGGAATAATGAGATTTGAATTTGGAACGTGAAAAACCGTCAGCATTATGTGAATTAAAATGTAGTGCATCAAACAAGTTTATTCAAATTTCAAACTGGCCACTAACAAAAAAGAAAAACAGAATAAAAAAGTTTCTAAAAAAAAAGTAATGAACAAGCGGGAGCGTTATAGAAAATTTAAACTATAGAATCTTTGAGTAGTGAATTTTGTTTGTTTCAAATCTCAAAACATTTTGAGTGATAGTTAAGATTAACTCGTAAATAATACTTATATTTCTGTATTATATGATTTCTTTTACTAAATTGTCTTTTAATTATCTCACAGATGGTGTAAAAAGTAGAGTATCCAACACGGGGATAAAGCTGTCTTTGTCTTGGGTGGCTTGAATTCCTCACTTCACTCAGGTTTCTTTATTAACTCCCTCGCAATGCTCGGGAGTTAATTATATAAATCCCTCACTATCGTTCGGGATTAAAATTAGCAACCTTCGTTTCGTTCGGAATTCAACATCCGCCACCCGCGACTTAAAGACACTGCTTTATCCCCTAGTCACATAATCTACTATATAATATGTATGTATTTAGAAATATTTAAGTATTTTTATCAGTAGTCTAGTACTCATAACACAAGCTCTGCTTAGCTTGGGACTAGACGACGTTGTGTGATAGTTGTGTGAATATTATTATATTATTTGTGAATATTAATTAAAATGTACGTGTATCAAACAAGTTTATTCAAAATTCAAAGTGGCCACTAACAAAAAAAAAACAGAATAAAACGTGGTTACTATTTTCAAAAAAAAAGTAATAAAAGAGCGGTGTTATAGAAAATTGAAACTATAATCTTCGAGTAGTGAATTTTTATTTGTTACAAATCTCAAAACTTTTTGTGTGATAGTTAAGATTAACTTGTATAAAATACTTATATTTCTCTAATATATGATTTGTTTTACTAAATTCTCTTTTAACTATCTCACAGATGGTGTGAAAAGTAGAGTATCCAACACGGGGATAAAGCTGTCTTAGTCTTGGGTGGCTTGAATTCCTCACTTCACTGACGTTCGGAATTAAAATTAGCAACCTTCGTTTCGTTCGGAATTCAACATGCCGCCTGCGACTTAAAGACACTGCTTTATCCCCTAGTCACATAATCTAATTTTAAAGCAGCTTGTCAGACAAGTGTACTTATTATACATTTTGGTTTCGAAGAAAATAAAAACTTTAAATTCAATCATGTGTGGGTTCAGTATAACAAATTAAATTAACGTTTTAAACAATTAACTACGACATAAATCTCGAACACTTTAGTCTAGGATCCATTATATATGCAGAGAGCATGAAATAGACCAGGCACCGCTACGATCTACCTACTCCTTGATTTATTATTTTCATTCCAACTGAAACAACCGCACGTTGGCTTTTCTTTTCAACGAACTCAATGGAAGTAACGAGCATCTTGCTTTAATAATGAAAAACTCAGTGGGAAACGGGAAAAATTAAAGACTGCATACAGAATAGCGAGTCGAATTGATAAGTCAAACTTTTTCATCAGAAGGAGAATTGCTTGAGGTGGTACTCGTCGACCCGCGCCCCACGCCTCGCAACGAATAAAACCGTCCACCGCGAGGTATTTCCATTTCAATTTGCCGCGCATACGGCGCCATCTTTATCTTAATTCAAAGTGAAAATGAAAAGGCTGGCTGATGTGCCGTTATCTTGTTTTTACTTCTTCTTTTCAAGTTTTTGTTCGAATTACGAAAGGGTTTCTTGAAATTATTTTAAGGAAGAATTTCTAGAAGCCTAACTAGGCTATTAGAATAATAATAACATTAGAAGCAATTTCGAGTTTTTCAACAAATAAAAATACAACAAGGTACAACGATCTAACATTATGGTGATCATTTAAAAACTCAGACTTTTCCTTCTTCTCTGCCATTTTTTACGCTATGTAGTTACTTAGCGTGAAAGTTAATAATAAACATTCATTTCAGGTAAGATTAACACAGACTAACATTTATTAAGATAGGTTAACACAAATACAAATACATTGGAACACACAAAACACAAACAAAACCATACTAATAACATTCATTGCAATTATATAAGTTGACATCACATTAAATAATAAATTATACAAATTTAAAATGTCCGATTGTAATTAAATTAAAAACTAAATCAATTTGAATGAATACATATTAAGTTAGGTTGTCAATGAAAATTAGATTAAATTCAATATCAAATAAATTAAACAATAAAATGCTATATTATCGATCATTAAGAAGTGATAACTGTCAGGAAATTCCGATTGACACTAGTCAAGACAATGCAGATATAAATAGAAATAAAAACACCTAAACCAAATTTTAATTGTGTAGAAATTTTAAATGAAACACAAATCACATCCCTATTTACCGTACATACACAATAAGGTGAAGAAAGAATACAGCTGGTATTAATTACCTTTCAAGATAACGGGGCTACGATAAAACAAAACAAAAATAAAAAAACAAAAGATATTATTCCAAGATTACGCTGAAAACAGCTTTAGGTATTTTTCTTAACAAACCTAACGATCATAAATCTCTTAAAAGGTTTTTGTCTATCTCAGTGTTCAGTAATCAGCTGATGTCTAGAATATTTTAGATTTACAGATCTGATTACTGAATGCTAGAGCTGTGTGAACGATATACATTTTGATATAAAGGTATTTGAACAGACACATTTGAATAAAACGTAGAGAAAATATAAAAAGAAAATTGAATCTTTCGCGATGCCGTCTGCTTCTTATAGTTTGTATTATGAGACAATGCGTTTCAATGTTTCGTATGTTTACTTGGCTTTTGTTTGATTTGTATGCTTCTTTATTTGCTGGTTCAATCTTATGAAAACTGGGGGACTAAGTAAACTTTCTTCCCGTCATGTATTGCCAATATGAAAATATTACGAATGTATTTGGTTGAGATTGTGTGCTTTTCAACTGACGTATCTAGGTTAAACAATACTGACTTGTAGTTATACAAGTATTGTTAACAAGTATTTTCTCATTTATTTTACATAAGATGAGACAGCAATTTTTTATGTCACTGGTGGACATAGGCCTCCCCCAAGCGTCACCACAACGATCGGTTCTCTGTGTATCTTGCATCCATCGGATTCGTCTTGTGATGAGGCCTTCTAATGCTGCGTCTTCTGGTATGTGGTCGCCACTTCAGAATCTTTTGTTCCATCGACCATCTTTTTGCGAAAAAAAAAGATGGTCTTGATGGCCTTATTTTGCCCTGCCCGCTGTCGCTTAAGTTTAACGAATCTTCGTGCTATGTCGGTAACCCTAGTTCTCCTGCGGATATCTTCATTTCTGATTCAATCACGCAAGGAAACTCTAAGCAGAGTCCTCTCCATTGCCCTTTTGGAAAGTGTGTGTACTTTTATTGTTTGAGAATATTTAATATTTAATTGAATTTGCCGTGAGGTAATTAAAGGATTTGTCATTTCATGTACGTTTTTTTTTTTTAGGTGGGAAAATCATCTTATGACAAATCTCGCTCTTGGGCGGAGCGAGAGATAGTGTCAGACTTTTACTGACTAAAAACCCACTCCTGTTCCTTCATTGCCTTCGTCCCAGGGCCCCGGTTTCGTTTTCACACTACCCATGGCCCCAGTAGGCTTCGACCCTGCTGGGCCCCTACGATTTGCTGACATCTCTCTGAGGCGCGCGCGGAACAATACGCGCCGTCGACGACTTGGGCTCGGTCCGGATGGTTACCGGACGGTCGGACGGCGGGCCACCCATTGCCCGCCGTCCGCAAGCCCGCGCCTACGGTGGCCGGAAATCGCGATCGGAATCCCGGCGGCGGTTGGGGCGTGAGGACCGTTGCCGTTGCCTCACGCGATCGGCCGCCTCCTTTGCTAGCATTACTGCTTCGCAGAAGGAGGCGACCGCCTGCCACTCCTCCTCGCTTCGGACCATGGCCTGTACCAAGGCCCGGCGTGAGAGATCGCCGCCGCCGATCGCCCCCACGAGGACACGGCGTTGCTCTTCCCAAGCGGGGCACACCTCCACCGTGTGCTCCACCGTGCCCTCCGGGCGGTGTCATTTCATGTACGTGAAGTACTCGGCGTGAATGAAACCAATTGGCAATGTATTGTTGAATAGATATATTGTTGAGTACAAATATAAACAAGTTTTCAATGAAAATCATTTTTTCATAGCAAGCTTTTATAGCGTGGTTTGTACCTATATAATTAATACTCATCAATACCATTCCAAAAAGCTTAAACACGATAGGGTTATCTTATTGCGCTTATTACCAAGTTCTTATGACTATCTTTCAGCTCCATAATCAGGTTACTTTGGTGCTAGGTGGTACTCTGGTTACCACCTAGCACCAAAGTACTCGTCAAGACAAATCATGCGAGCCCGAATTCGATGGGGTTGTGTCGTTTAACTACCGAGTTACTATGGCCACCTTCCGGTTCCATCATCAAATTAGCTCCGTGTCATAATAATTTTGCATTGTCATCTGATTTAGACATGCATGCAAAATTTCAGCTCAATCGGTAACCGGGAAGTGGATCAAATTTAATTTGCAAGATTTAATTACAGACAAGCAAACATCGGGCCAAGTGAAACTAAATAAAATCTTGTAAAAAAAACATCCTATGTACTATTCAAGGAGTTTGTGTACCTGTACCACAAATTTCATTTATTCTGTTCAGCCGTTTGAGCGTGAAAGAGTAATAAACATACACACATATTATGTACTCATACAAACTTTCAACTTTATAATATTAGTGTGACTCTTTCTAATGCTCGGTTTCTGATTTAAGCATTTGAAGTTGAGAATTACTCAAACTCTGCTTTGCCCTGAAAACCTGTTAAAAATTTGGCAGTTAAGTATGGTTTGAGACGTTCTTAACTCAAAATACCAATTCAGAAACCCGCCCTAAGTATCCAAATGGCAATTCAATGACGTCATCTATATTATATAAAAGGAGAAACTGACTGACTGAAATATCAACGCACAGCCAAAACTACTGGGACCAGGAGCGTGAAATTATAATTGTAACGTAGGCGAGCACTAAGAGAGGATTTTCCAAAATTCACCCACTAATTGGAGGAAACGGGGGTTCAAAGTTTGTATGGAGAAACCTATTTTCTAGCAGAAGCTAGTAGTACATAATTTGAGTCTGCAAAATTGAAGTGCTTCTAAATCCAGAGCTTGTTAACTAACAATGATGCAGCGTTGGATCGGTAGTCCTAGCATTTGAAGTTGAGAATTACTCAAACTCTGCTTTGCCCTGAAAACCTGTTAAAAATTTGGCAGTTAAGTATGGTTTGAGACGTTCTTAACTCAAAATACCAATTCAGAAACCCGCCCTAAGTATCCAAATGGCAATTCAATGACGTCATCTATATTATATAAAAGGAGAAACTGACTGACTGAAATATCAACGCACAGCCAAAACTACTGGGACCAGGAGCGTGAAATTATAATTGTAACGTAGGCGAGCACTAAGAGAGGATTTTCCAAAATTCACCCACTAATTGGAGGAAACGGGGGTTCAAAGTTTGTATGGAGAAACCTATTTTCTAGCAGAAGCTAGTAGTACATAATTTGAGTCTGCAAAATTGAAGTGCTTCTAAATCCAGGGCTTGTTAACTAACAATGATGCAGCGTTGGATCGGTAGTCCCCTCAAATTTGGTAACGCAAGTACCCACCTCGCCGCATTCAAGCACGGTAGCCAGCGACGTCAGCCATTTCTGAATACACGGACAGTGTGTATTTACTTATAAACTGATTTTAATTTTAGATAAATATTGAAATACTGAGTAGGTATACTGAAATGCATTTAATATCTTCGGTAAAACTTGAAAACATGAAACAATTAAATTGAATGAAAGATGTGTTATCTACATTATTGAAATTTAAATTCACTGTCAGGTAAAACGCAGCCTGAAAAACTTTACAAGAAGTATGAAATTTTGCACAATTTTTCGTTATGCACGTAACAAAAGAAAGATCTTTGAGGGGTCAAATAGGGACTTAATAAAGGCTTGTATAGATATTCGTCACTTTTATCGATGGAAAATGCTATCAGAGTACGGCAGGTTTTATAATAATACGTAAACAACTAACTGCATCTCTGAGAACTTTAGTATCATCAGGTCTGTCATCATATTACTGTGTCTTAGTATCTATTCTATGAAATCTTGCCTGTCGGAGGGCTTGAACGGGCTCTAGATATGTCATGACACTGCGAACTACGATAAGCTTTGAATAATCAATTTAATCCATCACGATGTTCCGGTGCGGCAAATTAGATGCCACTTCCAGTCTTCCTGGCTTGTATAATGACATCGTATTCACGAGAAACAAATGTTACTCGAACATATTAAAGCAAGAACATGTTTTAAGGGTTCCGTACCCAAATGGCAAAAAACGGAACCCTTATAGATTCGTCATGTCTGTCTGTCTGTCCGTCCGTATGTCACAGCCACTTTTTTCCGAAACTATAAGAACTATACTGTTGAAATTTGGTAAGTAGGTGTATTCTGTGAACTGCATTAAGATTTTCACACAAAAATAGAAAAAAAAAAACAATAAATTTGGGCAGTTCCCCATACTTAGAACTGAAACTCAACATTTTTTTTTCATCAAACCCATGCGTGTTGTGCATGGATGGGTTCTTCAAAAATGATATTGAGGTTTCTAATATTTTTTTTTTTTGTAAGTTTGCGCGAGACACATTTTTTTACAGGCTACATTAAGTATTTTATTGTTGCTCAAAATTGTTATAGCCTCATTTTTATGGTTAACAATGTTAATTATTATTATTATATGAATAAGTTCAAGTAATAACGACTGATACTGTCGGAACACAACGGACACTGTCGGATAATGACAATGCCAATGATAATTATAATTATTTATATTAATTGTGTTATTATTTTTTTTTAATATTATATTGTAATAATGACTCTCTGCACGTGTTGGTTTTGATTGTAAGTGCAGAGAGTACCTGTCATAAATAAATTAATAAATAAATAAACACGTAAGTACAGGTAAAGTCCAGTTATAGTAGTATGTAGTATTATTGTGTGTTGTAAGTCGACCATAAGATTTTAGCCAGTCATTATACTTAATTGTTTGTGACCACGTGTCTTATTTATTCCTGTATTCAGAGTGCTCCTAACCACAGAACTGTTTGAAATGCACGGTGTCTTTCGGTATTTCTCGTCGGCTTTTACCTAATTAAAGAAAAACTGTACATTTTTTTGTAATTTAAACTGTGTAAAATCCTTATTTTAACCAACCCCGATGATATTTTTAGTAAAAAAAAAAACAAAAAAAAAAAAAATTAAAAATTTAAAGTTCATCGAGTTAGATAAAATCGTTATTCTAATCTGATGACATTTTTAATTTTAAAAGTAATTTACTAATTTTTTTCACTGAAAATGTTAGAATAACGATTTTATACAGTTTAAATCGAAAAACATAAAGATTTTTTTTTTAATAGTAAAAATCGACGAAAAATTCCACCACTGGGGGTCCAGAATCATGTACTGGATCCATATATTCGTTCGTGCGTCGATGTCAAAGACATCCTGTATAAATAAATAACAAACTTATAAAAGCTTTTCTATCTAGAAAATTAATAATCGCATCACACTATCATTATAAAGGTAAAAGTTTTTTTATTGTGTGTGTGTGTGTGTATGTTTGTTACTTCTTTACTTCTTCACACTCGAACGTCTGAACGAATTTCGAACTTGGTATACGGGTAGACCATGTCCTTCTTCTTCTATTCGTTTCGATGGACTTAACTTTTCGAATACCGTAAGTAAAAACACAATAGTAAGACACAGTTAAATGAATTAAATTATTTTTATCGGACCAAAATTTAGCAACCTGTACATCATCTGGTATTGGCCTCGTATAAATCCTGAAAAGTGCAGGTGGTTGTGTAGAATGGGTATCATAGCAGGTGACGCATGTCTTGTGCAGCGGCTCCACACCGGCACTCTGTTAGAGATGGGTCGAGGAAGCCCCCTTCGGCCAGATTGTTTTGCAGCGACCAACCCAGGTCCGCAGTCGGTTAAGAAATTTCCAGACCATGTCCTGAAGTAGCACAAAGGATAATTTTTATCCAGGAAGTATGTTCCTTTGAGAAAATTTTCTACTTTCACACAGGCGAAGCCGAAGGCAGGAGCTAGTAAATAATAATTCAATAATCACACACTTAATTCCGCCACCTACCTAAGTCATAAAAGCTAACGGAACAACAACGTCACAAGATGTCGAATTTTAATGAACACACACGTTGCCTCCATATTAACCCGTGGCGGAGTAATCAACAGGAATCGAGCGCGTCAAGCCTAATCCGATGACGTCACTAATTTGAATATTAGTTGGCCAGACGCGTGATCACAATGAACACTGATCGGTTAACGGCGCGAGTTTATGTTGACGTTTACGACCCAACTTCGACTATGTTTCGGTTTGGTATTTCGATTAAAGGGTTATGTACGCACATAACCCTATACTGGCCTGTACATTCGTGCTTGTATTGTCGTTTTAATGGCTGTTCGATTGTCCCATTTTGTCGATGTTAATTTATTGCCTGATGGAAAACAAACATTTATAAAAGGCTTAAAATAAATATATTCTGATCAGCCTACTAAATATACCTACTGTATTGATTTTGTTGGAATTACTTGCTAGAAGTTTTAAATACACTGAAAGACAACGAACAATCTGAACTGCAAGTTCTTGCAGGAGTATAACATTTTGCATAAGAGTTCCATAACGAAAGTTAGTCCTAAGAAAGAATCTTTAAAAATACATCTGTATATATATTTTTTAACTTTTCTATTGAATTATAAACTTATTGTACAATATCGTATATTATATAAATAAATAGTAAACATCTCCTAGCCGCCTAGCATTTTCCTAACTATGCCGAGGTCGATTTTCAGTCTAACCGGATTTGGCTATTTTACACGACTGCCCAACCTCCACACAAATAAAAATGTGTCTACAGGAAATAGGCGATGAAAATTTTTATATGACGTTAATTATAACTAACTACTGCTACTTTACCTACGTGAAAGTAGAATACTGTCCCAAGGGAACACACGCCCGGGAAAAAAGTATCCTATCTGCTATATCAGGATATAGGATATTCCATCGTCGACCACATCGTCGCTTTCCATCAGGTGAGATGGTAATCAAGCGCGAGCCTATCAACAATTACAAAAAAAAACCAGGCAAGTGCGAGTCGGACTCGCGCACCGAGGCACAGTGTGTTATTTCACCTGATTTGCGGACATGCCTATTTTATATGCTTTTCGGAAAGATACATTTCCAAGAGAACTCTTATTAAAACTCTTGTGACTCCATCTATCATAGTTTACGAGATATTGAGAAAATCGAGAAAAGTCCATAGAAACCAAAAAAACTTTGTATATCCTTTCCTGGTGTTTCTTTTACATTAAATGTTTTATAGTATGGTAGGAATTCACCAAAAGAACCTATAAATCTACAAATACTAGTTTGATCAAGGTTTTACAGACCAGAAAAAAATGTTTTCAGTGATTTCGTTTTTATTTTTTTTCTGTCAAATTACTACGTTGTAGCATAAGTTTTTAAGTACTTTATATTTGTTATACTAATAAGTATCTTCATTATAAATTCCAGATGCGTCAGACGCCTTATACTTGAGATATTGATTTTTTAAGTTTCAGGTTAGGGTTGTCAACTAAGAGGTTTTTAAGTTTAATATAAAAATTTTGCTTTTCATAAAGATACATTTCAAAGAAAACTAATAAAACTTGTGCCCTCATTTATGATATTTTTCTAGATATATAGAAAATCGGAGATAGTTCATAGAAACCAAAAAAATATATTTTCTGTTCTAGTGTTTTTTTTTTTTTTTAATTAAATGTTTTGTAGTATGATAGGAATTCACCAAAAGAACCTATAAATCCACAAATTATTGTTTGATCAAGATTTTACAGACCTCAAAAAAATGTTTTCAGTGATTTCAAGTTTTTTTTTTCTGAATAATCGCACACACACACACATCACACACGCGTCGTCACATTGTCGCATGTGTTTTTAATTTCTATGATTCATTATACTAATAAATATCATCATAAAAAACCAGATGTTGCATTATATTAGAGATATTGATTCCACTTTTTTATTTATAATATTTTTTTTTATTTTGGGTACAATGTTGACTGGTCTACATTGTCCTTTCATACCTATTAATATTGTAAAATTAATATTTTTTTTAAAGTTTTCGAGTTTCTTCTCGGTTTTTATCCATAGAAAACGGCCAATTGGAACCGTGCACTAAATTCAGACGTTTTATAAGTTGCCCATTATTATATTATTATTATAACTAAGCCGTATTGTCCCCCTGCAGGTCTCCCTCCAATCTTTCCAGCGATCACGATTTTTCGCATCCTTTTTCCTATTCTTAAGGAACACATTAGTTTTACTTACTAAAGGCAAATTAGGGAACGGTTAATTATTTTGGGATAAAGGTTTCCTATTATTTATTCCGGACATCATATAATATGATGTATGCAAAATTTCAAGGCAATCGGTTCAGTAGTTAGCGCGTGAAAGTGTAACAAACAAACAAACTTAACCTCCCCGTGTGTCCGTGGGCTGGAATTATGGACCCGTCCGAGGGGAAGGCCAGTCTTCGGGCCAGTGCACCCTGGAAGGCAGGCAACTACTCTCCATTGGGTACTGTGTGCCTAAGGGGTCTCGTTGCCCGCCTGCCAATGTTCTGTCGGCTGAGCGCTTCACCACGAGTCCCTCTGTAGTAGAGGGCATAGTGCTGAAGTAGGAACTGGCAGGAGGAAGTCATTTTATCCTTCTGCCACCGTTGGTCTCGTAGCCCCGAAGATTGTCAAGGTCGTGTCTCTGACTTTTGACGGGGGTCGAGGGTCTTGGCTTAACCGCCCGGGCCGCGAGGAAGACAACCTCTATAAAAAATTACCCCAAACCTCCAAGCGGCGGCGCACCGTGAGGGAGGTTGTTAGCTTGGCTAATGGGTAGCTAAATTAGTCGTTAGTGCGAACCACATATTTGAGCAAGTACAGAATGAAAATTACTCGTGGGAACCAAATGGATAACATATTAAAAGCCCAAAACCGACAACAAGACCTCAACAAGTCTCATGCTGGTCAGCGACTAGCAAACTCAGGTGCTCTTCAATCTACAGGAGCGCATGTTATTATTTTAGAAGAAGAAAAAAGCAATGAAACGGCTTATGGAGTAGTACATAAAAATACTTCACCAGTAAAACTGACTCGTCTAGACTTGTTTAAAATTTTGGAAAGAAATGCTCATATGCGAGGACAAAGAGACCGACCTATACAGCTTTCTCCGACTGAGAGAACCGCTATTGTTTTAAACGCCCTGTACCCTAAAGGCATCCCTGATAGCATTCTTAGAGTTTCTGACACGTTTAACAAAACAGTTACAGCATTTATCTTCCAATGCGAACAACTTTACAAAGCCTGTCATAGGAATCGCGTAAGGTTCTTAAGCAAAAACAAAAACTGGCTTTCGTCCACTTTTCATCTGGACATTCCTCAGAACATACAAAACTCAGAAGACTGTCAAATAAATCCAGATCAGCCACATGCATTGGGTATTGAAATGGTTTTAGCATCCGAAGAGCAGGAAACTACAAGTTATGTACAAGAATTAACAGAATTCCCTCCAACGACGTCGGAAGAATCTATCAGGTTAAGTAATCTAATAGATTCTTCTGACGTCATTCCTTCCACTTCTAAACAATATGAGCATTTATGCAGTCGTAGTCAGCGGCGTACGAGAAAAAGTCTGGAACAAAATCTTGAAGATGAACCTATAGACAAACTTATTAAGGTTATGTCAAAAATAGCTATAGACGAAAATGGTCAGAAACTTAGTAAGATTGCTGCCAGCGATTTTGAGTTTGTTGTCAAAGAATGTTTAAAGACCCCGACACAATCAACGACTATTGCCAATATGATTCGATTTGGTCAGGAAACGAAAGGTCAACAACCATACACCCCCAATAAAGCCCTTTGTTTTATAATAGATCGAAAACTCTCAGTTGAAGATTACATTAACATGCAACAAGGTGCCAAATCACGAGGTTTTAACATTTACCCACCATATTATAAAGTTCAGGCAGCAAAAAAATTATGTTATCCTGATGTTGAAATTTTTATATCAGAGAGAGAAGCGAAACTACCGCTATTAGATTTATCAATGCATACATTTCGCCGAATCATAGATTCGTGCGACAAAAAAATTTCAGAATATTGCAAACAAAAGAGATTGGATACTGTTCAATGCATTTTCGAAGGTTCTTGGGGCTTCGATGGCAGCACTGGTCAATCTACGTACAAACAGAGATTTTCAGATGACAGTGATGACGAACACTGCCTGTTTGCTACTACATATACCGTTACGTGTTAAAACGGTTGATGGATTTGTATTATGGTGGAACCCAAATCCACAATCTTTTAGGTTTTGCCGTCCAATACAAATCCAGTATCGACCAGAAACCACATAATTGATTCTTAGAGAGAAAAATCGTGTGGAAGAAGAAATTAAGCAGCTTTCACACATTTATGCGGAAAACTCTGCAGGATATACTGTTATTGGACATCCCAAATTGTATTTAACCATCATAGATGGCAAAGTGTATAATGCTATAACGAATACGAATTCACAATTGCGGTGTGCATGCTGTGGAGCTACTTGCTCCGAGTTTAATAAACTAGATATAGTGGCAAAAAAGCCACTAAATCAGGAAGCTTTACAACATGGACTTAGCCCATTGCATGCCTGGATCCGTGTTTTTGAATTTCTTCTTCATTTAGGCTATAAAAACGCTCCAGGTGTGCAAAAGTGGAGAGTAGCCCAAAAATCGGCAGAAGCTGATATTGTAGAATATCGAAAAAAGCTTATACAAACTCAAATAAGAGAAAAGATGGGTTTATTGGTTGATGTCGTTAAACCGAATTCGGGAACTACAAACGATGGTAATACTGCCCGTACTGCATTATCCGACCCTCACAGAAAAACCTTTGCAGGTATTTTGGGAATCGAGGAATGGCTGGTTGAGGATCTACACACAATTTTGGTTGCATTAACTAGTGAATTGGAAATTGATTCTGAAAAGTTTAAAGTTTTTTGTGAGAATCTGGCTATGAAGTACGTACAAAATTATAGCTGGTATTATATGTCAGTCACCATACATAAAATACTTATCCACGGTGCAAAAATAATAGAATCAATTTCCTTGCCCATAGGTATGCTCTCGGAACAGGCTGGTGAGTCAAGAAATAAATTTTGGCGATATGACCGTGAGCACCACACAAGAAAATTTAATAGAAAAACCACAGTGCTTGATTTATTTCACCGAGCGTTGGAATCTTCAGATCCATTTATATCGACCATGTCCATTGGCAGTCGACATAAAAAAAATAAACGTTCCGCTCTTCCCGCGAAGGTTCTGGCACTGTTAAAGCCCTCAATGGAAAATGTCGTTACCAATCCACAAACAACGGACTCAACAGATGCTAGTACGGAAACAGTAATAGAAGCCGATAGCCTGATACTACCATCTGAAGAAATTTTTATATTTTCTGATGATGACAAAGAAAATTTTTGTTAGGGAATGCTCTATAGTCCATTTGTTTAGGAACTTAAAATAATGTAAATAATTTTGATATGTTTACTGATACAAAACTTTGTTAGTGTAGTTTAGTGTAGTCTTTAAAATTTTTCAACCATAGGCGCAAGTGAAACCGCGGGGGACGGCTAGTTTTAAAAAATGCATATTACTACTAATAAATAAATTACCTATCTATAATTTTAAAGATATCATCTAAATGATAAAAACAACGATCTGATGTTACGAAATGTATTTCACAATTTTTTTTTTAACATATTTCTAAAAGACATATCAAGATTATTTAATTTCTTTTTTATAATAACTAAATAAATTGAATTATAGGTTTATTGACTGTACTTCGTAAGCAACTAGAACTTTTTTTTTTGACGTCTAGTTGACAACCCTATTTCCATAGAAAAGTCATAAATACTTAGAAACGCTGTATCTCCTATATAAGGCGATTGTCGTGTATGATATTTTAGAACATACTCAAAAATATTATTGCGCATGTTATTTATTAAAAATAACATGCTACAACAGTACCACTTAATTTAAAAAAAATGTTTTGTTTAAATCGGGAAAAAGCCCATATTTCTTAAAATATGAAAGCTACAAAGCTACTTTTTTTTATACTAGCAGATAATGAGCTGTTACTTTATTTTTGTAACAAACAAAATTAATAAGTTTACTAGTTTTGGAATCATAAATAAATTTAATTTTTCTAAAGGTCATTCAACTCTGACAAAAAAAATAATAACTCAATAAATATAGATAATTATACTGTCGGTATTTTTGTTGAACACTTATCAAACCTAGACCTATCGTATAGACACATAAACCAGACATGTCCGCAACTTAGGTAAAATAACACACTGTGCGAGGGTTCCGTACAATCCTACCTATGAAAACAGTTCAATTCCCAAATTGAGCTTTCGAAATCGCAAAAAAAATGTTTTTTTTTTTTTGTGACGTTACTACAAATTTACAGTTTTTAGATTTTTTCCTATACTTGTGCTATAAACCTTGCTTTATGCCAAATTTCAGGATTCTAGGTCAACTACAGTACGCTATGTATTTTGATTCCCTTGAGAGTTTCGAAATACATGTTTTTTGCGACATAAACGGCTGTATCTTTTTTTTCGTTAACTCAGAAGTTTGATTTTTTCACAGCATTAAGGAACCGCAGACCTACTGAGTATATGGTTTCAATTTCAACTCAATACCTCCACGCGTTTCCTAGATAAATGGTCTTGACAGACAGACAGACAGACGGACAACAAACTTATTCTATAAGGTTTCCGTTTTTTCCTTTTGAGATACGGGACCCTAAAAAGGACATAGTCGAATCGTGTGCCGAATTTCATCCAAATCCCTTCAGCAGTTTCAGCGTGAAATAATGGCAAGCAAAACATTCAGCTTTAAATATTGGAAACCCCAGATAGCAAGATCACTTTATAAGAACCAATAACTGAATATTATTAAGAAAACAGCTCGTGAAAAACATACAAACTTGCATAATAATCGTTACAATAGAATATTTCATTCTAATCTTCCACCATGCATTACGTAAGTTTACAAAGTACCTATTAAACAAAGAAAATGGTCACATAAGCAATAGAACAAGAAAACGTTAAGTCACAATAATGTGTTATTGTGATAAGTTATTTATGAGAATGTCCATTTTTTATTGCTTCGTTCTATCAATGTATTGAGCATTAAGCTTTTACTTATTCTTTGGTATATATTTGAAGATAAAATCGGGCAGATTTATGTTTTTCAGGCTCAGTAAATGGCAGTGATTTGGATTGATTTTCGATTTAGTTCAAGAGCGATGTTTAAAACTGTAGATAGCGATGCGCAAAAGAAACAGTTTTGTGAATAAGTCCCTATCTATATGTTGGCAATTTCGTTTTTTACGGGCAATAAATAAGTAATGTTTGGGTTATTTTTTGTTTGAACTTAAACGTTTAAACGACAGTTACTAGTTAGATTACATTTATAATCATGTTTTACTTCGGCATAGAATAATTTCTAATTGGTTCAATGGCATAATGTTGTTAGGTATTTGCACAACTTTCTTAATTTCATTTTAGTTGATTTCTTTTTTGGCCATGGATCCATATAGATGTGATCATCGTGTCTAGTAAGTTTGGCAGAAAGTTGCGCCATTAAACTTGAAACTGTTCGGACGCTTCTAAAGTACACAATGAGTAAAATTGCTCAGATCCAGTTCTTCCTTTGAAACTGAAGAGGTGAGAGGGAAGCGAATTTTCCTTTGTGACTTGCTTGCATGGTTACTTTGTAGACTATACAAAGTAGTGCACAATTTACGTTCAGCGGACTGCTCAAGATCTGGGACGACCGAGACATTTTGACTAACCCCTGTCTTTCTCTGTTAGGAAAAAGCCACTAAAAAAAAAGCAATAAAAAGCTGAAAGAGAGCTGTGTATAATAAAAAGCTTTTACACTAATAATATTGAAAGGTTGTATGTACGTAAATTGTTACTCCTTCAAGCTAAAAGGTATGTGGAACAGAGAGCAAAGTAGCACATATCTCCGTTGTAAGGGAAGACCAGACGGTCAGTTGCCCGACAGATGATTTCGGTTTGTTGTATATGCTCGAATCGCGCGAAGAACTCTAATTGCGCGATGCAGGATTTCGTAGTTTAGTTCCTTTGTGACGTACACGTCTGAACGGATTTGGATGGAATTTGACACACGTGTAAAATATGTAAATTTTTCTAATTAAAACAACAAAAAAGGTGTTCTTCTTTTTTCTTTTGGCAAGCAAATGTGTACAGGTAGACGTTAGATGGAATCTCGTACTATAAAGAGATTTTTTTTCCAAACTTCACGCATAAAAAACGCAATAACTGTCACACGAGCGATACGCAGCCCAACCTCCATAGATCTTTTAAGCGATAACTTAAGCAATATTTATGCCTAACACAGCCTTTGTGTGTTTATCGTCTATACTCTATCCAATAGACTAAATAAAAAATAGTTTTCTCCTTGTGAAGGCTCCACATCTCAAACATTGTTGATAAAGGGGAGCACTATATTATAACTTTGTCTATTGTGATGTTACTTATTTTACATCAACAAATTTGATATCGAGGTAACAAAAGAACAGATAATCATTCTTTGAGACTATGAATGCGTAGAGGGTACTTGTGATCTTTCTTATAATTACGATCGAGTACATAGGTCTTGTAGCCATATTAAAAATATATTTTACCATAATTCGCGGTACACATATTCTTGCCCTCTCCACTTTTCACTACATCTGTGTAACACACACATTTTTATATAAGTCTACGCGAGTTTGATTAGAAAAGTTAGATGTGCTAATATCTAGTTGGTTAGTTTCGAAATTATAACGTTGCTCGGGCAGGCTCGGGTAGACTCGGGCAGACTCGGGCTAGAAACTAATGAAAGTGCTGTTTACTTTGCCAACATTGTTTATTAGTTTTTGTTTAGTTGTTATTCTGATACCCACTTACTGAATATGTATAAAAGGTACCGTTATAATGAGGTTAGAGAAACTGGAAGTTCAACACTTCCAGTTACTATATCATCATTATAATTATGAGTTGATAGAAAAATTAGTAACCTTTTATAAATAAATTTTGTGTCTACCGCTACTTTAACACATTTTTTTTGAGGTGGGGAATTTTCCAATGACTTCTACCGCTCTAGGGTGGAGAGAGGGTGTGTCAGACTTTTACTGACTAAAGCCACACCTGTTTCTTTCATTTGCTTTATGCGTTTTAGGGCTGCGGGTTTCCTTTTCAGAAATTCCTCGTGGGCTAATGTAACACCTGCGTTATCAATTTCCACTTGAACAGATTCCACCCATTACTTCGGAAGCTCTCTTCTTATCTATCGCGCATCATATAATGTATTTGTATTGAATAGATCATATATATAACAACTATGTACTTATATTCGTGTACAGAATATGTCACAATAGATTTGGTACATTTGCAGTATATCAGAAACGTGCCATAGTGCGTTAAATTTCACGACACTTATTTAAGTGCATTCGGTACAGACAGAGCAGCACACAAAACCTTACATACAGGTTAATCCTTTACTGTGTGAGCGGTTCACATTTATCGTTCGCCAACACGAGAGAAGATCATCCATTTGCTAGTGTAATAGCCACAGTACTTAGAGATGTAAGTTCGATACAGATATCTGTTCCAAGTCCGAATGTTTGCGTGTTTAATGGCCACCACAGCACGAGAAATCGTATCGTAGACCTATCAGTATAATTTGTAAGGCTCAACCGAAATGGGCTATTCCAAAGGCTGTTGGCGATGAACTAGCAATTTGCCATTACACGTAGAGAATTGCGATCTTAATCGTAATGTACGAAGTGGATTTACTGAGTATTGCCATAGATTAAAGTTCAACAAACTTCAATTAAAATTCATGTCTTCATTAGAAGTTTAAATGCTATCTCTATGGATCGCAGAGACAGAGCTCAGGGATTGTTCGATTGAGTTATCTTAGCCCTGGAACGCAAAAGGCAACTGAAGGAACACTGGTGAGTTTTAGACAGTAAAATTCTACCACTTTTTCTCGCCCCACCCAGAGCGAAAGGAGTTATGTATTTGATAATTTACAAAAACTTTTTTTTTATTTCTTGCTAAAGTGGATAGCGATCCATTTTTAAAATTAAAGAAAGTTAAAAAGAGTTAAATCACTCAATGACCACGCGTTCCCATTAAGATAGACAAATAAAATTTCACCGCTATCATAAAATTTGTTGAACCTTTAGCGAGCAATGGTAGCTGTTTGGCTGAGGTACTTGAGCTGGTGTGCTTACGCAGGTTAACTCACATGTTGTAGATATATTCAAAGAACTCCGCACTCTGTAAAAGTCTATTCAAACATTCGCTCCGATATTTTTGCACGAGCGTATATTCACACCATTGCATGGCTAAGCCTCTCCGGTAGACCGTACCTAATGTTTATGGTTGCTATTATGAAACCTTCGTGTATTTTCAAGGTACAGATCACACAAAACCAATCAACTTTTACAATAAAAAATCTCAAAACAGGGCTTTGATAGAATCAAATCAAATCGAATTACGTAAACGTAATCAATCCTGGGCACGAATCTAAATCAGCAATCGAGAGACGTATTAGGTATAAAAACGAGCAAAACCACTTAAAATCAATTTGCAGCAGCTAAAAGCCAATGCAGTATATAAAGGCGTGTGCCTACGTGCGGCTTGCAAGCTTGAACAGTGAACAAGCCGGCGCCCGTTCTCGCTGCGATCCCAAACCGGTGGCAACGCCGGCTCCTGATTAAACTCATAAATTGGCACGCCAGATGGCGCGCGCCGCGCTGTAAATCTGCAACCAATACGACATTTGTCTCTATTCCCCCCGGTGCGATTACATCTCGTTATCTGGCCCGTAATCAATTCCGTTATAAAACCCATTCGTCAGTGTTATTGAATAATTCCCACTGAGACCGTGTAGTGAACCTGAACCAAAATTACAAAGGTGAGTAATCCGTATTTTTCATTTCAGTTTCCATTGCTCTTATTGTTTGGTTCGCAATACTATTTTCTGAAAACGAAGCAATGAACTTTGAATTATCAAGGTTCACGTTTCAGATTCCTGTGCTAGACTCCAGATCACGCCACGCATTCCGCCCCGGGTAGCTCGTAATAAATCCACATTTACTACGGAATTTATTTTCGGATTTTTCGTTTATAATCATACTTCTTGTTTACGTAGTCGAAACGAATCCAGAGATATATCAGTTGCGTGAGAAAAATATATTAAAAGTTGTTAATAACTTGTGAGCGCGTGTGAAAATATTATTAATGAGTTCGTCTCACAGCGGTGTTGATTGATTAGATGTGAGATTACGAAAAACAGAAACTGAAAAGATGGCCATGTTCCAATCTACGACACATGGCCACAAAAAAATATTTCTTAAATAAAAAATATAAAATCGATCATGTCATTTTCACTTCAGTAGATTTCCAAGCATTGTGATAGATGGGCACGCCATAATTATGGCGGTAATTCCCCTCTTTGAGGAGTGGTTGGAAAGGCAACACGGCGTCCATCCCTTCCGCATGACGCAGGTCCTCACCGGACATGGTAAGTTCGGGAGGTACCGGCGTTTCTTCCGCACGGATCCGGTGCACGGATCCGTGCGGAAGAAACGCCCGGGTGTCACCATTGCGTGGACCGCCCGGAGGACACGGTGGAGCACACGGTGGAGGTGTGCCCCGCTTGGGAAGAGCAACGCCGTGTCCTCGTGGGGGCGATTGGGGGCGGTGATCTCTCGCGCCGGGCCTTGGTACAGGTCATGGTAAGAGTGAGGAGGAGTGGCAGGCGGTCGCCACCTTCTGCGAAGTAGTAATGCTAGCAAAGGAGGCGGCCGATCACGTCAGGCAACGGACCTCTCGCCCCAACCGCCGCCGGGATTCTGATCCCGATTTCCGGCCATCGTAGGCGCGGGCTTGCGGACGGTGAGCAATGGGTAGCTCGCCGTCCGACCGTCCGCTAACCGTCCGGACCGAGCCCAAGTCTTCGACGGCGCGTACTGTTTCACGTGCGCCTCAAGGAGATGTCAGCAACTGTAGGGGCCCATCAGGGTCGAAGCCTACTGGGGCCCAGACGGGGCCCAGGGTCTGATTCTGAAAGGAAGACTCGGCCCTGGTACGAAAGGCAACGAAGGAACAGGAGTGGGTTTTTAGTCAGTAAAAGTCTGACACTATCTCCCGCTCCGCCCAAGAGCAAGGGATGAGATGATTTTCCACCGAAAAAAAAAATGCATGGTAGTAGAAAAAACTAACCTGCAATGTAAAATCATTTCAGCCGAAAGTACCGAGGTACCGTGTGGTGCCGAAAGCACCAACCCTTCACTTCACGTGTGTGTCATAAAAAGTGACTAAGGAATTCACCAGAGAATGGGCAGCAGCATTCTCTGTGCATTATAAGAACCACAATGCGAAAAGCAGTCCGCTTACCAAGCGTGGCAATTATAGCAAGCCCCACAACAAAAAAACCTGGGCAAGTGAGAGTCGGACTCGCGCACTAAGGGTTCCGTACAAACTTGAAAGGTAAATTGTTGTTTACTATTTATGACGTATTAAAAAAAAAACTACTTACTAGATCTCGTTCCAACCAATTTTCGGTGGAAGTTTGCATGGTAATGTACATCGTATATTTTTTTAGTATTATTAATTCTCTTATTTTAGAAGTTACAGGGAGGGAGGGGGCACATTTTATCATTTTGGAAGTGTCTCTCGCGCAAACTATTCAGTTTAGAAAAAAATGACCTATCCATAGATACCCCACACGTATGAAAAAATAAATTTTGAGTTTCAGATATAAGTATGGGGAACCCCCAAAATTTATTGTTTTTTTTTTCTATTTTTGTGTGAAAATCTTACTGCGGTTCACAGAATACATCTACTTGCCAAGTTTCAACAGTATAGTTGTTATAGTTTCGGAAAAAAGTGGCTGTGACATACGGACGGACAGACAGACAGACATGAAGAATCCATAAGGGTTCCGTTTTTTGCCATTTGGCTACGGAACCCTATAAACTAGACAAAACTGGTCATTGTGGCGACACTTAAGGGAGTCCTATGTCCAGCAGTGGACGTCTTTTGACTGAAATTTAAAATCTTTAAACATAAATTCTCATTACATTTTCTGTCGAAATACCAAAATTTTACCCTTTACGTACCATCTTAAATTTAAACACAGTACTGGTCCAGTTCGCACTTCGTACAATTATAAAGTGGAATTTAATTTAGCAACGGAAACAAGATGAAGGGACAGATAGAGGAAATTACGAGTTCCTCGAAACGAACTTTCCAACTGTAAGTTTATTTGTTTTGCCGATATATACGACTTATAACACTGTACTGTATATACGCAAGTTGTTCCTACTGTGAAACTTGAAATGGGTGCTGTTTAAATTAAACTCGAGTAAGTATTTGTTTATTGTACTACATGCTTGCTGTCTAATATTGGTCTTTACTTAAAGTTCTCGTAAACAAAATGACTAAATATATTACACATTGATAACATCTACAAAACATTAAGTTAGTGTTGATTTATTTAAAAGGTTTGTTTGTATATGTATTAGGTACTTATCCTTCATTATTAGAAATACTTTTCATTTGAAAAACATATTATTTTTTTTCTTTAAAATTACTTTTAAATGAGTTAATTTATCTTGTGTTAATATGTCTTCATATCACATAACAGATCAATCAATTGTATCTAAGTACTTGATCTACTAGTAACTGAAAAGTATTTTGCCTGTCTCATCTATAGAAACGAGTTGTCAGGTATAAACCGATAGTTCAAAATATTTCAGGTAACGCCAGGAGATTCGCATTAAAAAAAAAAACGGGCAAGTGCAAGTCGGACTCTAGCTCTGAGAGTTCCTTACAAACTTACCTATGAAAACAGTTCAATTCCCGAATTGAGTTACGATGATTTTTCGAATCGCAAAACATGTTTTTTTTTTTGTGACGTAATTACAAATTTTCAGAACAACTAACAGTTTTCAGATTTTTTCCTATACTTCCTTGTGCTATGAGTCCTTGCTTCATGCCAAATTTCAGAATTCTAGATCAACGGGAAGTACCCTATGAATTTTGATTCCATTGAGAGTGTCAAAATATACGTTTTTTGCGACATAAACGACCGTATCTCTTTTTTTTTTTGGTAACTTAGAAGTTTAATTTTTTCACTGCTTCAAGGGACCGCAGACCTGAGTATATGGTTTTAATTTCAACTCGATACCCCGACGCGTACACGAGATAAAGGGTCTTGACAGAGAGACAGCCAGACAGACAGACGAACAACAAAGTGATCCTATAAGGGTTCCGATTTTTCCTTTTGAGGTACGGAACCTTAAAAAGAAGTCAAACATTTGAAACAGAAATCTTTTTTTTATTACACTATCTAGTACTTGTCTGCATCACAAACTATGGATCGGCCACAGTGAGTACAGGCAGGCCAAGGAGGCACTATACTATTCATAGGTATCCGATTCACGAAACAGGCCCCAAGTCTGCCTAAACTTGTTGTCACGACCGTTACAATAGGCCACGAGTCTTTAATAAGCATCTCTCTGTCATAGGAGTTACAGACAGCCCATTTTACTGAGCATGCATGGAGGAGGATGAGATAGTAACTCATCTACTCCTAAGCTGCCCAGTGGTCGCTATCGAAAATATGTTAAAACCTTCTACAAAATAGTCACTAACACCAAGACACTGGCTCTTATTCGTTCCACCCTGCCTTGAGGAGCAGGGTGCAACGAATAAGACATTTGTCCCACCCGTACTCAAAATACGCACCTTGAACGTGAATGGGCACGCCACAATTATGGTGGTAAGTCCCCTCTTTGAGGCGTGGTTGTAAAGACCTCATGGCGTCCTCACTTTCCGCATGACGCAGGTTCTCACCGAACACGGTAAGTTCGAAAAGTTCCTGCACCGGATTCGTGCGGAAGCGACGCCCGGGTGTCGCCACTGTGTAGACCGCCCGGAGGACACGGTGGAGCACACGGTGGGGATGTGCCCCGCTTGGGCAGAGCAACGCCGTGCCCTCGTGGGGGCGATCGACGGCGGCGGTGATCTCTCGCGCCGGGCCTTGGTACAGGCCATGGTCCGGAGCGAGGAGGAGTGGCAGGCGGTCGCCTCCTTCTGCGAAGCAGTAATGCTAGCAAAGGAGGCGTTCGATCGCGTGAGGCAACGGTCCTCACGCTTCAACCGCCGCCGGGATTCCGATCCCGATTTCCGGCCACCGTAGGGCTAGCAGACGGCGAGCAATGGGTGGCTCGCCGTCCGATCGTCCGGTAACCATCCGGACCTAGCCCAAGTCGTCGACGGCGCGTACTGTTCCACGCGCGCCTCAGGGAGATGTCAGCAAATCGTAGGGGCCAAGCAGGGTCGAAGCATACTGGGGCCACGCGTAGTGTGAAAGTGAAACCCGGGGCCCTGGGACGAAGGCAAAGAAGGAACAGGAGTGGGTTTTTAGTCAGTACAGTACGAGTCCGACATACAGTGAATACATATACATACAAATAACAATAGGTCCCTAATAATCTAATGTTTGGCT
This sequence comes from Mythimna impura, assembly GCA_905147345.3. Classification (NCBI taxonomy): domain Eukaryota; kingdom Metazoa; phylum Arthropoda; class Insecta; order Lepidoptera; family Noctuidae; genus Mythimna; species Mythimna impura. The sequence goes on from LR990351.1 coordinate 12,885,383, forward strand.
GTTGCTTTAGGCATGATTGATTGAAAGTCATTTAAACGTACAAACATACAGACTTACACATTAACAATATTGGTAAGATTTAACAATTAATTTAAACAGCAAAGTAGAGCATTTTACCAAGTTAAAACTTAAAATGGCACCGCACTAAAAGTCACTATGTCATAATAAAGAGTAACGTGTTTAATGCTGTAAAAACACCGATAACATGTCATACGCTAGGCGTATGTTCACGCCATAAAATTAATGTAATATTTTACACCACAATGACACATAATAAATAATCTTATATACCTACGCTATTTAGATTACTTCGTCATAAGTTTATTATGTGAAGACTGAGTGTTGTTTTGCCAAGAATTCAGACCTTGATACTGTCAAAGTTTTGTACCATTACTGAAATAAATTGATGAAATCTCTGCAGAATTATTAATTACAGTAATCTGTTTCGGTCGGATCTGTACAATGCGCTGAAAAATTTTGTCATTAAAAATCCATCACTTTACCATAGCAGTCAGAGAGTCTTCAATGAGCAATGGCGGCCCAGTTCTAACGGATCCTACTTAACAGTTCAAACCTAGCCAGGCGCATTACTTTTTGTAGTTTATTTCATCACCCTTGCTCTCAAAACTGAATGACAATGAGAATCGTGAGGATCGCATGACCTAAAACCAAAAATTTTAAGACTGTTTCATCGACCAACAGGCGTGGATGATTACGGCCCATTCCCTTTCCTAGAGAGGAGTCCTGAATTCTAGCAGCGGGAATATTTTAAGGCTGTTAAATATGCTATGCTATGTTATGTTGTGCTACTTCACGACAAAGAAAAAGCACTACATCGGTATGAAAATACGACGTATTATGAAGCCTACCTATATGTTACCCATACTTTATTTATACGTGATTCTAAAAGTTTTGCACCTCGTTTAACAGGATACACGTGTACATATATTGCTACCTCGTCCATTGACCTCAAAGCTGACTCATTCGTTTACAAAAAGAACACCTATTAGGCAACTATTTTTCTCTCTAACTTTGTACATTTCCACTGTTACTTCGAAACTTAAGGAAAAAACAAGATGTTTGTGAATATCATGTTTTTCTAGATTTGTTTCAGGCGTATTTTTAGCGACGGATGTCCGTAATTACTTATCTATTTTCATTATGGTTCAATAAAATTTAGAGTTGTTTCAAGTTTTGTTTTTAACCAAACCCTTTTTGCGCATTAACTGTTCAAGAGAATTTCTATTTTAGTTTTAGAGATAAAAAGGGCTAAGTATATTTTTTTAGATTACCTACTGATCTCGTAACGACTGATATATTTCAGCGTACATTATGTGCGAGAGCAGTGGTGGCCGAGTGGTAACGGCCCCGACTTACGAGTTGTGTAGGTTGCGGGTTCAAACCCAGCCAGGCGCATTACTTTGTGTAATTTATTTCATCACCACTGCTCTCAAAACGGTGAAGGAAAACATCGTGAGGAAACCGGCACGTCTTAGAACCAAAAATTCGAAGACATGTGACATCCACCAACCCGCACTGAGCCCGCGTGGTGGATTACGGCCCATACCCTCTCCTAGAGAGGAGGCCTGAGTCCCAACAGTGGGAACATTATAAGGCCGACTATGCTATGTACACTATGTGGATTTATAGCACAAAAAGCCTATTTTTCTAACTGAAGTCCCAACAAATGATTACTTTATTTAAGGATCACATCGTGTATACCTATATATACATTTATTAGTCTATACAACGTTTCGTGAGTGTGAAATTAAAACCGTATACTTACTCAGGTCTGCGGTCCCTAAAAGCTGTGAAAAAATCAAACTTCTAACTTAATGAAAAAAAAAGTTAGGCCTTTTAAGGCGCAAAAAACGTATATTTCGACACTCTCAAGGGAATCAAAATTCATAGGATACTTCCCGTAAACCTAGAATCCTGAAATTTGGCATGTAGCAAGGTCTCATGGAACAATTATAGAAAAAATCTGAAAACTGTAAATTTATAGTCACGTCACAAAAAAAAAACTGTTTTTACGATTCGGAAAAATCTTCGTAACTCAATTCAGGAATTGAACTGTTTTCGTAGGTAAGTTTGAACCCTCAGTGAGTGAGAATTACATTTTTAATAATTTCACAGAGAGTCGCATATATGTATAAAGTCCTCAGATGTGTGAGTACCAAGTCCTCCTTGGAGACTGGAAGTGATAACAATGGGAGGGCATTTCAATGAAATTTGCATTAGAATGCGTGGAGTGGTGCAACGAAGCCTTTGTGATGGGAACGTGCCCGGTGAGAGCAAGTTTAGTTCTAAAATGCAAAAAAAAGACTTCATTTTCATTATGTAGCAAGTAATTTTATTTCGAATTTAAAGAGGTATTGTAGTGAATGAATAATTATTTAAAAGATAGAAACAGAAGAAAAGAGAGTAACTTTATATAGAGTAGAATGGAGCGCACAATTCCCCAATTCCCCAAGAGGTCAGGATGGTTACAAACCGATTAAGATTCAAGATTGAGGTTCGCGACCATATTCGTAAGAAGTTGGCAGTAGTATCATCACGTCTATGTTACTCTGTTTGTCGATTAGGACCAATTTTTTTTTTAGTATATATATTCAGTTCATTAAATTATGTATAATATATTATATTTACCTATATTGTATTGTATCTGTGATTTATTTGTATATCTTTTTTATATTAACCTTTTTTTATCTCTCTTTTATTGCACCTACCACTATTCTTCTCTGCATCACCCAAAGGTTGACTGGTGGAAAATGCCTAAGGCATTAATTCCGCCTCTGTACCTTTATATATATGAAGTATGAAATAAATAAATAAATAAATGGTAAAAGAATATGTGCTGGGCCAACTCCAAGTTACATGGAACAAGGATGGGAAGACGATGGTGAATTTAGGAGACAAGACTGCTCTTCACTTACTCGCAAAATATTCAATCGCTTACATTCCCTTTTCAAAACGTCTTCAGTGACAAAATACTCCAAAATAAAAACCGAGGTAAGGACGAAAAGAACTACCTTTGCATTAACTTGTTTTAGAAATAAACAAAAAAAACAACACAGGTTTCCATCATTCAAAAAAAATGTTAGAGTAAAAAAATAGAGTTATTTTAAATTTGAAGCTGAAAGGTAGTAGGTATTTATTTTGCCGAAAAAATGGGCTTGTATAAATGAAGCTCACACAGTAATATCAAAATCGTGTTCAATTCTCTCGTCTCAAATTCTCATTTTTTATACTACATAAGGGCCTGCGCACACTTGAGACAATACTGTCTTAGACAGAATTGTCTACGACGTCGCAGACTCGTCTACGAAACCACAGACTTGTCTGCGACAAGACTGTTTTGAGACGTCCAGTGTTGCCAACAGTTGCACTAACTTACCACTAGAGTCAACTTTTAAAACCACCAGAAAACCACTAATAAAAAATTATCCCACACAAAAAATCATAAAATTTCCCACAAAAAAAATGTGTCGTACGAAATAAAATAAGTAGGCATATAGGTTATTAGTTTCCTTTAATAATAAGTGATAAAAATTAACAATCTGTTCATCAAAATACCATTTGTGGGTAAATTAACAATAGTAGGTAAATCAACATAAAAATTATTCAATAACAGCTATGTATTAATTTGTTTTCAGACGAATCATTTCTGTTTGCACTATCATCGTCGGTATTAGATAGATAATTATAGATTCTATGGTGCTGATTTACACCCGAGTGATCGCATTTTAGTAAGAAATTGAATTTTACTAAAGATCTAGAAAAATCCACTAGCCACTAAAACCAATATTTCGCAACTAAAAAAGAGGTTAAAACCTCCAGTTTTAGTGGAAAATCCTTTAAGTTGGCAACACTGGCCGTACGCCGCTAGATTGTTTTGTCTTGATGGTTTGCGTGTCATAGACAAAACAGTCATGTCGCAGAACAGGTCTGTGACGTCGTAGACAAGCCTGTCTAAGACAGTCTTGTCTCAAGTGTGCGCAGGCCCTAATAGTTCAATTCTCTAGTGAAAATACTCAGTAAAACTAAATAAATAATAGCTACAGACTAAACAAAACAATTTGTTTAGCAGCTGAAATAGAAATAATACGGAGCAAAAGTGGATCCTAAAGAACATGAAATATTATCCCACTAATAAAATAAAAACAAAAATTTTGTGTGTATGTTGTAGATAGTGCTAATCTCTATTGTGCAGACCTATTTCTTTGTTTATTTTGTTTTACTAGGTAAGTCATTTGAAATGTTATATATTTTAAAATATTTGTATCAACCTAGTTACTTGTTTATTAACACTAATAACAGTAACATATTTTCTCTTATTTATTTTCAAAATCTTTATATTTACGAGCCTTTATCCTATTATTCTAACAGTGTATATAGGTGTGTGTGTATGTATGTAGGTATATGTGTGTGTATGTTTAAGCACACAAGCTATGTCCTGGAATAATAAGATACTTTTGTTGCTATGCTCGCGCTTGACCACAATCTCACCCGATGGGAAGCGACGATGTGGTCCATGATGGAGCACGTTTACCTAGAAAATATATATATTCCACAACTATCACACAACGCCGTCTAGTCCCAAGCTAAGCAGAGCTCGTGTATGAGTACTAGACAACTGATAAACATACATAAATATTTCTAAAGACATACATATTATATACTCCCACAAGGTGGACCGACGACCTGGTGAGAGTTGCGGGAGTGCGGTGGTTGCGAGACGCACAGGATCGGTCGTTGTGGAGACGCTTGGGGGAGGCTTATGTCCAGCAGTGGACGTCTTTCGGCTGAAATGATGATGATGATGATGATGACATATTATAGATAAATTACACCTAGACACAGATCAAACAATCGTGCTCATCACACAAACATTTGTCCTGGGAGGGAATCGAATAAAAAAATCATAGCAATCATGCCATATTGTCTCTCCACTACCCTAGGTTGACTGGTAGAGAATGCCTAAGGCATTAAGTCCGCCTTTGTACCTTTTGTTGCATGAAGATTAAATAAATAAATAAATAAATCGAACCTACGACCTCCGGTATAGCAGTCAGGGCCACTAACCACTAGACCAACAGGCCAGTCTGCCAGAAGTAACCTATTTACTCTGGACTTAAAGATCCCCAGGTTTTAGCTAACCGGAAACACAGACTCCAGCAGGGGATTCCACTCCTTAGCTGTAGGCACTTTTTATACTGGGAGTTGTATCCTTGGGATAATTGTCTACTATCAGACGGGCGATGCCGCTAGTAAAAGCTAGTACGTGAATATTTGCATAGATTTTATAGATTTTTCAAATCCATAAAGCAAATTGTACGATTTTGTTAATATATTGATTGATGACACAATTTCTAAAAAATCGCGTTGTCGCATTATCGCATCGCACCTGTCTGCGGGTGCCTTAAATCTTTCTAAGGCATATTTTGCTTTGGTTACTCCAAACTTGGGTTAGTTTCCTATAATATCATCATCATTTCAGCCGAAAGACGTCCACTGCTGGACATAGGCTTCCCCGGGGGGGGGGGGGGGTTGCCATAATCGCCACGCTTGGCAGGCGGGTTGGCGATCGCAGTTTGATTGTTGTAATGCACAGAGGATGCTCTGCTGCCCATTCTCTGGTATGTCCCTTAGTCGCCTCTTACGACACTCTCGGGAAGAGATGGGATGGTGTTATTCTTAACGTCCGGACACCATACGGAACTATAATATACCTAAACATTAATAATTAAGCCACTATCAACATCGGCTATCAGCAAAAGTCCACAGCTGAACCTAGGTTTCAGACCAAATACATCGACGGTCATTTACTTTTAGCAGGAGATTCACGTAACCATCACGAAGTCTGATTAGGTGATGTCTGAATACCCCAAGTGTATAGCCCTAGTAAAAAAAAAACTTCAACTTAATACCGGTTCTTCTTTTGATTCCCTCAGTCTATCTGATTTCTTAAGTAGGGTTTAATTTTATTCTAAACAAAATGCCAGTACACGTCTGCCAGCCAAACAGCAAGGAAATGTCCTCATTAGCTGCTCCGCTAAGATCACGTGCTCAGTGGTTTCTCAGACATCTAGCTGCTTGAGACGATCGTCATGAATATTCGCGTGGCTAATCCTGCTACTGCAGCATTGCGACTGAAGACTTCCATTTCTTCTTCTGACAATACGAATCATTTCTTTTTTTTTATATCAGTAAATTTTAAAGACGCAAGGATCAAATATATAATTACTATAAGATTTTTTTAAATGATATAAACTAGTGCTTCACTACGATCCCACCTGAGTTAGCAGTGATGCAATCGCTAATGGTGATTTTATTTTATTCCAAAACTTTTGGAGTCGTCAGTACGGTGAATAATTGAGTGTGAACTTTACATTTTTTTTTAAATGATATAAACTAGTGCTTGACTGCGATCCCATCCGATGGTAACCAGTGATGCAATCGTTGATGGTGGGGCGCACTAGTTTATTGAGAGCTTATTCACTCTAGCCTTGAAGACACCTAATATATAATCGGACGGGAAAACCGCAGCAGGTAATTAGTTCTATTTGGTTCTAGTCCTTCGATATATGCGGCATAAAACGCTTAGTCCGGAGCGTAGAGATGTCAACAATGTAAGGGTCGATACTCGTCGTTAGGTTGTCCGATGGTAAAAATGTGATGGCAGAATCAATTCATGCCCGCATTTCTTTAACATACATAAATAACAATTTCCAAAATCATTTCTTTTATATGTAGAAAATTTAAAAAAGCAGAATTATATTTTCATTATTTTTATTAAAATTAGTATAATTTTCAATGTCGAAATAATAAGCATAGGCACGAATAACTGGCATAGCCGACATAATGAGAAACAAATGTTGGCTCGTACGGGTTGGTTGGTAAATATTGTATTATCTGCTCTGTTCTGAATAATGTTGTACTAACTCTGTCTGTCTGTAAAATTTCTGTTTGCATTGTGACGTGTGTGCAGGGTTGTTTGACATCAAATCACGAAGCCATAGGAGTAGAAGATGTGTTGTTAGCTTTTCCATCACAATACCGGGAAGTAATGACAGTAGATTTGTGTGTGTGTTTTTTTTAATAAAAGAATAATGCCAAGTGCTAGATTTTTGTCTTTACAGCTTTAGACGGAAACACCTTGTCACGATAAAAACTTTAAGTATATTTCACTGAATTATTTGCAGTCACCCACTACATTTTTAGAAGTCATTGAAGATGGACTAATACTATTATGATTTACTTTCTGGGTTTTACTCAGTTAAGTTCTGATAGTTTTTTCCAATTATTTGTTTAGAAAAAAGGACCACATTGTATCACAAAGTAACATGTACACTAAACATAATACCTATAGCTTTAGCGATATTGGTCTGACATAACTTTACTGAAATAGAAATTATACAAAAAACCTCAGTTTCACTAAAATATGTTTAGAAGTAACTTTAACATTTAATAAGTACAAAATATTCTCATGCAAATTTTCAACAAAACATTACACCACAGCACTATTATTTGGCTACCAGAATAAACGCAGAAGCAGATGAGTCATTAGTTCCTGCGCACAACACTATCAGTTTCCGGTAACTCCGCTTAAAACTTACCCGCGACATCAGCTTCCGTATGTTTGATTTATAAACTTACTAATGAAGTTTCCTACATCTGCGTCAATATTGCCACAAACTAGGCAAGTACGAAACAAGAAACCATTTTTGATTATGACACAGATCCACCATATAATTGCAAACACAGACTGTTTGCAATTTTTTAACTGACTTCCAAAAAAAGGAATAAGAATAAGAATAATGTTAATTGTTCATTGTTACAGTAAATAAAGAATACCTTAAAACTAATATATGATTATTATTGTCTGTAACTGATTAGTAATTCAAGATATATTTGGATGGTGGTCCCCAAACTAGGTAGAACCTGTATCTTGGGGACCTGAGTTGAGATGACTTTAATCTATAATAACATTGTATCGGGCGGACATGTAGAAATTCGGTTTTTTTTATATTTATCGAAGAGGTTGTTGTAAACAATGAAACAACAAAATTAATAATAAAAAAAGTAAAAATAGGATAAAAACAAGCTAACTTAAAATAAAGGTTTTTGTGTGTAGTGTATGTGTGTAGTGTACGTGTGTAGTGTAAGTGTGTAGTGTATGTGTGTGGTGTATGTGTGTACTTATATGTGCCAAATACTATTGCCGTATTGTTTTTGTTTATAGCTTGACTGGAGTAGTTCTGTGTTATTTTAAAATTTCCTCTGTCTGTTCGTACGTTAAAAGAGCAAGCCAGTTAAATAAGGTTTTTTTACACGTAAAATACTTTAGGTCTTTGATATTGAAGCTCTTGCTGATTTTATTGTAAATTTGAACATGAGAGTAAAAGGGGCATCTCCTGACCAACAGACTGTCTGCTTCGGGAAGAGGAATATGGAGGACGCGTTTAGAGATTATTTTATTGTAATCGGATCTGTATTTTAGGGTTTTGTGTACGTTTAGTGTAGCACTTAAAATATATAGTTGCCGAACTCTTAAGACCGTAAGCTCACTATAAATTAGATCTGTATGGAAGCGGAATGGCTTTCTTAAGGTTACTTTAATAACAGCTCTTTGAGCTCTTTCTACTTCTATAAACGTACTTTTTCCAGCTGCACCCCAGATAGAGATACCATACTGAAGAATTGACTGACACAAACCGAGGTAAATTGTGCGGAGAATTGCAACGGGTGTGCAGTCTCGTAGTTTTTTCATAACATATATGAGTTTCCTAACTCGACTAGAGAGCCGGTTTATGTGTGGTTTAAATGAAAGGTTTTCGTCTAGTGTGATGCCAAGGTACTTGATAGAAGGAGCATGTTCAATGATTGTGCAGGAGCAGTTTGCAAGTAGTGGGGTCTGGTTTCTGCTGCAGGTATGGTATTTGAGTAATAGTTGTTGTGGGGGTCTCGACGCTATAGTTTTGAAGAAAGTGACGAATGTAGTTTTTTTAATGTTAAGAGTTAAAAGATTTGCGTCAAGCGCTTCGGAAATAGTCAGTAGACCATTCTCCGCAAGGCGGTATACTTGGTTCCACGTTTAAGCGTGAAATACTATAGCAGTATCGTCGGCATATGATCGTATCGTTTAATTGTATATTTAAGATGTCATTCATATAAAAACTAAACAGTGTCGGACCAAGAGTACTACCCTGCGGAATTCCGAAGTCGATGGGAAGCAGGTTACTTGAGAAGTCACCTAGTTTGACCAGTTGTTTTCTATTAGATAAGTAACTCCTGAACCAGTCAAGTGAAGTTCCTCGAATTCCCGAGCATTCTAGCTTTTTTAAGAGGAGGTCAATCGAAATTGTATCGAATGCCTTGGCCAGATCTAAGAAAACTGCCATAGCCTGCTCTTTATTTTGAATGTATGTAGCCACCAAGTTGGTAAGTAATGTAGCTGCATCTTCAGTTGACTTTCCTCGCCGGAATCCAAACTGCCTGTCTGATATAACCTTGTGTTTCTCAAAAAAGTTTACTAGCCGGCTATTAACTATTTTCTCCAATATTTTGGATAAAATGGACAAAAGGGCGATCGGACGATAATTTTCCGGCAATTCAGCAGGGCCACTTTTGTGTATAGGTCTAACAGATGCGACTTTCCAGCACTCTGGAAATTGTCCAGACTCTAAGCTCAAATTAAAAATGTGAGTGAGCGGTGTAAGGATAGGTTTATCAATTCGGTTTTATTTTGTTTTTATGTTAGTTACCTCAGAGCTCCGTCGTTTATGGACCGATTAGCAAAAAATTTAGCTTGACCCGGGTACTTCATAATAAAACAATGTATCCTAGCAATGTTTGGGTTAATTGGAATTGTCATGAGAAATAGGTACTCTGGCTATAAGTTAGTGTCAAACAAATAACTTTAATTTCGGATGTCGGTGTTTCTCGGTATTGTTTGTTTCTTATTTAACACCGAATTCCGAAATTAAAGTTATTTCGATCGTTTTGGTGTTTTTTTTTTTTAATGAAGTCAGTTATTTTTTTTTTGTAAAAATTTTTGCAAGATTATTATAAACTAGCTTCTGTCAGCGGTTTCGTTGCGTGATTGTCGTTGTCGGATAATGTGGACGCGAAGTCGGAGACGGATAAAAAGTAACCTATGTACAAGCTTGGAGTTCAAGCTTCCTCCGTACCAATTTTATGAAAATCGGTTCAGTAGTTTAACCGTGAAAGCGTAACAGACAGACAAAGTTATTTTCAGATTTATAATATTAGTAATGGTATGGATTTAGGTATACCTTTTTTTTTCGGTGGGAAAATCATCTTTTATGACATCCCCCGCCCTTGGGCGGGGCGGGAGATAGTGTCAGACTTTTACTGACTAAAAACCCACTCCTGTTCCTTCATTGCCTTTCGTACCAGGGCCGAGTTTTCCTTTCAGAATCAGACCCTTGGCCCCAGTAGGCTTCGACCCTGCTAGGCCCCTACAGTTGCTGACATCTCCTTGAGGCGCGCACGCGAACAGCACGCGCCGTCGACGACTTGGGCTCGGTCCGGACGGTTACCGGACGGTCGGAAGGCGAGCCACCCATTGTTCGCCGTCCGCAAGCCCGCGCCTACGATGGCCGGAAATCGGGATCGGAATCCCGGCGGCGATTGGGGCGTGAGGACCGTTGCCTCACGCGATCGGCCGCCTCCTTTGCTAGCATTACTGCTTCGCAGAAGGAGGCGACCGCCTGCCACTCCTCCTCGCTCCGGACCATAGCCTGTACCAAGGCCCGGCGCGAGAGATCGCCGCCGCCGATAGCCCCCACGAGGACACGGCGTTGCTCTGCCCAAGCGGGACACACCTCCACCGTGTGCTCCACCGTGTCCTCCGGGTGATCCACACAATGGTGACACCCGGGCGTTTCTTCCGCACGAATCCGGTGCAGGAACCTCCCGAACTTACCATGTCCGGTGAGGACCTGCGTCATGCGGAAGGTAAGGACGCCGTGTTGCCTTTCCAGCCACTACTGAAAGAGGGGACTTACCGCCATAATTAATTTAGGTATACCTAATAATCTCGAAAGATTTATTGTATTTTATTCGATAAATTCAATATCAGATAAATTGTGAATAAACACAATAAATTTTATTGAGAAGGTAGAGTTTAAAATCAATCTCACGCAATTTATCGAGGTTTTCAAAAACTCAGTGAAAAGAAAACGGTTACTGGTTACTGGCCCGCTTATAACGTCCCACAGCTAAGAAAATACCATCTTTTGGCTCATCAACTCTCATCTATATGGTTTTTTTTTTAAGTTGGGAAGTCGAAATGCCTCTTTGAGTGGAGTGAGAGGGAGTATCCAACCTTTTACTGAGTACAATCCACATGTGTCTTTTCAGTTTCTCTTTGTTTTCCAGAGTCACGGTGACTCTGTCGAACAATCTTGCATTCCACATACAAGGGTCACGATGAAAATTACATCGTGAAAGTAAGTGTTAGTTAGAAGTGATTCCGCCATCACTTTTCTACCATCGGACAACCCGACGTACGGCGAGTATACACTGTTACGTTGTTGATAACTCTACGGTCCGAACTAAGCGTTTCGTCTCGAAGTTTATACCGCGAACATCGAAGGACTGGAACCATTTGCCTGCTGCGGTCTACCCGTTCGATTATAATTTAGATGTCTTCAAGGCTAGAGTAGGCTCTTAATAACCTAGTGTGCCTCACCATCAACGATTGCATCACTGCTCAGTTTATATTATTTTAAAAAAAAGTACCAAATGAGTAAGTATGTAGGAACATTCAAAAGCTTTTACCAACTTACCAAACAGCAACCTGTAATACTAATACTAACTTAAAGTATTAACCCAAGCTTTCATTAATTAATTTCATTAATTTTTTATTGTAACAGTGATGACAATTCTGTACCTACAAAGGCGAGTTTACCTCAACAATGAATTTCCTCCTAGCAAACCTTTGATTGAATGAAAGAAATCACATTCGAGGGTAGGATCCAGTGTACAATATAAACTTACACACTCGTAAATAAGATTCGTTCTTTGTTCGGCACTCTATGTTTCGTCCCACAAAAAAAATCCTAGTTCGTCCCAAACTACATGCGAAGTAAGCATGTAGTTTGGGACGAACTAGGATTTTTCCCAAATTATTATTATAATTATTTTGTTCTTAGCATAAGCATAATCAGCCTTTTAATGTTCCCACTGCTGGGACTCAGGCCTCCTCTCTCTAGGAGAGGGAATGAGCCGTAATCCACCACGCGGGCCCAGTGCGGATTGGTGAATGTCACAATCATGTCTTCGAATTTTTGGTTCTAGGATATGCCGGTTTCCTTCACCGTTTTGAGAGCAGTGGTGATGAAATAAATTACACAAAGTAATGCTCCTGGCTGGGTTTGAACCCGTGACCTACAACTCGTAAGTCAGGGTCATTACCATTCGGCCACCACCACTGCTCTCCATTTCATTTTATTCATTTTGTTCTTGATTCGTCCTATTTTATATTCCTTGTTCGGCCCATATGTTTTTTTATATGCCATTTTTACTTTTTGTACATTCAGAAAAAAAGTATTACTATTTTCATCATCATCATCATCATCATTTCAGCCGATAGACGTCCACTGCTGGACATTTCCTCCCCCCCCCATATCTATTTTATAAGTACGAATTACATGCTAGCTTTTGGAAAATATTTACCTATGTCACTCTATGTAATGAAGTAAGATTCTACTGGTAAAATTATTATTAAAATCGGTCTTGTAGTATTTTTATTTTATTCAATACTAAACAAAATATAAATCTTACCTCTTTATAATATTGGTATAGAAGTAAATATTTAATAACAATAAACTATTTAAAACAATCGCTTCTCTCTGCCTTCTCGCCTTCTCAACAAGAGAAAATTTACTCGTATTATATTATAATAACTCTTTAGCCGCTGTTAGTGTGCAAGTAGTACGTATACAGCTGACGTCACTAGAATCTATTTAGAAGAGTATGTAAAAAGGTCAATCCGTGTTTTATTGCGCCCTTTGTTGGTTTGCTTGTATTGAGTAATTTGGTCAATAATATTATTTTCCGTGATCAACAAAATAGGCGTACAGGTACAGCTCCTGTGATGTAAAGTGCATTCGACTCATTCGTCACCTTGCTAGTGTGTAAAGTGAGATTTAGAATTGATCGAGTTTGTCATAGGTATGTATTATATCAATATCTTTATTTGAAGTGTTACTAATAAATTAAGTTAATATTAATACCAAAAAAAAGATACAAACAATTTCACAAAAAATATACCTCCTTATAAACAAACATATCATCTAAAAACTTTGCTTATACTATGTCAGTTTATGCCTTTAATTAAAAATCAAGTACCAAAAATTTGAATGTTTGATAGGTACATATGACCCACAGTTTTTAGGTTTGAAGTGACATTTACCTGATTATTTTATCTAAATCGGCTTGGGCTTATCCACGTTGTATACTGACCGCACTTTACTATGGTTCTAAATAGTACGGGGGTTCGATTGGTGAATAGGTTCCGCAAAATTTTAACTGTGTACATACGATTTTATATAAAGAATTAGTGTATTCGTATAAAATAAGTAAGAATTAGTTACGTAAACCTGCATAAGGTTATTGTTACTCTGTGGAAATAAATTCATTGATTGATTGATATTTAATACTAATTAAGAAATTAATTATATTAAGCTACTTATTCTATTTAACTTACAAATCATATAATTATATAGACATCTAAACCATCTATGCTTTGATTTCAGTTAATCAATTTTTCAGAAATTAAAATTATCATGTTTTAAGGGCTCGGCGTAAGCGGCTTGCAACTGCAAGTTGACGCGTATCGTGGAATATAGCTATCTCTGTTTGACAAAAACAAGTGAGCGACTGACGCAGTGCGCAGCTGTGTGTGTATGTGAGCGTATTGCAATATTGTTAGTAAAATTAGGTATGTTCATTATTTGCTTTATTTTTGCCGAATACTTTAGGGAATTGTTAGTGAATGTACAGACTAGTAATGCGTTTTTTGGAAATTTGATTACCGTGCCGATATCTCAACATATTAGGATAGCTAGCACACACTAACAAATCAGACAATGTTATGGAGCCGAGTGCTTTTCTTATAAGTGGGAAATCATTCAATGAGTTCAGTCAATGAATCAGGCCATCGGCGGCAAGGCAACGAACTCTCGCGCCGGTCCCTGGTACAGGTCATGGTTTGGAGCGAGGAGGAATGGCAGGTTGTAGTCTCCTTCTGCGAAACAGTAATACTAGCGAAGGAGGCAGCCACACGCACGCGGGAACGGCCCGCACGCCCTAGCCGCCGGAATCCCGACCCTAAATTCCAGCCAATGTGGGCGTGGGCTTGCGGACGGCGAGCAATAGGCAGCTCGCCGTCTGGCCGTTCAGACCGAGCCCGAGTCGTCGACGGCGCGTAATGTTCCACGTGCGCCTCAAGGAGATTTCAGCAAAACCGTAGGGGCCCAGCAGGGTCGAAGCCTACTGGGGTTGGGCACGCCACAAATATGGCGGTAAGTCCCCTCTTTGAGGCGTGGTTGGAAAGACCTCATGGCGTCACCTTCCGCATGACGCAGGTTCTCACCGAACACGGTAAGTTCGGGAAGTTCCTGCACCGGATTCGTGCGGGAGCGACGCCCGGGTGTCGCCACTGTTTGGACCGCCCGGAGGACACGGTGGAGCACACGGTGGAGCACACGGTGGAGGTGTTCCCCGCTTGTGCAGAGCAACGACGTGTCCTCGTGGGAGCAACTGGCGGCGGTGATCTCTCGCACCGGGCCTTGGTACAGGCCATGGTCCGGAGCGAGGAGGAGTGGCAGGCAGTTGCTTCCTTCTGCGAAGCAGTAATGCTATCAAAGGAGGCGGCCGATAGCGTGAGGCAACTGCAACGGTCCTCACGCCCCAACCGCCCCGCCGCCGGGATTCTGATCCCGATTTCCGGTCACCGTAGGCGCGGGCTTGCGGACGGCGAGCAATGGGTAGCCCGCCGTCCGTCCGTCCGGTAACCGTCCGGACCGAGCCCAAGTCGTCGACGGCGCGTATTGTTCCACGCGCGCCTTAGGGAGATGTCCAGCAAATCGTAGGGGCCCAGCAGGGTCGAAGCCTGCTGGGGCCATGGGTAGTGTGAAAACGAAACCCGGGCCCTGGGGCGAAGGCAACGAAGAAACAGGGGTGGGTTTTAATCAGTAAGTCTGACACTATATTCCGCTCCACCCAAGAGCGCGATTTGTCATTAGATGATTTTCCCACCTAAAAAAAAAACCTTCCGCATGACGCAGGTTCTCACCGAACACAGTAAGTTCGGGAAGTTCCTGCACCGGATTCGTGCAGAAGCGACGCCGTGTCCTCGTAGGGGTGATGCGGCGGCGATTTCTCGCGCCGGGCCTTGGTACAAGCGATGGTCCAGAGCGAGGAGGAGTGGCAGGCGGTCGCCACTTTCTGCGAAGCAGTAATGCTAGAAAAGGAGGCGGCCATCGCGTGAGGCAACGGCCTTCACGCCCCAGCCACCGCCGGGATTCCGATCCCATTTCCGGCCACCGTAAGCGCGGGCTTGCGGACGGCGAGCAGTGGGTAGCTTGCCGTCCGACCGTCCGGTACTCGTCCGGACCGAGCCCAAGTCGTCGAAGGCGCGTATTGTTCCACGCGCGCCTCAGGGAGATGTCAGCAAATCGTAGGGGCCCAGTAGGGTCCAAGCCTACTGGGGCCAAGGGTAGTGTGACAGCGAAATCCGGGGCCCTGGGACGAAGGCAAAGAAGGAATAGGAGTGGGTTTTTAGTGAGTAAAAGTCTGACACGCTCTTTCGCTCCGCTCAAGAGCGCGAGAAATCATTGGATGATTTCTCACCCAAAAAAAGTACCTAAGCATTTGAAGTTTAGTAAAAGGAATATATATATTTATTAGTTTTGATGTTCATAAGCATATAAATAATTTGCATGGTCCGGAGCGAGGAGGAGTGGCAGGCGGTCACCACTTTCTGCGAAGCAGTAATGCTAGAAAAGGAGGCGGCCATCGCGTGAGGCAACGGCTTTCACGCTCCAGCCGCCGCCGGAATTCCGATCCCATTTCCGGCCACCGTAAGCGCGGGCTTGCGGACGGCGAGCAGTGGGTAGCTTGCCGTCCGACCGTCCGGTACCCGTCCGGACCGAGCCCAAGTCGTCGACGGCGCGTATTGTTCCACGCGCGCCTCAGGGAGATGTCAGCAAATCGTAGGGGCCCAGCAGGGTCGAAGCCTACTGGGGCCAAGGGTAGTGTGAAAGCGAAATCCAGGGCCCTGGGACGAAAGCAAAGAAGGAATAGGAGTGGGTTTTTAGTGAGTAAAATTCTGACACTATCTCCCGCTCCGCCCAAGAGCGGGATTTGTCATTAGATGATTTTCCCACCTTAAAAAATAAAAAAGCCTACTAGGTTCGCTTCTGAAAGGAAAACCTGGGGCCCTGGAACGCAAGACAAAAAGGGAATATAGGAGTCGATTTTAGTATTTTATTTTTATTTTATTTATTGAGGGATAATAAAACAGCTACAACATATAAAGCTCATGCATATAATAAGTAAAAGTCTCTTTCGCTCCGGCCAAGAGCGCGAGAAATCATTGGATGATTTCTCACCCAAAAAAAAAGTACCTAAGCATTTGAAGTTTAGTAAAAGGAATATATATATTTATTAGTTTTGATGTTCATAAGCATATAAATAATTTGCATCACAAAAAAAAACAAAAAAAGTAAAAGGAATACAGAAAGTCAATAGAAATATTACAGTAAAATTTACAACGCAACCGAAGTAATGACATCACGTACACACTGACACTGACGCACACACACACACTCTCGCTTGCCGCGATAGCACTACTAACTCTTGGAAATTTGGGATAAATTTGGATGTGTTCCGTAATACCAAAAATGATGAATGAAAACTTAATGTTTTTTCATTTTTTTTATATATATAATTTGTAACTTGATAATATAAACTATGTTCCTACGTAAAGAATATTAGAAATATTGTTGTTTATAATACAGAAAAAACAAAATGAAAACATGCCATTTACGCTACAAAAATATGCGAAATGAAATTCGCTTAAATTTCGTTTTGGGTAAGTATTTTAAAAAAAGAAAGATGTAGGAACCTAGATAAATATTGTCTTAATCCGAATATCATCATAATATGGTGGAAATATGCTCCATCTGCAAATGATTTTGGTATTACGTTTGTATGGATAATTCAGCTGTCGCCGTCGCCTTTATTATAGATTTGGCTGTTGTGTATATTTAAACTGTTGTAATATTATAAGATGATTTTATTATTATACCAATTCTGTTATTTTAATTATGATTCTCGATAGTAAAAAAGATTTATGCATATATTATTAGAATTGTTTTATTACTAGAAATTGAATAATAAAAATTCTAAAATAATTGAAACAAACTAAAATATGGTGTTGGTTTTTACATAGTTTTAATTAGGTAGTTTAGTTTTTTTATTATTATAGCTACATTTTTGAAATATTATTCAAAAATGTCAAATAAGTACTTATTTTTTTTTTTTGTTGACTGTACTTTTAAAGTACTTATAATTTGGGACGAAACACAACTTCAATAGTGATGTGGGACGAACTAAGAATTTTTTGGAATGTGGGAGTAAACTTCGGGACGAACGATGAACAAACCGTAAATAAGACTATAAACCTTAACCTAACCTTTGTAACTACACACAACTACAATTTAGTAATTGAGTCGATAAAAAATGTACCTAATAAAGAAATGATTCATCACCATTGTTTGAGCCGAAAGACACTGTGGAACCCAGGTTTCTTCTAACGTTGACCACATCAACCAGTGCTGTCATCTTCATCAGAACGAGCCTTTTCAGGAAGTATATCGTAAAAAGTGGTTATTTAAGTCTAATAGATCAGCCCTGACGTCATCTCAACGCGTAGTCACGTAGTCAGAACAAAGGAATCGGAGGCGTGGCCTACTTGAGGCGTTAGACGCAAGAGAATCGAAACAAAACGGTCGTAACTTGGCTAGGGGGGCAGTAGCTTTTCTACTGATCTATTACAGATCATAGAAAGATATTACAAAATACTTTTTAATCAGGAAGGAAAAAAATAGGTGCTCTGCAAAAAACGCTGAAAGTTAGTTAGCTAACGACGTTCTTCCTAAAAAGGGTCAATAATTTCCGCTAAAAACGTTGGATACTGGCATCCTTCAAATATCGCCACACCGACTGACCATGTACTTCTTGCATCAAGTGATCTCCAGTGGCCGTCATCAGATTTAACAGCTTAATCAATTTGAAACCTTCCAACACGCAGCGATTTCTGGTAACATACCCTATGTTCCTATGAAATGAATATCTATTGAAAACGGTGAAAAGAATACAATCGTTATCAAGCTCCATTTAATAACAAACTTCTTTTAATTTAAACGCACGATTCTTTCAACGCCGTAATTATAAAATTTCCCATCGACTGAAGCTGATTAAAGATAAAATATAGAAGTGAAACACTTTGCAAGTAACTTGATACCTCAGTTCGCGCTTGCAACTTTGTGCGCTGAAGCGCTTCACAAAAGGAGACTCCATTGCTTTCTTTTATTGCAGCTACTTGATTTCCTTTTGGCCTCGCTTGGCTCTTGTTCATGTTTACTCAAATAAAAAGTTACTTCGTATTTTTATCGAAGAATGGTTGTGAGCTTAGATTTTAATTTCATATAATTAAAATACTACCAATAATAGAAAAAAAACTGGTAACTCGTTCTTGACGAGTTGGACTCGCGTACCGAGTGTTCCGTACCAATTTACGTAAATAGTTCAATTCCCGCATCGATTCTTGAAGATTGATTACAAATTTACAGTTTCCACTTTACTCTTCCCTTTACTTGTGCTATGAGACCTTGCTTTATGACATGTCAAATTTCAGGATTCTAGACCAACGGAAAATACCCTTTAAGTTTTAATTTCCCAGTGAGTGAACATGAAAGGCTTTGTTTTTAGATTGCGTTGAGTTATAAGTTCGATTTTTTTCATTGCTTTAAGGGTTGCAGATGTGAGTGTTTGATATTGATTTAATCTTTATATCGCCACGCATTCTTGAGAGAAACTGTCTCGACAGATGGATAACAAAGTGATCCTGTAAGGATGCCGTTTTTAACGACTTAAGTATAGAATCCTAAAAATAGAAATAATCCAAAACCAATTACATCCGTTTCATCTAAAGCGCCATTTTCTCTCAAAGAATAAGCGTAGCCACTCGTTCAAGCGTAGTTCTTTTATTTTAACAAAATGAAAACAACAAACGATCAAAGTACATTAAACCACGAACAACACTGATCAAACGACTATCATCTTCATTATAACGATTCAGAACCAATCCGAAATCCAAGCAGTGCCTGAAAGTTGCGGTATGTATACCTACTTCACTGGAGAGCCCTTCACTATATCCACTATCGCGAGGTAGGCAAGTGCAACATCTAAAAATTCTGTAACAGCAAAATTGACCGTAACCTTCCTTAAACATTCAATCTAATTTAAACCCTATCTTAAGATATCGAAAGTTTTATTTTGATTGACTGTGGTCAGGTTAATAAGAGTCGTTTTCTAATAAAGGTTGCAAGTCAAGTTGCATGTGAAGAGCGGCGTCGTGCTTCGTTATCCGACTGGTGCGGCCAGGACGATGCTAATTGTACACTCGTCATTACAAAGAGTTTGTATTTGGTTAGGATAATTGTTTGCTTAAACAATTTTTTTGCTGTTGTTCAGACGACAACAAAATATTCCCTTACGGAGTACGTGATTTCTGATAGTTATAACCTCAAGAGTAATTAGAGGTTACTTCTAGGAAAGCGTGATCCATCGTGGCTTCCACATCATCGCTTATTGTAAGGTGGAATAGGGGTCAAACGCGACCCTATCAATAATATCTATAGTAGAAAAAAACTAGCCATTAAAATACAATCAACTACATTTGTATATACAAGAAAATTCTCAAGAAAGTCTTGTTTTTTATCTTTTTTATTTCAAGTCCTTAGCAATTCTGATTTTAATATTTCTCTTTAAATAGCGTAAACGATTTACAGAGTTTAAAAATATATATTTAAGTCTAGTTTTTGCAGACAAGGTTATGTTTTAAGCGTTCGTAAAATTAAGATTTACAAAAGTATTTGACCGAAATTACCTAAGGGTATTCAAAGTTTGAATACCCTTAAGTAATTAAACATAAATTGAAGTTTGAAGACAAAGATTTTGAATAGGTACACAATTTTTTTTTACATGGAGATTTCTCAAATGATTCATCTCACTCTGAGTGGAGCGTTTCTTTTTCTTTTGCCGTGTTTCTTCTTTTACCGTTTGCGGTCTAAGGCCACGGTAACTCTTACGAAAAATCCAGCAGACCTAGTAGATATCGGCCCTGACGGGCCCCGTGAATTTTGCTGGCATGAAACACAACGCTCCGTCGTCGACCCGCTCTTGCTCCTTCCCGGACGGCGAGCTACCCATTGCTCGCGGGCCGCAAGTTGTTGATGAGTTAGTAAATGTCACCCAATGAAACGCTTTGTGTGTGTTAAGTGCAATAAACAACCTAAACTAATGTGTTCTGTTTTGTCTATGGTGTAACAGGAGTCATAGTTAATGCCCGGTCCACACATGGCCCGATAATAAAACTGGTTTTTGTTTGTTTTAGTTAGTGATCTTTTTTAAAGTATTGTGCTTCACTTCAGAATAAACATGTTTTCTTTCTTTCTTTTTTTTGTTTCGATTAGTTATTTTCCGTTGCAAAAAAAAAATCTAAAAACAAAGATGTGTGCATATTATTGAGTATCTAGTCAACTGTATTGTGCCTCTATCGTGTTGTTTGCTAGATTGAATAGGTTAAGTGCGTTAATTGGTATTAGTTCTCGTTAAGCTAATATAATCTCGTTAATTAGTGCATTAACAGTTTAGTGCCTAATGTGATTCTGATTACATGTTATTTTAGATAATAATCACTGCGTTAAAATGTCGTCGAATTGGGAATTATTCGTTTTATAAACATTCAACAATTTAATTTTACTTTGGTATTTGAACAAACATTAAACATTAATGTTCATTGGATTGTTTATTTTTCAGTTACTCATGGTTGTACAAATATGTATGTTCACCGACTTCTCGGTCGATTGTAGACCAATTTTAAAAATTATATTTTCGATTGAAGGGCTTTCAAGTTAGTCCCATGGAAATATTGTTATGTTCTAATTACGAACTTCGAAGATATGGAACAGAACTCCTCATAGGATTACAGTAGAACTGTCGTAACAAGTAAAATTGCTTTGTTTATACGTGTAGTCGATGACTGACTAAAAGAAGAGGGGGAGGGAATATATCGAACTGATTTGATGATGAAGCCGGAAGGTAGGCACCGGAACTCTGTAATAAATTAATGTAATCTAATCGTGTGTAGCGACATCTATGGCGTCACATAAGAACTAATCCTGCATCGCGCAATCAAAGTTCTCCGCGCGATTTGAATAGGTATATACGACAGCCCGAAATCATCTATCGGGCAGTAGCCCACCAGACACATAACACCCGTCTGACCGGAGGATCCTCCCTTTTCAACGAAGGTTTGCAGGACTTTACTCTCTGTTCTGCATACCTCCAAACTGGTGACCCTCGACAAAAAACGTCAGCGCAGCCTTCGTGCAGCCACTACTTCGTGACGTCGTCATCACTTCCTCAAGCTTTCGAGCAGCGAGCCATACAGCCAGCATCCACGGCTATAAAGGGTATCCTGACCACCAGCATGCCTACCTGGTCATACCTGGTCAACACCCTCAGCCTCATCAGCGACCTTGGCGAAGCACACTGCATCTTCGGCCAGTCACATGAAGAGCTACGAAGAACCTCTCCTGGTCGACGCCAACAGTCAAGCCACTACGTTGCACAGCACCGCTCCGACCCACTGGAGCCAGCAGCACTACTCCGACTCACTGGAGCCTGCAGCATCATCCCGACTCACTGGGACATCATCACCCCGACTCACTGGGGCATCATCCCGACTCACTGGGACAGCACCACCCCGACTCACTGGGGCATCATCCCGACTCACTGGGACAGCACCACCCGACTCACTGGGGCATCATCCCGACTCACTGGGACAGCACCACCCCGACTCACTAGAGCATCACCGCAGACAGTTCCGACTCACCGAAAACTATGCGGCATTCGGTTCCGACCCACTGGAACCAACCTACCACTGGCCAGGCACGCATCAAGAAGCATCAAGAACCATCGATCTCTGATCTCCGGAGAGGAGTGATGTAACGACATCTATGGCGTCACATAAGAACTAATCCTGCTTCGCGCAATCAAAGGTCTCCGCGCGATTTGAATATATATGACAGCCCGAAATCATCTATCGGGCAGTAGCCCAGCAGACATAACACCCGTCTGGCCGGGGGATCCTCCCTTTTCAACGGAGGTTTGCGGGACTTTACTCTCTGTTCTGCATACCTCCAAACGTGTTTAGGATGTCCATGTTAAATAAGGAAGAGACAAAACTATTATAGAGACACCGACTTCTGAAATTGAAGTTATTTTGCACTTTTTAGTGTTTTTTTTTTATGTCATATTATTATATATGCTGATGAAAATAATGAAAGTGCCAGATGGAAATGAAATAGCTTACACTGGTAAAACCCCCAAAACTTGGTACAAACTAGAGGAAACTTTTACCTAAATTAATTCTCTATCATCAAATGACTTTAGATTGGAGCGAGAGGGCGTATAAAACTTTTACTGACTAAAACCACTTGTGCCTTACAGTTACTCTTTGCGTTCCTGGGCTACAGTAACTCGGTGCACCGACCTTACTGAACCCGTAAATTTTTACTAACATATCCATGAGGTGCGTAGTGCACTATTCACCGTCGACACGGGTCATCCTTATCGAAGGGCCAGACGGTGAGCTACCCATTACTCATCAGTCGCAAGCCCGCGCCTATGGTGGCCGGGGATTGCCCTTCGACTCTCAAGGCTCGGAGCGTTTTGTGGTAGCAGTTGGGGCGTGAATATATCCGTTCCCTCACGGTTGCGCTTTTTTTCTCTTCGCAGAAGGAGGTGACAGCTTCACATTCCCTCGCTCCGTACCAGACTGAACCAGGACCGGGAGCAAGAGGTCGCCTCCGTCCATTGCTTTCATAAAAACACGGTGGTGCTCTACCCAAGCATAGCAGACTTCCACCGTATCCTCCGAGCGATCCGCACAATGATGACATCTGGGCGTTTCTTCCAGCCGAATCTGAAACAGGAACCTTCCAAGCTGGCCATGTCCGATGAGGACCTGCGTCAAGTGGAAGGTAAGGATGCCGTGGCAACTCTCTAGCCATTCCGTAAAGAGTTAACATGTTAAAGTAATCTAGTATTAAGGAAATTAAAGTTTTTCATTTATTTATTATTGTCATATTCTTCAGTTTGTGTTGTTGTATGTATAAGAAAATTGTGGGATTCTAATTAATTTCAAAATTAATATGCATTAAATCATTAAACCCCAAGCGAACGAAATATCCAACAATTTTTCGTTCACAACCCATCTAGCAATATCAAATCCCTGCAGACACATAGTGCAGTAGAACCGACCAGAGCAATCAGAACCAGCCTTTTAACTGTGCACGCTAAGTACTTCGCCGGAATACACCCCTTTGTTTTGAAACAATGACTTTAGAGCGAACTATAAGCATAATAACCACGCCAGTTGGGCAGATTGATGGAAACAGTACTTGTGTACTGTGTACCTTTATTCTATTGACCGTCACATATTGCCAGCATTGTCTTAAAGAGTTCATAAATTGATACAATACCTAATGGGGTACTTGCTTGTGTTGGTTTTTACTAAACAACAAATGAAACTGGTTATAGAATGAAATTGGTTATAGAATGAATCAGCAACGAGCATTTCAAATATTTGAATGAGGAATAGTAGGCGCGTGGTGAGAATATCTCGCTATCTTTTTTTTACGCGTGTAACCTAACGGTGATGACGTCACATTTCTGTATGTGCATCCTTTTGCTGTTACTTGACAGTTTCCCATTCCAACAGATTTGAAAGGTACTTGCGTATGCGTATGCAGCCTTTTAATGTTCCCACTGCTGGGACTCAGGCCTCCTCTCTCTACGAGAGGGAATGGGCCGTAATCCACCATGCGGGCCCAGTGTGGATTGGTGAATGTCACGTGTCTTTGAATTTTTCGTTCTAGGACATTCCGGTTTCCTCACGATGTTTTCCTTCACCGTTTTGAGAGCAGTGGTGATGAAATAAATTACAAAAAGTAATGCGCCTGGCTGGGTTTGAACTTTTTTTAAATGGATTTGAAAAATTCTTTCTATTTGTGATATTGGATAACTTTTTGGTACAAATAATAAAAAGAAAATGAGTTAAGTACACAATTCTTTGTTTGTTACGGACTTATATTGGTACGAATACCGAAGAGATCTAATCGGCGTAGTATTTTATAGAAATTAAATAAGCAAGTAAAACTAGTCCGACATGATTAATAAACAATATATATATACAACCGAACATATAACCTCCTCCTTTTTGAAGTCGGTTAAAAAATGGCCCTCACTCATAATTTCAATTAACTGCACTACCATTTTTTTTGAGTTGGGTAATCATCAAATAACTTCTCTCGCTCTGAGCGGAGTGAGAGGAAGTGTAAGACTTTTGCCCACTTGTGTTCCTTCAGTGGCCCTTTGCTTTTCAGGGCTACTGTATTTCTGACGAACTTCTCTCTCGGTCTGCGGGATTGCAGACCTAATTGCACTACAATAGTAATGTCTGAAACTTAAAGTTTACGGGTTTCTTTTAGCCCCCATGTGTTTTCCACACGCGAACTACAAACATCTTGTACAATCAGGTTAAAGTTCCGATCTTGTTTCATAGTCAAAATCATAAGATCACCCAACTAGTTTTTGAAGTTTCGGTTTTTAAACATGAAAAAGAGAAAGAAAAAAAAAGAAAAAGAGTTTGACTTAAGTTGACTTGTATTCTAAAGGAGTAATAGGAACGGACAAATTGAAATATAACTACGTATTATATAATTAGATTTCTTAGTATCGTTTTATAGCTGGGTAGCTGTAAAATACTAGTAAGAAACTTCAACACATCTATCATCTAGTCTCTGGGGTTACAGCTCCCTCACTCCTCTCTTTGTAAGCTTTATTCCAATTTTGAACAGCATAAACTCCAAGTACCCGACAGACGTCTCTACACATTTCCTCTCGTCTCACAAAACGCAATAATTCTTTACATTTCGTAGAGCAACATAATGCGGAATGCTAGAGCCGCAATGCAAACAGCTGGCCGTCCGCTAGACAATAAGTCGGTAAGCGAAGGAAACGCACACATTTAAAAAAAGAGGAGAAACCCTGCAGCAATGGAGGCTGCAAAGCTCTGTAGAAAAATGTACAGTAATACAAGAATGCTGTGAAAGGAAATTTAATTCCATGGAAAATTGAAAGAGCACTTTTGAAGATGATGTTGTGAGTTATTTCAAATCTTAGGTCAAGTTTAACAAAAGAGTTTTAATTCTACTGATTGTGACTCTAACTATTTGCACATTTTGCAATTGCTAATGGGTCTTTGATTTCAACCACTGACTACCATCAGCAAAGATTGTTAACTTTCGAGGCAGTCATCATCATCATCTTCCTGCCCTTGTCCCGTGTTATTTGGGGTCGGCGCAACACGTTTTTTTCTGCCATTCTGTCCTGTCATGCTATCACTAACTTCCTTTTCTTTCATATCACTTTTCACACAATCCTTCCATCTTTTCTTTGGTCTCCTTCTCCCTCTCCATCCATAACGTTCGAGGCAGTATTAATCGCAATATTTCACATTTTCTAATGGGTATGCGAATGGTATGATAATAAATATACTACTAACATAAGCTTAGCTCTTATGTTAGGAATAACAGAAGTGAGAATTGTCGTTACAAAATAACGTTTCCAATAAAAATTGTAGACCATGCATTGTAGATTGCATGACTAACATTATGTCACCAGTGTGTAGCTCTTAATGCAACGCAATTCGATTCCAATTTCATATAGCACTACATCGAAATTGGACTATAATTTTAACCCAGTCGAATTCGCCGTGAAGTTCAAAACACAACAACACTCCACTAACAACATTGTAAAAACCAAACATGACTGCACCCACTCGAATGTCAACCCTACTGCTTCCATTTCATTCCATAAAATAAAATGCCAGAAACACAATCAACGTGAAAGCCAAGAAACGTTACACTACTGAGTATATTTTTCCATGTTTAAAGTGAGTCGCCGTCTGCAACGGCCGCCTAAGTCAATATTGACTGCAGAAGGAGCATCTCACGACTAATCTTATAGAAACTGTTTGCCTTCACGATTGAAGGTTCGACGCTCTTGTGGAAACTTTCGCATTTCAAATAGAATTTGCATATAGGCTACGGGGCAATATTTCCGTGGCGGACCCCATTTGAATATTGCTGACAAAACGAAGAAATCGAACATCTATCTCCGTCCTTGGTGAGAGTTTTCTTAGTGCTGAAATCTGTTATAAAGTACGGCGATGAGGAAACTTTTAAGTCGTGTTTGCCCCAGGAATGTGTTCGTTCGATGTTACGGCGTCTTGCCTGCATAACAATGTGCTTTCCTGTGTGTGTTTTCAATAGAATTCCATTCTTTCTCAGAACTTCAATTCATAGCATGTTTAATTCACTCGGTTTTCCGATAAAATGGAATTTCCTGAAATAAAATAAAGCAGTGGATTAAAAAAGAATATTAAATATATCGTTGATATTATAAATACAATTTCAATTAAACATAATGTTTCTATAAATATAAATTATGTACATTATGTAAGTAAATAAATTATATTTTGTATTGCAATTGACAGTGTTAAACTCTTCCATGATTTATTATTTCAATTAGCATCCGATTTCACGTTAAATTAAAGTTTATTTTTATTTTTTCTTTTATTATAAGCACTACTATAGTTAAATATTTGTTATGAAAGAAGTATTCTGATGTAATAAAATGTTATGACGAAATATATTTATACGAAGTTACGAAATCCATTAATTGATGGTATTATCTTTCTTTTCACGAATATGTTGTGTTCAACTTCCTTCCTTTCCTTCTTACAGGATGCAGTAGCAGAATACCAAAATTTATATAGAGCGACTACCTTTATAAATTCCACAACTCAGCAACTAGGTAACACCATACCCGAAGCTCGACTCGGCCCTGGTACGAAAGGCAACGAAGGAACAGGAGTGGGTTTTTAGTCAGTAAAAGTCTAACACTATCTCCCGCCCCACCCAAGGGCGGGGGATGTCATAAGATGATTTTCGCACCGAAAAAAAAAACCATACCCGAAGCTTAGTTGTAAGACTCGGCGTGAGGGAGCTTTCACATATTAATAAGATCATCACATCGTCACTACATAGTATAAAACAAAGTCGCTTCCCGCTGTCTGTCTGTCCCTATGTATGCTTAAATCTTTAGAATTACGCAACGGATTTTGATGCGGTTTTTTTTAATAGATAGAGGATGATTCAAGAGGAAGGTTTATATGTATAATGCATGCATGATATAGTAGAGAAACACTGATAATTTTAGAGGTTTTTAATCTGATGTAAATAAACACATTTTTTTTTGCGCTTCTTTTGCAAACGCTGGCTGAACCCTACGAGATAGATCAAAATAATGTACTACAGTATTGTACAACTTAAAAAGGTCTATAAAAAAATCCGTGATGGGTTAAGTCCATCTCTTAGGGATAAAGAAGAAATAATAGCTTATTTACGAAGCGATTTCAAGCAATACAGCATTAATCCTTATCCAATGGAGTACCTTAAATACGTTGTGCATTTAAAATAGATTAATATGGCCCTTTACAGCATGTAGATTAAAGTGAATATTTTCGAAGATATTACAGATTTAAAAAGCTGGGACATAGCGGTTGCGGTGGTATCAGCATTGCACCCGAGCAAAGCCAGGGCGGGTCGCTAGTAGCATCATATAATGAAAATGTTGAGACAACAAATGAATAACAATATGCTATCCTACATATTCAAATTCACCTGTCGTATTCCATTAGAATTCGGTGGACGGAGACGCCAAATGTACGTACACACACTACTGCCTCACGCTTGGCAATAACGCCATATGCATGAAGCTTTTACTCGTAGTTACGTGAGGGGTCCGAAGATCACGTTTAAACGTGTGTTCTAGATGGATTTCCTGTTCGCTACCTACACAATAACTTGCATCGGCAACAAACCTTCTACTTCAAATAGCAGAAGTAATGATTTTTGTGGAAATATCCTTTATATAGTTAATATTCATGGCTTACTACAAAACGTTTTTTTTTTTAGATTTTTATCACCTTACCTGGCACCGAAAAAATGAAAAGCAGATCAGACAATAGACTTAGGCAGAACTTCAATCTGCAAGAAGGGACTGCGTATCATAAGTTGACATGTCGAGGTCAGGAGACATATCATAGCAAAGAAGTTATCATTTTAATCGAATCAATCTGAGTCTTAAAATGCATATTACGGTCTCTTTAACATCCGTCGGTCCACGTTCAGACGTGGACATCCCTTTCCATATAATTTGCTGTTTCTTCCACACAGTAAGTGACTCCAGTTATTTTTCAGATAATTTTTTTATTTCAATGAAACTCATGCTTACCTATTGACTCCATCTTGCACCTTCATAAGATATCCCACTCCTCCAAATTGTGTCTCCCTGGCAGAACATCTGCCACCGGGATATGAACTGCAGTGACTAATCTGGAGCCTAAAAAGGTCAATTTATTTATTTATTTATTTATTTATTTATTTATTTATTTATTTATATATTGTTTTAGTCAACATACAAAAATAGGGCCATTTTCTGTAACGAAAATGCACGGAAAATTAATGTGACAAATGGTAAAGCAGTCGTAAGCTGATGTGATTGTAGAATTAAGTCAACAGCCTGATTACAGCGACTTATGTACCTGCACGCGCTTGACAATTTGCCACATTCATTCTGCGTTCCAGTAACTATTTATTTGCCATTTTTTTTTTTTTTTGACGTTAACAGTTTAGCAATGGGTCCCAAACTAGGCAAAGCCTGTATCTTGGTGACCCAAATATTAATAAGTTTTTATACCTGCGCAACTAGGTATTAAAAGACAATTTATTTGTTTCAGGCCACACGCTGACTCCTCTAATGATGAGGCTTGAAGGATTCAGTCTCAGATGGAGATGCAACATATTGCAGCTGATGCCAATACCGTACAGTGTACATCTATGAGTATACAAAATATGAGACGACTTTCAGAAGCAGCTAAAAGATATCTTTGCTATTTTGGATTACATGTAAATTAGAGTCACTAAACAAAATTATGGTCTTTTCCACAAATACCATTAATGAAGAGTTGAAGTTGAAGTTGAGTCATTACATTTTTTAATCCATATATATGGTTTTATTTTGGTAATAATTTACCTCTTAATAAACTAGTGCGCCTTACCATCAATGATTGCATCACTGCTTACCATCAGGTGGGATCGCAGTCAAGCACTGGTTTATATCAATAAAAAAAAAAAACTAAGCTTGTTTATAATATTCTATAGATGATAATATTAAAGCTACTCTAAACTCTCTACTTTAAATTATTTAAGAAGAGTGTACCTAATACACTTCCTTGGCGACCGGCTCTCCGTAATGCGTATGTCTCCTAGGAAATTTGCGTAAAGTCCTAAATCTGCTATTTTTTTTAAAATTTAATTTATAGTATCCGAGAAATAAATTGTAAGATGTTGCTCTTCAGTAACTTCTTATTATTCTGCTAATGAATTCTAAAGCGATTCATAATAAGTGAACCATTTTACGAGTGTACGGTCAATTAGACCCGTCTGTCAAAAAAACTGTCAAATAGATGAATTGCCAACTCGTGTCCATTTTGCGATTTTTAACATGATTCGTGGCCTTTTTAGCTCCTAGAAATCTCTAAACCAGACTGCCAAGATAATCTGGCCAAATGGATTATCCTCGACCTATCGCAAATAAAGTGGAGCTCCTTCACGGGATATATGTCACCTCCTTTCCTGCCCAACATGCACAACTACCCGCACCTTCCACGACGTAACACGATGCCAACAACAGAGTAATCCAGGTGGCTAAATATTGGTCGGACAAGATTTAAGTCAGATCGACACGAAAGAAAAAGAAGACCTCCATAAACTGACATCAGTGTGACTGAAATCAGTTCAAAACACGACTGTAATGACAATACAAAGTCAGCAGCAATAATTATTCAGCTCCGCAGATCCGTAACACTGGCATGATGAATTCGTCCGCATGATATTAATGTTATCAGCATCTGTCCGCATCAACGGTCGCACACTATTAAAAGCAATATTTCACTGGAACACCACAATTTGCATAACATAATGTTGTTCCAACATTAACGGCTCGGCTGTATTTTTGATGGCATGTGTATTTTATAATTAACTTCTGTAGGAATTATTGATTGTGATGACATTTTGCAGATTATCTCACTAATATTATAAAGACTAAAGTTGAAATGTTATTTGTTACTACTTCACGCTCAAACGAATGAATGGATTTGGATGAAAGGCGCACAACAAAAGTCCTGGAATAAGACATACGACATTTATTTTTATTCCGGGAGTATATTTCCTTGGGATATTTTTTTACTTTTAACCTGAGCGAAGTGTCTAGTAGAAGCTAGTTTTAATAAATGGAACTTCAATTATACCCTTATACTATTGAAATATTGAAGCACGCTTCATTTTACCCGACTGTTCATCACTTCGAACCTTCTTTGTATACCAATACACTTGTACGGTGTCTTTAATAAAAGCTTATACTTACTTACTTATACTTTATACCTATCCAAAACTTTCAAAGCAATTTTGTGTACTAAGGTTGAAAAAATAAAAGCCCAAGAGAATAACCAGACTTTCAGAAAATACATCTATAATTTTATCGTTGAACAATTTTTTGGTTCACAATGAAGAATAATGGCTTAACCAGGCGGCCAGGTTTTACCTCCATACTTCAATTATAAATTCGTTTTTCATTAGAATGAAGTGATGGCTTAAAGACAACAGCCTGAGGCTTTGGAATTAATGAACGTGTTCCCAACAAAGAGATCAGGAGAAAATGTTCATTACTTATTTCTCTCGAAGTGAAATATTTAATCCCTTGGATGAGGTCGCTTCACTCACTCCTTAATTTGTTTTTCAACATTTCATACGTATCTATACATTAATTACTTGCACTCTAAGGTGACATTCGCACTGCGAGATTGTCAGAAAACTGGCTGGCAAAAGGGTGACTGAGGGAACCAGGTGGATATTAGTCAGTAAAAAGTCTGATTTACCTGTAGTATATGTAACGCATGTTACTAAAAGAGTTATGAGTTTACATGTGGATGGATGGAGAGGGGGAGGGAGACCAAAGAAAAGATGGATGGATTGTGTGAAGAGTGTTATGAAAGAAAAGGAAGTTAGTGATAGTATGACGAGTGACAGGGCAGAATGGAAGAAAAAAACGTGTTGCGCCGACCCCAAATAACACGGGACAAGGGCAGGAAGATGATGATGATGATGATGATATGTTATTTGATGATTCCACGCTAAAAAAAATATATTATCCAATTTTAAATGTTTTTCACAAATACGTGTTCTCACTTTTAAAATATGTTTTACGAACGCTCTACTATATCAATGACTAGCTGACCCATGCCCTCTTCGCCGGGTGTGAAATAGCTATTTTTGGGGTAAAAACAGTCCGGTAACCGTCTGGCAGAGCCCAAGTCGTCGACGGCGCGTAGTGTTCCACGCGAGCCTCAAGATGTCAGCAACCGTAGGGGCCCAGCAGGGTCGAAGCCTACTGGGGCCATGGGTGATGCGAAAGAGATCCCCGGGGGCCTGGAACAATGGCAAAGAAGGAATAGGAATGGGTTTTTAGTCAGTAAAAGTCTGACACCCATGGGTGATGCGAAAGAGATCCCGGGGCCCTGAAAAAATGGCAAAGAAGGAATAGGAGTGGGTTTTAGTCAGTTACCTCTTTGTATTATTAGTGTAGATCTAAATAATAGAAATGCCATGAAAACTTTTTTTATTGTTGAATCGTCTCGCGCTTGACAACTACCTCATCTGATGGAAAGCGGCGATGTGGGCGATGATGGCGCGCGCTTGCCTAGAACTGATTTCTTAATCTAAATAGTGTCAAAAATACTCATATTTTTCTCAATTTGGCATACCTCTGGTTCCAATTTAAAGGAACTCTATCTAATCCCATCGTAGTCAACATCTTGAGTTAAGTACCGCCGAACCTCAACCAGCGTATGCCTACAGTGTAGGTATGTATGTTGGTAACATTTAGTTACTTACATAATATTTGAACAATGAACAGTGCCTCCAAATCCCGTAGAAACTATGCTAATTATTGCTCAAAATAATATTTAACACAGAGGTTACGTAATATAACTTAACATTGAAAGGTTTAATTTACGACAACTATTTTAGTTAGGCGATACGAGAAAGTTAGTTATTGAAATTGTCAGCAGGTATGAGGTCTCACAGCAAGTTCGCGTTGTTGCTTTGATGTTTAAGTTTCACAGTTAATACGAAACTTGGAACTGGGACCCGTATAACTTAGATCGCTACTATACGCACTCGCTTACATATTTACGAACTTTCCAACGTTCTCGAGATGTATTTAAGTTTTCACAGAGCAAATTTACTTCCGAGTAGATGTGAGTTGTCACTATGTTGCGGTGTTAATCTTATGGGAATGGTGGTTCATATCCTTCATAATGGTGTCTAGACATAGCGACGCGGGGCCGCGGCAGACCACGAAGGAGATGGCGGGACGACCTGGATGTCGTCCTTGGGATTCGGAAAGAGAAAGCGAGGACCGTGATCGTTGGAAAGAATGGAGGGAGGCCTTTGCCCA
This sequence comes from Mythimna impura, assembly GCA_905147345.3. Classification (NCBI taxonomy): domain Eukaryota; kingdom Metazoa; phylum Arthropoda; class Insecta; order Lepidoptera; family Noctuidae; genus Mythimna; species Mythimna impura. The sequence goes on from LR990351.1 coordinate 12,918,416, forward strand.
GCAGTGGACGATACGGTCTAGCTATGGCCAATTTTAACTTAAAAGTACTTCTTTGGTTATATTTTTTCAAATAAGTGTTTGCACACAATTTACATCATAAGGTTACGCTACACCGAATCTCAAAAACTGTTATTATAGTAGGTATGGTCAAAATACTCATATGTTGGCGACTCTGAAGTTTGCGTTCCGAACTATTACGCATACTAAAAAAAAACACGTAATACGCATTCGCCACATGATTTTTTTTTAATTATGACAGCCAATTGTTAGAAATTCAGAGCTGTTATGATATTTCGACCGTACTGTACAATCGATCTGCCAAAACGAACGCTGATAATACCGTTAGTCAGAGGCAAGCCAGCCGTCAAATTAGTGTATTTTCACTGAATCTAATTCACAAATTCACTGAGGTTTTACTGAAACATCAAATGAACAGTCTCGCTCTTTATACCAAACCACAAAATAAATAGTCGTCATTATTTTGTTTGTTTTTTGTATTATTTGTACTGTCCGCAACCACTGATGCAGCTCCACAGCCCGCGGCGAATGAAAATGTTTTTCGCGTTTTTAAACCACAATGTAAGTATTCAACAGAATTCCCACAAACGGAAAGTTTAAACCTAGTCTGGTTTCATAACACTTTGTGGGCTGCTGTGCGGGAGTGTGTTTAAAGCATTCCACAATCCGTAAAACTGAACGTGTAGCAGCATTTAATTTGGATGTTAAGCTGGGTTTAAATCGGTGCCGACGGCGGGCGCCCAGTTTGTTTGACTAGTTACTTCACTGTCCAAGTTGTCTAAGACAAACACGAAACTGCTAAACTTGAAGTTCCCTCCACAGGGTACCGGATTCTCCACCACCAAGGACGTTATCTTAATTAGGTAAGGCTTTCGGCTCGGAAGTTTGGTGACGAATTTATTAAAACTTGTAGTTGTCTGTCACATTTTATTTACGGCTAGGCACCGACACAGATGTCGCTTGTGGTTTCGTGAACACTTTCAATGAAGAAAACTTTGTAAATTGTTATTCATATTGTTCTAAAGTTTTAAGTGCCACGTAGCATGATAACGACTTGCAGCAAAATCCTGATCTAGGATACCTGCAGTGTAAATACAAACTTGTGTACATTATGCCCTAGAAAGTATTCCGCTATTAAAGTTAGAATTTGCTATAAAAGAGCCAAGCCATTCTGGTTCTTATGACTGTATTTCCTACTTAAATAAAGTTTCAAATTTACTTAATTATAAAGTAACACTGGTTTAAAAGGAAATGTAGAGTTAAAGTTTCTGTAAAGGTGAAGTTAATAACTTCTGGTAAACTAAATTCCTGAGAAGTTATAATATTTTATGTATCTTTATAATATCAACCGAAATCAAGTTTCCTTAAATTGCATTAAGTACTGTTTTACTAATAACTTTGCAACTGAAGTTCTGGTTAAATTTTGAAAATAATTATAAATCTCTCATTATATTCATTTAAATCTTATACCTAGGTACCTCAGTCTATATTGCTCATACAAGATTACGCAGGTTACGTTTGCGTTTACGTTAAAAGCCACTAAGCCGTAAATGTTGACTACCTCTTATGTAAATGTGGCTATGCTAATGCTTAGGTTCTAAATTAAGTTTTGGTTAGGTAATAAATTGAGTACCTACTAAAATGGGACTAGGCAGTATTCCGATTTTGGATCCAAATAGCGCAGAACTGGTATTCTGAGAGTGAGACGGGCTGTAGCAGGCCACAAAGGAAATAGTGACAGAAAGACGTACAGAATAGGTACCATCCAAAATATAAGGATAATTTTCCCGGGAATGTGAAAAATGAAAAGAGTGAAGAGAGATTTCCACCAAATGCAGGTAAAACAATCTAGGTGAGTAATGTTTATGCTACTGTTTTTTTCGTTAACTACGTCTGTTTCTGTCTATTGGTTTAGAAAAGTGATGTCGAAAATTCCATGTCAGGTAGCAAATCAGCATTTAGCAGAGCTATGACGAGGCTACTTAGGCTATCCTATCGTAAGTGGTCTTGTAGAGAGAGGCTCTTTTATCAGCAAATATGCCTGTTAAAATTAAGAGAGAGACAAAATCAATGACTAAGACTTACTTCAGTTTTGGAAGAGTCATAATTTTACTAGAAAGTAAGAATTTCCTTATTTTGCATTTTAGAATCAACCATAGACATTATGTACTTAACCAAATGTAAAAGAGTATAGATTTGGGCCAATGTTGAATAGTATCTGCCTCGAGATTGTCAAGAAAAGGCTAGTTAACAATCTCAACAATAAAGTAATTAAATAATGTACAGTAAAGTTACAGTAAACTTAACCAGTTAAGACGGTAATAAAATATTTTTTTACTCTACTCTACTCTACTCTACTCTGTTCTACTCTACTCTACTCTACTCTACTCTACTCTACTTTACTATACTTTAAAATTAATGAGTCAAATCAGCGTCATTCATAATTTATTTATTTATTTATTTATAAATATTCTTAGACACAGCCATTATGCCAATTAGTACATAGATCTCTAGACTATCCTTTTCCCAACTGGGTCCACTCCCAGTCAAACAGTATTATCATTTCTCTAGCCTTTTCCCAACTAGCTTGGGGTCGGCTTCCAGTCTAAGTGGATGCGGCTAGATACCGTTTTTACCGTTTTACATGTAGCGATCGCCTATCAGACCTCAACAACCCAGTTACTGGGCAACACGATACTTCTTCGATAGTCTGATGGTCAGATTTTTTGGCATTTGACTACCTGTAACGACTGTCAAAGACTTACGAACCGTATGCTGCTGGATATCAGTATTTTTCATTGAGCGACTGCCTATCTAACCTCCACAACCCAGTAATAAGATAACGCGATACCCCATGGTAACAACTGGTGTCAAACCCGGTTTCTGACTATCCGTAACCACCGTCAAAGATCTGTAAATGACCAACGGTCTAACGCGCTTTATAAGGTCGATAGAATACGTAAGGACCATCTACAGACTGACTTCAGAAAGCGTTGCTTGGAGATTGACAAGTGTAGCTATTATTACTAAAAAAAAAACCAAACATTCACCGACAATATTTACAGATTAATTTTTATCTTATATATAAAATTCTCGTGTCACGTGTTCGAACTTGAACTCCTCCGAAACGGCTCGACCGATTCTCATGAAATTTTGTGAGCATATTGAGTAGGTCTGAGAATCGGCCAACATCTATTTTTTTTTTTTTTTTTTTTTTTTATTTATATGGCAGAACAACGTTTGCCGGCTCAGCTAGTCTTATATATAAAATTCTCGTGTCACGGTGTTCGAACTTGAACTCCTCCGAAACGGCTCGACCGATTCTCATGAAATTTTGTGAGCATATTGAGTAGGTCTGAGAATCGGCCAACATCTATTTTTTTTTTTTTTTTTTTTTTTTTTTATTTATATGGCAGAACAACGTTTGCCGGCTCAGCTAGTAATTTTATAATATAAGATTTTTATTAGCAGTATGTATAAAAAAAAATCGTTTTGATATTTTTTATCTATTCTTAATTTGGCATATCTTTTTTTTTAAATACTGAATTTCTTAAAGTTTAAAAATTCTATTTCTATGGTCTAAAAGGTCCCTTCAACCACTAGATGTAGTACATGGCGCGATGACGTCACGCGCGAACTCCGGTGTTCACTTGGGGATTAAAGGAAATAAATTATTTCTAAATTATATTCCGAATTCGTAAAGAGAACGCAGCCAGTACATACGGTACGAAATTCTCACACACTCAAACAAACACACCTAATCCTTTCCAACAACCTCGATATTGAATAATTATTTTACAGGATACACCTAAATATACTGCAATCTGTTTAGAATCCGCTTATAGGCCTGGCGCCCATCGGTGGGTGGGCATGGCAAGGGGTCCTTTGGTATGCTTCGAATGCCGCTCGGTATTTGGCCTTAGGCAAATATAGAAACAAATATAATCTCAACTTACATAACAAAGAGGTATTTCTAATTATTAAAGTTAATCTGTGGAACTAATGATCCATTTACGAAAACTGATATTTTCTAGTGATAGAAAGTTACAATATGGCTGACGGTCATATCCACGCACTTTAGCCCGCCATTAAACGTACAGTTGCTGTGGCAACGGTGACAAGTCAAGCGAAGACGCATTAAAAACTGTGTTTGTATGTAATTGTAAATGAACTGTTCCATAGTTTGTCCTTCTTTCCTACTTCCCTTGGTACTCGCTAGAAATTACTTCTGTATCATGGGTGCTGTCACAAACGTGTAAACTCATATACACAAGACATCTAGACTCGGCACAAGTAAGTATCTGTAGGCTACATGTAAAAATATTTGTTCGGAGTGGCATTCGAACCTGTGACACGTAACGAAACATTATCACTCAACGATTGCGCTAATCGTGCCGTCAAAATAATTGTATGATCCGACTGAGATAATCCAGTGATTACTGGGAGATAAACCATCAACCACCCGCAGTAGAAAGCGAGTATCTTCTAATATCATAAATATAATTTTATGATACCTAAATCTATCGTGTCGGTCAGTGAGAGCCTTGCCTTATTACTCCCCACTCCCCCCGCGTCCGGCTTCCGGAGAAAACCGTCCTTGGGTGGCTAGGACGGAAGCCTCTGCTTAAGCTGGATCTGATATCCACGGGCGTTAGTAAACTGCTCGCAATTATCGCTCCGAAGCATTCGTGGCTCTGCTTGAGATCACACAGACTGCAATGCTGTAGCTATTTATTTAGTCGCTTGCAGAGTAGACAATCTTCTCTAGATATGGCGTTGCACGCAGTTTAACGTTCGCTTGTAATAAGATTCTTGCCACTAACGAGGCTAGACCTGTCCTGCACCTCAAAAGGTGAACTCGAATCAGCAGAACAAATAGTTTAAAAGTGTTATCTAGGGGATGTGTGGGTACATGTGTGATTTTTTTTTTAGGTGAGAAATCATCGAATGACTTCGCCCACTTTAGGATGGACCGAGAGGGCGTGTCAGATTTTTACTCATTCTTCTTCTTCTTTTCGATTCGATGGTAAACTCGTCAAACTGTTTGGGCCCAATAGGTGGCTACATAAACTACACCTCTGTTCTTCAATTGCCCGTTGCGTTTTAGGACCACGGTATCTCTTCCAGGAATTCCTCCTGGTGGTTCACGTGTCGTGGACTCCAATCTCAGTTTATTAAAGTCTATCCAACATAATAGTATCTAATAACTTTGTTGTAGTCTCTTCTCAATCACATCTTTTTGATTGGCTTTTTGCCTTAATTTTGTACGCCATTGTTTTGGCAAAGATAGTGCACTTATTTTTCTTTTATGTACTACCTGTTAGCCCACCTATGTTTTACAAAATAAATGATTGATTGATTGATTGATTGATCTATTTGTTCTTGCAAAGGAACCAAAGTTAAAAAATGGTTTTTAAAAATAAAGAACTTTCTCTTTGACTTATCTTGTTAGTAGGTTATATTTTAAGTTCAACGAATATTTTGAGTGGTTTCCTCTTAAAACGAAAACCGCTCGGCAATCCTCCGAACCCGGTATACCTACATATCTACATATTTTCACTAAATTAATTTAATCACCTAGCTACAGAAGAACCATAAAGTTTTACCAGTAATTTAACAAGTACTTTCTGTATTATCTTTGATAAAAGATCTCTCATTCTGGTAACATGCTGTTATTTCGTAAAAAGACTTGATCTGACTTAAAAAATATTCAAAAGATGATTACCCAAATAAAAAAATAACTTTTTGGTGAAACTGCAGTACCTACCTACACCCCACGTCTACAATCGAATCGTAGGCTTTCTCGCAGTCCACAAACGCTAAGCAGAGAGGCATATTATACTCTTCAGTCTTCTGTATAACCTTCCATAAATAATATATATTTGCTTTACGATGCTGCAGCCATATCAGAATCTGGCTTGCTCGGGAGACTGGAAGTCGTCCAACATGGGCGCAAGACGGTTCGTGATGATTCTGAAAATCAGCTTGTATAGATAGACATGACTCAGAAGTGAGTTGGCTGAGTAATTCTAAACCACGGCATTGTCGCCTTTCATAAAGAGGAGTTCCACTATACTCCTCTTTCATGCCTGTAGCTTTTTCCCTATGACGGAATCAAATATCTTCTGAAGTGCCTAAAAGACCGATTTTTTACCTTCAGGAGTGCGGCTATAATTCCGCCATAACTCGATAATAACAATAATAATCTGTGCAATTATGGACGAAGTTATCATGACGAATAACTACCGGAGATTTATTGTGAAGGACGGCACGGTTGACACCTGTCGGGCATGTCACCGTCCGGGAGAATCAATTCGTCACATTATCTCTGGTTGTTCTCGTCTAGCTAACGGAAAGTACTTGCATAGGCACAACCTTGTAGCCAGGATTATCCATCAGCAACTTACTCTGAAATACTCTCTTGTGGAATCGGAAGTGCCGTACTACAGTATGAGCCCGACCCAGTTCTTGATAATGGTCATATCACTTTGTACTGCGATCGGCCTATCATCACTGACAGGACTATTGTAGCCAATAAGCCTGATATAGTGGTGGTGGACCGAAGCGAGAGGCGTGCAATGATTGTTGACATTTCCGTTCCACATGACGAGAACCTCGTGAAAGCCGAGAAAGATAAACAAATTAAGTATATTGACTTGGCTCGCGAGGTTGTCGACATGTGGGATGTGGACTCGGCGATCATTGTACCGATAGTCGTGTCGGGCAATGGCTTATTAACCAAGAGCCTCGACCAACACCTTAGGAGGCTCGCGTTAGGCGGCTGGATCATGGGCTTGATTCAGAAAGCGGTACTCCTGGACACGGCTCGTATAGTTAGGAGGTTCCTTTCTCTGGAGCCCTGACCGCCGGTACCTTGGACCCTGTTCCCGATACCGGTGGGGTACTATTTTTTTATATTTTTAAATGTTTTTTTTTATGAGTTTTGTTTGAAAAATATTTAAAAATGTAATTTATTTGTGTTTATATTGAATAAAGAAAATAATAATAATAATAACATTCCAAATAACCATCACACAGCTCCGTCTAGTCCCAAGCTAAGCAGAGCTTGTGTTATGAGTACTAGACAACTGATAAACATACTTATATATTTCTAAATACATACGTATTATAGATAAATTACACTCAGACACAGAACAAATGATCGTGCTCATCACACAAACATTTGTCCTGGGTGGGAATCAAACCCACGACCTCCGGCGTAGCAGTCAGGGCCACTAACCACCAGACCAACAGGCCAGTCGATGCCTTGTTGTTTTAAATTGTTCCAGAACCATCCATATTTCGTACAGGCTAACGTCTTCCGGGATGTCTTCGGTATAGTGTCGAGTCATCCTAGCTCTTAGGTCGTTTACTAAATTCACAGCGGGTTTAATTTACGCCTATAACTGTGTATAGAATACTTCGATCTCTCCCAGAAGCTTCGATTTAATAGATCTCGCTAACTCTGCCATCATCGGTCTTCAGTTTCGTTAACAAGCGTTTCCCAATAGACTACGACTCATCATCATCATCATTTCAGCCGAAAGACGTCCACTGTTGGACATAGGCTTCCCCCAAATGTCGCCATAATGACCGGTCCTGTGCGTCTCGCATCCATCGGATTCCCGCGACCCTCACCAGTTCATCGGTCCACCTTGTGGGACTATGACTATGACTATGTCAATAATACTTACGACAGATATCTAATACTGTTCAGATTAGATATAAAACACATATTTTTGCAAACCATACATAATATTTTGTACTCTTGATTTATCATTGACAAAGTTTATCAGATGACTAAGGTTTGATAAGATTAAGTTTATTAATGAAATGGATAGGTATTTACGGAATGAGTCATTTGTTTGTTTCCATAATGAATCAGGAAATACCTATAATTATAATTTAAACAATTCATTTCTGATGTAGATTTGTGTGTCTGCTTAGTTATTCTGAACAACACATTGATGTTTTCGTGATAATTTATAGAATTTATTTTGGAAACTTTATGTTCAATATACATTCAATTCCAATTTGAATACAATAAAGAAATTTCGTAGATACTAAAGTTGGGCAACCTGTGTGAAATAAGGCCATTGGATCGCTAGGTCCTTTAATAAAACAATGGAAAAAACCTTAGTAGGTCAACACTTAGACAGGAACATACAATAATTTCTTGGTCATAAACTCTGATTCTGATTTCTCAGCCGTTACTCATGACGTCATCAGCTGTAATTTTCATAAAGCGAGGGAGGCAAGACAAACGACGGACATCTTTAACGCTCAAACCGCCATCATATGCGTCCAGCATCACTGATGCAAAGAAGAATTTATGTGCTCCATCCATATTGCCCTCAGAGGCACCCTAGGTCGCAGTATTCAACATTATATGCCAGATTTATTGTGAAATACAGTTCCTTCGACCTCCCGACGTTTTTCTAGTGAAAATTGACGAGTATTTTCTTTGGCGCCTTACTTTTCAAGCGTTATTAGTGTTCGTGCTACAGCTTGCTATTGTATTGATTAAGGCGCTTAAATAAATAGTTTGCTTCTTGATTGTGTGTGTATTATCTTTATTTAAAATTTCACAATAATTTATGTCTATAATAAACAAGAACTTGAGTACTCGTATAATTATTATTATATTAATGAGGAAAACGTTTTGATGAAATAGAATAGAACAATATGTATTTGCAAGACTGCAAAGTACCTACTTTGTATAGGACATATTCCAATTACTTTTCTCGCTCTATGGTGGAGCGAAAGGGCGTGTCAGACTTTTACTGACTAAAACCACACTTCAGCCCTTCAGTTGCCCTTTGCGTTCTAGGACCACAGGTTTCGTTTTCAGAAATTCCCCGTGACCCTAGCGAACAAGTAGCTACCTATACCTATAATATATATATGATTTCCTGAGAAGAACGTCAGGAGTGACATTTCCAAATACTTACTTTCCTAAGTACCTACACCGTATTAAAGACATAGTTGTCAAACAAGATAATATATAGATATACTCTTTATTTCCTACAAGGTGGACCGATGACCTGGTGAAGGTTGCGGGAATCCGATGGATGCGAGGCGCACAGGACCGTTCATTGGGGCGACATTTGGGGAGGCCTATGTCCAGCATTGGACGTCTATCGGCTGAAATGATGATGATGACTCTTTATTGTACATCAACAAGTTTTTAAATTTATTTCGCACTAGCTTCTGCCAGCAGCTTCGCTCGCATGAGTAGAAAATAAATAACCTATGTTACTCAGTGAAGACGTAGCTTTCTAATGATGAAAGAATTTTTCGAATCGGTCAAATAGTTTTTGAGTTAAATCGTAAGATACAAACAAATAAAAAATCAAATCAATCCTCTTTATAGGTAATATTAAAGACGACATGGAACAAAAAACTTGTTGCTCCAACCCCAAGTAAAAAGGATGGAAAAATATGTGTGTCTGAATGAATAGACGACGAAGATGATGATTTCTTAAGATTTCGTGATTAGATATTCAGTCAATAAATCAGCAAACCGTAGGGACCCAGCAGGGTCGAAACCTACTTGGGCCAAGGGTCTGCTTCTGAAAGGAAGACTCAGCCCTGGTATAAAAGGCAACGAAGGAACAGGAGTGGGTTTTTAGTCAGTAAAAGTCTGACACACTCTCGCACCGCCCAAGAATGGGGATATCATTGGATGAAAAGCTATAAAAAAAGCTTACCTAAATATTTGGAAAAAATATAATGATTTAGGATGGAAACTCAAATCAATTTTGCAGTTAATTAATCCAGTTGCTCTATCAGTATTGATTAACCTTTATCAGATGATACGGCTGAATGCTCATCACACTAATTACGCGTTAGACACAGTAATTAGTTGTACGTATGCATATGATCCTGTTTGCTGGGTGTCAACAAGGAGATATTGACGGTACGGCACTGATTAAGTATTTGTAGTGGGTGTGTGTAGCTATCAAGTAGTACTTTTGTTTAACATCCGAGTTCTATAAAATACTATGAACACCTATAAAATTCTTATACGTACCTACTTCCCATGCTATACCAAATAAGTATGGTGGCTCTTAATTTGTTAGCAATCTTTAAGGGGGTGAAAATGTTAAGAAATATTCATCATCATCATCTTCATTTCAGCCGAAAGACGTCTACTGTTGCACATAGGCCACCCCCAAGCGTCTCCACAACGACCGATCCTGTTCGTCTCACATCCACCTTGTGAGAGGCCTTCCACCGCTGCGTTTTCCGGTGCTCGGTCGCCTTTCGGCCCCATCGACCATCCATTCTACGAGCAATGTGCCCTGCCCGCTGCCACTTTAGTATGGCAATTCTCATTCCACGATTATGTATTATTCCAGAGAATTAATTCCACGATAATACTCATTCATAATAAGAATTTTCAGTCTCTGAAAAAATGCTATGAATTAAAAATATGTGTGGTTTGAGAAGATAAGTATTACTAAACAAAATGGCAATGCTCGTAAGTTTGTCGGAGGGGTTTTTAACGACATATTTTAGACTGTTTTTAGTTAATTTAAAATAAGTTAAGGTCTTTTTTGTTTAAGTGTATATATGACATAGCCACATCGTATACTTATAACTAAAACACATATATAATTATATATATTCAATGGTTTACTTTATCGCATTTCGCGATCTCTCCTAGACAATCTGGAATGGACAGTTGTAGTGGCCTGGATAATTGGTGCTGTCAATGTACATAATTTTACTTTTTTTAAATCTGCCCCGTAGGTTGCGACTTAGCTTTTCCTATCTGTAGTTGTGTATATATGCCTGCCCAGCCTTTTCCGAACTACGAATATATGTTGGGGTTGGCTTTCAGTCAAATAAAATGCAGCTGGAAACCACTCATTAACATGGAGCGACTGCGGACTGCCTATCTAAAAAATTATCCTAAGGGAACATACTCCTCCTATGTGCTATTCCAGGTCACGGCCTGCCCGTATACCAGGTAGCATCAAAATCCTTTCAGCCGTCCGAGCACATAGAAGTAACAAACACTCACACATATACACTTATAAATTGTTGCCCTTATAATACGAGTATTAGTGTAAAGTGTGATATCTCGGTCACGTACCCTCCGCACATTAATGAATCAGAAGGTAAATGAAATTGTAACTAAATATTTATGATGTGACTTATCTTCTCCTATCTGTGGTTCTATATTTGTACTGTTATAACATTGCAGAGTTAAAAAAGTCTGTGCCTTGAATTGTTTTTCAAGAAAATCATCTAGGAAAACAAGGAAATAGAATAAATCTTTGACCTTTTTCCTGTAGACTGAAGCACAAAGTTAAATTAAAAAAACCTAGCGATACTAATAGGTATAATTACTCATTCTAATGACGATAAAACAAAAAGGCGTCTGCCGAATTTCACCAATTATATAATTTAATGAACTCGGATTTATTTATGATTAGTTTCATATTTAACGACTATCTAATAATATGCCGTGGTAAGATTAACAAAGGTATTAAAAGAGTATCGGAAAACGCTTATGGTAGGTTTTTTGACGTGACAACGTCTTATAAATTGGTTTGCCGGGTGACACTTCAAGAAACTGCGTTACGCTCCGCTCACGTTATGCGCTCACAATGAGAGCGAGTGAGAGGCACGCGTCCCTTCCACTCGGGCATGGTTAGCCCGCCTAAGAGCGAGAGAGACAGACATAAAAGTCGTTGTCACGTAAAACTTTCGCCCGTATACCGACTTTACAGGCAACCAATTTTTTTTAGGTGGGAAATCATCCAATGACATCTCCTGCCCTTTCGTGTCAGACTTTTACTGAATAAAACCTACTCGTTTGTTCCTTCTTTGCCTTGCGTTCCAAGGCCCCGAGGTACATTTTTACTTGACCCATGGCCCCAGTAGGCTTCGACCCTACTGGGCCCCTACGATTTACTGACATCTCCTTGAGACGCACGTGGAACAGTACGCGCCGTTGACGACTTGGGCTTAAGCTTATGGTAGGAAGTATTTCTAGTTTTACTGACTTTCACCCGGACGAAATTGATGGAAACAACTAGGTATGTGTACCTAATTGTCAATGAGGGACAAAGTACCGCCACTACATCGCTTACGTAAATTGGAAAATTTTTTGGAATGAAGGGAAAATTTTTACGAACAACAAAAACAATAGGTATTACTTTCTATGAATGAGTATGACTAAATATCCGTGTTTTATCACTACAGATTTTTTCAAAAGTAAAGCCACGTTAACCGATTAGTCTGTTATCACAAAATACGTTTATCCATTCTGAGTGCAACAGATAAGTAACAACAATCTGTGATCGAAGTTCACACCTATTCTCCGAATAGGTGTGAACTTCGATCGGTACTAAAATATTATAATGCGACTAATATTATTTGCGGCGACGATGAATATCAGAACTTTCTCAACCCTACCATCAATATATCGTAAAGGAATTTACTTAGAGATCTGTGTGTGTTTGCCTCTTAGCAGTTTGGAACTGCATCTAAGTTCTGGAACTACCAAAGTACCTTTAGCAAATATTAATTGGTGGAAACTTTATAGCCGTATGCTCTCAGAGTTCTATTCAAAGACAAATACGTACTTAGGTATTAACGATGACTTATACGAGTAGTTTGAGTTCTAGAGTGTTTGAATTAGAGACTTGGCGAAGTTGGTGGGTATCATTTTGTTTATTGAGTAGCTTACTGAGTGAATTGTTTTTATGTTTAAGTAGATGTTTGTATGGACCAATTAGGACAATTAGGTTAGTAAGTATTTTATGAATATATTTTCATATTTACTGTAACTTTTAATGACGGATACCCCTCAAGTTGAAGGGTAAAATCTACAAGTTCGTGATAAGGCATGTCATACTGTATGGATCAGAATGTTGGGCTGTGAAAAAGACGGATGAAAAAAGATTTCACGTAGCGGAGATGAGAATGTTAAGATGGATGTGTGGTGTGACGAGAATGGATAAAGTGAGAAATGAGTATATTAGGGGAAGTATGAAAGTGGCGCCAGTGACTGAAAAGTTGAAAGGGAATCGTTTGTCTTGGTAAGTCAAGAGTGAATAGGTTACTTCTAGGCAAGCGTGCTCCATCTTCAGCCGTCGGTTATTATCATCGCTTACTATCAGGTGAGATAGTGGTCAAACGCGAACATATCCATAGTAAAAGCACACAATGCACACAGCGACCTCTCTGTTGCCGCATAGGAATTAAATTACAAAATCCTATATCGCGGTATCAGAGGTCTCTACGCGATTAGATGGAATTATAATAACAGTCCGAAAAACAATTAAGTATCGGATAGTTGCCCAGCCAAAACACAACATCAGTCAGGTGGGCAATCTTCGAACGGAACGGAACGGAATGTGGAACTTTACAGCATAATACCTTACCTTTACTTCTAAAACCAGTGTAAGGTTTATAGTGTCGTGCAGATTTAACTCCATGCTATATTTCCCGCATGCGTGGCACCCGTACTCACACACACTCACTTGTTAATTATGATGCTTCAGATCGAACTGTATGCATACAGGATGGAAAAGCCGTATGAAAAGGTATAAGCGTAAACAAGCCTGCATAAAACCTAAAATGCCTTAGACTTAGAGACACATAAATATAAAATATAGATAGGGCATATAATTACCACGAGAGGAGGCGATTGGTGGTGGCTCTTGAATCTGACCTTGATCCAGGCCATAGCATGAAGCAAGAGTGCATGAGATGCATGCCAGTCACCTCCATTTGCAAAGAAGTAGCACTGGTGAAATAGGTGGTGGAAAGCGTGAGGGAGAGGTTATTTTCACGCCCCGGCCGACTCAGGGGACGCCTTAGGTATCGGGATTAGCAGGGCGATTCCCGGCCACCGTGGGCGCGGGCTTGCGAACGGCGAGCAAAAGGTAGCTCGTCCTCCGATAAGGACCAGGTTGACAGCGCGTTGTTTTCCACGCGTACCTGAAAGAGAAGCCAGTAGGTATAATTGATGGGGCCCACTAGGGCCGATGATTGTCAGGGCTGATAAATTGTTCGAAAGTCCACGGCCCTGGAACAAAGAGCAACTGAAAAAACCTGGGTCGGTTTTAGTCAGTTAAAATCTGACACTCCCTCCCTCTTCTCCCTAGAGCGAGAGAAGTCATTGGATGATTACCCACCTACAAAAAAGGGTGTTCATGAAATCTTAATTAATGTAACAGTAACTAGTAATATGGTTAAGGATCACTACCTCTCCTCTTAAACGTCATTAAATACATTAAAATAGAACCTCCTCCTTTTTGAAGTCGGTTAAAAATCGCTTTTTAGCGATAAGACTGGATAAGACCCATTGTGACACCCAATTGTAATTTTTTTATTGGTGTACAATAAAGTATATATCTAAGTATCTATCTATCTGGTTGTTATCATCAGGTGACCATATACGTGTTGTATAACGCATAAAAAATCAATTATTGAGTCACACGTAATAGGGCTCATCGTGAGCCTTGTAATTTGTTTCAAGAACGGAATTTCCGTTGACTCATTGACATATTAGTCAAATGAGGACATCTAATGTTTACATCGTTATTTAAGTTACCTATTTATTATGCCTATTACTAGTTACCGCGCTTGGCTCCGCCCAATTGGAATTAATACTTCTCACCTTTACAAATTATAACGTAAATATTAATCCAGGATATAATCTATCCTCGTATCAAATGTCATCCAAATCTGTTCAGCCGTTTGAGCGTGAAGGCGTAAAAAACATACACACACTATCACATAGGTACAAGCAAACTATCGCCTCTACGAATGTGGTTGTTTAGTTAGCGCAAAAAGAATATCTATTGATTTGACGCGTGCCGTTGTTAAGCGCCTAGTACACCACTCGATATTCAGATGTCTTAGTCTAGCGTCACACAAGAAAAAGACCAACTTACGCCAATGTCGTTTAAAGCAATGAAACAGAACGTTGAGATAAATAGATAAACATAGACTAAGTCTGTCTCAATATCGAGTGGTGTAATAGGCGCTTTAGTCTGACGTACCTCGTATCATCAGTTTTTTAAAAGGTGTGTGTTTTCAAATATGGGTTGTGGCATCCTCATACACTACATACCTGCTAAACTTACTCATAGTGTTCATTATAAGTTCTGTCAACAATGAGGCCTAGTTTTTGACTGTGCCACGTGACTGAAGCGGAATTGATTTCGATGATAAAGGCTAACTCTTATCATTATGGTAGTAGTAAACTATTTCACGATACAAATCACACTTATATTATATGTAGGTACAAACGAATATAACCTGTTTGTATTATTTAAAACATTCTATTTTATTATGTATTTATTTATCTCAGAATCCTTGGGTCCTGGACTTTTGGAAGGCATACGAGGGACGGACAAGAACAGCAAGAATTCTCCCGAGAGATCGGGTCTTTGAGCTCGCTAATGCCCAACAGCTAGCCACGAAACTTCCCTACGGATTGAGTCTCTCTTAGTCGGGCCCTTCACCCTAGGTTTATTACGACAAAGCTAATGCTACAAGCACAGACCTGGGGTTTATTGGAGCGCGCTAGCCCCACAGTGACGTCAACGTAGAGATACAGCGATGGGGTAGAAATAAGGTGATGGCTATTATTTTTATTATATACGTAATATTATAAATGCGAAAGTTTGTGAGTATGTCATCATCATCATCATTTCAGCCGAAGGACGTCCACGGTTGGACACGACGACACTTGGGTCAGGCCTATCCCCCAAGTGTCGCCACAACGAACGGTCTTGTGTGTCTCGCATCCACCGCATTCCTGCGACATTCCTGTGAGTATGTAAATTGTGTTTAAATTATTACTCCTTCACGCTCGAACCACTGAACGGACTTCCATGAATGATTCAAAAATCCAATGATTTTCCATAGAATAGATACTTTTTATCCCCTTGGGATAATTTTCTAATATCACGCGGACGAAGTCGCATATAGAAGCTAGTTTAATTTAATATAATCTAAAATCTAACTTAAATTATCTCCTTGGTGGTCATCAGCAGATTTAACTACATACCTCGACTATTACAATTCAGTACAAAGCAAACTTCACGAACCAACGAACTGACCCACAAGTAATATTTCATTTAAAGTCTCATCGTGCGTTTCGAAACTTTACCAAAGCTTGTAAAGTATTTGTTCGAAATTTTCAAGATGGAGTGCAATCACGGAACGGGTCGGACGGCGCAGTTCAAGTTCCGAATCGAACTTTTGATCAGCGAAGTCTTTTTCATTTCTGGACTTTGATGAAATTTTGCAACTCGCCAATGAGGTTCATTTTGAAATATCTGCTGCTGTTTCAACTAAAGGGAACGAGTTGGAATTTTTTGTTGACTTTTAGTTAAACTCTTTCTTTATTATTTCCTTATTATACATATGATTTTGATTTATATTTAAAGGTATACCTACCGTTTCCAATGTCAATGTTTTTTTACCACCGATTTCAAAATAAAATATTGTTTAATACTTACCTACCCAGGTTTTTACTTGTTAGCATTTAGTTTCTTCTTTTGTCTAATTAGACATTTTGAAATTGAACGTAGAATAACAATCTCTGATAAAGATATAGTTCTGACAAATTTGACAGCGAGTTTTGGCTATCTTCTTTATGTTGTGTTCAAGACAAATCAAATATTTAATATTCTTCAAAATTATGGATAGTTTCGTTAGTGTTTAACTTTGGTATCTTATACCCATTTGTTTTTTCCAAAGTGATTGGCATTGCTTAAGAAAATAAAATATTTTTAGCGGATAATTTTCGTTGATGTTCAAGGATCTAAACTGGAGATGGCTAGGTATTCATGTCAATAGCTAGTACTTCACTCACCTTCGGTTTAGCGACTACATAATAGTCATGGCTGATACTACGGAGGAGCTCAATATAATGCTCGGTGACCTTCCAAAAGAGTGGGTCTTAAAATGAACATGGATAACGTTACTGGTTCTGACTGTGTCCAGCATATTGAAGTTCAATTTAATTTTTGCGTATTTATAATTTACTATCTTTTATTTTTTAGTTTGCTTTCAATAGTGAACCTGCCCTAATCATGGCTGATATTGCCTCATGATACGAGCTCTCTTATAGCTATTTTACAAAACACGACACAAGAAAAACTATATCTATAAAACCTTAATTTCTTCAGCGTTGTCATATCCACGGACATGACAAGTAGGCAAACATTAAAAATTTTGTATATTACTTCTAGGCAAGCATGTTCTATCGTCGATCACATCATTGCTGACCATCAGGTGAGACACGAACCTATCAATAATAAAATAAAATTGACTTTATAATATCAAGACATTTTACTTTAATCAAAATAATGCCAACGTTCACCCAACAAAAGTACATCCAGTCTCAGGTATCCGTCATTCAATAAAACTAAAGGGGCATCGTTACGAAAAAGCTCGGTTCGCTCAGGTGCAACTGACTTAACACAATTGAGTTCGTTATTCCAACGACGCATTGTTCAGCCAATAGAGACTTACGGTCCCGATCTGCAATCACCCTGATTTATAGACTTTAGAAAGCACCAACTAAGGCCACTGTTGCTATAAAAATTGCTTGTTCTTAATGTTGAAGAATGGCTTCCAATTTTAAAAAATCTCGACTACGTAGTTTGTTTTTTAAAATTCATTTCTTTCTTTCTTATAAAATACAAGCACGTCTTTCACCAACGAAAAATTTATGAATGAAAAATTGTATATTTTCAATTCGTGAAAAATTTTACGAATGATGAATATTCAGATCACGAGAATCGTCCTTAAAAAATATCGCTTCTTCCACATACGAGCCACCTTTGTTCTTATTTTCAATTTCATGTAAAGCGATTCTATAAATTTTAAAATCGCTGCCCAGACAGGAAGTCAGATCGAAATCGTGGCGGTCGGGAGGAAATTGTTCATTCTCACGCGAACGGCCGCCGCCTCACTCCGGGGAATCCGCTCTAATGGAAAAAGTTAAAAAAATATATACAAAACTTTTTATTACAAAGCCTCGTTGGACTTAAACCTATACATAAATACATGGCAACTATAAGAAAACTACGAGAGTGGAATAGATTTAAGATAATTTAAGTGAGAGTTGCTCTATTCAGAAAACCTGATACAGTTATCGAGTTAGTACTAAATTGTTCGATGAATTGTTTTTTCTACTATGCAGATATTATTTTAAATTTACAATTACTTCGTCAAAATTTACTTTCCACGTTTTACGTTTCGGCAACTTGATTATGTCATGAGATTGTGATTACAAATAGTAGTGGACTATGGAAGAAAACGACATGTTGCACCGACCACAAATATCCACTGATACCAATCTTTTCTAGACGTTGCCGTTTTACGAGTAGCAAGCAGTTCAGCTTGAACTGCTATAACTTCAGATTTACTTGGAATCATAAGTTCAAATAATCTTAATGTTTAAGGCATATTATTCTATTTTTGAAGTCTGTTTCTTATTGTTTTTTTTTATTTTGTATATTCTATAATTTTTTTATTTTTAAATAATTTGAATTTTCTTAGATAGATCTAAGAAAACTTAAATTATTTCGAAATACGAGTTCTATCATGAAAACAGTGCATCTCAAAAGGAGCGCTATATTAATGACGTATACAAATACGCTGTTATTTTTGTCTTGATCATTTTCGTCTATTATCGAACTTAGAAGTCCAAATCAATCCGAAGTAAACAGTTACTTCAAAGCGTGCAGTTTTAGAAATGGACATTTTCTAAGTCAAGACCGACGACAAATAAGGACAAAACAAGACAATAACGATGTTTAATGCGATAGAAGATCAAGAAAATACGATGTGTTTTATTTCACGGCATACAGCGTTACAAACCAATAATGATTGTTAAATACTAGAACCAATTTCATGACAATTGTCTTTGAGCATCGCTACATTTCGTAAAAAGTTATTTAGATTCGTTCTCCGTTAAAATTATTCTGTATTATCTTTGTTACATAACCTACAATATGTATATGCCCAGGTAAAAAAAAAAATTTAAAAAAGGAAAAATGGCCACAACCTTGAACAGCTCATCGTAATTGGCATGGTTGATGGCAAACGACCAAGAGGCCGCAGCCCAAAAAGATGAGCAGATCAGGTTCGCTCCACACTGGACGCCCAATTGCACGTCGCACTTCATGACGTTAAGAACCGTCACAGATGGCGAGATACCTACTATAAGAAGCTAATCCAGCGGGAACTTCACGATCCTCAATAATGAGGAATACGACTCGAGGAGGAGGAGGATGCCCAGCTAACTTAAATAATATTGCAAAAGTGTATATTTCTGTCATTTGTTTTTTTGTATTCTGATAAATTTAATTATTAGAACGAGAAAACATCATTATCATTTCAGCCGAAAAACATCCACTGTTGGACATAGGCCTCCCCCAAGTGTCGCCATAACGACCGGTCCTGTGCGTCTCGCATCCATTGGATTCCCGCGACCCTTACCAGGTCATCGGTCTTTGTGGGAAGCCTCCCAATGCTATGCAGCATCTGGTATGTGGTTGCTACTCCAGAACGGCCAATGAAAGGCCCAGGAACAATGTGCCCTGTGCGATTCTTCGAGCTAGCCTGTCGGTTTTCTACCGGTTGCATTTCGGGGAGTGTGCGTCGAAATTGCATGACCTAATTCCGCCTTGCCCGTTCCATCATCGGAAAACCAGGGGTACGGTAATGCACCACCGGTACATGGTGGACATCCCACTTATACGCACGAAACGTTTTGGGAACACATTCATTGTGCGTACAGCTAAGGAGTGGAATTCCTTGCCGGAATCTGTTTCCTGATGGCTGCAACCCGGGAATCTTTAAGTCGAGAGTGAATAGGTTATTTCTAGGTAAGCGCGCTCCATCGTCGACCGCATCGTCGCGCGTCGCTTTCCATCAGGTAAGATAGTGGTCAAGCGCAAACCTATCAACAAATAAAAATAAAAAAAATGTGGGTTACCTGGGAAAATACATTAGTGACTTATTGCAAACTTGAGGTACCAGCGAGCCAGTATGGCAAATCAAAATTAAAAAAAACCGGGCAAGTGCGAGTCAGACTTGCGCTTTGAGGGTTCCGCACCAACGTACCTATGAAAACAATTCAATTCCCGAATTAAGTTACGAAGATTATTCCGAATCACATTTTTTTGTTTTTTGTGACGTAATTAAAATTTTACAGTTTTAAGATTTTTTCCTATACTTGTGCTATGAGATCTTGATTCATGCCAAATTTCAGGATTCTTGGTCAACGGGAAGTACCTTATGAATTTTGATTCCCTTGAGGGTGTCGAAATATACGTTTTTTGAGACATAAACGGCTTTATCTGTTTTTTTTCGTTAACTCAGAAGTTTGATTTTTCACAGCTT
The DNA here is from genome assembly GCA_905147345.3 of Mythimna impura. NCBI lineage: Eukaryota > Metazoa > Arthropoda > Insecta > Lepidoptera > Noctuidae > Mythimna > Mythimna impura. Next base: position 12,938,825 of record LR990351.1, read on the forward strand.
CAAAGGACCACAGACGTGAATATATAGTTTTAATTTCAACTCGATACCTCCACGCGTTCTCAAGATAATGGGTCTTGACAGACAGGCAAACAGACGGACAACAAAGTAATTCTATAAGGGTTCTGTTTTTTATTTTCAGGTACGGAACCCTAAAAACGAAGTATTTCGTAGAGTTTCTTCTTTATCACTTATGCAAGTTTAGCATCTTAAATCTGTGATATATGATATCACCAGCTCCATCAGAATGCCAGCACTGCGTTATTTTTTAATATCACTCTGAGATAGAAGCCTTTTCGTCCTCGCATAGTTTTTTTTTTCTATAAAATGCTATTATTATTTGTTAGTTTATGTTAAAGATATTAGTTTACATTTTTATTTTTTTTATTCTGTTGTTTGTCCTGTGTGAGTCTTTTTCTAATTTCCAAATATTATGTTTGCTCTTGGATTATAGAACATATTTTCCATGTAAACGAAAATGAATGTGTATCACAACAGTACAATCTATTGATAACGCTTATCAACACGGATATTATATCATCTATGTTACCCATGACTGAACCAATGAAATGTTTCAATGTACACCTGCTACTCAATCTTAATGAGTTTGACTTTATAGACTCAAATGAAATATAGAACAAAACTAGTTTCTACCAGTGGCATTGCACGCGTGAACTAAAGAAACACGAATCAAATAAATTATAAGATTCCTTTGTTCCAATCTGAGACACGGCCTACCCGTGGGTCCGTTTTCTCCAAATCTGTTCAGTCGTTGAGGTCTGAAAAATTATTGCTATTTACCTATATTATTAGTAGATAACTCTCCGATTGACTTGTGCAGTTGACTGTACCTACCTACATAGTAGCATTTAAATCGAATTTAATTAATTAAGCGACTTCAATGTAAACTTGATTGGAGGCACGAACAAAATAGTAAAGTCGATCGTCGCTACGTCTCGTCACTAGAACCCTTAAATCATCATCATCATCATTATTTCAGCCGAAAGACGTCCACTGCTGGACATAGGCCTCCCCCAAGTGTCGCCACAATTAACGGTCCTGTGCGTCTCGCATCCATCGTGCTCCCGCAACCATTACCAAGTCATCGGTCCGTCTTGTAGGAGGCCTTCCAACGCTACGTCTTCCGGTATGTGGCCGCCATTCCAGAACCTTTCGGCCCCAATGGCCATCCGTTCTGCGAGCAATGTGCCCTGCCCATTGCCACTTAAGTTTGGCGATTCGTGGTATGTCGGTGACCTTGGTTCTCATTCGAATATCCTCATTCCTGATTCGATCACGCAAGGAAACTCCGAGCATAGCCCTTTCCATTAGCCTTTGGGTGACTTTAAGTCTTCTGATGAGGCCCATTGTAAGCGACCACGTTTCAGAGCCATATGTCATCACTGGCAACACGCACTGGTCATAGACTTTCGTCTTGAGACACTGTGATATATTGGACGAGAAGATACCGCGCACCTTCCCGATGTTCAAGAGACTATCATCATCATTTCAGCCAAAAGACGTCCACTGTTGGCCATATGTAGGCCTCCCCCAAGTGTCGCCACAATTAACGGTCCTGTGCGTCTCGCATCCATCGTGCTCCCGCAACCATTACCAAGTCATCGGTCCGTCTTGTAGGAGGCCTTCCAACGCTACGTCTTCCGGTACGTGGCCGCCATTCCAGAACCTTTCGGCCCCAATGGCCATCCGTTCTGCGAGCAATGTGCCCTGCCCATTGCCACTTAAGTTTGGCGATTCGTGGTATGTCGGTGACCTTGGTTCTCATTCGGATATCCTCATTCCTGATTCGATCACGCAAGGAAACTCCGAGCATAGCCCTTTCCATTAGCCTTTGGGTGACTTTAAGTCTTCTGATGAGGCCCATTGTAAGCGACCACGTTTCAGAGCCATATGTCATCACTGGCAACACGCACTGGTCATAGACTTTCGTCTTGAGACACTGTGATATATTGGACGAGAAGATACCGCGCACCTTCCCGAATGCTTCCCAGCCGAGTCGGATTCGACGATTGATCTCTTTCTCAAAGTTAGACTTTCCAACTGGACCGTCTGTCCCAGGTAAACGTAGTCGTCCACAACTTTGAGTGTAGAGTCCCCGAACCCACCAAACCCTTAAATGCCATGTGTTAACTAGATAACTTTGAAAACGCCTAGCATATCTAACTTTAACCTAGCTAATTCATCCAGACCAAAGTTAGTGAAGTCAATGTCAATAAAGGATTGAACCTCCTTTCATCTGGTCTTATCAACCTTGATAACACCAAAATGGATGATCTGATAGGCGCTGATGAATATGGTGTTCTTATCGCCACTAGTCTAGCTAGGCTAATATCATTATCATCCACCATTCAATTTTGTTCACTGCTGAGCACGTTCATGTGCCAACCACATCTACACAGTTCTTCCAATTCTTAAACGCTATTTGATCACCTTTCTTTGTCCTGCCCAGATCCATTTGAGTTTCATGGTTCGTTTATTGATGTCAAAAATCTTTAGATTATCGTTCTTTCAACCAAATGACTTCCACTGTTGGAGATAGGCCTCTCTCAAATGATGCCAAAGCAATGGTCCTGTGCGTCTCGCATCTATCGGATTTCCACGACCCTCACTAGGTCTTCAGTCCAACTTGTTGGAAGCCTACCAATGCTGCACCATCTAGTACGCGGTGGGCACTCCAGAACATTTCGGCCGTATCGACCATCTGTTCTGCGAGTAATGTGCCACTTAAGTTTTGAGATATAGATTATAGCACAATGTTACTGTTGGGGCAGAAGCTTCCTCTTTGTGAGAAGGAGTAAGCCTCCACCGTGTTCTGGACTAGTGCTGGTCGTTGGACGTCCTGCCGGTTTTTCACGATTTTTCCTTCACCGTATTGAGAGGCATTTGAACCTTTTTCCGCGGATAATAGCTAAGATAAGGCAAGCTAAGCAGCAGCTAAGCAGGCTAGGTTAGCTAAGTTATTTTGAAAGTTGCGGTGCGCAATGAAACTGGTGCAGTTGGGACAAAAACACGTAAACAAACAAAAAATTGGCCTAATGGATCGCTTTATCGAGGTATTTGGAGAGAACGATCATAATTACAAGATATCAAATATTATAGCGATGAGGCACAGTAAGGTACAGCCATTTTTTATTTGTTCAAGTGTTTTCTTTCAATATACATACCTAGTGCAGTTTCACCATACGTCGTCACATAAGTAAGTAAATAGTCATGTCAATGAAAATGGTATGGTAAATACTAAAATCAAAACAAAATACAATATTACTGCTCAATATGTGTAGACGCACTTAAACAAATAAAAACTGGGTAAATGCAAGTCGGACTCGCGCCCTGGGGGTTCCGTACAAACAAAAATAAGTAAATAGTTCAATTCCCGAATGGAGTCTCGAAGATTTTTCCGGATCGCAAAAGAAGGTTTTTTTTGTGACATTACAACAAAACTGTTTTCAGATTTATTCCTATACTGGTGCTATAAGACCTTGCTTTATGCCAAATTTGTATCCTATGAATTTTGATTCCTTGAGAGTGTCGAAATATACGTTTTTGCGACATAAACGGTTGTATCTTTTTTTTTGTTAACTCAGAAGTTGGATTTTTGACAGCTTTAAGGGACTAGACTTATGTATATGGTTTTAATTTCAACTCGATATCTTCACGCGTTCCCGAGATAAAGGGTCTTGACAGACAGACAGATGGACAACAAAGTGATCCTATAAGGGTTACGTTTTTTCCTTTTTAGGTACGGAACCCTAAAAATGTTGAAAAATATAGTACCCAGGTACTATATTTTGCCACGTTATTTTTTTTTTATGTGCCACGTCGCTGAGATATTATTTCGATTTAAAGTACTCCTTTAGCAATCTGTCCCACCAAATATCTCAACTATGCGGCAATCATCTCAGTACATTTTATAGTTGTTGTAATGCCCCAAAACGGGATTGATGTACATAGGTACAAAGGCTAAGGTCTAGCCTTTATGCCTACGTCAATTATTCCTAGCCGTATGACCCGTATGGATTATTCGGCGAACGGCTGATAAGGTCAGCTGAATGTACAGTCCGTTGCCCCTGGGCCAAAGTCTCCACACAACCAGTACCTAAAGACGGACGACGCCGAAGCTAGCTTAGAAAGGCTTGAGATGACCGTCCTGGATGAGTACAGTTACGGCTGGTACGAAGTGGCGTAGGAAAATAATTCCTTTTCCCTGCAGAAGGATACTACCAGCTAATCAACAAAAAAATCATCTCCCCTAGGGGCGTAGCTACCGCCGTATCAGCCGTGTCAATGATATGGGTCCCCCGGCCTACAAGGGCCCCAAAGTGTGCAATAATTCGTAACATGTTATCCATAATCTTAAATTCTCTTCTTGATAAGAGGCCTGTAGTTACTTAGTATCTAATGACTACAATAAATTGATAATGTTCCAATATTATAGCTCGCTCCGTTCATTCTAGAATTTTCCAGATAAGATCACAATAAAAAATTAAACTACCCTCGTCCAGAATACTGTATTAAACAAGCTTATTTTCAATCGGGACTTGTTGACCTGTCAAGTTATCCAGTCTCGCAAAAAGCATTCAAAAAAATTTGGTACAGGGCCCCTCTCGGGCTAGCGACGCCACTGATCTCCCCCATAAATAGCAGCGTCATTGTCTACCGCATTTCGGAAGAAATATCAAAATGGCGGTGGGGAACTATGTTAAACTTAGGTCAATGCCCTTATACAGAGTACAGGGCCAGAAGTTCAAGCAAACATAGTGTGAACACTAAATTGGGCCAAGGTAACTGCAGGACTATTAAATTGATATAAAGTTCATTTTTGCTTCTACCAGTAGAATATACTTCAGAACATGGTCTACCCGTGTGCCATATTTTATGAACATCCGTTAAGCTGGTTGAGCGTAAAGGAGTAACAAACACACACATGTACAAATAATTAAATTAAAATAACAAATAGATCACGTGGAGCAACTAATGAAAAAAATATTCTTTATCTGATAAGTAGTATCTATCTTTAATAATATCTCCAGTACAAAACAAGCACTTTTCTGTAACGGACTTAACGTTATGATGTCTAGATAATGGTTACAATGAGTAATACACAAATAACTTATTATGTAAACTGACATAAATAGTATAATCATTTATGTTACAACCAGTGAAAACTTTTCTGTTATAAATACATTTCGTGCACGGAAAGTTTTTTTTTTTACTAGAAAAATAAACATAAATCTCTGTTTACTTACACGTAGCTGTAACCATTCCAATTTCAAACAAATCGAGATTTAGTTACAAAAAACTGGGCAAGTGCGAGTTGGACTCGCGCCCTGAGGGCTCCGTACCAACTTACCTATGTAAATAGTTCAATTCCGGAATGGAGCCTCAGAATAAAAAAAAATGTGACGTCACAACTACAGTTTTAGATTAATTCCTATTCTTGTGCTGCAAGACCTTGCTTTATGCCAAATTTCAGAATTCTGGGTCAACGGGAAGTACCCTATGAATTTTGATTTCCTCGAAAATGTCGAAATGTACGTTTTTTGCCATATAAACCGAAGTATCTTTTTTGCTCGTAAACTTACAAGTTTGATTTTTTTATAGCTTCAAGAGTCTGCAGACTTGATGATATGGTTTTAATTTTAACTCGATACCTTTACGCGTTCCCGATATAAAGGGTCTTGACTGACAGACAGACAGGCAAACAGACAGACAGTCAGACAGACGGACAACAAAGTGATCCTATAAGGGTTCCGTTTTTTCCTTTTGAGGTACGGAACCCTGAAAACATATATTTACAAAAACGGTATCTGAAGAACTGACGTGCATTCTTATAGAAATCTATGTTAATTAATATTAAACAACTGTTCAGTATTCACGAGACGCCAGAGCTGGCAAGGCATCACTTTCAGCCAGTTACATTGTAATAAATTTAAAAAAAGAACAACCTAAATCTGTGAAACCAAAAAAGTGGGGATATCCTATTACTTTGTCCAAACAGAATTCATAATTCGGTACATCCGTACGTAGTGAGTACATAAATAATGCTCAGTAAATAACAACTCTAAATATATGCGTTTTTTTTTTAATATAAAACGAGATGCTCAGGTGTTTTCCGGTACAAGCATATCTAGTGTGCCGAAATATTATATCGATCGCCAGCGATAAACTCCGATAAATACTGATAAGTTGTATTGTATTTTTAAATAGTAACAACGTTCACTTCGCTTCAGTCGTGGACAACTCCTTGTCTTGTTATCAGTGATTCGAATCATTTCAATTAAATCAACAAAATGTGGTAAGTTATCATCGAGTATTTTTTGTTTTCCATTAAGTAACACTGTGTCTTGTTTAATGAATAAATTGTAAGAAAAAAAACTTGCAATAATAAAACAGTGTAGTTCTGTACAGTTCAATTTACCACACGCGACGAAAATATTTTCTTGCAATTAAGTTATTTGGTGTTTGTAGGAAAACATATAAACGGCTTATTACCTATTGTTAATATTTTGCGGCAATTAGGTAATGCATCAAAGTAAGTCGTCGCATACTTGAATTGTTAATTCGATATAATTCCCATCCATCACCACCAATTCAAGTATCGACTTTAGCTTTGTGTATTTTAAGTTTATTTTTAAATGACCACTGGCATTTACAAATAAACTTAAAAAGGTTTTTACAAAAAGTATGCATTGCAAATGGAGTTTCAACTTTGTCTTTGTTTGAAGATCGAATTTATTGTTGCAAAAATTGACAATTACCTCGAATTTTTTATTCAATATTTAATAGCATGTATCTACTTTTTTCCTAACTTCGCCATATTTTTCTTATTCGTTCGCGAATAAATATTTTAACATAGAAAGTCATAGCTTAGCAAAAAAATGTAGACCTACATAAAAGTAATCACTTTTGATTTCTGTATTTTGGCCTAAAATTAGCAGGTAATTAAATAAATAAATAATTTTAATTATATTTGTGATAAAAATTGTTATCGTCAAACGGTATATTACAAGGCCTATCGAAACGCGGCACTGACTAGTCGGTATATTCTCAACCAGTTAGTACACTCGTGACGTCAACAGCATTTACCAATCAGCTTAATAATGCAACCAAGCGAAGGTACAGATACCAACAAAATCATTGCGAAGAAACTCATTGCAATCACTTTTGTTTAACGCTTGATAATAAACATTCTTACTTTATTTCCTATAAATTAAACTATCTCACGTTTCTAAGAATTCAAGGTTGTGTTTAGCATAAATGCTGTCGGTATCTCGTAGAAATACAGTAAGGAAATGTAGTTTTTCTATCAATAAGTATGAATCTCACGTTGATACACAAAAGATAGCAAAAATAAATATTCCAGTAAAACAGAACAATCTTATCTTATATCAGTTAACAAATTAAGCATGATAATAATTATAAACCTACAGAATTATCAAAAATCAAATGTTAAGAAAATATTTTTTTTCTGTGTTGATTTTCTTAAAATTTATGCTGTATCAATCAACCAACCTGAATCATGATCACGTACACCGATCTGAATCACGTCGAAAACGCTGAACAGATTTAGATTAATTTCAAGATAAGTTCAGATAAGATCTTTTAAATTATTTAACCTACAAACTTATAAAAGCCATACAATCACTACGCGAAATCAAGACTGTATTATTTTTCAACCATCAGTAACTTTAAAAATCAATAAATAAAATGCATATTTCCGTACTTTTTTGCCACTGTTACCGATGACAAGTACTTATGTATTCATCACTGACAACAACCTCGACTTTCTAATAAATATTCTGCCAGCGTCATGAGACGACCTAAAAATGGTGTCGTCGGTCGGTGCATTCAGATACATTAAAATTGTACCTAGCTAGCCCTTTTAAAAGAAACTTGTGGTGTTTGTATAACTAGGAATACTTTGCATATAAACAGATAACATTATACTCATTAGAACAGCCTACATTACTATCATGTGTCGTTATTCATAACCGTAAACGAAACCGATATAAACGTTTTGGATAGTTTCGGTTAAAGACAAAATCTAAAGGACAGGTTACGACAAGATTTCGATTGTTTCTTCCAAATCAAAACATTTTTATTTGTTAGCGTAGGTACAGAAATACAGATCTTATGTTTGATGAACAAAGCGCTACATTATGCCAGGAGGACAAATGATAATCTAGACTACAAATAAAAAGCAAATCTTACAATTTGTATTTTACTTTTATAATTTTAAAATCCTTATAGCTTTAATCCAAAATAATTTGATATCCGAAACCGGTACAATATTATTCCTATATCTGTATCCGTGTCCGTATTCGTCCAGATCCGTTTCATATCCATGATATTCCTGACTTTCATCGTAGATCCGTAGTTAAAAAGGGTTAATGCTATTTGTCCTGGGTGGTTCAAGTGCAGTTCTCAAATATTAGAGGGCTGCACTCCAATCTCGTTGCGGTCCACCACCATCTTGAGACTGACAAGCCACACTTGCTTTTCTTGACGGAGACCCAAATTAGATGTCCGTCAGATACGGCGTACCTCAACTACCCGGGATACTCACTGGAGCATCATTTCCTGCAGCATGCCGGGGTCTGTGTGTACGTCCGTAATGACATCTGCTGCCAGCGTCTCCGTCACCTTGAAGACCCTAATTTGTCTACACTATGGCTGTTGGTGGACACTGGTATGGACAAAATTGTTTATGCCTGTGTCTACCGTTCGCACAGCGGTGATCAGGAGACGACTCGGTTGTTCGACCACCTCAGTGAGGCTGCCGATAAGGCTCTGCATCGGCACCCTGATGCGCAGCTCGTCACTCTGGGGGACTTTAACGCCTGCCACCAAGACTGGCTGTTCCCATACCAGAGGACCGACCACGCTGGGAGAGAAGCGCGAAACTTTGCAATATCGATGGGCCTTTCCCAGCTGGTCAAGCAAGCAACTAGGGTGCCTGATGTAGTTGGTCATACTGCCAATTGTCTGGACCTTCTGCTGACCACCGATCCGGACAGATGTATCGTAACAGTTTCTTCACCACTTGGAACTTCAGATCACTGTCTGGTGAAGTCTGTTTCGTCCTTCTCCCCACCTGACTGCGACTCACGCGGTGAACGGCGAATGTGGCGTTACAGGTCAGCAGATTGGGATGAGATGCGGCATTTCTTTGCATCTTATCCTTGGCAGCAGGTCTGCTTCTCTTCTGAGAGTCCGTCAAGCTGTGCGGATGCTATATCCGATGTGATACGTCAAGCTATGGAGTTTTTCATCCCTTATAGTGACGTACCCATCGGAGGCTCAGCTCTCCCATGGTTCAACGCCGATTGCGTTCAAGCTGAAGAGCGTAAGCATTCGGCGTTTCTCGCCTGGGTTGACGCTCGTGACCGCAAAGCTCCGGATTTGAGCTCAAGGAAGAGAGCTTTCAACCGTGCTGCCAAGTCCTACAAAAAAGCACTGAAGAAGGTTCGGTTCGACCGAATTACCCATATTGGCACAAAGCTCTCTGCACAGCCATCTGGAAGCAGAGCATTCTGGTCCCTTGCCAAGTCGGTCGAAGCGAACTTCTGTAGGCCCACATTGCCTCCGCTGGTTAAGCCTGATGGAACACTGGCTCACTCGGCGAGAGAGAAAGCAGGTCTCTTTGCATCTCTCTTCGCCCATAATTCTTGTCTTGATACTAGCAGTGCTACTCCACCGACTCTACCTCACTGCAACACCTCGATGCCTGAGGTTCGCATAAGAAATAAAGAAGTTTTGAGAGCACTGTGTCGTCTAGACGTGAATAAAGCTAGTGGACCAGATGGTATACCAGCAATAGTTCTCAAGGCATGTGCGCCCGAGTTGTCTCCTGTATTGACGCGCTTGTACCGCCTCTCATTTAGGACTGGTATAGTGCCCAAGTCCTGGAAGCTTGCCAACGTGCAACCCGTGCCCAAAAAGGGCAGTCGTACCGATCCTGCCAACTATCGGCCGATTTCAATAACCTCCATACTCTGCAAGATTATGGAGCGTGTATTGAACTCGCGCCTCATGGCATACCTGGAAGGTAACGATCTCCTCAGTGACCGACAGTACGGGTTTCGCCACAATCGGTCTACTGGGGACCTACTAGTGTATACCACTCACATGTGGGGCGAGGCCCTCGAGAAGAATGGAGAAGCGATTGCTGTCTCCTTAGACGTCTCGAAGGCCTTCGACAGGGTATGGCACGCCAGCCTTCTGAGTAAGCTTCCAGCGTACGGCATTTCCCCTGGTCTGATTAACTGGGTAAAAGACTTCCTGAGTGAACGGTCTCTCCGAGTTGTTGTCGATGGATGCTCATCAGAGCCCATGACCACTAATGCCGGAGTTCCTCAGGGGTCAGTTCTCTCTGCAACTCTTTTTCTGCTGCATATTAACGATCTGCTGATGCCCGGTATATATGGGTATGCAGATGATAGCACAGTTGTAGAGAGATACCTTCCAGGTGCTCGGGCTAGTAAGGAACTAATCCGGTCCGAACGAGAGGCTATGGTAGAGCGTACGAATGTCTCACTTCAGGCAGTCTCCAAGTGGGGCGAAACCAATCTGGTAGAATTCAACGCCACCAAAACACAAGCGTGTCTGTTCACCGCCAAAAGGAGCCCGTTCACCTTGGCTCCTGCTTTTCGGAATGTATCCTTGGAGTGCACCGACCGCCTTCAGCTCTTGGGAGTTGAAATTACCTCTGACCTAAATTTTGGGCAGTTTATTGAGTCCAAAGCCAAGGTAGCTGCTAGAAAACTAGGCGTTCTTGCAAAGGTCCGACGGTACTTCACACCGGGACAGCTTCTAATGTTATACAAAGCACAGGTCCGATCGTGTGTGGAGTACTGCAGTCACATATGGGCTGGTGCTGCAAAATGCCATCTAGCAGCTTTGGACTCAGTGGAAAGGCGTGCGAAGAGGCTAATTGGGGATCCAGATTTGGTTAAGTCCAATCTACAAAGCCTCGAGCACAGGCGCAGGGTAGCCAGCCTATCGGTATTCTACAGGTTGCATTTTGGAGAGTGTGCGCGGGAATTGCATGACTTGATTCCGCCATCTCATTTCTACCATCGGACAACCCGACGTACGGCGAGTATCCATCCTTACGTTGTTGAAACTTCAACGGTCCGGACTAAGCGTTTCGCTTCGTCGTTTATACCGCGTACATCGAAGGACTGGAACAACTGGACTGGCGGCCGTCAAAGTGCTTTTTTGCCCGTTTCATATTCACCATTTTGGCGCTGTCGGCCGTAGCGATTGTTGGCGAGTGTCTTCGGTACTAAAACTAATAATGTCGCGCCACTTACAATATACACATGACCTCATTTTTCATAGGTTTCATATCATTCGTGAAGCAGGAATAACACGGAATTCGAACGAAATTAATGCAAAATGCAAAAATACTTCAGAGTACTGTACACTTCTCTGCAGCCATTTCCATTATAAGTCAAAATTAGTTCTCTGGACTCTCGCAAGTGGCGCTTCAAATAGGCACAAAAAATTACCTGTCAAACATGTGAAACAGCTTGTCCAGTGGTATATATATAGTAGAGGTCAGTGGTACATTGTATAATAGCATAGTATAGTCGGCCTTATAATGTTCCCACTGTTGGGACTCAGGCCTCCTCTCTAGGAGAGGGAATGGGCCGTAATCCACCACGCGGGCCCAGTGCGGGTTGGTCATTGTATAATAAATCAAAAGAATAAAGATCTCATAAAGACTTTACCGCTTGACCGTACCATTTTGTATAAAAACTGAAGGTTGTATCACAATTTTCCATCCATTTGTAAATTCTATGATTTTAATTTATTCTGTTCATATTTTAAAAAATCTGGAAAATTTCCAGCGAGACAAGCCTTTGAAATTAATTTGTAACTGATTTGTGTGTGTGTGTGTTTTTAATTTGTGTATTGAAAACCAATAGTATATAGGTAGTATATTAGTACCCAAAGGTTAAAACGGGACTCTATTACTAGGACTTCGCTGTCCGTCCGTCTGTCTGTCTGTCTATCTGTCTGTCCGTCTGTCACCAGGCTGTACCTCATGAATCATGATATCTAGACATTTGAAATTTTTACAGATCATGTATTTCTATTGCCGCTATAACCACAAATACTAAAAACAGAATAAAACACATGTTTAAGTGGGGCTCCCATACAACAATCGTATTTTTTTTTCCTTATTTTTGCTACGGACGGTACGGAACCCTACGTGCGCAAGGCCGACTCGCACTTGGCTGGATTTTGCTTTCAATAAATGTATTCTTAACTGGAATACCCATTCTAAATTCCAAAAATACATATAGGTATAATTTCTCACACAATATTGGAATGAGTGTTGCTCCTAAGACGTTATCTTAAACTGTTGATTAAATCGGGCTATCTTTTATTATCAGGATTATTAAGGCTATGTATATTGAATCATATAGATTTATAATACTTTGAACAAAGGTTTTCTCTGCATTATAAAACAATGGAAATGTAATTGTAGCGACATCTATACGAATATGTAGTAACTATGATGCTAGCCAACACGGTACGAAGTTCAAGTAAAATCTATCTCTATCATAATGAAACCAGCGAGATTTTGCACGAATCCTCGTTATTATGTTGTTCGACAGACACCGAGTCTTTTCGGAGGCTTTTTCTTTTCAAACAAAGGACTAATGTTATGTTAATTCTTTTTCTTTTGAACACTATGCAAGTAAAAACACTTCTAGCACAATAAGTTTGCTAGAAAATGCCTTGTGGCATTAAATCTACATATGTATTACTATTGTAATAATGAAAAAATAGCTGAAAAATAGATGAACCGATGACCTGGTGAGAGTACGATAGATGCGAGACGCACAGGACCGTTCGTTGTGGCGACATTTGTGCTACTATGTGCAACAGTGGACGTCTTTCGGCTGAAATGATGATGATGATGAGCTGAAAATTCGTGCCCATATTTTATTGTAAAATACATAATGAATGTAAAAGAGCCTGCCGGGATTGCGGGATTGTTCCAAAGAGTTACCGTGGCGCTGAACCATAAAAACTGAGCAACTTTTAGTCTGTAAAAGAACCTGCCAGGACTGCGGGATTATTCCAAAGAGTTACCGTGGCGCTGAACCATAAAAACTGAGCAACTTTTAGTCTGTAAAAGAACCCAGGACTGCGGGATTGTTCCAAAGAGTTACCGCGGCGCTGAACCATAAAGAAAAACTAAGCAACTTTTAGTCTGTAAAAGAGCCTGCTAGGACTGCGGAATTGTTCCAAAGAGTTACCGTGGCGCTGAACCACAAAGAAAAACTGAGCAACTTTTAGTCTGTAAAAGAGCCTGCTAGGACTGCGGGATTGTTCCCAAGAGTTACCGTGGCGCTGAACCATAAAGAAATACTGAGCAACTTTTAATCTGTGAAAGAGCCTGCCAGGACTGCGGGATTGTTCCAAAGAGTTACCGTGGCGCTGAACCACAAAAAAAACTGAGCAACTTTTAGTCTGTAAAAGAGTCTGCAAGGACTGCGGGATTAATCCAAAGAGTTACTGTGCGCTAAACCATAAAGAAAAACTGAGCAACTTTGAGTCTGTAAAAGTCTGCCACTCCCTCTAGGTTAGATCTCTAACCTAACCTAACCTAAGAGTGGGAAGAGTTTTTTTTAATGATTTCTCGATTAAAAAAAAATTAAATAAGCAACTAACATTGATTTCCTAAACCTTGCAACGAATAACCCAACAATGGAACTGCTATATAATTTGGCACTTTGGCCGATTTTACTCTAGTTCAGAACGTATGACTGTCGTTAAATTCTAATAACGTACGAGTAAAGCAGTGGACATAAAACTAGTTTTACATTGTTTTAACACCCACAAGTGCAAATTGATTTTCTGGTCCTTGACCTCTTTCAAAGATTCGTACATAACATATTTTAACGAGTTGGTGAAGATGTAAACAAGATTCTAATTACGATATTGTTAACGTACCTTTTTTATTACGTGGTTAATCATCAAATAGCTTATCTCGCTCTGCGTGGAGTGGTAGAGAATGTCAGACTTTTACTGACTAAAATCCACAGAGTTCCTTCAGTTGCCCTTTATTGCGTTGTATGCGGTAATTCGATCGAACAATCTGCAGCCCTGGCAGGCATCGGCCCTAACTGGCCCCTACAAATTTGCCAACAACTGAGTGTGGGCCAGCCGGACGGCGAGTTACACGTGGCTCGCCGTCCACAAACCCGTGCAGTGGCTGCTAGTCGTCCTGCAACTCCCGACGCCAGGGAATGTTGATATACCTGGTCTGACAATACAGAACTGATGCCATTAAAGACCAAAGGTGCTATGTTGTTTGGGTTTGATGAAAGACGCTCTCTTCTTCCGATATCCCCTATGTCGTCTTTTATTTCGTATTCCAAGGTAACATACTCCCGGGGCAAAAAAAAATATATATCCGGTATTATAATCCAGAGTATGGTCTTCCCATGTGCCAAATTTCATTTAAATCCCTTCAGCCGTTAAAATGTGAAAAGGTATCAGACAGATAGACAGACATAGCTATTTTCGTATTTATAATAATATTAGCTCTTAACACCGACTTCGCCAATGTTAATCCAGGATACAAGCTATCTTGGGATCCATCCAAATCCATTCAGCCAAATATATACGTACTAACTTTCACATTACTAATATTAGCGCGACAAATGAAGTGCTGAAGTAGCTCAATTTAAAGAAAAAAAAAAAGAATTCCACACTTCAGTCGTTTAGCCGCATGCATAGTGATCGATGCGCAAGTGTCGCCATGTAGTAGGTACTTACATTCCTGCAGAGAGAAAACGCTGTCGAGGCTGACCTAGAAAAAGGTGGCGAGATGATAAGGACGCGAACCACGAGGACTGGTTCGAGACGGTGTGGAAGAAGAATGTCTGGATGGACTTGGGGAGGCCTTTGCCCAGCTGTGCGACAGTAAAGGCTAGAAAAAAAAACACACTGGGATTACTCCTTTATTGTGGTTGCGCTCACAAACATGTAGGGCTATTATATTTCACCGGGACACCATGGCGGCGCGACCATTCGGAGCTATCAACAAAATGTATACAACTCTATAGGACGCGTGCACTTAAGGTCCATTTTGATACTGTCTCAGTGTGGTGTAGCTTACGTACACCATGGCGGCGCAACTGGTCGCGCCGCCATGGTGTCCCGGTAAACTCACATCCTCAAGGCACACAGACCCGGAACATGCAGTCCGTCGTGATATACCTATATTTAATTTTATTTAACTCTCATTTTTTTTTTTACAGTTGTGTGTGTAATCTCCTGTGCAAGATCCTCAGTTTAATATTTACTTTACTGGTCATCGTAGCAGTTATTCTTCTCATCCTATGGGGTGTCGGAGTCATATTCGGAAGTAAGTACCTACTTTAGATTTACCATAGAGCCTCTCATCTTTCTGTTTTATGGTTTATTGTCACGTGAAAGGTTTCAAGCTTAGATTACTTGTTAGCGATGGTTGTCGCAGAACAAAGAAACATGGAGTGGTGACTAAATAATAACGCTGCTTGGCTCAATTTTACTATGGCCCTAAATCACGAAGGGAAAATTAAGGAACACAGGTGAAATTTAGTAAGTCACGCCCTCTCACTCCACTCTAGAGTGGAAGAAGACATTTAATGATTTTCCACCTCAAAAAAAATCACAGACACTCAACTTTAAAAATATTTATTAAAATCCAGCAACATATTTGAAATTGCATTTGGGTATTTCACGTAAATACACATTGTGGCAACACTGAAATTCTAACTATACCTACCGCTATAATATATTATCTCTACACCACCCTAACTTCACAGATATAGAATGCCTAAGGCATTAACTTTTTGAGTAGCGTAATTAGAGACACAATAGAAAGACAATGGCGCGTTAACGCCGGCGTTATTGCGGGGATCAACAGCTTAAATCTGCCTTTGTACCTTTGTGTTAATAAAGATTACATAAATAAATAATGAAAAGTAATTATTGCAAAATTATATTATCAAGTAAGTTATTCGTTATTGTTTTTTATTAACAATGTGGCTCAGTAATATCAGCCGCCCGAACAGATTGCCAAGGTTAAGCAACGGCAGCCGAGGTCGGTCTATTGACGGGTGACCATCTTATCATACCAATTCCTTTGTGTCTCGGAAAGCACGAAACCTTTTCTTCATTTTATACTACAGCTGTCATTTGTAGATCTTTGACAGTTATTACGAATAGTCAGAAATCTGACACAGTCGCTAACCAATTGCTGGGTTGTAGAAGTCGCTCCATGTTATCGACTCTAATTGGAAGCCGATTTCGACACATTTGGGAAAAGACTATGTAGATTGAGTAGATCAAAAATATTAATTTTCGTTTCTTTTTTATTCAACAGAGGACGACGCAGAGAACGCCACCAGAAGTTACCACGAACTTTCGATGAGAAATCCAAAACTAATTTAATTCATTCCTTCTACTGCCTCTTCTTTTTCTACAAATGAATATTCTTCCATTCTCTCTCTATGCCAAATGATGATGGCCAAAGTGTACTTCAAAAACATCTCTCATATTTAAGAAAAACTTACTACTAAAATCATTAATGCTCCATGTATTATAGTTTAAGGCAAACAAGGCCGACTTGAGGCATGATATATAATAATATAATGTGTTTGCCTCCGGCAGGGATTTAACACTGTATCGTGTTTTGATAAGCCATTACTGTCTATATGGTCAATTCGAGACGAGCTGAAATTTACTAAAATATTTTTGACTTGACGCTACTTTTTTGTAATGATCTATTAAATA
Organism: Mythimna impura; assembly: GCA_905147345.3. Classification (NCBI taxonomy): domain Eukaryota; kingdom Metazoa; phylum Arthropoda; class Insecta; order Lepidoptera; family Noctuidae; genus Mythimna; species Mythimna impura. The sequence continues at coordinate 12,955,649 of LR990351.1, forward strand.
GACTATAAGTTATTACCCATTATCAAACACACTGTTCTCTTTTCTTTCATTCCTTCTCAACTCTAGTTTTAACTGTAAATAAATAAATAGTTTACCTAGCTTTAAGTTATAGGTAGTTACATATTTTCTTTTCACCGCCACTTCAAAATAGGCAAAAGCGTGCTCTCGAGCCAACGGGCAACTCGGTGAATTCATCGTTTAATAATATAAATAAGAAAAACAATACTTTCCTATAAGATTTACTAGCGATAAGTCTGTCATGTAGTCGTGACCGTGGCGTGCTGGACACGTCATTTTGCTTTGTCATATGACTGTGGCGGTAAAAAGGTTAAATTATAATTAACATCGCTAGTTATAAATATATATTAATATATTGCTTACCTAGCGTTTAAAGAAAAATGTATGACACCTTAAATTATTGCTTATGACTCGAACGAAGGAATTGCCTGTGCAAGACTAGGTAATGTCTTCGACTACATCGTTTTGCCCAGTTTTGCCATCATTAGTGCCGCTGGTCAAGATAAACTGAGCTACAATATAATATCTATGTGCTTTTATACGTCAAAAACCATGACTTAATAAAAAGTACAAGCTAAACTCTTTTGGTCTATTATTTTTATCTTCGAATAAATAACGTTTTGGTCTGTGGATGGGCATTTGTCAAAGTCATTATTATGAACGTCTTTATTTAAGTGTTAAGCCAAACTAATTTAATTCTAAGTTTGATTGTCGATTCTTAAGTTTTAGCAAAAGTTTATGACGATAGCCACAGGCGGATTATATTGGGAACTTATTTCTAAGTGAAAATATACCAAACACATTACAATGTGGTAGGTAGTCACAGTTTACTTACTATTTCTCATCGTAGTATAGATATAAATCTCTAATATGTTCATCAATAGGTACTGTTTAAAGTAGATTTTGTGTGTCCTAATTACCAGCGTATGCGAAAACAGATTTCTGTGGAACCAAGTATTTTTTCAAAATGAAAAGTGTGGCGCTAGGCGCTAAGCGAAAATTCAGTATCAGTTGCGAAAATTTACATTATTGTACCAGTCTCTCCAGAGATTATCTTCTAATACTCCTCTTTATTATATCACCTAAGATAGTCGCAGCAGTCTCGATAGTTGTTTCTCTTAGTTAGATTTAAACCACTAATAGTTTTGGAATTCTAGACTGGCTTCTTGAGGAAAATACCAGTTTCCTGAACCATCATTATAAATTCGGTTTGAGAAAGGGACAGTGCTAAACGGCCTATATAGATGCATGCGTCTCTTTCACACACCGTGTCACCATATGAGTGTTAAATGAGAATGAAAATAATGATGATTTTAAGACATCATGGGAATTATGAAAAAAAATCCAATTGAGTGACATCCATGATGATAATAAAAAACGTAGTACCAAGGCATATTTCTAAACCATTTACAAAGATCTTGCGCAAATAATATTATTACCTACACTACGCAGGCACAGCATAACATAAACGTGTATTGTGCTATTTTTGGGAATATAAAATACGACAGAACAAGTTCACAGCGAGACTGTATATAAATAATAATTATGTAAACAATGACTGGTCACGGAATATTCTATTTCGAAGTTTTATACGTTGGTAACGGTCAGTTACAGTGATTTAAAGGTTAAAATATTTGCATGTACAGAAACTATACTATGCTGTGCTATTTTGGCATTACGATACGTTTATATTTCTGTCCTCCGCGGTTTAGATAATTTTAGGGGCATACTTTTCCTCTGTGGGAATGTTCGAAAGAGTTACCGTGCCCCTAGAACACAATGGGCAACTGGGTTTCAGTCAGTAACAGTCTGATACTCCCTCTCGTCAATCATCAAATAAAATGGCACAAGTTCTTTTCTTGACAATGTGAGGTGGCATCAATGAAATAATGATGTTTCTCTGTTTACAAAAAGAGGGTTTTGACATTTTCTTCTAGCGTCCGCTCTCGGGGTGCTGCTGGCAGCAGCAAGGGAGATGGAACGAAGTGTCTTTGGAGTCAGGATTATAAACCGCATAAGGAGTATACTTCGTTCCAAAACTCAAATCGCAGATTTAGGCAACACAACCTAATTAGAAGTTAGAACTAGGTGGGCCATATCTGCTGCATGCCACGTGATGGTGACAATTGGGCAAAAATCGCTACAGATCGGGCCCCAAACTTTAGGAGTAAGGTAGGCCTAAAAGGAGATGGCGAGACAAATTAGACTCTTACATAAAGGAGAAGGCTCAGATTGCCCAAGAAAGAGAGGTAAGCCTTTGTCCTGCAGTAGGTTAGTACAGACTTAGTAGGCATTACAGGCTATAATAATAAATTTTCAAACATTTGCAGTGGCCAGTCTAGAAATCTCTTAAACCTGTAACAGCAATATGGGGTATCCTTGGCTCATACATAACGCGTGTGGGGTATATTCGTTACCTCCTTTCCTGCCCCGCATGCACAACCTATGAAATAAAAATATTTATAATACTAATACTGATTTTTCGTACCTACTAAACTTGTATCCTATTTTTATAATTTCAACTAAGGGTCAGTTCACACCGAGATGCGACGCGTCGCGACACTGCGCGAAGAGCGAATCAAAATACAACTTTATTTACTACACGAAAAGATAAACATTTCATTGTGAGAATTCAGAATACATTGCACCACGCAGCGCTGCGACGCGAGCCATTTCGATCTGAAATGTGAATCTTTTCGCATAATAAATAAAGTTATATTTTGAGTCGCTTTTCGCGCAGCGTCACGTCGCATCTCGGTGTGAACTGACCCTAAGATGTTTCTACTGCGCTTGTCCACCTTTTGGTGCTCAGTCTGCGATCTGTATGTCCTGTCCATTTATAGTTATGTAAGTTTTGACACGATAAGGATCACTATGTTGCAAAATCAGATATGAACTGTAGATGGAGACTCACTCTCCATAGTTCATATATAAGAGTTAAGTCAACTGATACTGAATTGATCATAAACACTTTTATTTAAGTAATCAAAATTCATAAGTTCAATCTGTATGTTTTTTTTTTTCAGTTTCATTTGCACCTTTTTATGTCAGCTGACAAGCTTGAGTTTGGGGGTTGCCTGCATAGTTTTTTCCATAGTTTGTGTGTTTTGGCTAGTCAAATTTCTACTCGTCCGTAAGTATTAAATAATGTCGAAGTACTTGATAGTCGAGAGCAGTGCTGGCCGAGTGGTAACGGCCCCGACTTACGAGTTGTAGGTCGCGGGTTCAAATCACCACTGCTATCAAAATGGTGAAGGAAAACATCGTGAGGAAACCGGCATGTCCTAGAACCTAAACTTCGAAGACATGTGACATTCACCAATCCGCACTGGGCTCGCGTGGTGGATTATGGCCCATTCCCTCTCCTAGGGAAAGAAGGCCTAAGTCCCATCAGTAGGAACATTAAAAAGCTGATTATGCTATTATGCTACTTGATAGTCGAGTTCAAACTGCTTTTATCGAGTTTTAGTAGTCGAAGTACATGCCGTCGACTCGAGCTTGGTCCTTACCAGACGGCCAGACGACCGGACGGCTCATTGTGTCGCCCAACGCCCGGGGCACCTGCGGTGGCAACTGGGGCGTTCCTATTTCCTCTCGCTCCTGAACCACGGCCGAATGCGAGAGGTCGCCGCCGCAAATTACCTCTACGAGGACACGGCGGTGTGCCGCGGCCGCCCAAGCGAGGCAGACTTTCTATCAGCGGTTTCACCCGCGTGAAAGTAAAAGTTATATGCTGCACTCATTGATAAAGCAGCATTCTACTGATTGGGCACGCCATAATTATGGCGATATCACATCGTCCTCACCTTCCCCATGACGCAACTCAGTTCATCGCATCTCACTCAGGTGAGATGGTGGTCAAACGCGAACCTATCAATAATAAAAAAAAAAAAAAAAAAGAAAGTTCTAGTTTGGCAGGTTCCTGTACCGGACTCGTACGGAAAAAACGCCTGAGTGTCACCATTGTGTGGACCACCTCCTATTTAAATATAATATTAGTATAGAAGTATAGATTGTAGATTGCCTACACGCTACTCCAAAACTAACTTTAAATATTAATTATAGGGGTTAAAGTACGAAATTGCCGTTTTTTTTTTAAACGGGTTGCTTTGATGTGTTATATCTTTGGATTGACTTGGAATTATAAGTTCAAATAAACTTTGTATTAAAGGTACGTTATTGTTTTTCCAAAATCAGATATTTATTGGATTCTTTGTGTTTTATATTTTCTACCGTGGAAACTTCAAAGCAACCCGTTTTAAAAAATGGCAATTTCATACTTTAACCCCTAATAACTATCCTTTCAGAACTCAAACGCAGTATTTTTGGTTAGAGTATATAAGTTATTCAAATGGACTGAAGACTATCAAGAAGTTACATACATTATTCTTCATTCTAAAATTAAGACTAACTAAACATGTGTTTAATAAATAAAGTAGAATAATCTTATACACAAGTTGGTTTTATTTTGATACAAAAGTGACCTAACAATGAAATAGTTCCATGACATTGGTTCAAGATAATTATGAATTGTTTTCCAGAAAAGTACTTATTAAAAGTTAAAAAACCAGCTGGTTTATTTTAGCATCTTGCATCATTCATTAGTATTGATACCTGATAGATACTTTGAGCATTAACGACCAGTGATTTAGTTTTCAAACAGGATTAACGAAGGATGGTAGAAGCTCACTAGATCAATGTTTCAAGTCGTATGGTCTACAAACCTTAAATCAAGTGAACTAAAAACTTATATTTTCTGACGTTCAATAAGAATGTACTCGGCTGGTTAGTAGATAACACACAACTTAACTACCAGAAACATACACACACATATACACATATTCATACACCCCACACATACATACATTCCACACCATTCTCTATTTTTTTTAACCACAGTGGCATCTAGCCGTATTCAACGTTCCAATTTGGGGTGTTTCACTAGTCCTCTATAGTTTTCAGGATGCTATTGGGGCTGACACGTGTCATGATGGAGGTGCTTGCGCATGACAAGAGCACGTAAAACAGAAAGAATGTGTATATTAAAAGAAACAGTAAGATAACTAGCACAAAAACGGAAATAATACGGCCACTACGATCAGTTTCTTTAGAGTCTAGTCATAGGCGGCGGGAGATATCCTAGTGCAAAAGTATGTACACCAACTCCATTGTACTCTCTGTTTCCTTACTCTCAAAGACCAACGCGACGACAATTTAACACGGCCTGAGAAAAATTAGTTGGACCAACGACCCTTATCGCGGAACTTACAAAATCAGGGCAGCCTCTGAGAAATTTCCAGTGGATAATCGCAATTACACTTTACCTCTACACTCGCAGATGCACTTACGACTGCGAGATCCACAGGTCACTGAAAGAGATAATCAGAGTACAACAAATATTTTTAATTAGTGCAAATACTTTATTCCGGTTATTCTAACTAGTATCTCACTAAATCATTTTGGTAAATATATAGTATAATATCAGTACTATATCAATCGATAATAACGAAACACGCCTAAGGCTGGACATAGATCTCCTCTAAGTGTCGAAACAATGACGAATCTGTACTTTTCGCGTCCAGCGGACTCACATCGCCGTTTACCAGATCATCAGTCCACCATCGGCCATGCGTTTTGTGACCCTCTTAATCATATTGTTCATTAACAGTTAATATTAGGAATTATGCAACCCTGTCGTCTGAACTACTTTGGTTCTCCTGCGGAACTCATTCTAACATGCAGGGAATTCCAAGCAAAGCTTCATTGCCCTTGGAGTATTATCACCCTTCTAATCGAATAAATTGTTAATATCGGTATGAACTTAATTACATACTCAAAACAAGGTATAGCACTACAGTCTAATGAATTTCAAGAGTTATTAAAAGTCTTGATTGTTGTAAAGTATATTTATTAGATTAAAAATATGGGTATAAAAACCTATCGTCATTAACAATGGCTAAAGATACTTTACAAACACTGACGAAGTAAGAACGATGATTTACGTTGACGATTTCCAGACATCTAAAAATGTTTTATTTTTTTCTTCTAAGATAAAAGCAGTTGATAATATAATATCGAAAAATCATGTGAATAAAAATATACCCCCGTATTCACTAGTCGTTGCTGCAAAACCGTTTATTCATTTTGCGTCTATATTTGGATCAAAATTGGTTTCATACGAGAAAAACTACGTTGTTAGCACAAAGTTTGTTACTAAGTTCTACTCGCTGTTTTTAATCATAACTCACCTTTTGGTATCAATGGTTTTCGTGAAACCACTCAGTTGGCATGAAACGAAATCTGATGTGCCGTTGAACATCTTGACTAAAACTTTTGGCATGTTGAACATTCTTGAAGCCGTTTATTCAGTTTTCGCCACAGCTATTTTTAACTCAAAATACTATGTTGAATTATTTAATAATCTTGCTAATGTCGATACACGTTTTAACATATCTAAAACCGTATTTAGAAGAAGACGTCTTATTTCAATAATATTGGTAATATTACCAATCATGCAACTGCTTATCACACTTTTCTTGAGAAAATTTCGCATACAAAATATTGGTGCCCATACAAATTTTTTTTTGATCATGCTGCAAGGATCGATCTTATACTTCATCGTTATTAATATTTACCTAAGAATTCTAATGTTGAATACACTGCTGCTGAGAGCAGTTAAAAACACGATGTCACGACAAAAAAAGATTATTTTCCAAGATACAGCTTGCGACTTTGTTATTAAGGTAAGCAATCATATTCTAATATACAAAAAAGACATATAATTTTAGAATCATGAGATTATAATTTTATAATGACTTATAACAAAACTTTTCCATTGCAGAGTATTTGCATAGAACCTAAAGTAATACAAGAAGAGGCTTTGCACTGTTGTTGGTATGAGCTAATGCAAATGTATGACAAATTAGCAGACTGCATTCATCTTTTTAATACAATGTATTGTGGTCAGGTATGGACGGAATGTATGCAGTAGGGGATGACTAAAAAAATTTTTTTTTCTGTCAGATACATTAAAATGTTGGACACGTATTTATTCTTGGTAACGTAAACAAAAATGAAGACGATGCAGTGAGTCAATATTTTGCGTGACGTCACACCTACGTAAAAAATGTAGCAGTTTTTACCTAGAAGAGACGTAACAAGCCAGCCCCTTTCAAGAAATTTGATGCAGTTCAGCTTCGATTTTTTTTATTGAATTGATAAAACAAAATACGTGTCCAATATTTTTAAACTGAAAACTTCTTTAGGCTTGCTGATCACTTTCTTTTGTGGATATCGTATGAGACTGAGCCGTCAGGCTCGACTATGTAAATCGTTATATTTCGGGTAAGGTCGGCTTGAGTCGGCCGACCTTAGTCATTGGATGATGTCCCAAATTAAAAAAAAAAACGATTACAATTTATATAATTTAACCTTGCTTTGATGAAATTTTCACGTCTGTTGTGTGGTCTTAAGCACACGTCGTTTTTTTTTTTTTGTCAATATTACTGACTAAATATACTTAATTTGTATTATTATTGTACCCAGAACTAAACGCTATTTCTTAAAATGCATGCTGTGAATATTCCGATTGTTCAAAATATTTTCTTTTTTTTTCAGGTATTTGCGATGTACAATTCCTGGTTATTATGCACATTATTGACGATATGCCGATCCTTGTCTCCATCTTTAGTGGTAATAGTATAAATGAAGTTTATTCAATTTAATTATTAAGACTATAATTACGTCTACCTCTATCGTTCCGCTCTTGTGCTGTCCCACTCAATGTTGCGCTTAACCTTCTCATTCTTTTGTCGTCAGATGATATATTTTTTATGAGAAGAATTAATAATACAATAACTTGGAAACGGCTGACGAAACAAAATTCTCCTTGAATAAATAAAAGTTATCTAATAAATACACATCTGAAACTAACAAAACATGGTGAACATGACCATCGAACAATTTTTTCGCACGTGCGTGCCACAAACGAACAACAAACACGTTCGTGTTCTTTAAAAATATTCGTAGCAATCCAATTTGGTTGTTCTGAGCGGACAGTGTTCGGAGTTTGATGCAAGATTGTTTTTATTTTAACTTAAACGTTTTCTTTTTGTGTACAAAACTATCAGTCAGTGGGTTGTCTTAGGCGTGAAACAATAAAATTAATACATTTCGAAAAACAACGAAAAAATTCTAAATCCTCGCTAAATAGCGCTCCTAAGGCTATACTCAAACCAAAACTTTTTTCACCACCTAGGGTCCTCCCTTGGAAAAAAAAATATTTTAAGTATCACAACGAATAGTAAAAAAATTTGGCATTTTCACTGTTGACCACTTTCAAAGCTAAATCCATGGTTACTAGGGGGTTCAGTGCGAACACAAGTGTAACTGTGTTTGTAAGGTTCGTGTTCGCTTTTCTAATTTACGTCTACACGAATCAAATGTTCCGTGATCGATGTTCATGTTAAATCGAGATTTTCTATTTTTTACAGTATTCAGAAATATTTCTAAGTGATTTATTTCTTTATTTGTGCATAAATTGCCGTCCTATATTTTTGGCGACAGTGTGTGAGATGTTTACAAGGGAAAAGAAAAAAACGTCAGCATTGTTGTTGCATGTTTTGCAATTATTTAAAGAAGGTAAGATTTACATAGATTTCAAGTGAAATCGAATAAGCAATTTAATTGTAAAGATTTAAAAAACCCTAAAACTTATCGAATGTTATCTTACTAAAAGAAAATAAAAATTACAAATCGGTCCTTATACGACGGAGTTCTGAGGTAACAAACATAACAAAAAAAATTCAACCGAATTGATAACCTCATCCTTTTTTTGAAGTCGGTTAAAACCCTTATCATGCAAGGGATGTTTTTGACTTTGTTAAGTAAGTTTCGCAGACAAATGTGAACAATAAAACTATTTATCTATTCCCATTGGCAACGCTTGTAAATGCGAATATGAACATAATTATATTTATAAGAATTAGATTAATGGTTTCCTATGAAAATCTTTAATTACTTAGCAAATAAAATTCATGGACATATCTGCATAATACGCATGTGCATCTTTTTTTCAACACCACGATGTAATTTTAAAAATTTACTTTCCAGATAATCAACCTTTTTGTCAAGTGAAAACAATGATAACTCTGGTAGCTTGGCGCAAGCTGGATATATCTGCGAACGTATTTACGATCAATGTAGGAACGGTCATAAACTTCGCCGGCCGCATCATATCCTACTCTGTGCTTATGATCCAGTACTTTTACAGCCACCTCTTTTTAGATTAAATAGTTGAAAATAACGACCAGACAACCATGAAGTTAGGAATAGGAGCCATTCAAGTATTACATACCTTAGCACTACAGGGCGGGGGGGGGGGGGCTTTGCTTTGCTTATTTTTGATCACATGGGGGATCGGGAGGTCTAGATCACCTAGATGGTGATTACGTCCGCAGTAAGTAGGTATATAAATATTTTAGTTTTTTAAGAGGCCGATGTCGATGTTCCGAAATCACAAGAAAGTGAGCAGACACACATCATTAAGCAACAAACATCCAATGTCAGAGTCATGGATTCGTGCGTCATGGACTGAGGACTGTTAATTTGAATTAATAATGTCAAAATTTTAAATGAACTTCGTTCTTTTTACTTTATTTCAAGCCTATTCCTTATTTCTAGACCTATAACTACTGCTCATAAATTAATAACGAAACCAACACATTGACAAATGCATGGACCAATGTTTACGTAAGCATAGGGGGGGGGGGTGAGAGCTTTGCTTACTTTTGCTGACGAGGTGGAGGGAGGGGTTAATATTTGCAACAAATCTGCTTACGTAATACTTGAACGGTCCCCTGGTATAAATGTGAAAATAACTCTGTCTGTCTCTTCGTTACGTCTTATCTTTCCACGATAGATTTGAAGGAAAATTGAAACACTGTTCATGTCCTGAATTAGGACATAAAATATCTACTTCTTACCAAGAGTATGTTCCCTTGAGATTATTTTCGAAATTCAAGCAAAGGCGCTGGTGGAAACTAGTGGGAATATAATTAAAGAATCAAATTAAATTAGCTACTGAAAATTCACGAACGTGATTTGTATCGTCCCTAACTAATCACTCTGTGTACCCATATTTTTGCTGAGTCTATCACTCGAGTCTTGGTATTAAACCGACATAATAAAAAAATAGTTATACCTGGCGTTTTATTTTAATTCACCTGTTATCAGAAGAACATAATTACATATGATACATAGACAAAAACTATCAGTTCACTGCTTCTTGAACTTGATAATAAACAACGCCATCTAGAATCAACAGGTTGAATTGTTTAAGACACCAGCAGCCTGTTGTGTGAGACCTACTACATTGAATGTTCAAACATTTACAATGCAGTTCATATCTTTATGCACAGATGGCGCTCATGTAAAATACTAAATTTCCAAAAAAATCTATTCATTATTTAGAAGGAAAAACTGACTGACTGACATTGATATGCACAGCCGAAACTACTGGGACAGCAGCGTGAAATGTTGGAACAAGGTTTCCTTTTGTGACGTAGGCGAGCAGTAATAGAGGATTTCCAAAAATTCACCCCCTACGGGGATGGAACGGGGATTTGTATGTTGAAACCTACTTACAGGCGGGTGAAGCCGCTGGCAGAAGCTAGTGGTACTTACTATAAATCTTTTTCACTGTGTGTTGTATACAGCCATCATAGCGTCGAGCTGCTGAAATCGTGGGAAAAAAATTTGGTGAGATGAAGCTCAGTAATCTAGTACAAAACACAGCACTACAACAAAACTGTGCCTACGGTTAAAATAATCCAAGAGCCCGTGAGTCCCCCAGTTCTACTGTTAGGCTAAAAATTTGTTGGTGAGTTATAGCATGCTAAGTATAATAACCCTATCCTGGTAGGGCTCAGCCCTGCACATCAGTAACTTCTGTATGCTTGAAAAGGGCAATTAAAGTTTAAAAAAAACTTAGATTGGATTGAAATTTTACTACAATTTAAGTTATTGAAGATAAAAATTTGAACAAAATTGGCAGGCCATTTTGGTGAGCACTAACAGGAACCTGACAGGTTTTTTTTAGGTCGGAAATCATCCAATGATTTTGATGATGTTGATGATGATGCGGAAAGTGAGGACGCCGTGCTGTCTTTCCAACCACTCAAAAGGTGTGCAGTATGTATGTGGCTTAAAAGAAACTGTGAATCTGTGTTTCCTGATGGCTACAACCCGGGAATCTTTAAGTAGAGTGTATAGGTTACTTCTAGGTAAGTGCGCTCCATCGTCGACCGCATCGTCGCTTTCCATCAGGTGAGATAGCGGTCAAGCGCGAACCTATCAAGAATAAAAAAAAAACTTTGTTATGTAAAGTTGACGTATAATAATGTAAGTATTTTAGAAGCAGGGAGTACAATGAAAGATGGTTCTGGCTAGCATAAGATCTTGACAGGCGAAAGGAAAGATGTTATGGAAGTGCCAATAGGAAGCGTAAAGTGAATTCAATAAAGCAAATGACATTACGTGGACATAAAACTAATTAGGAAAAATATATTTTATTAACTACAATGACATCGACATACATTTTAAAAGCAATAATTTCATCATTATCCGACTCGTCACAACCCTTTTCTTTATCAACAGATGACTTTTCGTCATAAATTTTATCTTCTGATAAAAAAGTTAGGTTAAAAATTGCCAGATCTGGCGGCCAGAGGTAACATGTTGGCCCGTAGATTTGCTTGGTGCTCTGACCAGGTGGGTTACCATAACGTTCAAACTTAGATTGTTTCATTCTTATTTCTGTGTGGGTAAGAGAGAGAGCTATACAGGTTGTCTAGCGCCATCTCTTACCCACAATGGAATAGGAATAAAACAATCTTACTTTAAACGTCATGGTAACCCGGCAGGTAAAGATTATTCTTTTCAAGGCCTATTGTCAGAGTTTTTACACGAGCAATCTGTGGGTCAAATATAGGTACTAAAAGATCGCTGGATTTCCTGCGTATTCAGTATAACAATGCTTTCAGGATGTTGTTGCGACTGCCCCGTTTCTGTAGCGAAAATGTTTACAGAATCCCACACAGACTTCAAGACATCAGACTTTCAAGCCATAATTTGTAAAAAGATGGCTTCGCTGCTATGCAGAGTGCGGAGTAGTCACAACTATATCCTGAGAGCGATGGCGGAGAAGTATACGCCAAATATTAGTAATTTTGTGCGGAGGTAAGAAACATTTTTTCCTGCCTAGTCATCTTTTGTTTTTTAATATTAATATTTTATATCACTGTTACTAACACTAGAGTACAAGTTATTTGTAATACTAATATTGACACTCAGAAATATAGGGGTTGCTGATGTGCAGGGCTGAGGCCTGCCAGAAATAATGACTTTTCTATGTTATATGGACATGACAAGTCCAGAAATAGAACAAAATGGTAGAAAAAAAAAACAATTTTTTAATGATAATGATAAAATTGCTTATTATTATAATTTTTTATATACTCGTACCTATTACCAATAAATAATTAAGATAGCAGGAAATCATAGGTAGAGGTTCTGGTTCAGCAATACGATGATGCAGGCTGTGAAACGTAGAAACCAATAGAATAGAATAGAATAAACTTTATTGTACACCAAAATAGTAACAAAACTTTTACACTAACTTAAATCTATGGGTACAAAGGCGGTCTTATCGCAAACTCGTTGTAAACTAAGTATGTGTGCATCTGTAAATGCCTCACCGTTCAAAGTTCAAACTATAAGGTTAAAAAATAATGTGACAATGTTTTACTTTAATCCTTAAACCCCTGTCCTCTCTATCACGATCATAAATGTTCAGCCATATTTACTATACTCTTCGTATTCAGCAATAAGGTTCAATATTCAAATAAAAATATATGAGATGACTTTAAAGTGACTGTCCACTTCACGAGCCACTGTGTATGAAACGTCTTTTAAAGGGTTAAGAACTTACAGACCATGACCACCACCACCTACAACCTAAGTATTCTCGAACCTACCAAATATACAAAAATTTCGAAAAACGTTTCGTAGAAATTCGATAAAAAACACTGTGAGAGATTTTATATATTAGATATTATCTGTGACTGAGTATCATCTACTTACGCGTTGCTCTCTACGAGCACCAGCTAACGGAACATACTATTACTTTATCTGTGAGTTGCCTCCTCTCCTTCCCGCGCTCCTTCGGTCCCTCTCTCGCGCCCTCCGCAACGCCGCCATTTTGAGTTCGAAGCTGACACTCCGGCACTCCGGCAGAGGCCGCGTCATTCCATTCTATTTATTTTGTTGTTGCGTATCACCCGTGACCCGGCAGTTGGTAAAAGTACTCGTGTGCTGTTTCACGTTTGGTTCATTCATTTGTGCTGTGATTACTAAAACATTTCCAACATGTCTGGATGTAAGTATTATTTAATATTCTTTAGTTTTAACACATATTTTTGCTGTTTTTAGTTTACTTAGGTTATGTTTATCGGCTAACGCTATAGATGCCAAACAAACACGTTGTCATGTGAATCCGTTATTCATCCAAAATTGTTAAACCAGCGCAGCGCTTGCCGGTTACACAATGTTACATCAGTTTTCTCTCTATTGCATGAATTGATATTAAATATTGGTTGATTAAAACAATTGTCTAGACTCTTAATTAGTTAGTTAAGGTAGTTGGATGTTACGGTAGCAACAATTATGTATGGTATTTATCGCAGGTACCTATTTAGTTAACGAAGTTTTAATTGTCATGTTCATTATTAGAAGCATTAACACATTAATGTTTAACGCGAGAAATCCTGTTGGTGCCATTTTATTTTATGAACACACTTGGGTGGGTCACACACAAGGATGTTGACCTTGAAAGCAAATATCTATTTTTCGTGTACCCAGTATTCTGCACTAACTAAGTATATGCGCATGAAGCCATGAATGTCACGAAAATTATTCTTGTATGAGCGTAAAATAATATGATTAAATTCTTTTTTTATTGTTATTAGGTTTTTATACAGCGTTATCTAATTAAGTTTATTTTGGGATTTGAAAGTCTGAGATAAAAAGTACAGTCAGAATCGTCAATATTATGTGTTCATGTGCTGAATACGCCCACAAATAAAGCACCTACCTACTTTGCTATAGTATTATGTGCATTTACATAATACTATAGTCTCGGAAACTTAGCTTTCTAACAGAATGCTAGTTCGTTAGGTAACATTTTTGTTAGGTAGGTACCTACCCGTATCGCTACAAGATTGTTCAACAGAGACACTCTGGCCATAGAACGCATAGAGCAATTGAAGGAACACGGGTGGTGTTTAGTCAGTTAAAGTCTGACATTCCCTCTCGCTCCACCCCGAGCAGAAGACCTCGGATGATTTCCCACACAAAAAAAATGGGTGTCCGTACCTCTGTACGGATTGTGTTTGATCTTAGTAGGTAGGTTTATTCATAAATTTTTATGACGCGTCTTTTAAATTCGTGGGAAAATAGTAGTTCTTCGAGCACGAATTTAGGTGAAGCTCAATGTATACTGCATACCTATCTTACGTAGATAATGACTCATAGATTTTCTAAATTTTCGCCGTGTGCCGCTTTGAAGCAATGGACATATGAGAAAATTTAGACGATCTATACTATAACGAACATATTACGTCACGTTCTCGTCCTTGGCAGCAATTTGATTTTGGCAGCTATATTAGTAAGGGTGGTTTTATGGTGTGGTGGAGTACGGCCCACCCCTTCTCATAGAGGGGTGGCTGGTATGGCGGTGTCCCTGCAGTAAAACATTGAAGGCTACTAATAAATTATACTTCTTCCTTCTCCTCTTATTTTTCTATTCATCTTAATTCTACTTAAATATTACATTCGCTTTACGCTTGATCATATGTTAAACAATTTTCTTATCGGTCATTGCTTTAGAATTATAATTACTGGATACTTGTATCATATTAAAATACTGTAGGTAGGTACTTTATTCCAACATAATATAAAAAAAATTGACGTATTTCATCGTCCAATCAGTAGACATATGTATTGCCAACCTCACAGTATTAGTATATTTGGTCGTGGTAATATTGCCAACCTCACAAATGTTGTCAGAAATATGCAAATAGGAAAATATTTGAATAATTTGGAAATAAACGTTTTCCAAAACCACTAAGCATGGAATGTACTACGTACATCAGTAGGCACGTTACACCCGTATCGACGCAGCTGAATACTTTCGGTATCACTTTATATTTGGAGCTATGAGATCATCAATGTTTATAAAATTCGCCTAGGCGCGTTTGCCCACTATACTTAACTAAGAGAATGAATTAATGCTTCAGATCAAATTTATTTTCGAATACTTTCGGAATTTGAATTCGAATCAGTCCCATATTTTTAATCGAAAATAGTATTTATGTAAGTTATTCAGCATAACCAATAAACTGAAAGTATTTGGGAAGATATTAAACAAAAAAGCGAGATAACTTTTACCGTTATTATATTATATATCTACTAGATAGACTAATACTACAAAAACTAACATACATATTACAAAACACCGAAATTGTATTAAAATGACGATACTTCCAGGAAAATAGGTGTACAAAAAAATATTAGAATAAAATTCAAAGTCGCGTTATTTTTAACAATTTGTATTCATTATTTACTTCAATATTTCAGATCCGTACGGCAATCCTCAGCAGTACCCACCACCACAGGGTCAACAAATATACCCTCAGATATATAACCCTGTGAATGCGGGCGCCCCACCGCCGGGCCAACCCGGCTTCCCGCCACAGTACCAGCAACAATACCAACAACCAAGCTTCGGTTACCCATACCAGCCAGGCCAGCCTGGTCAGCAGGGCCAACCTGGACAGCAGCCACCAACGGCGATGTCCTATCCTTCAGCACCCCCGCAGTCAGGGTTTGGTTATGCTCCCGCTCCAGGATACCCTAATGTATCGCCTACTCCAGCTTACGGATGTAAGTTAGCTGTTCTTATGGATTTAAGTTTTTTTAGAAGTGTCTCTTCTTACTGTATGCAACTTTTGTTAATTTATATACACAAAAGGAGATACTGACTGACTGACATATCAACGCACTGCCAAAAATACTGGGACAAGAAGCGTGAAATTTTGCACAAGGTTTCCTTTTATGAAGTAGGCGAGCACTAAGAGAGAATTTTCCTAAATTCACCCCCTAAAGGGATGAAACGGGGGTCCAAAGTTTGTATGGAGAATTGTACTTTCACACGGACGAAGCCGCTGCCAGAAGCTAGTTCCTAATAAAGAAACCAGCCATACCTCAACTAGTCCAGATCCGGGGTTTCTCCAAGCAACTAATTCTATTGTTTTTCGCTACTTCGGAGGCAAATTAGAGAGTTTGAAAATAAGGAATGTTTTCTGATCATCTCTAATGTGATATTCAATTTATAGGTCAATTCGAAATTAAAATTCTCTAAATTGTTTACGCTGAGTTTCCCTGACGACTCGCTGAATTTCTAAAAGATTCAATGACGCAACGTAGTCACAAAATGCTAGCAAAAAAACATCAGATATTTTTGGCAGCAGCGCACACTTGAAATTCTAATTCCTGTCAATTGCTTTGAAACGCAAATGTAATCACAGCAATATGATTCGCTAATATGTAGATATTATAGTTGAAACATTATGTTATATAAAGTAAACCAGCAAGTGTGATGCTTATGATTGTATGTGCTTGTGTAACAGGCTGATGAATATTTTTTGTATCATTTAATTCCAGCTCCAGTAGAATGGGTGGCATCAACTCCTAACGATGCTCATATGCTCAGCGACCGAGCAGTCGTAGCTGGTTATGAAGGCTACGATGGTAGCCCTCTTTGGGTCATCCGTGCCAGGTTCGAAGGAGACCTCATACCCGGCAAATTGGCGGTGAAACACAAGGCAGCTTACGTGCCCTGGGGAGGGGAGGAAAATGCTGTGAGGAGTATCGAGGTACGTTATTCCATATTTTACTCTGATCCAAGTATTCCAACAACCACCGTCATCATTATTTTGCACATCTCCCTACTTACTTCGAGTCAGTGCAACATATCTAGTTTTTTCATACTTCTCCATTATTATTCTTACGACCAACGTCTATGAAACCCTCAACGCCAATATTGACAGTAGTATCGCTCACCAAAACAGAAAAATCACAAAGTCTCGTGTCGTCTTTCTCTCTCACTCACTCACTCACTCGTTTTGTGACCGCGATTGCAACGAACACCGATGTCTAGTTATTATGAAAATTGTATGGTATGTTCTTGAAACGGCATTTTGTTCGTGATAATGATGGAATACTAATAACGCTCATGTAGTTAGTGAGATCCAGTTTAATCAGCGCATGATATTTTTCAAGGTTTTGTGGCTTATTCTGCTCAAACAAATGCATATACAGAACGTTATCTTCAAACGTTTGTGCCAGATAGTCGCCGCATTTTTTTAGTGACGAGAGTTTGATCGCTCGCTCACTCGCTTGCTGTATGTAGATGAGTCATTAGGCTATTCTAACCTTTGCACAAACCATATTTGAGGATCCTTGTACGAAAATAACGTTGTATTGTTTGCTAACGTTTCAAAGGTCCGATCGTATCAACAATTTTGGAGAAATCGAAAAAAAAATAATCTATAGACCAATTAAGGTAAGACTTCTTCCCACCTACGTCATATAATACGTTTTGTTTTTGAGGTGACAAATCATCGCAGCTCTACATTACACACATTGGTGCACTAATCCTAAATATGTATTTGTCATACTTCGGTTCTTCTAAAGGTACTTAAACGGTAGACTTTGAACACTGACAAACTATTGTAATGTGTGACCAGCCGGCGATTCCCACGCATTTGTAAACACATACGTTCTCAGACGTCAATGATAAAATTTTATTTTAAGTAGTTTTAATTTGTTTAGTTGATTATGTTTAATAACAAAATATTTTAAAGACATTATATTTACTTATTTACATATTCGTAAAGGGTAATCTCTGGCAATACAGATTTGATTACTAAAACTCTTTTAGGTACTAACTACCACTAGGCTACTTTATTTATTTGAATAAATCCTTTTAATTTCTGACACATTCACAATCACGGGAAGGAAGCCGCGGGGTAAATAATAATAAAATATAGATAAATATGTGTGTTTGTTACTCCGTAACGCTCAAACGGCTGAACGGATTAGTATGAAATTTGGCACACGAGTAAACCTTGTTCTGAAGTCACTTTTTGTTACAGTATGTTCCTTTGTTATAATTTTCTTGATTCACGCGATTAAAGCTAGTACCTATATAAATAAAATTCTATAAGTATTTCCAGCTTTACAATTTTTCAGTCGGAAGTTTGACTTATAATTTATAACATAAGCTAACACAGAGTTACACATCTCTGACACCCAATCTAATATTAAACTTGCTTTATGGGGACTACAAGAGCTAATCACGAGTTTTATAATGTGCAAAAGTATATGATCATTTAACAGAATCAGAAAAATATACATTATTCTTTAAGAGAAATGCTAGATAGATAGCATCAAAACATACAGCTAATTTAGTACGATAGAAAAATTCACGAAGATTCCTCTAAAAATTACTTTTGTCGATTAAAAACCAGACTAATATACATGCAATTATTCTAATCGATTGTCAGATTTGTGTTTTAATTTTATAATAAAATCTGCAGATTTTTAGTAAATCGCTAAAATGCTTCAAAACAAGCATTGTACCTTTGTGCATTTCTTTCTTTTGTATGCAGTCCGAGAGTGGCCGCGCTTTAGGTCCTGTAATCCAGTGTAGTAAGAGCAGCCAACCCGACATACATTTTCACTGTTTTTCATACAACCACTCTTACGCAATTATGACGTTATTACATATTTTTCATTAGACATTTTGGTAACACAGATATCATGTAGATATTATCTTGGCTTCTATTGAAATCAATTTACAAATTTGTATAAAACTAATTCAGTAAAGACCTCTGAAAATCTGCTATTTTGCACGAACTTTGACCCTTCATAATGTAATCAAAAATTAAAAAAGTCAAAAAAATAAAACAATAGAATCCTTGCAAATTTATTTCCAAAAACTTTTACAGCTTTAAAAAAAACACGTATTTCCTAAAACAAGTTTTGTGAAATAAATATTAGAGTAAATGACGGTATTACCACGGTAATATTATCTATACAGTATTGTAACTCGGCCGTATCTTTGAAATAAATGCCTACAGCCGCGCGGTACGTAAACATGCGATAGGGCTGCCCGCACTATGGCTGCCCGCCTCCAGCATTTTAATTACATTTGCCTACTTTGTGTTTCCATTTAGTTTTGTGATTGTAAATATACTTTTTTTATATAAACAAATAAAATACTTTGTGAATTGAATAGGAAGTGTTCAATATTTGCGACCGAAAAACATTTGCGCCTCGACTTAGCCGTACCTACGAAATGCTTTATTATTAAATTTTAAAGTACAAAAATCCGCATTCTAAAGCTTAATTAAAAATTGTTTTGGGAAACATGGACAAGGTGGGGAAAAAGGAATATCTTTTACTTGGTTATACCTGCAGCTACGAGTACTTTACAATTTATATGTTTGGTTATATATGAAGAATTCATGCAACCAAAAACAGCACAATATATCCTACACGTCATATTAAATATATAAATATGTACTTGAACTTATTTTTATTGAAAAAATCGCGCGGCACAGACGCGACTGTCTGCATCCCGAGCGCACCTCGAGATCGAGGCGCGTAGGTATAGCTCGCGTTTCGTCCGTTTGTATGAAGTTGGAATACTGTATAGATAATATTACCGTGGTATTACTGAGTGCCAGCAGAGCTTTCTGGTATTATCTCTATGTTTTCGCATTGCCTTTTATTAAACATTGCATTGGATGAACCGGCAAGCTTTTAAACCATGCACAGGTTGACGATAGACAAAAGGGGAAGGGGTAACTGATCTGTACCGATCCCAATTCGTCCTTGTAGTCTAGACACAATGACAATCGACGGTCGCCATAATTATAATAAAAACGCTACAAATACACGACCATGACCTTCGGCCGATTCTATCAATTCATTCAGTGATACAGTCGAGTTGCCGTTCCCGCAGAATAATACCTACTTAGCCAAATTACGAGTACAGTGTCGTTAATTTTTCATGCACCTATTTTTAATTACGATATCTATTAACATCTCTGTCGCATTCAGGGAACTTCATTGTTGTACAGATTTTGGATTTGTGGTTCGATTGCCAAAGGACACGGAAGTTATAGTTATAATTTCAATCATAATTCTAATATACATGTATATATATATATATGTTCAGGTAAATTATTATACGTATAATAGAATTTTGTCTAATGGTCCGTGTTGGTCTAATGGTCCGTGGCCCTGACTGCCGGAGGTCGTGGGTTCGATTCCCACCCAGGTTGTTTGTGTGACAAGCATGATCATTTGTTCTATCTGGGTAGTACTTATATTTATTAGCTGTCTAGTACTAATAGCACAAGTTCAGCTTAGATTGGGGCTAGATGGCGTTGTGTGAAAATTGTGGAATATTATTAGTATACCCACAAAAAGTAGTATATTAAAATTGTTGAGATTTTTTTTAAGCAAAGATGTATTATAAAAGCGATCGTTCACACATTCAAACGCACAAGGTCCGAACATAGCACTGCAGGACCGATCACTAACAAATATGTAACACAAATATATTGAAGTAGATATAAGGAAAACCAAGGATAACGTTATATTTGGTAGTTCGTTATTTTTAATAATAGACAGGAAAGGCCTGTCTTTTTATTATTTTATCCTATGTACTAATTACAAGAGCTCATGACTAAATTATAACAGCTGCACAAGTCAATCTCAAAAGTTAAGCAACGGTTATCGAGGTCGGTCTGTAGATGGGTGACCATTTAAACAAATCGTGATTCCTCCATACCTCGGAATTTAGAGTAAGCCGTTGGTTTCGGCTGTCATTTGTAGATCTTTGATAGTCTTTACGGATAGTCAGATGCCCCGAAACCTAACACCAGTCTTGCCAAAGGGTATCGTGTTATCTAATAACTGGGTGTTGGAGGTCATCCCCCCTAGCCAAGTTACGACCGTTTCGTTTTGATTCTCTTGCGGCGAACGCCTCAAGTAGGCCACGCCTCCAATTCCCTTGTTCTGACGTCATCTCAACGCTCAGTCACGAGGTCTCTTTACAATATTAATGTAATGACCAAAAAAAAATCAGAACTCGGTTTATATCAGCTGTCGCTTTCCATCAGGTGAGTAAGTGGTCAAGCGCTAACCTATCAAGAATAAAAAAAAAATCCACGTACCATTTATAAATCATATTTAGTTAAATACCTACCCCTGCCGCATAAGTTTTTGACTCATTTGTTGTGAAATAATTTCCGCCATTGTTGTAATTAGGTATATGTGACGATGATTTGACTCATTCTTTCTATTTTATTACGTGGCTTAAATCTATTTACAATATACACTTCTGGACACATCTATTGGCCCACCTTGTATTTTCAGTGTCGTTTGGTCCTAGCTAAAATTTTACATTAGGTCGAGCAAAAAGTTTTTATGCAGTTTTGAACCTGGCACATTCACAATTTCATTCAATAGTCTTTTTTTGAATTTCGAACACAGAATTTAAAGAAACAAAAGACAATTTGGAGCCTGTTTGTTGATATCAAACAATCGAATACTAAGAAAACTTGGTTTTATTGGTTTACTTGGATTTAATTCTTGAAAAAGTGATTGATATCTTTGGTTTTGCAACAAACATTACTTATTCTTAACATTAAGGTGAGGTTCTATCAATAATCTATGGATACTTCACCTGAAGTCGCCGCCCAAGCTGTGGCACTTATTCAGGCCGGACACAGCCAAAGAAACGTGAGTGCTCAACTTAATTTAAGTCGATCTGCGGTCCGAAATGGTTATCGGAGGTACCTAGAGACTGGCGGTTTTGTTCGTCGCCAAGGAAGGCCACGATCTCGGGTCACAACTGAAAGGCAGGATCGATTCATCGTGACGACCAGCTTGAGAAATCGTCACCTTACCTCCATTGAGATACAAAACCAACTTCGCGACTTCCACGGAGTATCTGTGAGCGCTCGAACTGTTCGGAGAAGGTTAAAAGAACGCGATATGGTACCATGGTACAAGCCAGCTAATGGGCCCAAACTAACGCGAGCCCACCGAACAGCGCGCCTTCATTTCGCACGCAGTCATTTAAATTGGATACAGCAAGATTGGAGCCGTGTACTCTTTTCTGATGAGTCTAAAATTGTTGATGGAAGGAAGAAGGTCTACCGACGTAAGGGAGAGCGTTTCGCACAATGCTGCTTTTAAGAGAGGGTTGCTTATGGCGGTGGCTCATGGACTGTCTGGGGCGGTATATCCGCGAGCGGCAAAACTCAACTTGAGGTTGTTACAGGACCACGGCTGCCAACATTAAATGCTGAAAGGTACATTCGTGAGTGCTTAGAACCTCACGTGATACCATACGCGGACTATGTGGGCCCAAATTTCCTTTTTATGCATGATAATGCAAGAGCCCATGCGGCCAGCATCGTCAGGGAATATCTTCGGGATGTGAACATCACAGTTATGGACTGGCCAGCCAGAAGCCCAGACCTGAACCCCATTGAGCACATGTGGGACGAGCTAAAAAGACGTGTTAGGGCTCGTCAGCCAGTTGCCCAGACGATGCAGGAGTTGAAAACTGCCATAGAAGAGGAATGGGAGATGATCCCTCAAAATTTCATAGAGCGGTTGATAAACTCTATGCCTAATCATATGAGAGCTGTGGTAGATGCCCATGGAGGCAACACGCGTTATTAAATTAAACCTATATTTGATAAAACATGTTTTTATTCAAAAATCAATTGCCTTTTACAAGGCGCATATCCGACTTGTTAGGCGTAGCTCCATGTCGTATGGTATTCTGAATTCAAATTTAAAACAATACGATCGAAAAAGATGGTAAAATGTATCAGGTTTAAAACTGCATCAACAGTTTTTGTTCAATCTAGCAATCATATTTCGGTAGGGGCCATCGAAACCTAAACTCTAAGGTGGGCCAATAGATGTGTCCAGAAGTGTATAATTACGTTATTGTACAGATATTGTATGGCGCGTGAATCATTATGCAAATTATGTATGTTTTTATACCACCTGCTCGATAATGCCCTTTTATAGGTCATACAAACCTCACTTAAAGCAAGTCATCCTATCCCCAGGGATCTAATAATATAATCTATTATGGGCATTCCCTAGGGAATAATGTGATTTGAATATAGGACGTCTAAAACATTTAAAAAATAAACCTTATTACGGGAATATCAAAATGAACGTGCATCGAACGTGTTAATTAAAAAAACTGGGCAAGTGCGAGTCGGACTCGCGCACTGAGGGTCCTTTGAGAGTATTGAAATGTACGTTTTTTGCGACATAAACGGCCGTATCTTTTTTTTCCGTTAACTTAGAAGTTTGATATTTTCACAGCTTCAATGGACCGCAGACTTGTGTATACGGTTTTAATTTCAACTCGATGCCCCCACGCGCTCCCGAGATAAAGGGTCTTGACAGACAGACAGACTGGCGGACAACGAAGTGATCCTATAAGGGTTCCGTTTTTTCCTTTTGAGGTACGGAACCCTAAAAATCTAACTGGCCACTAAAAAATAATAAAATGTGGTTACAGTTGAAAAAGTCTCCCTTTTTCAACTGTAACCACATTTTAATGGCGTTAAAGAAAATTCAAACTAAAGTTCAATTTAGTAGAGTTTTGTTTGTTGCAAATCTTAAAACATGTCGAGTAAATAATACTTCTATTTCTCTAATATATAATTTGTTTCAGTATATTGTCTTTTAATTATCTCACAAAAGGTGTAAAAAGTAGAGTATCCAACACGGAGATAAAACTGCCTTTGCCCTGGGTGACTTGAATTTCTCACTTCACTCAGGTTTCTATATTAACTTCCTCGTAGTGCTCGGGAGTTAATTATATAAATCCTCACTATGTTCGGGATTAAAGCTTAGTAACCTTCGTTTCGTTCGGAATTAAACATGCCACCAGCGATTCAAAGACACTACTTTATCTCATAGTCACATAACCTACTATTAATTTCATGATTAATCATATTTATTATAAATGCGAAAGTAATTTTTCTAACTGTCGGTTTGTCACCTCTTCACCTCCTAACTTCTGAACGAATTTGGATGAAACTTGGCACACTGGTACCTATAGCATGGCCTATAATTGGACATAGGATACTTCTTATCCCGAGAATATGTTCACTTGTGATAATTATCGAATTTCACACATGCGAATCCACTGACAAAATATAGTATATTTATTGTATTCCATTTACATTAGAAGAATCTTGTACTGTGGGTGGGTGTTTACGAACAAGTAACCTCAGAGAGAGATAGTTATCTCTAATGGTGTGTCCAGACCTGGTGAATGCGCCGCTCGCGAGCCGCTTGCGAACGGCGCGTGTGCCTTTCGCGCGCGGCTCTTTCGTACGAAGCCCCTGCCTGTATGTAACTCTTTAATGAACTGACTCACTGTTCTGAAACATTTTAGTGTTCCGAAAGATTGGAACATCAGTAATGTTTTAAATGCATACTATTTGGAACAATTGGAACACTGAAACACTCTTTAAGTGACCAGCAGTCTTTTTAAAATTCAAATTATAACGTAAATAGTGTAAATATAATTAATGACCTGAACTTAAAACATCTGCTTTAAATTATTCTCAAATCAAAATTCAATTAAATAAAACTTTTAGTGTATAAGACGCAACGTAACAGATCACGATTCATAACAATCAGTGTCTGTATGTATTTTTTAAGCCGTTGTTCCAAATGTTCCGTTTGTATCTTGTGAATCGATGTTTCAAATGTTCCGTTTGCATCTTTTCAGCCGTTGTTCCAAATGTTCCGTTTGTATCTTGTGAGCTGATCTTTCAAATGATCCGTTTATATCTTGTGAGCCGATGTTTCAAATGTTCCGTTTGTATCTTTTGAGCCGATGTTCCAAATGTTCCAAATGATACATATCACTGTTGCGGAACATTTCAGTGATTCAGATGCAAATGTTCCAATCGCAAAGATGACACACTTTCTCCACGCCTAGCCCCTGCGCCGCGCGCGGTTTGTACGAACATGAAATGCACGCGCGCAGTTCGCAAGCGGCTTGCGAATGGCTCGCGAGCGGCGCATTCGTCAGATCTGGACGCACCTTAAATGAATATTTGTTCCATACAATTAAAGAGGCTTGAGACCCAGCAGCGAGAACATTGGGCTGATTATTATGCTAATATTTATGCAATTTAAGAATAAGAAACTCATCTTCATCACCTTTCTGTAATCCTTTCCAAATGATTTCGGATCGTCGACACATGTCTTCTTCTACCACACTAATATTATAAAGGTGAAAGTTTGTGAGAGTGTGTATGTTTGTAACTTCTTCACTCTCGAAGAGCTGAATGGATTTGGATGAAATTTTGCACACGGAAAGCAGGCAGACTATGTCTTGGAACAGCACATAGGATACTTTTTATCCCAAAAGCATGTTTTCTTGAGATAATTTTCTACTATCACGTAGGCGAGGCCGCAGGCAGCAGCTAGCTCTCTTTAACTAATAAATGATAAATGATATTTATTCTGTAAATAGGTTTATACACTTTTACGCGTCAATTTTTTTTGTCATTTTAAACTAGATGAGGCCGGTGTTTCCTAGCTGACTACCCTGAGAAGAAACACCGAAACAAACTCAGGGGTAATAACGAAACAACAAAATAACAGGCATCATTTTTCCTGTGATTACAGGTACTCTGCGCCCGCCCAGAAAGGATCAGATGGCAGGAGTGCCACGAAGCATCGATTCCTCCAAACGCAGTTATCGGTGGCAACACTTCCAGCGGAGAACCCCTGTACGTCGGCAGAGCTAAGGAACAAGGGTCGTTGACCCCTGGCAAGGTAAAGACTTACAACCCTAATGCATCATATTTTTATATTATAACCCGGGCAACTGAAATGGTGCAGTCATTGGTCAATTCAACAATCTTTGGCTAAATCTGTTGATTAGCGCAGTGTTGTCGAGACGACACAAGAGAAACATATTTTGTTATCTAACCGGTTTATTAATAAATATACAAAAATGGAATACTAACTGTGAAAAATATACCAAAACTGGTAGAAAAGCAAACGAAACATTACAATTTTAAACAAATAGGTGTATCTGTCGTTTTCGCCAAGTCGCCGTTTTTTATGGCGCTCTACCGGCGCGGCGGCGGGCGTAATGACTGACATCAAAGTCCATATCGGACTTGCCTTTCTTATTAGCTTGAAGCTTTATAACTTCGTTGTTGACGAAAATATTTTAAAAATTCTATAATAGAGCTTTTAAAGTGAAAATTTATTTAATTTAGCAAATAAAACATGCATACAAATAGATAGCCTAGTGGACATTTATTAGGGAATATGCATATATTCCCTAATAAATATCCACTAGGCTATCTAGAAATGTTTTATTTTGTCCATGTGAGTGCACATGTAAAAACTTATGTAGCTAGTGAAGGTTGTAGGTTACTTTTTATCCTGATAGTACCTTTGTTTCGGATAATTTCCAACTTTCAAGCGGCCAAACCGTTGCCAGAAGCTAACCACTAAGCTAGCTCTCGTAATGATTAGGAGCAACGTTTCCTAAATGTTAAAACGAAACGTTGCTCCTTTTTTGTTTTTTCTTTCCTCGTTTAAAGTGCCTACTTTAAACTCCAAGTCCAGCTCTTTCTTCTTCCCTTTTTCTTTTCGTTTCGATGACCTCGGATTGCTTTTTCTCCAATCAGTTTTTGTTAACCTGTAGGTATTTCTTTTTTAGTTGGGAAAATCATTCAATAAACATCCCGAGTGCGGACGCTAAAAGAAATGTCAAAACCCTCTTTGTGTAAACAGAGAAACATAATCATTTCATTGATGCCACCTCACATTGTCAAGAAAAGAACTCATGCCTTTTTATTTGATGATTGATGAGAGGGCGTGTCATACTTTTACTGACTAAAAACCCACTACTGTTTCTTCTTTGCCTTGGTCCCAGGGTTCCGAGTTTCACTTTCACACTACCTGTGGAACCTGTAGGTATAGTTCCATCATTATCCTTGCATGAACTCTGGAAGGCATTGCGTCTGAGAGACTGAGTTGGATTAAGGAAGCCCCACTTTACCAGACTGCTTGCGCCGCAGCCAACCCGGGTCCGCAGTTGGTTAAGAGAAAATTCAGCTTATAAATCAGTTATTTATCTGTTTTCAGGTTCATCCCAGCCACCAAGTGCTGTACGTCCCGTTCGCTGGGAAAGAAGTCCCTCACAGAGTGTACGAAATACTGTGCACAGTCTAAATATTTTTACAATGTCTTCGAATTCTGTCTAAGATTTTTATATTTTAATAATTGTCATACATGTTTGTACTAGATTTTAAATAACAAAGTGCATACTCGGGCTAAGACTGCTTTGTCGCAAGACAGTAAAAAGTCTAATGTTTCCATAGGAACATAATGGATGATTTTTATAAAGCTTACGAATGTTGAAAGATCTTTTAAATAAATCTGTAGCAGGAGTCTCAAATATTCTTGGTTTGTTATATTTTTATATGTTTGAATATTGTGTTTTGGAAATATATTATTGGAACTTTTACGTCATATATTTGTAACTAGTATTGATTGTTATATTCGAAATGAGTATGAAATAAATTCATGTTTCTAGTACGATGTGTAGTTTTTACTTTTTTGTAACGATCGTTGATTGATTCGTAAATGAATTTTGCAAGTACTTACGTACACTTGTACCAAGCAGAAGAATGTTTCGATTTGTTTCAGTGTCTTAAAAATAAAATGAAAACCACAAGCAATTAAAAATATTTTTTTTTATTTTCATTTAATAAGTACTCACACATAATTATTAGGATAACGTACATCTACGTATATTAACTTAAACTTAGTTCACTATATCACTTCATTGGGTGTGCAAAACTTCGTCTTGCGTTTTAGTAAAAAATAAAACAAATCTTTAAAATTTCTCATAGGAATATTCACCGTGTCAATAATATTTTTGGGAAGGTTATTTAAATGAAAATGTTCAGTCATGAAATTAATTATGTATCACATTAAGGTCCAATATCAACTGCACGGTACTATGACAAGGTATATTTTCACCATATGACAGACACTTTCAAACTAGGTGAATTGTAATTTGCAACTGAAAGTTGTAACTGTGAGAATGTTGTCAACAAATTAATTTATATACCTTGACTTTACAACATAATAAATATCTTATAAGTTGCTTAAAACTAAACTACATGTCTTATGTAATGATTAGTTGCAGAAAGCCAGTAATGACGATTTTAAATTGGTCGATGGTAAATTAGTAGATTCGAATTCAATTACGGAAACCCTTGAATTGAAAATGAATATTCTTTATTGAAGTTAGGTAGTCCGTATTTTTGAATAGGCCTTACTATTTTGCATTTCTATGTTTTATTAGTATGCGTTAGTCCACTATCTCACCTGATGGAAAGCGATAGCGTGGTCGACAATTGAGCGTGCTCGCCTAGAAGGAACCTATTCACTATTGACTTAAATACTCCCTGTTTGTAGATTATTTACTTTGTATTATGTGGGGTGTTATGAACATCCAACTGATATGCTGATGCATTACATACATTCTGAGAATTTTTGTCTGATTTTTACCAACCTGTGTAGTCCAAATATTAATGGACGTTCAGAAGCATATCTTAAATCTTTGATTGCTTTGTGAGTCATATATTAGTCATATTTGCTATTTTCAGTCATTTCGTATTAGTATGTAGTAACTCCATCTTCAATGTAGATTTTTGACGTGACAACGTCTTATAATTCGATGGAGCCGGCTGCACGCACGAAAAAGTATGACGCATGCGGTGATACCTCGCTCTGAAGCGTTCCATTTAAGGCTTGAAGTGCAAGCGAGAGCGCGTTCGGCCTCCGCGTTCGGCAGTGTTCGACATCTGTCTCTCTCCTACTTGAGTGAGCGATGCGTCTGCGTCGTGACAACTGCTTTAGAATAATACATTTACATGTTTTCGTCAAGCATAAAGTGCAGTGAAAAGTGAATATCGTGTTAATTGTTTATTTGTATTTATGCGTACAAATAAATGTAACACGTTGTCACGTTCAACTATCGTCAGTAAACCGACTTTACAGACAATCGATTTTTTTTGGGTCTGTTTTGGTTTTTCGCAAGTTTCATCAACACGAGAAGGTACTGTGTCATTCTCATAAAATATTTCTTTATATATCAGTCGGCAATCCCCATTGAGAATAATTTTGAGAAGAAAATATTTTTTTCCATTAGGCAGACATTTCATCATTTGATATAAATTCAGAGAGATATCTCATCAAAGGCCGAAATGCTTTTATTTTGTCCCTGATAGACTTACCAACTCATTTTTAACAAAGATAATGTATGTGATGTCTCAATAATGATACTAACTCATCAAAGGCCGAAATGCTTTTATTTTGTCCCTGATAGACCTACCAACTCATTTTTAACAAAGATAATGTATGTGATGTCTCAATAATGATACTAATCAAGTCATAAGTAAAACAAAACTTTCAAGCAATCTTTACTCGGAAATCTTCTACAGTTTTTTGCTTGTCCACTAAACTCTTGCTTTACAATGATTTCTATTAAGCTTTCTTATATTCATACTTTATTTATCTTTGTTTATAAAAATATCTATTCCCATTAAATTATTTACAGTCTAGGCATGTGTATTTCTTAACTAGTGTTGTACCTTACTATTGTTTACCATACTTTCTATGAATCCTATTTCTATTTGTGATTGTGTGACAATATCATTTTTGTCATCTGTTGTATTTGTTTTCTTCTCAATTTCATCAGTCTCATAAGCTTTGTTTTCCATTCCGATCTTCTCTCGCATTTCAGATTCTTTGTCTAAGTTAGCTTGAATGTGCTTCTTATTTGCCAGATACAACCATCTGAAACGGGAATTATAAAATAGAATAGACTAAACTTTATTATACATCAAAATAGTAACCATTTCACTTAGAAACTTAAATCTACAATAGGTATAATGGTGGTCTTATCACTGACAGCGATATTAACCAAACAACCTAAGGATTATATTTAAATTATATTCTCAGTACGCCAATAGGGTCTTAGCCACTTTTAGAGTTCGGCGAAATATACAATTAATTTTATCTTCAGTATAATAGATACGTAAAATAATTCTTTATTTTCGGACAATATACCACAGTTCAACGTTAACATAAGTATAAATAAAAACAAACACTCACAAGAATATGACAACAGCTGGCATGGTCAGACCTCCACCGAGAAGGAAGAACGCTCCAGGGAATGTCTTGATAGTCGTGGTATACAGTGTTGTGTACATAGGTGCGTAGATAAGCGGCATCATAGCTTCAGCCACACCGAAGAACGAATTTACTTTACCTGGAATTTACATTAAAAAAAATATGCTAAGTCTGTCTTCGAAGGTAACAGTAATTATTTTAAAGTGTTGTTTATAGGTAGTACTATGTTTTGTAGCATTGTGACAAGTTTTTTAATATTGTAGCAAGTATTTCAGCATTGGATGGTGATGGACTAGCTAAGTAAAGTCACAAAAATTTAAACGTTACGTTTGATGTCTGTGGTTTACATTACCTGACGTCTTCGAAAAATCTTGTCTTAAATAAGTAATGCCATCAAAACATAACTTGTAAAAAAACCAAGGCTCGCAACTCGATTCTTCTACCGTAAAAAGTTGTGAGATCCATGTAATACCAAGTCGGTTAATTTAATCAGTCCCTCCTTGAGGGACCTTTTGCAACATCTTGTAGTGACCATATCAATATTACAAATCTTTTATGCTTTAAATAAATAGATTGACTTGGGGCAATTGCATGAAAACAAAATGTATCTCGCAAGTAATACGTATTATATTAAATTAGATTGTTTAGTCCGATTGCTAAGTCAATCTAAAATTCAGGCTTCTAGTTTTATCCACAACGAAGTTATGGGGGGCCAAAAATGCCTGAACTGTTTCGAGAAAACGATGGTACGGCCGCGCCGCTTTTATGCTAGCCTTGGCGGGGCACTGCCGTGCCCCCTAATTTTATTATTAGTAACTCATAAAAAAATTAAATACAAAATTCCACACTGAAATCATCGGCATCTATGACCTAGTATTTGTTAGATTTAGATAGATAGTATTAAGCACAAATCATTCTTACCCAATTCATCTCTATCTACCAATTTGGAGACCATTGACCTCATCGCTATGAATGATGTTCCGTTGAATATTTCTATCAATGGAGCTGCAAAAAGAAACAAGATTAAAATATCCGTCCTTTAGTTCAAGTTAAGTAGGTATATAAGGTTCAAGCAGTAGACTGGGCTCGTAGGGGCTTACCCCTTCCTCCTTACGAACGTCCCTTAGGACGTTCGCATTGAAAAACTGCTCTCGCGATGGCAAAATATAATCTCGGGTTTACAAAGTTAGTCGCATTTTTTGCATGTTGGGAAATATACAGGAAATTATTTTAAAAGTTTGTAAAGCCAAAATACTATTGAAATAAAAAGATTTTTTTTTAGTACTAGATTGTTTCCAGATTGGCCATTGAGCAATCGAGCAAAGTATTCTAGGAATTTGCCATTCAAAATAAAGGGCGTTACTCAAAAAGTCACCGTCTACATGTCACCTGCATGCCTGCATGTTGCATGAGAAATGGGGGAAAAAAACACTCGATGTGTCCCACTAAATGGCAGACAACATTGCGGTAAACCAAAGTGAAGATGGCGAGACGAGTTAGACTCCCATCGGAAAGGTCGACCCGCACGAGCAAAAATTAGGAGTTGTGAGGAAAAAGGAAAATAAGGCCTTTACTTTGCAGTGGCACCAAGCATGCTAGATATATAGATAGATTTATACATTTTTAGGGTTCCGTACCTGAAAAAAAAAACAGAACCCTTTTAGGATCACTTTGTTGTCAGTCTGTCTGTCTATCTGTCTGTCAAGACCCTTATCTCGGGAACGCGCAAAAGTATCAAGTTGTAATTAAAACCATATACTCAGGTCTCCGGTCCCTTGAAGCTGTGAAAAAATCAAACTTCTGAGTGAACGAAAAAAAAAGATATAGCTATTAATGTCGCAAAAAACGTATATTTCGACGCTCTCAAGGGAATCAAAATTCATTGAGACTCCTACTACCACTACTATTACTAGACTACTACTACAGACACTACAACTACTTACTAGTCTACTTCTAGATTACTTTTCGTTCACCTAGAATCCTGAAATTTGGCATGAAGCAAGGTCTCATAGCATAGAAGTAATAGCAAAAAAAAACTGAAAACTAAATTTGTAGTTACGTCACAAAAAAAAACTTATTTTGCGATTCGGAAAAATTTTCGTAACTCAATACTAATAACGTAGGTACGTTTGTACGGAACCCTCAGTGCGCGAGTCCGACTTGAACTTGCCCGGTTTTCAGCTTATGTAAAATTAATACATACCTATGTATATGTGCCACGTCTTCGTGGCAAATGCATACATAACTCCAGCTAATATCTTACTGGTACACGAAATTACACCAATGATTGCATCGTCAAACTTCAGTAGATGACTGAACACACCCACCGAAAATAAAGTACCTGAAACACAAAATATTGTAAGTAACATTTATATATCTAAACAATTGTTTTTCTTGAACTCTATAAAAAAAAATTCTTAGTAAAAGTTATTAAGCTAAACCCTAATTTATGTTAATCATGGGATTTAGACTTGCCATTACGGGATTTTACAAGCTTCATTTAAGTTTATTTCATGGTAGTACCTCCGTTCATTTATAGAATTTCCCAAAAAAAAAAACTTTTTCACTCCGTCTCAATAATTTGAGACTTATAATGAACAAGTCAAATTTTTGTGGCTACATCAAATCAAAATTATTTGCAACATATGGATACCTATGCTTTCTCTATGCTTTTACGATCATATGGTAAATACACGGTATTTAGTTTATAAGTTTTTGTTACTATTTTGGTGTACAATAAAGTTTTATTCTATTCTATTCTATTCTATTCTATTCTATTCTATTCTATTCTATTCTATTCTATTCTATTCTATATCTATTCTATTCTATTCTATTCTATTCTATTCTATTCTATTCTATTCTATTCTATTCTATTCTATTCTATTCTATTCTATTCTATTCTATTCTATTCTATTCTATTCTATTCTATTCTATTCTATTCTATTCTATTCTATTCTATTCTATTCTATTCTATTCTATTCTATTCTATTCTATTCTATTCTATTTTATTACCTATATATTGTATCCTCTGCTCATGAATATAAGTTAAAATGGAAATTCCTGACTGACACTTGCTCAATAGTTTTCACATCCATAAAGTCGGTTTCTGTTCACGATACGCCATCGAGCTATATTATAACAACCATAATTAAGCGATAATTACCTACTAATGAAGTACACATGGCGTAAGTAGAGAACATGCTGAAATCGACCTCGTTCCAGTTGAACCGGTACCTCGTAAAGAGGTACAGGACTGACATTTCTCCTGGAATCAGAAAAAAAAAATTGGTTAATTTTAATTAATTTTAACATTTTAGGAAAGTTAACAGACTAATAACAACATAATTTATTTTTTTTATATTACAATTTTTTTTTATTGAAATGTTAAAGATATAATATTAAAGGCGGTCAGGGTTCCTTTCTCTGGCCCTGACCCAATGTAGCTTGGACCCTGTTCCCGATACCGGCGGGCTACTATTTTGTATATTATAAAGTAATTGTTATTTTTGTGATTTTAAGAAATATTTTTGACTGGCCTGTTGGTCTAGTGGTTAGTGTTCCTGACTGCTATGCCGGAGGTCGTGGGTTCGATTCCCACCCAGGACAAATGTTGGTGCGATGAGCACGATCATTTGTTCAGTGTCTGGGTGTAATTTATCTATAATATGTATGTATTTAGAAATATATAAGTATGTTTATCAGTTGTCTAGTACTCATAACACAAGTTCTGCTTAGCTTGGGGCTAGACGGCGTTGTGTGATAGTTATGGAATATTATATTATATTTAAAAATTTAAGAACTATATACGAATACTAAATAAACAAAATAATAACAAATAACTATATTTCTAAATATAAACGTCCACAGATAATTACAAAATGATTACGTCCAATAATTTAATTGCTCAAAATTCCTTAAACTGTCAATAATTTTAAAATAACTTTGTTCAAGATGGCTTAAGTGCAGGGTGTGTCTCTTGTACAAAAAATGGCTTTCCTAAGAGCTTCCTAACTGTACTTGCATTAGGTCAAAAAAGCTTAAGAGACTGCATAAGATAACAACATCTTCACCATTACTGAAATGATGTTAAAATTTACTCTTTTTTTACCCCGTAGCTTTACTCCAGTGGCCTATTCCCCAGAAACCGTGCATTTTACGAAACGAAGGTCTTGTGAATGATATTTTACATGTTTTTGAACGCACTCATGTTAAACTAGTAATTCCTAGTGTGAGCAAGGTATAAAAAAAACTGGGCAAGTGCGAGTCGGACTCGCGCACTGAGGGTTCCGTACAAACATGAAAGGTAAATTGCGATTTACGATTTATGACGTATTAAAAAAAAACTACTTACTAGATCTCGTTCAAACACATTTTCGGTGGAAGTTTATAAGGTAATGTACATCATATATTTTTTTTAGTTTTATCATTCTCTTATTTTAGAAGTTACGGGGACACATTTTACCACTTTGAAAGTGTCTCTCGCGCAAACTATTCAGTATATAAAAAAATGATTTTAGAAACCTCAATATCATTTTTGAAGACCTATCCATAGATACCCCACACGTATGGGTTTGATGAAAAAAAAAAATTGAGTTTCAGTTCTAAGTATGGGGAACCCCCAAAATTTATTGTTTTTTTTTCTATTTTTTGTGAAAATCTTAATGCGGTTTACAGAATACATCTAATTACCAAGTTTCAACAGTATAGCTCTTATAGTTTCGGAAAAAAGTGGCTGTGACATACGGACGGACAGACAGACACATGACGAATCTATAAGGGGTCCGCCGGCCAAGTGCGAGTCAGACTCGCGCACGAAGGTTTCCATACCGTCCTTGGCAAAAAATGGCAAAAAATCACGTCTGTTGTATGGAAGCCCCACTTAAATATTTATTTTATTCTGTTTCTAGTATTTGTTGTTACCTATAGCGGCAACAGAAATACATCATCTGTAAAACAACTGACTGCTATCACGGTTCATGAGATAACAGCCTGGTGATAGACGAACGGACAGGCAGACAGACGGACGGACAGCGGAATCTTAGTAACAGGGTCCCGTTTTACCCTTTATGTACGGAACTCTAAAAAAACAAAGGAAAAGAAATCCCAGAGCGAATCGAAAAACATTTCCATTTTTATTGTCACTACACACGCTCAATCCAAAGGATATAAATAGCACTACTTACGTAGTACTGTCGTCATATCATAGTATTTTTTTCTATTTTTCTCCTTACTGAATAACGTTGTAAAGTAAGAGGAAAAATACCTATACAATTAAGTAAAGGTATTCAAGTTGGTTTGTATCTTGAAGATATCATCAGAATGCAAGTCATAATTATAGTTGGTGGACCTTTTGATAGCATAGACAACAAATACAATATCTGAGAGAGAAAATCTAAATTTAGAGGAAAACTAAACTAACAATATTAAGCTATCACATGTGTTCCCGACCCCGATTTTCAGCCACCGTAGGCGTGGTTTTGCGGACGACGAGCAAAGCCGTCCGGCGGTAACTGTTCGGAACGAGCCCCAGTCGTCGACGGACATAGTGTTCCATGCGTGCCTCAAAGAGATGTCGAAGCCTACTGGGGCCATGGGTTCGCTTCTGAAAAGAAAACCCGGGACCCTGGAATGCAAAGCAAAGAAGAAACATAGGAGTAGGTTTAGTCAGTAAAAGTCTGACACGCCTTCTCGCTCCGCCCTAGAGCGAGAGAAGTCATTGGATGATTTCCCACCAAAAAAAAGCTATCATACATATAGGATGACTGGCAATCAGTGTACGATACTTGAACACGTGATTGTGCTCATGATAACCAACAACTTTTACTATGGGAACAAACCCGAAATCGCGAAAAAAAAATCAGCTGTTCAGTACATTTATGTTTGCCTAATGTACTGAACAGCTGATATTTTTTCGCGATTTCGGCTTTGCTCCCATAGTAAAAATTGTTTGTTATCATGCGCACAATTACGTGTTTAAGTATCGTACACTAATTGCCAGTCACTCGAATCTATATATGGTAGATTGGACAAGTTTTGTTCTAAAAACCTCTAGGTATAACCATGGAGGTTAAGGTACCTATTTATTAAGACCCTTCATATAATTACCTACGAGTATATAATAAGAAACAAGAATGGTAAGTAATACCCGCTATACAGCCTCACACAGTATTACAAAACACTTAAGATTAATTTCTGAACTAAATATGTGTGAGCTTAATCAACTGAGATTAATTAATGTGACTTTGATAATGACTTGAAAACATTCACTGCGCAATCCGTACAGTATTGCATTAACAGGAATGCTGTTAATTTGTTTTACAATCAATCACAGAATTGAAACTGACGTAGGCATATTGTGGCTGTAACACTAACATTTCCTAAATACCAGCCTCTAATAGCCTTATTTATGTAGGACTAGCGACCCGCCCCGGCTTCGCCCGGGTGCAATGCTGATACAACCACAACCGCTGTCCCTGCATTTTAAATCTGTAATATCTTCGAAAACATTAATTTAAATTACATGATATAAAGGCCATATTGATCTATATTATATTAAATGCACAATGTATTTAAGGTACTTAATTGGATAAGGATTAATGCTGTATTGCTTAAAATCACTTCGTAAATAAGCCACTATTTCTCGTTAAAAGTAAAGGATAAAAAATGGTTATTGTGGGTTATCCCTAAGACATAGACATATACCATCGCGAACTTTTTTGTAGACAATAGGTGTAGTACATTATTTTTATCTATCTCGTAGGGTTCAGCCAGCGCCAACAAAATGTGTTTATTTACGACATCACATTAGAAACCTCTAAAATTATCAGTGTTTCTATACTATATTACGCATGTATTATACATATAAACCTTCCTCTTGAATCACTCTATCTATTAAAAAACCGGCTCAAAATCCGTTGCGTAGTTTTAAAGATCTAAGCATACATAGGGACAGACAGCGGGAAGCGACTTTGTTTTCTATTATGTAGTGATGTGGATACCTACTTTATTACATGCCACCTAATAAAAACAAGTTAAACACTTAATTTGCAATGAGTTTATCGTACAGGCTGATCTCAATTCTGTTTTACAATGCAGTATAAACCAGAAGCAACACTAAAGCAACCAACAGAGATAATCACGCCGGCTTATCATATATTATGTCTATAAGTTTTACAATAAGTTTATTATCGCAAGTCTACTTCAATGAGCACGCCATAATTATGGCGATAAATAATAATAAAAACAAAGAGGGGACTTCTTTGAGGAGTGGCTAAAAAGACGTCATGGCGTCCTCACCCTCTGCATGATGCAGATCCTCACCGGACATGGCAAGTTCGGGAGGTTCCTGCATCGGATTCAGGCAGATGAAACGCCCGGGGACACGGTGGAATATACGGTAGAAGTGTGCCCCGCTTGGGCGGAGCACCACCGTGTTCTCGTGGGGGTAATTGGCGGCAACGACTTGTCGCGCCGTGCCCTGGTGCAGGCCATGGTCCGGAAGCGAGGAGGAATGGCAGCAGTAACGCTAGCGAAGGAGGCGGCCGCACGCGTGGTGGAACGGCCCCCACGCCCCAGCCTCCGGGATCCCGATACCGATTTCCAGCCACTGTAGGCGTAGGCTTGCAGACGCAGTCCGGTCGTCCGGTAACCGTCCAGACCGAGCCCAAGTCGTCGACGACGCGTAGTGTTCCACTCGCACCTCAAGGAGATGTCAGTAAATTGTAAGGGATCAGCAGGGTCGAAGCCTACCGGGGAGATGGGTTGTGAAAATTAACCCCGGAGCCCTGGGACGCAGGCAAAGAAGGAATATAGGAGTGGGTTTTAGTCAATAAAAGTCTGACACGGCGTGTCGCTCAGCCCAAGAGCGGGAGAAGTCATTGGAGGATTTCCTGCCTCAATAAAAAATCTACTTCTTAATTGAGTTCATACCAGAAGCATCACTATAGCAACAAGCAGTAAAAGTCACGCAGGTGAGCGTGTCTTAATGTGTTTTACAAAAGATTTATCACACCGTGTGATCGCAAGTCTACTTTAAAAAGCAGTTTAAATACCAGAAGCAGTACTACAGCAACTAGCAAAGATAATCACACCAGGCTATTGCGGGTTATGAGTTTTACAATAGGTTTGTCATACAGAGTGATCGCAAGTTTACTTCAAAATGCAATTTATACCAAAAGCAGTAAGTACTACAGCAATTAGCAGTGATAATCACGCCAGCCTATCGCGGGTTTTTGAGTTTTACAATAGGTTTATCATACAGGGTGATCGCAAGTCTACTTCAAAATGCAATTTATACCAGAAGCAGTACTACAGCTACTAGCAGTGATAATCACACCTACCTATTGCGGGTTTATGAGTTTTACGATAGGTTTATCATACAGGAAGATCGCAAGTCTACTTCAAAATGCAATTTATACCAGAAGCAGTACTACAGCTACTAGCAGTGATAATCACACCTACTTATCGCGGGATTATGAGTTTTACGATAGGTTTATCATACAGGATGATCGCAAGTCTACTTCAAAATGCAATTTTATACCAGAAGCAGTACTACAGCAACTAGCAGAGATAATCACACCAGGCTATTGCGGGTTATGAGTTTTACAATAGGTTTATCATACAGGGTAATCGCAAGTCTACTTCAAAATGCAATTTATATCAGAAGCAGTACTACAGCTACTAGCAGTGATAAGGAAGACTCGGCCCTGGTACGAAAGGCAACGAAGGAACAGGAGTGGGTTTTTAGTCAGTAAAAGTCTGACACTATCTCCCGCCTCGCCCAAGAGCGAGGGATGTCATAAGATGATTTTCCCACCGGAAAAAAAAAAAAAAAAAGCTACTAGCAGTGATAATCACACCAGCCTATCGCGGGTCTATGAGTTTTACAATAGGTTAATTATACATTCTTCTTTACTTCTTCAACTAAAATAGATTTAGGTACACTAGTTAATTTTCTAATGTGTTTCGAAGTCAGTGCCATGTCATTTTTTCAGTTTTATGATTTTACTGTAGATAAATCCACACGTACATAGTATATCTGCATATTTGTATTGGCTACTTAAATTTTAATAGTGCATCACTTTATCGTCTTTTCCCCTATGATAACCACTTGTGTTACACATTAGGTACAGCCAAAGGTAATTAAGCGGTAAACAAGCTACTTAACAATTAACTGCGACCATTGCTTTGGTTGTGTTCCGGTGTCTATAATTCTTACTTTCGTGCGTAACCAACGGAACCTATCCACTACCGGGGACGATTAAATTTAATACGAGTAGATAGTATTTGGACCGGATGGATTTCACGAAACCTCTGGTGACAGAAGGACGAAAACTAATCTTAAAAAAGCTTAAATTTCCTTTAAAAGTTGGAATTGATCTATGGTTGGAACCCTAAAAAATAATACTTCCAAAATCTAAATTAAAAAAAAAATAAGAATAAGAAAAGTTTTTTCTAGGCGTGGAGCCAATCTTCGCATCATTAATCGATATGGTTTTTGTGGAGATCCAGCAGAGTAACGTAGAATAGTCTAGTTTTACATTTAAGGTTTTCCCTTTTCATAAAGCTGGTTTTAAAACAGATGTGTCAGATTGGCTTAGACTTAGTACTACTAGCTCTATAGAAAGCGAAACGAAGAGAAAGTAGTGGCGTAACTAACCCGTAACTGCGACCGATGGAAACGTCAGTTCATTGCCAAGGGCGTACCGTATGGGCGAGATAATGCCAAGCGAATCTGGTCTCGGAATAAGCATGCCACTTTCACAGATCACCCTGATAAGTTAGATAGTTTACCTAAATATAGCAATAAAATTATAGGTAAGTAACTAAAGTCAATATTGTGTTTTCCAAAGTTAGAAACCGTTCAAATTGATTACGAGGCTATGAGGCCTAGATCATACATATATAGGTACAAAGTACATTCTAACTTTTACTATATAGAATTTTCTAATAACTGCTAATACCTCTTCACCGTCATCATCATCATTTCAGCCGAAAGACGTCCATTTTATTTAATTTAATTTTTTACTCTAATGTTTATTTTTTATTTATTTTTTTGTTTTTATTGGAAATGTTTTAGTGATTTTTAATTATTTTTCTGTTATATTATTATTATTATTTTGTAAAACATTCAGACACAATGTAAATTGTTAAAATGAATAAATGAAATGAAATGAAAAAAAATGTCCACTGTTTAACATAGGCCTCCTCCAAGTGTCACCAGAATGACGGTCCTGTGCGTCTCGCATCCATCGGATTCTCGCAACCCTCACCAGGTCATCGTTCCAATTTATAGAAAACTTTCCAACGCTGCATCTTCCGGTACTCGGTC
Source organism: Mythimna impura (assembly GCA_905147345.3). Taxonomy (NCBI): domain Eukaryota; kingdom Metazoa; phylum Arthropoda; class Insecta; order Lepidoptera; family Noctuidae; genus Mythimna; species Mythimna impura. The sequence continues at coordinate 12,996,414 of LR990351.1, forward strand.
CCAACTCCAGAACCTTTCGGTCCCAACGGCCATTAGTTCTGCGAGCAATGTGCCCTGCCCACCTCTTAATTAAAAACAATTTAAGAGATTATGCAGGTGCAACAATATTTCATAAACGAATTTGCTCTATGTCTGTCTTTATCTAATAACAAAATATATTTATCATTGAATTCGAGACTTTGTATATTGATTGACGTGAGAATGAATTTTCATTTCTTATTTTTTTATTCTAGTCTAGCATTAGCTACGACTATTCGAATTGATATAATCTGCAATTTATTCACAATTTAGGTCAATGTTAATAACAACAAGTGGTCGAAACAAATTAAGTAAATTGCAATCTCAAACGGTGAACAAATTGATAAAAGATAATTTGAAGCGGCGATTAAAATCGAAATTTGTTTATGTAATATTATAATGTCTTAGGTTTAAGTGCATTATACCAAGCTTAAGTAGGAACCTATAATAATTGTCATTAGATAAATATTAGCTACATCATGCTTCGGAAAATCTCAATAAATCTGAAGGAATTAAATTGTGGAAAAACCAATCTATATTTTTTTTTTTTTTTTTTTTTATTATTGATAGGCTCGCGTTTGACCACCATCTCACCTGATGGTAAGCGATGATGTGGCCGACGATGGAGCACGCTTGCCTAGAAGTAACCTATTCACTCTTGACTTAAAGACCCCTAGGTTGTAGCTATCAGGGAACACAGACTCGGGCAGGGAATTCCACTCCTTAGCTGTACGCATTATGAATGTGTTCCCAAAACGCTTTGTACGTATGGGTGGGATGTCCACCATGTACCGATGGCGCAACGCCGTACGTCTAGTGGTCCGATGATGGAACGGACTTGGTGGAATTAAATTGTGCAATTCCAACGCACACTCCCCGAAGTGTAATCGATAGAAAACCGACAGGCCAGCAACTCGGCGTCGATGTTCAAGGCTTTGGAGTTTTGATTCGACAAGTGCATCATCACCGATGATTCTCTTGGCTCGCTTCTCAATCGACTCCAGAGCATCAAGCTGGTATTTGGCAGACCCATCCCAAAGATGAGAGCAGTATTCCATACACGATCGAACTTGCGCTTGATAAAGTTTGAGCAGCTGTTCCGGCGTGAAGTACCGTCTCACCTTGGCCAAGATCCCCAATTTTTTGGCAGCCTGTTGAGCTTTAGCCTCGATGAAAGAGCCGAAATTGAGGGTAGATGACAACGTTACCCCAAGAAGCTCAAGGTCACTGGTTATCGGCACGGTTACACCCCGGAATGATGGAGCCGGGTGGAATTGGCTCCGTTTGGCGGAAAAAAGACACGCCTGGGTTTTAGCAGCATTGAACTTGACCAGATTGGCATCGCCCCAGTCGGATACTGCCTTCAAGGAAAAGTTCAAGCGTTCAACCATAGCCTCTCGGAAAGACTGGATCTGTGACCCACTAGCACGTGCATCAGACACGTATCTCTCAGCAACAGTGCTATCGTCTGCATACCCAAAGGTACCGGGTTTAAGAAGGTCGTTTATGTGCAGCAAGAACAGTGTTGCCGAGAGTACCGACCCCTGAGGGACCCCGGCATTAATTTCCCGGCATTAATTTCTATATCTAAAATATCAACAACGTGGGCCGATGCGAAAATACTGGATGGGTGACGAATGTACCTATATATAGGTGATACACTATTTCGCTCGGAGGTGTCATCATTCTTTTATCTTTACCCAAATTTATCTTTCCCTCTGGGCTATTATCATTCTCTTACTCTTACCCCAACTTATATTTCCCATTGGGTTATAATCATTCCAAAATAATAATTCTTTATTGACACAAGGATGGTACAATTTATGAAGCCACTCCCGAACTAGAATAGAATATAGAATAACTAGGTGGGCCTATATATCAGGACTCGGCGCCCTTCCAATTTTATTTTGGCTTTATTAAATTATTATTTTGGTTAACTTTGATTTCTAAGAAATAGTATCTGAAAAAATCAAGTTACTCATCGTTATCTTTCTGCCTTTGTCCCGTATTATTTGAGGTCGGTGCAACACGTTTTTTTCTTCCATTCTATCCTGTCACCCGTCCTATCACTAACTCTCTTTTCTTTCATATAACTTTTCACACAATCTATTCATCTTTTCTTTGGTATCTCTTTCCCTGTCCATCCATCCACATTTAAACCAACTCATAACTCTTTTAGTAATATGCGGTTTATCCGTCCTCTTTACATGACCAGACCAAAACAAACGGTTCCCCTTCAACTTTTCAGTCACTGACGCCACTTTCAAAATAACTAAAATACTAATACCTAAAATAAACTAACTAAATCCCAGGTACATGTCCAGCAGTGGACGTCTTTCGGCTGAAATGATGATGATGATGAAGAACTAAATCAACTAAACCGTGCTGTGTGTGTAGCATTCGTGTGTGTCCAAAGTATATCTATCTCTCTCGGGATATGTTTATTATCTTGCTTTTACCCCAACTTATAATTCCCTCTGTTTTGTTATCATTCCCTTACTTTTACTGCATTTTATTTTTCCCTCTAGGCTATTATCATTCTCTTTTTTTTTGGGTTCCGTACCTCAAAAGAAAAAAACCGGAACCCTTATAGGATCACTTTACTGTCTGTCTATCTGTCTATCTGTGTGTCAAGACCCTTTATCTAGGGAACTCATAGAGGTATCGAGTTGAAATTAAAACCATATACTCGTATCTGTAGTCCCTTGAAGCTGTGAAAAAATCAAACTTCTGAATTAACTAAAAAAAAAGATACGGCCGTTTATGTCGCAAAAAACGTGTGTTTTGTCATTCGCAAGGGAATCAAAATTCATAGGGTACTTCCCGTTGACCTAGAATCCCTAAAATTTTGCATGACGTAGCAATGTCTCATAGCACAAGTATAGGAAAAAATCTGAAAATGTGTATGTCACAAAAATAAACTTTTTTTGCGATTCGGAAAAATGTTTGTAACTCAGTTCGGGAATTGAACTTTTTTTATACATAATTTTGTACGGAACTCTCAGTGCCCAAGTTCGAATCGCACTACCTATGAACTATTTTATCATTCTGTTGTCTTTACCAAACTTATTTTCCTTCAGGCTAAAATAACTTTACCTAGACAAATCGACAGAATCATTAGAATTTAGGACTCAAACAAATCTTGTCGATTGAACAAAGCATAGTACATAATTATATAAGCAGCCTATAATTCCAGCACTAGAACACCGGTCTTATCAGAGAGACAGAGAGTTTATAAATGTCGAATCAAAGAAATACTCACCATAAATTGGTCCTATTATAACACACATGACTATAACCAGCATGATGACCCTCAGTCTCCGGTTGTTCGGGCCCTGTTTGAAAGCCACCATCAGTGTCTCCTTCACGTATCGAGTATCGAAGAAGGTCCGGGACCACTCGCAGCAGTTGGTTGGAGGTTTCTGAAAAGTCGATAATTCAATTACAAATATTTATTGTACATATAAGTATAACGTTTGATGAGATTTTAGCACCTTGGAGTCTGGATTTTTTTACTTATCGGTTATTTTATTTTTCTTAGAAAAAATCCCATCACCGAAAACTAGAATCAACAATAGAGTCGAACAGAAAAGCGTCAAGTCAATGAAGCTTGAAGAGTCCCGGAGAAAAGATTCCCGGAGACAAGAACAGTCTTGGACCCCGCAACGAAATCTATCAAAAACGAACGTTGGAGGAGTAAGAAATTTTTATCAGTTAATGAAACTAGGCTCGCCATTCAAATAATGGGACTTACATAAGTAGATATAATCATAAATAACCCTTCTTAGCACTCGCACTCGGGTAAAAAGGGTTTGACGATTTGCGTCTTTGTTTTATGATAACGTGATAATCATAAGCTTTTATTTCATTACAGCATTATTTATAGCATAGCATAGTCGGCCTCATAATGTTCCCACTGTTGGGACTTAGGCCTCCTCTCTAGCAGAGGGAATGGGCCGTAATCCACCACGCGGGCCCAGTGCGGGTTGGTGGATGTCACATGTCTTCGAATTTTTGGTTGTAGGACATGCCGGTTTCCTCATGATGTTTTCCTTCACCGTTTTGAGAGTAGTGGTGATGAAATAAATAACACAAAGTAATGCGCCTGGCTGAGTTTGAACCCGCGACCTACAACTCGTAAGTCGGGACCATTACCACTCGGCCACCACTGCTCTCAGCATTATTTATTCTGGTAAAATTGGCGAGTAAGACATGACAAATATTCATCAAATATTGTATCCGCAGGATAATAGGTATAAACCTATGTGGAGGTTTTTTATAACGATCAACATTGTACAACTATCTCAATAAATATGGAGCGTTTCTCAACTGGATATCAAAGCCTATTTGGAAGAAAACACGATATTGTTTAAATGTTTTTCTCAATTATGTGATTTTTACAAATGCTTTTGAACGTTTTTTATTACTACAGTTTTCCGGAAAATATTGTCAGGAGCTCAACCTCTCTGTTTGCCATAATATTGTCAATAAGTCCAAAGGAATTTCGTTTACATTCTTCGCGAAAAAAGATATCAGAATGAAACTTTATGCATGTAAGAATGAAGAAACACTTCTTCATTCAAAGTTTATTTCGAAACTATTTGCGTTAAACCTTTACCTAACAATATCGGAAATTAAAAGCAAGATTAGCGATAAGATTATTTGCATGCAATAGATATGAGAACTTTCTGGCCTGAAGAGAAAGCGCGTTAACCATTTGAATATCGTGTACCTAACAGTTTAGGTAACATGGCTAGTAATTTTGACTTTTGAACGCGAAGCCACGAGGAAATGCATTGTTTCATTATCCCGGCTGTGGTTCCACTAGACTCAAGAGATATGCTTTGTCAACCGCAATGACTATAAAGACAAAGTGACACTTCGATAGTGTGTATGATAATTCCATACAAATTGTTAGTGTAAATGTATTGTAGTGAATGTATTTAAATCAATTTTTGATGCAATTTCAGTTGTATTCAGCAATTGTTTGGAAGAAGACACTGAGTTCTGTAACACAGGTCACAGGTATTCAAACCAAGTATCAATTTGTACGTAAGTACCAATTTTATCTTATCATATAAAATTAGTAACTTATGGGCAATTGATAGTGCTGATAGAAAATGTCACCAGGGCTAAAGACTTAGGGACACAAAAAAAAATCACCTCTTTTCTAAAAATATGATTTCTGGTACAGTCTAAGTTTATCAAAATATGATTCGTGTCTACAGAATGCAAGCAAGCATGGGAAAATAACAAACGATAGCATGTGTGATTAAAAATATCATAATATACCGACTTCAAAAAAGGAGGAGGTTCTGAAAACGAAGGTATTTTTTTAAATCAAAAATAAAAAAAAAACTCTTTTATTTTTAAGTGGGAAAATCATCCAATGACGTCCCCCACTCTTGGGCGGAGCGGGAGAGCGTGTCAGACTTTACTGACTCAAAACCCACTCCTGTTCCTTCGTTGCCTTTCATACCAGGGCCGAGTTTTCCTTTCAGAAACAAACCCTTTCCCCCAGTAGGCTTCGACCCTGCTGGGCCCCTATGGTTTGCTGACATCTTCTTGTGGCGCGCGTGGAACAGTACTCGCCCTCGACGACTTGGACTCGGTCTGGACGGTTACCACGACAGTCAAACGGTGAGCTACCCATTGCTCGCCGTGCACAAGCCCACGCCTACGGTGGCCGGAAATCGGGATCGGGATCCCAGTGGCTGGGGCGTGAGGGCCGTTCCCTCGCGCGTGCACGTGCGGCCTCCTCCTTTGCTAGCATTACTGCTTCGCAGAAGAGGCGACCGCTTGCCACTCCTCCTCACTTCGGACCATAGCCTGTACCAAGGCCCGGCGCGAGAGATCGTTGCCGCCGATCGCCCCCACGAGGACACGGTGGTGCTCTGCCCAAGCGGGGTACACGTCTACCTTATGTTCCACCGTGTCCTCCGGGCGGTCCACAAGTGGTGACACCCGGGCGTTACTTCTGCACGAATCCGGTGCAAGAACTTCCCGAACTGACCATGCTCGGTGAGAACCTGCGTCATGCGGAAGTTGAGGACGCCGTGAGGTCTTTCCAGCCACTCCTCAAAGAGGGGACTTACCGCCATAATTATGGCGTGCCCAATTATCTCTAACACTCCTTAAAAACTATAAGACTATCTAATAAAAACGCTAAGAATGTAGTGTACGTTTCTCTTTATCATATTAATGTTGTTGCATTATTTTAGATTAGAATAATTAATTATTAGAGGAAGTTTTAATTTAATTTATTTAATTTTCTGATTTATTTTGATTTTAATGTGTTTAATTTGATTCAGCTTATTTAATTTTTGTTTTTATTTGATTAATTAGTTGTGGATCTTTTGACTTTGTTTTTAATTAATTTAATAATGATGTTTATTTGATTTTTAGTTTATTTAATTTGATTTTAATATATTTAATTTGATTATAAATTATTGAGTTTTTGTATTAATGTATTTGGATTAAGTTTTATTTTATTTGGTTTATTTGAATTGTGTTTTGGCGTCAATTGTATGTTACATTTGTATAGGGAAATTGTAATAGGTATATTTGACTTAAAATAAATTTTTTATTATTATTATTATAAATCCTTAAATAAACGTAATTGTAACAGCATTAACGCTACAGTATTCGACGTATCGGTCGTTCGAACTTCGATTGAACGAACGAACGAAATTTCGTGATATAGCGCCCTTACGAAGATGAATTTTCAGAAAACCTTGCACAGTATCTATCGTGTATAAGAAACTCTTGTAAAAATAAACCTATTAATTTATGCTCGTTGCTCGTCAGATCATTAACTAATTAATGATTTTAAGAAAATAAATAGAATCTATCTGAAAACACATTATGAAGCAAGAATAACACTCCAACCATTTTCCCACTAGGTATTTGTGTTTTTTTTAAGAGGAAAAATGGCTGAAAACTATAATTTCACGTTTTCACCAGCAATCAATTTTACAGTCATTTCAGATAACAGTTTTATGTCGTATTTTCAGTACCTATGTTCGTGACCAAAACAACATTCATGAGTAGCAGTATGCTGTTCAACACGCGTAAATATGAATGAGTACCTATACCATTGATTTTGATCAAACCAAAATAATACACCTATTTTATAGGTACAAATCTGAAAATGATTTTCTATAATAAACAAGGCAACTTTGACAAATGCCTGGAGTACCTACTAATAATAATGTTGTACCAGCAGGAATAGCCCGAAGAATCGCCATACTTAAGTGGCAGTGAGCCGAAATGTGCCCTCATTGCTCGTAGAACAGATGGTCGATGGGGACGAAAGGTTCTGGAATGGCGACCACGTACCGGAACACGCAGCATTGGAAGGCCTTCCACAACGTGGACCGATGACCTGGTGAGGGTCGCGGGAATCCAATGGATGCGAGATGCACAAGACGGGTCATTATGGCGACATTTGAGGGAGGCCTATGTCCAACAGTGGACGTCTTTCGGCTGAAATGATGATGAGGAATAGATTTCCCACAACCTTAAGCAGTCTCTTTGCTGGGCTTCAGGATTGTTCGAAAGAGTTACCTTGGCCCTGGAACGCAAAGGGTAGTGACCGACCAAAACACGATGTGCAGCCGAAACCGAAACTCTTCCAGTTTCGGCTGTAACCGAAACTGACGTGGTAACAGAAAAACTGACAAAATATAATACTTCGATACAGTTATATCTAAGTGTGAAAGTGAAACCCGGGGCCCTGGGATGAAGGCAAAGAACAGGAGTGGGTTTTTAGTCAGTAAAAGTCTGACACCATCTCCCGCTCCGCCCAAGAGCGAGATTTGTGCACCCAATAAATAAATAAAAAAACTATATTTCGATATATTGATAGGCCATTTAATGCCATATATATATAATTATAAATTATTATTATATAAATTTTCTAGAAATTTTCTTAACAGCTAATACATTATTATCTACAAATTGAATTAACTATTCATCATTGACATTCAATTTTACTTTACATTGTATTACCGACATTTTATTAACAATTACAAATTATATTTTGAAACAAAAAGAAAGATTTTTAATTATTAATTTCATTTAATAAATAATATTATTTAATTAAATGTTTATATTAGATTGTTTAGCCATTAATTTCGTTATAGTCATGGTAAATAATTTAATTATAACTTTCATAAAATACTGAATAATCAACAATTACATAAAAAATATAGATAACATAATATAAAGGTCGACTGGTAGAAAATGCCTAAGGCATTAAGTTCGCCTTTGTACAGTGTTTACTTGTGCATAATTTTGTTTTAATTTTAATAAATGTATAGACGAAAGAGTTAGTCAGTTTTGAAGTATCTGTCACAAACGTCAATTCAAAGACGCTAGTTTATATCGAGCGGAATATTCGATCTCTTTTTAGCCAAAACCGAACATTCTGTTGGTCTCTAGCAAAGGGTAACTGAAGGGATACAGGTGGATTTTGGTCAGTACCAGCCTGATACTCCCTCTTCTTTCCACCCACAGTGGGAGGAGTAATTTGATGATTTCCCACTTCAAAAAAAGAAATCTGATCTCCTGAATCTCAAGTAGAAAATAAAAATAGTTAAATACCTATTTAATGTGACCTTATAATGTAATTAACATAATAAAAATCGTACAGATACAAAAAAATAATGTGTGCGGATACTACACAGATTTATTGTATCAACCAACTTCGATTGATTGAATGTTCATATCTAGGTTTAAAATTTATTAGTATCGTGTCATTGAAGATTTGTTATTGCATAACACTTACGTAAAGTGATTGCATTGGCAATCGAGTAACATATATGCAGAGCCACAGTAATACAGGCGAGTGAAGGGAATACGCAGAAACATGCGGTTTCAGTACGTTTGTAGAATACATTATTAGCTACAGAATGTTTGGGGTCGAATAGGCCAATTACTTTTCGAATAAGGCTGCATGTAAACGGCTGTAATTAAACTACACACTAACTGCAAAATTTGCAGTTTTTGTGCAGAAGACGTTACTGCAATGAAACTGCCCACCGACTGCGTAGTGCTGTCCCTACGTGCCAACTACAAGCCGACAGCAAACGGATGTCGATTTAATTGTGTACCTACACTACATTTAAACTGCAATTTTGCGATTGGCGTACAGTACAAATTTTCAATCGCAGTCGAAATAAATGATAATAGGCGTATTTAGAGCCTAACAGAATGGGCTCGTCATTACGTTTCATTGTTGCCATGATTACCGTTTCCCATTCTTTTTGTAGCAAACAGTATTGTAACACCTATCCATACATACATTTGGAGAGTAGTTAAATTAATTGATATGTTTACGAGGCAATAAAAAAAATGCAGTTTAATCGATTTACTAAAAATAGACATGCCAATAGTTAGAAAGTAAAAGGAGCTAGACATCTGACGAGTCTAAGTAGATTTGTGGGTGTTTCAGAATGCAAGAAGGTGTTAGAAAGTAGCATTGCGCAGATTAGTCCATTTCAAAGTACGAAACTGCACATAGCTAATATATGCATACACCTATCAATGATTTTGATTCGTTTTGACGAGAGCAATCGATTAGCAATGATATTTAAATGATGTTTACTCGTATTTCCGAATTTTTTTTGTCATACAACGATGTCATGTGAACTGACCCTTATTAAAATAAGCCTTCCGCAATCTAAGACTAAAAACTCTGAATTATTTTTTCGTAAGTTTTTGTACATTTTTTCGTAAATTATATTTGAAATAATAGTGACAAGTAATTGATAATCTGGCCATGAAGATCGTAATTATATAACAGTTAGCAAGTTCAATGACTAAAATAGATTATTCATGCGTAACAATACAAAAAGTCCATCAACTTGACCCAGATTGGTGTCACACTCTGCTGCAAGGAAGGACCTTGAGATCTAGCGTTTTCTATGAAAGGCAATGAAGTAATTTATGTTCACTAATTAAGAGTGAAAGTTAGTATTAATGTTTTTACATGAAGCGGTAGTTAGTATCTAAAAGTTGTTCTGTTGGATTGTTTTGTTTTTATTGTTACCTTATGAATGATATTGACATGCGTGTCGGATTCGCATTTCCCAAAAAAAAAAACCTCTATTTTATTCAGTTTTATTTAAAAAGAATTGATCGTTGGAAAGAATGGAGGGAGGCCTTTGCCCAGCAGTGGGACAGTACGGGCTGGCTATAATAATATGATATTTAAAAAGAAATTGTGAGAATTGTTCTACAATTTTTTAAGTAACAGAAAATGGATGCACCCACTGATATGTGACGTCACTCTCACTACCATTAGGTTTCGCGTTTACAGAAGAAATGTTCTCCTACGCTCCCATTCTTTCTTTCTCATAGCAGTATTTGAAATGCTAATTGCTGTTTTTAATGTTCTTTTTTTATCTAGTATTTTTTCGCATTAGGTTTTTATTTTAAAATAATAATATCTAAAGTGCTTAGTTAAAAAATGGCTCAGCGTTGTTATGCCAAACATTCAGCTTTTATTATTTTTATTTGGTTAGCCCATTTGTACTTGTCAAACGACTTATCTGTCCATGTAGATATTTATTAAAGTGCACCTAACCTTTCCATCTATATCAATAAATTTTAGCTATGTTACTTCCTACAAGGAAAAATATCTTGTTATTTTGGTTTAAGCGATGCGTCTCTGTGCTCCTCAAGGCTAGTTCTACAATTACGTCTAATATGCAATCGTCATAATGTCATCGACCTCCACCTTTGTCCTATTTGACATAACCTCCGGTTTTGAGACAAAACAGTATGATTCGGTATGAAAACTCCATGAGTTATTGCATGGTGTTTTTTGGGTTGTAGTGTGTAATTTTCTTATATACCTTATTTGTGTACTTCCTATACTACCCAATAGCCACCCGAGGTGTAATAAGCTTTTATGTAGATACTACTACAGAGGGAATGAATGTTGACGTTTCTTGCACCTGAATCTGAAATAGAAATCTTCCGGGCAGGTTATGTCCGTTGACGACCTGCTTCAGGCGAAAAGTGAGGACACCGCAGCGCCTCTCCAGCCACTCCTCAAGCATGGGACTTACCGCCTTTGATTAGGTCTGTCATTTAAAAGCACGGGCTTGAGAATGGCTTGCATACATGAAAACCATTTAGTTTACTTACGTAGTTGTCGTTGGTCGTTGGTCGATGACATTACGACGATTGCATATTAGATATAAATGTAGAACTAGCCTTGAGGAGCACAGATAGGCACCGCTTAAACGAAAATAACAACATATTTTTCCTTGTAGGAAGTAACATAGCTAAAATTTATTGATATGGATGGAAAGGTTAGGTCACAAAATAGATAGGTACAGAAGTCAATCTCATGTATGTACTTCACTTTTCATACCTACGCTCGGCGATCGCGCTAGGGTTAGCGCATGGCGCCGAACTGTCCGAGTGCGATCGGGCGCGGTGATAATTGCCTACCTAATCTGAATTCTAAAAATACAACATGGCCACAAAATCTTCTCTTTCACGGCGCGGGGCCTGTTTTGTGTTACGTTAAAACAAACCATCAAAATACAAGCAAATATCTACTTGCATACCTCTCTGAAGAGCAGTGGTGGCCGAGTGGTAACAGCCCCGACTTACGAGTTGTAGGTCGCGGGTTCAAACCCAGCCAGGCGCATACTTTGTGTAATTTATTTCATCACCACTGCTCTCAAAACGGTGAAGGAAAACATCGTGAGGAAACCGGCATGTCCTAGAACCAAAAATTCGAAGACATGTGACATCCACCAACCCGCTTTGGGCCCGCGTGGTGGATTACGGCCCATTCCCTCTCCTAGAGAGGAGGCCTGAGTCCCAACAGTGGGAACATTATAAGGCCGACTATGCTATGCCATGTCTCTCTGAAACAATTGGTAGCCTAAAAAGGGTCAATTCACTGTTAATGTTGAATTTAAACAGCCGTCCACTGAACAGAAAAAAGCTTTTTTTGTTGGTCCATTTTTCCACAAAAAAGTTAGACGCGTGTCTCAAACGGATAGCACTCGAGCTCGCATTGAGCTGAATTGAGTCGAGATATCGTGTCCGTGAGCGATGTCTATATGTGCGTTACTGGAGCGCGCTTTGTATGTAGATTGACTTCTGTACCTATCTATTTTGTAGTTAGGTGCACTTTAATAAATATCCACATGGAGAGATAAGTCGCTAGGCTACATACGGGATAACCAAATAAAAATAATAAAAGCTGAATGTATAACAACGCTGAGCCACTTTTTAACTAAGCACATTAGATATTAGATTTAGAAAAAAAAAACTAATGCAAAAAAATTCTAGATAAAAAAAGTATTATTCTTTTTAAATTATAATACGTGGGGCATACTGAAAGTTTCTTGATCTGGCCACTTACAATAAAGGAATGAAAACACAATTATAGAATTCGAAAATGGAACTATTTGCGAGAATGTTACTTTTTAATTTGCGAAGCTATCATTTGTTTTTTCATTGTGGCGTCCTTTCGAAGATTGTGTGTCACTATCAAAATGAATTTAACTCGTGAACATTTTCGTTCAATGATTTTTTATGATTTTCGTTGTGGCTTAAGTCAACAAGAGAGATGCCAGAGACTTCAATTGGCATTTGGTGATGAAGCAATATGTCGCAGCTCAGTTTATTCGTGGTTTGGAGAATTTATACGTAGACGTGACCATCACCATGATGAGGTACGTGAAGGAAAATTTACACTGTAAGACAACTTATTGAAACTGACAAAAAAATTACTTGCCAGCAAATTCGTGCTTTGTTATGCATTGGAATGAGCCAAGTGCAAAACATTTTACATATGCATCTGAAGGTTCGCAAGCTTTGCACTCGATGGATACCACATGACTTAATGGAGGACCAGAAACGACTGCATGTCCAGTGGTGCCTCCGAAAGAAAAAACCAATTGGCAGAGTGGGTCTTTCCTTTTGAAAATTTGCCGACGAAAAATATGAAAACTCGAAGTGTTAGTAAATAAAAAACTTTTTACAAAAAAAATACAACCGACTTCAAAGTAAAAAAAAACACTGAAAAGTGCAAAATAATTTTAATTTCGGAAGTCGGTGTTAAATAACGAAGAGACAAAACGATTATAGAAACACCGACTTCTTTTTTTACTTTGAAGACGGTTGTATTTTTTTTGTAAAAAGTTTTTTATTTTACACTTTTTAGTTATGGTACCACCACCAAAAAGTACCCCTCAGCCAAACTTAAATACCTTATAGCCAGAGTGCATCTCAAGACAATTACATTAATAATCTCAAACACGGTTAGGTTACATTAATTTATTACAGAGTTCCGGTGCCTAACTTCAGGCTTCATCATCAGATCAGTTCGATATATTCCCCCTATACTTTCAGTCAGTCATCGACTACACGTATAAACAAAGCAATTTTACTTGTTACGACGGTTTTGCTGTGATCCTATGAGGAGTTCTGTTCCATATCTTCGAAGTTCATGATCACATCATAACAATATTTCTATGGGACCAACTCGGAATCATAAACTTTCAATAAAAAAAAAATTTACAAAATCTGTTCACAATTGACCGAGAAATCGGTGAACATACATAAAAAAATAAAATAAAAAACACACATTCAACCGAACATATAACCTCCTTTTTGAAGTCGGTTAAAAATTGTTGCTTCTTTTTTCGGCAAATCAGGACCTTACACTATAGTATCGCTTGAAGATTAAAGGACAGTGACTGCAGATTGGTACGTCTACACTGGCTTGCCCAGAGTCTTAGAAAAATTTCGCAAAAATTGTCCTCGATGCGATAACACATTCTCACATTCCGCTAAGGTAACCGAAGCCTATTTGAAGGCTTCAAATGAGGAACTGATGACGCATCCACCTTACAGTCCGGACCTCACACCCTGCGACATTTTCCAAAAATTAAAGACAAACTTAGAGCAACACGTTTTACGAGCCCTGAATCAGCTGTGAATGCGTTCCATAAAGCCATTGAAGAGATCCCTAAAGAAAACTGGCCTAAATTCTTTGTACAGTGGTTTCAGCGAATGCAGAAATGCATTAATTGCGGGGGAATATACTTTGAAAAACAATAAATGTATCGTGTCTTTTTTTTTCGGGTGGGAAAATCATCTAATGACATCCCTCGCTCTTGGGCGGGCGGGAGATAGTGTCAGACTTTTACTGACTAAAAACCCACTCCTGTTCCTTCTTTTCCATTTTTCTAGTGCCCCGGCGATCTCTTTCGCATCACCCATGGCCCCAGTAGGCTTCGACCCTGCTGGGCCCCTACGATTGCTGACATCTCCTTGAGGCGCGCGTGGAACACTACGCGCCGCCGATGACTTGGGCTCGGTCCGGACGGTTACCAGACGATCGGATGGCGAGCCACCCATTCATTCGCCGTCCGCAAGCCCGCGCCTACGGTGGCCGGAAATCGGGATCGGAATCCCGACGGCGGTTGGGGCCTGAGGACCGTTGCCTCACGCGATCGGCCGCCTCCTTGCTAGCATTACTGCTTCGCAGAAGGAGGCAACCGCCTGCCACTCCTCCTCGCTCCGGACCATGGCCTGTACTAACCCGGCCATGTCATAAGCCCGGCGCGAGAGATCGCTGCCGCCGATCGCCCCCACGAGGACACGGCGGTGCTCTGCCCAAGCGGGGCACACCTCTACCGTATGCTCCACCGTGTCCTCCGGGCGGTCCACATAATGGTGGCACCCGGGCCTCTCTTCTGCACGAATCCGGTGCAGGAACCTCCCGAACTTACCATGTCCGGTGAGGACCTGCGTCATGCGGTAGGTAAGGATGCCGTGAGGTCTTTCCAGCCACTCCTCAAAGAGGGGACTTATCGCCATAATTATGGCGTGCCCAGCACTGGGTTGGGACAGTCCATTCCACCATGAGATCCCGCCGGAAGTCTTTCCGCCATTTCGCGACTTGGTGCGGCAGCGGAGTTTCGCCCCGGCGTTGCATCTCCATGCGCAGATCGTGCATGCGTGCAAGTTCTTTTGCCTTCAAATCCCACGGTGGTTGGCCAGCAAGGAGGCTCGCTGTTTCGCGGGAAATCGTGCGGTATCCCCGCACCATCCGGATGGCCATGACCCTCTGGCTCACGTTCAGCTTGGCCGCCGGTCGCTTTCGAAGCGACGGCGCCCATACCGGCGACTCATAAAGGGCCATGGACCGAACGATTCCTGCATAGAGCCTCCGGCAGGAGGCGTCTGGACCCCCTAGGTTGGGCAGGAGCCTGCTTGAGGGCAGCCCCAGTACGATCCAGTTTGGGAGCCAGACGTCGGAAATGCTCCTCAAAATTCCATCGGCTGTCGAGGACAAGTCCAAGGTACTTCATCGTCGACTCGACGCCGATGTGAACTCCTCCTACCATATCGTAAGTCTTATATCTCGTAAGTCTCTTATTTATCAAAATCCAGCAACTTTCAGTATGCCTTAAGCTATATACATATAGCTATATATATTTAGCTTATATTATTATAGTTAGCCCGTACTGTCCCACTGCTGGACAAAGGCCTCCCTCCATTCATTCCAATTATCAATTCTTTTTAAATAAAGCTGAAAAAAATAAAGGTTTTAAATGATGACCTATGCTTTTTAGTTTTATATTTCCTTGTCGTCAAACTTTTTTTTATTAGGTACTCGGAGGAGAAACTACTAACTACCGAATACTAGCTATGTTCGCTCCCACTTTAGGGTGGGGCAAAAGACTTGTCAGACTTTTACTGACTGCAACCCACCGTGTCCTTCAGCTGCCCTTTACATTCCAGGGCTGCGGTAACTCTTTCAAACGTTCTTGTAGCCCTTCGACAATAGTTGTGGCTGCAATTGAAGTGCTAAAAAAAAACAACACCGCAAACCACGAATCTTCATCATCTATTTGACTTATCTAAAAGTAATGTCCAATATTCCATCTTCAACTTATTTTCTTTCTACAAATGAACCATATCCAACTGAACTTCGGTTCTTACATAACATTTTTATTAGAACCAAAATTAGAAACCTGTTTTGTATGGGACTTCATATAAACATCAGATCTCTGTAAATCATAACAGGATCTGTTATACTAATCAATATCAAATGCACTTCAGACACTAAACGAACCCTCTTTGAGGCGTGGCTGGAAAGACCTCACGGCGTTCTCACCTTCCGCATGACGCAGGTTCTCACGGGACATGGTCAGTTCGGGAGGTTCCTGCAC
Organism: Mythimna impura; assembly: GCA_905147345.3. Lineage (NCBI taxonomy): Eukaryota > Metazoa > Arthropoda > Insecta > Lepidoptera > Noctuidae > Mythimna > Mythimna impura. Next base: position 13,012,646 of record LR990351.1, read on the forward strand.
CAGATTCGTGTGAAAGAATCGCCCGGGTGTCACCACTGTGTGGACCGCCCGGAGGACACGGTGGAGCATACGGTAGAGGTGTGCCCCGCTTGGGAAGAGCACCGCCGTGTCCTCGTGGGGGCGATCGGCGGCAACGATCTCTAGCACCGGGCCTTGGTACAGGCCGTGGTCCGAAGCGAGAAGAAGTGGCGGGCGGTCGCCTCCTTCTGCGAAGCAGTAATGCTAGCAAAGGAGACGGCTGTACGCGCACGTGCGAGGGAATGGCCCTCACGCCCCAGTCGCCGGGATCCCGATCCTGATTTCCGGCCACCGTAGGCGCAGGCTTGGACGGTGAGCAATGGGTAGGTCGCCGTCCGACCGTTTGGTAACCGTCCGGACCGAACCCAAGTCATCGTTGACGGCCACGCGTGCCTCAAGGAAAAGTCAGCAAACCGTAGGGGCCAACAGGGTCGAAGCTTTCTGAGACCAAAGGTTTGCTTCTGAAAGGAGAACCCGGTCCTGGAATGAAAGGCAACGAAAGAACTTGGAGTGGGTTTTAGTCAGTAAAATTCTGACACGCCCTCCCGCCCCGACCAAGGGCGGGAGATGTCATTGGATGATTGCCAACCTAAAAAAAAAAGACACTAAATGAAAAATTGCAAATGTATTGTTAAAACCTATTCTCAACTGAAGAAGTAACAAACGTACGCAAAAGGATATAACCAAAACCAGGACTACCGGAGAATAAAAAATGGTCGCTAAGGTGGAGAAGGGCACCTAATCTTAGAATTGCAGCTGCACTAATTTTAAATTTAAATTGTTCCTAATATTTATTTTAACCGGTTTATAACAGTACCAACAAAAGTACATTAAGACAATTATGTTATTCAATTAAATTATATCTTAGAACGGTAAAGGTCATGACGGCTAACTATTTATAATTATTAATTAAGTAATGGAAACGTTATTAATACAATGACTACACATAAGAAGACTATTCATGCTAACAAAGTCTATTTGTCTGTCTCATCGTGTGAATGCCTTTACCCGTTTATAAAATTATTCAGATTAAACCGACACTATAAATAATTGCAAATATCAATTGGACCGTGAATATCTATGTTATCGATCCAGTAAATACGATAAATACACAAAGCCTCTTGTTTTGTTCAATGAACCATTTAATCCAGACTCACTTCCAAGGTGTCTAACATACTGATGCAAACAGCATCAAACATAATAAATTACTGCTTATTGACAATTTAATTAATAAACAGTCGTGGAAAATATAGGCATCACGATTATGGAAATAAAGTGTCAATTATAGATACTCACCACAGATGGGTCGCACTTCTTCACTTCCTTGATGCGAACGAAGCCGTAGATAAAAGCCAGAATATATAGTGTAGCACTAACAGAGAACACACCGTATAAGCCAATCTTTCGCACTAATATTCCACTGAGAGCCGCCCCGACCGGCACACCCACTGAGTGAAACAAATTCACTATGCCTATCCGCAACGTCCTTTGTTCCTCTGTTGTTATATCTGCTATGTAACTGAACACTCCCATAAACATTGTGAACCAACCACCCGTCATGGCTGGAAATATAGCTTCCGTCACAGCCGCCACTTCCACTGGTAACTCGTAGAAAAAATAAGTATTTATAATCAAGCCTATACTGGTCAAGAATTCTCCAATGATCGGTAAAAGCATACAAACTTTTCTCTGTCCAACTCTGTCACTGTATGCTCCGAGAAATATTAATATTCCACATGGTAAGAATGATTGTAGTACAGTCTTCCAACCAGTCACTGACGCCACTAATGTTTGTACTGCTTCTTCCTCTGCAGTGTAATTTGCTGTTTCTCTTCGGGTTAAAGCGTCACAAATATGATGATCAAACTGTAGATTTACTCGACAAGCTTTTTCTAAGTAAAGATTTTGTGTTGCTAAAACAGACAAGACTGATGGCATCACATAACAAGCCAAAATAGGTTCTACAGTTATAAGCGAGATCATCCGTTTTAGCTTCTGAAAATGACTTAATCCTTCCCAACTCTCTTCTTCGTCTTTTTCGTTTCTATTGCTCTCATGTTCTTTATCCAATTTAATGTTTGTCATATTGTCGTATTCTTTAGTTTTACTTAAACTATTCTTAATTACATTAGTTCCATTTAAGTCACCACCATTAACATTAAGAGTTTTATCAGCAGTTTTGTTATTCTCCGCATTTTTGCTATCCACAGCCATGACTACGTCACGCGTATCTGAAATGGAAACATGAATTATGAGTTTTTCTTTACGACCGTTGTATTCGATATTCAAATAGGATTTTAATTTTGCAGTTTCTACATTTTACAATTTATGACAATTTACATCTGTATAATTGTGAATATCGCATTTTTCTCATTGGACTCTGTACGTTTGATTGGTAAATGAAGTACCGGACGTGGTAATTGTTCCATGATTGCCAACATGCTTAACGTAATCGTCTCTAACTATGGGACAGACCAATTTTACCTAGCTAACAATAATTTTATCATTCTGTTGAATCCTTTTCATTAGAAATCACGAAGAATAACAATGTAAGTATCTTTTGTCCAGATTGCTTTTGCATAGGTTACTTTATCTATGTTTATAGAAGCAGTTGGTACTTTTGCACACGTTGTAGAGAAAAAGAGTGATACGACACGGATTTTCATATTGATTGAATGGTTAATGTTTAACAATACAATTTAATTTTACGGTTCGCTACAGTTAATTTTGTTACGGAAATAAGTTTTCCGGTAAGCAATTTAGGCTTTAACGCAACGAATTTAGTGTCAATCATTAACAACAAGCACATGATTTAAAATAACATCCTCCTAACAGCTACTCCTGGGATGTAACTATTCAGTACATATTTAAATATTCCAGTTAATTCAAACCGTTTCATCAAAATAGTTTTAACTACTTCTTCTTCTTTTTGATTCGATGGTAAACTCGTCAAACTGTTTGGGCCCAATAGGTGGCTACATTAAAAACAGCATCGGTAGCACTCATCAAATCTTCCAAAGTGCAGGTGTATGGGCACTTGGGGCGTTCTAATATGTGGCTCATGTTTTGAACAGGAGCACCGCATTCACATTGAATTTTTTCAGTTTTAACTACTAAAAAAATATTACATAATACAATACTATAGAACCCGAAGGTAGAAACTAGAAAGTGATGCAATCCTTTCAGGTGCCCTAGAAATCGTAAGTGCTTCTACTGAACGTGGGGTCGTGGTTTTAATCCCAGTCTGGATATATACCTACGTCAATCTACCTGGCACTTAAACATCACTGGTAAATCGTGCTATAGGTATATATAGGTACTCACTCCCACACAAAACAAATGAATAAAATAAGTACTGTCTACCACTCCAGCAAGCAGGCGTGATGTTATATGAAGGAAGAAATTAGAATATTGTAGGTAGTGGTCACGCGACATTATTGGCTCCGACAAGTGAATCGTCGTACGAGCCTCAATTGATATCAATGCCTTTTGATAACAATGAAAACATTTCCCGTATCAGTAAAGAACACAAAAGATTAGAAGACACAGCATTTTAATTACCGAGAACCGACTATTTTTAAATGTTGCATGCCGGTACTAAGTTAGATGTATTTGTAACTGTTGATAGATATATTTAGATATAGAAGAACTACCGCTTAGCAACATTGGTTTCTTCCGGCTTGAAGAATATAGGTGCCGGTGATAATAGAAGCACATGAGTTTGTTCAACTTTGTCCTTGCATGACTGGAACAATGCACAGGGAACATCCTAGGTGGACTTAATCAAAAAACCAGATGTAGCAAAAAGGCAGCGAAACAAAAAAATAGAATATATTAAAATCATGTTTAAAAATAACTATTACGTGTTTCAATTACAGTATTTGAATATGCAGTCACTATATTATTCAAAATTAAATAAACAAAATTATAATAACAAATAGCAGCAATAAGACTATTAGTTTTTCTCAAATATTAAACTTACATTTGTACGTATAATGCAGATTTAACATAATCTATTCCACAAATAGTGCCACTATTCTGTATTAAATTATTATTTTAGGCATTCATCATATATCAGTGTTTATTTATGTAGATGTACTAGTTTTTAAATTCAGTCCTGCTAGTCTATGGCATGATTCTTGTGCACAATACATTACACAATTGTGAATTTAAAGTCTGTGATACATCACTAAATGAATTGGTACTGTAGTTCCGGTACGTCAACAATGGGTATAGGGTTAGCCGCGAGATGTTATTCATTGGTCCTGCAGTACAGAACAGAAATGCATTCAGCCGTTGAATCCATTAAGACTCATAAAAATCCTGACATCTACCGTGTATCTACAAATTTACTTATTTAATGACGGTTTATTTGCTTTTTAACAATGATTAAACCACTGTTGTATTTTTTAGTGAACCGGACAAAAAAACTGAGAGCGCTTCTTGCCTCGTTGCACTTTTCGAATCTATTAATAGATTTTTTTTATTTAGCCAAACCAAAATTAAAATTCCTGAACTGTGGCAAGTACAATGACTTACTATTTTTATGTAAGCATTATTGCTGCTTTACTAAACCTCATTCTCGAAGATATAGGGCAAGACTTGTATTCGGCTCGAAGGACCAAATTTTACACATTGCTTCTTTTAACGATATTCGTTTTTGATTTCTGTAATGTAATTGCGCTATGACTGGCATATGTTGACAAGAGTTTTTGTTGTGTAGTCGACAATACACCGGGGCCGTGACAAAAAGTCGGCAGTGTCATCTCATCGACCTTGTCCTGCTGATTCCGCGTTCAATACAAAGGTTGGCTGGACCACGTTTATTTACAAGTTTCAAGAGGAAAAGTTATTTTAATGTCAGATCGTGTGTTCTGCGAACAATTTATCCAGTATGAATCCGTCGAAGCTAGTTTATTAAAGTGATGAGTTTGGCGGAAGTTAACATTGCTATTCAAAGAATCTTGGACTAATGGTTATTGGGCCATCCCACTCATTTGTAAGGGTACCTACTGTGCCAGATATTTCCATACTATGTCACTCATATTATAAAGGCGAAAGTTTATGAGTGTGTTTGTATGTTTTTTACTTTTTCACGCTCGAACGGCTCAATGGACTTCGATGAAACTTGGTACACGGGTAGACCATGTCACAGTATAGATATATGGAACAGTACGGAAACTACCTACAAATATTCGAAACGGCACACTCACACAAACATACGCATCGACGAGACTCCTAAGCATTTCTCGCGGTCCTGTCAGAAGCGAATGCCGCTTAGGAGTCTCGTCGATGCGTATGTTTGTGTGAGTGAGCCGTTTCGAACATTTGTAGGTAGTTTCCGTACTGTTCCATATATCTATACTGTGACCATGTCCTAGAATAGCACATAGTACTGGAGAACATTTAATCTGGAAGTTTATTTCCTTGGGATAATTTGGCAGAAGTTAGTTATTGAGAGTGTGTCAAACTGTTACTGACTAAAACCACATCTGTGTCCTTCAGTTGCCCTTTGTGTTCTAGAATCGCGGGTTTCCTTGTCAAAAATTCCCCGCGACGCTAGTGGGCATCGGACTCTACGGTTTTGCTGACATCTCTATGAGGCGCGCGTGAAACACTACGCGCTGTCGAAGACTTGGGCTCGGTCCGAACGGTTACGGGAGAGCGGGACAGCGAGCTACCCATTGCTCGTCACCCGCAAGCCCGTGCATACGGTAGCTGGTAGTGGGGGGTCAGGGTCACGATGACTAGGGCGTGAGGATGTTCGTTTTCTCACGCGTGCGGCGGTCTCCTTCGCTAGCGTTACTGCTTCGCAGAAGGAGGCGACTGCCTCCCATTCCCTTCTACTCCGAACATGGCCTAAACCAGAGTCCGGCGCGAAAGGTCACCGCCGCCGATTGCCTCCACGAAGACACGAAGGGGCTCCGCCCAAGTGAGGCATACCTCCATGGTGTCCTTCGGGCGTTTCTTCCACCTGAATCCGGTGCAGGAACCTCCGGAACTTACTATGTCCGGTGAGGGCCTGCGTCATGCGGAAGGTGAGGACGCCGTGACGCCTCTCTAGCCCTCCTTAAACAGGTGGCTTACCACAATGATTAAAAGCAGCTCAAAGACGCTAGTTTCGCTGAAACAATAGTCAGCCAATAAATACCTGTATATAATTATACAATTAAGGCGCACAATTATTAATCTCTGAAAATAAACGTTAACTATCAAAAACCGAAACAGGAACACTTTACCTGGGTCGTAAAATAAGAAAAAACTACCGTTTTATTAAATCGAACACCGTGTGTAATTTTATTAAAAATAGACTCGACTTCAATTGTATTATTTCTTATTCAACCTAGTAACATAAACATAATAATTATACAAAATATGTGGCGTTACATTCTTAAACGTCATTACGTCTGTAAGATGGAATCCCCGTTGATTTTAATGTATAAGGAAGTGTTAAAAAAAACTCAATGCTGTTTGCAAAAAAACATCAATAACTTAAAGCAAAACAAACTGACATACGTAGGTAGGTAACACAGTGGGGATGATTTTTTTATAACAATAATATAAAGTAATATTTATATTTTTTATATTTTTAAATGTTTTTTTTATTTTTTATTGAAATATTTAAAAATATAATTTATATGTATCTATACAAATAAACGAAATATAAAGTAAAAACAACATACAGTAACTTGCCTACTAAGCTATGTTGAATCCTTTCAAAGACTTTTAAAACTGCTCAACAACAAGACAAGGATGAAATAACTGAAATATTGAGATTTATGACAGAAATAACAAAATATTATATCATAAACTGAGTAATAAATTGCCTCAAATTTTTTGCTTTAAATCTTTAGTGAACATAAAATTAATTCGAATACGATACATTTATTTAAATTTAAAAATGTTCTCTTGTAAAGGTCGATTTACATCAGACGAGCGAATGCTCATTCTATCCCCATTATATCAAATTCTCTTAGTGTAAACAGGCGTAGAGCATTCTTTCGTTGTTCTTAGTGCGTTCGCAAAGATTCTATGGAATATTCTAAGAATACTCGCTCGCTCGATGTAAACGGCGCTAGAGCGCGCGAACAGTTGCTTAGAGCGTTCTTGCGTGTTCGGACGTGCTCGCGCCTCTGAGCGGTCTCTTCAAAGCGTTCTTGTGTTCTAGCGATTGTATGTAACATATCTTATCGATTAAATTATGGATTGGTCTCAAGAAAAGATAGATCAGAGAGAGTAAATGATCAAAATCCTCTGGCGCCAATCTACAAAAGTTTAGGAATTGACCACTTTCTTCTTGTTTTTGCATATCCGTCATTGTTTCACCTACGTTATCCACTGTCCTTCGTTGCATTAAATTTGTAAACCACCAACGTCTCTTCCTTCTTTTATTTTTGAGTTTTTGCGACAAATTAATAAATGCAGCACTTGCAATTATGATATCGCTGTCAGAGTCAGACATAGCGAAGCACTACCAATACCAACCACAGAATTGACACGAACGAGCAAAGAATATTCGTTCAGATGATCTAGTTATCGTTTACACTACTTAAGAGATTACGAAAGAATGTTCATGTTCTAAGCTCTAGCTCTTTGTTCGTTTGATGTAAACGCTGAATACGAGTTTTCGTTTACACTAAAAGATCACGAACGAATGCTCTTGTTCTAGCTCTAGCTCTGTGTTCGTTTGATGTAAATCGACCTTAAAATCATGCTTTTTGAATTAAATGTCATCACTGTCGCAAATGAGCAAATAAACATGTAGTTGCGGTCGATACTTCTAAGACAGTTCCTCCGCTAGGGCTGCGCGGATATTTGAAAGAGATACCGTGGCCCTAGAACGAGAAGGATAAATATAGGAATTTACGTGGGGTTTAGTCAGTAAATGTATTACACGCATTCGTCCATCCCAAAGCAGAAGAAATCATTCGATAATTTCGCACATCAAAAAACATATTGTAGTATCCACCCCAGGCCAGGATAATTATGTACCAGACTCGATATTTTTCCGTACTTGATTGTTTTTCTTTACTTATACCTAAACAAATTATTACTGAAAATAACAAAATTACACCTAACGTTATTACAACGGTGTCTGAAGGCGGTAATTTGTTTGTTTTCAGCTGAAGTCTGTACGACTTTGTTTTCAAAATATCATCACAAGTCATCGTCATAATTTTGAATGTCATACACAACTTCTGGGTTCAGAAGAATGTTAATTAATATTATTATTCAACTAAACATAAAAAGCAGTCCTATCAAGATCGGAGATTTTACACTCGAAGTTGTGGTCGAGTTGACCACAACTACGACGACCACGTGGTCGAGTTGACGTTTACCTGGGAGAGATGATGACTTGTGATGATGGGTAGCTCTAATTTCGAGAAGGAGGTCAACCGTCGAATCCGACACCGCTGGGTAGCGTTCGGGAAGTTGTGCGGTATATTTTCGTCCGTGGAGAGCAGTGGTGGCCGAGTGGTAACGGCCCCGACTTATAAGTTGTAGGTCGCGGGTTCAAACCCAGCCAGGCGCATTACTATGTGAAATTTATTTCATCACCACTGCTCTCAAAACGGTGAAGAAAAACATCGTGGAGACCGTCATGTCCTTAAACCAAAAATTCGAAGACATCTGTGACATTCACTAATCCGCACTGGGCCTGCGTGGTGGATTACAGCCCATTCCCTCTCCCAAAAAGAGGAGACCTGAGTCCCAGTAGTGGGAACTTTAAAAAGGCTGATTATGCTATGATTATGCCATATTTTCGTCCAACATACCACAGTGTTTCAAGACGAAAGTCTATGACCAGTGCGTGTTGCCAGTTATGATATATGGATCTGAAAAGTGGTCGCTCACGAGTGTCCTTATCAGAAGTCACCCAAACGGATAGGGAAAGTGCTATGCTCGGAGCTTCCTTGCGTGATCGCATCAGGAATGAAGATTTCCGCAGGTGAACCAAGGTTACCGACATAGCCAAAAATAATCGCTGATCTTAAGTGGCAGTGGGCAAGCGATGTCTAACGCGGATCACGATGGCGACGACGACGGCAATGCTCCAGAGGTGACCGAGGTAGAGATGAGTGTGGCGGTACGAAGGCTGAGTGCCAAGAATACCGCCCCAGGACCCGACGGCTTGCCTGGTAAAGCCTGGGTCCTGGCCATGGAGGCTCTCGGGTCTCGATTAAGAAGGCTCTTCAGCGCATGCATTGGCCCATTGTGCTGCTCGACGAGGTGGGCAAGCTCTTTGAAAGAGTAATTGCAGACCGCCTCGTCGCGCACCTAACACGGGTGGGGCCAGATCTGGCGGACGGCCAGTTCGGCTTTTGCAGGAGGCGCTCTACGGTGGACGCCATCATGCGCATGCGAGCTCTCACGACGGGGGATGCGGTGTCCCAGGGCAGGTGTGTCGTGGCGGTGTCATTGGACATCGCCAACGCCTTTAATTCCCTGCCCTGGAGTAGCATTAGGAGGGCACTCCGGTATCACCGGGTGCCCGACTACCTCTGTCGTGTGATCGAGGCCTACCTGTCGGACAGGTACATCATCTACCCTGGTCACCAGGGAGAGTGGAAACGGCGAGAGATGTCGTGCGGTGTTCCGCAGGGATCGGTACTAGGACCGCCCTTGTGGAACATCGGCTACGACTACGTGCTGCGCGGCGACCTCCCTGACGGGGTCAGCGTGGTCTGTTACGCAGACGACACGCTGGTCCTGGCGCAGGGAGAGTCGTACCAGGCGGCGGTCGAATTAGCGACACGCGGGGTTGCGATAGTCGTTGATAGGATCCAGCAGTTGGGACTCGAGGTGGCGCTGCAAAAGTCCGAGGCCATGTGTTTTCACGGCCCTCGGAGCGCGCCGCCTCGGCGCTCCCAATTAACGGTAGGAGGAGTTCACATCGGCGTCGGGTCGACGATGAAGTACCTGGGACTCGTCCTCGACAGCCGGTGGAATTTCGAGGAGCACTTCCGACGTCTGGCTCCCAAACTGAATCGGACTGGGGCTGCCCTCAAGCGGCTCCTGCCCAACCTTGGGGGTCCAGACGCTTCCTGCCGGAGGCTCTACGCTGGCATCGTACAGTCCATGGCCCTTTATGGGGCGCCGGTGTGGGCGCCGTCACTGCGAAAGCGACCGGCGGCCCAGATGAACGCGTGCCAGAGGGTCATGGCCATACGGATGGTGCGGGGATACCGCACGGTTTCCCGCGAAGCGGCGAGCCTCCTTGCTGGCCAGCCACCATGGGACCTGGTGGCAACAGGCCTTGCACGCATGCACGATCTGCGCGTGGAGATGCAACGCCGGGGCGAAACTCCGCTGCCACGACAAGTCGCGGCATGGCGGACAGAGCTCCGGCGGGGTCTCATGGTGGAATGGCGACAGCGACTATCGCAACCCAGTGCTGGGCACGCCATAATTATGGCGGTAAGTCCCCTCTTTGAGGAGTGGCTGGAAAGGCAACACGGCGTCCTTACCTTCCGCATGACGCAGGTCCTCACCGGACATGGTAAGTTCGGGAGGTTCCTGCACCGGATTCGTGCGGAAGAAACGCCCGGGTGTCACCATTGTGTGGACCACCCGGAGGACACGGTGGAGCACACGGTGGAGGTGTGTCCCGCTTGGGCAGAGCAACGCCGTGTCCTCGTGGGGGCTATCGGTGGCGGCGATCTCTCGCGCCGGGCCTTGGTACAGGCCATGGTCCGGAGCGAGGAGGAGTGGCAGGCGGTCGCCTCCTTCTGCGAAGCAGTAATGCTAGCAAAGGAGGCGGCCGATCGCGTGAGGCAACGGTCCTCACGCCCCAATCGCCGCCGGGATTCCGATCCCGATTTCCGGCCATCGTAGGCGCGGGCTTGCGGACGGCGAGCAATGGGTGGCTCGCCTTCCGACCGTCCGGTAACCGTCCTGACCGAGCCCAAGTCGTCGACGGCGCGTGCTGTTCCACGCGTGCCTCAAGGAGATGTCAGCAACTGTAGGGGCCTAGCAGGGTCGAAGCCTACTGGGGCCAAGGGTCTGATTCTGAAAGGAAGACTCGGCCCTGGTACGAAAGGCAATGAAGGAACAGGAGTGGGTTTTTAGTCAGTAAAAGTCTGACACTATCTCCCGCCCCGCCCAAGGGCGGGGGATGTCATAAGATGATTTTCCCACCGAAAAAAAAAAAAAAAAAAATTGGCAGTGGGCAGGTCACATTGCTTGCAGAACAGATAGTCGTGGGGCCAAAAGGTTTTGGAGTGGCGACCCCGTATCGGAAGACGCAGTTTTGGAAGGCCTTCCACAAGGTGGACCAATGACCTGATGTGGGTCGCGAGAATCCGATGGATACAGTGTCCAGCCCCCTTAGTCAAGTTACAATCGTTTCGTTCGCGCCGAACGCCTCGAGTAGGCCACGCCTCCGATTCCTTTATTCTGACCACGTGACTGAGCGTTGAGATGACGTCAGAACAAAGGAATCGGAGGCGTGGCCTACTCGAGGCGTTCGGCGCGAACGATACGATTGTAACTTGGCTAGGGGGGCAGCAGTGGACGTCTTTCGGCTGAAATTATGATAATGAAAAAAATCTGTATATTCTTTGCACCTGATTGGACTTGTATTACAGATTTTATTTAATACACTATCTTACCAATTATTGAAAAAAAAAAAAATATGGTAGGAATTTATCAAACTCTATTTTAGCTTGAAAAATTAGGCTGCGGATTGTTTGAAATAGTTACCACGGCCCTGAAAGCAAAGGGTAACTGAAAGAACACAGGCGAGTTTTAGTCAGTAAAGGTCTGACAGTCCCTCTCGCTCCACGAATAATTTATGTTATTTTCGTAAAATGATTGATATTATGTGGTGGAAAACTTGTGCCTAAAATAATAAATGACGTATGGAGCGATATTTTAGGTTAAGCAACCCATGCCAAGGTTGGGCTTTGGATGGGTGAGCATCTTAACATGCTAAGTTTCCTCCGTAATTTGTAAAGCACGTTAAGCTGTTAGTAACAACAGTCATTTGAACTACTTTGTGAGTTGTTGCGGATAGTCAGAAGGCAGAAAATCTAAAACCAATCTTGCCAAGGATCTTGCCTGGAAGTTGGATAACCTATCGCTTTATATAAAATACTGGTATCTAGGTGCATCCGGTTATACTGGGACCCAACCCCAGCCTTTTACGACAAATTCACCTTAAATTGATATCTTAATAGCAGCTTGTAGTTGTACTAAACATAATTGACCCAATAAAAACAAAGAATTAACTAATTCATTGTGAATCGTATTATTATCAATTACCATCTGTTTTTTTGCTCTTTGAACTCAAGGTACTTAATGTACGCAGACGTATTTTGAGGAAATAAAAATATATAAAAGGTATTCTGTTATAATAGTTTAATCATGGAAACTGTGGTTTTCCCACTTGCTAACATGTTAAAATTTACTGAATTCGTTTGAAAACTAATTAGCTACTGAATGCTTGTAATTTTTGCGAACGCATCGTTAAAAGTATAATGAGATTTTGACGCTATTCAATGGTAATTCTTTGATTAAAAAACTATAAAAAAAAAAACAGAAGGTAATAAAAGTCACTGAAAATGCACTTTGGGACCGGCAGTTAATTTTACAACATGTTTTTTGATTCAACGTATAATTTTTGGCTTTTCCGACTTGCACTTGGCTGGTTTTTTTTTTTCGCAAAAAAAACCAGTCAGTTGCAAGTCGGAATCACGCACGAAGGGTTCCGTACCGTCCACGTCCGTAGCAAAATCGACAAAAAAATTACGTTTGTCGTATGGAAGGCCCACTTAAATATTTATTTCATTCTGTTTTTAGTATTTGTTGTTATAGCGACAACAGAAATACATCATCTATGAAAATTTCAACTGTCTAGTTATCACGGTTCATAAGATACAGGTGACAGGCAGACGGACAGCGGAGTGATAACAATAGGGTCCAGTTTTTACCGTTTGGGTACGGAACCCTAAAAAAGGAGGTAAAGAGTATATCAATCAATCATGCCTTACTCGTGTTTGCAAAACTATCAAGTATTACTCAATAAGTAATTAACCTAGTAGGTAAGCTAAAAAATTTACGAACAAAAAAATAAACAACTGACAAACAAAACAACACAATCCTTTTGTTGACAGCTGTTTTTGTCAAGCAAATAAATACAATAACGATAAAGGCGTCAAATACCAAGCCTAACACAGTCTAGTAATTGTTATCTTTTAGTCGATTTCCGCGGAAAATCAATTAAAAGCAATACAGGGTTACAATGATGTTTTCGCTACGAATTCCGTTGAAATAAGGCACCATCGAGTAGGTTGTTTTCCTTTTGTAAGTTGATAGAAAAAAGTATACTTGATGATTTACGAAACTGGCGACAGTGGCAATAAAAATGAAAGGGAATCGTTTGTCGTGCTATGTAGACATGGGAGGACGAATTGCATGTGACTCAGAGTTACGGTGGAGGTGTGTTCCGGTTGGGTGGAGCAACGCCGTGTTCTCATGGAGGCGATCAGTACCGGCAACTTCTCGCGCAGGGCTCTTCTTCAGGCCATGGCCCGGAGTGAGGGAGAATGGCAGGCGGTCGCATCCTTCTGCAAAGCAGTCCGTGAAGGAGACGGCCGCACACGTGAGGGAATGGACATACTCACGCCCCAGACGCCTCGACCTCGACCCCGACTACCTGCCACGGCAGGTGCGGGCTTGCGGATGACGAGCGAGTTACCCGGCCGGTATCTCGCTGTCCAGCCGTCCGGTAATCGTCCGGACCGAGCCCAAGTCGTCGACAGCGCGTAGTGTTCCACGCGCTCCTTAAAGAGATGTCAACAGGGCTGATGCCCGCTAGCAATCAGGACATTACACTACAGTATCACTTGAAGATCAAAGGACAGTGACTGCAGATAGGTACGTCGACACTTGCTTGCCCAGAGTTAGAAAAAGTTCGCGAAAATTGTCCTTGAAGCAATGTACCCCTCCACCACGATAACGCATCCTCACATTCCGCTAAGGTAACAGAAGCCTATTTGAAGGCTTCAGATTTGGAACTGATGACGCATCCGCTTTACAGCCTGGACCTTGCACCCTACGAATTATATTTGTTTCCAAAAATTAAGAACAAACTTAGAGGCACACGTTTTACGAACCCTGAATCAGCTGTGAATGCGTTCCATAAAGCCATTGAAGAGGCCCCTAAAGAAGACTGATCCAACTGCTTTGTACAGTGGTTTCAGCGAATGCAAAAATGTATTAATTGCGAGGGAATATACTTTGAAAAGCAATAAATGTATCGTAAGTCTTATTAGTCTTATTTATCAGAATCCAGAAACTTTCAGTATGCCCTAAGTATGTCAGTATACTAAATAAACTGAGAACTAATAAAAAAATCGGTCAGGAGGATTATTTTTGATTATCTATATTATAGATAAACAAAAATAATCCTCCTGGCCGAATTTCGATCACGATGGCCAATCTCAATAGAAATTAGTCAAGTAGGTACGCAGGAGATAAAAAAACACAGGTGCACTCTCAGTTCCTTTAGTCTCATAGTCCGATGGGATGGCAATCCCACACGACAAGAGAGAGATTAAGCGCAGGACCAACGATTTTACATGATTTCTAAGGTACGAGGGTATCTCACTACTAACAACCAAACTTCGGACAACTACAGTGTAATTCCTAATGGAAGAACGTAGTAGCACTTTTTGCCCTACCTGCCCCCCTAGCCAAGTTACAATCGTTTCGTTCGCGCCGTACGCCTCGAGTAGGCCACGCCTCCAATTCCTTTGTTCTGACCACGTGACTGAGCGTTGAGATGACGTCAGAACAAAGAAATCGGAGGCGTGGCCTACTCGAGGCGTTCGGCGCGAACGATACGATTGTAACTTGGCTAGGGGGGCTGGGAATCGAACCCGGAACTCTACGCTTAGCAGTCGCGCTTGCAATCACGAACCCAACGAGGCAATTAAACTTAACTTATATAGATGATTATAAAAACAGGATTTTATTCTATTGCTAAGAATAGACGTAAATATTGTTACGTCTTGTTACAATTACTTGTGCGTACGTAGTTGGCGCCATGATTTTGCAATTATTACTCCTCTTCTTTGCAATTCCCGCCTGCCAAGTAAAATTTGATTTGTAATTGAATTAAACTAATTATTTTTGACATTATTTTTTTTTAGCTTTACATAATTATAGAAAATCTCAAAAAATGGCACGATATTACACTATTATTATTACTAAGGTGGAAAAAAATTCACGGACGATTGTTTAATGTAAAATATGTTTCTTTTTTTTAATAATATAAATTAGTGCTTGACAGCGGTCCCACCTGATGGTAAGAAGTGATGCAATCGTTGATGGTGAAAAGCACTAGTTTATTAAGAGCCTATTCACGTTATGTATGTCTTACTACGATAACTTTCTGATAATTAATGTAATTAAACTTTTACCGTTTTATTAAACTATAAATAAAAAAAAACTTCATATAATAATAATATGATAATTCTTGTCCCAACCTTGTTTCAAGTATTATGCGGGGCACAGTCGGTAGAGATTCGATACAGTTATGATATAATAACTATTTTTTTTAATGTTCAAAATCGCAGTACCTATATAAGCCTTTACTGGCTTATATATGGCTAGTAAGTTCGGATAAATTAAATTACAAATAGGTTAGGTGGTAAGTGAACTTGTAAGTTTTACATTTTAAAGGTAGGTATTATAAATAAGTATGACTAAACTAATTAATTCAGTTGCAACTATTTTGTCAAACTAAATAAACACACACTTGTTGACCGTGTCAGAAATACAATAATTTATTGACGTACTTTTTATGAAAATAAATAAGTACATTGTGTTATTCTTATTATGAGTACCAATGCAAATAGAAATAAGATATTACGATAACTACAAAAATAAAATACTTACTAGAGAATTAACTACACTGTCTGATTTTATATCACGAACCTAATTGTTTCCAGGCATTAGGTCTCAATCAAAATACGATTTGTGTAAAAATAAGAACAAAATAATTATCATATTCTTCTGTTATTACGTACATTTTGTCGAGGACATAAATGTATTGAAATTTTTTTTATAGCTCATTCTTGCATAATTTGCATATCTTCGGATCTCTAGACGTACGGTGGGCGTTGCATCACCTGTACATTGTGGACCTCCCGTATACTCAAAACGTTTTGAAAATACATTCATGATACGTGCAGCTAAGGAATGGAATTCCCTACTGGAGTCTGTGTTCCCTGATAGCTACAACTTAGGGGCCTTCAAGCCAAGAGTACAGAGTTATAGGTTACTTCTAGGCAAGCGTGCTTCATCGTCGACCACATCATTTATGTCAGCCCCCCTAGCCAAGTTACAATCGTTTCGTTCAGCGCGAACGCCTCGAGTAGGCCACGCCTCCGATTCCTTTGACGTCATCTCAACGCTCAGTCACGTGGTCAGAACAAAGGATTCGGAGGCGTGGCCTACTCGAGGCGTTCGCGCCGAACGATACCATTGTAACTTGGCTAGGGGGGCAGGTGAGACAATAGTAAAACGCGAGCCGATCAAAAACCAAACATTTAAAAAATCTTATCTTTAATAATGTTTTTGTATAAAAAAAAATACGTCAGTATTAAAAATAAAAAACTTTTTACAAAAAAAAAATAACCGACTTCACTAAAAAACACTAAAAGGATCAAAATAACTTTAATTTCGGAAGTTGGTGTTTCTCGGTATTATTTGTATCTTATTTAACACCGACTTCCGAAATTAAAGTTATTTTGATCCTTTTAGTGTTTTTTAGTGAAGTCGGTTATTTTTTTTTTGTAAAAAGTTTTTTATTTCACACTTTTTAGTTGCGATACACTTATAAGCAGAGTGCCTATTTCTCATGATAATTCCATTTAACTCAAACACTGCTAGGTTACATTGTTTTATTATGAAGTTCCTGGTCTTCTTCGTCAGTTCCACTTCATCAAATGTTACTTTTTGACTGTAAATGCTTAAGTTCTCGATAAAAATACATAAATCACTATATGATTGCCTATAATATTTGAGGAGTTCCCTCGATTTCGCCAAGATTCCATCATCAGATCCCGATTTGGTGACTATGGGACCATTTGGAAAGTATACCCTTTCCAACAAAAAAAGAATTTTTCAAATCGGTTGGCAAGCGACGAAGTTATCCGCGAACAAACATAAAAAAAAAAAATACAAACATCCGAATTGAGAACCTCCTCCTTTTTTAGAAGTCGGTTAAAAAACAATGTTTCATAAAGAAAATTATCTTAAAAGGTCTTTTGACCGCTTCATGCAACGGTCATTGAGTAGCGTTTTCAGGCTAATATTATGACGAACACTTTACTACAATAGATAAACATAAAAGAATAGCACATCATCCGGGAGGCAATTATTCTGTACAGCAATTACTTGATGGTATGTTAAGTTGGGCAACAATAGAATGACAGAACCCGCAAGGTCGCCACCATTAGTGAAGATACAATCAGAGCCTACTCTTAATACTGCATTTAAAGCTCCGTTGGTACTTAATGTTAGTATTGTTCTTTAAGACACGCGTAAGGAATACGCCAATGTGTATGTATAACAGGCAATAAGATAGATAGATAGATAGATAGATATATTCTTTATTGTACACCAAAAATACAAATTACATTAGGAACTTAAAATTAATAAGGTGTCACAATGGGCGGTCTTATCGCTAAAAGCGATTTTTTACAGACAACCTTTGGATGGATTTGACAGAGAAGGAGAAAAAAGATACGCAGGTAGTTCGTGGTGTACTATTACAACAACAACAACAACAACAAGATGGGTTACGGGATTATTTAAAAAAGTTATCGCGGCCCAAAGGGCAACTAGAGGAACACTGCTGAGTTTTAGTAAAATAATGGATATTTCTTGGCACATTACATGACCATAGCCATAGGGCTGGTTCGTTCTTTGCACAAAGAATTAGCATTGCTATATTTTAAATGGGAAGTCGGTAAATAAACTCGATTATTTACAAATAAAATATATAATCCTGGTACACAAATCAATGAAGACCTCAAATTTAACGATTTATTTTCCGTGATTTACACGAGACAATAAATTATGAATTTATTAAATTATGAATTCTATTATATTATTATATTTATTATTATTTATATATTCTAGTCAAGTTACTATAAAACAATAATAATTTTATTTTTAAGACTACATGGGTCCAATGGTTAGTATAAAAACTTATCAACTAAAGGGTTGTTAAAAACTTAAACTAATGCTGCACTAGCAATTGCAACCAGTACTTGATCACTGGCGTATCATGCTTATCGGCTAAGGTTTGAAGAATGCCATTGGAGCTGGTCCTAGATCCGCTTAGCAACGAGGCAGCCTTCTTTCTCACTATAGCGTGGAAATCATCAACACGCGCTAAAGCGAACATGCCCGATGCATTGCAGTATTTGGGCAGCCCCACCCTGAAACCATTATTATATTGGATCCGCAGGGCATCTAGAGCCTTCCGCGTTTAGTTAACCCACAGACAGCCCGTGTAGAATGATTGGCAAAAAGCTTTAAATAAAGTACTATGTAAACGGGTTAGAAAAAGTTGAGGCTGGTCGCGGATGTAAGGTATCTTTAATATTGATGCTACCATGCTACCAAGTTTTAGTAAAAATCTCGGGTACCGTGTTTGTTATCGAACTCCTCTAAAACGGCTTGACCGATTTTTATGAAATGTTTTGTGTATATTTGTTCGGTCTGAGAATAAGTCTTAGGCTATTTTTTATACCTATAGATGACAAGCCTACTTGATCACTACCACTACCATTACTACTATTTATTTACTTGATTTTTTGTTCGAGTGATCTCGGGCAAAGCCACTATTATATCCCACCAATTGTCATAACGAAACGGTCATAAAGAAGGGCTGATTAAACTTGCATCATTTGACTTACACCATATTTACAAAAAAAAAACAGTTTAAGAATCTTCTTTTGTTTTCAAAAGCTTTTGTAAAAGTTACGTTGTAAGGCAGTGGTCCGACCGCCGGCAAGAAAACGACTAACTATCAGCGATTTTCTCTCTTAAGAAACGCACAATAAATATACATTCCGTGTAATTGTTTATATTGGTAATACTAACGGTGAAATGCAAAAAAAAATCTTCAAAAATTATACATGTCACCTATAAGTTAGTAATCTTACTCTTTGAAAAGTGGTTGGATAAGCGCCACGGCGTCCTAACTTCCCGCCTGACATAGTTCCTCACCGAACATAGCCAGTTCGAGAGGTTACTGTTTCGGATTTAAGCGAAAGAAACACCCGGGTGTTACTATTGTGCGGATCACCCGGAAGACTCCGTGGAGCATACAGTGGAAGTCTGCCCCGCTTAAACGGAGCACTACCGCGTCCTCGTGGAGGTGATAGGCGGCGCATTACTCCTTCTGCGGAGGAGTAATGCGAGCGAATGAGACGGCTGCAAATGTTAGGGAACAAACTTCCGCACACCCCAGCCTCCGCCACAAGAGACGCGCAGGGCGATTTCCGGCCACCGTAGGCGCGGGTTCACGGACGACGAGCAATGAATAGCTCGCCATCTGGCCTTCCGATAAGGACCAAGTCCGAGTCGACGGCGCATAGTATTCTATGCATCATTCAAAGAGATGTCAACAAGACCAAATGGGCCCAGTAGGACCGATGCCCACTAAGGCTGCGGGAACCTTTGAAAGAGTTACCGTGGCCCTGGAATGCAAAAGGTATTTGATAGACACCTGTAAGTAATCTCACTCTTTGAAGAGCGGTTGGATAGGCGCCACGGCGTTCTAACTTTCCGCCTGACGTAGCTCCTCACCGATCATAGCCAGTTCGAGAGGTTACTGTTTCGGATTTAAGCGGAAGAAACACCCGGGTGATACCATTGTGCGGATCATCCGAAAGACACCGTGAAGCATACAGTGGAAGTCAGAAGTCAGACTCAGACAGACAGAGCTTACAGCGGGAATGGTAACTTGATGAATTCCCACTTAAAAAAAAAGGTGTGTAAACGCAATGATGGGTGTTACAAACGTTCGACCTAAATCATTACAACAACATAAGTATCTTATTAAACTCGTCTCGCTCTGCCGACTTGTGTCATTTGCAAAATTCTTTGACATCAATGATAATTACTTCAGGTGTTTGTTTGGGCTCCCATGACGGAATCTGATTGTTCAGGTAATTCATGACTGTATATTTTGGTAATAGATGTCCACAATATAAAGCAAAGATGAGATAATCGCGTCATAAACGGCGATAGGACGTCGTCAGACTAATTGTCTGTACATCATAAACTGTTATAAAATGCTTCAAAACAATTAGTAATCTGTGTTGAAGGCTAGACGAGCGGATTTCCGATTTTCTGGTTGAATTAGGTATTTGAACAAATATCCTATCGTTTTATGAAACATAATTCAATCAATCAAAGAAACTTTTGAGTTCTAAAAATGTCAATCAGGCAAATAAGTGAAGCTAAATTGCACGTTCCACAACGCAAATCTCTATGGAAAAGAACGTGCAAGACACTCCATGGACACTCTTTTAAACCAAGTTAATATCTTGGTTACATATTTCTCATCGCTTCTATTATGTGAGCACAATGTAAATAAATAAAAAAAAAGTAATAAAAAATAGACATTGAAATGAGCTACTGGCAGTTAAGAGATGCCCAGTCTCAAATGACGGCACCCATTCACGAGCATGACGCAAATGCTATTTATTCTAAAGATAAAAAAGTAATAAATGATTACGAGCTCCAATAAAATAAAAAGTAAAAACCATGTCGATATATAAAAATATTTTTTTTAAATGCAACAAAAGTGGCTGTGGCGGCACCACATTTACCGAATAGGCATTTAGCCAAGCATTGTTAAGGATATAATCTTCCAATTTATAATATTATGCTTGTCTATCTCTTATGCTGCTTATGCTTATCTATCTTCTACACACCGGGTTTAATGCATGTTTTAAAATTTGTCTGATTTAGATGAAAAATTTCAAGAGATATTTTATATTTACGAAAGGCTCTTCAATTGAAAACATAGGGTATACATGTAGCGTAATGAGGTTAATCCAACCCAAAATTATCGATGCATTAACACATTATTTGCCAAAAACTTTAACATTAAGGTATTCACAAAATGTAGGCATAACATGCGATCATTTCTTGTAAAGGAAATATAAAATTATAGATGGCTTATTTTATCTTTCCCTAACTTTATTTATAAATACTAGAGAATAATATGTATTGACACAAAGTAACGCGCCTGACTGGGTTTGAACTCATGACCTACAACTCGTAAGTCGGGACCGTTACCACTCGGCCACCACTGCTCATTTTATCCTTTATAGATGTTGGTTACTGCGGACGCGAATTCGAAAACAGATAAAAAGTAGATCCTTGGAGTTTAAGCTTCCTTCCTACCAAATTTCATCAAAATTGGTTCATTAGTGAAAGCGTAACAGACAGACAGATAGAATTACTTTCACATTTATGATATTAGTACGGATAGTATGGAAGTAAGGATATTGTTACTCTTTCCCAAAGACCAGACAAAAACATAGATATACAAAACGGTATATAATATGACGCAGTCTCGATTTTCATAAGCTTCACTAGAAAGTCGTGAACCGAGGAAAGGTTAGAAGAATATATAGAAAATGAAATTTTGTGAAAGTCTATTTCAAAGTTGCGAGAACGCACTTCTTGCAGAAAGTAAAAACTAAGGAATCTTTGCCGTAGACTTTGAGAATTTCCAAATGTACGGATGTATAAAAATTATGGCCTTTATTAATTTTACTAAAAAAATTAGATTAGTAGAACTTTTTTTTTCATGCTATATCATATTTAAAAATGATGATCACATAAATGGGGATGGATGAATAGACAGAGTCAATAAATAAAAGGGTGGACTGTGTGAAGAAAGATATAAAAGAAAAAAATATTAATGATAGCGTGAAGATTAATAGGGAAGAATGAGAAAAAATATGTTACGCCAACCCCAGGTAACATGAAACAAGGGCAGGAAAATGATAATCGAAAACCTGATTTTGACAGGTTTACACAGATACAAATTACTTTCGGCTTCTACGAACAAGAAACGTCACAGCACTTTCACTGCGCCTTTACCCGGTACTTACAGGACAATAACAAACCTACCTACGACTTGTAACAATGTGACAATATTGTTAAATAATTGCTTTTATTGTAAAGAACTTTGGTGTAAGGTTTTGTGATAGTAACTAAATAGTGAACGGCGACAATGTATTTTTAACTTAGTTCGCGAAACTGGCCGTGACCATGACAGTGCGAATAGTAGCTATGAGATAGGAAACTTTAATGTTGAAGTAATTTGGTTTATAGTATGATATAACGATAAGATAACCTAACTGTCTAGCACCATCCTAATTATTTTTAGGCGTTAGGTAAAACCAAAGACTAAATTTATGATAAAATCAATACCAAAAAGGAAAACAGCTATTTTCTGTTCTGTAGAGTTATGCATGAAAGAGTGAACTGCAGATTTTTTTTATTAAGAGATCTTTTTTAAATCAAATAAATTTAATAAGAAAATTAATAAAAGAGAAAAAAAATAGAAGATATTAGAATTTAAATATAAGAGATTGTAAGAGGAGACCCAGTGCTAAAAAAAACATTGAAATATGATAAATAAAAATCAGATTGTATTAAACTTAGATACCCGCCCCAGCTTCACAGTGATGTCACAAATCATTTAAATTCACATCTTTGCTCTAATAGAATATGCATGTATCATACACTTAAACCTTCCTCATCAATCATTCTGTCTATTGATAAAAACAGCGTGAATATCAGTTCATTATTGTGTGAGTTTATCGCAAACAGACAGACAGACGTGGTTGGGGACAACCTATACTAATATTATAAAGAGGTAAATTTTGTTTTTTTTTTATTTTTTTTGTTTTTTTTTTGTTTGTAGGAGGTAATCTCTGAAAGTACTGGTCCAATTGCTAAAATTTTTCACCGATAGAAAGCTGCGTTATTCCTGAGTGACATAGGCTATATTTTATGTACGCGGGCGAAGCTGCGAGTAAGAGATAGTGTTTTATAGTATTTAAGGACTAGCTTTTGCTAGCGGCTTCGCCGATGTGAAAGTATGTTTCTCCATGCAAACTTTGGACGCCTATTTCATCCCTTTAGGGGGTGAATTTTGGAAAATCTTTTCTTAGTGCTCGCCTACGTCATAAAAGGAAACCTTGTGCAAAATTTCACATTCCTAGTACCAGTAGTTTCGGCTGTGCGTTGACATGTCAGTCAGTCAGTTTCTCCTTTTATATATATATATAGACTAGCTGTTGCCCGCGACTTCGTCCGCAACATGTTGTATAAACGTCCAGATCCAGATGTATGAACGTCAATGAATAGAAAGAGTATGTATGGGTCGTAGCAGTTGGCATTTCTGCCTACCCCAAGCGAAAAGGCATTAGTTTATGTATGTTTCTAGTTTATGTTCTGGTAAAACAATATTGTATGATTTTAATCCCTCGCCACAGTGAGCACGCCACAATCGCAGCGGTAATGCCTGTCTTTGAGGTGTCACTACAGAGGCGTCACGGCATCCTCTCTTTGTGCAGGACTCATCGGAAATGGATATTTTTGAAGGTATCTGTATCGAATTCAGCGGGAAGAAACACTCGGATCTCACCATTGTGCGGATCGCCCGGAGAATACGGTGGAAGTCGTTCCCGCTTGGTCGGAGCGCCGCCGTGTCCTCATGGAGGCGATTGGTGGAGAAAATGACAACCAGTAGCCTCCTTCAGCAAATGTATAGGGCCCTCTAGGACCGATGTCTGCTGGGGCTTTTTTTTTTTCGAGTGGGAAAATCATCTAATGACATCCCCCACTCTAGGGCGGAGCGTGAGATAGTGTCAGACTTTTACTGACTAAAACCCCACTCCTGTTCCTTCTTTGCCATTTTTTCCAGGGTCCCGGGGGTCACTTTCGCATCACCCATGGCCTCAGTAGGCCTCGACCCTGCTGGGCCCCTACGGTTGCTGACATCTCCTTGAGGCGCGCGTGGAACACTACGCGCCGTCGACGACTTGGGCTTGGTCCGGACAGTTACCGGACGATCGGACGGCGAACCACCCATTGCTCGCCGTCCGGAAATCGGGATCGGAATCCCGGCGGCGGTTGGGGCGTGAGGACCGTTGCCTCACGCGATCGGCCGCCTCCTTTGCTAGCATTACTGCTTCGCAGAAAGAGGCAACCGCCTGCCACTCCTCCTCGCTCCGGACCATGGCCTGTACCAAGGCCCGGCGCGAGAGATCGCTGCCGCCGATCGCCCCCACGAGGACACGGCGGTGCTCTGCCCAAGCGGGGCACACCTCTACCGTATGCTCCATCGTGTCCTCCGGGCAGTCCACACAATGGTGGCACCCGGGCGTCTCTTCTGCACGAATCCGGTGCAGGAACCTCCCGAACTTACCATGTCCGGTGAGGAC
The DNA here is from genome assembly GCA_905147345.3 of Mythimna impura. Classification (NCBI taxonomy): domain Eukaryota; kingdom Metazoa; phylum Arthropoda; class Insecta; order Lepidoptera; family Noctuidae; genus Mythimna; species Mythimna impura. The sequence continues at coordinate 13,037,161 of LR990351.1, forward strand.
CTGCGTCATGCGGTAGGTAAGGACGCCGTGAGGTCTTTCCAGCCACTCCTCAAAGAGGGGACTTATCGCCATAATTATGGCGTGCCCAGCACTGGGTTGCAACAGTCGCTGTCGCCATTCCACCATGAGATCTCGCTGGAAGTCTTTCCGCCATGCCGCGACTTGGCGCGGCAGCGGAGTTTCGCCCCGGCGTTGCATCTTCATGCGCAGATCGTGCATGCGTGCAAGGTCTTTTGCCTGACAATCCCACGGTGGTTGGCCAGCAAGGAGGCTCGCTGCTTCGCGGGAAATTGTGCGGTATCCCCGCACCATCCGGATGGCCATAACCCTCTGGCTTGCGTTCAGCTTGGCCGCCGGTCGCTTTCGAAGCGACAGCGCCCATACCGGCGCCCCATAAAGGGCCATGGACCGAACGATTCCTGCATAGAGCCTCCGGCATGTCTGCTGGGACTGCGAGATTGTTTGAAAGAGTTACCTCGTGTAATACATTTCGCCTCAATAATATTTCACTGAAGATTTTAAGCAGTTAGACAGCTTTAGTAGAGGTAAACGAAGGAGCATAATCGGGACACCGACCTTCAGCTGGATTACGTGCACTGATAGTGCAAAGCCTTAAGTGAATCCAAAAACTACCATCATCATCAACTATCTTCCTCCACAACAGTACTTATGAAGAATTTTCGAGAGCATACTTGCATTGATTGTTGTAGCTTGATCCTTTTGGGCGTGGTGGTTCATTTACCTAGGATTTTTGGTGTGTATTTAACTGACGTCCCCGTATATCAGACAAATGTTTTTTCAATAGTGGGAACTACCCTATAAAGAGTCTCCAACTTTTGAATGAATTTCGGCGAAATCTTGAGTGCGTGTATTATTATATTATTGTCCAATCGAACTCGCATATTGATGACCAAACCGAGAAATTACTGACGCCGATTGCCTCTATGAGGACACGGCGGTTCACCCAAGCTGGATAGACCTCCACCGCATGCTACACCGGGAGCTTCGGGCAATTCGCAAAATGGTAATATCAGGGTAATTCCAACCGAATCCGGAACAGAAACCGTTCGAAATACCAGTGCCAATACCATAATCCAGTGTTGGTCACCACTCACTGCAAGGAGGCAATGTCCAGATGTCGACGTAAGACTGCAAGGAATCTATGTATCTCAGATTCCTTGCAGCCTTACGTCGACATCATAGCCATCATAGCCATACGTTGTCGAACTGTGATCAGAAAAACACATTCGACCTCGTTTTATATGAACCAGTGACTGCAAATAATAAAACACGCTATTATTAGGCAGCAAGGTGCCATCATCCTGGAGGACACAGTGAAGCATACATTGGAGGTGTGCCCCGCAAGAGCGGAGCACCGCTGTGTCCTCGTGGAGGCAATCGGCGTCAGTGGCCTCTCGCGACGGGCCCTGGTTCGGGCTATGGTCCAAAGCGAGGAGAAATGACCGGAAGTAGCCTCCTTCTGCAAAGCCGTAATGTTAGCGAAGGAGGAGGCCGCTCCACTCTGAGCCGAGATTCCGACACCGACTACCAGCCACGGTAGACGCGGGTTTGCGGACGTCGAGCAATGGGTAGCTAGCCGTCCGGCCGTCCGGCCGTCCGGTAGTTGACCGGACCAAGCCGAGTCGTCAACAGCGCGTAGTGATCCACGCGCTCCTCAAAGAGATGTCGCAAAGGGCAACTGAAGGACACAGGTGTGGTTTCAGTCAGTAAAAGATTGACACGCCCACCCGCCCCAACCAGAGCGGGAGAAGTCTGGATAATTTCCACCCTTAAAAAAAGAATAAAAAGGTGCCATCGTCATCATTATCATTTCAGCCAAAAAAACGTCCACTTTTGGACATAGGCCTCCCCAAATGTCGCCATAATGACCGGTCCTGTGAGTATCGCATCCATCGGATTCCCGCGACCCTCACCAGATCATCGGTAATGTCCACCGGGGCCTTCCAACGCAAGGTATCATGTAACCCCTTCCAAAAATTTGGCCGTGTTATTTTAAAGTCAATAATTCAATACATATAGGTCAATTAACTTGTTACAACCACGGGGGAAAAAATAGAACTGTCTGCAAACGTGGGCGATGGTTATTCTTCCGCCACTCAGAAAATTACATAAATTACACAATGCCATCTATCTATCAAATTTAATATGAATTTCAAATGCCATTGTCATCATTATTTCTACTTTGAGTCTTTAGATGGCGTTGCGAGTATCTGAATTGCGTGTGGTGTTACATTTTACGTCTTGAAAACTTTAAATTTATACATATATCTTTCGATATAGTCAACCGATTGTGATGAAACAAAGCCTAAGTAATATTTTAAGTGACACACAATTTTAATGTTTAAAAGTTATCTACATTTTGCGTGATACGCACACAACTAAAAACTTCTACAGATATATTGTGTGTAGATATAAAAAAAATGTAAGCATTCAAAAATATATATAAAAAAATCTTATTTACGGTGAAAAAATAAAATAAAAATAAAAATTTCTTATATGAGAGCCATAGTATGGGACTCGAACCATCTTTATATTACACGCAAGTCTAGATACGAAAGCAATGTGCTGGGGTCACCGATGGTTATGTTTTAAAATAGACGTTCTTATATAAACGTTATAATAGACTGGTTGGCTCCTTATCGATGATAGCGTGATGATTTTCCTTTCAGAAGTTAAATTTGCAGCTAAATAGAATAATGTAACAAAATAGTACGTGATTTTACTCGCCGCTTTGATTTTATTATTTGTTTTGATTAGTTTTTACAAAATATTTAGAAGATATCGAATAGAAACGTCAATTTTATTTTGAAAAAATGGTAAAAGTTATTTTATTACAAAAAAAATAAGATAAAATAATGACAAAATTTTTAACTGTAGCTGAGAATCGAACTCGGTGCAAAATGTCGTTCACTACTGACATTTTGGATTATTGCTCACCCCCCATAGCAAATAGCGTGATAATTTATAGCCTATGTCCTTTCTCAAGCTCTATTCTATCTTTGTACCAAATTTCATCAAAATCGGTTCAGCGGTATAAGCGTGAAAGCGTAACAGACAGACAGACAGACAGACAGACAGACAGAGTTACTTTCGCATTTATAATATTAGTATGGATAAGGTTAGGGATCATCTGCATTGTTTTTGCATCTGCAATACCTTTGTAAATTACAACTACTCATCTTCGGTTTATTTGAAATCCAGTAACATAGAAAAGTTAGAAAGAAATTAGTAAAATCATCACAGCATTAACTGATTGAATTTGTTTTTCACAATAACATTGCTTATTTATATGTATGTATCGAAGTATATATTTATTAATTTACTGATTTCTTTTCTGTTTGTCTTTCTATTAAGTTGCACCTACCATGTTATGTTTCTGCACCACCCTAAGATATACTGGTAGAAAATGCCTAAGGCATTAAGCTGTTGATCCCCGCATTAACGCCGGCGTTCACGCGCCATTGTCTTACTATTGTGTCTCTAATTTAGTGTTTTTTTTACTAGTGCATCATCATCGTCTTCCTGCCCTTGTCCCGTCTTATTTGGGGTCGGCACAACATGTTTTTTTCTTCCATTCTATCCTGTCAACGGTCATGCTATCACTAACTTCCTTTTTTACTAGTGCATAAAGTTTTAATTAATAAATTCTATCATCGACCACAATCATCTTTGCATACCATCAGGTCAGATGCGACGTAACTTTACCAATAAAAAAATCATTATTTAAGGACCAAAATTAACTAAAAGTTATTTTTTTTGTGTTTGTTGACTTTCAGTTATCACATTATTTTTTTGCAGACATGTTAATGAATTTTGCGGCTCGTCTTATTCTGTATGTTAGAAGGTACAAATTTTGTGCATTACAAAGAAAACTCAAAATTCAAAACATTTATTCTAATCAAACAATTTACAGACACTTCATTCTTCTTTATTGTATATTACTTCTTCTTCTGTATTGTCATGGTCGGTCAGTAACAATAAAAAGAAAAACTATTTTGACGTTCCAAAGCGTACATTTCCATGGAGAAATACATGATCGTGTGTGAATCCTTTTTTCTGATAAATTGTTACTTTCCTACCATTATAATAAGTCCTTGTTTCAACATTGCTTAATTTGCAGTTATTGAAGTTTATATAAGACTACATTGTTGATACTATGGGAAGATCAGCTCATCTACGAATGAAAACTACAAGTGCATTAAGTGCATTGGCATTAAATATTTTTGTTAAGAAAAATACGTTTTTACAGGTACTCAAGTTAATGTAGTCAGGTACTTGTAATATTATGATTTTAGTTATTGCTACTCTATCTACTTACACGTAGATTTTCATATTTCAAGTGAGTCTAAAGTGTGATTAAAGTCCAAGTACGGTCGTACTTAGATTTTTGCTTCAGCTTGACTTTATACTGTCATAAGCATGATGATAGTTTCGTTATGAACAAACGAAGTTATTTAGTTAATAACACTAATATAATAAAGGCGAAAGTTTGTGATTGTGAGTGTATATTAATTATTTATGTAGTTTGTTACTCCTTTACGCTAAAACTGCTGAAAGGAGTTGGATGAAATTTAGCACTCGGGTAAAACATGTCTGAGAATAGTACTTTCGCGTGGTCAAAGCTGCTGGTAGAAGCTAGTTTAAAAATATAGCATGTATTCTGATTATTTAAAAAAATACGTAACGTGAAAAACGAACTGAATGTCATTTGGTTATGTATTCAATGAAGTAACAATCATTTTGGATCAATTATGTTGGTGCAAGTTTTTTGACCCGTAAGTTTACCAACAAGCTACACGTAGGTACACTTACAAAACTTAAAGTCATCAATTGACTCTAATCAGTTAAATCGGGCTTAATTAACATAAAAACTTCACAAAGCATACCTAATCAAGATTTTGCAAAAACTAATTCCGGTATTATTTTAAAATATAAGAAGTAGATTTTTTTGTTTTTTTTTTTGTGACTTTTCGTCCTTATTTTTATAAAATACTTGCAATTGTTCTGACATATAAATAATCAAATAAAAAAATAGGGGTTGAGGGTAGAAGGGTAAAAAATGGCCTACGACCTATTCTCAGACCTACCAATTTAGGTCGTACACAAAAAAAAAACCTTAAAAATCGGTCAAACCGTTTCGAAGGAGTTCAATAACAAACACTGTTATTAGAGTTTTTTTTTTTTATAAAACAAAACTCATATCTTAAAAAACTGGGCAAGTGCGAGTCGGACTCGCGCACTGAGGATTCCGTACAAACTTAAAAGGTAAATTGCGGTTTACGATTTATGACATATTAAAAAAAAAACTACTTACTAGATCTCGTTCAAACCAATTTACGGTGGAAGTTGATAAGGTAATGTACATCATATATTTTTTTTAGGTTTATCATTCTCTTATTTTAGAAGTTACGGGGGGGCACACACATTTTACCACTTTGGAAGTGTCTCTCGCGCAAACTATTCAGTATATAAAAAAATGATATTAGAAACCTCAATATCATTTTTGAAGACCTATTCATAGATACCCCACACTTATGGGTTTGATGAAAAAAAAAAATTGAGTTTCAGTTCTAAGTATGGGGAACCCCCAAAATTTATTGTTTTTTTTTCTAATTTTTGTCTAATCTTAATGCGGTTCATAGAATACATCTACTTACCAAGTTTCTACAGTATAGCTCTTATAGTTTCGGAAAAAAGTGGCTGTGACATACGGACGGACAGACAGACACATGACGAATCTATAAAGGTTCCGTTTTTTGCCATTTGGCTACGGAACCCTAAAAAACAGCTGCGTAACCAGCTGTCTTTATAAGATACGAGTTTAAAGGTGAACGCACACTTATCTTCACCGCACGCGTCGAACGAATCGAAAGAAAAGAATTTTAGAATACTTTAAAAGAAATCCTAGTAAACCCCGCACGCCTAACCGCGTCGAATCGTCCGAATCTGGAAGGACTCCAGAATAAAGACTATGATTCTTTTCTTTCAATTCATTCGACGCGTTTGGGACAGATAAGTGTGCGTTCACCTTTAATCACCTAAAGCGGAAATAATATTAGGAAGACACAGTTTTGGTGCTAGAACTTTTGACGTAAAATTCAAGTTCCAACCATATTTTTTTTACGATCTTTGATATTTTTTTACGATTTGCATAGGGTAATAAAATTTGTTTTTATTAAATTACTTTTAAAAGTGTGTTTCGTGAATGTAAAGCATTTCATGCTTTTTATTTAGGGAACGATTACCAACCGAATGATTACATTGTTCGTAAAGTATATAATTATATAAAAAAAACCTGATGAATTCTGTAAATTGTCATAGTAATGATTAACTATTTATATCCACTTTTTGTGATTACTGTAATAAAAAAGACTGCGGTGATTGCGGGAAATTGGCGAGGAAGTAATTTTAAATTCATCATAATTTCTTGTCATCTTATTTTGACGTTTATTTGTCAAGGCCTTTTTCTGAAAATATATTTACTCTAAGCTTCTGTATGTCTGGAGTTTGAGTTGTATTCTGAATTTTAGTACCGTACGGTACGGTATTGTAGATATTTTCTTTAACAATTTAACTTTTTTTTTTAATCACAATTACTTAGAAAAATGTTTTGTCTATAAGAATAGATAACCCTGCAGAGATTAACGACTAAACTTACCTTTTAATTAAATCTTATTCACAACCATATATCATCACTTCACTTAAGCTTCATTTGTTGTGGCCCTTGCGTATTTATATTTATTATAAAGTCTATATAAAACTCTTTTATATTTGTTTTATTTCTGTATCCTTAATTCAAATTCTATTTATTTATTTAAAAAAATAAAAACATCAGTTCGTAACGTATAGCCGCAGTGTTCGATTTTTGAATATGCAAATAGCGCGCGAACTCCTGCGCTGCGATCCTAGGTGCGCGCGTTCGTTACAAGCGGTAACGGTTAGGTGATTGCAGTTAGTTCACACCGGCTCACATTCTTAACCATTTCGACAAGTCGGCTATGAGCGGATGTCCACAGCCAGTCGCGGACATCGTTGGCCGTCAATAGCAGTGATTTGCTTATACGAACCCGAGGAACGATCGATTGTTTAATATCAATTCGTACAACAATATCTTCATTCAATAAATTCGGAAAAGTACTGCTGATTCTAGGTAGAAAAACAAGTCCAAAGGTTCCACGACTTGACTAGGTTTGTTAATTAAATGCAATTCCATCTAAAACTATATCGTCCGTGACCTGCGGATTAGTAGCTACGTTCACATTTGATATACTCATGTGTGTTATTATGTTCGATTTTAGGATTGCGTTGGGTCACACCAATTTGGCTGCACCAACGTAATTTTACTGCCTAATTTCATTTTTAATTGTAGGTACTGTGAGGATTGGGATAATAAAAAAGGCTTATTCACTTAATAGCTTATGATTTATTCTTTTCGGCCTGACAGCTTTCCTAAATTCTTCTTTCTTTTTTTTTTGATATAATTAATTTTTATTTTTTTTATTTATAATGTGCCATTAATTCTAAAACCACATTTAGACGACCTCATGAGAGTCTCTTCAATACCTCACAGCCATGATTTATCTGTTTCTACAGAATCTTATATCGACCACGTAACGCAGTCTTACTTGGAACCAAAGTATCCTTGCTTCAAGCTCTAATTTAATAAAGGGACCTAAATGATCGCAACTGATAGACCATGACATATTATTGTGCTATGTCCCTGCTCAGTAAATTGTAATTTGATAACAACAATCTATATTGCTACACTCTATTTAGTGTAGGACATTGAGAATATTGCTTATACAGATTCTGATACTAGAATCTATATCCATCAGGACTTTAGATTTTATATGCTTTTTTTAGTGTAGAATCTAAAATGCCTTCTCCCACTCTGGGTGGAGAGTGAGGGCGTGTCAGACTTTTACTGACTGAAACCCACCTATGTTCCAGTGTTCCTTCAGTTGCCCTTTGCGTTCCAGGGCCGTGGTAACAATTCCGCAGCCTTAGAAGATTTTACATACTTACCACAATGACCAGATGATGATGAGGTCTTAAATTTGTGGCTGAAATCCTAATAAAAAACTTTTTACAAAAAAAAAATACAACCGACTTCAAAGTAAAAAAAAACACTGAAAAGTGCAAAATAACTTTAATTTCGGAAGTCGGTGTTTCTATAATAGTTTTGTCTCTTTGTTATTTAACACCGACTTCCGAAATTAAAGTTATTTTGCACTTTTCAGTGTTTTTTTTTACTTTGAAGTCGGTTGTATTTTTTTTTTGTAAAAAGTTTTTTATTTTACACTTTTTAGTTATGGTACCACCACTAAAAAGTACCCCTCAGCTAAAATTAAATACCTTATAGCCAGAGTGCATCTCATGAAAATTCTAATAATCCCAAACACTGTTAGATTACATTAATTTATTACAGAGTTCCGGTGCCTAACTTTAGGCTTCATCATCAGATCATACATACATACATATTCAGCCTTTTAATGTTCCCACTGCTGGGACTCAGGCCTCCTCTCTCTAGGAGAGGGGATGGGCCGTAATCCACCACGCGGGCCCAGTGCGGGTTGGTGGATGTCACATGTCTTCGAATTTTTGGTTCTAGGACATGCCGGTTTCCTCACGATGTTTTCCTTCACCGTTTTGAGAGCAGTGGTGATGAAATAAATTACACAAAGTAATGCGTCTGGCTGGGTTTGAACCCGCGACCTACAATTCGTAAGTCGGGGCCGTTACCACTCGGCCACCACTGCTCTCATCATCAGATCGGTTCGATATATTCCCCCTCTACTTTCAGTCAGTCATCGACTACACGTATAAACAAAGCAATTTTACTTGTTACGACGGTTCTGCTGTGATCCTATGAGCAGTTCTGTTCCATATCTTCGAAGTTCATGATCAGATCGTAACAATATTTCAATGGGACCAACTTGGAAGTATAACCTTCCAATCAAAAAAAAAATATTCAAAATCGGTCCAAAAAGAAATCGGTGAACATACATAAAAAAAATAAATTAAAAAAAAAACATACATTCAACCGAACATATAACCTCCTCCTTTTTGAAGTTGCTTAAAAAGAGATGTTAGTAATATCGAAAATGTCAAAAACGGTATTGAACTACCGAGAGCATGAAAAGAACTCGTATCATTGCTCTGTACATCGATAGCTTACAGTGAAAACCTCGGGTATGCAATTTTAGGTAATTTTTGTTTTATTATTTTTCTGAAACGAAAAGCTCGTAACGCATAATCTTGTATCACGCAAAATTTTGATTTGATACTCGTAGCGTCATCTACGAAGTTGAATGCATACTTTGCTCGAATCAGTTTGGTGTGATAAATTCGCAATAGCGCTTCAAAACTTGTGAAAAAACAAGAAAAACAAGCGTTTCAAATAAATCAATAGTTTTAAATATTTGAATAAAACACGGAGAAGCCCATTATAATTACACGATAATAAAGGTCTAGTTAGGTTTTTTGTGCCTCCTGAAAAGTTACGTATTTCACAGTTACGAGGTATTCACTCTAAGCCATCGACATGTAATTTTGGCAAAATGTTTTTTTTCGTTATTACGTACATTGATATAATCAATGTAATGTAGCTCGCAGTCTATTAGAAGCAGGAAATTTTGGAGTACAGAAAAACCTGGATACATTCCTAACTCACCCCTTGGATATCTTTAGACAATCGCTAAACATATTACAAAGTATACCTGTATAGAAAATATATCTTCTGTTATTTTTACTAGATACTGATTTTATTTTATTTCAACACTTTTGGAGTCGTCAGTATGGGGAATAATTGAGTATAAATTTTACATTTTTTTTTAATGATATAAACTAGTGCTTGACTGCAATCCCACCTGATGACCAGTGATGCAATCTTTGATGGTGAGGCGCACTAGTTTATTAAGAGCCTATTCACTCTAGCCTTGAAGACACCTAAATTATAATCGGACGGGAATCCGCAACAGGCCAATTGTTCCAGTCCTTCAATGTACGCGGTATAAACGATGAGGCGAAACGCTTAGTCCGGACCGTAGAGGTTTCAACAACGTAAGTGTGGATACTCGCCGTACGTCGGGTTGTGAGATGGCGGAATCAAGTCATGGAAATCCCGAGCACACTCTACAAAATGCATCCTGTAAAATACCGAAAGGCTGGCTACCCTACGCCTGTGCTCAAGGCTTTGCAGATTGGACTTAACTAAATCTGGATCACCAATTAGCCTCTTCACACGCCTTTCTACCGAGTCCAAAGCTGATAGGTAGCATTTTGCAGCACCCATATGTGGCTGCAGTACTTCACACACGATCGGACCTGTGCTTGGTATAACATTAAAAGCTGTCCCGGTGTGAAGTACTGCCGGACTTTTCGGTAAAAATATGAATGAGTATTGCGTCCAACCAGGGACGCTTCCCTAAGTTTCCTACGCAGAACGGGCTTAAAGATTATGAATTGGAAATTAGTCAGTACTCACAGGACGCTGGAAGCCAGTTATGATATCTACAATATCGACTTGGAGCTTAGGGCCAGTGAGTACAATATCATTTAAAGATAGGGATCATATTAGGTCAACAATGAGTACAAGACAAATCAAGGTGACAGTCAATAGTTGCACCGCACTTGCACAAAGACGTATAATACTTCACGTCTAATATTTATCGATCTTCTATTTTGCTTGGTGTGCACTAACTGCAAGCAATGTAAAAAGCCTGTGGCGTTCGTCCATGTATTTTCAGGGGTTTCCTTTAATAATGTTATGATCGTACATACACCTTTTCATAAACCTCAGTAGACTCAAGGTTTAGTTAAATTTATGAATTATCAAACTGGCAATAGGATTGTAGTCCATAATATTTTCAAAGTCAACAAACAAAACATGTCACAAGCCTTGCGTGACGAGAGTACTTCAGTGTTTAATATACCATGCAGTTTAAATTTTCATACAAATTTGAACAGTTTAGGTTAACAATTCATAGCTGGATGACCTTTCCCTATTTGTGTAATCACTCTTTTCATTAACTATAGCATTGCATAAGCATAATGCACGCAAACATACTGGCCCACAGATTTGCTCGATGTACAAAACCAGTAAAGACGATGCTATTAAAAGCTTACCGTCAGTCCTTCTACACGTGCAGCCAGTGGGTCAGTTTTACTCAGCGCCAGCGGGCATACAGCGATCTACACGTCATGTATAATAACACGCTAAGATTACCTACTGTTTGGGCTGCTGTGTTTATGGACAGCAATAGGTATAGTCGGTTTTACCACCATTATTAGAAAAAGATGCGCCTTTCTGATGACACGTGCCCGTGGCAGCACCAACTCTATTCTCAAGGTGTTTGCCGATAGTTGGAACCCTCCGATCGACGATCATACGGAGTTGGTTAGAGCTCCATGCTGAATTTTAACTGTTTTCAATTCATTCAATTTAATTTAATTCAATATAATAACATTCTGTTTAATTTAATTCAATTTTGTTTTATTTTAAAAAATGTACATACTAACATCAGATTTACTATCACTATGGATTTTGTCTGAAATAAAAGTTAAATGAGTAAATTAATTATTATTATTATATTAACCTTCTAATATTCTCTAGGAGAGGGAATGCGCCATAACACACCACGTGGGCCCAGTGCAAAGAGGTGGATGTCACATATCTTCGAAATATTGGTTGTAGTACAGACCGGTTTCCTCACGATGTTTTCTTTCACCGTTTTGAGAGCAGTAGTGATGAAATAAATTACACAAAGTAAAGCGACTGCTTGGGTTTAAAGCCATGACTTACAACTTGTAAATCGGAGCCGATACCAACATACCACAACTGCTCATTAATTATAGATGAACATAATTCAGTCGACATTATCCACCGCTTTTGCTGATATATATATTCAATTAGCCGAAACACGTTTTTAGCTGCGCGTGGAGTCTTAAATCTGATCTAGAGTTGCGATATTGGGTAATCCCATTCGAACTCATCAAACTCAAAAACTTCATTCCTCAAAATCTCTATTCAAAATCTTGGTACCTACCTGTAGTCTGGATTTTTGCCCAGTGGTTAGCTCGCTCCAATTAGATACATGGGACTTTTTAACAACTGAAAACATTAATATTGGTGTAGGTCATGTTAGAAAGTCTATGACCAGTGCGTGTAGCCAGTGATGACATATGACACTGAAACGTGGTCGCTTACAATGGGCCTCATCAGAAGGCTTACAGTCACCCAAAGGGCAATGGAAAGGGCTATGCTCGGAGTTTCCTCGACTGATCGCATCAGGAATGAATATATCCGCAGGAGAACTAAGGTCGCCAACATGCCTGAAGAATCGCCAAACTTAATTAGCAGTGGGCAGGGCACATTTCTCGTAGAACGGATGGTCGATGGGGCCGAAAGGTTCTAGAGTAGCGACCGCACACCTGAAAATGCAGCGTTAGAAGGCCTCCCACAAAGTGAACCGACGACCTGGTTAGAGTCGCGGGAATGCGGTGGATACAAGACGCACAGAATCGGTCATTGTGGCGACGCTTGAGGGAGGCCTATGTCCAACAGTGGACGTCTTTCGGCTGAAATGATGGTGATGAGGTCATGTTCGCCTTTGATGCCTACAGGTTACGGAACCAGTAGGCATTAAAGGTAAAAGCGATGAAGTTATATAATAATGTTGAAGTAGCGTGGTGTCAGAAATTCACAAAAAGAAGCAATCATTCAATATAATGTATTCGTAAATATATACATACTCAATGGCAATAAAACTTATGCATGTAACAATATTCCGAGACTTTCACACAAATTCATTTAAAACTAATCTTTACGATGCTTGCTGATAATCACTGGCACGATAAATGCTAAATAATTGTTTGTCTTATCTCTATTGCTCCTGTCTTAGGTTCTACAATACTTTCACTTGGAAAATAAACATTAGGGTAATCACATTCAGATCTATTCTAAGTTCTATTTTAAACCTTATCTTCGCTTATACCATCCACCTCATTGTTCTTTCCCTGTGGGATTTCGTTGGTCACAATGTCCAAGGAGCCATTTTTGCTCAAACCGCAAGCGGAAAACACTTTGCTACCAACATCGTGTTTCTTTACACAGTAAAGTACGATTATTAGTATTGTCAATAACACTACTATAACACCGACAATTATGGGCGCACTCTGGTCCATGTCTCCCTCGTTTAGACTGGCTAGTTTCACGTTTTCCACTTCCAGATACTTTTGGAGTTCAGAGAAGTACTGTAGTATGCCTTTAGTTGAAAGCTCTGTTTCACCAGTTATTGCTTTAAGGACAGTTCTCCAGTCCTCACTTGCACCAAGAGCCATGCCATCGCTGAAATAAGGAGAAGTATTTAAAATGAAATTCATATAAGAACTCTCGTCTGGTTCCTACCTATAAAGACCACACTTAGTCAAGTAAACTTATACAAGTTGGCTTGCCTTGAGCGTTTAAGCATTTACTGTTCGACTTGTAAAACAACGATTGTATCACTGCTTACCATCAGGTGGGATCGCAGTCAAGCACTAGTTAATATAAAAAAAAAAATTTTGAAGGCCATATATCATATATATACAAATTGCATTCGGTGCTCACTTGATGATCAAAGATCAAAATCGTGTCAAACATTAAATTTAAGTATGTCCCCAACTTTACCTTTTTATCTCCAGAAAACGTGATTTTAAAATTAAATTATAAAATATACTATTGATAATTTAATCTAATAAAAACATACTGAACACACTGCAGTTTTTTGCATGTTTATATTTAGCACATCTAGTTTGGTTTTGGGATTTCCATCTTTGATTTGCTAATTCTATTGATAATGTTTAAGTAAACAGTTTTTATATGAACTATTCTTATTATGGATCTAATAAAAGTTATAAATACAACATATCCTATCTGCGCATCTTTAATTACACCATCCATATCCTTGACTAACAAAGAGTCAATGATATTATTTTCTCATACATTTTAATTGGACAGACAGTATACCTGAGAAGTTTTCCTGCTTCCTTTACGCCATATATAGAACATTCGTGTAAAGGTCCTGTATGATTCGCCCTCTGGCAAAGTGATAACAGAATTTGGAACTCCAGAACATGAGATATTAAGTATCTGAAAAACAAAAAAAAACATTATGAGTTACGAAAACTGAAAGATACACTTGGACAATATCCGGAAACTCTTAAGTGAGAAAAATCTAAAGGAATTAATCACGGAGAAAGGTAACACAACCAGAATGAATCAGAGTTTTCATTTATTTATCAAGCTTCTCAACTGATGTGGATATCAACCAGTGTTGGAATAAGACAAGGTTTTTCACGCATTCACCCAGTATGTTGAAAAGATAACATCATCCTCTCGTATACTAAAAATTTGACTGGTCGTTGACACGTTCAATTGCATTTTGATTTAGATGACTAAAAGACTTCTGTGGCTAAAATTTCAAGTTAATCTTTTGTACATTATTGATATTGTTATTTTCTTTAGTCTGCCGTTGTCTTCAAGTATCATTATCGTCAAGTACAGCTTCATAATATGTAATTGTCAAATCCTCCATGAACTAAATTAAAATTATTATGTTGCCCTTATCGTATACTTGACCGAAAAGTGAACTGATCGTAACCACAGCTGTTGTACTTTATCGTGTGTATTATTTTTCTGATTGTCTTTCTTCCACTTAATACAACTTTCACCAATAAATACATATATAATATTACTTACGTAATATACTGCACATGAGACACAACGTGGTACTTCGCCGCTGGATCGAGGTCGGTTTCGTTCCTAGGTACTGGAGGCGATACTCCGGTCTCTTTTATTCTGAAATAGAAACTTAGGATTTACGCTTTCTAGTTCTATAGTTTGATTTAAGCTGTTGATCCCCGCATTAACGCCGGCGTTCACGCGCCATTGTCTTACTATTGTGTCTCTAATTACGCACTCAAAAGGTTAAAATCGTTCGCTAGCTTTTAGCTCAAGACTTGCTATTTTACTTTTCCTCCATATCTAAGATAAGTTTATTCTTATTAAAGTTATGGTCAGTAACTACGGCCTTTAGGTCTGTGCGTTAAAACTAAAAATGGTTCGTATACGTGCATATCAAACTAGTGCAAGTTCGTCTGCTTAAGTTGGGAACGATCCCATGTTAGTATAATAAAACTACGCCTCATGAATTTGTTGTCAATTATATACATCAAAATCTTCCTTAAGATGAGTGCCTCAGGATAACTCGCGAAATTCAAATTTACGAAAGTCTTTTGCAATCCGCAACTCAGAATCTGATTGTATGATAACAAAAAGTTAAGACACGTTTGTATTTACATAAATATACTCATTAAAACCAACATCATAACTCTCTAGCTTAGAGACAAGGTAAAACGTCAAGTTTTTACTAAAATAGAACATTTTACCTCTTCTCTAAGTTAAAGAGTTATTCTAATTATTTATATGAGTAGGTACAATTAAGTAAATACATACATGTCATTACCGCAAATCATCTCCCCAGCCTTTCTCCTAACTAGCTTGACTTCCGGTCTAACCAGATGTGGCTAAATAACCAAATGTCATTACCAAAAATATTTTTTTTTTTTACCTTACTATCCGATACTGAACTGCAAATTGCAAAAAACTAACGAATTTCGCGTGCTTCCCTGAAGCATTCTGACAACCCGTGACGTCAATCTTTCACTGAACAACGCGGCACTTTACAGTCTTGGAACGGTTTGGTCAATTCGTATAATTTTTAATCACACTTCTAAACGGATTCAGATGAAACTTGACACTTAGGTAGACTATGCGCTTTTTTAAAGGAGGTAAACCAACAAATCACTCCTCCTCCTTTGGATGCAGCGAGAGGCAGTGTGAGGCTTTTACTGACTAAACCCGTGTTTCTTCAGTTGTCCTTTGCATTTATAACTCTTTCGAACAATCCTGCAGCCCGGATAGACTATTATACCCTCCAAGGATCCTGCTTATTCGGCGGTATTTTCTCTTAGAACAAATACGTATTATGTAGGCGATACTTCTTCCATCACCACCATCATTTCAGCCCAAGGACGTCTACTGCTGGATATAGGCCTTCCTCAAGTATGTTCAAAACGACCGGTACTGTGCGTCTCGCTTACATCGAATTCCCACGACCCTCGGACGAAGCTTAATAAATAAAAATAGATAGTTAAGAAACCTAATAAATCGCTTGTTGTTAATTTCATCTTAGGTATATTGTTTTACTATCAAGAAGGGTGTTTAAGCTAACTCAGTTAAAAATACTTTTAGGTACAGGCCGCCAGAGCATGACCTAGTGCTAGGTGATAGGATGAAATGTAAATAAACTTGTTTATTTACAGTTATCTTATGCCATAAATGAATCGAGACATTATTTGACTTGCTAATTAGCAATCATGATTGCTCAGATATAGGTCTATTTATAATTAATAATACCTACTGCCCTACAAAATTTAAACGTGATTTTTGTGCAGCTTTATTTTGAGCTATTGTCAATGAAATCACTCGTCAGTGTTGCGTCTATTGTTGTTAAATTTTAGGTACATGATTATGATGCACATTAAAACTCTAATGAGTTTATGATTTGCATCATGTGTAATGTATTACTTGTATAAATTCAGAAAAAAAAATAAAAAAATATGCAACACAAAATACATATGTGCGTCGATGTCTGAGACACAGTGTATATCAACTTTCCCTATGGAGGTAGACATAAAATACTCTATGCTAAAGTGGTCAAAAAATAAAAGGCCCGTTTTGACATTTGTATTTTGACTAAAAAGCGGCTTGTCCTGTGTAGTGTAGCTACTACTAAAATAGCTAAAATAGCTACTAATACACCCCTACCACCCTAATAATTATTTTATTGATTCTTTTAATTTCGTTCCAAATTACATTCTAGGGTTTCTCACAAATGTCAAAACGGGCCTTATATTTTTAACGAGTTTACAATCCTTACATATTCCTTTTGCTTTGTTTATTTTTGAGTGCGAGTGTTTTTTTCGTTAACGCGATCGAAACGTTTACCGCATTTGGCTTTGTGATTGGTTAAGAGCTTGGAGCGGGCCAATCGGAACGCGGAACGTCATAAACGTGCCGATTGCGTTAACTTAAACTCGCACTAGGCACTCTGGGTTATACAAGCACGCCGATTGTAAGTCACGATATTGTTTAATCCAAACTATAATATTATTAATGTGAAAGCAACTCTGTTTATTCGTCTTGTTTGGTCTGTTTGTTACCTCTCGACGTCAATAGCTCAACCGATCTGTATGAAATGTTCTGGTATATGGATAGACCAGGTTTTGAAATAAGACATAGTACCGACTCTTCTTTATCCTGGAGATTTCTGGTTATTTCGAAACGGAGGAAACAAACACGCATGTGCTCTTTGACTGCACAGGTAATATAATAAAAATAATATCTTTATTCTTCACATAAAAACACAATGACAAGTTAACATCGCATTAATTGTTAAGTTAGTTCAAAAAGTGGGTCAACGACTCCTAAACTGAGCACTACTCGTATCTTGGGTAGTTGGGTAGTCAGTCGTCGTAGTTTTATTTATAATAATAATAATAATATTTATTTGCAAAAAACACGGTATTAAAAGGTGTTACAATATAAAATGAGTCCAAACATGTTTTGCTTAATATTAAAGCATGCAAAATTATGATATCAACATTACAGTTTATGTTCGAGAAATTCTTTAACACTATAGAAACTATTTTCATTCAGCCAATTATACAATTCAATTTTGAAAAGTCTGCAATTTAGTACTTTTAACGTATTTGGTAATTTATTAAATATACGCACACACATAGCCACACAGTTTTTATTATATTTAGCACACCTGGGCATCTCGTCTAGTACCAGCCTGAATGGGTCACGCCGACTTCGTGAACATACATCTTCCGCTATTTTGAACAGTTCTTTATGTTTCTGTACAAACATACATACTTCATATACATATATTGAAGGCAATGGTAGCAAACCAAGCTTTTTAAATATTGGTTTACATGATTCATCTGATGGAATCCCGTACATGGCTCGTATACATTTCTTTTGTGCGATAAATGCTCTATTAAAGTCGGTACTATTTCCCCATTTTATTATTCCATACCGCAACGAGGATTCCACATACGCTCTATATGACATTATAGCCGTTTTTATATTTGTTATCTTCTTAATCTTTCTAAGGGCATATACAAATTTATTCACTTTGCTACATACATGCTCAATCTGTGCCTTCCAGTCCAAATGTTCATCTATTACTACACCTAAAAACTTAGTTTTAGTCACCTGGTTAATTTTTGGTATGTCCATCTTAAAATTAAATTTATTATTATAATATTTTTGTTAAATTGTATATATACAGATTTGTCAAGATTAATAGATAGATTATTGTTATTTAACCAATTAATTAAGTCAGCAATTGTATTATTTATGTCAATTTCATGGTCAGTAATCGATTTATATTTTTTGTCAGTAGTTACGATTATAGAGATGTCATCAGCATAAAGAAAGCATTTGTGCTTAGTCACATCAACAATATCGTTTATGTAGAGGAGAAATAAGATGGGCCCCAATATGCTACCTTGGGGCACACCGCGTTTTATATATTTATACTCAGACGTATACCGTAACATATCTCCATTTTCGTCGACTTTGGTTACAGTGACACACTGTTGTCTGTCAGTTAGGTATGAAGATATCCATTGATGTGGCAATCCTCTGACTCCGAGAGCTTCTAATTTTTGTAATAGGTTAACGTGTGAAACCAAATCAAACGCCTTAGATAAATCAAAATATAGTCCCGTCACCAGCTGGTTATTATTTATACTATTTGCATTGCATAATGCAGTTATAGAATATTTTCACTGTCCTATTCTGTTGGTATACCTATAGTATGTATTATACACATAACAATGTTAGGACACGATGGAGCATACGGTGGAGGTGGGCCCCGCTTGGGCAGAGCACCGCCGTGTCCTCGTAGGGGCGATCGGCGGCAACGAACTCTCGCGCCGGGCCTTGGTACAGGCCATGGTCCGGAGTGAGGAGAAATGGCAGGCGGTCGCCTCCGTCTGCGAAGCTGTAATGCTAGCAAAGGAGGCGGCCGCACGCGCGAGGGAATGGCCCTCACGCCCCAACCGCCGGGATCCGGATCCCGATTTCCAGCCACCTTAGGCGCAGGCTTGCAGACGGCGAGCAATGAGTAGCTCGCCGTCCGACCATCCGGTAACCATCCGGACCGAGCAAAAGTCTTCGACGGTGCGTAGTGTTACACGCGCGCCTTAAGGAGATGTCAGCAAAACCGTAGGGGCCCAGCAGGGTGGAAGCCTACTGGGGCCATGGGTTCGCTTCTAAAAAGAAAACCCGGGGCCCTGGAATGCAAGGCAACAAAGAAACATAGGAGTGGGTTTTAGTCAGTAAAATTCTGACACGCCCTCTCGCTCCATCCAAGGGCGCGAGAAATCATTGGATGATTTCCCAACAGATAAAAAAAACACATAACAATGTTAGCTCTGCATTACTAAAGTGACACCGTAATTAGTTGTCACTGATACACAATTATGAACCCTAGAAGCACCGAATTCCCTCACAGATGCCTTGAAAAACCTGGGAGGCGTAATCTGCTTTTGGAGACAGGTGGGCTGGATGGAATAAGCCTGCCAAATAATGACCACCATGGCCCACGCAAATGATCCACCATGGATTAAGCACGGAAACCAAATTTCAATAGATAGGTAGACAGACTCTTTATGCTGGGTATTATATTCCCTTAGGGTAATATCCAACTTTCATGCTAGCAAAACAGCTTGCAGGAGCTAGTAAAGATATATTGTTGACTAGCTAGCCAGCAGGTTCACTGCGTGAAGTCCCTTGAATTTCCGTTCAGCCGAAACATGAAGAGGTAATATAAAAAGTAACTTTCGCACTTAAAATAATCCTCCCGACCGAATTTCGATCATGGCGGCAAATGTCAACAGAGATTAGCCAAGGTAAGCAGGAGATACTATAATGCACAAGTATATGCACACACACACAGGTGCGCTTACTGTTCCTATAGGACACGGTGGAGCATATGGTAGAGGTGTGCCCCGCTTGGGCAGAGCACCGCCGTGTCCACGTGGGGCGAACAGTGGAAACAATCTCTCGCGCCGGGCCTTGGTACAGGCTTTGTACTTGGTACAGTATACCCTCATAGTCCGATCGGACGGCAACCCGAAAAGATTGGAGAGAGATCAGACGTAAAAACCAACGGCTTTATGTGATTTCAAACTTCCAAAGTCCGGACTGCTACAGTATAATTCTTATTAGATAGACGCACTTTTTGCCCGACCCGCGAATTGAACCCAGGACCCCACGCTTAGTAGTCCCACTTGCAACCACGAGACTAATGAGGCAGATAAAATATTATAGTATGGATAGTACCATATATATAGAGCTATGCCTAGTATACCTAGTAAATGGTTATACAAGTCTTGGATGGTAGTGCATCATAAGATGTCTCGTGACCTCTCTGCCTGCTTACCAGTTTGAGATTGGATATAAGGAAAAGATTACAAGTATAAGGAAACCGGTAGGCATAATTATTTCTTCACATGTAACTGTATTTAATTTTATAATTTATTCATTAGTGTTGTTTCGGTTCATTCAATATACTATTTTCTGTTTTCTTCAATAAAATTAAATTCGGTTGCCAAACTATAAATAATTTTGTTTTTTATTCCTTACTAGCTGACCCGGCGAACTTCGTACCGCCTAATAGTAAGGATAACGCCATCTACTGGCATTACCAGAACAGCATAATTCATTTTATAATGACATTTTAATTAGAGATGGCGTTGTATTCAATTTTTTTTCGAGATTTCTTCCAATTTTTTTTTCACCGTTTAAACCTTCCCTGGACTATCACAAATATTAGCCAAATCGGTCCAGCCGTTCTCTAGTTTTAGCGAGACTAACGAACAGCTATTCATTTTTAAATAATATATATAGATAAGATATAAGATAAGATAAAAGATTTTGATTAGAATACCATCATTACAAAATTGAGAGTAAAACTCAATGTCGATGTCGTACGTCAGTTTAAATATTGACTTTGCTCAATTTTTGACATTTAATACGGTCAGTGCGTCAGGTTTAGGAAATCTAATCTACATAATACATGGCAGTCTGGGGCTTTTCCATGATGTGTTAAAATGTCAGGCGTGCGAGCGAGAAAGCGGGATGGAGCTTATTATAAACCCTTTATAGCTCTATCCCTTTAACAGTTCAGTTTAGGTCGTCAAATGGATCGCGTTAAGAGCTAATTTTGGAAATTCTTTATATTGGACCAACAACTGAGAATTGGACCAACTTTGTACCAACTGCGAATTGGACCAATCGCGAATAGGTGAATTGGACCAATCGCGAATTGGACCAATCGCGCCTAAAGGGCTCGTGGTAGGGCCTCAGATGATAATTATTGTGCCCTCTCTTGTAAATTTTGAAAGTAGACCAATAGGTGGGTACTCATACTACCTTGTTACCTACTTAGATAAAAATACAAATAAACAAAATATCAGCCATAAAACAAGGTGAATTACGTATCGATCCTGTTTCACGTAGGGATCAAAATACCCTAAGACCATTTAATGTATGAGTACTAGAAATGACAGAAATCGTCAAAAAAATCCCATACATTGCGGTAACAAAGTCAAACTTCTACAAATAACTTTTTTCTAATTTATTCAAATAAAAAAATAAGTACATGCTTAAACAGGTATACCTATTTTTTTATTTGAATAAATAATGTACCTGAGTATATTGAGAATAATTTCAAATAACCTCCTAGTTGAATCTTTCCATTAGATCCTTCATATACAATGCATGCTGTAAGTAAACAACTCAAGGATGTTGCCAAATTCGGTTCGAGATGTTAGAAAATCGTGTGACTCCGCTACAATCGATTAATTATGTATTTATATGTTTTTTTTAAGCGGGTAAGCATCCAATGACTTCTCTCGCTCTAGGGCGGAACGGGAGGGCGTGTCAGACTTTTACTGACTAAAACCCACTCTTATGTTCCTTCTTTAACTTGCGTCCCAGGACCCCGATTATGCGTCGGCCCTGCTGGGCCCCTACCGTTTTTCTGACATCTCTGAAACGATTTTGGAACACTACGCGCCGTCGACGATTCGGGCTCGGTCCGGACGGTTACGCTAGCATTACTGCTTCGCAGAAGGAGGCGAATGTATTATAATATGTATGACATCAATGCTTTCAATAGTCCTATCAAAGTCAAGAGCTGTCATACGTGGCATTACAGTTTTTTTTTTGTTTTATTTATATCAAAATTTAATTGCAGGTATGACTAATGCAGATTAATGCAGAATTAAAGTTTATTTCCTTATAGAAAGGTCAGATAAAGGACTAATTTTAGTCGCGGCTCATCGATAACCGGTGACTATATTAATTATTGGTTCTTTGTAGGTATTGTTTTTTTTTGAGAAGTGAAGTGTCCTTGGAGTTTCCTACACGTCCAACACCATGGAGATCTACGCTTTGGAACGTACAAATAGCTTCATTTTTAGGGTTCCGTACCTCAAAAGGAAAAAACGGAACCTTTATAGGATCAGTCCGTTATCCGTCCGTCTGTCTGTCTGTCAAGACCCTTTATTTCGAGAACGCGTGAAGGTATTGAGTTGAAATTAAAACCATATACTTAAATTTGCGGTCCCTTGAAGCTGTGAAAAAAGCCCGTTTATGTCGTAAAAAACGTATATTTCGACACTCTCAAGGGAATCAAAATTCATAGGGTAATTCCCGTTGAAATTTGGCATGAAGCAAAGTCTCATAGCACAAGTATAGGAAACAATCTGAAAACTGTAAATTTGAAGTTACGTCACAAAAAAAACTTTTTTTGCGATTCGAAAAAATTTTCGTAACTCAATTCGGGAATTGAACTGTTTTCATAGGTAAGTTTGTACGGAAGTCCGACTCGCACTTGCCCAGTTTTTTTTTGTAATCTGGACAATTCAATAGTGCCTATAAATGGTTGAATTGAAATAAATTAATGAGTTTAAGTTGTTCGGTTCGTCTTGATTGAACTTTATAGGTAAACATGGTGTATGAGCTACGCTAACTTTGTGCTCGTTTGTACGTCATACACATGAATGCACATATTATTTACATGTGCATTTAACATAGCATTTAAGTAGAACAATTATTATATAATTATATTAAATAGCAATAAAACCATCAAGGAAGTCGTTCGTGTACTCATTTACATAATTAGACCATAACATTTTCACTGTTGGGCATTACAACCCCAACATATGGTTTAAAATCGTTCCGAATGGTCATATACCTGTCAAAAAAGTGACTGAGTACGATAACTGAATCTGAACGCCGTTGGCATTGTGGTTAGATTCACCTGGTGATTAATATCAATATTGTTATGACTTGGAACGCAGTCTCGGTAACGCATGTCAAAGCCATAATTCTATTTTTAACTATATATAAAGTTAAATTCTTCACCCTTGCTGAAATAAATAGGCCTGAATTGCTGACTGAAAACACAAGACCTGAATTTTTGAGATCTATTACACCCAAAAATAAATAATATATTCTACCAAAAGCCAACAATGTGTACGGGATGAGGGTTGCAAAATATTTAGTACCTTACTTTAATAATGAACTTTCAGAAGATTTACAAACATTACATAAAACGAGTTCGAAAAGTTTTATGTATAAATTAAAACGTTTCTTTACACAAAAGTTTAATGTATAATCAGATAATTATTGTTACATCACTATTGCATATTAAATAAGCGGCTCGCCATCACAGAGAAAAACCAGTTTTCGCTGTATGGCAATAAAAATCCGCAATAT
Organism: Mythimna impura; assembly: GCA_905147345.3. Lineage (NCBI taxonomy): Eukaryota > Metazoa > Arthropoda > Insecta > Lepidoptera > Noctuidae > Mythimna > Mythimna impura. Next base: position 13,061,087 of record LR990351.1, read on the forward strand.
AGATTAAGAAATTTGGAAAAATAAAATAATAAAAAACTTAAAAAATATATGGAATTAGCACTTTGCCTGTGACTTCGTTCGCGACAATGTTTTTATAAAAAATTTACACCCCTTAAACCGTATTTTGAAAGTAGTTTTGAAAAACTAATAATGACAGTCTTTTTTATTAATTATGATTAGAATTTGTGCCAAGTTTAAAGTTTATTATCCCAAGGAATAATATTCTCTCATGCAACCTTTAACACCCTCAAAATTGTTTTATAGAGGTAGTTTTGAAAACCGAATAAAGAAAACCTTTTTTATTTATTTGGGTTACTGATTATATTAAGTTTCAAGTTTATAGGAGTAAAGAATAAAATATGGCATGCAAACGAATTTCCTCTTTTCAGCCCCTGTAAAGTGGAATTTTCAATAACCCCAGTTAGTGGTCGCCTACAATATAAAAGGAAGCCTTGCAAAATTTCACGTTATAGCCGAAACTACTGGGTCTAGATCCAGTAGTTTCTTCTGTGTTTCAGATTTTATAAACAGATATGATGTGATGTAATGCAATATTTTGAGATTTGAAGTGATTAAAATAAATAAATCACCTTGATTAGGACGTAAGCGTAGTCCTTCAAATAAGACTAACCTGAGATCCCACCAATGCTGATTCCAATCCTCCAAACTACTATTCCCAAAGACATCCCAACGCCATTTGTCCAGGACATAAGCATAAGCCATCAGCGGAAACTTTTCCAAAGCAACCCAAAGGAGATGGTTCAAAGTAACTTCGGGTCCAGTTTCAACCTTCACCAGGTTCAGGGTCTTTAGGTGTTCCGGCGAGGTCAACTGAACGGCGACGATGTCGGAGATTGCATCGTGGAACGCTGTAACACGATCGAAATTAATTATTCAATTATAATTATTTATCTTTTGAAACCATCACGTTTTGATCCTTCAAAGGTCACGCAAAGGTCATATGAAACATTCGCATGTAACAATGTTCCATTCTCATGTAGGAACTAGCGTTGTCGCCTTTGTTGGGACTTAAGACTATGTATATTAATCGAATTTAATCAAATCACTTCATCGTATCGTTCGCGCCGAACGCCTCGAGTAGGCCACGCCTCCGATTCCTTTGTTCTGACGTCATCTCAACGTTCAGTCACGTGGTCAGAATAAAGGAATCGGAGGCGTGGCCTATTCGAGGCGTTCGGCGCGAACGATACGATTGTAACTTGGCTAGGGGGGCAGATCTTATATTTGATGAACAGAGCGCTAATGTTATGCCAGGAGGCGTACAAGTATGGTGTGGTGTGGTGTGGTGTGGTATGGTGTTAATGATATAGGACTTTAAATTTTAACTCCCTACATTGGATCTCTGATAACCTGAGGCTTTACTTAACTATTTTGTTATGGCCCAAGATAACTAGTCAACATCATCATCTACCTACACTTTTCCGCACTAGCTTGGGATCAGCTTCCAGTTCTACTAGATGCGGCTGAATACCTGTGTTCCTATGTTTTACATACAGCGACTACCGATCAGCCCCCCTAGCCAAGTTACAACCGTATCATTCGCGCCGATCGCCTTGAGTAGGCCACGCCTCCGATTCCTTTGTTCTGACGTCATATCAACGCTCAGTCACGTGGTCAGAACAAAGGAATCGGAGGCGTGGCCTACTCGAAGCGTTCGGCGCGAACGAAATGATTGTAACTTGGCTAGGGGGGCAGATCTCCACAATCCGGTTACTGGGCAACACGATACTCCTTAGATAGACTAGTGGTCAGACTTTCTGACGTCTGGTTCCCCGTAACGATTGTCAAAGATCTCCGAATGATCTACCTGACCAACGACTTTACGTACCCACGATATTATGCCCGGGAATCACCTCCTATAAATGTAATTTGACAAGACGCACCATCAAGAAGATCCAGGTTTGACAAAACCAAAACCGCACTCATTTTGTAAGATCACAAGGGTTTGAGTGGATCGAAGGGAATGTATAATTTAAGCTTAATATTTTTGAGCTGCCTTTTTTCACTTTCATCAAACGATCGCCATCAAGAACCCTTACCAACGTAATAATGTTTTTCTCGAGTAATATAATATAGTAATATCCCACTCACTAAAGCTTGTCCTAACTATGTTGCCTACCGTTTTTACGTTATTATTCATACCTGGATTTGGTCCATCCCTATATAACGGAGGTAGACTCCTGTAATGCTTGAAGTACTGAACGTGTCCCAGTAGTCTCGCAGCTCGGGATAGGCCCACGACGATATCCGTCACCTTTTCTCCACACCATTTTATCCTGAAAAAAATAAATATTTATTAAATTGTGTGTAAACCAACCAAATCAAAATGTAAGTAATTTGTCATGACCATAGTCAACAAGGAAATTATGATTTAAAAAAATAAACAAAGGTTCTAAGACGCTAAGAGTACTAAGGGTACCTACTAAGATATTTAAATCGAGGAAAAAAACGCAAAAATACCACGTCTCTTGTATGGAGACCCCTCTTTAATTTTTAATTTTGTTATTTACTAGATGACCCGCCGCTATGCCTCCCACAAGGTGGACCGATGACCTGGTGAGGGTCGCGGGAATCCGATGGATGCGAGACGCACAGGACCGGTCATTATGACGACATTTGGGGGAGGCCTATGTCCAACAGTGGACGTCTTTCGCCTGAAATAATGATGATGATGAGATGACCCGGCGAACTTCGTACCTCCTAACAGTCAATAAATGCAGTATGTCTTTCGATATAGTCAATCGCTGCAATGAAACAAAGCCGAAGTAACATATCAAGTTACACACAATTTTAGTGTATAAAACTTATCTGCTTCGATTTCGTATATTTTACGTGATGCGTGCACAAGTAAAAATTCAACAGATTTATTATAAGTATGTATAGATTGTTGTAGCGGCAATAGAAAGACACATTCTGTGAAAATTTTATCTCTACCTCTTACGGTTTATTGAGGGGTGACCAGACGGTTGCAAACTAGTGTTCCAACCAAGGTTACCTTGCACGTCAGTTAGCGACATCTGTATATTGTAACCGGAGGCACATGATTTAAATAATACGACAAAATTAAAAAATCATTAAAAGAAAGAGCTGTTAGTTTATTATTGCAGGACTCTTAAATTTGGTATCATTATTTTTCCCTAGTTGCATGGTCAAATGTTCTAAGATTACCCTGCCGGTGCCTGGTTTATGTGTTTGGTTTGTGTTGGAGCTACATGGATGTAAACCACGTGCCAACAGGTTCGGTGATTGAGAAAACGCGCCTCCCAACCAAGGGCGTTGAAGGTCATGGATTACAACTGCTGTCTACACGGATTGAAACTAGCAAGGTCACATAGGTTGGGGCATTAGTTTACAATCGTCTGGTCACACCTTTAGAAACATCCCGCTCTAAGTCGAACAGACAGACAGACGGACAGCGGAGGTTTAGTAATACGGTCCCATTGGCACCCCTCGGGTACGGAATTTTAAAAACTTCTTCAACAAATAAAAACAAAACAAAACAAATTAATATGCAAACGTGCCTCGAAATGAATTAGTGAACAAAAACTTAGTTCATGAAAAAACTTCCTAGCAAGGTAGGTAGTTGCTAAGCAAAGTCACGTTCTAACTAGGTAGATAGAAATGAATCAATCACAACTATGCCGAACTTACAAACCGATCGAAGGTCGGTTAAATACAGGATGTCCCAGGAAACCCGTACCAGCAAAGGTCAGTACACAGGGCATACTAATACCCATTGATTGAACCCCTGATATATTTTGTAGTTTTCGAGAAATGATCTTTAAGACCTACAATGAAAACAAAATTGAATATAAAAGCCGGGCAAGTACGAGCCGGACTCGCGCACTGAGGGTTCCGTACAAACTTACCTATGATAAAAAACTTTTTACAAAAAAAAAATACAACCGACTTTAAAGTAAAAAAAAAAACACTGAAAAGTGCAAAATAACTTTAATTTCGGAAGTCGGTGTTTCTATAATAGTTTTGTCTCTTCGTTATTTAACACCGACTTCCGAAATTAAAGTTATTTTGCACTTTTCAGTGTTTTTTTTTACTTTGAAGTTGGTTGTATTTTTTTTTTGTAAAAAGTTTTTATTTTACACTTTTTAGTTATGGTACTACCACTAAAAAGTACCCCTCGCCAAACTTAAATACCTTATAGCCAGAGTGCATCTCATGACAATTCTAATAATCCCAAACACGGTCAGATTACATTAATTTATTACAGAGTTCCGGTGCCTAACTTCAGGCTTCATCATCAGATCAGTTCGATATATTCCCCCTCTACTTTCAGTCAGTCATCGACTACACGTAAAAACAAAGCAATTTTACTTGTTACGACGGTTCTGCTGTGATCCTATGAGGAATTCTGTTCCATATCTTCGAAGTTCATGATCAGATCATAACAATATTTCTATGGGACCAACTCGGAAGCATAACCTTTCAATAAAAAATAAAAATTTGGAAATCGGTCCACAATTGACCGAGAAATCGGTGAACATACATAAAAAAGAAAACATACATTCAACCGAACATAGAACCTCCTCCTTTTTGAAGTCGTTTAAAAACAGTTCAATTCTCGAATTGAGTTACGAAGATTTTTCCGAGTTGCAAAAAAAGTTAAAGCTAGTGGGTCACAGATCCAGTCTCTCCGAGAGTCTCTAATAAGGTCGAGTGCTTGAACTTGTCCTTGGAAGAAGTCTCTGAATGGGGCGATGCAAATTTGGTCAAATTCAATGCTGCTAAAACCCAGACGTGTCTATTTTCAGCTAAAAGGAGCCAATTCAGCCCTGCTCCAACTTTCCGAGGCGTAACCGTGCCGACGACCGACCATCTTGATCTCCTTAGTGTTACGCTGACGTCAACACTCAACTTTGGGTCATACATCGAAGCAAAGGCTCAACTGGCAGCAAAAAAGCTGGGAATCCTCGCGAAGGTCAGACAGTACTTCACGCCGGAACAGCTGCTCAAACTTTATCGAGCGCAAGTTCGATCGTGTATGGAGTACTGCTCTCATCTTTGGGACGGATCTGCCCGATACCAGCTTGATGCACTTGAGGCAATTGAGAGGCCAGCCAGGAGGATCATTGGCAATGATGCACTCGTTGAGTCGAGGCTTCAAAGTCTTGAGCATCGACGCCGAGTTGCTAGCCTGTCGTTTTTCTACCGGTTCCATTTCGGGGAGTGTACGTCGGAATTGCATAACCTAATTCCGCCTAGCCCGTTCCATCATCGGACCACCAGGCGTACGGCAATGCGCCACCGGTACATGGTGGGCATCCCATCTATACACACAAAACGTTTTGGGAACACATTCATTGTGCGTACAGCTAAGAAGTGGAATTCCTTGCCGGAATCTGTGTTTCCTGATGGCTACAACCCGGGAATCTTTAAATCAAGAGTGAATAGGTTACTTCTAGGTAAGCGCGCTCCATCGTAGACTGCATCGTCGCTTTCCATCAGGTGAGATAGCGGTCAAGTGCGAACCTATCAAGAATAAATTTAAAAAGAAAAGTTTTTTTTTGTGATGTCACTACAGTTTTCAGATTTTTCCTATACTTGTATTAGGAGACCTTGCTTCATACCAAATTTCAGGACTCTAGGTCAACGGGAATTATGAATTTTGATTCCCTTCAGAGTGTCGAAATACACGTTTTTTGCGACATAAACGGCCGTATCTTTTTTTCCGTTAACTCAGATGTTTGATTTTTTTTCACAGCTTCAAGGGACCGTAGACCTGAGTTTTAATTTCAACTCGATACCTCCACGCGTTCCCGAGATAAACGGTCTTGACAGACAGACAGACAGACAGACAGACGGACGGACAACAAAGTGATCCTTTAAGGGTTCCGTTTTTTTCCTTTTGAGGTACGGAACCCTAAAAAGAACATAATAATATCTATATGTTCCGCGGTATATTGCAGTTTTTGTTTGACTCAAATCTTGTAATAAAATTCTAAGCTACTAGTAGTTAGAATTTGGGTGTTTTGTGTTTTAGATCGGGTGAACACACATTCTGACTATTATACAGACAAAAAAAATCTCAAAGAAAGACCACTCAGAAAGAGTTATAATACCTATAACACTCTTATAATTTAAAAAATAAACTGAAAAACAACAAGTTTTTTAAGACATCCTGTATAAAAGTTAGCTGTTACCCTTCTGTAGAGGATAATTTGCAAAATAAAAATGATGACGCTACTTGAAGCAGGATGCAAAAAGCTAACAACTTTTTGCATCCTGCATCAAGTAGCGCCGCGGCTTTAAGTAGAATTAAACAAATAATTGACAAAGTCTTTGCGGATGTAAGAAAAAAAACACTGGAACCTTAATTTAGAAACTTAGAAGAAGAAAGAAGGTAATTATTGACTCTACTCTTTACATACCAATATTCATTTAAGCACTTGGGTGGACTATTTTCTTATTTTCTTACTACCATTTATTATCATATTTACAATATTGAGTAAATTAAAAATCTTAATAATCAACGCCTGCAGGAATCCTTTGAACTACCATGTACCTACTCGTATTTACTTTACTTTGAATTCAGGCGTTTTATAGCATAGTCGGCCTTATAATGTTCCCACTGTTGGGACTTAGGCTTCCTCTCTAGGAGTGGGAATGGGCCGTAATCCACCACGTGGTCCCAGTGCGGGTTGGTGGATGTCACATGTCTTCGAATTTTTGGTTCTAGGATATACCGGTTTCCCTACGTTTTCCTTCGACGTTTTGAGAGCGGTGGTGATAAAATAAATTACACAAAGTAATGCGCCTGGCTGGGTTTTGAACCCGCGACCTACAGCTCGTAAGTCGGGGCCATTACCACTCGGCCACCACTGCTCTCACTTTTTTCACACAAGTGTTTTATATATGTAGATGCAGTCAACAAAATTATGTAGAAGACTGGTTTAAGAAGAAGATAATAGATTTATACAATTTCAATTTACTTGTAATGAACACCATCACACATGTCGTGGCTGGACGGCAAGCAGTTGGCAGTTGTCATCGTCTCTTTGATATCTTGGAAGGAATCTTTCGCGCTTTCAAAGCCAAGTGATTGATGGAACTCGTCGACTGCATCAAACAGGTCTTTGGAGAGTATCGTCTCGTTTTCTGGCAGCTTAGGTCGCATGTGGTCTGCATAAGCGACTACTTTCGGGTAGATTGCTTGCCACTCTTGAGCCCATAAGTTACCTGAAATATTGTGTAAGGTAACTACGTAAGTTTTTGTTAAGTAACACAACCTAAATTACAGTGCTAAGTTTGTTTTGGAACCACACAATCAATAAAAAAAGAACTGAACAAATTCAATAATAAATAAGCCTGAAACAAACTTTTACATTTAGTCACACGCACAATTGCGATTCAATATTTATCAGGCGTCTCTGATAATTTATTAATTTATTGCATACATGTTGTAAATCGATGATCCGATAATGTTGGGCACGCCATAATTATAGCGGTAAGTCCCCTCTTTGAGGCATGGCTGGAAAAACCTCACGGCGTCCTCGCCTTCCGCATAACGCAGGTCCTCACTGGACTGGTCAGTTCGGGAGGTTCCTGCACCGGTTACATGCGAAAGTGACGCCCGGGTGCCACCACCGCCGTGACCTCGGGCACGGCCCTCACGCCCCAGCCGCCGGGATCCTGATCCCGATTTCCGGCCACCGTAGGCGTACAATGGGTAGCTCGCCGTCCGACCGTCCGGTAACCGTCCGGACCGAGCCCAAGTCGTCGCCGGCGCGTACTGTTTCACGCGCGCCTCAAGGAGAAGCAAGCAGGGTCGAAGCCTATGATGCCGAGGGTCTGTTTCTGAAAGGAAGACTCGGCCCTGGTACGAAAGGCAATGAAGGAATAGGAGTGGGTTTTTAGTCTGTAAAAGTCTGACACGCCCTCTCGCTCCGCCCAAGAGCGCGGGATGTCATTGGATGATATTCGCACCAAAAAAATAAAATGTTCCAGTAATGTAATCTGTAATCGATAACTAAACTGAAATTTAATCGATAACTAAAGCTCACCTAAAATGTGCGCAGGAATTAATTTGTCGTCTCTCTTCAGAATATCTTTGTAAACCAGCTTTAATTTTCCTCTCACATAATCGTGTAGTAAATCGTAGAATGGTTTAATCTCTTTCCAAATCCTATCCACATTATTAACAAAATTGTCATCTTCGAATGCGTATCGCCACATATCACCAGCATCAGTGAAGTTTTCCGATTCTGCCACTCTGTTCATTCTCACTACATAATCTTTGAATATCGGGCGTATTTTCTTTCCAGTCGTATCTCGATAAACCTTCCAATAATACGCCAATTCTTTTGTATCGTTACTTGTTTTGAATATCGATATTACGTCTGAAAAAATTGTTTCTATTGTTAACAGAAAATTCGATTATGTTTCATGTTTGAGCGTAAGGACACATTACACATTTAATGGAAACATTGATGATCGAATTATATTGTGCGGACATTACAATATTGCGAAAAATGACGTAGTTATAAAACGTGTATGTTATCTTAATCAAAGACATTTCTTTTAATAAACTAAGTGATGGTTGACCAGGGAATGCGTTGCGCCGACACCAAGTAATATGGGAAAAGGGTAGGAAGGTGTTGACTTTTATAAACAAGACTTCAATGATCTTAAATGACTTGATACATTATTGTTAACCAAATTAGTCAAATAAACGATAAAAAGTAAATAATACTGACTGACCACTCATCGTTCGTACCGAATCTTCCGAGCTACAACTTATATTGTAAGCACACACAGTCACACGACTCCAAATCCTCTGCATTGTGTCAATTTCTTCTCTTTGCTGGAATATTTAAAATGAATATGTTACAATGAAGCCAAGTTATTAAAAAATAAAATATTTTTATGAGCAAAAATGTTATAGCGCTTAACATACAATACATTTTAAATTGACAACATACTTTGCTTTGTGGCATTTGCACATTGGTTCCTCGTTCTTTTATAATTCTAATTTTCCTTTTCATCTTTGTATCATTCATCAGTTGTTCGTCGTTCAAATATTTCTTTTTCAGTATGTTCCAATACTGTTTTTTTATTTCATCTTCTTCGGCAGCAATTCGTACCTAAAAATCACAACGTAGTAAGTAAGTAAAACCGACCAACTTTTAAATAGGGATATTAATTTAATGGATTCTTTTACTTATTCAGTTTAAACCTCACCATTTTATTTTTCTTAGATTCATTTTTTATATCTGTAACGTATGACCAAAGAGCATCTTGTGATGTTTTGCAAACATCCAAACTTAACTTATCCATCTCGTCCATAAATACATCAAGACTTGTATTAACTTTATCTAACTCTTCTAATTGATATTTAAATGTTTCAACTATATCATTTGTCTTAACAATCATTGTGTTAGGATCTAGTACTGTTCTCATAGCATCATCTAAGAACTTCTTTTCTTTAACTTCATCAATATCTGTTTCTATTTCATGTCCACTTTCTTCCGACCCTTCCAATGTTTTATTACCTTTCGGTGTCTTTTCATCTGCGGATATATCTGACGTGGGATTCGGTGGGAACTGTACTGCCATTGATGTGGAAGCTATTATTAGAATGCATGTTAATCGCTGTAACAACAAAGCTCGTTATTGTGTCTTCAGACTGATGCATTATTTATCAATACAAATGCCTTGTTTTGAACAACACACCTTTAAAGGCAGGATGTAAGGCTGACATAATACTATACAACATATTTCAATAGTAGGCTTAAAAAAAGGGCCACTGTATAATATCTACCAACATTTTGTAAAAAGCTACGTAAAAAACCTTTTCTTTTTAAAGAGAGCACAGAGATCGTACGCACCATTATTCTTATTAGACGCGATATATACGCTGTCTATGATCACTTAAAAAATGTGTTGACAACAAGAATTTCACTACGCGATATGTCAAAATATGTATTGGATGACAAATATTTTAGAAAAGTACAAATGAACGCTGAACTAGTCGCGTGTGTGTCGCTATCTGAAACAAATATAGCAGATGGTTCAAGGCGAAATTCAACCTGACCGTGTTTTGTTGACTCTTCTTGGCCTGATATTAATGATACCTAATTTTGAAAGCATTTGAAACTCGTGTATTGAACCAAGGACCAAAGATAACAATATATAAATTTTGTAAGGATGGATACGAAAGAAAAAGGAGTCAGTTTTTACTAACTCCCTCACGGGTAGACAGGATAGAATAGAAGAAAAATATATTGACTCTAAGTAAAATTGCACAAGGGCAGAAAGAGCATCATATCTATTATATTGTGAATGTGAGAACACTGTAAACTCCGCGAATTCATGGATTACTTTTTATACTGTCCTCTCATACCTATTAATATTTTAATATGGAAATATAATTGTAAAAACAATGTTTTTCTAAAAAAAGAATACCCATGGCGTTTCTTACTGGTTCTTCTCCATGTGAAACGACTACTTAATTGAAACCGTACACTAGCTTGTGACGTTTTTTAAGTGCCCATTTAGGCCTATTGACATACATATTTTTTAATTTAATTGAATTCGATGTATGTTACCAGAAACCGAAATTCTGTCGTGTATTTTCTTAGAATGTGTTCCTAGACTTATATTAGACGTAACTACCGTATCAGATATCATGAGAGATGAGAACGATTTAACAATAGCCTAAGTGCAGTAACGTAGTTGAATAATGACCATATCCTCTTGTCTATATGTTGTCCAGTGGGTCGGTCAGTGTTCATGACAACATATTCTAAATCCGATGAACATTATTTATGGTCATTCTTCATTTTAAATGTGGTCAAGAGCGATATTTTTTACGTTATTTTTAAAAGCTTTAGTTGGAATCTGAGTAGGTTTTAGATTTATCTTTGTATTAGATAATCTCATTAGACTGAAGAGATTTAGATTTTAGGTCACAATTTTTTATATATTATTTAGAACTGGAACACCGACCACTAGCAGAAGATTAACCTCCATAAGAATAATATTCTTTATTGATATGGTGATGGATATATGTAGATATGAGATCTATGAACTTACCTACTTACTCCGAGTTATCAAGAACCTACATAAGTTTTTAAATAACAGTGCACTCTAAACGGAAGTTTTAATGGCAACTACCTGCCTTATCACGAGAAATACACTAACAACGTATGAACAGTCTTATAAAACCACACTCGTCAACTCGTGTTATTGAATCGGAAAAGGTAGGAATAACCCACAGCATTTAAAAGTAAAAAAATACCCACTGTGAAAATCATCGTGTTGATAGGTAGCACAATCCACAGCTGTGTCAACTTATGTAACACATATCATCCGCAGCACTGCACCCACATTTTCAGTTCCCGACTATGTTGTAGAAACTGTAGCGTGTATCGCGAAGCAACGCTAAGAGACGACAAGACGAAGTCGCACACTCCGTATCACTTGTTACTGGTTGTTTGTGAATACTGCGTTGTTTGATCGTTTTGTGGTGGATTTTTCAAATTGGAACAATCGAACGGCTGTTTTGTTTTGAAAACGTGGAACGGTAGGAGCGCGGCGCGCGACCCGCTTGCATGCGCCGGCACATTGTTATGCCATATAGAAATGCCTACCTCAATTCAATAGCTCCACGGTCGGTTCTCGTGCGACCGGACGTGCTCACTCCTTATTATTGTGGTTTGTTTATCGAACGGGTAACACCTCCATTAATTATTGTGTCATACCTACTGACTAATTTACACATCAAGTTATGTGATGCTGGAAGAAGTTACCAAGCATTGTTTTAACGGCTAGTTACTATAACAATGCTTGTAATTGTAACGTAAACGTGTTTCTAACAACACATCATTGATTCATAGATTCTGATTCAAGCCACTACTTCAATAGATAATTATTTTATTGGCGATACTTAATGACACTAATGTTATGGGCGAAAGTCTCTATAATAAGTGTAATGGCTGAATGGATTTGGAGGAAATTCTCAATGTCTTGAAATATGAAATAGAATCCTTTTTATCCCTGCGATAATTTTCTACTTCAACATAAACAAAGCTGCCAACTAAAGCTGATTTGAAATAAAACACCACAAAAATAGTAATACAGATCTTTTTTAATTATATTTGAAAAATAAACAAACAAAATAACACAATTAAGTACAAGTATCTAATATTTTAACCTGTTTTTCCGAGAAAAACGAATTTAATAGCAATAAATTAATCAAAATTCTTCCTAAATTAATCTTTCTTCAAGAACGAAGCCAGGATGCGGGCTCCAGCGGCATCCACCTCGTTATAGCCGTAGGGCTCTAGGGCTTTCTTGGTCCTTTCGAACCATTTCATGAGATTCTCATGGGCACTAAAGTCGTAGCCGAAAACCTGAAAAGAGAAATGATATCATAGACGACATACACACTTAACTATATCTTTTTTGCTTAGGGAAATCATCAAATAACTTCTGGCGTTCTTGGTGGAGTAAAAGAAAGTAAACTGACTAAACCCCACATATGTTCCTCCAGCTGACCTTTGCATTCCAGGGCAAAGTTATAGTTTACCGCTGTAAACTATAACTTTTGAACCAACCCGCAATCCTGCCAGGCATCAGCCCTAACGGACTCGTCACTTATGCTAAAAACTCTTTGAGACGCGCGTTGAACGATGGCGATCTACCCATTGCTCACCATCCAGCTCCATATGATGGCCGGGAGTCGCCCTATACCCACTTATACCCAACAAAGATTGAATATAGCTTTCTATTAGTACCGTTGGTGCATAGACAATTTTGGTGCCAGCACTGAAGTACTGAAACTGAACGCGAGAAAGTCTCTTAATATTTTTGGTTAAGATTCCAACCAAGAAAAATGATCAATATAACTTTGAAAGTCAGCAGATGCCTTTCAATGTTTCAATGGCCATCAAATTTTATCTACTAGCCATATAAGGCAAGGCAAGATGTCAATAAATACCTAGATATTTTTATGATTTCAATAATAACATAATTGACTTTGTCTGAGAAATAACAGATGCTACCAAGCGTGTTAGTGCTGTAAAGCTTCAGGTGCTATACCAATCTATTTTTAAACAAATCAATAACTAGTCCATATGGGTGTAATAAACCCAAGACAGAGACATGGTGGACATCCCACCCATACGCACAGAACGTTATGGTAACACATTGATGGTGCGTACAGCTAAGGAGTGGAATTCCCTGCCGGAGTCTGTGTTCCCAGATAGCTACAACCTAGGGGTCTTTAAGTCAAGAATAAATAGGTTACTTCTTGGCAAGCCTGCTCCACCGTCAACCACATCATCACTTACCATCAGGTGAGATAGTGGTCAAGCGTAAGCCTACCAATAATAAAAAAAAATCTTTCAGTAATACGACTGGCGGTGAAGTTTGTTGACATTGTAGTTTAATCAATGAAAATATTTTCTAAAGTAACGTTCCTCAAACATCAAATACCATTTCGTGTGTTTTCTCAACATCACATTATAGTTGCAAGTATCAAAGTTATTTGCTGTCGGATGTTGTCCGTGTTTACTTGAAGACTATTCATTCATCTCATACAGTCCTTACCGAGAATTTTGTAAAACATCAACAATCAACTCATCTTTTTTTTTTCGTTAGTTTCCCTTCACGGTATAGTTTTTTTTTTTTATTTAAAAATAATGAGTCACAACAGACCTTTTAACTTCGTTCCGTAGATTTAGATATTCACCTTTTATGTATGCTTATTATCTGGATAGATAGCCATATTCAAGTAAGACACAAGACCGAATCGAGCAGACAGAAGCCTAAAGATTCTGCGGCAAGTATAATTTCTACCATAATCTTTCTGCCCTCTTCTGTCTGTACTAAATCCAGGGATGGCGAAGATCACGCCTATGTAGGTTACACACGCGTGCTAGATAAGGCACACACCATTCGGGTAGGTATGCCAATTTGAAATAATAGAAATCACATTTATTTTTATTTGAATAAACAGGACAAGTGGTCCCCATATAGTGATCCCAGTATACTTATTTCGGATTCGACGAAGGCAGTTACATCTTCTTCTATGTATCTATTTGTTCTTCATCCACAATCATACTTAAATATTTTCTCATGACTTCTATAATAATAATCTATTCCCGATACCGGTGGGACACTGTTTTGTTTTATATTGTTTAATGTTTTGTTATTGGAACATTTAAAAATATAATTTACATGTATAATTACAGAATACAGAAATAAAAATAATACCAGCCTGGGTTTTCCCTGTATGAATATGAACAGTAAAAGGCCTCTTCTCATAACGAGTAAGCTCGAGCATTCGTTACAATCAAGCTTAAAGAAGGTTGGCAATTTTAAACTAAGTTAAACCAGTGTTTTTTAAATAAAACCTACATCCAGATTAGTAATCGTAACGATGATGGAGATATCAGCGACAGTGAGATCTTCTCCGGCGACGAAGGCTTGTCCGTCGAGGAAAGTGTTGAGCCAGCCTAAAGCCTCGTCCAGCTTAGCAGCTTTCTCCTCGTTGTACTCTTCGCCATTGAACAGAATTGGGACCTGAAAGATGAAAATGTCTATGATGACTGCTGTATACCTGCCAGGGCTGCGGGATTTTTAGAAAGAGTCACCACAGTTCTGGAACGCTAAGGGCAACTAAAAGAACATGGGTGGGTTTTAGTTAGTAAAATTCATCACTCGACACTCCCTCTCGTCGCTCCACCCAGAGCAAAGAGAAACACTATCAATCTAATCACTGACTTTTACTGAATTTTAACGTTTAAATAAGTTCAAAATCCTGTATTGACAGCATGATAAATAATAATATTTCTTTTGCCAATTGGTAACACTTTAAGATGAGCGCGGTGTTTGACTGACTACCCTGAGAACAAACTAACTTAACCTCTTTTAGAAAGAAAAGAAAGAAAAAGAGTTTATTTACGACAAACATGGCACATAACTTAAAATCTTAATATATATAAATCTCGTGTCACAATGTTTGTCCTCAATGGACTCCTAAACCACTTAACCGATTATAATAAAATTCGCACACCATGTGCAGTTCGATCCAACTTGAGAGATAGGATAGTTTAAAACTCAAAAAAAAAAAAAACAAACTTTTATCACGCGGGCGAAGCCGCTGGCAGACGCTAGTAAAACTATATAATATTATATCAAATCTATAAAATAGAGTGAGTTATGCGACACATCCGCGCAAAACGGCCAGCGCTCAGCAAAATGCTGGGGCTCATGTACTGAACAGAGCCACAGTGCTAATTTTCAGCGCCAGCCGAAAGTTCATACAGTAAATAAACTAGTCAAATATTATAAAAACAATGTAGGTTAATGTCTAAAGTGAACATTCGAGGAAAGGACGACACAGTTTTAAGGGGACTTGTGCAGACAGAGCAAGTATTTATGAGATCGTATGGCTCAACTTAGAGCTTTAAGGAACTCAATGATTATACGAACAGCATTAGGAAAAACATTCAATATAGTAAACTAAGATTATTTTTTAGGTTCCAACACACTATTCCCCCTATACCTATTATATTGTATAACGAATCCTGACACCCCATACAACGACTGCCGCTTGGTAACATTGATCTGATCCGGCTTGAAATTATAGCACATGAGTTTGTTCAACTCTGTTCTTGTGTGACGTTGAATGTAGGTTATCAATTTAAATCTTCGAGCTTAATTAGTGGTGTTATGATTAACATAACATAACATCACACTTATGTTTCACAGCTATGCCAAAGGCTAGTAATACTCTGAATCCACTAGTCAAAGCATCAGACCAATGACCTCGAAATAGCTGAACTCAAGACATCTATGAAATTCACCACCATATGCCAAAGAAGAATCTTTGTGTACTTTGGCCACTTAGCCGAAAAGAGAAGCGATAGTCTACACTAATATCATAAAGAGGTAAAAAAAAGTTTGTTTTTTTGTTTGTAGGTAATCTCTGAAAGTACTGGTCCGACTGCTAAATTTTTGTCACAGACAGAAAGCTGCTTTATTCCTGAGTGACATAGGCTATATTTTATGTACAATGGGGAAGCCGTGGGCAAAAGCTAGTCTAAAATAAGTTTTTCAGAATTTCTGACGGAAAAAGTAAATGGAAAGAGATCCAGAGGTCAGGACTTTGGTCAGACCAAATCTGATCTACACTAGAAACCAGTTTGCATCCATATCGCCAAAGATAGGACAACATGGTGAAATGTAATCCAAAACAAAGTTATTCATCGAGGTCAAGTCCCTCAGCAGTGAGGACAAACGACTCAAGAAGATTTCATAGAGTAGGATGTTATTGTCAGCCGGATAAGGACTAGGCTAACCCGGATTTCCAATTACCAATAGGTACGAGTACTATCATCCCATTTTTCTCAACCTGGGGATCGAAATCAAAACCACACGCTCAGTAGTTACACTTACCAAGGAATAGAGTGTAAGAGCAAGAGGCAAGTTCTTTAAAACCCCTCAATCGTAATCTTGGAATTTCATTCCCACCTTTTAAATAGCCCATAAAATAAACCATTTAGATATTTTATTGACGACGGCATTCGCAATGTCTGAGCGATTGGCTGCTGCGCTCAGTTTCGCGACTTTGATTCCCGCATGAAATAATTATTTGTATCGCCTAGTTGTTGCGGGTCCAGCCCCCCTAGCCAAGTTACAACCGTTTCGTTTCGATTCTCTTTTCGTTGATCGCCTCGGGTCGGCCACGCCTCCTATTCCTTTGTTATGACCACGTGACTGAGCGTTGAGAATGTTGAGATGACGTTAGAATAAAGGAATCGGAGGCGTGGCCGACTCGAGGCAATCGACAAAAATAGAATCGAAACGAAACGGTTGTAACTTGGCTAGGGGGGCAGATGTCTTTTGTATGTTAGCTAACATGTAACAGCAGCACACATGCAATACAGGACAAATCCCTAGTGTGGGACAACGTTTTTTTATATATGTTTATTGTTAATTGGCAAAAAATACTTCATCGTAAGAAAACCAACTTACATAAAGAGCAGAGTATCTCACATACAGTGTACCCAGGTCAAAGTTGAGTCGCTGGTCTACAATGGCTCGGAGACGAGGGTTCTTAGGGTACAGGGTATCGTCGCGGCCATAAGCATTCACCAGGTAAGTCAGGATTGCGCGGCTGAAAGGGAACGACTATTTTTAGAACGTTTTTATTATGAGGAGTTTATGAAGTTTGTACATCTGTCAATAGAACTATGGCATATCAATATGCCATGGCTTCGGGATTGTTAATTCTTAGAAATGGCAACTGAAAGAACACAGGTGGTAAAGGGTCAGTAGCTAAAAGTCCGATCCTCACTCTCATTCTACCCAGAGCAGGAGGACTGGAGGAGTCATTTAATATTGATGAACATAAAAAAAATATACAAAATTATAATAAAATTCTGTCATCGATTAAGAGTAAGAATACTTTGTTTGCAAAAGAAAACATCGTACATTTATTAATGCATAGAATTTTTTTGTTTTGCCATTTACTCGCATACAAATATTCGAACAATTGTTAATAACAAGGACGAATGTTAAATGTGTATGTAGCTACTGCTACATGATATAACAATTAATATCTGTTATATTTAGGGTTCCATACCTTAAAAGGAAAAAACTGAACCCTTATAGGATCACTTTGTTGTCCGTCCGTCTGTCTGTCTGTCAGTCTGTCAAGACCCTTTATCTCGGGAACGCGTGGAGGTATCAAGTTAAAATTAAAACCATATACTCAGGTTTGCGGTCCCTTGAAGCTGTGAAAAATTCAAACTTCAAAGTTAACGAAAAAAAAAGACACGGCCGTTTACGTGTATTTCGACACCCATGGGAATCAAAATTCATAGGGTACTTCCCGTTGAACTCGAATCCTGAAATTTGGCATGAAGCAAGGTCTTATAGCACAAGTATGGGAAAAAATCTGAAAACTGTAAATTTGTAGTTACGACACAAAAAAAAACTTTTGTTGCTATTCGGAAAATCTTCGAGGCTCCGTTCGGGAATTGAACATAGGTAAGTTTGTGTAGAACCCTCAGTGCGCGAGTCCAACTCGCACTTGCCCAGTTTTTTTTATATATAATTACAAAAAGCTAACTATAATAATTAATTATTAGAACAGTCCACCTTTCATTTGAAGTCTCTTAAAGACCCATTCAAGTTTACTTACAGACATCCAGGTCGTCTATATAGACGTCGTTTATCGAATAACACCGTTCAAGTAATAAATTGGCGGTTTTTAGTCAACTCTTTATCACGAATTGAACTACGTATTACACTTTGACTAGACGCAAGATGAGTACGATAAGCGAAGATTGGACCATCCTTAGCATAGTAGCACAGCATAGTCGGCCTTATAATGTTCTCACTGCTGGAACTCAGGCCTCCTCTCTAGGAGAGGGAATGGGCCGTAATCCACCACACGGGCTCAGCGCGGGTCTTCGTATTTTTGGTTCTAGGACATGCCGGTTTCCTCACGATGTTTTCCTTCGCCGTTTTGAGAGCAGTCGTGATGAAATACATTTCACAAAGTAATGCGCCTGGCTGGGTTTGAACCCGCGACCTACAACTCGTAATTCAGGGCCGTTACCACTTGGTCACCACGGCTCTACTTGATATTACCTATTTGGTAGATATCTCAAGTACGTATGCATGCTTAACTACACTAAACAATCGATAGAAAAGTTTTACTGAATAAAGGTTTCGGTAGCAAGTCTGTAAACCGCTATTTAGTATGAAGACAGCAATTTTACTACAATTTTACTACTCATATCCTCATGTAGTCATGTTGACTGGCCTGTTGGTCTAGTGGTTAGTGATCCTGACTGCTATGCCGAAGGTCGTGGGTTCGATTCCCACCCAGGACAAATGTTTGTGGGATGAGCACGATCATTTGTTCTGTGTCTGGGTGTAATTTATCTATAATATTTTAAGTATGTATTTAGAAATATATAAGTATGTTTATCAGTTGTCTAGTACTCATAACACAAGCTCTGCTTAGCTTGGGACTAGACGGCGTTGTGTGATATTTGTGGAATATTATTATTATTATGTAGGAATACAATAACTTACCTTTCCCATAAAATGAATCCGCTATCATCCATAGTCGGTATTGTGTGTTGAGGATTCATCTAAAACAAAAAAAAAAAACTTTACCATAAGTAAAGGCAACATTTTTCAGCAAAATAAACCAAAAGGTCACAGAGCATTCTGTATTTAGCATCAACCAACAAACATTAAAGTTATTCAAGTCATTTCGTGAATAAGGCAACCATAATATGATTTATTGCTAGCACAAATAAAAATGTGAACTTAGCACGCGATGTTGACAATCTCGTATTTACTTGTATAATATCTGCAATATTGCAATTTGGACTGGTTTTAATTTGACAGTATCAGAACCTGCAGGGATTTTATGGGCAAATAATAATACTGTTAGACATTTCGGACCATAACAAAAACTGTAGGTAAACTTTGATTGTTATATCATCAGAATGATCAATTAACATCATTAGCAGCCCCTTAGCACAAAAATACAATTGCCATATTGATGAACTTCCTTCTTAGTAACCGGTATTGTGTAGATAAGTACTTATTATCTATATAGTATGACTGGCAATTAGTGTACGATACTTAAACACGTGATTGTGCTCATGATAACAAACAATTTTTTTTATGGGAGCAAAGCCGAAATCGCAAAAAAATATCAGCTACATTAGGCAAACATAAATGTACTGAACAGCTGATTTTTTTTCGCGATTTCAGGTTTGTTCCCATAGTAAAAGTTGTTGGTTATCATGAGCACAATCACGTGTTTAAGTATCGTACACTAATTACCAGTCACCCTATATAATTTACAAGTATCTTCCTTAACAGCTCTTTACGTTCTTAACTAATAAACCAAGCTTGTAAATCTTTGTAAACTAGCAATGTCAATCCCATAACAAAAGAATTCAAGATTGCAATATAGTCAAAAACACCCACGTACCTTGAGATACTCCGGCGTCATATGCTGCCCTTCCATAATATTCGTTAACACTAACTCCAGTTCCACCCCCAACACTTTGGCAGCCATGATAATAGCCCTGCATGGCGGGGACGGTGGCAGATAGTACACCTTGATGGGCTGACTAGGCATCTTGCTCTTCGAACGTGCTGCCGCGTTGCTGTCAAAAATTACAACTAAGGTTATTTGCTATGGTTTAAAAAGTCATGCTCATTTACAAAAGTAAGATCATCATCATTATTTTTTAGTTCTATGGACTTCCCTATACAAAGGTCAATTATTATGAGTAATGTGTTCATGTTTGATGACGTGATTATGTAAGAAGGTGCGTTTAACAAAAAGGATAATGAAAGGACTGTGGGCGCATTTTTAGGTATAACTTTGCCTTTGTATCCGATCCCAACCTAAATTGAGAAATATACAACAGCAAATAAACGACTTTTTGTTGTTTACAAAGCATTCTGTTTAATTTGTCACGGAAATTATTTAAACCTCTGAAATGCTTATAAAATTGAAGAAACAATTTTTTACAAGCATAATAATTGCTCAAACAAGTACACACTAATTAGTGAAGATCATTATCACTAATTAGTGTGTACACTTGTTTGAGCAATCACCTGTGACATAAACAAATGACACAACAATTGCAAAGCAGTAATCTACTGACTTAATTAGCAGAAAATGCTGCAAATGAAAATGATATGAACTCAATTAAAGTGACTTAATTCACATAAAACTCATCGTTTGTAACTGTAAGATAGCAAAACCATTGTAAATACAGTACTTTCAATAAAATTGGTACCTAAAATTGATGTGTTTTAATTGGTCTCTTAGTAATTAAAAACTCAGAAAAGGAACTTGTAGAGACCTCTGGTCCCGGAATACACACAAATTGGTACTTTCAAAGTGTTCTACTTTTTGAGGCCTAAATTGTGTCCATTGCTGGGCAAAAGCAAACCTATTTCCTTTTAAACTCTCTGTATTTGCGATTTCTAACTATGTTTGTCTGGATATTCACTGGACGCCTAAGGAACGACATCAAAAGTTGTACATAACTACAATATTGCCTACAAGTAATAGTTATGACACGTATCCACACCAGTTCTAAAATTGTTCCTATAAAATATTCAAAAGAAAGTAATCGTATACTTATTCTATACTTATCAACAGAACCAAAATTGGTCCAATAAAATATTGACTACCAGCCAACGAAAGAAACCAATTTATACCAATTACTGAGTCATAAAATTTAGCACTCATTAACTTTAAATGATATGTGGGAATAAGGATTAAAAATTATAAGACTGAATATGCTAATGCGTATTACATTATCATAATCAGTAGTGTGTTTCATGTTTTTTAAATTTTCGATTTTTGACTTTACTCGGATTCTTGATACCATTCATGCACAGTGTTCTTATACCAAAAACCATCATAATCGGTTAATATTTAGAGGTTGCACAAGTTGCTCAAGAATTTGAGCAAGTCAAATGAAAAACGAAAATTAAAAAATAACATGAAATACCCTAATAATCAGCCTTATAATTCTCCCACTGCTGGGACTCAGGCCTCTTTTATATGAAAGAGAATGGACCATAATCCATTATGCGAGCCCAGTGCCAGTTGGTGGATGTCAATGTCTTCAATTTTTTTTTTGTTCAAGGGCATGCTGGTTTCGTCACTATGTTTTCTTTCACCGTTTTGAGAGCAGAAGTGTTGAAATAAATTACGCAATGAAATGCACCTGGCTGGGTTTGAGCCTACAACCTACAACTCGTAACTCGGCCTTACCACTGGCCATTGCTTAAAGAAGAATAAGGTTTACTTGTAAAAAAATCCCTGTTTGGGAAAAAATCTGTAGCTGATGCTAATTTTCTATTAAATACTGGAAAGTTGGCTGGCAGAAAATGGTTTCAAACACTCCGTTTAACTCTATTTTCAGCCTCAGCAAAACCACAAAATATGACACGACTACGAAAGCAAGAAGCCACAAGTCCGTAACTCAGCCGTTACACCAATTGATAGATACAAGTTGAACTGTGACTGTATTTGTGTCTGTGTGTGTTAGGTTCTGGAGTGGCGACCGCGCATCGGAGGGTACAGCGTGGGAAGGCGTTCCACAAGGATACGGACACAGGACGACATTTGGAGGAGGCCTATATCCAACAGTGGATTTGATGATGATGAGCTGTTACAAATATGGCTACTTTACTCATAATGTATGTTGTTCGTGTTTCAACCCATTTCAGCCTGGGATCACCCACTGCTGGGGAAATGCCTGCCCTTGCTTCTATAGTTAGATAGGTAGGTAGCTACTATCTGATTTCGTGCGTCCCTCACTCTTACAATTTTGACGCGTGATTATTGATTGTTATTAATTTAATGTACTTTTTTTTAAATTGATGACTCTTAATTGTAAAAGACGACAACGTCCCACTCATTAGATGCATAAATATAGCAAATAGTAAAACTGTCTCTAAAAATACAAGTAGCCCTAATTTAAGAGGCAGGGTTAATTAACTGTATGGTTACAATTGTTGGATTATAAATAGTTGCTATTACGTACAAACTAATGTAACCCTTTTGTGCTTTTTTTTAGGTGGGATATCATTAGATGATATTTTTCTCACCCAGCCGCCCTCCAGCCCTTGGGTGGGGCGCGAGGGCGTGTCAGACTTTTACTGACTGATACCCACTCCTGTTCCTTCTTTGCCTTCGTTCCAGGGCCCCGGGGTTCTCTTTCGCATCACCCATGGCCCTGCTGGGCCCCTACGGTTTTACTGTCATCTCCTTGAGGTGCGCGTGAAACACTACGCGCCGTCGACAGCTTCGGCTCGTTCCGGACGATTACCGGACGGTCGGACGGCGAGCTACCCATTGCTCGCCGTCCGCAAGCCAGCGCCTACGGTGGCTGGAAATCGAGATCCCTGCGGCTGGGACGTGAGGGCCGTTCCCTCGTGCGTGCGGCCACCTCCTTTGCTAGCATTACTGCTTCGCAGAAGGAGGCGACCGCCTGCCACTCCTCCTCGCTCCGGACCGTGGCCTGTACCAAGGCCCGGCGCGAGAGATCGCTGCTGCCGATCTCCCCCACGAGGACACGCGGTGCTCTGCCCAGACGGGGCACACCTCTACCGTATGCTCCACCGTGTCCTCCGGGCGGTCCACACAATGGTGACCCACAAGCGTTTCTTCCACACGAATCCGGTGCAGGAACCTCCCAAACTTACCATGCGGAAGATAAGGACGCCATGTTGTCTTTCCAGCCACTTCTCAACGAGGGGACTTACCGCCATAATTGTGGCGTGCCCAAACCCTTTAGTGCTAGTAAAACATTTATTATTAATTGATATTACTACCCGTCATCGTTACTCTTTTACACTCGCTATAAAACTATCAACCTTCTTCACTGAATGTGAAGTATTTTCTTTTACCATTGCGTGTAGCTAAATTATTCTAGTTTTATTCAAATCGTATAGTGATTGCTAAAACCTAAACATGCAAAGAATTGTTACTGTGTACCTTTATAACCGACTTCGCAAAAGAGAGGAAGTTGTTTTTTTTTTTGTTGGTCTCTGGTTAATGGACTCCGTTATTTATAAACCAATTTGAAAATTCTTTTTTTATTTGCCATATTGGTCCCATTTTTATTAAAATCCAGGTCTGATGGTGGGGTCCATGTGGAATAGAGGGAACTCTTAAAATATGTACCTGTAGCGATTTCGGTATTTTCATCAAGAAGTCAAACATTTGCATTCAGAAAATACCACTATTATTATTTTTAATTAATGTGTACCAACTGTTTGAGTATATTCGTGTATTTAGAATAATCATATGAGTACCGTAAGTATATGTAATAATTATACGACACCCGTAACGAACAAGGTTATAACATTAATTCAGTAATTTTTGAAAATGAACCCAAAAGTGATAGCGTCATGTTTGAATTTTGTTTGGACTGTAATCCGAGATACTGCCTTGTTCGATGCGGGTGTCAATATATACCTTGCATAAAAAGCGGTTTTCGGGCAGGACAATGTCTGTCGCGACCGCTAGTTTGTAAATATTTCTTCATATTAGCTTTTTTTTTCTACTCATAACTATTTTCGTTTGCTTCACCTGAAGCGACTGGTAGAAAATTCAAAAGGAATTAAGACCACCTCTGTGCATTTGTGTGTTTAAAGTATTCAATAAAAATAATACTACAGAGTGATGTCCAACAGTACTTCATAATCACCCAGATATGTCGATTAAAATAGTTAAACAACTAAGGGCGGAATTCACCAATAAAACTAATCGCGTTTTAACGTTTGGCTCGCATAATCGCGTTTAGCCGCTGTCACTAATGTCACTTGTAAAAATACAACAAAAGAAAAATACAGACAAGTGACACTAGTGACAGCGGCTAAACGCGATGATTAATTGTGATTAATAGGTATAACACTCATTTTTTAAAAGTGTCTCAATTAGATTCTATAGTGCTAATAAACCACTAAAAACAACACAAAATTTTTATTCAGTCGCTAAGTACCCTTAAAATGCATTTAAATTTACATTTTCAAATTTCGCGTGTAAATTAATAAAAAATTAAACTGCAGCGGATGCCATATTTACTCTGTTTTCGTGACGTCAGTTGGCTGTTTAAACAAATGCGCTCAGTATGGCCGATCAGTTGACAGTTGACAACTGTCACTTTAGTTTACACAGCCGAATGACGTAATAATTTGGTGGCCACTATTTCATAGTGATAAAGAACAGATAATAAAAACTGAAAAATTTGAATTGAATTTAAAAAAATATTTTTTACTTTTTTTTTGTTATTTCATGAACTAAAACCAACAGTTACCGACTGATTTTTATCTAAGCTATCTTAATAATATATTTTTAGTTTTTTCTCATATAGAGTAAAATACCCTATTGCACTATGTGCTGAAGAAACGTATGCCTGGAAAATTTATGCAGTCGATTCGAGCAATGAAAATATTCGTTAACTTTTTTATTAACTCAAGTCCAGTCTACAGTGTGCACTACTGACAAAGGGTTATCCAAAGAAAAGCTAGATGGATTGTGTGAAGAATGACAGCTATTTGGAAGAAAAATTTGTGTAAATGTTATGGTAGTTGACAGGGGTAAACAAGAGAAGAAAGACGACACATTACACTACACTCTATTTACATAATATAACCTTTATATATTATTTATTTTACTTTTATTATTAACCTTTTTGCCCGCCACGTCAAAAACGCAAAAGTGTACTCTAGGTGTCAACGGGTGACTTCATCCTTTAACAACACAAATAAATAAAAAATCTAAGTCAGTGGATCGTCTTCCTTTCTTATTAGAATTATTAGCGTTAAAGTCTGTCAAGTAGTCGAGACCGTGGCATCGTGGACACATTTTGCTTTGTCATTTGTACGACTGTAGTGGCTACAAGGCTAATGAAACAACCCAACACCGTTATAAACCTATATCCTTTACGTATGTGCATTGATCACTCATCCACCACCAAATTCTGACAAATTATAACTTACCCAACGACATTCACAATAACAAAGAGAGTGACTACACATGCTAAGCCCCTCATTGTTAATTAATTCAAATATAATTATTTAAATCTGGAAACTCCTCTAATTCTGTTTTGAAACCTAAAGCAGTGAAATCACAATTTTTTTTATTAGCGTACAAAAATCCAAAGCAAGCTCGTATTTATTAATGTATACTTAGTAAATTCACAATCCATTATTAAACTTAAACAACTGATAGTGTATTATGCAAACACAATTAAAAAAAAACTCAATTAAAAAACTATATAATTGTATTTAATCTAATATCTTGATGAACCTTTCAATGATAGAAAAGAAAATAAAATCTACATTAAAAAAAACGAATAGTCGTGTATTTTTCTATTTTATAAAACAAAACTAATATATTATGTATCTAATTTAAAACGTAGCCTATAATATAAAATAGATCTCTAAATGTTTAAAAATAGAACATGCAAAACAGTAGAACTTTTGGATTCAAAATTCACGCCAAACTCACTTCGTTTTTTGTTGTTGTATTTTTTCTACAACAGTTTTGTCCATACATTGGCCCAGTTTGAATTATTTTTAAAACACTTTTGAACCAAATATTTTTTTAAATAACGCTCACAATTATATTTATTTAATTTGAAAGAAACCTACGGGTAACCGTACTATTGAAAATGGAAACTCGTATTTCTGAAAAGCTTTCGGTTGACGTCGAGCGAAAGTCGGCGCGTCAACTACGTTCCACTGAAATACTGATTTATAAGTTTAGTAGTCTGTTATGATTGCGAACAGATACTGTTATGGGCATGGGCACCATAGCAACGTTGGGCGGTTCCATCATAACGACAAGTCATGGTGACAATCGAATCACGATTTGAAATTATGTATACCTATCTACTTATTATATTTTGTCGTTGTCTTAATGAAAAGGGAAGTGTTGGTACTTCTGTATAGTTACGACGAAGTTGAATTATAAACGCAGTGATATTGGCTAGGTCATGGTTCGTCTTTCAGCACAATCGTCTTACCATGATGTGTTAAAATATTAGGCATGCAAACGAGAAAGAAGGATGGAGCTATACACTCTATATAGCTCCATCCCTTTAACAGTTTAATTTAGGTCATGGTCAAATGGATCGCGTTAAGAGCTCGTGGTTTTTTTTTCGGTGGGAAAATCATCTTATGATATCCCCCGCTCTTAGGCGGAGCGCGAGGTAGTGTCAGACTTTTACTGACATAATTATCTCAATTTCAAAACTTTTATGTAAAAAGATACGAAAAGATAGTACGTAGGTACCTACTTACCTTTTTATTTCAAGACAACACGTTACTGGTGCAAATTATAATGTAGGTATGTTAAGGCCTGCATGCACTATTTTGATCGAAAGCAGTTATGTTTTGGCATATGCATAAGACAAATTCGTGAAAATAATAATTAGGGTTAAAAAATCGGTAAGAAACTATAGACACCTAAAATAACGAACAACAATCTACGGTTTATAATCGAAATAAAACGTTTGTTATTATTATTAATGTAATCCTAATCTATACAGGAAAAATCTATGACTTGCACCGTCAAATTCTAAGCACAACATAATTTTGATGACAAATGACTCATTTAAAGAAATTACGGCCCCAGAGTCCCCTGAGTCACGCAGGAATTTACGCTTCTTAAATAACAAAATGGAGTGGAGGGAGGAATTCACGGAAAAAGAAGCAGAACAGGCTAACAAAAAAAAGTAACGAAATTCCGTTTTTTTTTGGCTAAGAAACTACGAGGTGGTAGGCTAGAAAAGCATAGTAGTTTTTTTATATCAACAAAATATGGCATGCTGATGCTGATAGAGGTAGCTTGCACCGCCCCTCGCAGACGGCTGCACCGGCCTTAGTCCTCTTCACCTGAGAATAAATACGCTACTGGTGCCGTGTTTGTATGTTTTAGCCCTAACGTGAGCACTGAGTTACACTATAGTGTCCAGCATCCTTTAAACACACATGTAGAACCTAACAAAAACATTCCACGGAATGATAAATGTATGGCACATGAATTGCATGTTATTTCTGTCCAGCAGATAACTTGAAACATGTTATTAGTTATCATGAACCCATGTGACTGCGATACATGCCTGTCAAGGTCACTTTCTGACCGTGATAAAATTAATTGAAATAATGAGCTGTATCACACAGATTTATGTCATGTAATTGTTGTTGCTTTAGTGCGTGTGTACGTACCCTCGTTACCTACCTACATACTTTTGTTTTTCAGCTTTCAGATAATCCAGACTTGAATATTTTTAATAACGCCTAGGGCGCAGCGAAGACGGAGCCATTTTTGTCATCGAGTAGGTAGCGGAAACTGGCAATACGCAACTACCTATTATAGTAACGCTTTTCATACACTTTCGAAAAACAACACAGACGCAGACAACTTAGCTACTACCACGGATATCTATGGCTACTACTAACAACATTTCAAAAGTGACTACTAATAACGTTTCTACGCATGCGCAATATCAAGATCTTCAGTTATGATACTAAACAATGAACGCTATCTTTATGTACTTCACACCTATGGATTAGTCCCTTTTTCGAGAATCCTTTTCAATCAACAAACTTACTCCATTTACAATTGCGATTATTTACTTATCAACATGTTACCTATTTAATGATTGATTACATCGTTCGTGGAATGTACCTACTTGTAGGTACTCACTTACATTTATAGGTGAAGAGCCGTTTAGTGGTTAAACTAACATAATATGGTGGACAGTATCGTAGATATCTGTATGAAATTATGAAAATCACCATTAATAGAAGTCTTGTAAAATACAAAAGAAGAAAAATACACCCAAGTGCGTGTTCACCTTTCCTATCTAAAAAACATAAAGAAGAAAAGGACAGCATTGAACCATATATCATTAGGAATTGACATGCAGACGATAATAAGCCTTATTTGCATGAGTATATTTACAACCAAACTAACCTGAAAGAGATTGGTGTTATAACTTGCTCCATAGAAGGAAAGGCAATAACCATCATGCTTCGCCAGATATGACTAATATCCCTTCTATCCAATTCTGTATACTTAAGACGTGATACATACCAAAAGTCGTCATGATACACTATCTAGAGGGCAATTA
The DNA here is from genome assembly GCA_905147345.3 of Mythimna impura. Lineage (NCBI taxonomy): Eukaryota > Metazoa > Arthropoda > Insecta > Lepidoptera > Noctuidae > Mythimna > Mythimna impura. The sequence goes on from LR990351.1 coordinate 13,089,781, forward strand.
AAGACGCCCTATTACTTAAAAAGATATTCCATTCAATCCAAAATATTTTGGGTACTTATAAAACCGTTACACGCAAAGATTCCGGTTCACCAAAAAAAAAATTCACGGTTAGATACTCTTTATAAAATAAATGATTGATTTTTACTTTCCATGTTACAATATAAATAGATTGTCATACCTATTTATATTGTTACATGGAAAGTGTAAGTAGATCAATCAACACAGTACAAAATAAGTACGAACACCGTCAATCGATATAGAATAGAGATCCTTTTGAAGGTCATAAAGTTATTTAAGACCTTCAGAAGGATCTCGATTCTTCGGTGGGTGTTAACCCACGCTGATCATACTAAAGGGACCAAATTGTCTACAAGATTGACTTTCAGTGACTCTACGTACTCTAAATGACTTTAAAAAACTTTCACACGAAGATAACAAACTTTCCCTATCTTTATTTTTGTTCATGTAAACAAAGTCAAATGTAAAAGTATCCCTATTTGTTTTTATATTTCTTTATGTTTCACTGTCTGAATTAAAAATTACAAGTATAAACATTGCCTATTGCTGATCTCGAAAACAACTGGTTTGTTTCATATTTAGAAAGATACAATTTGGGTCATAAATATACAATGTTTAGTAGATGCCTAGTTTATTTCCACGATCTAGGCAATGATTGTTTGATAAGACTACCTTATAATTGCTTAGATCGTGCCGTGATCGCTTTTATATGTTTATCAAAGACACTTGTGAGTCATTATGTTGGTCATCAACTAGTGCATTGGCATTGCCTTGGAACAGTTTGTTTTCTTCTACAATAACAGATTGTGGGATAATGATATTCAATGATAGACATTATTCAATGGCATGAATTTGTAGACTCTGCTTCCATAACATGATAATTAATAGTGTCTCAACAACTGATCTGAAAGAGATGAGGCACAAGGATAGACTATGACTCAAATTGGAGAGATTTTCCAGCTACACGTAATAAAACATTACTGTGGATTCTAGAGAGTTTTGTATCTAAGCGACTATCAACACTTCGATAACTGATTAATCTGGCTCTAACACGCCATGCCTAAAAATCAAAGCCAAAATTACTGTATCCACAAACGCTGCTCCTTTTATCGCGATCCCTATATAACGTTACCCTAGCCCAGACCACTCTTTAAAGATAAACTGATTCAGATTTTTAATTTTGATTCTGTCCTAAAAAAATTGCTCAATCTATATAACCCAGTAATCTATAAACAAAACCATTTACTTTAAGCGATTCGTAACCAGTTTTATAACTTATTTCATATTCACTAGTTTATCGACACCCATATAACGACGCTAGAAATTCCTCAACAGAAATAAAACAAAACATTACGTGAACAACTTAATAGAAAACCGTTTTATTTATCGCACTTATACTAGAACAATGTTCTTAACTTCGTCACATTTTGATTTGAAAACTATTCATAAAGTTATAAAGATTTTTAACTCTTTTGTTGTCACTTGTCATCGAGCACTTCCACTGTAGATGCACTACTTGCGTTATCCTTGTCTTTGTTCTCTCCATTGTCAAATCCTTCATTAGCGTTCTTCGATCCAGCATCAGATAAATCAGTCTTTAAAGAATTAATCCTCTCATGGCTTTCCGCTTTGTTTTTTCCAACAGGTTGTGTTTGTTCGTCGCTTATTTTCATTTTCTTACTTTTCGTGTTGCCCATTTTGTGTCTGAGATCCACCGGTTCAAATGCACGAGTGACGATATCAAGTGTGATCCTCACTTCAACGAAGATAAAAATACTGATAAGGGAATCTCTGTAATTAAATGTACCAGCACTCACGCTGATAAGTGTGTTTCCAAATAAATTGAAAATAAAACTGCGGTTGGCAGTGTCAGTGAAAGATATTTCTGCAGTCAAAACATAAATACTGATATATAAATACATCCAAGATAAGGCGACAATAACACATCGCCCGTACATATGTTCATATGGCCGGATGTTTGTATGATTTTTAATTGTTCTTTTTTATCTTTGTGCGTTTTGTTCATTTTAATATTGTATTTCATCTGACTTCTTGGCGACACGGTTGGTGCATTAAATGGAGCGATTGGGTGCTTGTTGCGGGTTCGATTCCCACACGTAACAAATATTTTTATGGCCTAACAATAGTTGTTTCAGGTCTGGGTGTTTATTATTTTCAAAGTAAATTATTTATTTACAATCAAATGTTATTTGGATTTCGTGTCGTGTTGACTTTGTTATTTGAGCAGCGATTATTGTTTAGATTGGCAATCTTTAAATTATTTGTTTGGTCTGAATCTGAGGCTTAGTTAATGAAGAAGTTAATAAAAATATTCACTATAGAATTAGGACCTATCAGTTTTCCTGGGGTGATACTTGGAATCTGAGAGTCGCTCTCCTGAACAAATGGATACCCATTTGAAAACGCTTTTTGTTTACGAGGTAGTTAAATGCCAGTAAGTCAATGACTTTAGATCTTGCATTGATAATTATGTCAAATTGATACAATATAGAAACCTACCATTATTATGAATGTGTAAGTGTGGATCTACTTTTGTATATTTTTAAACAATGTCGCCTCTCTGACTTATCGGATTTGAATGGCATTAGATGCACAGGTAGTCTATGAACTGCATTTTGATTATTTTTATCATAGTCATAGTAAGCTCCAAAGGGATTATTATTGACTTTCAGAACGAAGCCGCTGAAAAATTTTATACAAAATAAATAAAGTAAATAGTAATTACTTACCAACTGTGTGTAAATACCGACAGTGTAAATGGAATAGTTTTTGAAAATTTTACATTAATTAGGAAAAATACAATGATTCACCTCGTTGTCATACATTTACTTGATGAACTGTTATTATAAACAATGAGTCGTGTATGTCCACAAGATAAAGCAACTATACAAACATACATACATGCACTTGTACCTAATCACTATCTTGCTTTTAAGCACTCAAGGACAGCATGTCTATAACATGACTTCACCAAACAAACAATGTAAGCTGATCGTCTGGAAGTGTATGAGCACATAATTAATAATTAAAAAATACAGTACGTCATTTCTAAAAATGAATGCTTTGCCAAAACAGCAAAATATTTACTCTGGTCATGAGATGTTAGATGAAGTATTTACGCATTGCAAATCTTATTATGGTCGTAAGAGTGAATTTCCACTGAAGCGGAGCTGGCCGAAGTGGAGCGAAGATGCGCAATGAAAAGTGGCAAGAGGCGGAATGGTGATTTCGAGCAGTGTGATTGACCGATTCACGGTTCCTCTCCACTCTGCCCAGCTCCACGTCAATGGTAACGCACCCTTATTAAATTCTATCAAGGCACACGTTTTTGAGTTCAAAAATCAGTGGGCGATGGGGTCTGTGGAAAAGTGGAACTAAGAACGTAATAGTGTTCTGCAAGAAATGTTGACAGAGACGCTGAGTGCTTTGCGCAGTTTGTCGTGCTTCCCTTTACAGTAAGGCCAGGAACCCAACTATAATTTCTTAAAATCATTATAATTCCTATATGTCACATAGCAATTATAATGATTTTAGAGATATCGTGGCCAGATCTTAGAAATTGATCACTTCATGATATGGCCAACTAAAACTTGCCAGATCGTTTAAACGTTAACATTTGGTGATATGTCAATCCTCGTTTGGCCATATAATTGATGTAGAATTTCTATGATAGTAAAAGGTCTAAAGAAAGTAACCCAAATGAGGATTATGCCCTGCTTGGGCAGAGCACCGCCGTGTCCTCGTGGGGGCGATCGGCGGCAGCGATCTCTCGCGCCGGGCCTTGGTACAGGCCATGTTCCGGAGTGAGGAGGAGTGGCAGGCGGTTGCCTCCTTCTGCGAAGCAGTAATGCTAGCAAAGGAGGCGGCCGATCGCGTGAGGCAACGGTCCTCACGCCCCAACCGCCGCCGGGATTCCGATCCCGATTTCCGGCCACCGTAGGCGCGGGCTTGCGGACGGCGAGCAATGGGTGGCTCGTCGTCCGATCGTCCGGTAACTGTCCGGACCGAGCCCAAGTCGTCGACGGCGCGTAGTGTTCCACGCGCGCCTCAGGGAGATGTCAGCAACCGTAGGGGCCCAGCAGGGTCGAGGCCTACTGGGGCCATGGGAGATGCGAAAGTGATCCCCGGGGCCCTGGAAAAATGGCAAAGAAGGAACAGGAGTGGGTTTTTAGTCAGTAAAAGTCTGACACTATCTCTCGCTCCGCCCAAGAGCGAGGGATGTCATTAGATGATTTTCCCACCCGAAAAAAAAAAAAAAAAATGAGGATTGAAATATCATCAAACTTTAACGTTTAAAACGATCTGGCCAGTTTTACTTGGCCATATCATGAAGTGATCAATTTCTATGATCTGGCCACGACAGAGACACTAGACGAAAATAACACTATCGAGGAATCTCTTATCGCATCTCTCTCATTTCGGAATTATGATGATTTTAAGACGTTATGGGAGTTTCTAATACAAATTGAGATCTATCTACCTAGATCTCAAGTTTGCACTATAAACCGGTCATAAACTAGCCAGTACAAAATCCCAAAAAATGGCGTTTATTGTGACCTTCGTTCAAAACAGTCATGAATTTAGGCGGTTTTATTTTTTAAATATAGTTGCAGGTTACTTTCTACATAGGTAGTTTGAACAATTTAATCCATTGGGTGTCCTTCTGCAAATACTTTGAAAGCTAATTTTACATAATACGTTTCTAATGACCAAAGTGACGACACATTACTATAGTTGAGTTCAAACACAATTTTTTACACTTTGGCTTGTTCTGTCACGCAATGCAAACTTATAAAAGAAAATCAGAAAAAAAAAAAAAATTTAAAAGTAAGTATCAGTAAATAATCTCTCTTAGTCATTGGCATAATAGCGGGTTATACTACAACCGCATATAAGTAACGGCACTAAACTGGTCGATATAATCTGAGAAATCAAATGTAGTGTGAAAGTAACAAACATAAAAATATACATACAACCTTTCGCTTAAAGTAGATATAATATGTGATTAGTTTTATATTTGGATTCAAAATATTGTGAAAATCAGGATGATGAGTGTATGTCCAAAAAACAGTGATTCCATACCTACACATGAAAGCAATGTTCCGTGAAGAATGTGCGTAAAATTTACTTTTAAACCTTTTGCCGCATCTGATTCAGCTTTTGGTACGTTCGAGCACATTGCCGGAACATTGCTACGCTAGTGTTTTCAGACTTAGATGGTAAGTAATTTGCTCACATTAAAAATACATCCGTCATTCTGATATCATGCTGGCGGCTCACTAAGGTTTTTAAATAACTCCAGTTTTATAAAAGCACATTGCTTTAAATTTTACGCACATTCCTCACATTGCTAGAAAAAATTTCTTTCATGTGTATAGAATCACTGTTTTTTGACATACACTCGTCATCCTGATGTTCGCGAAATATTTAACATCTGTTTTCTTTGTAATTAACAAATAGAACAACTTATTTATTTATTTATTTCTATACACACAAACACACACACACACACTTAATGTCAGAAATACGAACAAAGTTAATTGTGATCATTCAAATTAATGCTCACCGAATGCCCAAGAGCCTATGAAAGATTATATTGGTTTTTTTTAACCGACTTCAAAAAAAGGAGGAGGTTATCAATTCGGTTGTATTTTTTTTTTATCATTTTTTTTTTTATGTTTGTTACCTCAGAACTCCGTCGTTTATGGACCGATTTGCAAATTTTTTTTTTCCCTTTATTGGATATGCTTCCAGATTGGTCCCATTTTTTTCAAAATCCAGTTCTGATGATGGATTCCATGAGGAATCGAGGGAACTCCTCAAAAATTATAGGCAACCCTATGGTAATTTTAGTATTTTCATCAAGAACTTAAGCACTTACAGTCAAAAAGTAACATTTGATGAAGTGGAACTGATGAAGAAGACCAGAAATGGTCAACGGAACTTCATACTCAAATAGATATCACAATGCAGATATAGTTAAGCGACTATGACAATACAAATAAATGAATGATTCTAAATAGTTACGTTGAAAATGGTATCATCGAAGTGATCTGATGATGATGATGGAGCTGGAAGGTAGGCACTGGAACTCCGTAATTAATCAATGTAACCTAGCCGTGTTTGGACTTATTAGAATTGTCATGAGATGCACTTTGGCTATAAGGTACTATCGAACTGATCTGATGATGGAGCCGGAAGGTAGGCACAGGAACTCCGTAATTAATCAATGTATCCTAGCCGTGTTTGGGCTTATTAGAATTGTCGTGAGATGCTCTTTGGCTATAAGGTACTATCGAACTGATCTGATGATGGAGCCGGAAGGAGGAAAGTAGACACAGGAACTTTATAATAAAACAATGTAACCTAGCAGTATTTGGGTTAATTGGAATTGTCATGAGAAATAGGCACTCTGTTTATAAGTGTATCGTAACTAAAAAGTGTGAAATAAAAACTTTTTAGAAAAAAAAAAATAACCGACTTCACTAAAACAAAAACACTAAAAGGATCAAAATAACTTTAATTTCGGAAGTCGGTGTTAAATAAGAAACAAACAATACCGAGAAACACCGACATCCGAAATTAAAGTTATTTTGATCCTTTTAGTGTTTTTTTTTTTAGTGAAGTCGGTTATTTTTTTTTTCTAAAAAGTTTTTTTTATTAATTGATTGAAATAATGTTTTAATACTTACTTTAAAACATTATATTACGTACGTGAGTAGGTACGTATTCCATTATGTTCATCTATACAGGTAACAAAAAAAAAACAGGAAATTCATTGCATTAAAAATATATTCACGATAAATAATTAATTACTAACCTAAAATTAACTCTCAACATATTTTAATTTACTTCAAGAATATAATACAATAGCACGCCAGTTTCTAACAAGGGTGAGGCATAAGTGCACAGTGCCGAATTAACCACGTAGCAAGAGTAGTAAATGCTACGGGCCCCACGCATTCGGGTGGGCCTCGCTTGAAAGTACAAAGAACAAGTCAAGATACCTATGCCATATGAATTCTACCTATGGACCCATCGCTACCCCTTAGGTAAACCTTAAGTCGCCAGGGCTTATTTGAAAAATAATTTAGAGTTTTAATTAATTGTCATTTATAAAGATAGGGGGCCCCTTGATAGAATTTACTACAGGCTCCACGCTGGATTTATCCGGTACTGTAGGTACAGTATATCCACACTTAGCTGATTTACCAATTAGCTCGAACTTGCTTCAAAAAAATATTCCATAGCTGTTATTATGTACTTCTCGGTCATTTCCAAATATTCAGGTGCAAACAACACACGAGTTTGTGGTAAATACTCCTCTAAGCCCAGACATAGCTTGGATAATCTGCAGAAGCTCACCACAGCAGCCATGACAATGTAGACGAAATTCGAAAACAACCAATCGATGATATCGACAGCGTTTGATAGTGCAGACTGGAAAAAAAAGAAGTATACATGTTGTAAGAAGAAATATCGAAGATATGGTTAACTAGCTGCAGCCAGCGGCTTTCCTCGTGTGAAAGGAGAAAAAGACATATATCCGGGATAAAAAAATATTCAATGTCCTTTTTTTGAGGTCGAAAATCATCCAATGACTTTGCACGCTACAGGGCGGAGCAAGAAGGTGGCTTTTACTGACTAAAACCACACGTATGTTCCTTTTTTGCCTAGCGTTTCACTTCCAATGGGAACCCGGGGCGGGTATCCCTTTTGGATGTCAACCCATCGCCCCAGAAGGCTTCGCCCCTTCTGGGCCCCTACGGTTTTACTGACATCTCTTCGAGGCGTGCGTGGATCACTACGCACCGTCGCCGTCGACGGCTCAGGCTCAGACCGGACAGTTATCGGACGGCATTCATGTGTTATTCCAGGCCATGGTCTACCCGTGTGCCAAATTTCATCCGATTCCGTTCAACTGGTCGAGCGTGACGAAATATTAACAAACATACAACACACGCACAAACACTCACAAACTTTCGCCTTTATAATATTAGAGTGACAATCAATCTGCCAAGCCTTTTCCCAAATATAAAGGGGTCGGGTCAAATTCTAACTGGATGCAGCGGAATATCAGTATTTTACATGGAGCGACTGCCTATTTGAATTCAACAACCAAGTAATTGAGTAATACCAAATCTCTTAGTAAGGCCCCTCGCCGTTTAGTGAGAGCGCGACAGCATCGGTACTAACGCGCGTTAGTCGCATTTGCAAGCGCTATAGAAAAAATGCCAATGCGCTACTAACACGCTACAACATCGTGACAAAAAGTCGCCGTGGGCGAGGGGCCTGAGACTGGTATCAGATTGTCCTAGCTTCTGACTATCCGTAACCACTGTCAAAGATCACGAAGGAATCCCAGTATGTTAAGATCACCCATCCACGTACCGACCTCGGCAAGCGCTGCTTAACCTTGAAGGTCACCCAAAACGGCCGTTATTATTTGCTGCTGTTTTTTTAGATCCTTGTAGATAAATAAATCCTCGTAGATAAGGATAATGTTAATAATATCTGACAAAGCTGCAATTAAAAAATCCTACTAATATTATAAACGCGAAAGTTTGAATGGATGGAAAACTAAAATCAAAAACTACTGAATGGATTTTGATGAAACTTGGTGCACGGGTAGACCATGTCCTTGAATAGCACATAGAATACTTTTTATTCCGGGAGTATGTTTCCTTGGGATAATTTTCTACTATCACGAGGTTGAGTTGGCTAGTTTAAAAAATAAGCTAGGTACAGCTAAATATTATTTAAGAAATAATCTTCGGATAAGATAAAAACAAAAAAATTCTTAGCCGTAAACATATTAATTAGGTTCTTGAGGCAAATCGTCGCTGTCCATCTGATGAGATCAAGCCTATCAACAATAAAAAAACCGGGCTAGTGCGAGTCGAACTCGCGCACTGAGGGTTCCGTACAAACTTAAGATTTTTTTTTTGTGACGTTATCAGTTTTTTTTCCTACATTTGTGCTGTGAGCTGAGCTTCATGCCAAATTTCAGGATTCTAAGTCAACGGGAAGTACCCTATTAATTTTGATTCCTTTGAGAGTGTCGAAATATACGTTTTTTTTTTGCGACATAAACAGCCATATCTTTTTTTTTTCTTTAACTCAGAAGTTTGATTTTTTCACAGCTTCGATGACCGCAGACTTGAGTAAACGGTTTTAATTTCAACTTGATACCTCCACGCGTTCCCGAGATAAAGGGTCTTGACAGACAGACAGACAACAAAGTGATCCTATAAGGGTTCCGTTTTTTCCTTTTGAGGTACCTACGGAACTCTTAAAAAACTGACATACCTCGTATCCAGTCAGAGCCACAATGTTTTGAAGAAGTATTGGAAACGGGTTTTCCCGAATAATTATATCCGTAGGGTAATCGATGACATCCTAAAATAAAAAATATACATTTGAAGAAAAAATATTAATACTGTCGAATAATGGAATGAAAATTGCAATAAAACTTACACTACGCGATTGAGGACTATTTTCTACAGGGTTTGCAGAAGCTAAGCCAACAATGACACATATACTCAGAAAGAAGAAACTCAACAGCATCTAGAAAAAGAATAGAATAGAATAGAAAAACATTGAGAATAAGAGATCACAGCATCTAGAAAAAGATTCAGAAAAAGAAATCACAACATCCAGAAAAAGAATAGAATAGAAAAAAAAATCAGAAAAGAAATCATCAATAAGCTTTTCTTCAATAACACCAAGCTTGCTTCGCATTTTTTGTTCAGAGTTCTGGTTAAACTTGCTAGCATGTCCAATGTAATATCCTAAAGATATGGACTTACCTTGAATAAATTGAAAAGAAATTCTGAATAACACTCACTGTTCTTCAAGGACTAAATAATTTTAAAAAATGTGGGCACCAAGTATTTAAAGCTCAACAAGTAATTATTACAGACAATGATATCGATTAGTAAACTAATTAGCTTTAAATGCAATAAATTATTAATTTACAACTAAAAGATTAGTTAATGTCATGTTAACATAGCCAGTGATTTGAAATTCATTAACGTTAAAGACACGTACGTGTCGTCACTAAAGTCAGCTCTAGTAGTCCTTCAATATCTTATCATAGCTTAAGAGCTTCAAAAAATATTTCATTAGTATCTAATAATCTAAGGGCACTAGCCCTGTGCGCTGAGCGTTAGGCTTTCTGATTGGTTATGAGCTTGGGGCCAATCGGAGCGTCGAACGTCATAAACGTGGCGCTCCGCTCGGGTTAACGTAAAACAAATTCGCACTAGGCACTCTGAACCGAAACAGTTGAGCTTCCTCCCGTGTAAGTTCAGCTGTTTCGGTGATTGGGTGCTTAAAGAATCCTTTGCCCATCAGTTCACTGATACAAGGTCACGGTAGCTTTTTATTTTATTTTTTTTAGGTGGGAAATCATCCAATGACATCTCCCGTACTTGGGTGGAGCAGGAGGGCGTGTCAGACTTTTACTGACTAAAATCCACCCGTTTGTTCCTTCTTTGCCTTCGTTCCAGGGCCCCGGGTACTCTTTTAGCACAACACATGGCCCCAGTAGGCTTCGATCCTGCTGGGCCCCTACGGTTTTGCTGACATCTCCTTGAGGCGCGCGTGGAACAGTACGCACCGTCAACGACTTGGGCTCGATCCGGACGGTTACCTGATGGTCGTACGGCGAGTTACCCATTGCTCACCGTCCGCAAGCCTACGCCTACGGTGGCTGGAAATCGGGATCAGGATCCCGGCGACTGAGGCGTGAGGGTCGTTACCTCGCGCGCGCGGCTGCCTCCTTTGCTAGCATTACTGCTTCGCAGAAGAAGACGACCACCTGCCATTCCTCCTCGCTCCGGACCATAGCCTGTACCAGGGCCCGGCGCGAGAGTTCGTTGCCACCGATCGGCCCCACGAGGACACGCCAGTGCTCTCCCCAAGCGGGCCACATCTCTACCATATCCATGGGTGATGCGAAAGTGATCCCCGGGGCCCTGGAAAAATGGCAAAGAAGGAACAGGAGTGGGTTTTTAGTCAGTAAAAGTCTGACACTATCTCTCGCTCCGCCCAAGAGCGGGGGATGTCATTAGATGATTTTCCCACCCGAAAAAAAAAAAAAAAATCTCTACCATATGCTCCACCGTGTCCTCAGGGCGGTTCACACAATGGCGACATCTGGGCGTTTCTTCCACACGAACCTGGTGCAGGAACCTTCCAAACTTACCATGTCCGGTTAGAACCTGCGTCATGTAGAAAGTGAGGACTGTTGTCTTTCCAGCCACTCCTCAAAGAGGTGTTGTGTTGGTTTATGTCTGTTGTTGTTTGTTTTGTTTGTGTGTGTTGTTGTGTTGTTAATGTGTTTGTTATGTTGTTGTTGTTTGTTTTTGTTATGTGTTGTTGTTGTGTTGTTGTGTGTTGTTGTTTGAGACTAATATTATAAATGCGAAAGCAGCTCCGTATGTCTGTTCGGTTCCACGAATTTGGATGAAACTTGGCACACGCGTAGACTACACACATCCTAGAATAGGATTCCCTTGGGATAATTTGCGACTTCTACACGAATTAAGCCGCTGACAGAAGACAGTCTTCAATATTATCGTTATTATTTATCGTTTCAGGTATCTACAGATGTGGCCTACAGCCTAAAAACGCTTCCGGATTAGTTTATTATATAGGTAGATTTGGCTTATTCCATTTACCCGTTGAATGCCAGAACACAGATCTATGCGAGACACTACGGCTTTAATAATAACAATAATAAACATTTTTACACCACCTGCTCGATAATGCCCTTTTATACGTCATACAACCATTACTTAAAGCAAGTCATTATGTTCCTAGGGAGATAATGTAGTATGGGCGATCCCTAGGGAATAATGAGATTTGAATTTGGAACGTGAAAAACCGTCAGCATTATGTGAATTAAAATGTAGTGCATCAAACAAGTTTATTCCAATTTCAAACTGGCCACTAACAAAAAAAAACAGAATAAAAAAAGTTTCTAAAAAAAAAGTAATGAACAAGCGGGAGCGTTATAGAAAATTTAAACTATAGAATCTTTGAGTAGTGAATTTTGTTTGTTTCAAATCTCAAAACATTTTGAGTGATAGTTAAGATTAACTCGTAAATAATACTTATATTTCTGTATTATATGATTTCTTTTACTAAATTGTCTTTTAATTATCTCACAGATGGTGTGAAAAGTAGAGTATCCAACACGGGGATAAAGCTGTCTTTGTCTTGGGCGGCTTGAATTCCTCACTTCACTCAGGTTTCTTTATTAACTCCCTCGCAATGCTCGGGAGTTAATTATATAAGTCCCTCACTGTCGTTCGGGATTAAAATTAGCAACCTTCGTTTCGTTCGGAATTCAACATCCGCCACCCGCGACTTAAAGACACTGCTTTATCCCCTAGTCACATAATCTACTATTATTTCAGGTAAGATACCCATGGGTTAACACAAATACAAATACACAGGAACACACAAAGCAGAAACAAAAACATACCAAAAACATTCATTTATTACCATTATTTGACATCACATTAAATAAATAAATCATAAAAATTGAAAATTGAAAATGTCCAATTGGAATAAGATTAAGAAATAAATCAATTTAAATAAGTAAATAAAAATTTAATTATATTATTAATACAAATTAAATTAGATTGAATTCAATATCAAATAAATTAAACAATAAAATATTATATTATTAATTAAAATAAATTTTAAATATTATACTAAAGGCCAATGCAAAATATTGGTATGTTTTACTTTTTTCTTTTCGCCAGGAATGAAACCTACATTATATGTTAGAGGTCAATACGAGGAATCAATAGCAAAAAGAAATAGGTCTTTAAACCGTAACCGAGTGAAGATACCTATAGAAGCATTGCTAGTGTCTTTGTGTTACCTATATTATACGTGATATTTTGAGGTTTTTATATTTCTATCATCACCAAAACTAGTAAAAAAAGAAGTGATAAACGAATCGAAAGGAAACGCGTAGTGTTGCAATATTGATTGATGACCGCATAACACTATTTAACGCGTGCCCACCAGAAACACTGAAATCAAAACTATTTATTCAATCATTAGTACTTATGGTTTTACGAAAATATTTGTTTACCTTATCAACTTGCTACTAAATTCTTATATATAATTAAGTTGACTAAATATCATCACTACTCGTCTCTCTTCCCGCATCATGTCTTATCATGAAATCCAGAAATTCAGCTGAAGGACTTAAGTTTGGTAGATGATGTGTATGATGAACCACAATACAGACATGACGTGGCTACAACAACCAAGTGTTCTTTTCCCAGAAATACAGGAAATGTGAATGTGTCAGATAAATTCTAAATCAACAACGGAAAAATATAACATTAACAACCTACTTACATTGCCCGACAACTGCAACGAGTCACTTGGCCTCCGTCTGATAATGATAGGACTCGGATGATGAATTATAAGACTCTATTCATTACAACAGGACTCCAAGATAAGGGAACTAAAGTCTCTACGAGCTCTTGAATGTGGCATCCACCAGGAGGCAATATCAGTTTCTTCTGCTCTTTATTTTCTTAAAAGTGCGTTTTTAGCTGACTTAATGATTTTCTCTTATCAGATTTTTATTTTAGGCATAGTTACATAAACGCTAATATAAAATTATCTATATTATATTTTGGAATTATGAGTTACAAGTCTCATCTTCACTCTTCGATTTTTCTTGAAGACACGGGTTCATTTTAAAACTCGGGTTTGGCTTGATTCTAGACTCTAGCCTTTTTAGCACACTGAGTCTTGCATAGTTGAGTCGAGTCTTTAAAATTACGATTTGAGGACTTGCGCCCTTTACAACACTAGTCTCCTTACCATGGCCGGCGATAGATGCGGAATGATTCATTAGAGTTGATACTGCTTAAGAATGTATATTAAACAATGGGAAACTCGAAATATCAGACACTGAGTATTTTTATTTAAGAAATATAACGCCTGATAAAAAACAATAACAATCTACTAAATTGTCTCTAACTTGGTTCGGTTATATTTTTGCTATTGATTTCTCATACAGTCTTTTAAGATACCTATGTCCTAGGTTTCACTTTTGCCGAAACGAGTCTTTAAAGTGACGTCTTGACGACTCGAGTTCTTTGCAACACTAGGTTGCCGCCCAGCAGGGTCGAAGCCTACTGGGGCCACGGGTAGTGTGAAAGCGAAGTCCGGGGCCCCGGGATGAAGGCAAAGAAGGAACAGGAGTGGGTTTTTAGTCAGTAAAAGTCTGACACTATCTCCCGCTCCGCCAGGGTGCGTCTACTCTATTCGGATTTTGCATCGGTAATTACCGATCCAGTGCACGCTGTACCATACAAATCAAAACAAAGCAACGAATCCGTCCGCTCCGTACGCTCCGATCTCGACGCAGTGAACGCTTAGCTTAACACACCCGGCGATATATACGGAAGCGGGGGACGCGAGTAACTCGTTAGAGTTGCCGTGCAGTATACATAACATTAGGAAACTTAAAATATAAGACATGGAGTGTTTATATTGAAGAAAAATAACGCCTGATATAAAAAAAAAAACATTAGCAGTCTACTAAATTAATAGTCTCTAACTTCGTTCGGTTTGGTTAAGTTTGGTAGGCATAATTCATTTTACTTTTGATTAGATATTACTTAAATTAAATTTACATGTGTCATACACGGCCTGGATAATGACATTTTTCGTGTTCCTAATTCGGTCCATAAAGGAAGCGGCCCGCTTTCTCATGAATGCATAGAAGTCATCTACCCTATTCTCGGCAAACATGCCAGAAGCACTACACCGCCACGGTAGCTTGAGCATTGCTCTGAACGCGTTGTTGTATTGCACACGAAGAGCGTGGTACGTTTGCCGGGTGTAATTGTGCCACATGTAAGCAGATATATAGGGTGACTGGTAATTAGTGTACGATACATAAACACGTGATTGTGCTCATGATATCCAACAACTTTTACTATAGGAACAAACCTGAAATCGCGAAAAAAAAAACCTTTTACAAAAAAATACAACCGACTTCAAAGTAAAAAAAAACACTGAAAAATACAAAATAACTTTAATTTCGGAAGTCGGTGTTTCTATTTATTAGTTTTGTCTCTTCGTTATTTAACACCGACTTCCGAAATTAAAGTTATTTTGCATTTTTCAGTGTTTTTTTTTTACTTTGAAGTCGGTTGTATTTTTTTGTAAAAAGTTTTTTATTTTACACTTTTTAGTTATGGTACCACCACTAAAAAGTACCCCTCAGCCAAACTTAAATACCTTATAGCCAGAGTGCATCTCATGACAATTCTAATAATCCCAAATACGGTTAGATTACATTAATTTATTACAGAGTTCCGGTGCCTAACTTCAGGCTTCATCATCAGATCAGTTCGATATATTCCCCCTCTACTTTCAGTCAATCATCGACTACACGTATAAACAAAGCAATTTTACTTGTTACGACGGTTCTGCTGTGATCCTATGAGGAGTTCTGTTCCATATCTTCGAAGTTCATGATCAGATCATAACAATATTTCTATGGGACCAACTCGGAAGCATAACCTTTCAATCAAAAAAAATTTCAAAATCGGTCCACAATTGACCGAGAAATCGGTGAACATACATAAAAAAATAAATAAACAACATACATTCAACCGAACATATAACCTCACCACATTGGTCTGAGCTCCATAACAGTATTTGAATAGACTTATTAAGTCACAAAGAATATCCACCTCCTCTATCTTAGCCCAAAGCACGTCATAATGTATACAACCGAAAGCATGGCTGAGATCAAGGTAGCAGGCATAGACACTTGTGTTTCTAGAGTTATAATATTTTACAGTGTTTTTTAGCGCGTAGATGGCCATATCTGTATGGTACCCAAACTGTGCATTATTTAAAATAATATATTTTAATAATTCAGGATGTAGAAGTTGCTTAAAGACTTTTGACAAGACTGTTGCCAAAGAGATGGGACGATAGTTACTCGAAACTGAAACATCTCTAGCATCGTTTTTGGCTAGGGGCACAACAGCAAATAGCAATTTTTTTTAGGTGGAAAATCATCCTATGACTTCTCCCGCCTGGGGGTGGTGCGAGAGGGCGTGTCAGACTTTTACTGACTAAAACCCACTCCTATTCCTTTTTGCCTTCATTCCGCCCTGGAATGAAGGCCGGGGGTTCTCTTTCGCACAACCCATGACCCCAGTATACCCTGCTGGGCCCCTACGGTTTGCTGACATCTCCTTGAGGCGCGCGTGGAACACTACGCGCTCTCGACGTTTTGGGCTCAGTCCGGACGGTAACCGGACGGTCGGACGGCGAGCTACCCACTGCTCGCCGTCCGCAAGCACACACCGTAGGTGTGTGCTTGGCCGGAAATCGGGATCGGAATCCCGGCGGCTTGGGCGTGAGGGCCGTTCCCTCGCGCGTGCAGCCGCCTCCTTAGCTAGCATTACTGCTTCTCAGAAGGAGTCGACCGCCTGCCACTCCCCCTCGCTCCGGACCATGGCTTGTAACAAAGCCCGGCGCGAGAGATCGCTGCCGCCGATAGCCCCCATGAGGACACGGCGGTGCTCTGCCCAGGCGGTGCACACCTCTACCGTATGCTCCACCGTGTCCTCCGGTTGGTCCACACAATGGTGACACCCGGGCGTTTCTTCCGCACGAATCCGGTGCAGGAGCCTCCCGATCTGACCATGTCCGGTAAAGACCTGCCTCATGCGGAAGGTAAGGACGTTGTGTTGTCTTTCAAGCCACTCCTCAATGAGCAAATAGCAATGTGATAGACACAAATTGCAAAAGCTAGACAATTGCAAACATCAATGATTTATTATTATTATTTTTTTAACTTTTTTTTTTAAATGGTTGATTTCTAAGGACGAATTTAATGTTCTAATGGAATTAAAAACCATTAACGAAGCCGTAATGTCAGCTCGTCCTCGTCATAATAGAAGCTTCCTATTATTATCTAATGAGGAGAAAATTACATGTTTCTATAATGAGCCTAGACCTAAGTATCACCTGTCATCAAACTTCTAGTTATGAGAATCATAAATGGTTTTAAACTATGATTCATAATCACATAGACACAGGATTGCGTAAAATGATGCTTCGTAAGGATTACAAATTGCTGTCACTCTAATTGAATAAGTGTGATGAGGTTTACATATTATTGTACCTTGATAACGTTTACAATGGTAGGTATTTCATTATTAAAAAGGATGTCTCGAATGTTTGAATGAACAGTTAAATACAAATTAATATGAAATATTTTGAATAATAAAAGTTTGCTACTCGAAAGGGGGAAAAGCCATTAGGTGAACCTTTTCTTGCCATCCGAATGTATAGAGGAAGGCATTTGCCAAGGGTACCATATTATTTTTTATTTAATCCAGGTAAGTACTAGTCGTGGAAACAATAGGCGGGAGGCGATCTCTCGTATCCACCCCTGGTCTAGGCCACGATATAGAGTGAGAGGGAAAAGGAAGCAGACACGGAGGTGACTCCTCGATGAGTCCTCACGCTTTCCACCGCCTCCTTCGCTCGGATTACTTATCCTTGCTCGGAGGCGGTGGTTAGCGTGAGGAGGAAACAATCCTCACTCTCCGGCCCCCGCAGGAGACACCGTGGGCCTCGAGAGTCGATAAGCGACTCCCGGCCTCCGTAATCAAATTGTAGTAATTTTATTATCAACCATTCTTACATTCTAAAATTAGTATTGTCGTATTAAATTAATGCTAAAATCATTCCCTTTACAAGCAAACGACGTCGTTTAGGTACTGAGCCTTACTTTTTACACGACTGCCCAAAAAAAGGAGTGTTATTACCTGCTTATTTGTTATGTGACACCAATTTACACATATACCTACTTCACTAGTGACCCACTAGTACAAATTGTATACATAAAACTTCCTCGTTTATTGCTCTTTCTATAAGTGAAAACCACATCAAAATCGGTTGCGTAGTTTAGTTCTTCTAAACTACGCAACGGATTACGAATAATAAGACAGACGCCAAAAGCGACATTGTTTTATCCTATGTAGAGATGGGAGTTACCTACATATAATATCACGTCCAATTAAGACAAACCTAATGCTGACTTACCGCGGATGTGCGTCATTTCGAATGACTATGGCAAATATACTGACATTTAGATGGTATTATTTCGAGGCTTGGAGAATGCCTGTCGAATACATAGGGCAATATAAATAAATGACTCAGTAAAACTAAAAAATCTTAAGGAAATTAGTAACTATTATTTGTTCCTGTTGAATGCAGCAACATACTTGCCACGGGCTTGCTTTAACACGATCAATGATAAATACGATGCTAAATTCTATCACGATAAAATCCATATTTTTTTCACCGTTTCAGAGTTTTACTGACTAAAACCCTGCGTTCTAAATCACCCTTCGACCTGGACCTATACCATGACGTTTAAAGTAAGATTGTTTCATTCTTATTTCCAGTGTGGGTAAGAGAAGGCGCTAGACAACCTGTATAGTTCTGTCTTTTACCCACACTAAAATAAGAATGAAACAATCTTACTTTGAACGTCATGGTAACCCCACTGATCTCCAGGGCTCAGTGCAAAAGGTTGAGATGAATTCAATCAATATTTAGAAAAAAAAAACTATTTAAACCCAATTCAATATCTATCATAGCTTTAATAAAAATATATTTATAAAATATGAATTTAGTGTAAAACTTCATAAAAAACTCAGTAATTAAAAATGGCGCGACGTCGTCTCATGCCAGCGGCATCAGAAACTTTTTGTATGTTCTGATATTTATCTATAGCTGTCTTCACGAATTCAGCAGCATGGCTGATCTTTTCCAATCGGTCTGGGCTCATCAGAGCTCTCATCTCTTCATGGATTGGCCCAACACCATGGAAGGCAATGCTGCATAGGTTTGTGTAGGTGCAAACACCGACTGTTAGTAGAGAGCCGAGAATGAGGACAAATATGCTGTTGAAAAGCCAAGCGATAGTGCGCCCCACGAAGCCAACCAGCGTCTGGAAGTAAAAAATGATTAAAAATTAGAGAAAAATATAAAAAATACTGTATTTGCCAGCATCCCAAAACATTATGATTTACAAGACCATTGAAAGAATGAACAATGACAGTGAGTGTGGTAGTCATTATTCACTCTTTCCCTCAAATGGAAAGCCATTTTGTGTCGACAGAAGACAAGAGAAGCAGACGTAACATTAAGCCTACTTACTTTGTAGTATAATTTAGTAAAATATTCGCAACACTTACTCTAGCATGTGGTACTTGGCTCCACAAGAGACCCATTGTTGACATATCTGGCTCCATCAAGTAGTTATTGGAACCGTACATGTCATAACTGAAATAAACAAAATAATAGAAGAGGTAACAGAGCATCCCATGTAGATCTAAGGAATGAACTTACTCTAGTATAATGATGAAAATCAACATGATCACAAAAAAAAAAAACATATAAATACGTGATCGTAAAAGTAAATCATGAAAAAAATAAACAGAATTTTCTCCTATTAAAAATGTTTAGAAATATTTTGTATTGGTACAACACTCAAGCAGTTATGCTATAAAGAATTGTCAAGAAGAGCACAAAAATCGGGTCACATTTAAAGAAAAACAACGAAAGTGGTCATTTACTGAGCCTAAAATTTTTGAAGGTTTTCACCACAACTCAAAGAAAAACAAAAGTAAGAAAAAAAGTTAGTCACAAACATGTATGTTGAAGAATGCTTACTTGTTGGAATTAGAGTATCCAGTATCGTAGAGGTAGCCCGGAGCATATGGGATATCAGGGTACGCTACATTGGCGGTGCCAGGAATGTATCCATTGTCAAGGATACCAACGTCGCCCTGGAGACAGATAGAGGATGAATTAATACCTTTAAAAAACCCAGCATACAATTCAGGGTCTAAAAATGTAATATGACCTATACATTCTGAGCACGGTATATGGTAGACATCCCACCCATACGCATAAAATGTTTTGAGAACACATTCATTAAGCGTACAGCTAAGGACTAAGGAGTGAAATTCCCTACCAGTCTGTGTTTCCTGACAGCTACAACCTAGGAAAATTTCAGTCAAGAGTGAATAGGTAGGTGAACATGCTCCATGATCGACCACATCATCGCTAACCATTAGGTGAGATAGTGGTAAAACGCGAGCCTATCGACCATAAAAAAAAACTTAAAATTACCGACAAACACCGCTGCTACAATAAAGGCCTTTCTATAAATACTATTAGTTTTCTTAAATAACATTGCCATAAATGACGCACTATGCAGGTAGATTGACAACAACACTGACTTGCTTTAACAAATAACTTACATACATTATTTAATCAATGATACTCACATTTCTATTAACTTCAGTGGAGTCAGCTGGTTGGTCAGATAACATACCATCATGTTTGATCACTGGTCCAAAAGGTCTGACCGGTTTAATATTTGCTCTACCTTTGTTCCTATCATCAGCAGTATACACTGGGTGTTCAACTTCTGAATCAGCATCCTTCACGTCGTGAGTTTCTACAGGTTCAGTTTTGAGTTCTGGTTTAAAAACAGCATGTTTTTCTGTCATGGCGTATGATGAAGATATTTCGGCTGAAAATGCTGTGGTGGCTAGAGCCAAAAGCACTGGTATTGTTTTGAACATCTGAAACATTAAAAATATAATTAGTAGATAGGTATATTATAAGTAGTTACAGCACTTTGTAAAGATAGGAATAAATTACTTACTTTGCAGTGCTGTCTGTTTTGATCCTATCCCAATGAAACCCTTAAAGGAACTGATGCCTGCTCGTCCCTAATTTGTCCTTTTTATAAAACATCTCGGAGACAAGTCACCCCATACAGTTACTACTGTTATCTGCACATTGTTTTGTATAATGGCAGAGCAAGAACCGAAAGATAAGGATTTGTCAAACCATTGGAATGTAGGACCGTGGATTGTTCCCATGGATGCAAAAGCTTTAATTTTTGGCAATGTAAGGGACGTCACACAGTGTTTTATAAACCCCGATTTTCGGACATCCCATTTTTATTGAAAATCCTGACAGAAATGATCACTTAAATGCAAGATTTCGTATCCCCATTTAGCTACTATGTCTAGTTTCCGAGTTATAATTTTTTGAAAATCGACCAAATTTTATTTGGATTTTCAGAAAAAAAATATTACATTTAATCTAAGCGTCATAGAAATAACGATGTTAGGTACATTGATGGCGCATCTTATGCCGAGTATTTTAGTGTATAAATGAACCTCGTAACTTTGCTTGATCCAGATATATACGTGTTTTTCGGTTTTAAGTTTTTCTTAATTTTCTCGAATATTCCGCCGTTTCGGGAAAAGTTGTTTATACTGAAATTATTTCGATAACTTCTCCAATACACCACATAAATTTCACATCCCAATTCCATGGAACTTGGAAACCACAACGATTTTAAGTTTTATCCGGATTTTACGTGGTTAGGGCTGTCAAAATCACAGTTTTTTAATTATATCCGGATTTTATTTAATTTTGCCAAAAAATATATCTACCTTGTAGTAAAATCGGTGGTTTGGATTATCTGACGTGAAGAAGCCAGGATACCAGCTTAGTATCTAAATAAAATATTATTCATCGATGTACGCTAAAAGGCATATTCAGGCATTTTGTGTCATTTAAGTATTTTTGTTGTACGTACTAAATACTGCTAAATGACAAGCAAAATCCACATAATGCAATAGCAATAACATAAGCTGGGAGTACCTCCACGCAGTGAAGGCGGTAATAGTTTCTACTGGCTAAAACTCCCATAAATATTTTTAACTTGACCACCAGCTATGCCTTCGGGCTTATGTTGTTTTCGTTTGTCTATTGCGTACATCTGTTTAGTGGCACGGTAGCCTACCCGGTAACGCAGGGGAGCAGCCACCAAATATTTTAGTCAATAGTAAGCGGAATTTGTTAGTAATCATGGAGCCGGTCACGACCCATGGGACTACTCTACCTCAGCAGAACCTGACCCGCTCTGCTGGAGATGGTCTTTCTGGGCCCCGACCAGATGACTCTTTAATGCCAGGGGGGCATGACAATCCCAATGCACACTATGATCAGCAAGTGGCCTCTATGTCAACTTGATATTTCTCCCAAGAAGTTGGTAGAATCGTCACAGCGGTAATTCGTCGGAATTTTTTATTCTTTACAAAATTGTTTATATGTATGTATTTATCAATTATATTATATTCCTCTCAGTTTCTCTTTTTTAAGTTGTACCCGCCAACTCCGTTGTACAATGTTTTTAACTTGTGTATAGAGTTTTTAAGAAATAATAATAAATGAAAATATTTTTTTTAAGGTCTCGATAGGCTGCCAGTAATCTGGTTCACGTTCTGTTTGTCATTCTGACAACGGAACTTTTACTTTTACGAAAAAATTGATCCGAAAAATTTGGATTAATTCATTAACGCTCAGGCGGTAGCCGGCGCCCGGAAGCCATTGTCTTACTATTGTGTCTCTAATTACGCACGTCAAAAGGTTAAAAAATTGACAACCCTAACAAAAACAGTTAAATTGGAATAACTTCTGAGTTCCATAGATTTGGGATGTCATAATCATGTGGTGTATTGGGGAAGTAAATAGAATTATTTCTGTATAGATAACTTTTCCCGAAACGGCGGAATTTTCGAGAAAATTAAGAAAAACTAAAAACCGAAAAACTCGTATAAATCTCGATCTAACAATGGTGCGAGGTTCATTTACGGACTAAAATACTCAGCATAAGATGCGCCATTAATGTACCTAACATCATTATTTCGTATCACGCTTAGTTTAGGCGTAATTAATTTTTTTCTTAATATCCGGATGGAAAAATTATGATTTTCAAAAAATTATCACTCAGAAACTAGACTTGGTAGCTAAATAGGGATACGAGATCTTGCATTTAAATGATCATTTCTGTCGAGTTTTGCAATAAAAATGGGATGTCCGAAAATCGGGGTATCGCATAAAACACTCGCGTCATTTGGAATGTAAACGAATGGTTTTGTAGCCTTCGTTGATGTCATGTCCAACGGTAGATATAATATAGATTTATCATACAGTATTCTTCAAGTAATTGGTAGTCTTTATAGTAAATGACAGATTAAAATATAAAAGTCTTAAAGATGCAATTATTATGTACATATAGGTAACTTATTTTGAGGACACGGTGGAGTATACGGTAGAAGTGTGCCCCGCCTGGAAGCAGTTAGCAAAAAAGAGGCAGTCGCACGCGCGAGGGAACGGCCCTCACGCCTCAGCCGCCGTGATCCCGATCCCGATTTCCAGCCACCGTAGGCGCGTGCTTGCGGACGGCGAACAATAGGTAGCTCGTCGTTCGACCGTCCGGTAACCGTCCGAACCGAGCTCAAGTCGTCGACAGCGCGTAGTATTCCACGCGCGCCTCAAGGAAATATCAGCAAAACCGTAGGGGCCCCCAGCAGGGTCACAGCCTACTGGGGACATGGGTTGTGCAAAAGAGAACCCCGGGGCCCTGGAACGAAGGCAAAGAAGAAAATGGAGTGGGTTTTAGTCAGTAAAAGTCTGTTAACTTATTTTCTGAAACATAAACCAGTGTTATACCAGTAGCACAGAATAAGAAACCAGTAGTAAGTTCTGTAAAAGTAAAAAGGAGTTCTGACTTTATCCAGCATCTACAAGATCAAGCGACTTTCATAGGTAGTTGCTTCATATAATATAAATGTACGAAACAACTGGCTGTACTTCATTAAAACCTAACAAGTAAGAGAATAGGGCCGAAACATAACTGGAAATGTAAAATTCCGTTTAACTCTTCGGCCAATACTGTTAAGAGATGTTAGGAGCAATTATTATTATTAAAACATATTTGTTAAAATGTAGCCTAACAACAATTATGAGACAGATAGTAGATACCCTA
The DNA here is from genome assembly GCA_905147345.3 of Mythimna impura. Classification (NCBI taxonomy): domain Eukaryota; kingdom Metazoa; phylum Arthropoda; class Insecta; order Lepidoptera; family Noctuidae; genus Mythimna; species Mythimna impura. Next base: position 13,113,764 of record LR990351.1, read on the forward strand.
CTAATATATTCCTAACAGTACCTACCTCGCTACTAAGAAATTGAAATAGAAAAGACTCATAATCTATTCACTGTACTGGCAAGTGAATTGCCACGAATCGATGACATTAATTATTCATATCGAAAAAGTACTGAAAAGAAAAGGTGGTTACCGACTAGCCCATGAATAAATAATGCAACCGGCTGCTACCGTGAACAGTTCTTTTCAAAGCCCTACTTAGAGGCAATTTGAAATCGTTAGTGACCCCGTTTTATATCATCGATTTTTAGCTCTGTGAATAAAACCATATGTAGATATGTCAAATAATAATGATTATTAGGTAAATATAGCCTATGTCACTCAGGAATAAAGCAGCATTCTATCGGTGAAAAAATTTAGCAATCGGATCAGTACTTTTAGAGATTAAGGAGGTAATCTCTAAAAGTAGCAAACAAAAAAACGTAAATCAAACTTTACCTCTTTATAATATTAGTGTAGGTATCAATCAAAATGAAATTATTGAATGTTAATGAAGCATGGCGAAGACCATGTGGTAAAAACACCCCTAAATTAGAGTACTGACTACCTAAATATTGGAACCCAGTGAGGACGATGCGACGGGGACAACAGGGAATAAAGGCTAAAACCCGAACAAAAGAGAGATAGAGGCCGCCTGCCATCTAACATCGAAAAACCCGAACAAAAGAGAGGTAAAGGCCTGGTGATCTAACATCAAGAGAGAACTCAAGAAAACTCAATTGCCATTTCAAAATCGATAACCCCGGACAAATTGTCCTGGCACAGAATTATGAGGAGACCCCAATAATGGGAGCAGGGACGGTCAAAGACGAAAAAGGTATATCAATCATCAATCTAAGGCAGTTTTCGTTTTTAAATCTGAGATAAAACCAAAATAAATGCAGCTTCTTTTTTAAAATTTGAATTACAATTTCGAAACTACCTATCTCTTCAAGTCCTTTATTTCAACATCCGAACCATGTAGATTTTGTCTACATACTCAGTGACAACAGGATGGCTACAGGGCACGTCAAATAAATTGATATAAGTCATGTACATATATCTGTTTCTTGCTATCATCTATCATCAAAGCAATGCAGTTTTCAGCTTTAATTCATCAAGCGAACACGTTTGCTCTATCAATGTCTTTCTATTGTGTCTCTAATTACGCCAATTTATTTTTTATTTATTTAAATGACAATTTACAGATTATCTCTTCAAGTCCTTTATTTCGACATCCGAATCATGTAGATTTTGTCAACACAGCCATCCAACTAGGGTGGCTACAGGGCACGTCAAAAAATAGATATACATGCCTACACACTTACATTCTTATATCGAAAAAACATCACCCTATTTCTGGGGTAGTTGGGTAAAAAGCAGGTAAACTATGCAATAATCGTATGGGTGAATCACAATCATTAGTCACAGCACTGTCTCTAGTCATGTCGTGTAGTAGAACAAAATCTTTTGACTGATAGAGTTCTGAGAAAGTACATTTTATCAGGAAACGACGAAGTGACCCATTATGATCCGATGATAATTAATCATGTCTGACATAATGGGTTAGTTAACGGTTAGTTCATTTCAGGAATTTTGGATGAGTTGACATACTTAAGTTGTAGTTGGTACATTCCCATCTGAAGTAACATTATTAGTTTAGGTAAGAATTTACCATCGCCTGTAACACCTACTAATATTTACTTCTAAACCAATAAAACTAACCATCTTGCAGTTTTGTTAACTTTGCATGAAAACTTTTTTAATCTGCATCAATTTTTAATCTATGAACTTTTTTCAAAAAAGTCGTGCATGATCTCAGAAAAGAGGTTTGTTACTCACCGTTTGACGTATTCCCAAAACAATAATATTTCCTTCTCAACAAAATCACTCATAATTCCACTAACAACGAACTTTGATATTTATCATGCAAACATGATGACGATTGTAATTTAGATTTTATCAACTTTTTGATTACCTTTTTAGCAATACCAAATTGACTGACAGTATTTGTGGCGATAAGAAATTAAAAATTCAACTAATCGAATAGTACAGGAGATATTTCACATTAGGTACAGCAGTCCATTGTTCGAATGGTTGGTTTTATCGTATAAAGTAGAAAATGTCATCAATAAAGTTTCACACGGTCAGTCATATGGGGGTCTGTACTACGACTACCTACTCGCCGGTCGACCCCATAGTAGGTAGTGGTAAATTTCAAATAGAGTTCAGGGTTAAATACCAATCGATTCCCATTCATTAAAAAGTACTTTCCATTAGGTATATACTTCTAGAATTGTAGGTCATTGAAAACCAAAGTAAACATTACTATTGGATCGATTCCATGGTATGTGGAAGCGTGTTGCTAATTGCATTTTTCCATTCGTTGCTGTGTGGCTGTTGATCACCTCCATGAATTAAGCAAATCACCATAAGAACGTGAATTCAATAATAGTAAAACCTAAACTGCATCGTCATGCTACGTGTTTGTATTTGAAATTAACCCATAGGTAGGTGTTTTTAAATCACCAAAAGTAACTAAATAATTATTATCGATCACAAATTGGCATTCTTGCCGCATAGAACAAATTGACTCTAAACCTCTTTGCTCATTTCTTTCCCTCATAATTAAATGTTCCAAATTCAACTTGTGAAGTTTTAATTAACTAATGTCAAAATAAACACTATTACAGCTTTTTTAAACATAATAATAAAATGGCTTTGAAAAGATTACCTAACGACGTTCAATCTTTGCTATGTGCCTCAGCCCAAGTTAACAGCTACAAGAAGGCTATTGAAGAATTAGTAAGTTGCACAAAAGTTTTGGTGTTTATTTTTTACTGTATTTTAAATCAATTCAAAGAAATAAAAATCGATAATAAGTCTAGTGTTAATTCAATCTTTTTGACTGAGTTTTAACTAGTTTTAACCAGTAACAAAAACTTATTTGAACTAATAAATAATAAGTAAATATCTACTTTTGGGACGAGAGTGAATGTCTAGATAAAAGTATTTGATGGTATTTGATGTTAGCTAATGTGAATTGTTCCTACGTGTTTGATAGTCTTGATTGTAATCAACAATATCAAATGCCCAATTTCTAATGCTGATATCAACAATTGCCACCGCTTTTACGTAGTTAACGATAATAGATCTTATTAACAATCTTGGTTATAGATCTACAATTCCTTAGATGCTAAATCAACATCGATTGCGATAAGAATACATATTCAAGAAAGTACAATACAAGTTATTGACAATGGTAGCGGTATTGCAAAAGAGGATTTTAATGCAATTGGCCAAAGGTATATGACGAGTAAGTTAAAGGATTTTGCAACATTAAAAGCTGCTCCTAAGAATTATGGATATCGGGGTGAATTTATCGCAAATATAATAATGGTCTCACAAACTGTGAAAATAACATCGAGGCATGAGAAAACAGAAGAAACATGGGCTAAGACATTTATTGATGGTAAAGAGAAAAAGTTTGCTCAAATGACAACAAGGCCCACGATGGGAACCACTGTAAGTATTTCCTTCTGAATTTAGCCATCAAAGGCTTGACAAATAAATTTGTTTTACGCTTGTGAAATTATTTTTTTAGGTAGACATCAAGGGTTTTCTTTACAATCTGAATATACAAAAAAGAGGCATAGATGCCATGAAAGAGATGCAGAACATCAAATCTTTTCTGGAGCAATTATCTTTAGTACATAATCACATATCACTAAGTTTACGGGACGACGATCAAAATGAAATCGTTTTTAAAATTCATAAAAAAAGGGATATTTATCAAACATTGTCGAGTTTGTTCAGTATCGACAAACTCGATGTAATAGAGCTTCAAGTAGAGAAACTTGAGTACAAAGTGAAAGGTTATATTAGTAAGACAGTTAAGGATCTTGACTTGCATTGGATCTTTCTTAATGGAAAGTTTATACATTATTGTAGCAAGTTACATAAGGTTTTGAGCGATTATTTCAAAAAATCTCTGCACATTAAAGACCAGAAAATACTGAAGTCTAAGGTAAGGCTATGCTTTATTTTATTCATAAAATAGCTGACCACCTAACATTCAATAATAATAATAATATTCCACAACTTTCACACAACGCCATCTAGTCCCAAACTAAGCAGAGCTTGTGCTATGAGTACTAGACAACTGATAAACATACATAAATAGTTCTAAATACATATATAGATAAATTGCACCCAGACACAACAAATGAGCGTACTCGTCACACAAACATTTGTCTTGGATGGAAATCGACCATGACCAAATACCTCCGGCTTAGCAGTCAGGGCCACTAACCACTAGACCAACAGGCCAGTCAAAAACACACGGTACATTGAATATAATGATTACCTTTTAGCTAAACTTATTGACCGAATGATTGAATGACTGAGACCAATATGTCATTTTTCGATGTATTCGGATATTTTTCTATTTTTTTTTACATGAGTTTTTCCGATATTTGAATAATTATTCTGCTATTCGGGCGGAGGCTAATCTAATAAAGCAAAGGTCATTAAAATTGGTCCAGCCGTTCTTGAGTTATAAATGGTGTAACTAACATGACTTTGTTTTATATAGACTATAATATTTTTATCTATGTATTAAGCTAATACTCATTTAATTTATTTTTTACAGAAGAATAATGATGAATATCGATTATTCAATCACAATATACCATTTTACTTTATTTTCATAACTTGTCCAATCATAGATTATGACATTAGTAATACACCAAAACAATCAGTTATAGAATTTAAAAACTGGGAGCAAATTGATAAGCTACTACTGAAATTGGTTAAATTTTATGTTGGTGATTATAATTTAAAAGAAATTAAGAATGTTGGAGATAAATTAATGAACGAAGAACAAATAAGCACTAAGGTTAATCAAGATACTCGGGATCAAGTAAAGAAAATCATGGATAAAATATTAGGAAGTCACTTAAAAAAGTTAGGAGTATCACAATTACAGAATGGAATCAAAGGTACTTAAATATTTAAATTTGTCTACTATGTCAATAAAGCTGGACGTGTTTCCAGTTTATGTTTAATTGGTTTGAAAAATATAAAATATTAATTATAGCATTATTTATAGGAAAAACAGCAAAAAGAAAAATAAAAAAGAAAACAAATCGTAGTGCTATCATCCCTAAATTATTTCTTCAAAATATCAACAAAAATCACAATGATGGGAACGCTTCCTTAAAAAATAAAGCAGAGCTCATAATATCGGATCCAAATAATGAACAACAAATTATTCAACCGCCAGTCGATGATACAGATAAAAAGAAAAAAAAGAAAACGCTCGTCAACTCTAAACATAGCAAGGAAAAAAATAAGATCCCTGATCCAAAAAAGTATAGAACCAAAGAAGCACCGATACGTACAAAGAATCGGGACATGAATGGTCAAGTGTCACCAGCAAAGAATAGGTATAAAACAGCAATGAAGCAAAAACGTTCATTAAAAAAACATGAAAAAATAAAAGTTAACAACAATAAATTCCAATATTTGGAAGATTTGGACTCGGTCTGTAAATTAAGTAAAATAGTAGCTCAAAAGGCCGAATTTTTTTTACAAAACCGAATTAAAAGAAGAAACAACATTATCCATTTGAAAAGAAGAAACAGAAAAAACAAGGAAAACAATATGATTTTTCATAAAAACCATTATGCAATTAATGACACTATAGCAGCAAATACAAACAAATATATTATTGAAAAGTATATTATGAAAAAACTAAAAGCAAAGTCGTACAAAACAACATATGACCTTGTTGAAACAGTTTTGAAAAGTCCACTGGAACTAAAAAATGCTATGGAAAATACCATGACTGAAAAACTTTACAGGAATTTTTGTAATCCAAATGCCACATTGCGTTGTGTAACCATGGCCCCAAAACGGCACCCATGGCTAAATAAATACATTTGTAGTGAATACACAACTAACGACAGCGAGAAAAAAAGAGTACCTCAGTACATAGATGACACTCCTACACAATTTAAAACATGTAGCGAGTATAAGGAAAATTTTAGTGAATATGTCAGTATTTATGGCCAAAATGAAATATCTGATAATAGGCCTTGTTTCTCAGACAAATTACAATTTATAAATGAAGAAGAAATGATTTACAGTCAAAATCAAAATATTTACTGTACACAAACAAAAAAATCTTATCGTAAATTAAGTGGCCCGTTCAGGGTTCTAACATACGACAGTCATCAATACCATAAACATGAAGCTTTTACTAGAAACGATACTGAAAACTTCTATACGATTAATAAAAAACAAAATCTAAGGTTTATTACAAAAGAATCTAGAGATAATTTTGTAACTTCTGATGATTTCAAAAAGAAATTAAAAAAGCCTTATAGAACTATAACTAACAAGCAAACAAAAACTTTTGATACACATATGAGACAAACCATAGATGAATCATATATAATTGAATATTCTAAAAGTTATAATGCGGAATGTAATCACAAACTTCCAAATAGCGTGGATTTTAATAATGATTATGACAAAAGTGCTATTACTGTAAGCTATGAACCTGTCTCACCAATCAGCGATCTTAATCCAGTTCTTGGAAATACATATACAGTTCATCCATCTCATTTTAGCACAAACGTTATTACTGAAAATCAAAAGAAAAGAATAGGAAAATTAAAACTTCCGTCTAAAGAATTGATTCATACTTACTCTATTCATGATTACTACTCTGAAGTAAATGAAGATAGCATTGGGTCTAGAACAACTAAAGATGATTGTACTGATAATAGCAAAAACTTCAATATTGTGTTCGTTTCTAAGTCACAGCAGCGTTCCGAACCGAGCGTTCCTTCATGCAATATAATTCTAGAACCATTAGATGTTTGTGAAACCGTTTTCGATATAATTGGGTCCGGTGAGAAAGAATTTGCTGTTAGTTTTAATGAAAACAACCAATTGAATGACTCTTTATACGGTAATTTTAAAGATGGTATTGAAGAACATATTGAAAATGGACATACCACAATAAATCAAGGCAATGATAGTGTAACCGACAATGTTTCACATCACTTTAGCTATGCAGTAAAAAATATACAGTCAAACAAAATACATAACATTATTGACGATAACTTACTAGATCCGGTCGTGAAAAATCAGGACGAAAAAACTAATATCGATCCTGGAAATATCTCCGTACATAACTTAAATACTGTAAATATGGATTGCAACTATGAAAACAACTTCAATTTAAAAAATAGACCTCGTTTCGTGCCCAAAGGTAAAGTACAGTATCAGTTTTATTTTAATAGTTCTTGATTTTCATAAATATTACAACCAGTTAAAACTTTTCAGGCATGTCACAAATATTTGAAAATAGTCGCAATAAGACAGTATATGTTTATGACATGGATAAAGATTATTATGAAGATGTAAGTATGTCTAACTATTAAACGGTCTCTCAATATTTTATGAAAAAGTTATTTTCAATGTTGTATTTCAGAGCATTTATAACAATTTTGCCAATGATGTTCAAGTCAATTCTGAAATATATGAACCTGTCATACAAAATCTCGAAGATTTGACAACGAAGAATATTCAAAAGTTTCAAAATAAAATTAAAAAAGATAACGCATCTTTGGTTTTTGATGAATCGTCGTTGAAATATGCTAAGGTAACTAGTTAAGCAAATTAATTTAGTTATGCTTAGTAAAGTAAATCCAGCTCAATCTCTACGCATTTATTTCAATAAAACCACTCAGAGAAGGATGAAGCAAATTGCACATTTGAAAGATATACATAGATCTCTATGTTGATGAATGTGTGAAACTCCATACGTCAATTCAAGATAGAATAGTTATAGTCGTTATTACATATACTAACTAGATACCTATCTACGTATATTGTTATTTCAGGTTCTCGGCCAAACGGATTGTAAATTCATTGTAGCTATTATGAAGAAGCGATGTGAGCAAAGTAAAGAAGGATCAGAGTATCTTATATTATTTGATCAACATGCAGTTCACGAGCGAATACGGCTCGAGAAGAACTTGGCAGGTACCGTGAATGGACTTATCATGATTTGTAAAATTATTATTAGACAATTTTAATGATAAATATCTATTATTTATTTATTGTAACAAAGTAAGTTATAAACCGCGCTATAAAAAATGAGTTGTAAATTCACCTTGACAATTCCTATCGAGATAAAAAAATATAACATAAATATATAGTTAGCAAAAGTGCAAAATAACTTTAATTTCGGAAGTCAGTGTATCTATGTATAATAGATGGTTTTGTCTCTTCATTATCTAACACCAACTTCCGAAATTAAAGTTATTTGCATTTTTTTGTGTTTTTTTTTTACATTGAAGTCGGTTTTATTATTATATTTATTATGTATTATTATACTTTTTTTGTTTTTGTTACGGAGTTTTCGTGCCTAACTTCCATCATCAGATTAGCTCGATAGTACCTTATAACCAGAGTGCATCTCATGACAATTCTAATAATCCCAAACACGGTTAGGTTACATTGATTTATTACAGAGTTCCGATGCCTACCTTCCGGCTTCATCATCAGATTAGTTCGATATATCCCCTCCCCCTCTTTCTTCAGTCAATCATCGACTACACGTCTATACAAAGCAATTTTATTTGTTACGACAGTTCTACTATGATCCTATGAGGAGTTCCGTTCCATATCTTCGAAGTTCATCATCAGATCATAACAATATTTCTATGGGACCAAATCGAAAGTATATACCTTATAATCAAAAAAACAATTTTCAAAATTGGTTCACAATTGACCGAGAAATTGGTGAACATACATTATAAAAAACATATACAGCCGAACATAGAACTTCCTTCTTTTTGAAGTCGGTTAAAAATAGAGATTTTGGTTTTGGACAATGCAATTTAAGTACAATAGTTTCTTTATTTCAGATTACTTGAACGAAGAGCGATGGACAAGTATCGCAGTAGATAACATTATTTTGAAGGTGTCCAAAGATGAGCTTCTTTACCTGCATAATTATAAAGATAAGTTTACTCAGCTAGGTCTGCAATGGACTATTACGAATGATTGTGAAGTAACTATTCATTCCATACCTGAAGCTATTCTCGGTAAAAATCCAAGAGAGGTAATTAATCATTAGTATAATAAATTTTACTAGTTAAATCCAAGTTATTTGAAACGAAATCAGTGTAAAAACTAATGCCATAATGAACTTATAATATTTCCATTATATTCTTAGGTTGAAAAGGTTATAAAAGCTGTAAGAAACCTGATAATAGAGGAAATCAATATTATAAAGTTACAAAAAGGTTGCGTGTCATTGTATCCAAAATCAATCATGGATTTAGTTTTCAGTGAGGTGAGTTTTTGTACAAATATTACAGACTGTTTATATGGATGATTAAAAATGGGAGAAGTATTCTTAATACTTTATTGTAGACAAAAAAACAATTAATGTACAAAAGCTAACTTAACTCAACAATGAGTTTTCTGACCAACTTCCGTCTTCAACTTTGATTTTTTCACAGCTTCAAGGGACCGCAGACTTGAGTATATGGTTTTAATTTCAACTCGATACCTCCACGCGTTCCCGAGATAAAGGGTCTTGACAGACAGACAGACAGACGAACAACAAAGTGATCCTACAAGGGTTCCGTTTTTTTCTTTTTGAGGTCGGAACCCTAAAAATATACGTACATACTAATAAGGGATGAAAGAAACTTAAAAATTATATTTCAACAGTCTTGCAGATATGCCATCAAGTTTGGGGATCAACTATCCAAAAGTGATTGCGTTAAATTAATAAAGGATATATCAAACTGCAAAACACCATTTCAATGTGCCCATGGAAGACCAGTCATGGCTGTTATTATGGATATTATACCTGATAAGCGTACATATAAGGTAAATAATTATTTTTTTTAGTGCATTGTATGATAAATTTATAATGTTGTAAAAGTTATCAGTCTGATGATGGATTACCAATCCTATTTATACATATCCGAAATGAGTGTGAATTCTGATGACATTTATTAATAAGGCTGAAAAAAATATCTCACTTATTTGAATTATTTTCCTCATTATTCATTTGATAAAAGATTTTTGCCGGAAAATGATTTAAGATATTTATTTGTCGAAATATCGAATGATATACCTATAAGCTGTTTGTATTTTCAGATAAACTGTGAAGCATTGCGTAGATTCAAACAAAGAAATACAAGAAAATGTTAAAATACCTATCTAAGCTGAATGTATTTAAATTGGTTTATAAATAAAATATTTTCTGGATAACAGAATTTTATTTAACTAGACATACATCTTAATATTAATTAAGTAATATAACAACAAGGTTTTTAGAATCAAAATAATTATGATACAGGATGGGACAAGGCAGGCTAGATATCTGCACTTAATATTTCAGCAGTATTATCATCAGTAACATTCACACACATTCAAAGACTGTGAAATACCTTTCATAATATTACAGTTGTAATTGTGTTTATATGTAACAAAATTGTTGTTTAATATGACTCTGAATCCATTCAACATAGGGGGCTATTCTTGTATGGACGTCTGGGAAACCGACAGCACAAGGAATCCCCCAAGAAACGACACCAACCAGTTCTTTGCCTTTAATTAATGGGCTTCCGGAGTCTCCCTGTAAAAAATGAATAATAATAATAATAACTTTATTCATAACATACATTGTAGGTACACAATAACAGGTTTCCTGGCTCCCAAACTAGGCTTATTGCCTGTGACTTGGGAGTCAGTTCCTCCAGAAATACATATTCACATAGGTATGCTTAGAAAAAATACATATGAATTACAGATGACTACGTTGGTTGCAATCATAGCAGTGTGGGTTTGCATATGCGTATCTGTGTGTGAGGGTGTGTGTATGTATGTGTGTGAGGGTGTATCTGTATGATGGGTGTGAGGGGAAAGTAGAGAGGTATGAATGAATATTAATTTCATTTTCCTGACCATATAAGTAATATTGATCAGTCTACGAGGCCCATCGCACTAGCAGCAGAAGCATCTACAAATAATTTAAAAAAAAGCGACTCGGGAATACCAATAAACGAACAAGCAAAAGTATGACGAAAATTAATAGTTAGGGACCTCAGGTACTGATGACCTGTCTAAACTATGCATATGTTACGTAGGCTTAAATATTGGCGCATAACGACTTATGGTTTCTTTAAAAAGCCAGATCACAAATTTCGAGTCGTGACACAGTTTACAAAAAAAGGTCATGACTGGTTGTGGCAATAAAAATAAGCCATGTAGTGTGAGAGAGCTATTATCACTACCATTAAGGCTACTTACGTGACAAGTTCCCTCGCCAATCTTTGAAAATGTGCAAAACATTCCTTTGGTGACCGGTCTAGAATATCTCATAGCATATTCGCATATTTCCTGATTGAACACCGGTAATTCTAATACGTACATTTTTCGACTCGATGACCCATGTGGCTGAAAATTAGTTTATTGATAGAATAACCCTTACTTAGAATATATACTATTATATGAAGTCCGACTTATTACTGGCTTAAATAAATCACCGCCAGGAAGTTTGGAAAGTTTTCACTTTTAATACAAATAGCACTCATGGTTTTTTCTAAACCCTGAATTAAAGACAGAAGCTATAGAGTTCAATTTTCTTTGCAATTTCCAGATAAAATGATAGAATCATTATTTTACCAACCTTTTGTGCTCCAAATCCAACTAAAGTTACCTTGTCTCCTTCCTTCAGCTTTCGTCTTCTCGGCTCTAAGATTGCAATAAATCGTAAATCGAATGATCTTTTTGTTTTAAGAAGACCGATATCATGCTCCCTGCTAGTGGAATTATATCTGTCGTAGACAATTATAGATGCAACTTTGTATCGTTTCCCTCCGACGTCTAAATTATTTGTGCCTGCTACTATATTCATAAAACGTGGGTTAGCGCTGAAAGAAAATAAGTCGCAAAGTTAACAAAGTATGAAAAAAAACTGGTCAAGTGCGAGTCGGACTGACACACGACGAGCTCCGTACCACAATATTAAAATCGAGCAAAAAAACGCTAACAAAACGTTTCTTATCTATTCAAGAAACGTTTTGTTGCCGTTTTTGGGGATCCCATGATCCCCCTTAAATTTTTAAAGCTAGTTTAATTTTAATATTTGTTGTTGTTGCGGCAATAAAAATACATATTCTGTGACAGTTTATATGGTCTATCTTTTACGGTTTATGAGATACAGCTTCCCTTCGGGTACAGAAGTTACCGAACCCTAAAAATGGTTGACATCAACTTCCTATATGAAAAAGTTTTCTGTGCTTTCCTTATTAGGTACATTTTAATCATCAAATGCATTGCTATGTCGATCCAAGCCATCTTATATCAAAAGAGTTGAAATGCGTTTCTCTGAAGCTACTTTGTACACCAAGAAATAAATTTCTTCCCAGATATTCTCTTCTTCTTGTTACTTTTCATGCTTATCGCTCCACTTTCACAGTTAGGTACTCCACTGCCACTAACTTAGTAGCCACAGGGTGGCAAAATATAACCTTGTCCCTACAAGCACTAACAAGCACTGTCTTGTTGTTGTATGTTTGTTTGTTGTAAGGTTTGATATGGCTACATCAGTATTATGTTGCTATACCAAATACATCACTTGTCTGGCAGCGTCGGTACATTTGTTTAACTTTTCAAACGGAACTGTACCTATCTTGTACCTACAAGCACTAATAAGCAGAAACTTGTTATTGTATGTCTATTTTTTGTATTGTTTTTATGTGGCTAGATCAGTATTATGAGCAATTCCAAATACTTGTAATGTTCGTTTAGATTCACAAATAGAACTGGTACTAAATGGGGCTTACCCTTGCACACAATGGGCGGCGGTGACCACGTACCACTTGGAGACCACAGCACCACCACAAACATGATGACCAGTTACATTCTGGATAGACGCGTGAAACTTGCCATATTCTTCAGGTGCCTTAATTCCACCTACTATCCTGAAGTCAATTGCTGAAACTATTTACACACTGGTTATTAACTTGTTTAAAACTTTATAAATCACACTAAAATTAAACCGAAAATATTTGCACACCTTCTTCAATTGAAATTAAACTTAAAATTATGGCGAAAACATTGTACAATTTATTCATTTCAACAACATTACTCAAGGAATTTGTTGAAACTAAAAACAAATCAAATTATTTTGCTTAACATTGAGACTTATCTCCGATATCAATACTTATTCATTGTATCAACCCTGTTATTTATCTTATAGATAATCTTAGTTTTTTATCGAGTAATCGTACTAAAATCAAAGCGGATAGGGACCGATAAGAATATAAAGAAGCCCCGACAATAAGTAAAGAAGTACGGTTAATCCGGTCCTCGGCCAATTAGCTAAATACCGACAATTAAAGATAAATTTAGGTACTTATCTGTTTACCTGTAGGTAATGTATATGTTTGAGTACGCTGGATGCAATTAGCAGAGGACTAGTCGTTGTTGCGACGCTTGAAGGCTATGTTTAGCGCCCTATATCTAGCAGTGTAATGGTGACCCATATCGTGAAGGCGTCTCGATTTTCAGGGGTCTGGTAAAATGACCAGATTCAATCACGATACTAAAAGGTATCTAGTAGTAGGTAGGCTAAAGGGCCTATTACACTACTCGATATTCAAACAGTCTAAGTCGATGTCACGTAGTGTCATAAGGGTTAGACCGGTCTTACTCGGATCAAAAAATAAGACTGTCTGAATATCGTGTGCTGAATATCGCGTAGTGTAATAGGCCCTTAAATGTCCTGGACCCTACCACAACCTTGTCCCTACCCCATTTTACGACCTAAACTGAACTGTTAAAGGGATGGAGCTATATAGAGTGTATAGCTTCATCCGTCTATCTCGCTCGCACGTTTGACATTTTAACACGTTTATTTATTTATTTATTACTTTATTGCACACCTTAACTTACTACAGGACAGACATTTATAAAAAATAAGTGTACAATAGGCGGTTCACGTTGTGGTAGATTTTCAATAATCTCTTTAATTCTTTATTGTACACAAAAACATAACATAATATATGGAGATACAGATAGTTCTGTACAAAGGCGAGCTTAACTCAGCAATGAGTTTTCTCCCAGCAAACTACTGAATTATAAAGAGAGAACATATTCGAGGGTAGGATCCAGTGCACAATATAAACCTACATAACTAAGTCTAGTATATAATTAAGTATATTATACATACTGTATATACTAATATTATGTCAATAATGAAAGAAAGTGCTCTTTAAGTTTCCTTTTGAAGACATCTAGAGAAGGGCTATCGCGAAGAGAGTGTGGCAGAGAGTTCCAGAGACGTACTGCAGTTACAGAAAAGGAGCCATCATAGCGGCTAGAAGTATGACATGGAGTACGAAGGATAAGCGAAGAGGTGGTGCGACAGAGTTTACCCCTCGGGACGAGGTACTCAAAGCGTTCACAAAGCTATTGAGGAGCATTAGGATTGTGAAGGATTGTATAGAGAAGAAATGGAATATGTGTATCTCGCCGACGCCGAATTGGCAGCCGCTTTAATCTGGTCCGAAACTCCAACACGTGATCGTATTTGCGGAGGCCAAAAATAAAGCGGATGCACAAATTCTGCAGTCGTTCAAGTTTGTTTAGAAGTACCTCCGTAGCATCTAGAAAACAGACATCCGCATAGTCTATGAGCGGTAGAAGAAGAGATTGTGCAAGATTAACCTTAGTGTGAAATGGTAGGAATTTTTGGAGACGTTTAAGAGACTGAAAAGAGTAAAAGACCCTCCTACTCACATCAGCAACATGAACCTCCCAAGAAAAGTTAGTGTCCATATGCACGCCAAGGTTTTTAGCGCTATTATAGTAGAGTATGGGCACAGAATCATGCACCACAGGCGGAAGCGACTGGTGATCCAATAAGTTGAGCATGTATCTGCCACCAACAATGAGCGCTTGGGATTTAGTTGAGTTTAGTAAAAGTCCAAAAGATTTAGCCCACTGGTGAATATTTTCAAGATCATTGTTGATGGCAGTCACAGTTTCAGTGATCTCGTCTACTTTAGAATGACGATATAACTGCAAGTCGTCTGCATAGAGATGGTAATTCGAAGTCAGGACCTTAGTGAGAGCATTTATAAAAATCGAGAAGAGAAGAGGAGAGAGGACGCTACCCTGAGGAACACCTGCAGCCAACTCACACCATTCAGAGGAATCCTCATCGGATCGAACAGACTGCAAGAGACTCCGAAGATAAGATTTGAACCACTCAATTACCGGTGCTGAGAGATTAAGAGAGGAAAGGATTCCTAAGAGGATGTCAAAGTCAACTGAGTTAAAAGCACTCCTGAAGTCCAGTAAAACCAATACTGTTGAGCATTTATTATCCATGGCCAGTCTTATGTTATCACTTATTTTGACAAGACAAAACTTAAAAGTATCTTAAGATAGGTGGCTCTCCGAAGCAATATGACTGGTAGAGAATGCCTTGTTGCATTAAGTCCGCCTATGTACCACTACTGTACATGAAGTTTAAATTAATAAATAAATAAATAAATATGCATTTTATCTTCGTTCTACATTCAACCTTTTACTTTCTTCATCAATTGCAAATTTGAAGTAATTCCTATATGTGTGTGTGTGTGATGTTCAGATAAAATCTAAATCTAGAAACACCTAGGCCCCGTGAATGGTCAACTCAAGAAAAACCCTTACCTTCTTGCTGAAGTTTTCAAGCCCGCTTGCATCTCTACAGCCAAAATGTAACATAGTGGCCATAAGGGTTTTTATATTAATTAATGCATACCAGATTCTATATTTTTATATTAATTAGTGATTCCGTATTTCAAAAGTCCATATCATGTACCATTTATGAGATTTTTGACCTTAAAACCAAAAAAATGCAAAAATACACACTTAGTACGGGTCTAATAATAATTAAATAATATTTTTAACCGACTTAAAAAAATGGAGGAGGTTATATCAATTCGGTTGTATTTTTTTTTTATGTTTGTTACCTCAGAACTCCGTCGTTTATAGACCGATTTGCAAAATTTATTGTCTTCTTAAAGGATATGCTTCCAGATTGGTCTAATTTTTTTCAAAACCCGTTCTGATGATGGGATCCATGAGGAATCGAGGGAACTCCTCAAACATTATAGGTAACTATACAGGGTGTTTGGTGCATCGTGTGCCAAATTAAAATGGTCCTCGGGAGGGGTCATCTGCTATCCTTTCAGACCCCTAAAAACTTCTCATGCCCTGTGGTTTTTTTCATCGTTTTTTTATTGTTTTATGAAAATAAGACCCAAATTTTTCATCATCATCATCATCATCATCATTTCAGCCGAAAGACGTCCACTGTTAGACATAGGCCTCCCCCAAATGTCGCCACAATGACCGGTCCTGTGCGTCTCGCATCCATCGGATTCCCGCGACCCTCACCAGGTCATCGGTCCACCTTGTGGGAGGCCTTCCAACGTTGCGTCTTCCGGTACGTGGTCGCCATTCCAGAACCTTTCATCCCCATCGACCATCTGTTCTGCGAGCAATGTGCCCTGCCCACTGCCACTTAAGTTTTTCTTAAATTTTTCATTCAAATACAAATTTTAAAAAATATATAAGGTGTAGACTCTGAATTTTAATTAGAGTACTTTTAAATTTAAAATTAGTGACATTAACTATCTAGTTCTTTTTAAAATTTACTTGCAAAGTTTTGGACTTAAATTAAAGCTGTCCATGTTACAGCTATTTACATGACTATAAAAAAAAAAAAACAAAAACGACCGGAATCTTCCAACTTCCTCAAAAATTCTCTAGTTTATCCTCTTGCTAGTTAGTGATGTACCACATGCCATAAAAATCTTTTTATAACTTTGTGATTTCGCTAGAATTGTGAATCGAGTCACATAAAAATAATATTCAAAATTATGATTCCAAAAATGTTTTAGCTTAAATGATACCTGAAAAACCTATTAAAAATGTTATCTCACTCTTATAATGTAAAATCTGTCTCGTATCTCTCTTTTCGTGGGTTTTACTAGAAATAAAAAAAATGGAAATTGCATTTTTAACATTTATTTCATAATTTTTATAAATCCTGCTCAAATTGTTGGCCTCTGTTGTAAATGCAGGCCAAACATCTGTTTCGTATTTTGACAGTTGTTGTATAAAGTCGTATTTCCCGGTTAATTCGGTTGTATTTTTTTTTTTATGTTTGTTACCTCAGAACTCCGTCGTTTATAGACCGATTTGCAAAATTTATTGTCTTCATATAGGATATGCTTCCAGATTGGTCTAATTTTTTTCATCGAATCGAGGGAACTCCTCAAACATTATAGGTAACTATACAGGGTGTTTGGTGCATCGTGTGCCAAATTAAAATGGTCGACGGGAGGGGTAATCTGCTATCCTTGCACACGATGCACCAAACACCCTGTATAGTGATTTTGATATTTTCATCGAGAACTTAAGCATTTACAGTCAAAAAGTATCATTTGATGAAGTGAAACTGGTGAAAAAGACCAGAAATGGCCAACGGAACTTCTTACTTACACAATGAAACAATGAAGATAGTTAAGCGACTATGACAATACAAATAAATAAATGGTTCTAAATAGTTGTTCTGACCACGTGACTGAACGATGAGATGACGTCAGAACAAAAGAATCGGAGGCGATCAACGAAGAGAATCGAAACGAAACGGTTGTAACTTGGCTGGGGGGCAGGAGCCTTCTAATATGACGAAACACCTATGGTCAAATCTGTTGCATTTTAAAAATAAAAATTAGTAGACTAGTGTTATTATTAATACAGTATATTTCTTTATTATTATTATTTTATCTAATAGATACCTATTAATAATCCTGTTTGATGCAGAGCTCAAGACAGTTCATTGAAAAGTGCTATCAATAACAGCTCTGGCACAACCTTTTTCGATTAAAATTAAAATTCTGGCCATTTGCCCTATTATGCTATATTTTTGCTATTATGTTTTATTCGTAGGGTAGACTCCGCGCGCGTTAAGTTGGCGCGTGGCCGAAATCGGAACTAATCGTTTGCCGCCATCTTGACGTAGATATGTGTCATGTATCAGGAGAATGTGTTGTCCTGTGATTTAAATCGTTTCCAAAATCGTCATCATTATACCGAAAGTGATTAAAAGTGCTGGCGAGCGAAAAAGAGTGATGGAGCAGCTATACACTCTATACAGCTCCATCCCTTTAAGGCCCGTATTAATAAACGGTGCTCAACTCCGTACTCAAGTGCGATATCATTTGATCCCCGATTATACGATGTCAGAAGCTCAAGATCATTGCTAATTAATAAACACAGGAGTACACAGTCTCAGTTAAGTACCAAGATCAGCTCCTCAATGCGCTGTACTCAAGCTCTGCTTACGTGTACGATTACGTCACATTGACCGAAGTTTAAAACAAAATTCGTCACGTTAGGTTACTGAAAAAAAGAAGAAAAGAAAGAAACTTATTGTATTTCACTAAAAATGAGACTAATATTTAAAAACACTGAATCTCGAACAAATCCTAATCTTAATTTGAAATTTTCACTAGGCAATTCAAAAGGATTTGAGGCATCCCATATTATATTATACATTTTTGATAAAAAATTTCGCAAAGGCCATAAAATAGCATCAAAGTGCTTTATTTTATCGTAATAACTTGTAGCGACATCTATGGCGTCACATAAGAACTAATCCTGCATCACGTAGGGTCACCAGTTTGGAGGTAAGTATGCGGAACAGAAAGTAAAGTCAACTGTGGTCAAAAGTGGGCAACTGCTCGATAGCTGATTTCGGGCTGTTCTATATGTTCCAATCGCGCGGAGAACTTTAATTGCGCGATGCAGGATTAGTTCTTTTGTGACGCCATAGATGTCGCTACAAACTAATTTGACTTAAAATATTTACAAACTCCATGTTTCGCACTACGCTAATCACGACCTCAAGTCCCGGTCGGTCTGCACTCATGATCAGCGGGCCTAAAAAGGTCACATTGGGCAATTCATCTAAAAGCAAATCATTTCCTGAATTCCTAGCAGATCATAAGCAATTCCTCTAATTTTCGTAAAATGGTCGCACAAATTAGCAGAATCATACTCAATTCATTTCATATCTGAATCATATTCCGTGTAAATATTGCCGCATGAAAAAAAATTAAATCTTATATAATCTTTACCGGTTATATAAATCTTTACCGGTTTTTTTTCTTTGCAGTTTTTATTCATCGGATAATTATTTTGTAATAACGTATTGTATCAAAATATAACTTCTGTATTATATAATAATAATTGATAAAAATAATCAGCAATTAAGCCCATAAAAACGAGGTATCAACTTGTTATGCTGACAACACCTGCATTTTTGTTTAAATTTACTGCCTAAAGGACTTTGTATCCATGGTCAAGAAATAAATTAAAAACAAAAGTTTTAGATCAACATTGCGAATTTGCGCAAAGTAATAATAAAATGTTTGCAAACAATAAATCTTGCTTTCAAATGGATTTCTACAAGTGCAGCGGCCCAAAAATGCGTGTTTTTTTTTAAATACACTGAAGCAAACCTTTTAGGTACCAATAAGTGGTACCATTCCCGCATTTTACTCAGTATATTACAAAGTACTCTGTGATTTTACTTGTGTATTTCTTGTGAGTTGGACTGTTTACCTTTAACAAAGTAAGTGCCTACTATTATTTTATTCTCAAAGTTTATAGGTAAATGAACTTTCTGTGGTCGCTAATCCTATGATCCTTGTACATGAGTATGTAAAAAGGTGAAAGATTTTTGGCGTGATTTTGGTCAGTGGGACGTCTTATGGGTTTTTAGAGTGAACTTCATTCCCAGTGGCAAAATGAAGCTGAGAAATTTATTGTAGTATTGACTACCTTAGCGAAGCTTGCCGAGAAGTCTTTTGCACCCGTATTACATTATTTAGCGGCGGTATGGTCAGATCTCATTTGGGCAGGTCAAGGTAAACTTAGCCTGTATAAAATGAATGAAAAAAAGAGTAGGGCTCGGGGTTATAATAATAATGCCCAAGGAAGAGCAGAATCCTCTCGATTGTGGCTAGAGGTGGCTGCATTGCTCAATGCTGAAGGAATTGGCACAACAAAAACCCCAAAGGAATGGTCTATTGTATGTATTATAAAGAATGAATTTTTTTATTCTAAGTGTTATTCCAACTTTGTCTTTGTTTTTTACAGTATGTCAACAACTACAAAAGTAAAATTAAAAAGATTGTTGCTAACATAAACGCTGACTTGAGTGGAGGACCTTTCCGGGCAAAAACCTTGTCCAACACAGAGAGTAGGTTTCTGGCGCTCATGGGACAAGGATTTGGACTAACTGCGCCTTGAGTGAGTGTCAATCCTTTCCCAGATATGGTAATATTTTGTTTTATTACATTACATTTGTGCAGACCTCTGCCTAAACAACAAAGTGTTATGAATATTCAACCATTTAATTTTTATAGGAAGTGCCAGAGCCAATATCTCTGCTCATGTCTCTGATGGTTTGTTCCAGTGCTGAAGAAGTACAGTGAGTAAATTTTCCTAATTAACTCTTAATAATGAATTAGGTCAAGAGCAAAGTTAACTTGAAGTGAAAAAAGTCCCTATATTTAGTGGTGGAGTACGGTCTCCTTATACCTAAATAATTGTTTAGTAAGTAATACTTTGTAGACTGTCAAATCTTACTATACCCTACCCAACTTTTTCAATACCCTATGAAAAAAAATACTTGGAAAAATAGAGTAATATCCACTGTTTAAATAAAATAAATAAATATTGATAAAGAATGCTCATTCTAAATTTAATTTTATTCTAATTCATGTTTGTGCCTTTTACAGAAGTAGTAGCAAGTGCGGCTGGGAGCCCTGTAAGTGTTGAACCAACCCAAGCGACAAATAGGTACCACAGCCACAAGCCACATACCTCGTCAAACTCGGCAAAGAAGGTACCACAACAGTAAATGTTATTTGTTGTTACACCCCATAATGTTTTCGTAAGGTTATAAACCTTAATGATAATTGAATTGTTTCAGGCCGCCCTCTGGCGCCATTAGATGAGGCTTGGAGAATAGTTTCTCAGGTGAAGATGCAACATGCTGCAGCTGATGCTGATAGTGCTCGTGCTCACCACCTTCAAAACCTCATACCGTAAATCGATAATTTGTCATATACAATTTTGTCTTTGGGACACGTCCATTTATTTATTGTGCACACCTACCACAGTGTTGTCTTTTTTAATACATAGGTTGACTGGTAGATAATGCATTGTTGCATTAAGTCTGCCTATGTACCACTACTGTACATGAAGTTTAAATAAATAATTAATAAATGTAATAAACTATGCAATAAGAAAAGTAAAGTACAGCAATAAGGAAATTAAACTATATTTGAACATTTAATCAGCATAAAAGCTTAGAAGCAAAATAAACCTAATATAATATCATCGTGCTGACCAAAGCCGGTGTATAAGTGCATTTCGTATCGCTTCACCAACAACAAGATGGTGATTTCTTCGTGATACAGTTTCAATTTGTGTGTTTGTTATCTGGAACATTTTTTTTGCTGTTCATTGGGAATTTTGATAGGCCTATAATTTCAAAATCTTTTAATGTAATAAGTATAAAGAAATCAAACAATAGTTTTGTATTATTGTAAGTGTTTTTACACATTCATTTTTGATGATTGGAGCAATTGTAAAATTTATCTATTACTTACATCAATTAAATTGCATTTCTTACTGAAATATCTTACCTACAAATTCGTTTCATTATGCTCTTCCTGTGTTGATAGTGCCATTATTGGTATCCTTGCGCTATTAGCGATGTTGTGTAATACCACACAAGCATTTGCTAAAGAACCGGCCATGGTAGGATGGTAATGTAGTTTCCGATCTACTAACAAACACCTCCAACGAGATTTAAGTATGCCGATGGTTCGCTCTACTGTATTTCGTACCCGACAATGCAGTTCCGTACCTATAGAATCGTTTAGGTGTCTCAGGTTCTGTGTCCACTACTGGAGTCATCAGTGTAGGTCTCAGGGGATAACGGGAGTCACCTGAAATAGTGTTATTAAAACACCTCTATTCAGAAAACATGTTAATTTTATTTTATTTAAACAAATAAACAAAAAGTTAATAATATATTTATTCAGAGTTAAAATTTGGTAAAATAGGGGCCATATCGCGGCGATATAATCGTCGTGCTACGTATTTCTATACTCTCTTATAAAGTGTCAACACATGGCGATGTTATCGCGGGGATGCGACGAGTGGCTGAGTTGGGCTGAGTGCGAGCGAAAAGTCATCGTATAGCCGCGCGCCTGTCGCTACCGACAGCGGGCAGCGGGCCTGCCGCGCGCTCGTCTCGAAATGTGGCGCTCTCGCGGCGAAAGCGCTGTCAAACGCAGGTGATTTGTGCGTTGCCTGTCTGTCAAGCAAGGACGTTACGTATTAACAAGCTTTTTTAAACAATAAACAATGTTTGACATTGAAAAGTGTATACTTGAAGTGCATCTTATGATGTGAGCTAGCTCCTTTAAACCTTGGGTATGAACCAGATGCATCAAGCTTAAAGCAGTCAGAACCTATAATAAAAATAATATTAATGCTCATTCAATAAAGGTCTCCTATCATAGTTTTTTTAAACAAGGAGATAAACTAGTAGGTATCTAGCTACTATGTCATAATAGTACCTAGGTACCTAATATTTTAGCTTACCTTGGAGACAGTACTTATTCCACCACGACGTGAACATAAGTAGGGCTCCAGCTTATTTATGAGGTCACGACATATTTAATCTACACTTTTATTTAAATCTATAAAGCCCAATAAACTCGGGGTCCGGCATTTCAAATGCCAATTCCATTTTGCGAAAAGCATCACTTCGTCGGCAATATAATAGGCTCTCCGTAATACGCGTGTGTTCTAAGAAGTTTTCGTAAAGTCCTAAATCTGCCATTATTTAAATTTTAATAAATAAAATCTGCGAAATGAATTGAAATATGTTGCTTGTCAGTAACTTTTTCTGATTCTGCTAAATGACATAAAAGCAATTCATATTATGTGAACCATTTTACGAATCCCCATACAAAACTGTCAAACAGATGAATTGCAGAATATGAATTGTTTACGGATCATAATATGAATTGCCAAATTGTGACCATTTTGTGATTTGTAATATGATTCATATTATTATCATATTATGATTCTGCTAAAGTGACCTTTTTAGCCCCCCTGGCATCTCAAGTACCTACACATTGTTGTAAACTTAAGTGTCGAGTTCGTTTATTAATCAGTCAACACTCGGCTGATTCGGCTGATGACGTAAACGTGCGTAAACCTAAGCCGTAACTTGAGCTCGAGCTTGAGCTTGAACTTGAGCTTGGGCTTGTGAATCTCGTTTATTAATACGATCAGGATCTCAAGCTTGGTATCAAGTACGGGATCTTGGGCTGAGTGAGGAACGTTTATTAATACGATCCATAGTATCTATCTCAATGAGTGGGTGGCTCGAGTTGCACCTTGAGTCAACTTGACTCGATGAGCAAAAGCCCAGCCCAGCTCGTTCGACCGAGTCAACTCGTTTCGCCGAGTCAACTCGGTTCGCCGATTCAATATCGAGTTAATGAGCGTCGATCAAACACTTGAATCAGGTGAACTGGACTTGGATGAAATTTAATGTAACATTTTTTGATTCGTAAGACTACCAAGTGAAACTGTTTTTTATCGTTTTATGTTAAACTATCACTTACTACTTCGTTCAGGCGAATTTTAAATGATTTGTTACGGCCATGTCAAGTTTATAAACACAATGAATAAAATTATTTAAAAAAAAAAACCACTACCGACTTGACCGTCTTGCTGAAACACTACTGAATCAAGGAAATGCAACTCGAGTTGACTCGTTTGTTGTTTGATTCGATTACAATAAATCGACTCGCTCATCACTATGTATTAATCCTCGTGTTCCGAATTGCGATAAAAGTGATTATATCGCGAATCCAACCAAATTTAATAGTCACAAAATATTAGGGCTATTGAGTAATAATTGTGACGTTGCGCGTTGGTTGGATTCGCATTATTATCGCTTTTGACGCAATTCGGAACGCAATGTCATATGTCAATTGTCTGTCATATTGGATATGTTGCGTTGTGACTTGTGTGTTACTTTTTATCGAAAATAAATCAAAACAAACAACGATGGATATATTAAAAGCTGAAATCGCAAAGAAACGTAAGCTACTTGAAGAAAAAAATTTAATAGTAAGTAAACTTTCCAACTTCTAGCATCTAATATCTTATAGGTACAGCTTAAATAGGCTTATATCTTCGAAGGTTATATTTTACATCTTTCACTATCTTTCAAAACATTGTGTTTATTACAGGATCCTACAGCTAACAGGAAATATTTCAAGAGAGGTGAGCTACTGGCTAAAGAACAGGAAGAGTATTTGAAAAAATATGGTCCGCAAATCAAAGAACCAGAAGTTCAAGAAGAATCACAAGAAGTCAAAGATGAAAGAGGTTTGAATCAATCATATATTTTTATTATTTTGTGTTTGCCTTTATCCCAATTTATTTGGGGTCTGCAACATTTCTTTTTCTTCTCATCATCCTCTTTCTAGACCAAATACACATTGAATTAACTGTGTGAAAGATACAATTGATCCATCATTTCTTTGGTCTTCCCTTATTCTTATACTCTCATAGTTACGTTGAGTACCACAACTTAACACAATACAGTGCTGGGAACATGTTGTTATATGTAGCTATTGGGTCATTCCATGTAACGGGTGTAACAGGTTGTACACTTTTAACCAGTAATTTAATAATGTTTTATAAGGTAAATGTATTCTTTTTATAACATAATTAACAACATTTTAACCTATTCAAAGTTGACATAGAA
Organism: Mythimna impura; assembly: GCA_905147345.3. Classification (NCBI taxonomy): domain Eukaryota; kingdom Metazoa; phylum Arthropoda; class Insecta; order Lepidoptera; family Noctuidae; genus Mythimna; species Mythimna impura. The sequence goes on from LR990351.1 coordinate 13,138,737, forward strand.
TATCACCCGCAAGTACCGTAATGGATGTAACTTGAAATTACGTTACACCCATTACATTTACTCAAAAATACTTTTATGCATTCAAATATGCTTAGATTTTTTTCGATTATTATTTATGACCTGTCTCCCAGGTCTTTGGCACTTAAGTGTTAATAAAATACCTACTGGTTAATTTCCTTTTAGCAAGTTTAAGGCAAGCAACCAATGATGCAGAAAACACTGAAATTGTTGGACTGCCAAGACAAGAAGTTATAAAAAGGTTGAGAGAGCGAGGTCATCCTATATGGTTATTTGGTGAAAATGAACTGAATTCTTTTAAAAGATTGAGAAGAATAGAGATTCAGGAACCAGAAGCAAATAGAGTAAGTAACTCTAAGTTTTACTAGATTTTAGTTCTAAATGACAATGTACCAATATAAAGTGGACCATGCATGATAAAATACAAAGTTAAATATATCCCTTAATTTTTCAGAAGGTTCAAATAGCATATATCTAAAAGAATAGAATAATCTTTACTGTACCTACATGTACACCTAAATATATACAAAACTGCAGCACAACAGTAGCACTACAATACACACTTTCATTTTCAAATAGTTTACTGCAGACTGCAAGACAACTTACTTGAATATTTAAGAGTTTTTCTATGTTAAAATCAATTAAATAATGATGTTTGTATTTTTCAGGGTTTAAGAAATGACTTCCAAGAAGCTATGGAGAAAGTGGATGAAGCTTATTTAAATGAAATCTTAGCATTAGGAACACAGGTAAATAAAAACTCGGTTTTGTCATAATGATTATATCCGCCTGTTATCATTCCACTGCAGAAGAAAGGCTTCCTCAAATACAGAGAAAGTATCAACGTGTGGCAAGGCCAAGGTAGATTGGTGATTCTGAATATTTTTAATAGAAGGCAATTTTTTTATTTCTTATTATTTTTGTACTGATTTTTAGGGTTTTGTAGATAAAGGGTAACCAATTGAACTTTTTTACTAAGCCCCCGCTGTTCCTTCATTTATCTGTCTGTCACCTAGGTAGCTAGGACCTAGGACCATACTGGGACTCATGAAGGAGGTGCACGGAGGGCTAGGGGTTGAGTAGACAGGAGGGGCATAGCACAAAAGATCCAGAAGGGTCAAAGTGCTCTGGCCCAGGGCCAGCCCCACAACAAGATAAGATAGGTAGCTAGGCGTGGGCAAAGCGTCCTGTCGCCCATGGCCTCACACCTAAAGAGGGGGGCTCTTTAAGAACAAGGGTTTTTATATGATTGATAGGGTCACGTTTGACCAATATTTCACCTGATATTAAGCGACTATGAGGTCGAACGCTGTCTCGTTCGAATTTATGAAAAAATAAGGTCTTGCAGATGCACCTTCGCCCATGTCTAAATTAGTCCATGCTGCGCCTCTGTCTGTCAGTAGTCTATAATTTTTATGTACTCTAATGATAGATTTCTATTGCTGCTATAACAACAAATACATAATAAAAATCGCATGGAACCCTATGTATTTAGGTAATTAACTAAAGGTAAACAATCTTGACATGTCTTTTATCTAAAAGTTGTCTATAATTTTTATCTAAAAATGTTTACAATTTGTTATTTACCTATACTGTACTATTTCTTATTCTGTGCCTATACCGATGTTTGGTAACTAACTAAATTTAAATAATCTTTGTATGTCTTTTATACGATTTTTTTTTTATAAAAAGACATATTAAGATTGTTAAGTATGTTTAGTTAACCACCTAAACCGATGGAGTATAACACTTATTGAGTTGTTATGTATTGGGTTACATTCTATTAAATTGTATTTTATTTCAGAATAACAATGATAAACAGCTAAAAGAAGATGCTCTTGATGATTCCATCACCTATGAGTTTATTCAAGAAATGGCAAAAACTATGGGACAGGGTGATAAAAACCATGATATGAATGTTATCATGACTTTGTTACAAGTAAGATGATTTTATAAATTCTAACAATTTTAAGCATCACTAATTATTATTGTTACCCGCAACTTCGTTTGTGTGCAGTATATTACATCTAAGTTATCTGTTAGTGAAAGTCCAGTCAAAATTTGTTTATCTATTTCGGAAATGTGTATCCCCTCCACCTCTCCTGGTAATTAATAATGAGTTTTTGTTACTTTTGCCTGCCCGGGAAAAAGGCGAGTGAGTTAGATATGTTACACATGGATGTAAAATTATCCGTTTGATTTTCTGAAACAGTGGTTCCAAAACTTATATCATAAACTTATAACTTGAAGCAACAACGACTTGCTAAGTTATAATCAATTCGCATAAATGTAACTTTTCAGTTGGAAAGTTTAGCTTTTTTAGACCTTTTGCTGACCATAGTTTTGCTCTTGCGGAGTACAACTTAGGAACCACAGCTCTAGAAGTAGGTACTGATCTATCTTTCCATAATAGAATGCTTCACTATTATTGGTGAAGATGGTTATGCAAGCAAAGCCATGGGAAACAGCTAGTACAAAATAATGTTTTGCTTAACTCGTTGAGTAGTGTAATTAGAGACACAATAGTAAGACAATGGCGCCCGAGAGCCGGCGTTCGTGCGGGGATCAACAGCTTACACTGAAATCAATAATTTTCTACTTTATGCAAATAATGTCTATGGTATACCTTTAAAAAAAAAAACATTGTTTTCCATATGTTTCAGTTTCTCCTTAAACTATGGGGACAGCAACTGAACTCTGCAACTGGAGCAGAAAAGACAGCAGTAAAACATAAAATGACAAGAGCAACCTTCACTCAAACTCAAGTATACTTAAAACCTCTGGTGCGGAAACTGAAAAAGAAAAACCTTCCAGATGACATCTGTGAAAGTCTTTGTGAAATCACAAAACATTTGCTAGAAAGGAATTATATTATGGTTTGTACCTATTATTTTAATCTACAACTGTCAAATAACATCACCCTTATGAGTACCTACTTAAGGGTAGGTATACTCCTTTCAGTGGTGTATATTAGTGGTGTGTATGTACCCTCATCGTCCCAATTTTGTTCAGGCGTGTGCCTATTGCAATCAACTAAGCTAATCCAGACTCTGACCTGCTGCTGAGAGATTCCACACAATAATACTATTTCGACCTTGGGATCAAACAAACTCAGGAACCCCTGGGGCCTTACCATGACGTGTTAAAATGTCGAGCGTGCTAGCGAGAAGGAAGGATGGAGCTATACACCCTATATGGCTCCATCCCTTTAACAGTTCAGTTTAGGTCGACAAATAGATCTTGTAAATAGGTCGGGGCCTCTGATCTAGAATTGCATCATCACCATTATTATGTAACCTGTACTGTCCCACTGCTAAGCCTTCGTCCATTTCTTCAATTGTTCCCGGATCCGGTCCACTTCATGTTCCTAAAGAAGACCTCTCAAGTTGTCCCGCCATCTCCTGTGTGAACTGCCGTGACTCCGTCGTGCGATTTCAGTGCTGCACCAGTTTTGTCTATTACGGGCCCAACGCTCGATCGCCTTGTGGGAGTCATGTCCAACCCAATTCCCACTAAGCTGAGCAGCCTTCTCAGCCACGTCAACAATCTTTATTTCGGAGCGCAGTATATTGTTTCGAACGCCATCTATTGGTTTAAAGTGAAAGCTACACCGACCCCGACCGTAGCCATGTTCTCGCTAGATGGTGCTGAACTCAACAGTTTTTATTTGTTAAAATCCGACATTCCACTTTATTAAACTTGTTCGAATTATTGCCTCAAAATCTTTATAAATTCTTAAGTGTAGCACTATTTTTATGCACTATAGTGGATTTTGAGGTAATAATTTGAGTATAACTTCTAAAGAAAATATGGTCACGTTCGGGTCCGTAGCTCTCAATTTAACAACGAATATACCGTGGTTCATTGCATGTTGGCAAACCTTGAGTTTGGATTCTTGCATTATCATTATAAAAATATTTTAAAATTACTCATCTGTCATCAATTATCAATTATTTTTCAGGCAAGCGACGCGTATCTACAAATGGCTATAGGCAACGCCCCGTGGCCAATCGGTGTAACTATGGTCGGTATTCACGCTCGTACTGGCCGAGAAAAGATCTTCTCTAAAAACGTGGCCCATGTGATGAACGACGAAACTCAAAGGAAATACATCCAAGCATTGAAGAGACTCATGACGAAATGCCAAGAATATTTTCCGACGGATCCGTCAAGATGTGTAGAATATACGACAACTAGATAAATAAAATATTTTCAAGTAGTTGTGATCATTTCTCTTTTTATGCATACAACATTTACTATTTTATTTATTTATTTTTAATGTTGAAATAAAATTGAGAACAGCTGGGATGTTGTGGAAATGTGGAACTTTTCAGAGCATTCAGGTTGCTTGAAGGATTTATAAACCTAAAACGAATAAAATAGGCCACACAGTCAAACAGTTTGACCCACGTTTGACCAGAATGTTCCCAGCTATATTAGGGTCGACGTCCTATCTAACCAGATGCAACTTATTTTCCTAGTAGCCAGTATTTTCATGGAGCGACTACCTATTTAATCCGGATTTGGAATCCCAGTAACATGGTATCCTTTGAAAAAAATAGACAGATTTTCTGGTTTGTGATGTACTCATCACAAACCAGAAACCTCATTCATATAACATGACTCTTGCAAAAAAATCTGATCGCCACACACCATTGAAGATACCTAATAGTTTTTTTTTTTCGAACGATGTAAAGGATACCTTTTTTTAAAGGAGCGGAAACTTGCGTATATAGCTTTAATTCCAACTAGATAACTTTACGTGTTCCCGAGATAAAGGCTCTTGACAGACAGACAAACAGACATTGGTGAATTGTGTGAATATTTTAATAATTAAACTTTTGTCTTCCAATTAAAAAATATTATTTAATATCTGCCGCCTTAGAAAGTCACAAAAACAGCGAAATCAGCACCTCTACCGGTGGACAACATAACTATTTTAATTTAATGTCTTTGCTATTTTACGTTATGATCAGCCATGTTTGACCATATCATGAAATAATCGTGCGTTTAGCTGTTCATGTCGATAAACGCCGTAGTACATATATATCGATGTTAAACGCTGAGTGTTCATTGATTTGGCTTGCTTGCCCATATCATGATGTGACCAGCGGATAAGGTTCTTTATCATGAAATGCCACCATTTCATGAAATGGTTGACCATATGAAATGATCAATTCTAAGATGTGGCCACGACATCTACACAACTGGACAATTATGTGAAATCATTGAAACAGGCTTAATCTCGGTAAAAAGAAGCTGAGAATTTTATCGTAGTATTGACTACCTCAGCGAAGCTCGCCAAGAAGGTCGACTCCATACAATTGCTGCCAAATACTACAAAACATTAGAATGTGTTACATCCTCATTCTAATGCTTGAACTCCGGTAATTAGAGATGTCTTTTTTCAAAGTCCCTTACTTTCACTAAAATATTAGATAAGTCTATCCCTTTCTATCTGAAAGTACTTTTTACCTAGTGCTGACGTGCTGTGACAACTTCAAAAGAAAGTCGATAAATTATTTATCGATGATTCCCCATGGTACCTAAAAAAAAGCTTTTTACAAAAAAAAAATAACCGACTTCACTAAAAAAAAACACTAAAAAGATCAAAATAACTTTAATTTCGGAAGTCGGTGTTTCTCGGTATTATTATACAGTATCTTATTTAACACCGACTTCCGAAATTAAAGTTATTTTGATCTTTTTAGTGTTTTTTTTTAGTGAAGTCGGTTATTTTTTTTTTGTAAAAAGCTTTTTATTTCACACTTTTTAGTTGCGATAGGTACACTTATAAGCAGAGTGCCAATTTCTCATGATAATTCCAATTAACCCAAACACTGCTAGGTTACATTGTTTTATTATGAAGTTCCTGTGTCTACCTTCCACCTTCCGGCTCCATCATCAAATCAGTTCGATAGTACCTTATAGCCAAAGTTCATCTCATGATAATTCTAATAAGCCCAAACACGGCTAGGATACATTGATTAATTACGGAGTTTCAGTGCCTACCTTCCGGCTCCATCATCATCATCAGATCACTTCGATGATACCATTTTCAACGTAACTATTCAGAACCATTCATTCATTTGTATTGTCATAGTCGCATAAGTATCTTTATTGTGATATCTATGCGAGTATGAAGTTCCGTTGACTATTTCTGGTCTTCTTCGTCAGTTCCACTTCATCAAATGTTACTTTTTGACTGTAAATGCTTAAGTTCTCGATGAAAATACATAAATCACTATATAATTGCCTGTAATATTTGAGGAGTTCCCTCGATTTCGCCAAGATTCCATCATCAGATCCCGACTTGGTGACTATGGGACCATTTGGAAAGTATACCCTTTCCAACAAAAAAAGAATTTTTCAAATCGGTTGGCAAGCGACGAAGTTATGCGCGAACAAACATAAAAAAAAAAAAAAAATACAAACATCCGAATTGAGAACCTCCTCCTTTTTTAGAAGTCGGTTAATAAAAACTGTCTTAATGTTTACATTTTAGATTTCGGAACTTAAAGATAAATGGATTAATGCAGGTAATGCAGCTCATAGGACTCCAAATCTTTTATCCGGAAAACTTTGACTAAATTAATCCACCTAAAAAAATCAGTGATAGCCTGAGGGGCATCATCCAACCTAGCCGTGAAATTAAAATTAGGAACTTTTAATAGACATACTTTCTGTCGATTAAATTAGCCGATTGATTTGCTAAATTGGCGAATAACTACCGGAGATTTATTGCGAAGAACGGCATGGTTGACATATTATATCGGACTTGTCATCATCCGGGAGAATAAATTCGTCACATTATCTCTGGTTGTTCTCGTCTGGCTAAAGGAGAGTACTTGCATAGGCACAACTTAGTAGCCAGGTTTATCCATCAACAACTTACTCTGAAATACTCTCTTGTACTCGTACAATCGACAGTGCCGTACTACAGATAGTTCTCGATAATGGTCATATCATTTTGTACTGGAATAGGCATATCTCAAGACTATTGTAGGCAATAAGTCTGACGTAGTGGTGGTGAACCGATACGAGAGGCATGCAATGATAGTTGATATAACCGTCCCTTATGACGAGAAACACGTGAAAGCCGAAAAAGATTAAGTGTCTTGACGAGGCCCGCGAGGTTATCGACATGTGGGATATGGACTCAGCAATCATTGTACCTACTGATAGTCATGTCAGCTAGCCACGAGCAAAAAAAATGTGGGTCGAACCCACATTTTTTTTAGGTGGGAAATCATCCAATGACTTATCTCGCTCTTGGGTGGTGCGCGAGAGCATGTCAGACTTTTACTGACTAAAACCCACTTCTGTTCCTTCTTTGCCTATGTTCCATGGCTCCGGGGTTCTCTTTCGTACAACCCATGGCTCCAGTAGGCTTCGACCCTGCTGGGCCCTATAACGCTTTGCTGTCATCTCTTTCAAGCGCGCGTGCTACAGTTCGTGCTGTTGACGACTCGAGCTCGGTCCGGACGGTTACCGGACGGCCGGACGGCGAGTTACCCATTGCTTGCCGTCCGCAAGCCTACGCTTACGATGGCTGGAAATCGGGATCAGGATCCCGGCGGCTGGGAAGTGAGGACCATACCCTCACGCGTGCGGCCGCCTCCTTCGCTAGCATTACTGCTTCACAGAAGGAGAAGACCGCCTGCCATTCCTTTTCGCTCCGGACCAGGGCCCGACGCGAGAGGTCTTTACCACCGATCGCCCCCACGAGCACACGGCGCGGCGGTGCTCTGCCCAAGTGGGGCACACCTCTATCGTATGCTCCACCGTGTCCTTCGGGCGGTCCATACAATGGTGACACCCGGGTGTTTCTTCTGCACGAATCCGGTGCAGAAACTTCCCGAACTTACCATGTCCGGTAAGGACCTGCGTCATGCGGAGAGGACTTACCGCCAAAACTATGGCGTGACTATCGATCAACATCTTAGGAAACACTAGTTAGCCGACTGGATCAAAGGTTTGGTTCTGAAAGTTGTACTGCTGGACGAAGGATCGTACAGTTAGGTTCATTTCTCTTGGAGCCCTGGCCAGTGAGGTACTATTTTTTTAATTGGCTTTCAATAAAGAAGGATCCCTCAATTGTGTAATTTTTTTTCTTTATATTATTTTTAATGTTTTTTTTTATTTATTTTTTAATGTAGTAAATAAGTAAGAATAATAAATAAACGATATAATCTTCGTTTATTGATAGATTTGCACCCAGTTAACACCATAATTAAAAAAAAAAAACTAAATTAATCGACGTCGATTTTATTGATATCGATATTATTGTTGCAAACTGACTTGTTTATCACTATGTTTGCTGCCATTGTTGCATCAGCCAATCACAACCGCTGCATTTTCCCCCGTCCCCGGCCCGTAATGGTGAATCGTGTGCCTAGTCGAAATCCGTCTATCAGCTCTAGTGGTTTCTCTTTGTTCGGCGGCGACAGTCATCTAAGACATGGCGCTAGGCGTGAGAGGAGCTGGACCAACCGTGTTGGTGCCGCTGGCTCCCGGCTTGTCGGCTCCCGGCAGGTCCATCATCTACCGCCACAGATGCCCGGGGTCCTGCTGCATCAACTCCTCCACTTCATCGTCGGACATATCCAACGCCTCTACGCGCTCCGCCACATGGCATGGGAACTGTGAACAAATACAATATCGTAAAAATATGACCTATAACCATATTATAACACATACCATGGAGATACTCTATGAAGAAGAGCTTGCTTACCAGAGAGGCAAGTCCAGGCTGGGTTGCCTGGAGGTTCTGGCCTGCCCGATGTGCACGTGACCACCTGGGACCTTCTCAACAAGTACGGCTTCGCTGCGCACATTGACCGACCCCCAGGTGTCACCTCAACTGGGAGCGCGTAGGAGCTAAAATAGAAAGAAATACAAATTACTCCACTGAAACTAAATAAATATAGTGTGTAATGTAGTAGGTAGGTAATATAAGACCCTATGGAATAAACACTCACCATGACGGTGGAGACATGGAGTTTTCTGGTTCACGCGCTGGGTTTTCGTGAACCAGATCCAGGAGCAGGGCCCGCCGAGCCGCGCTTTGGCGGTCGGGTCCGCGTTCACCTCCCATCACGGGGGTGACGCTCCTCGATCGCCCCTCCAGAACGAATTGTGCGAAGCTAAAAATATTATAAAACTTCACTACTTGTACAATCACCTAATCCGACCCCATACCGGCCTAAGTAAAAAAATAAAAATAAAACAAAAAGTTGTAAAATTGGAAAAAAATCATAAACTCTATGTTAGACATTCATAGATATGACCGCTAAGAATATGTTTACGTAATAAAAAAAAGAATAATCGTTGAAGTTTCTTGCAGTTAGTACTTTTTGCGACTACAAGAGTGACGTCATGGCCAGGTCCACCCGGCCAAAGAAAAAGAGATGGGTCGATGATATCGCTAAAGTCGCCGTCACTCACTGGATGTATACAGCCAAAGATAGAAACCGATGGTCATCTCTGGAGGAGGCTTTCACCAGCTTTCACCTTCTAATAGGAGGGGTTCTTGCTATTATATATAGGTACTTACAAGTTACATTTCAAACTTATTACGTAATGATAAATAATATGAATATTTAAGTGAATTTAATATCAATATCAATTTTTAAATAAATATATAATCATAATCAATTCATGGATTTAATTGTATATTTTTTTAATTGAGGTTTAGTAATAAAATTAATTATGTTAATTTTGAATGTTATGGTTAGAATTAATTAAATATTAAATTATTATTTTGTAATTATTGTTATTATTTGGCAAGAAATAAAAGGCTTTTATTTATTACTTTTTGCGATGTAGTTTATGTACTTCTGTCTTATAATAATAACGCTCTAAGAGCTCTGTCTTGCTGCCATTTTGGCGCAAATTTCAACGAATTTTACTCTTTGAACGATGATTATGATATCAAAACGCAATTATATTACTATAATTGTAGCCCAACTATGTTCATAGGTAAATAAGCTAGCTACAATGAGTTATGAGATTATATTTTATTTATTAAAAGGATCGATTGCCATCAAAGACTAGGTACTATAGTTTAGTGGCTAATTGCCATGTTGTGACGTCACGTCATCTGTCAAATCGAAGATATTGGGTAGGGTGAGCAAAACAAGAATTTTTAAAATTTAATTTATTTACGAATCGTGCAGAATCCAGTTCTTCAATTTTGCTATTCTCGGCGTTACTGTGTGAAGTATCTGAGTAGTGACAAATGGAAAAAGAAGGCGAATTGTTCCTAACAATAAAAATAAGAAAGAAAATACTTTTTTTTTATACTAATTATAACTTAAATAATATATATTTAGCTAATTTAGATTAAACAATAACCTTTTTAGACTCAGTAATACAAAGCAAAAAAATCCTTATTAGTACGCAAATAAACGTAGGTACTTTTCAATCAAAATTTGACAGATGGAGGTTATTGGCATTCCTATATTTATTTGGAACGGATAATTCTCCTCTTTTTATTTTATAATATCATTGATAATACTTGTGTATTTCAAACTATTTGGAAGAACATTTGTCACAAAAAAAATGTCGTAATCCGACTGCCATTGTGCAAAAAATTTGCGCATTCTAGTTTAATTACTTTTTCACTGATATATTCATACATTACTTTTCTAAAAACAATTAATCAATACAGAATCTATATTTCTCAGTAATAAATAACTATATAAATTCTTATAAGATAACTTATCGTTTCCTCTAAAGCGTTAGCTTTACATGTTTCCTCCTTGAATTCATTTTAAACACATGACCAAAGAGTATAGTAAATATTGCACATGACACACAACACCAACCACCAATTCACTTTGCCACGCGTCACAGAGCCGCCAAAATTTGAAATGATAGATAAACGCCACAGAGTACTTTGGTTGATAACAGTGTTGCCAGTAGGGTCATGTCAGAAATTACCTGAAATATAAAAGAATGTAACCTTTTTGTATAAAAAATAACCTTTCATATTTTTTTACTGGAAAGGTATTAGATAGAATAGAATATTGGTTGTATTGACTTACAGAAACATCGATGAGTATTTGAGCACTTGCCCGCATATAAAAGTCCGATATTGTCGAAAATTATACGCGAATTCATAGCCCGTAATCTTTCATATGAAGGAGCTTGCTTTAATAAATACACTACCACTTTTTGTGAAATCTTTTAATATACCTGTCACTACGTTTTTTACTACTCCATTTACGACGGTATCATATTGATAGCGTATGTCTTTCCCTTCCATAAAATAATTAAGACATTGGATATTTTAATTTGAAATGAAAAATTATCCATTCGATATTGGCAATCGGTAATATAATTCTACATTACCATACTATTTTTGACATTCGATTCATTTTCGCTTTTTGTTCAATATATGGTTGGAGAGAGCCAACTTGAAGAAAAAAAATAACTGCCCTAGTTATTGGCAAAGTGCTACCATACCCCTATGATTGTTCATAAAGGTCTATAGTTTTACAACTACCACTGCTAACGAAGCTTAACAACATGAATACTATAAAAGCAACGTGAAACGGAACGCTCGTTTTAGTAAAAAATTAAAAGTTAATTCTACAAATTCCGAAAAATCACCTAAAAGTAACCTTTTCATTAGTGTAACCTAAAAGTAACCAATGCAGTTCAAAAATCACCTAAAAGGTTACAAAAGTAACCTTCTGGCAACACTGGTTGATAAACGCTTTTTACTTCGTTTTAAACAGAGTTGTTACCATTGAAAAATATTAAAATAGTGAGGTTTTTTTTTTCTAAACAGAGTTGTTACCATTGAAAAATATTAAAATAGTGAGTTTATGAACTACTTAGTTTAAATATACGTAAGAATATAGTAAGGCAATTGGGTCAGATGGAATACCAGTTGAAGTTTGGAAGTTGCTGCGAGTGGATGGATGGACGTGGTTAGCTTAATTCTTCAATAAGTTGTTGCGGGAAGATTCTTTAAAAACAAGGGTGATGTGCTTGATTGCAACAATTAAAGAGGAATAAAGCTAATGTCACATACTATGTAAGCCTGGGAGAAAGTTATTGAAAGAAGGTTGAGAGGAGAGAGTGAAATTTCACAGAACCAATTCGGTTTTATGCCTGGTCGGGGTACAACGGATGCCATTTTTGCTTTAAGCCAGCTGTGCGAGAAATACAGAGGTATAATACATAAAACTTGCCATGGTATTCGTAGACTTCGAAAAGGCATATGGCCGGGTACCTCGTAAGGTTCTGTGGTGGGGCCATAAGGAGAAAGGCGTGCCTGGGAAGTATGTGCAGTTGATCCGAACGATGTACAGTCGATGCAGTACCCAAGTCCGGTCTACAGTGGGCAACACTGGCAGCTTCAATGTGGCTGTCGGCTTACATCAAGGGTCAGCTCTCAGCCTTTATCTCTTCCTGATGATAATGGACGCTCTGTCGTCGGACATCCAGGAAGAGGCTCCCTGGTGTATGTTGTTTGCCGATGACATTGTGCTGGTTGCTGAGAGTGGCCTAAAGGTCCAGGGCAAATTGAAGGTGTGGCGGCGCAAAAAGGAGAGTGTTGGCTTAAAATTGAGCAGAATGAAAACCGAATACTTGTTCTGCGATTTCAGCGGTCTCTCCTGTTCTGTGCCCTTAGCTCTTGCTGGAACGCCCATACCAATCTGCTCCGACTTTCGGTACCTCGGGTCACTTATCCAAGGAGATGGCGAGGTAGACCGAGACGTAACACATCGGATCAATTCAGGATGAATGAAATGGCGACAGGTCAGGAAGAGGCCAGGAAGAGGCTCCCTGGTGTATGTTGTTTGCCGATGACATTGTGCTGGTTGCTGAGAGTGGCCTAAAGGTCCAGGGCAAATTGAAGGTGTGGCGGCGCAAAAAGGAGAGTGTTGGCTTAAAATTGAGCAGAATGAAAACCGAATACTTGTTCTGCGATTTCAGCGATCTCTCCTGTTCTGTGCCCTTAGCTCTTGCTGGAACGCCCATACCAATCTGCTCCGACTTTCGGTACCTCGGGTCACTTATCCAAGGAGATGGCGAGGTAGACCGAGACGTAACACATCGGATCAATTCAGGATGAATGAAATGGCGACAGGTCACTGGAACAACTTGTGACCCACGGATACCCCCCAAGTTGAAGGGTAAAATTTACAAGTCCGTGATAAGACTTGTCATACTGTATGGATTAGAATGGTAGCGGAGATGAGAATGTTGAGATGGATGTGTGGTATGACGAGAATGGATAAAGTGAGAAATGAGTATATTAGAGGAAGTTTGAAAGTGGCGCCAGTGACTGAAAAGTTGAAGGGAAATCGTTTGTCTTGGTATGGTCATGTAAAGAGGAGGGATGAAACGCATGTTACTAAAAAAGAATTTTGCTTGATGGCATTATGATCGGTGGAGAGGGAGAGGGAGGCCAAAGAAATGATGGATGGATTATGTGAAGAGTGATATGAAAGAAAAGGAAGTTAGTGATAGCACGACGGGTGACAGAATAGAATAAGACGAATAGAAGAAGACGTGTTGCACCGACCCCAAATAACACGGGACAAGGCCAGGAAGATGATGATACGTAGAACGTGTTGCCACGAGCAAACAAACGTCAGATATAGAGCGACCAATGTCGGTCTATCGATATTGTACAGACGTATGTACCTATGAACGGCGCTTGGAGCATTTTTTAAGTAGTATTATAGGATGCAACTTGACATACATTTTCACTATTTTTCGTACAACTGCTCTTTCATACGCAATTCTAAAAATGAACATGCAATATAACAAAAAAAAAAAAATGTGAATACGTGCTAAAAACGATAAAATACAATTATTTATATAGAAAATATTATTAAAATATAAATTCGCTTCCCGGCAAGAAAAGTGTCACAAAGTCACAACACATCATCATCATCATCATTTCAGCCGAAAGACGTCCACTGCTGGACATAGGCCTCCCCCAAGCGTCGCCACAGCGAACGGTCCTGTGCGTCTCGCATCCATCGGACCCCCGCAACCGTTACCAAGTCATCGGTCCACCTTGTAGGAGGCCTTCCAACGCTATGTCTTCCGGTACGTGGTCGCCATTCCAGAACCTTTCGGCCCCAACGGCCATCAAAACAAAATGACATAATCACAGCATTAAATAGCGCGTATTTCATTTGTCCGGCTGAAAAAATGTCGTTATTATGTTGCGCATAGTTACCGCTAGATGGCACTAAGTTCTCTTTTTCACGGAGCCGTTTCGCTCCGAACACAGGCGTGAACAGTGTTTTAACGTGTGATGTGACTTTTTATCGGTAAGTTTTACGTAAAATATTAGAATTGTTACTAAAAAGGCGGCACAATCTGTGTTATGACTGTATTGTTGACGAAAAAGCATTGTAAATATTGCCAGATCATACAAAAAACAGACATAACATGTAAAGGGTCTCTTTTTTTTACTGTTTCTGATCTATAATCGCGATATTTATAAAAACGCAACACATGTAATGTCGTTTTTGTTTTAAACTTTTATAATAATCACGAGTTATATGTTGTGTTCGGTCTTTTTTTCTGTATAAAATTGAACTCAATCTTAATGCCACGTTGCGTATTTTATTTATTTAATAGTACTAGTCTTTACTAATTCTTTGTTTTTTTAGGATCAATATGAATAATAATAGTCGGGCAGCATTGATACAGGCAGCAACTGGCTAGCGAGAAATTTAACGAACGAAATATTTGTAATCAAAATGCTTTGAAAGACGATGATGTGTTTTAATGCAAGGTTAGTGTTTTATATTATAGTCAAATATAAATAAATGTAATGTAACTGTATGGTGTCGGACGTAAAGAATAGCACCATCCCATATCTTCCCGTGGGTGTCGTAAGAGGCGACTAAGGGACATTTAGATTCTGTGCATACTACAGCACCTTAGGTCATCCCGTGGTGGCGGGTAAACTACCAACAAAAGCATTCCCAAGGAGGGTTGGTGTCAGGCTGGCGGCCGACTTTAAAAAAAAAAACTAGCCAAATCCCATTTGCAACATGTTTGGTTTTAATAGAATGCGCGATAGGGTTAGGGCGTACCCCACAGGCGACGCGCAGGGGCAGCACCCGGCTCCTGTGGGAAATGGACAAGGGTTGTTGCACCACCTCGGGCGGGTGCAACGTAAGAAGCTAGCTCGGGAAACGAGATTGAGGTATGCAAGTTGGAATGTTGGGACTATGACTGGAAGGGCCAGAGAGTTAGCGGATGTATTGAAAAGAAGACGGATAAATATAGCATGCTTGCAGGAAACTAAATGGAGAGGAACAAAAGCGAGAGAAATTGGTGAGGGATACAAGTTCTACTACTGTGGAAGTGATGGAAAAAGAAATGGTGTAGGAATAGTGTTAGACAGTAAATTGAAAGAAAGTGTGATGGAAGTACAAAGGATTAGTGATAGATTTATAGTTGTGAAAGTTATGTTAGAGAATGTGATGTTGAATATAGTTAGTGTGTATGCACCACAAGTAGGATGTGATGAAACGGTAAAAGAGAAGTTTTGGGAGAGTTTTGATACAGCTTTAATGAACATCCCTGTTCATGAAGAATTGATAGTTGGAGGTGATTTTAATGGACATGTGGGAAGAATGAAAGGTGTTTATGAAAGAGTACATGGGGGATGGGGTTTCGGTAGTCCGAACAGTGAAGGAGAGACCCTGCTGCAATCCGCTACTGCATTTGACCTAGCAGTAGCCAATACGTGGTTCCAAAAAAGAGACGAACACATGATCACGTACAAAAGTGGTAATCATAAGACCCAAATCGACTACTTTCTAGTTCGGCGCAACCACTTAAAGCACGTCAAAGATTGCAAAGTACTGCCAGGAGAAGACCTAGTCTCACAACACAGACTCCTGGTTATGACATCAGTGGTTAAAATACTGTCTACCAAACACAAAGAGCGTCCTCCCCCTAAAATAAAATGGCATATGTTAGAGAGGAATGATTGTGCGAAGAAGTTCAGGGAGCGAGTGGTGGACAGAATGATAGAGATGGGAGATATGAATGATCGAAGTATAAATGAAAGCTGGAATGAGATGGCTGAGTGTATCAGGCATGCAGCGAAAGATATTTTGGGAGAGACGAGAGGAAAGGGCATAATAGATAGGGATACATGGTGGTGGTCGACAGAAGTTCAGAGTGTATTGAAAGAAAAAAAGAGAAAATTTAAGGAATGGCAGCGTGTAGAGCCTGGAAACGCTAGTTTAAAAGCTGAAAAAAAGAGTGAGTATGACGTTTTAAAGAAGAAAGCCAAGAAAGCCGTGGCAATAGCAAAATCAAAAGCCCAGGACAAACTATATGACGCACTGGACAGTCCTGCAGGCCAAAAAGAGCTATACCGGCTTACTAGAATAAGAGAGAGAAAGGCGAGGGATGTTTGTCATGTAAAATGTATAAGAGATGAAACTGGAATGGTTCTATCGGATGATGAAAAAATCAGAAAGAGGTGGAAGGAATATTTTGAAAGATTGATGAATGAAGAAAATAATTGGAGTGGGGTGTTAGAGAATAAACCAGTGAATGTGGGATTAGTGAGAATGGTTAGTATGGATGAAGTCAGAATAGCAGTAAATGGAATGAAGAATGGTAAAGCCGTTGGTCCAGATGGAATACCAGTTGAAGTGTGGAAGTTATTGCGAGTGGATGGATGGACGTGGTTAGCTTTGTTCTTCAATAAGTTGTTGCTGGAAGAAGCCATACCTGATGAGTGGTGCAATAGCTCTTTGGTGCCGATTTTTAAAAACAAAGGTGATGTGCTTGAGTGCAACAATTATAGAGGAATAAAGCTAATGTCACATACTATGAAAGCCTGGGAGAAAGTTATTGAAAGGCGACTGAGAGAAGAGAGTGAAATTTCACAGAACCAATTCGGTTTTATGCCGGGTCGGGGTACAGCGGATGCCATTTTTGCTATACGCCAGCTGTGCGAGAAATACAGAGGTGCGCATAAAAACTTGCACATGGTATTCATTGACCTCGAAAAGGCATACGACCGGGTACCTCGTGAGGTTCTGTGGTGGGCCCTTAAGGAGAAAGGTGTGCCTGGGAAGTATGTGCAGTTGATCCGAGCGATGTACAGTCGATGCAGTACCCAAGTCCGGTCTACAGTGGGCACCACTGGCAGCTTCAATGTGGCTGTCGGCTTACATCAAGGGTCGGCTCTCAGCCCTTACCTCTTCCTGATGATAATGGATGCTCTGACGTCGGACATTCAGGAAGAGGCTCCCTGGTGTATGCTGTTTGCCGATGACATTGTGTTGGTTGCCGAGAGTGGCCTAGAGGTCCAGAACAGATTGGAGGTGTGGTGGCACAGACTGGAGAGTGTTGGCCTGAAATTGAGTAGAACCAAAACGGAATACTTGTTCTGCGATTTCGGCGGTCTCTCCAATCCAGTGCCTTTATCTCTCGCTGGAACACCCATACCGATCTGCTCCGACTTTCGGTATCTCGGGTCACTCGTCCAAGGGGATGGTGAGGTAGACCGGGACGTAACACATCGGATCAACGCAGGATGGATGAAATGGCGACAGGTCACGGGAACAACTTGTGACCCACGGATGCCCCTCAAGTTGAAGGGTAAAATCTACAAGTCCGTGATAAGGCCTGTCATACTGTATGGATCAGAATGTTGGGCTGTGAAAAAGACGGATGAAAAAAGATTGCACGTAGCGGAGATGAGAATGTTAAGATGGATGTGTGGTGTGACGAGAATGGATAAAGTGAGAAATGAGTATATTAGGGGAAGTTTGAAAGTGGCGCCAGTGACTGAAAAGTTGAAAGGGAATCGTTTGTCTTGGTATGGTCATGTGAAGAGGAGGGATGAAACGCATGTTACTAAAAGAGTTATGAGTTTACATGTGGATGGATGGAGAGGGAGAGGGAGACCAAAGAAAAGATGGATGGATTGTGTGAAGAGTGATATGAAAGAAAAGGAAGTTAGTGATAGTATGACGAGTGACAGGGCAGAATGGAAGAAAAAAACATGTTGCGCCGACCCCAAATAACACGGGACAAGGGCAGGAAGATGATGATGATGTAACGCCCCGATATTCTAGTGGTTTATGTACCGGACCATGACCTTGGGGTCTTGGGTTCGATTCCCGGATCAAATATAAAGTATTTCGAAATTTGCTCTGGTTTGTAATCACCAACCGGCATTTGTTAATGATTTTCTCAGATCCTATCATTGTAGTGGTGACATGAATTCAATATCTTTATTAAAATATTTTTATTTTACAGACAATATACATAACGACAATGGGAGAACATTCAGATTTATGGACAAGCTATTATTAATCAATGATGGAGGTCTAGTCGTATTCGACGAGGAAGCATTACTGCTACTACTGCTGCTAGGAGGCTGCTGCTACTGCTAAGTAGCAGTAACAGCAGCCGTAGCAGCAGTAGCAGCAGTGTTAGCAGCAGCAATGCTATTTCTAAGTCTAGGTCACCTGAAACTCGCTGTAGTTCTAATGATGCAGTACTATCCTCTCTGCCATGTAATCAAGAAAGAAACGTACCTAACAATAATGTTACTGAGCAAGTTATGAGTCCAGTACGTAAATCTAGCAAAAAACGTAAATCTTGTGTTAACGAATGGTTGTCAAATAAAGCAAAAATATTAAAAAACACCGGAAAATCTTGAAGAAGAAGTTATTTTTGGATGTATTTATTTTATTTTAATAAGAAGTTTGTAATTTAGTTACTTTTTCTATATTTTTAATTAATATTAAAGACACTTAATAATAAAAGTAATGGTGATTACATACATTATAATGTGTATTATTTTTTAAACTACAGAAATTTTAATCGAAAAAAGAGTCATAATATTCATCAAATTAAAAGTTTCTTAAAAGTTAGTTTTAAAAAAATACAATTTTGCTATTAAATTTAAAGCCCTATAATAAATATATAAATAAGCTATTTACACACCATATTTCAGCAATCTGACTATTATAGTTTTTAAATTATTGACGTCTAGATGAACAAAAAACTATTAAAGTTACATTTTCTCGAAACAGCTATTTTTGTATTCTGACACTTTTTTTGCCGGGAAGCGAATTGTCTAATGACTACAAGTTTCTTTCTAACAGAAATGCTTGCAGAAATGCTTTGATCTTTGTCTTTAAAGAGCTAGTGTACAACAAATCTTTTAAATCCTCTGGCAGTTTATAAAATATTTGTACAGCTTGGTAATTAGGACTATGTAGTCGGGGTGAGTCAGTTATGAAGCAAAATAGTCTTTGTTAATGGCATAAACTTTATATTTCTACAACAAATCACAATAAAATACACAAGAGACAGAATTTCAACTCAAAAACTTCCATGATTCTGTATCCGTATCGCTCGTAACATTCTGACAACCTTTACAAAACAAAACCATTGTCTACCAACCTAAGAAGCCTTGTGTCTGTGCTAGCTGTGCTCTGATTGGTTGGCGCGACGCGCATGTGTCAAAAGTGCGTTCGGAAACACACTACGGTGAATAATACCTGCCTCGACCCATGTGATCTGCGGGGCTATTGCGTAACTCTGTTGACAGTTCAAGTGATGATCACTTGTTAACAATGTGCATCATTGAACTTTTGTGATGTAGTATGTACGTACCTATTATTTCAATGTGTGTAACCAAATATATAACTCGTGTATTAACATAATAAACGGCAGTCTTGTACCATATCTTGTGATGTTTCATTCAATCTGACACCCGACCTTACATGGCGACCCTGCCACTAAACAGGGCTTGAATCATGTGCGCGTTTAGTGTAAACTTTGCTCTGCGCGGCAACTGTTTAAGTGAGAGTTATATTAAAAGTGACTTTCAATCATGTGTAACTCAAAAGTAACTAATGAAGAGGTATTTCTTAATCAAAATAGCGCCGCTAAAAACAGCGCGACGGTGGAGGAATTCAAATTTCATTTGTCGGCCATAAGTATCGTGTTAACAATAATTTGCACGATTTTATTCCTTGGTGCACTATACTTCATGTACAAAATTTACAAGAGATGTCATGAGTCTTGGGCGCGAGAGCAGATAACGAGACATATCTTAAGGCGTTCTTTGGATCGATCCAGAAGGAACCGCGGCGGTGCTTGTGGCATGGCTGCAAGCGAGGAATGTCGGGTCCATGCTTCCAACAAGGGTCCCTGACAACAAGAGGCGTGTAACAAAATATACAATTCAGCTAGTGTTCTCGTGAGTTCTGTGTTCTAATAAATGTGTGAAAGTGCGGCAATTCAAATACGGACAGTGTACGCGTGCCTAAGCAGTGGTATCATAATCGCGATTTAGGAATATGAACTATAAATAATTATGAACAGTTATGTATGAGGAGTTATTACAGATATACAATGACCTTGGTAAGATAAGAATATATTTAATAAAAATAGGGCCAAGTAGACGAAGAGGTGAAATCGTTTTGAAAAAGCTAAGAGAGGCCGATAAATTACTGAGTACTTTCAATGAGTGTTTAGACCATTTAAGTTTGCTTAAAACTGGATTAAAAGACGAGGAATTATGTAAATTTAATAAATTAAACAAAGATTTTGTTAGCTTGTATGACAATATTTTAGATTTGTGTAATAATTCATCGACTGAAGGATCGATAATAGAACTAAATATGGCGAAATTCGATTTAAAGATCGCCTTGAGCTTATTACCAGTTTTAAATGACGACGGCACAAATACGAAACAACTCATTGATGGGATTGAATACTATCAAACGGAACTTGACTCAGACAGTCAAATTAAATTAATAAATTTTGTTATAAAAAGTCGACTTTCGCAGTCTGCTAAACTCAAACTTAATACAAAGTATGACAGTGTAAGTGAGTTAGTCAAGGCTATGAAAACATGCCTGTTACCTAAAAAATCGGCAACAGCTCTACAACACAAATTATACAATTTGAGACAAAACGATCTTTCTATAGATGACTACGGTAAGAAAATAACTGATTTGTTTGTTGACTTGACAATTTCCCAATCTGAAGGCAATGAGTCTAACTTCGGTATATTGAAGCCTATAAACGAAAAATTAGCCATTAAAAGTTTTGCCGACGGATTGAGAAATCGTCGGCTAAGCACTATAATAGCAGCACGACAATTTACATCTTTAAGCGATGCCATACAAGCAGCCATCGATGAGGAGGTTTCAACACCGTCCACTTCAGGTGATATTTTATTTATGCGTCGTAATAACAGCTACTACCAATATAGGAATACCAGAGGTCAAGGGGTGTCACGAGGACGAGGACAAGCAACCCCACCGGCGGAACGCAGGGATGATCGAATGTCGCAAACAGGTCGCGGTGGATGGAGATCTCGCGGCCGTGGTGCATCAAACCATGGAACTAGAGGTAGGATTTTTTTTAACCAAGCTTATAACCAGGAACAGCAACAAAATACGCATATTTTGACAGATGCAAAACCGCGAGAAAGTCAATCTGAAAATAATAATGATAATTTAGAAGAGTTTTTTCGTGAATAAAAGCGTTATGATGTCATGTAGTAGCCTAAATCATATTTCATTACACTCTAAACATAATAATCTTACTTATACGTGGTTAATCGACACCGGTGCTTCCATATCGGCTATAAAATATAAACACATTGCTGAGTTGAATGTATCCAACCAAAAAGAGAAGCTTATTGTAAATGGTATTGGGGGGAAAATTGAAGCGATCGGTTTTGTTTATCTTGAATTAAGAGCAGGTGATCAAATTCTAAACCATAAATTCTACGTATTTGAATCTTTACCCTGTAAGGCAAGTGGCATTTTAGGCCAAGACTTTTTGAGCAAATATTATTCGATAATTAACTTTAGAAATAACTCTTTAGTTATGTATAATAATAATAAAGAAATTAGGTTGCCGATTAACAAACATAATGACACGCTAACTATACCGGCTAGGTCCGAAAGTACACATTACATTACGACCGACATAACGGAGGACTGTGTAGTCTGCGCGGCTGAAATAGGAAACGGAATATTTTTAGCAAGTACATTGGCAAGCCCCGTGGATGGAAAGCTACCAATTAGAATCTTAAATACTACAGAGAAAGATTTTTATTTACATAACATTCAACCAAATATACATAAAGCAAGCGATTATAATATCTGTATATTTGACAAGCCTAGTAAATATGCAGAACGAGTCAAAAAATTGCTACCTTTATTAAAATTAGGCCATCTAAATAAGGAGGAACAAATTAGTATTAGAAACATATGTGCAAAATATAATGATACCTTTTATCTTGAAGGAGACCAGCTCACTACGACAACTATATATAAACATTCAATAACAATACAACCCGGTACTAGACCAATGTACAGCAAACCTTACAGGCTCCCGCATTCACAAAAAGGGGAAATACAGAATCAAATTGACCACATGCTCGAACAAGGTATAATTGAACCTTGTAATAGCGAATGGTCTAGTCCCGTTCTTTTAGTACCAAAGAAATCAAACGGAGAGAAGAAATGGCGTCTAGTCATTGATTACCGAAAGCTAAATAACTGTGTACAAAATGATAAATTCCCACTGCCAAATATTCATGAAATATTAGACTCACTCTCTGGTTGCATTTATTTTACGCACTTAGACTTAAGTCAAGGGTTTTATAATGTGGAACTCGAACCCGATAGTAGAAAATTTACAGCTTTTCATTCAGGCCAATTTCAAATGACTAGAATGCCAATGGGTCTTAAGACAAGCCCAAACTCATTTGCCCGAATGATGACAATGGCAATGGCGGGCCTTAATTACGAAAAATGTTTATGTTATCAGGACGATTTGATTATAATGGGACGGGACTTATTGAACCATAACAAAAATTTAATCGAAGTTCTAGAAAGATTACGTAGTGTCAATTTAAAAATAAATCCGATGAAATGCGACTTTCTTAAAAAGGAAATGCTCTATTTGGGCCACGTCGTAACAGACAACGGTGTGCTACCCGATCCAGAAAAGATTAGTGCTATACAAAACTATCCAGTTCCTCAAAACACACATAAACTACGGTGGAAATGTGGTGAATTATAAAAAATTACGGTGCCTATTGTGACCACTCTAAAATTTTATCGACTATTATACAGCTTCAAAAGCTTACACAATCGCAATTTTAAAAGTATCGATACAATAACATCTGTCAAAACGTGTTACGGTGGCTATCAAAGGCACCAGTGGCTATTGACGTCACTGCAGTTGGTCACTGAAGATAGGCAATACGAAACTAGCTGTTTGACAGTTCAATGATGCACATTGTTAACGAGTGATCATCACTTGAACTGTCAACAGAGTTACGCAATAGCCCCGCTGGAAGGCGTTTGGTTATCACCGCTATAACTATTATAATAATAACCCACTGACAGTGACGAGGAACACAACTCCCACCTTTTTCATGCTGGTTTGAGTGGAGATTCGCAAGAGCAAATATACTCGGAAGAAGGATGTATTATCCAGTAAGGTGCTAGTAGCGATCTTGACAGTACTTCCGGGATTGTTGTGATAGCCGTGGTATACCTCTCCACTCCTCAAGCACCTCAGGATATGTTGCCTTCTTGTTGCTATGTCACTTTGTGCTAGCGACCATTTTTGGGGGCCCATTTGTTGAGTGTGCAAGTCACCCCTGCCTTTTTTCGATGGATATTAATAACGTTGCTCAGGCAGGGGCCATAGTCTTAACATAGTTCCATGTTACCAGTCCACTTAAGACTCCAAAAACCATAGCCCTATTATCTTTGTTCTCCATATGTCGCAATAGTTTTTCAACAACCGGGGGTTGTCCTTGGGTGCTCTAGCACAGCGCGCACAGGGATAATCATCGGTTGGTATCACGTTCCATCCGTGTCCGTATCTAAAAGGCCTCTGCGAATTGGCTTCGGCCCCTTGTATGCCTTCCAAAGGTCCAGGACCTCAGGGTCCTGAGATATATAAATGCATAATAATAATAATAACCCCATCGCCGTATCTCTACGTTGACGTCGTGGTGGGGCTTGCGTGCTCCAATATACCCTAGGTCTGTATCGGTGAAGTTTGCTTTGCCGTAATATGCCTAGAGTGAGGGGCCAGACTAAGAGAGATACAATCCGCAGTGCAGTTTTGTGGCGAACTGTTGGGCATTAGCGACCCCACGGACCCGATCTCCCGGGAGAATTCTTGTTCTTCATCTCCGGCTTGCCTTTATTGGCCGGCCGTAGTGAACACTGACGAGGAACTGAGCTCCCACCTCTCTCTTGCCTTTATTGGCTGGCTTGAGTGGAGATTCGCAAGAGCAAACGTGCTCGGGAGAAGGATGTATAATCCAGTAAGGTGCTGGTAGGGATCTTGACCGTACTTCCGGGATTGTCCTGATAGCCGTGGTATACCTCTCCACTCCTCAAACACCTCAGAATATGTTGCCCTCTTGTTGCTACGTCACTTCGTGCTAGCGGCCGTTTTTTGGGGGCCCATTTATTGAGTGTGCAAGTCACCCCCTGCCTTTTTTCGATGGATATTAATAACGTTGCTCAGGCAGGGGCCATAGTCTTAACATAGTTCCATGTTACCAGTCCACTTAAGACTCCAAAAACCATAGCCCTATTATCTTTGTTCTCCATATGTCGCAATAGTTTTTCAACAACCGGGGGTTGTCCTTGGGTGCACTAGCATAGCGCGTACAGGGATAATCGTCGGTTGGTATCATGTTCCATTATAATTATCTAAAGGGCCTCTGCGAGTTGGCTTCGGCTCCTCGTACGCCTTCCAAAGGTCCAGGACCTCAGGGTCCTGAGATAAATATTGAAAATACATATAATAATAACCAACTCGGCCCGCCGGCGGCGTCAACATGCGAGTTAATTCGTATTGAAGGAAAAAGCGACTCGAATTCATTCGATTGTTGTTTGACTCGATTAACTTGATTAATATAAGTCTACTCCGGTACTTCCACTCCGATTAACGGAACCGATCAACTGGTTGTGCAGAATGGAACTCGATCGGATCACCTTCTGTTCTTCTATTCCGACCAACTAGTTGTGCGGAATGGAACTCAATCGGATTACCTATTTTTCATTTTCAACGATGCAACTTTTTAGTTGTTCCGATAGAAATATTTGCTTCATTGTCACTAGTACCATTAACAGTTCCATGACAGAACTTCTGATGTTTTTTTAAATCACTAGTTCCATTTTAAAAGAATCTGAAATCAATGGAACTAATTTTGAATTTTGTTATCACTAGTTCCACTTTATTATCTTAGGCATTTGTGAAATTTCTTAAGGGTGGAAAAACACTCGAGGTAAAAACACTTGTGAAATTTCTCAAGGGTGGAAAAACACTCGAGGTAAAAACACTTGTGAAAATTTGTATGGGTGGAAAAACACTCGAGGTAAAAACACTTGTGAAATTTCTCAAGGGTGGAAAAACACTCGAGGTAAAAACACTTTTCTCAGCGATACAACCTTATAATCGATGGACAGAAACGAATAATGCTTAAATAAAATATCTTTTACACTTTTACGTTCAAATATCATAATATATTAATCATTAATCAGTAGGGACTAAAAAAAAAGCAAAACTACTACAAAGAAGCAAAGTAATACAAAACAATACTGTATTTCTAAACAGTGTGACTGTTTAAAAAAAAGGGATCCAAAAAAACCCTAAGTAGTCAAAAATACTAAAATAAATACAGAACTACACAAAAATTAAATAAAATTTGAAGAAATTCAAATTAAACACTGCATTATCTTTCTGCTCTTATCCCATCTGACATGGGATTGGCGCAACACATTGTTTTCTTCCATTCTGTTCTTTCACCCGTCACGCTATAATACTGTGGTATCTGTATAACTTAGTATGTAACAAAACACGAGTATCAGTAAGTCGACGCAATTTAGGAACACGTCTGCCCTGCACGTCATATTTAATATACAATTATGGCAATACTGACAACACGCACTGGTCATAGACTTTCGTCTTGAGACACTGTGGTATATTTGAACGAGAAGATACAGTGCAGACTCCGGAACGCTGCCCAGCCGAGTCGGATTCGTCGATTGATCTCTTTCTCGAAGTTAGAACTGGACCGTCTGTCCCAGGTAAATGTAGTCGTCCACAACTTCGAGTGTAGAGTCTCCGATCTTGATAGGAGTGGGTGATACATGGCTGTTTACTATGACTTTGGTTTTGTCCATGTTCATTTTAAGTCCCACTCTTTCGGAAGCTCTACTGAGGTCACCAAGCATTGTACTGAGCTCCTCCGTAGTCTCAGCCATGACTACTATGTCGTCGGCAAACCGAAGGTGAGTGATGTACTCGCCATTGACATTAATGCCTAGCCCTCTCCATTCCAGAACCTTGAAGACGTCTTCCATTGCTGCCGTAAACAGTTTCGGAGAAATGACGTCTCCCTGCCTCACACCCCGCTGCAAGATGATAGGTTTCGAGGTCTGGTCTTGTAGTCGGACTGACATGGTGGTGTTTTTGTACAAACACTTCAGCACTTCGATGTACCGATAGTCAATCTGGCACCGTTGGAGAGATTGCAGTAATAAAATTACTGCAGAGTCTGAAATTACATTCAGTCAGAAAAGTATCGGGAATGGATGATTTGTTTATGGTTCCAAATTCAAATTTTTGTTTTTTTTGTTGTTGGTAGATTGGCACAACTGTTTTCCATTTTGGCGCGGAGTTTGAGTTGCATCTGTTATTTATATTAAATACAGTGCTGTTTTTAGTTATATCTTATCTAGTGTGTATTGCGAATTTCATAATGGACAAAAACATCGAACCAAGAGTTTGTCTTAAATTTTGCATCGCCAGTGGAATTTTATCTTCGGATTCACTGAAAATATTACAGAAGGCTTACGGTGAATCGACTTTATCAAAAACACGTGCTTATGAGTGGTACAAAGCGTTCGAAAGCGGTCGAGATGTGATGGAAGATTTGCCTCGCTCTGGTAGGCCATCAACGTCTTCAATTGAAGTTAACATCGCAAAAGTGAAGGAAATAGTGACTGAAAATCCTCATTCAACTTTGAGAGAGATAGCCGCCGAATTTTCTGTATCTCACGAGTCGATCCGTACCATTTTAACTAATCATTTGGGTATGAAACATGTTACCGTTCGGCTAGTCCCAAAAGACCTGAATTTTCTCCAAAAACTCAATCGTATGAGAGTTGCTGAGGCCATGCTAGAACGAGTTATAAAAGCTGATAGTTTGTCAGTGCATGTCTTGGGAACATGCACTGACAAACTATCACAGGTTTTTCCACCCATACAAATCTTCACAAGTGTTTTTCCACCCATACATATTTTCACAAGTGTTTTTACCTATAGTGTTTTTCCGCCTATACAAATTTTCACAAGTGTTTTTACTTGTAGTGTTTTACCACCAATACAAATTTTCACAAGTGTTTTTACCTATAGTGTTTTTCCACCCATAAAAAATTTCACAAGTGCATAATAAAGTGCTAACAAAATTCAACATTAGTTGTAGTGACCACAAACCACCAACAAACTACCAGCTTTTATAAAATGATGAAAGTCTAGTAGCCACGAGCTCTCACTCTATTAGTCAGAGACAATTTCTTCATTGTCTATTATAAGTAACCAGTTCATCCCTGCGTTCAAAAATGAGATTAGAGTTAACTCTAATGACGTCATCGGGTAGATACTCTAAGCTCGCATTTTTGAACGCGAACGTAGAGTTCAACTGTCATTGTACCCTGCTCGGAGTTAGAGTTAGTTGGGTTAACTCTAGGGTAGTTACCCGAGTTATAAAAGAACGACTCTGGGTTGCAACTCGAAGCTACTTTGGTTATTTTTGAACGCAGCCCATTAGTGTACGTAAATTAAAAAGGTCTAGTACCAAAGTTGTGTAGATAGAACAAATTTAAATGAAGTAAAACATTCCTATCGGACCAACTGAAAAGTTGTACCGTTGAGAAAGAAAACAGTTGATCCGTTTCAAAGTTTATTAGATTGGAAAAAAATCCTTCACCAAGTACCATTCCGCACAACTAGTTGATCGGTTCAGTTGATCGGAGTCAAAGACCAAAGACTACTATAGTATATCAAAGACATTAAACAAAATTCTCTTTGATCGGAGTGGAAGTACCGGTCTACTCGCCTATCGCTAATAATTGACACTTTGCTTTGACATTGACAGTAATTAAATGATAAGTGGCCTAAAGTAAAGCTAGTCAGACCGCGAAATTCGCTAAGTTTATTGTTTGTAAAGAAATTATGCTATCAAAATGATTTTAGAGTATGTTATCAAGTTCCATTTAGAAGAATGTTTAAATATTTTATCGGAGCGGGATAATTTAGGGTACTATAGCATCAAAATCGAGTAAGTAAACGTGAAGTAAACGTTTTTGTTTATGTTAATGAGCCAATGTTTACATCATGAATTATTTATTTAAACAATTTTTTCAGTTTTTTAAAACTATTTGAGACATACCCAGATGTTGGAGATAAGGTATTATGCAATCCTGTGGAAAGTTTACCGGCCTGCGACAAGGATTTAATAAAAGCCCAACAAACGATACTTGAACGCGAAGAATATAAAATAGCAATTTCGAAGCTGGATTATTACTTTTTAAAACGTAATATCCATGCAAGGTTCTTTGGTTTACCGGTCTGTCCGGAGCTACATCGTACTGTTTTCCCAAAGAATGTGGATGTGGGATGCTTTCTAAAAGTAACAGGTTAGAACTTGTATTATTTCATAATCACGGAGATTTTTACTGCAGCTTCACTGCAGTGATCTGTCTCAGAAGCTTTGTGTATTATTCCAGTACAAAAAGTATGGCACTCAGCCAACCCTCAATGCGAAAACACAGTGTCTTCAGTGAAGTTCCCACAGAGGTAAAGTGAAAGAAAGCTTTCTATCAAATCATTTTTAGAATCAGATCATTAACTCCAGAGTTTAACCTACCTTTTACAAGCAGACATAAGTAAACAATACCTCTTTATAATATTAGTTGAAGTTAAAGCTTTCAAATACCGTAATTAGAGACACAATAGAAAGACAATGAGAGAGTGAGCGTTCGCACGGGCTAATGAGTTTTTTTTTTTAATGTTTCCCTACACTAGGAATTACTCCCGTATTGTGGGTGCGTTCACAAACATGTAACCTCACATACACAAGACACCCAGACCTAGCACATTTCTGTAGGCCCTACAAATATTTGGTCTGTGCGAAAATCAAACCCGCAGCAGCCAATCACTTAATCACTGCGCCAACCGTGCTGTCCTTTTGTTTTACAGGTACAGTTGTAAGAGTAACACAATCAAAAATGTTAGAATATCAGAGAAAATATGTTTGTATGAAATGCAAATTTGAGAACTGCATTGAAGCAGAGTTTGAGAACAGATATATTTTGAGGGCACCTTCAAAATGTGGCAATGACGTCAAAGCCTGTAGAAGTACTACATTTTCACAAGTGCCTATGGTGTCCAGAGAACATTGCAAGGACTATCAGGAAATTAAAATACAGGTAAGTAACAAAACAAGTTGAAAATCTTGTGTTCTGTGAGAGAAAACCTGACACCAGTCTTGCCAAGGGGTATCATATTACCAAGATTGTGGAGGTCTGATAGGCAGTTGCTTCATGTAAAATACAGCTGCATGAGGTTGACTGTAAACTGACCCTAACTTAGTTCAGAAAAGGCCAGGCTGCCATTCTGTAAGAGGCAGTTTCTCAACTTTGTGTCCATTGTAGTTCACTGCTACTGGGCCTCAAGTCTGCTATTACAATAGTGTCAGAATGGTTTATCATTGATTTCATAATTTTTGCTTTTGATAAGTTTGGTAATCAACTAATATAATCGCGTCATTATGACTTTCCAATGGTCAACCACTGAAACTCCATTGAAAACAGTGGCATAGAATGGTAATCTCATACATATTGACAAATGAGTATCTGATGTATATGGTAATCTGCTAAAATTTGGACAGTTCCTTTGACCATTAGAACGTCATTGTGCAGTCATTGCTTTTAATAAGCTCGATATTGTCATTCTACCACAACTCTAATACGAGACCATTGACTGATCAATGATTGATCATTATGTGTTAGTAGATTACGAACTTTTAGCAAATGACAATGGGATCGTGTTGGAATGACGAATTTATAAAAATAGCAGGCTTAGGCCCCTGGTCAAATAAAATTGTAGTGAAAAAAAGAATTGAAAAAAGCTCTTGCAGAATGAATGCGAAACTCCTGGCAGACTCTCAAAAAGAGGTAATAATTCAGTATAACCTGGATAGCTGAAATCTTACAGGGTATAGGATTTTTTAACATTTATAGATCTATGTTTTCCTAGTCTCATAAATAGCTAGTAAGCTAAAAATCCCAATTATACATTTTTTTTTCTCTTTTATCTGCAATCAGCTTTTGCTATAAGCAGGTGTGTTGTGTGATGTTGTCGCTTTGAGTGTGTATTTCAGTAAAGGCATCTCCTCTTCAGTGGGCCATATTAAATTATATGCCCTTGCCCAATTAAACTGCGCTTGCCCAATCCCTCCTTCTCCCAATCCTTGATTATGCCGATGTCAGTTATTTAGACCTAACTGAAGTGCAGCTAGATAAGCTTGAGCGACTCCAAAACTTTTGTATTAGGTTCATATTTGGTTTACGCAAATATGATCATGTTTCTGAATTCTGTGTTAAGCTCAAGTGGCTGCCGATCCGCCTTCGCCGGGATGCCCATATCTTATCATTGCTTTACAGTGTCCTGTTTATTCCTACAACCCCCTCTTACCTCAAAGAACGTTTTAAGTTCCTTCATGACACACATTCTAGACACTTAAGATCATCGGAAAATTTGAAACTTTTAATGCCCTCACATTCCACCAAGTTTAGTGACAAATCGTTCACGGTCCAAGCTGTGCGATTGTGGAACGCGTTGCCGGTGCTAATTACGCAAGCCCAGTCACTAGTTTCTTTTAAAAATTTAGTTAAAGATCATTTTCTTTCACAATGATTAATTCTGCTACTATCCTAATTCAGTTCTTCCCTTCTTTTTCTTTCTTTTATTATTATACTTTTTTTTTTTTCTCTATTTCTCTTTTTGAAATTGTGTAACATATAATATGTATGTATATATATATATATATATATATATATATATATATATATTATTCATGAGTTTGTTTTTTTGTCTTTTATATATAATAGCTATATAATATAATTTTTACATCTATGTATAGTCTTATATATATTTTTAATTTAATTAAATTTAATTAGCAGTACACCGCAGTCTACCCCCTTTTTTATGTCAAGTTCTTACAATCCATCCTAAGGTTGTCTGGTAGATATCGCTGTTAGCGGTAAGACCGCCATTGTACCCATAGATTAAGTTAGTTTCTAAGTTTTTGTTACTATTTTGGTGTACAATAAAGTTTTATTCTATTCTATTCTATTCTATATGGTCAAAATGTTTTTCCTCTATAGCCTTTTTTTGTAGCTTCGAGTTGTCAGCCTTAGGTACAGCTAATGCATTGGGATGTCTTTCAAGCCTGAGGTATATTTCTTTAGCTCTATACATACATGTTTAGAGCTAAAGAAATATACCTCAGGCTAGGAAAAGAAAAATATAATCTCAGATACTAAGGTCATTTTTCTCAGTAAAAGAGGTGTATCAATGCAAAAGCATCAGGATTTGATTGTAATTATA
Source organism: Mythimna impura (assembly GCA_905147345.3). Lineage (NCBI taxonomy): Eukaryota > Metazoa > Arthropoda > Insecta > Lepidoptera > Noctuidae > Mythimna > Mythimna impura. The sequence continues at coordinate 13,170,459 of LR990351.1, forward strand.
AATAGTTATATACAGGAAAAGTTTTTAACCAGTGCGCAAATTTTGACATGATAAACTTGAATATATTTTAATAAACACATATTTTTTTATTTTGATATGTGTTAATAGTAAAAAATAAAGTTATCGCTTACGAGACTTATTTACTTAGAAACTTATTTTATGGACAAGCCGCCGCGCGGGTCGAGCGCTGGTCAGCTGATCGGGGCGCTCGACCCGCGCGGATTGTAGGTAAAGTACGGCGGTGCGCGCGGGGTACGGTCACTGACCGCTATTTTAACAATTTCGAACTACTTTTTTAAGTTTAGGTTATAAAGTTATTAGTAAATGTAATTCCCATTTTTCTTTCTTACTTTCATGGGCGACCATCAAAATGCAGAAAATAAATTATAATAAACAATCTAAAATACATTCAAATTAAAGCACTTACGTATGTTAGGTACTTACACTTGGGGTATTTAAAAAATAGACATCAACTACTTATTTACAATAATATCCAAACAAAAAGAAACTATTGTTGAACCGGAACACACGTATTGTTCGAAGTAACCTCCTTTTTCCAGACATAAACATGCACGTTTAAATTTTGTATTAACTTTGTTTAGGACACTATTATCACTTCATTTAAATCGGAATTTATTTTCTGTTTCAAGTCATCTAAGCTCTTCATACACCCGGAGTTTCACTGCTTCCCAGAGAATAAAATTACAGGGACTGAGATCTGGGGACCTAGCCGGCCACGGTAACACACACGGGCCACACGGGGCTACATAAACGAGACCGATAGAACACGAGTACGTGTCATACGCACGCGAAGGTGAAACGAAGCGGACATCCGCATACGACTTCCGTGTGTGACGTACTGGGTTGCCGAGCGCCGGCGCTCGATCAAACACCAGCGCCGCCGCCGCCTCCCCTGCCGCCCCCCCGCCTGCAACCTCCACTCAACCCGCCATGCCGCCGCGCGCTCGGCGGTATTAATTCATAATACTACGATTAAATTGTGTACATGTTTTGCTTATTTCAAACTCGGACAAGGTAGAAAAATGAGAAAAAAAAAGTTATGAACTAAAAATGGAAATGTGTTCTATTACTTACACTGGACCACCAAAAAAAATTTACGCAGTGGTTAAAAACTTTTCCTGTATATCGTATCCAGGACTCACTTAACTAGGTTTTATTGATGCCCCATTTCATGGAACACAGTTTTGACAAACTTAGTCAATACTTGATCAAAGAATATGGGATTATTGTTAAATACTAAATACATATTTGTTATAAAATTATTGTTGTGTTTCAGGAGCAAGTGAACAAACTGAGTATAGGAACAATACCAGGTTCCATGTGGGTGGTGCTGGAGGATGATCTGGTGGACTGCTGTAAACCTGGGGATGATGTTGTTATATGGTGTGTAAAAAAACATGTTTGTTCTAGAGTCATTATTATGTCCACAAATTACCAACATAATGTGTTTACGTAACATGAGTTTCCATGGAGTTTCTTGCACATTTTTTTCTATAGAGATCTATGCTTTGGAATGTGCAATTATAATCATTTTTCTGATTGACTGACTTCTTGATAATTCTAATAAGTGCCTGTAAATGGTTCTTTGATTTTTGAAAAGCTTTTGAGGTCTGTATAAAACTGTGTATGCCACCATTATGAGACTTTCTAGGTACTTTGTTGGCAAATATAAATAACATACTTCCCATTAGGGAATCCAATCCTTTGCGTGATGAGAAATGCGGGATTCCTCATGCGGGATCCCGCACGTCTGCTGCGGGATTGAATTATTTTTGTTGAATTCAGACGATGCGCCGCCGCCGTTCTGAGTATGTATTTATTAGACCCAGCACAGCGATGAAACAACTTTAACATGGAATTCGTGAATTTTCTATAGAATTCGTATGGAAAATAATTTAGTTTTCCAATTTTTTTTTTAAATTTCGTAAGTCGTGTGTCGTAAGTTGAACGGGACGTAATCAATATCAGTTTAGATAGGTACCTACTCTATGACATTTTTTTTTGAGGTGGGAAATCATCCAATGACTTCTCCTGCTCCTGGTTTTTTGTATATTACTACCTACTTAAAACAAAACAATATTTAAAAAAATCCCAATCCCGTAAATCCCGCGGGATCCGCGAGATTGATGACTTCAATCCCGCAGACTTGCGGGATCGCGATTTTGATGCGGGATTGGATTCCCTACTACCCATCCGCAAAATACGTGAATATAAATACGAAATACATACATACTTGTACGCAAGAATGTAATCAAAGGCCTACAAAGCATACCTATTTCACTGTTTCACTTTTATAGAATACCTATTTATACATTTATAAATAAGTACTCTATAAAAATATGACCTATAGGCTATGGGGATGCAAATTTGAATGCGAATGCCGGGAGGAGATATACTAGAGAAACATACACAGATCTTATTGGTGATGTTTTTGCAGCTTGGTACTATTTATAATTAATATATTCAATCAATATTATTTATCATTTTAATTCCAGTGGCACAGTAAGACGCAGATGGCGTCCATCAGTTCACAATAAAAAATGTGAAGTGGAACTGGTGCTGCAATCCAACTATATAGAAGTGTGCAATGCACAGAGAGCTGAAGTCATATCTACGGCTCCAGATATAAAGGACTGTTTTGATGAATTCTGGGCAAAGTATGAATCATGTCCCATGAAAGGCAGGGACAGAATTTTGGCCTCTGTTTGTCCTCAGGTGGGATGTTTTTTATAGCGTTCTTTAGGTTGTTATATTAAAAGCAGAGCATAGCATAATCAGCCTTATAAAGTTCTTACTACTGGAACTCAAGCATTCTCTCTAGGAGAGGAAATGGGCCGTAATCTACCATGCGGGCCCAGTTGGTGGATGTCACGTGTCTTCGAATTTTTGCTCCTAGGACATGCCAGTTTCCTCACGATGTTTTCCTTCACCTTTTGACAGAAATAAATTACACAAAGTAATATGCCAAAACTCGCGACCTACAACTCGTAAGTCGGGACCGTTACCACTGGGCCACCAATGCTCTATTAATATTATAAGAAGGTTATTATAAACTAAGTTGCTGCATACATAAGTATCTATTTTAAAGTGAAAGCTATGGGCTCGAGCGTGGCCATATTCTCGCTAGTAGTGTTGCAACAGAACTCTGCTTCCGCTTCCGCTTCCGTTAATTTTCGTTTCTAAAAGTTCCGGAAACATTTTTAACTTCCGTTTCCGCTTCGGCTTCCGCAAAATTTATAACAGAACTCTAAACGGAAGAATACAGCGAGGAACGCGGTGGTGGGGGGCGCGTGGATGACTAGACACATCGCAAGAGGCGCGTCCCCCCCCCCACGCGCCGTCTGGGGCGATGCATCACACGTGTCGCAACGAGTTTCTTTATTATTATTAAAAAATAAGTGTGGCACTCGGGGACTGCCGCGGTAAAGCTATTGCATAGCATTTTGTATCAACTTATGCAATTATAATTATTTATTTATTTTATTTATGCAGTATTTCTTTTTCTTTGATATTAATTCAAGTTACACTTTTTGAGCGTGGTGACCGATAAGAAAACAAATTTTTTTCTTTCTTGTTTACTTCATAAATTGCTACAAGTATGTTCAGTTGTTATCATAGAACATTACTATATTCTATTATAATACAAAAAAAGACTTATTTTGTTTGACCGAGATTTGAACTCGAGGCACGATGATAACAGAACGCTGTACCAATGCGCCACACAGGTCGTTAACGACTTTTCTAAAATAGGTGTTCGGTCTCTGTCGGCCTTCAAGCCACACCTCCGTGCCCGTCGGAGTGGGGAGCGTGAGGTTTTTTCGTTACGGAATTTCTGGATTCGGTCCCCGCGTTTAAGGCCCTCGATAGAAGCTATGCAATAGCTTAAAAAATAAAATTGTGCTTTTTCTTCATAGTACTTCCGTTTCCGTTTCCGCTTCCGCATCCGCATAGATTTACTTTTGACATCTGTTTCCGTTTCCGCTTCCGTTAAGACACTTCCGTTGCATCACTACTCGCTAGATGGCACTGTATTTAACATTTTTAGTATATGGGAGCATTATTAAATCAAGGAAATGGTATTTTGCTAAAATCGGACATTCCACTTTATTGAACTTATTATAAGTAGTCAAATTAGTATAGCGCTATAGGTACATAAGAATGCTGTTTCGATGTAACTGGTTTGTTAACATGATTTAAATGACATCTTCTTTTTTTTATTTCTCAGGTTTATGGTCTCCATTTGGTGAAGCTGGCAGTACTTCTTACGGTGATTACTGGGTCGAATCATGTTGCAGAGAATGATAGCAAGAAAAACGGCCAAGATGAAAAACACGCCACCCGTGTTCGAGGGCAATGCCATTTACTTCTGGTGGGAGATCCAGGTAAAGTTATGCACTTATCTATCACACAACGTCGCGTCGTCTAGTCCCAAGCTAAGCAGAGCTTGTGTTATAAGTACTAGACAACTGATAAACATACTTATATATTTCTAAATACATATATTTTATATATAAATTACACCCAGACACAACAAATGATTGTGCTCATCACACAAACATTTGTCCTGGGTGGGAATTGAAGCCACGACCTCCGGCATAGCAGTCAGGGCCCCTGATCACTAGACCAACAGGCCAATCTAAATTGTTGTTTACTAACAAAATTATTTATTATAAGTAGTTATGTATGTTAGTCTATAAGGTATTTATGATATGGGTACATGTTGCCTGAAATTAATTGATTATTATTATTCATAAAAAAAAACCAGAAAAAAAAAACCTGCACTTCCAAGATAGTAGTGTCCGAAATGCGGTAATGTTATAGGCTGATGATTATGTTTACAATTACGTAAAATTTGTTGGAGTAAAACAAAAACAAAAGAGATTGCCCAAATTTGTATGTGGATCCGTACCAACTTGCGTCAAACCAATTTTACTCTCAAGAGTATAGTTATTATTTAAATTTTCACTATCTAAAATTGTTTTGATATTATTTAACCACATTTTTGAGAAATTAAAAATAGTTCGAAAACGCCTGATCATATTTCATAGCAATTTTTAACCGTAGTGATTATTATAATTTGCAATCTATACCATATGTATGCGTTTTAAGGCAAATTGCTGTGTAGTGTATTGCATTATTTTTGATTTATGCGATAAGTTAGGACCCGGATTCCTTCGCTCCTTTATTGTGGCGTTACTTAAGCTCAGGCTTTTATCGCTCATGGGAAATATCTTTACGCTATACCTAAGACTACACTGAAGAACCTTAAGACTGTTAAAAGTCGTAATGGTTTAGTCTTTTATTTACTTATTTATTTATATAGTTATCAAGACCTAAACAAACTTATGACGTGTTATAGTTCGATTTCTCGAATCAAAAAACGCAATACATCACTTACAGGTTGTGGGTTCTACATTCAGCTACCGAAACGTACAGTAAAGGGGTTGACTGTAGCCTATCATCACCCTTAGCTGCACCTAATAACCTAGTCCTAACCATATACGAGTAGCTACAATATATACGTATATAAATAATAGTGCGGGAAGCCTGTTGCCTTGACACCTAAGGCAACAGACGGAAGGTGGGAATAATGAAGGGTGTATAGGACGGGATTTTATCATTGCCGATCCGCAACCTCACGGACCGACCAATAACTAAGGCTGGATAAGGCCAGAGCTATCGGCAACCATTTATAGGCGCAGTAACAGTGAGAGGAGTCGATGGTCTCGTCGTAATGAAACAACGTTGCTCGTAGCGTAGAAAGAGACTTTATAACATATTTACATAGTATTTATATTAATCTATTTACAATAGTTATTAATGCATTTGTGTGAAAAAACTGATGTACCTAGTCGAATTACTTTAGTGACAAATAACTAATATTGACGTCATTTCGGCTTCACTGCCACTTTCTTGTGTGAACATAGGTACTTAACAAGGTAACACAAATAAAGAATTTTTAATTGTTAGGCAGATAAAACATTTACTTTTAGGGTACATAGTATCAAATCATCGTCATCTTCCTGCCCTTAGCCCATGTTACTTGAGGTAGGCCCAAAACATTTTTTTCTTCCATTGTATCCTGTCAACCGTCACGCTATCACTGACTCCGTTTTCTTCGCACAATCTATCCGACTTTTCTTTAGCCTCCTTCTCCATCTATTCACGTGTTTATTCTTTAGGTATATTCTGTGTATAACTCTTTGGGTGTATTCACATCTGGCGAATACGCCGCTAGCGAGCTGCGTGCGTGCATTTCAAGTTAGCGCGCCGTTCTCATGCCATCATCGTACCCTTCGCGCGAAAGCTTCGCCACGCGCGAACGGTGCAAAACCGCGCGCCAGCGGCCAGCGCGCTTCTCCTCGCGCCCGCAGAAAGCAAATGGAAATGCATGCGCGCGAATTGCGCGCCCCGAACGTGCGCCGCGCGCCCCCTTTACAAACCTTGCCACTTGCAACACTATGAGTCACTATCTCAACACTGTCAATAGTTATTATAGACGTATTGAATTAATTATTATTCAATATAACTACCAGAATTACTCAAATGCGGTACAAAACTACCAAACGATATAAAGGTCAGTATAACAACAAAATATCAAAATGTCATAACCAAATTGGCAGTGTCAAGTTTTCAGTTTCTAATATACGCAATGTTTACTTTATAAAATGGTGAGATAAAATAAAATAATTTAACAGAATTCATTTTTATCAGTTTAATTATTTTCAACTATATTAATTTATTTACTTAGATAGCAGATAAAATTAATTAGGCGAACCATTTATTTATGATCATTGTCAGATTAAAAGCGTTAGCATTACATACTCTTTGGTCAGAATACGAAAATAACTGAAAACTGTAATCGGAATGTAAAGATTTCTGAAATGACGTTATTTTTTTCGGAAGTAGGAATTGTTGATCATTTAATATCATTTTTACGATATTTTTTAATGTGGTTAAAAAAAGCGGTGAAAAATCAGTACATTGTACATATAAATAAAACATTATTTTTGGTATTAATATACTTGTGACGCAATATGGTACGGGGTATGGGCATTCTTCTTTTAATCTGTCGTTCTTCAACACTATGATCTTTCTCTTTCTCAGTCCCTTGTCACCACTTGAGTAAAATCCCTGGAATGGTAACAGTTCCTCTATTCCTTTAGCTTTGCTTAGGAGTACACGTCTCACGTAATATATTACAGAAATACACCTTAAATTAAAGAAAATTATATAATTATTATCTGACCCTTCGAACTTCGTACCGCCTGTTATGTTAGCTAAACTGTCAAAGGATAACGCCATCTACTGGTATTACGAGAACAGCATAATTCATTTTAAAATGACAGTTTAATTAGAGATGGCGTTGTATTTTTTTCGTGAGGTTTTCCATATTTTCTCACCCTTTAAACCTTCCCTGGACTATCACAAATATTTCAAGACATAGTCATATCACAAATAGTCAAGAGACTTTAGAAGTCTGTCACCAGACTTCTAAAGTTCGACGCGCGGATGGTCGTATAAATGTACACAAATGTCGATCAAAACTATATCTATCCTGTTTATATTGAGCAGAGTGTATGAACATAGAACGAGACAGGCATAGAACATCACATGCTAAACATCTGCCAACAATTTTCGCTGGAATGTCAAGTGTTTTAAGCCGCCCCGCCCGGGCCCCGCGCCTCGGTCAGTGTCATTCGGCTTTTGTTTCGCTTGTCGTATGTAAAAAATGTATAGAGAGGTCTGTTCTTTTTGTTTATTATTGTAAGATGATGTGTATAATAATAAATACAAAAGTTATTTTTGTTCAATATGGTTTTATTTTATAAATATGACGAATTTTGTACACAAAACTGGGAAATAGTCCATCAGACTACTTTCAAGTTCAAATTAGTAATACATTACAAGGTGAATCTACCCAAAACCCTACATAATCAGATAGCTTATTTCATAACAAGTTCAGTAACGTAAGGTTCGTTGAGCTAGGACGCGTATTTTCTGAGATATCGTCGTTTTAGTGAACGCGGGGAAGTCGTGTCGCGACTTCGGAAGTCAGATTGCGCAGTTTGATTTTATGCAGACCAGGTGGTCGACAATAGAACGGAAGAAAAAAAAATAAACAGTTATTACTGAAATTCTTAAAACGGTGCTTACTTTGGCGTCCACCTTAAATTTTCTCGGGATTTTGGAGATTGAAAGCATATTGTTACTTTATTATTGTTAAAATGGTTTAAAAAGTTATCATAAATCAAAAGTCATTTGTGCGGAAGCCAGCCCTCGCCGTAATTTGTTTTTACCAGGCTGGTCCCACAGCCCGCACTGTTTGCGCAGCCACAACCAAGGCCCGTGGAAAAATATTCGCGAGCCATTTCTCACAATAATTTTTACTTAATATTATGTTTATGAAGTTTCACTTATTATTTTCGAGTAAGTGTGTTGAAAAACGTCGTTTGATACTCGTGGGCAATTGTCATTGTAGTTTCGCGGCTTCGAAACGACCTCGCTTTCGGCTTTGTCATGTTTTCTTGCCTTCTATCTATCTTCTAATCACTTTCCAGGTACCGGCAAATCCCAGCTGCTCCGCACGGGTGCTGATTTGACTGCGCGGTCTGTATTCACTTCAGGAGCTGGCAGTACAAGAGCTGGGCTAACATGCGCTGCTCTCCGGGTACGTTTATGTTATTTTATGATAAACGAACCGATGTCTAAATGCATTGTAGATGTGTTACCATTCTAGAAATCTCATGGAACAGTACTTAATGACAAAAGCACCAAACCATAAAAAAAACCATAATCTTAAAACCATATTCTTAGGTCCTACCACGAGCTCTTAACGCGATCCATTTGTCGTATATAGGGTGTATAGCTTCATTTCTCTTTCTCGCTCGCACGCCTGACATTTACTACTACTACTACTATTACTACTATTTATAGATTAAGTAGTTACTTTTTATTTTATTGTTTTTTGTCCTGTGCGAGTCTCAAATAAATGTTTTCTTTTTCTTTCTTTCTTTCTTTATCACGTCATGGTAAGGCCTCTGACCGTTATTACCACTTGGCAAAAATAATTTAATGTATTATAATAAATACTTCCTTATATTGACAGGCTTCTGGTAAGTAATAAGTGATATTTTCGAGTGAAATTCAGTGGCTATTTTAATTATTCACAAATTGATTCGCAATGGATAATGTTTGTGAAATTGCTAAATACCTACTGCAAAACATAGTGACAGTATAAAAAAACGAAACAATAAATGAAATAATGGCTAAATACACAATCAGTGCAAAGAGAAAAACGTGTTAATCAGATGGCTGTCTAGTTTGCTAATCAATAACATATGAATATTAAATTTAAATCTCTGCAACTATTCTTGCAATAACTAACTAAATGTTAAAATTTCTGTTATTCCAGGAAGATGGTGAGTGGCAGTTAGAAGCTGGTGCCCTCGTCCTCTCGGACGGCGGAGTATGCTGTATCGACGAGATCTCACAACTTCGGGAACATGACCGCACCGCCATACACGAAGCCATGGAACAACAGACCATTTCAGTTGCTAAAGTAAGTAAATAGAAAACTTAAATCTTCTATAAAATTATATAATTCAATTAGTTACATAAATTGCAGTGGCCTTTATGGAAAGCATTAAATCGGTTGCGAACCCAGGTAGGCCGCTGCAAACACAACTTGGCAAAATGGGGTTTTATAGACCCGTCGGATACTCAAGTGAGTGCGGTGCTCCTGTTCAAAATATGAGCCACATATTAGAATGCCCCAAGTGCCCATACACCTGCACTTTGGAGGATTTTATGTGTGCTACCGATGCTGCTATTAATGTAGCCACCTATTGGGCCCAAACAGTTTGACGAGTTTACCATCAAATCGAAAAGAAGAAGAAGTTATATAAACAAGCTTAAATTAACAAATCATAAATAAAAAAGTTAGCTACTATGTGTAATTGTTCTCGACTTGCCTCACCTTTTGAGTACCGTAATTAGAGACACAATAGAAAGACAATGGGCGAGCGACGCCGGCGTTCGCTTGGGGTTTAATGAATTAAGAAGCGATATGTAATGAGTTCATATACAAACACAAATATGTACTATTTTTCTTGTTCCCCGCACGACATTGTAAATTTTTTGTGTTTTTCTACTACTTACTAGTTTATTTAAGTAGGTATCTACATTTCTTATGTCAACATATTTAGTTTAAGCGAATTTTGGCTTTATTTCTTGTTTACTAAGGTTGGTTTTTACCGAACAGATTGTAAATCTTTTACTATTTTGTTTCAGGCTGGTATAGTATGTAAACTGAATACGCGTTGTGCAATAATAGCTGCTTGCAATCCCAAAGGACATTATGATACGGATCAACCTCTAAGCGTCAATGTTTCTCTTGGAACACCCTTGTTAAGTAGGTAATATTCATCTTTTATTATATAAACTAAAGTTATATAAAATTGTTTATTTACCTACTTATATGTTTGTAAAAGGCAACCTCTGTAAGCATTGATCTTATTAACCTCTTACAAGGTGGATTGATAACCCTGTGAGGGTCGCGGGAATCCGATTGATGCAAGACGCACAGGATTGTTCGTTGTGGCGACACTTGGGGGAGGCCTATGTCCAACAGTGGATGTCTTTCGGCTGAAATGATGATGATGATCTTATTCAGAAAAATATTTTTCTGATTGAACTCAGTTTCGAGTGTTAAAGGTTATATTCATCCCTAAAAAACCGCAGACTTTTTGCGGGAAAACCTAATTAATATGAAAAATTTTTCAAACAGACAGCTTTTCTTCTGTAAGCTGTGTAATGTTCTTGAATTTGCTTCCAGGTTCGATTTGATATTTATATTATTGGACTCAAAGAACAAAACGTGGGATAAGCTTGTCTCATCATACATACTCTATGGAGATTCGAACCCAGTAGATTCAAAGAAAAAATGGGATCTCGAAAAATTGCAGGTAAAAAAAATTTTGTAAAGTAACTCCAATATTTATTGTTTACTAGCTGGCCCGACAGACATCCTGATTTAGTTATGAACTGTCAAAGGAGCTAAGGTTAAAACATAACCGTAGTTTTTTGAATTTTTCTTAATTTTACTTTTTGTATGGCCGTTAGGAAACTTAGGGATTCATGTTCGTAAAGATATGTAAAAATATTTCGGTACTCATTTTTATTGTTTTCAGATGTATATTAGTCTAGTTGGGCCTAAGTATTCAGAAATGACGAAATCTGCTAACATGATACTACAAAAGTATTACATGGCACAAAGAAAATCAGAACACAGAGATGCTTCCCGGACTACTGTAAGAATGTTAGACAGCTTAGTAAGGTAAGTGTTACTTTATTTTACCTTTTTTGATATTCCCTAATTGAGTAATTTAGTCATCCACACCCAATCCAGTGACAGCAACCCAGTCTAATTTTCTTTCCTATTGTAAACTCTCTCAAAATTAAGTAATATCAACCATGCCGAAAATGTCAACCATTTTCTGGATAGTTAATATTAATTAATTTAACAAGCTTAATCAAATCGAACTGTAGGTAATGCAGTTTTTAAATTGATTAATTAAATCAATCACTTACTGACCCAGTGCAGGCCTCTTGTATCGATTTGAATAACCTATTTAAAAATAGCTAGAGTTTAACACCAAATTGAAGGACTACTTTTAAAGATCAATTCTCTATTGCAGATTATCTCAAGCGCATTGTCGACTTATGTACCGCAAAACAATATTACCAATGGACGCAGTCGTAGCCGTGTCTCTTGTCGACTTATCAATGCAAGACTGTACGTTAGACGATACGGTGGATGCCTTGCACTCCACTATACCCCGATATCCAGACTATGACTATTTATGCACAGCCAAGAAACTTCTAACAAGATTAAACCTAATCGATGTATGGCGAAATGAACTCTTGTACTACGCAAAACTATTACAAGTTGACCACAAAACTCTAGAAACTGATATAGAAGCAGGAAATTGCAAATTGTTCGCGAAATATGAAGATGTTACCGATGACAATATCCAACTTTCAGCATCTCTCATAACAAGCTCTTATTTCAATAATAAAAAATCTAAGAAAAATAATGAAGTGGACATTTTGGAGGGTATAGAGAATCGAAGAAATGATAAAGATTTTAAAGACGCTAGTGTCAATGAAAAATTCGCAGTAACATTGAAGAAACACAAGACACTTAATAGCACGGAAAAAGAACCACCAACTGCTAAAAAGAAAGGTGGTAAACGAAAACGTAAAGAAGTCACTGTAGACATTAGTGGAGTAAAAAGTAAATTGCCTAAAAGGGCTAAAAAAACTAAAGGCAGAACAGATAATAATGAAGATATGGAATCAAACAGTGATGAAGATATTGTTGAAGATAGAATTTTCCTAAATGCTGTACCAAGTGTAAATGATGCATTAGCTGATTTAGGAATAGATTTTAACTTTGAAAGCAGCAATGAAAATCAAGTTGAAAACGAAATCGTAAAATCAGTACCTAAAGAACCAAAAACAACTAAAGAAGTGCTTGACACATCTGTAGAAAATTATGATAGTATATTAGACATAAGTATTGGAGCTGGTGGTAAAAAGAACACTGAAGTTAAAGAAAGAACTGTTAGTAAACTGAAACAATTCCAGTTTGTTAGTAAACATGATTTTGATAAATATGATGATAAGCCAGGAAAGTCTTTAAATACAACATCAAGTAATTTGACTACAGAAAAATCTAAATTAAAAGAAAATAATACTGATTTTATTGATAATAATAAACCCTCTACATCAAAAACTCAAACATCACTATTTGATGGTTTGAATACAGACTCAATTAATGATGTTACAGCTATTGCAGATTTAAAAGGAAAAGAAAACCATTCAAATTCTTCAAATCAAAAGCTATCAAATCCTAATTCACAAATATCAATGTTTGAAAGTTCAGACTGTGATCTAGATTTAGATTTATAATCATGTTATGAAATGTTAATAATTTTTTAATTTTAAAATAAATCAAAATAACAGCACTGTTTTTAGTTGTTTTTATTTTATCTACTTAATAATATTTACAAATAATAACAACCTTAACATATCAGGTTCTTGCATTTTATTATAATGATAACAATTTGCCCGCTACAAGGCAACAGTTCTAATATAAATATCCATGTTGGGTATATTTTGGTTTAGACATAAATAACTATAAATCTATGGGTTTAGAAATCATTCCATAGAGAAACAAAAGTCAGGGTACTTTGGTTGTTTGGTTCAATTATATTAGAAGTGATTTTCGGGAGGAATCTACTCTCAAACAAATTATGGAAATAAATAATTTTAATATTTCTTCACATTTTATGAATCAGCAAAATCAAAAAGGTCAAGCTTCACTCTCCATTTTATGTGGATCAGCCTCATAGTTGTCTATTAGTAAGTGTTTAAACCTTCTTGCTGTAACTTGGATACTCTCTTCTTTAGCAGCCACATTCAATATTTCCACTCTGGACACAAAAATATGCTGTGGGTTCTTAGGACTAACCATTTTGATTACATCTACTTCATCACCTAGCTTTACCTGTGTGATAATTAAAAATTGTCGATCAATATGGAGTTTAGAAGGAATCTGAAATTATTAGTAAAGCAGAAATTATACTTACGGAAGCACTTTTTTTCATGATTTTCTTTCCATTTACTCTAATTTTACTTTCATAAAACATTTGTTCTACTTTACTAAAAAGAATAAAAATATGATTAAACAGAGAAACATTTAATCATCTCAACAATAATAAAATCATAAGTGGTACCAAACTCACTTTCTTGATATATTAAGCGCTGACTTTAATATCACATCTGTTCTCATGGATGTTGTAGAGAATTTGACTACTTTTGAATCTTTTGACAATGAAGAATCCCCATCTAAATCAATTTCTTCATCATCTGAATCGTCTTGATTCTGAAACAAACTAAAAATTTGAAGAAATTGATGACCTCTAAACTTAAGTGAAAGGTTATAAATTGAGTTTTTTTTTGGTAATTTATCACTAAATGTAAGTCTTATAAATTTACGGTTTTTACAAACCTTTTTAGATTTCCAACGTATTGCATTAAAACTTGAGTTGGTAGGATAAACATTCACAAGTTTTGAGGTTATGTTTACATTTTTATAGACACAACAATGAATTGATTTCTTGCTTATTTCTTGTTTTAACACACGACACACAAAACCTGGAGATATTATTCGCCGCAAAAAACTCATGATTAAGAAATAACTGCAATAAAATTTATTAGGAGGAAAGGGTACCAAAATGAACGTTCCATTATACGTAAAAGCACATGTCAGCTGTCAAATTAAGTGAATAAAATTTTACTTAAAAAATCAACTAATTTTATTGAATAACTATATTTAAAAAGTGTGTGAAAGAAAAGCTAGAAAATAGAAAATTAAAGAACCAGAAAATTACTTTGCGATCTTGCGTGTAATGGAAAATTTATTCAAGTTCAGAAACAAAAAAACTTCAAAATTACAAAGTTTTTGGCGGGATTTTTCCGATTGAATCGTTGGTGCTCCATTCAAGTGGGGCAGATCTCCACCGTGTCCTGTGGGCGATATACACAATGGTGACAGCCGGATATTTCTTCCCAAACAGGTTTTAGAACCCGAAACAGGTAGGTACCCTGAAAGACCCATGTCCTGAGACGGAAAGTAAGAGCGCCGTGCCTCCTCTGTAACCACTGCTCAAAGAGGGGACTTAGCGCCCGGAGTGAGGTGATAAGAGGTGTATCCAGCGCTGGGTTGCGACAGTAGCGGTCTCCATACCGCCATGTGATCCCGCAGAAGTCTGTCCGCTGCCGTGCCACGATTTATCGCAGCAGCGGAGTTTCACTTCGGCCAGCGGCGGCACTGCACCTCCGCGCACCACTTGTGCGTATGTGCAAGGACTGTTGCTTTCAAATCCCACGGTGGCAGGCCGTCAAGGAGGCTGGTGTAGATAGGAATCTGAAGTGTATCTACTGACTATTCTACATTCTGCCAAGCTTGCCGAGAAGGCTGACTCGGTATATTTGCTATCAAATACCTAATGCAAAAACAGATCGAGTTACATCCGCATTTTTGATGGAAAACAAAGTTACTATGCATTATCTAAAACTATATACTTTCTAGAGTTGACACTGTCTAAATGCATAAACAATTTCTTTTAGCATCACACTGTAATTTTTAAATAATTTACATACCTATGTCTAAAACACGTTTTTATTTATTTATTTAAACTTCATGTCCGTAGTGGTGGTACATAGGCGGACTTAATGCTACAAGGCATCCTCTACCACTGTAGTAGGTGTGCACAATAAATAAACAACAGATTTGAAATAGAATGCATAAAATAATAAATACTTATTAATACTCACTTGTATTCAATTTATTAGGTATTTAGAGGTATGCGGAACAGAGAGTAAAGTCCCGCAAACCTCCAACCTCCGTTGAAAAGGGAGGATCCTCCGGCCAGACGTGTGTTATGTCTGGTGGGCAACTACCCGATAGATGATTTCGGGAGTTTTATTATGTTCCAATCGCGCGGAGAACTTTATTTGCGCGATGCAGGATTAGTTCTTATGTGACGCCATAGATGTCGCTACATCACTCCCCTCCGGAGATCGGAGATCGATGGTTCTTAATGCTTCTTGATGCGTGCCAGTCCAGTGGTAGGTTGGTTCCTGTGGGTCGGAACCGAATGCCGCTTAGTTCTCGGTGAGTCGGAACTGTCTGCGGTGATGCCCCAGTGAGTCGGGGTGGTGCTGTCCCAGTGAGTCGGGATGATGCCCCAGTGAGTCGGGGTGATGATGTCCCAGTGAGTCGGGATGAGCTGCAGGCTTCAGTGAGTCGGCGTAGTGCTGCTGACTCCAGTGAGTCTGAGTGGTGCTGTGCAACGTAGGGCTTTACTGCTGGCGTCAACAAGGAGAGGTTCTTCATGGCTCTTTATGTGACTGGCCGAAGGTGCGGTGTGCTTAGCCAAGGTCGCTGATGAGGCTGAGGGTGATAATAATAATAAATATAATTTATTTCTCTCATGAAGGTACATTGTAACAAGTTTATTTTCTAAATTTTGTCACCAGTTTGGAGATATGCGGAACAGAGAGTAAAGTCCCGCAAACCTCCGTTGAAAAGGGAGGATCCTCCAACCAGACGGGTGTTATGTCTGGTGGGCAACTGCCCGATAGATAATTTCGGGCTGTTCTCTAAGTTCCAATTGCGCGGAGAACTTTAATTATGCGATGCAGGATTTGTTCTTATGTGACGCTATAGATGTCGCTATAGGTACTTTATAAACGACTGTAATCACTTTGATTTACCTATAATAGAACTAAATAGGTACCTATCTTCATCATAACAAACCAACTGCATTCTTATTTCTGTCAATGCTGGTAACATCTTTGTAAGCTTAAAAATAACAAAGATTGTAGTGAACGGTGACGATGGTTGGGTTCTCATAAATTCATAATCATAACCGTTTACAGATTAGCTGCCGACCGATGGGTGAGCAAACACCCCCACTTTGTTTATCACATTTGGTTAACATCAAACTGAATATGGTTTACTCTGAACATGATATATTTTCGGTTGCAGTTCAAGTTTGTTTCTACCTAGCGCCATGTGTAGGTACCCATAATCTTAATCTTTTAAGTATTGTGGAGGTAGTTACTTACCTACCTTATCACAAACCAACTGATTAGGAAGATACGATTAAGTAGAAGGTACAATCCTGAGTGCCAGGGGGAGGGTGCTGTTGCACCTCTCTGGCTTTCAAGCTATAAGAAAGCCTCATTCATATTTAAAGTATTGGAGAAACTAGCATACCCTACGAGAGGTGCAAAAAGCTTTTCGGGCTTGCTTCGCTCGCTCTTGCCTCGTTATTTTTTGGTTTTTAAGCTTTTTCGCATATCTAAATTGAAAAAGTAGGTAAATACCATTTCTGTATGTACCTATGGGCAAAGGAAAACTTGTCATATTCGAAAAGAGGTGCTAAATATATATCTACTCCTGAAAATCGTCGATGGATGGGAACAAATATCTATCTACATTTTCAAAGTTTTTGCACTGTTTCTACACACACGAAGCTGGTAAGCGCTTCGTTTGTGGGTATTCACGTTCATTATCATCATTTAGACGTTAAACGTCCACCCACTGCTGGAAAACTCGTTCCCTAAATATTGCTACAACGACCAGTCCTATGCATCTCATATCCACTGCAATTAATATACAATATACTGCTCTCAAGATAATTAATGTTCATTATAATTCACCCTTTATAGCGATAATGTTCCAACAGAAAGCACTAAACGGACAAAGAAAACAGATATGATATCCTTGTTGATACTGGTGCCAGAGAGCGCGTGTCTCGTCGTGGGAGAGTCTCAAATTCAAGTATCTCGATTTATCTCGTCTCGGCGGCGGCGGCGACGTGGAGGCGCATCATTAAAGTAAACAGCCTGATAATTTTCGGTTTTGTAAATATTTTGCAGGTTAGTATTAGATTTAAGGACGTTGGTGTTGCAAACAATTATAAGGGGGTTACCGTTATAGGGGGTCATCACTGATGACACTCTGAAACGTAAGTCAATGCTTTAACTATCGAGCAAACCCTTGAACAAACTGTTTCATCACAGCCACCGTAAGACCCGCTTTTTTACCCGACTGCCTTACAGGGTTATGTTTTACGTGTCTTGTATGGATGTATTACCTCATATTTTTAAAACCGCTGAATGGATATATGTAATTAAGATAAAGTTAGATTCGTCCTCATAACCCAAGTGTTCTTAGATAGTTGACGTTAAAAAAACCAACATGACGACTGTGATAGACGCGGGACCCATAAAATAATCTAGAATAAAATCATTCTGTACAAATGGGTCCCGAATGTTGTAGTCAAAATGTTTCTTAGAATTTATTATTTGTTTTATTCTTTGTGAGTATCGATTATGAATTTATTTCAATGCCTTAGTAATGATATTACTTTCTACACTACCTACTGGACTTTTTCTTTTCAGTTTTTATTTAAAATACCTATTTTTTACGAAGTCGGTTTTTTTTTTAATTGTAGATAGCTTTTCAACAACGTGTCGAAAACATAATTAGGTACATATCTACAACCTAAATCTAGCGATTTGATTAGTGCTTGTTATTTCAGTCAGCCAATCACATCAGTTGACTAGCTAATTTTGTCTTTTAAAATTTGAGTTCCAAAGAGACAAATTTACGACAGACGATCATCAATCGGTCATCTGTGACACATAGACGAGTTGTTATTAGTGGACGATATAAGCTTCATAATATTTTCAGCTCGACAGAAAAATAATCACAGCCACAGAAAATGAACTATTTCAAAAAGCTATAAAAATTAATGAGAAAAACAATCACGACTGTGACTAAACGAAAACACCCTGCGCTAGAGTCGGCACCCTGAATTTAAAAATAAAAGTCAACTTTTTCTTTCAACACAATTAAATGGGAGTTCGTCATTCAAACGGTATCCAGCCAGCTACTTTATCACATTATACACGGTTTGTCTCTTAGTCTTACCAACATGTGGACACATGTCTTGCATTCACAACCATCTTTTTATTTTATTTTAGTACTATACGATTATGTTTACGGCGAGTTCAAAGGCTTTTTTAATTTGACACAGTTTATGGCATTGTCCCGCGTTTTGACGGTCGTGAATGGAAAAGTTGTGTAGTGTTGCAAGTGGACTATTAATTTATCGTGAAGACAAAACAGTGTTATCGCATAAATTGTGATGTCCCCGTGTACACGGCGGTGGATCATAATCATAAATCTTATTGCACTCTAGCTCTTGCCGCATATTACTCACTCCTGTTGACGGATGCGCGTCGGTTTCGTTTTTTTGTTGTAGTTTGTTAGTTTTGCTGGCAAGCACAGTACGAGTAAGCTGTCGCGCAGAAAAATTACAGTATTTATAAAATTTAATCTAGGGTTTTTTATGTTGACTACGTTGCGTGTGACGCTAGACTTGAGGCAGAGTTGTATGACAGAAGTAATTCAACTCACATATGTTCTTCTACTCCTTTTCATCTACTTCGAATTTGGTTGCCTCGTTGGTCTGTCTAGTCGTCACAGCTGAGCATAAATTCCTGAGCAGGTCTGATTTTTCTTGTGCCAGTCAGACTTTTATTACAGAGGATCCAAAAATAAGGTGAAAAGCTTTTAAAAAATGATTTTCCAGATTCTTTTATAAAGAAGTAGTTTAATTCTAAAAAATTAAAACAAAGCTTTCACAGAAACGATCAAGCCTCTCTTTGTAGCCGTTCAACTTTAAAACAACTGCACTTTCCCAGTAGATTGAATGACCATTTACTTGGAATGAGTGCAGTTTTACTTTTTATCTCAATGGCTGCAGTTTTAACTGAGTGGAACTAGGCGACTCCTACATTCCACATTTTATGCCATAAGCCTCGATAAAGTTTCTTTAATACATATAATCGCATTCTTGAACAATACGCGTTTACGATGCTTTATGGTGTGGACAAAGGAAGTTATGAATACATCGGTCGTCGGGTTTCAGTGTTATAATGTCAAGAAACATAAACGTCGCTACTCAACCGTGGGGGTTCAAATAAATCAATGGACTCTTCGTTTTAATACCTATTGTTTGTTCAAGGTGTTGCTTCGGTTAAAATAAATTGTAAGGAAATATTGAGTTACTAACTTTTAATGTTGCCCAAATGCAAGAACAAGACGAGACTTAGCCAGTCTTGGTCTTGGTCTTGCGCCAATACACCTGGTCTTGGTCTTGGTCTTGCGCTCCCAGTCTTGGTCTTGGTCTTGGTCTTGCAGCAAGAGTCTTGCAAGTCTTGCAATTACTTATTAGTCTATTACTATTTATTAAAGTTTACTTTAAATCTTAGAAAAACGTATTAGAATTGGAACATTGTGAGCTTGAATTAACATAGCCATAGTAAAGATCAAGCAGATTAATAAATAACTGAAGATTTGATAAAAAAATCGAAAAATCAACTGACCTATATGTCGTTTTCCATGGAAGTAACTGTTTCTTAATAAACATTTATGATTTATAAGCTTACATTTGCTAAAACATGTAAAAAAACAAATTAATTACAATAACTTGACTGTATTTTAAAGAACAATACTTATCTGTCTAGAAAGAGATTGAACCCTCAACTTATAAGAAATTTAATAAAAGAGTTTTACGATTTATCATTTATTTGAATAAAAAATAAAATACAACACAAATCAACAGCTTTATCATTAGGTTATGATACTTTATATCAATTTTTTTGACCAAGAATTAATACAAAGTAACCATCTGGCTGACTCATCACTTAACCTATTTCTATGTTTTCTAATTACTAATGATGCTTTAGAAAATAACCTCTCAGCAGGTACTGAAGTTGCAGGTATTGAGAGAAAATCACGGGCCATTTTCGATAAAATCGGATACTCTGTCTCATGCGTCCTCCACCAATCTAAAATGTCTTCCGAGCTGGCAGTTCTTGGTTTTCTCAGGTACTCCTCCAACTCATCTATCACTAAGCCTTGAAGACAAGATCCAGATGACGTCGAGGGACATTCATAGAGTTTATCAAAGTCTATTACGTCTTCATCTTCATCACATACTGTTATGATATTATTTTACGCTTTTGATATTATTTTATTAGTTTTGTAGAATTTTTTTACACGTTTCAAGTATATTTAAAAGTGGCTACAATATTTATTAAACGGGTGATATTTGAACACTTTTTTTTTTAATTGTAGATAGCTTTTCAACAACGTGTCGAAAACATAATTAGGTACATATCTACAACCTAAATCTAGCGATTTGATTAGTGCTTGTTATTTCAGTCAGCCAATCACATCAGTTGACTAGCTAATTTTGTCTTTTAAAATTTGAGTTCCAAAGAGACAAATTTACGACAGACGATCATCAATCGGTCATCTGTGACACATAGACGAGTTGTTATTAGTGGACGATATAAGCTTCATAATATTTTCAGCTCGACAGAAAAATAATCACAGCCACAGAAAATGAACTATTTCAAAAAGCTATAAAAATTAATGAGAAAAACAATCACGACTGTGACTAAACGAAAACACCCTGCGCTAGAGTCGGCACCCTGAATTTAAAAATAAAAGTCAACTTTTTCTTTCAACACAATTAAATGGGAGTTCGTCATTCAAACGGTATCCAGCCAGCTACTACTACAGCTACAGGACATTCATAGAGTTTATCAAAGTCTATTACGTCTTCATCTTCATCACATACTGTTATGATATTATTTTACGCTTTTGATATTATTTTATTAGTTTTGTAGAATTTTTTTACACGTTTCAAGTATATTTAAAAGTGGCTACAATATTTATTAAACGGGTGATATTTGAACACTTTTTTGCTATTTTTTCTTGTAAAAACTTAAGAAATATAATGACTAAATGTACAATAATAGTACCTAGGTAATTAGTTTAAAACCATATAAGTAATCAATATTATAATATATACTTACTAGAATGAATTAATATGACATCTACTACCTATCCTTACCATTTTATCCTAATCATAATACTACTTGCGTGATCAGTATAATGTATTCATTTTCATTCTAAGCACTCTGAAACTTATTTATTCTTTGGAACACCTGTAGGTACTCTTAAAAAAATTCGAAATTATTTTGCATGAGTATACCTACGCCCTATGGCGGCAATCAAATAGTGTCACAAATGTTATGATTTCGGCGTGGCGGCAACGATTGTTTTAGATTTCAAAAGAAGCCGCCGGCGCGTGTATCATAACCATGTACTTCCGAAAAGCGGCAAATTTCTTTGAGAAGTAAGTACAAAACCTTTGATGCCGCATTATCAAAGTGCCGATGGTTAAAACATAACTATGCATGCACTCAGTTTGATTTTAATAGATATTTTTTTATTCGCTATGTTTATGGTATTAGTCGTAATGCGCATAGGTCCAGTTTTTCATATTCTTTGATAGGTACAGTTTTTTGCGTCTCATAGAATTCCTAAGCGTACCTACCTATACACCGAACTGTTACACCTAACTACTCAGTGAAATAGCGCTAAGTCCTAGCTGCAAGACGCAAGAGTCTTGCAGGCTATGTCTTGTTCTTGCTCAAGTCTTGCACGGTCAGTCTTGGTCTTGGTCTTGCTAAAAATACGCGGTCTTGTTCTTGGTCTTGGTCTTGCAAAAACGCAAGAACAAGACCAAGACTGCAAGACCAAGACTGAATTTGGGCAACACTACTAACTTTCATTTCTGACTAATTGTCAAGTGCTATAATTGGCAGTTGATAATACGTGTGTTATGAATTTGTGATTCCAGAAAAGACATGAATTGAATACACTTGAGCTTTGAACGGTGCAGGCCCGCCGTAAGCGGGCGTGCAAGGCGCGCACCGCACGCGGGCGGCACGTCCAGGGGGGCGGCAAATCAAGCGACTCATCTCGTAATATTTAAAATTATTGTCATAATACCCACCCCGCTACTCCCGCACTAATAACGATGGAAGAAAATTTACAGACAATTATTATTATAGGAATCTTCCCAATGGAGAAAAAGTTAACAGAGAATGGCTTGTTTACTCTATTTCAAAAGATTCAGTCTATTGTTATTGTTGTAAAATATTTGGAAAATCTGTTAGTAGTTTGTCTACTTTGAACGGTTTTTCTGATTGGCAGCATTTATCATTAACATTGAAAAGACACGAAACAAGTGTTTTCCACAGTGAAAATGTGAAATCGTGGGTACAGTTGAATAATATTAAAAAAATAAAATTACTGTAAATCAAATGCAACTGAGACTACTAGAGTCGGAAAAAAAGCAATGGTGTGATGTATTAGAAAGAATCATAGCCGTTATCAAGTTTTTATCTCATCAGTGTCTGGCTTTCCGGGGATCGTCAAAAATATTGTATGAACATGATAATGGTAATTTTCTAAAAGCAATCGTAATGATAGCATCCTTTGATTCAGTCATGCGGGAACATATTCACAGAATTCAGTCCTCGAAATCAGATTTAAGTCGTATGACTCACTATTTAGAAGATCAAATTCAAAATGAAATAATTGATTTGCTTGGCACGAACATAAAAAACTATATATTTTGAACAAAGTCAGAGAATCGAAATATTTCTCCATTATATTAGATTGCACACCAGATGTAAGTCACACAGAACAAATTACAGTCGTAATCAGGTATGTTCTTTTAAATAATGAAACCAAAAATGTTGCGATTTGTGAAAATTTCATTGGTTTCTGTCCGATCATCAGCTCCACAGGTGAAAGTCTATTACCTAAATTTTGTTTTAGATTTATTTTCACAATTAAATCTCAACATTGAAAACTTACGTGGTCAAGGTTATGATAATGGTTCTAATATGCGTGGAAAACACAATGGATTACAAAAAAGAATTTTGGAAATTAATAACCGTGCATTTTACGTCCCATGCTCGGCTCATAGTCTTAATTTGGTAGTGAATGATGCAGCAAATATTACGCACGAAACTAAATTTCTTTAATATAATTCAAGATATTTACGTTTTCTTTTCATCATCTACAAAAAGGTGGTCGATAATTTGCAAACATTTACCAAATTTAAAATTAAAAGCTTTAAGCGCCACGCGATGGTCTAGCCGAATTGATGCAGTTAAACCATTACGGTATCACCTCGAAAAAATATTTGATGCTTTGCTGGAAATATCTGGTGATTCGTTGGAATGGGATTGTACTACATGTCACAAAGCTCATTCTCTTGCTCTGAACATTCAAAATTATAGATTTATTTGCTCGGTAGTAATTTGGTTCGATATTTTAAACGAAATTAATGCTCTGAGCAAAATGATGCAGAACCCCACAATGAATAATCAAATCTGCATAAATTTGTTAAATAAGTTGATTGGTAAGTTCACAGAATATCGCACGGATGAACACTTTGAAATGGTGTTAGCAGAAGCTTCCAAAGTGGCTCACGAGCTCAATGTAGAAACAGATTTCCCATCAATAAATACAATTCGTCCAAGAAGAAAACCAACAGAATTTCAATATGAACACAGTGATGAAGTTTTAGTAGACCCAAAAATCAAATATAGAGTAGAGTTTTATTTTAGAGTCCTAGATCAGACAATAACATCTTTAAAGGATAGATTCGAGGAGTTAAAAACATTTACCGATGTATTTGGCTTTTTTAGCAATAACTTATTTAATTACTCCAATGATGAGTTAATTAAACATTGTAAAGATTTTAAATCTGAAGCTTAAAGATGATTCAAGTAGTGAATCAGATATTGACGGTATTGATTTGTTTAATGAAATCATTGCATTAAAGTTACATTTTGCAGAAAACCAGTCTAATGATCCACAAACCCTATTACAATATCTTTTTACTAATGATTTAATTTCAACATTTTCGAACACAGCAGTAGCGCTAAGAATATTACTTACACTGCCGGTTTCAGTTGTATCTGTTGAAAGATCCTTAAAAACGAAAATAACTATGTAGGTACCTAATCAAAATAAATGTTTTATCTTCGTTATGATCCTTTTCTTTTTCCCCACCATAATGAGAAAACATTAAATAGCCTTTCTTTTGGCAAAACTCAGCGTAAGTTGTCGTAGGGCGGCATAATCGGTATCGCACGCGGGCTACTAAACAGCTAGCGGCGGGCCTGGAACGGTGTTTATTTTTGATTTCTTTGAACTTGGGGTACATATAACAACATAAAATTATGAAAATCATATTGCCTCAAAATAAAGCCAATATCTTTTTTAATCAATTTGCTGTTGCCAGAAACACTCCAGTTTAAATAAGTTAGACCGTCGCGGCGCTTTGTTTCTCTGAAGTTTCCATGTTTTAAGTAGGTAACAGAATGAAGAGCATGGGACCTCTTACTGAGTGCATAGTGCAATTTCTAAGTGGAACTAAAACAAGCTCTAAGAAGCTTTTTTGGTAAACATCTTTCTATTTACTCGTATTTACCATGTTTTTACCTTGTTTAGTGCCTCGCTTAATGAAATATTTCGCATATTTCTACCTCTGTTGCTTGTTAATTTGCAGTCGGACCTGCTGATTGAATACACGTTGCATGTGGTTTTGTTCGTGTTATGTAGGTATGCAGTCCCAAATTAATTGGATTTTACTGTCGTTTGTAGTTTATGTGGGTACTTCGTGTTTGGAACGCTCATGTTTCGTTCAAAGATTGCTAGGTAGTTGCTCATCACGATTATATTAGTTTTCATTGACTGATTAAGTACCTACCTAATAGATAGGTAGGTAAATCTGAACGTTAATCTTTTCATTTGTACCGATCTACATGCCGACGACATTGATTCCAGTAGGGTGACATAAATTAAATGACGAAGAAGAATTTCGAGACGTCTTTGTTGATCCAAATCATATTGAAAATCGTTTTTTTTTATTGCTCGAACTATCTCAAACGATCAGCATTTCTAAAAAACACAAAAATAATTTCCAGCAATTGAAATAAATTCAAGTCTAGGAATTCCTCCGTAAACGGAGCGACTCTAAGAACGGCAGCACTTACAAAACCATTTCTCTTTCTAAGTTCCAAGCCCTTTATCCACGCCTTTCACGTAACAAAACAACATAAATAAAATCACTGTAACTTCTGATTGATCTTAAATATCGCGCCGGCAGCTAAGCGGAGTAACGGGAGCGAGAAATTGAATTTCTCATTTGACGCCCGGGGTTTATCGTTTATCATGGAGAGGTGACACTTCATCATGTCATGGTGTCCAGGCCCTCTTTGTCGAGCTATTGGAGTGTGAGACGGTTGGCAGCTAGTAAAGAGTACGTCATTGTTGAATACGTGAAATAATGGGTCGCAATTATTAAGGTGTCAGTTTAAAACGAGGACTTTTTGATGTTCAATTGGTGTTTCTAGTGTTCTTGATGGATTCTATATTATTCCGTTAATTGTTAATATGTAGTGCTGTAAGTAGGTCCGTAATAGAGACCATTATAAGTGATCACTAATGATATTAAGGAGAAACGATGATAAAAAAAAACTATTTAGAATAATTTTCTACGCAAAAAGCTCATCGTATTACCAACAAGCTCAGTGTCCCATAAAATGGTAAGCATAGGCATTTTAATGTCGATGAAAGTTATAAGCCTATTAATATCTCTTTTTAATTGATATTTTATTAGAATTTTTCATGTCTCATTATAGTTATTACAAGAAATGCCTACGAAGCCAATGGACCAACAGTACCATGCCGTGTTTATACCTGTTCACAATTAATTAATAGTCGCATAGTAATATTAATTTTATATTTTACTGATCAATGAACGCCAGAGAGCTCGATCTTCGATTCATAAAGTTTAATGACAATATTAAAGTAATAGCTATTAATAATCCCCATTTAGACTTTTATAACTCCGGGGAAGAAGTGTCTTAAGGACTTAATAATTTTTGTGTGGGTTTATGAGAGGACCACATGGTTCATTGGCTTTATTAACTGGCTCACTAATGCAAGTTTTACGAGTAATTTCACGGTTGCTCATTCTGCCACGGCAGGGGGCACTCTGTCGGTCAGTTAGTTAGATACTTCGCCTCAACTTTGTATGGGATGCTCGTATTGTGATCGTAATGAATATTTTAGTGTCTCTAATGGCTGTTGACGTTAAGTTCTTGGCAGGTTGTTAAAAATATTTTGTTTCAGTATTATGTGTTTCTTTGTTTTGCTTCTTATGAGTTTTTTGCATAAGTATAGTAATTCTTGGTATTGGTGAGTTCTTATTTTATGTTACTTCACATAAGACAAGACTAATAATTTACCAAGGAACAGGAAAGAGGGAATAATTTACTTAGGTACAGGAGGTGTGTTGGTTGGTTATTTAATTATTCAGTACTTCAACTTACGGCAGACTTAAATACCTCAGGGCTTGTTAGCCTTTGAAAGCTCCAACTTTTTCCAACCAAATAGCACCCAGTTAGCAGATCTAGATAAAATATTTTTTCAGGTCATCGAACCTTTCAATCTAGACTTTAGGAGTTAGTCTGAGAATAAAATGCCAATTACATAAAATCTTCTCATTATTCAACCTTTCTTATATCTATGATTCAAACCAATTCAAACCTACATGGGCTTTTTCATCATCTCTATGTCGCCAACCTAATTTCTATATACCTAAGAGGTATATAGACTTTAAGAGGGCTGTTCCCAACCTGTCTATCGTCAACCTGAACATGGTCACAGTAAAGATAAATGTTGGTTCATCCAACGTAATGTTTGATAAAGTGGTTGTATAGGTAGTCATTGATAAAGAGGCAACGCGAAAAAAAGAGAGATAACACCTGAACGCTCTGTTGGCATCCGGTAATTCAGTCATTTACTCGAATATTTCACAAAACTGGTTCTAGGAAAAACATGTTACTTGTTAAAAAATTAAAAATTGTTGGAAAACAAATTCATCATTCAGAATTTTGGTTAAATGTGCAAGGTATAATATTTTTTACTTTTTTTTCAAATAGTAGTAAGTACCTACATTATAAAATATTTAAAAAAAATTATACTTAAACATTTAAGTAAACATTATGAAAGGCCGAAGTTCACGCAAAATAGCTAATTTTCAATGGTCTTTACTGGATTACTTTTACACAAATTTATGATTCGATTTCAATTGAAACCTAGATAATATATATTATCAGATAATAGATATTTTGACAGACACAGATTCTGTGTCTGTCAAAATATCCAGAGAAATATAATAACATTATGATCACGTAAGAGCGGTTGTATGAAAATGTATCTCGGGTTAAAAACAATGTGAAGAACATAAAACTTTACATTTAACAGTCAGTCAGAAGCAGAACTATTTCACGAAAAATCGGCTTGGATACCGAAAACTGCGATCTCATCGACACGCTACCAGTAAAATCGTATGACGGAAAGAGTTATATGACGAACATAAAACATTTAAGAGTCGGTCAGAACAACTACACGAAAAAAAATCGGTACGATCTGTTATAAAAACAGATCAGTAAAATCATATGAGGCAGACATTCAATATTTCCGCCTAGATTAATGGCTAGACACGTGCTACGTACTGCGTTGCCATTATAAGCTCATTTTGTCAGCTAACAGGTTGATGTAGGTTTAATTAAAATTCAGCACCATCCATCACCGCCATATTGATTTTGTGTCACGTGCATTTGCTGCGTTCGTCCGTTATCAATTAGCCATGAGCGCTTGACGAGAATAAGGATTTCAGATAGAGTTGGCTTAGATATAAGCAGTTTCTTTTTCGTATGGTTGCAGCAGTCACAGCCATTATCCTAATATTCCACTGTAGGAACACGAACCATAGGTTATGTTCCTAAAGTTATTCACTTCAAAAATATATTGAGGTTTAAGATCACTTTGCACAATTGACACTTAATGCACACTTAATGTTGGAGGACATGGTCTTTGCTTACTAGTCTCATGATTTCATACTCATCAGTCTACTTCAGTCCACCGCTGATGGCTTCTCTAATTGCACGTTATCATCTTGTTTCACGGAAACTCTTGTCGAGGTTCTATCAGCCACCCTGCGAAAATCGCTGCTCCATTTAGACATTCCACCTTAAGTTTGTGGATCTGCTCCAGAAAACGTCTACCCTGTTTTTTTCTCCTCATGGAAATCCTCAACCCTGGGGCGGGCGTCTACCCTAACCCAATAGTAATTGGTTCTCCAGCTAATATGGGTGGCCCATTGACACTTGTCTTCAGCTTGCTATGAGCTATATATGTTTGTCGATAACTATGGTTTTCTGCCGAATCAACGGCCTTAATTAATCTATCTGATGCTTTACATTAGCTGTTTCCCGAATACAAATTATGCTGTGTGTGCATAGGACAGTTGTATTAGAACTTAGGTATTGTGATCAGGAAACGCCAACCCACAGGCAAATGGTGAGAGTTACCTACTGTCTTTTTCCTGTTGATTTCGTAAGAGGTACAGTATGTACTGTAATGATTTGAATAATGTTGGACAGCAGCATCCTCTTGTTACGTATATAGGTAACATGCTAGTAAAGTTATTGAAATTGTAGCACTATCACTAATGTAGTTCCTAAGTAAAAAGTAAAACTCATGATTATTTCCCGTCTACTTGTAGGTAAGTGCGGTGTGGAAGAGATGTTAGTAAGTAGCACAGCATGGTACATATGTACCTTGTGAGCTAGCCATGAACATTCATTAGTTACAATTATGGTACAAGACTAGCAAAGGCTCGCTCGCAAATAATTATGATTAAGGGCTACAATAGAGCCAAGCACAATACGTACAAATTACATAGAATTTCTCAGATTTTATTATCGAAATAGATATCTATTCGATAGCGATCAATGCCTTTCTCTAACCTGAGCTATAATAAGCGAAAGCTAGGGATTACCTAACTTTCAATCTACACCGCAATAGAACCGCCTACTATCATCATCTAGAGGAAATAGTACCTATTTCGAAACAAGCATCATCCTTTACTAAATTGAACGGTTTATCAAAACACCCCACGGTATGTGAGATGGCATAACTGGATTGTCTTAATACGATAAACGGTGTAAGACCAATAAAACTAAATAAGTTAAACGACTCAGGCCAATAAAGCTCCCGCCCTAAAGATGCACCAGTAACCGTATCTCAGTTACCTATTGCGTCGCCGTCGGTCAAAGGACAGTCATGTTACGATGAGTAATGCGCCAGATGTATCAAGTAATTGACATAAGAATACATGCAAGCAATAAATTATTGTTATTCCAATCTTTTTACGTTATGAATTATTGTTAAGAAACACAATATATTTCTGCTATCTTTTATCTTAGAATGCAGCCAACGACGCTTGTTCGCTTTATTAAATTTTGTTTTCTTGCAAACGTACAAATTGTGAAAATTTTAATTCGAAATTGGATTCAATTTTAAAACAAAACTGGCTAGTAAAACGCATTTCCTTTGTCTTTATGTAGATAAAAATGACGTCCACCGTATGGCCTACAAAATGGAATAGCTTTTATAAAATGCCTGTATAATTCGAACACAATCTGGGAACTGGAGTGTGGCCAGCTTATAACCGCTGCATTGCCGGCAGCGTCGATAAAAACTTTTTATTGAATCACTTTTTAGACATCCCTGTATTCAAAAAGGATACACAACTACAAAGGGCAAGATAGATGAGGGAGACCATATTAAAAACCGGGAGATCATTAAAATCCTCATTATTTACTTTTCTATATCTACTTGAAAAGGATGAAAATTTTTATTCTTACATTCGAATCGGTATTAAATTATCGGGTGACAATAAAGTTTCCATGGGATTATGCGTCTGGGATATTCTTTATAGGAGGGCAGAGGTCAGTAGGAATATCATGGGTGCTACATCGCGTGGGCGGGTTTTTACTGCACATTTTAGTGGGAACAGTAAAATAAACTTGGTCCGAATGTCCTGGGACGGCCGCCGTCATTGTAGCGTCCTCCGGCCCATCGACTTCTTTATGGGTTCTACAGCTAAACTGTTCGACGCTTAAATTTTATTAAGTGACTGTTATGCTAGGGCAATGGTGTTTTCTTGAAGGTTGGGAATAATTTTTCGTTGTATATTGTGTCCTTTCTTTAAAGATAGCTGGTTTATGCATGTGTTAAGTATGAATATTTTGTTTAATTTTGTAAAACCTTTGAATATTTGTTTTCCCGCAGGGTGGTCCGAGAAATATTCAGAGAATAAGTATACTCAACAAAATCAAAACATACAAACTTGTGTTGAAACGAAATCTATGGTCCTACATTATTTACCAAGTACCGGTTCTAAGTGTCTGTTCTGCTTTATTTTATTCTTATCATTAGTTTCGTCACAGTACTTACCTGCCTGTATAATCCATCAATGCGATGCCAAACCATCATTATAGATTGCATTCTTAATTGAATTTTTTGCCGTGGCAACACCATTCATTAATATTGTCACATTCATTTCAGGGATTATCTGCGGGTACGGGTGAGGGAGCCAAAGATGTTTATCTCACAATATAATTTATACCGTTGGGATTTCTATTATTCGCTACCTTATATTGTTATTTTTAATGGGCAAGGTTTTTTTTGTGGTGTTCTTGATAACTACCTATAGCTGGTGACATACTTTTTTTTTTCTAGATGGACTCCCATTTATTTTGTGGCGCTTTATTTTTTGCATATACATAATCGGTTATATCCCTAATGATCACAAAATTACTGATAACTTCGCTACAAAAATGAAATGAAGTCTGGTTGTAAAGATTTTCGTACCGAATTCTACAACTTAACACGCGTCAATCAGGAAGATTTATTCAGCGCCATTTCGAAAGGCAAAATGGGCGTAAAGTAAGATAAGCGTTTTAACCTACGTCAAAAAGTCCTACGCAGCAGTTAACGTGTGCTGTAAACCATTAATCAACTTATCTTGGCAACAGTCTTTTACTTTTTGCTTGATCAAAAGTGAGTCATCGTTGTAAAAGCTTCTTTAATTTATTTTTAGCTTAGACACACCATAACTTAATTATCACTTTGAGTTTTAATGCATCGATTAGTTACATCACATTAAAACTTAACAATAGGGAGGTGGGCGTACCATAATCGCGTTAATTATATTATCGCCATCCCTACCCGCATATGGGATAACGTACAATGATATTACAACGGATGACATTCTCGCGTTTCGCGTTAATTTTTATATTCTGTGGTTAATTTATTTATGTGGGCACAATTTTACGGCTGGCTGTAAAATAATTTGTTCTATTTTTGAATTTTATTAGCTGTTTCGAAAAATAAATTGATGCTTGTTTGTTCGATAGTAATTTTGGAGATAACTTTAATTATTCATTACACAGAAACATTAGAGAGCTTAAGTATTAAGAAATAACAGCCTTATTTGCTTGAATGTTAAAAAAAAAACTTATATTTGCGTACAATGCAGCCATAACATTTGACGCCTTCACACAATGGCCACACATTAACCCACCGGTCAAGCAATCTTTAATAGTTTACGTCCGTTGACGAGTGACTAATTACTTTAAATACCTATTGTTACAGGAGCCAACAATATCGTTATAAACCAGATTATTCATGGAAATGCCGCTTTATTCACTTCCTTAGCAATTTGAAACCTAAGCATATTTACTTTGGCCTTGGTACAGGCCATGGTCCGAAGCGAGGAGGAGTGGCAGGCGGTCACCTCATTTTGCGAAGCAGTAATGTTAGCAAAGGAGGAGGCCGCACGCGGCACGTGCACGCGCGAGGGAGCTGCCCTCACGCCCCTGTCACCGGGATTCCGATCTCGATTTCCGGCCACCGTAGGCGCGGGCTTGCGGACGGCGAGCAATGGATAGCTCGCCGTCCGACTTTCCGGTAACCGTCCGGACCGAGCCCAAGTCGTCGACGGCGCGTACTGTTCTACGCGCGTCAGCAAACCGTAGGGGCTCAGCGGGGTTGTAGCCTACTGGGGCCAAAGGTCTGCTTCTGAAAGAAAGAAGACCCTTGGCGGTCTGGTATGAAAGGCAACGAAGGACAAGGAACAGAGTGGGTTTTTAGTTAGTAAAAGTCTGACACACCCTCGCGCTCCGCCCAAGAGCGGGGGATGTCATTGGATGATTATTGCACCGAAAACATATTTACTTTACTTAACAAGATAACGATTGGATGGATTGTTTCAGGATTAGTCAGATGCAGACGAACTGAAAATAATTCCAATTTTTTTTTTTAAACTGTGCTATGAGTACTAGGTTAGAAACTAGCTAAGAAATCTCGAAACACGTAAGTAAAAAGTAAAAAACAAAATGTCACAGGAAAAAAAAACAACAATAACAATACCACCACGAAATCCCTCCCTTGTATTTATTTAATAATATTTGGTGACCAAACAGTCAATACAATTTGTATTAGGGTACACTTTTGTGCTAAGATTTTTTTCGTTGATAAGAAATCTAATCTTTCCGGGCCCCTCGTTTTCTAGTTTTGTGTAGTCCATTAAAACGGTCCCCTGGTTTTAGCTAAATAATACTCGGTGGGCGGCTAGGGCGCGAAACAAAAGACTACGCAAGTACCGGAACTAAACCGCGGTAGTGCACCTCGGGGAATAGGTGAGGTCGCACTGTGGTAGTATACTGGGGTATTTTTATTAATTTATTAACACAAGTGTTGTAGTAGTGTGTGTGGCTAGAATTCTTACCTACTAGTAAAGGTAAGTTGTAATTTAAAGATAGATAGGTAAATCAGTAAAAACTTACTGGTGCATTTGTGTACGTTTTTTTTATGGAGTGGGAAATCGTCCAAAGACTTCTCTCGCTCTAGGGTGGGACGAGAGTGCATGTCTGACTTTTTCTGACTAAAATCACAACCTGTGTCCTTTCTTTCAATTGCCCTTTGAGTTCTAGGAACGCTGCTATGTACTGTCAACGACTCGGTCTCAGTCCGGACGGTTATCAGACAGCCGAACGGCGAGCTACCTATTATTTGTCGTCCGCAAGCCCGCGTTTACTATAATAGTCGGTAGTCAGGATTGCTGCGGCTGGGGCGTGAGGATGTCCATTCCCTCACGCGTGCAGTCGTATATTACTGCTTCGCAGAAGTTGACCACTCGCGCCGCCCATTCCCCCTCACTCTGGACCAAGGCCTGTATCAGGGCCCGTTGCAAAAGATCACTGCTGCCGATCGCCTCCACGAGGACAAGGCGATGCTCCATCCATGCGGTGTACACCTCTATCGTATGCTCCACCGTGTCCTCCGGGCGGTCCGCACAAAGGTGACACCCGGGCGTTTCTTCCACCTGAATACGGAGCAGGAACCTTCCGAACTTACCATGTCTGGTGAGAACTTGCGTTATGTGGAAGTTGAGAACGACGTGATCCCTCTCTAATTACTCCTCAAAGAGGAGACTTACCGCCATGATTATGGCGTGCCAAAGTACTAAAGCTGAGTTAACATTTTTATTATTTTAACGAATACTGTCTTTTTACCATCTTAAGGCGTCTGTATGGGGTCATCATTATCATCATCATTTCAGCCGAAAGTAGTCCACAGTCGGATATAGGCCTCCTTCAAGTGTCGCTACAACGAACGGTCCTGTGTGCCTCGCATCCATAGGATTCCCGGACCCTCCCCAGGTCATCGGTCTACCTTGTGGAAGGCCTTCCAATGCTGCGTCTTCCGGTACACGGAGCAATGGTATGTCTGAATTTAGCGTTGCCAGGCGTCCGGATAAAGCCGGACACGGTCAGGCTTTTTATTTGAGGCGGCATCTGGCTTGTCCGGCTTTTGTTAGGCTTTTAAAATTTGACCGTTTTGTTTAGAATTGTCATTTGAGTTCTGTCTTACCTTGTATCGCTAGCACACGCAGAGCGGACATGCAATTAGTCTAGCAATTATATCACTTAATTTTATTGTATTTTCATTCGAATTTAAAAACATTTTATGAATTTTATTGTTATTAAAAAGTCAGGTCAGACTTAAAAAAAATGTCGGCCTTTTTGATCAAATGTCCGGCTAAATAGGATAGTCTGTCCGGCTTTTCGGTTTCAAGACCTAGCAACCGTATGTGAATGGATGCTTAAAAAGACTTTTTCGCTTCGTTCCGTTCCGATTTATCTTTAGGCATACACTATTAGACCACTTACTATAAATTCGAGAGTAGGTAGGTAGCGGTAGAAGGACGCCTACTGGAGGTTTAAATTATCGATGATCTTCACAGAAGGGCTGGTAGCCGTAGGTACTAGCCGTTCGGCCCATGATATTGTTATCAACACAAACGGTTTGTCTATTTAGGTTCGATTGGATAGGTTATGTTAGGTTTGATTGAACTGGTAAAGTCAAGATAAAATAGTCTTTTCAAATCTAACTAACCACAATTCCTGGTTAATTCTTGCACTTTTTTGTGCATGTATCTGAATACAATAGTTCACCCAGTAACTTACATTTAAGCAGCCACTACGTTACACAGCAGATGTGTGCCCGCCCCGAGTGACTCACGACGACTCAATTACACATTCGATAGTTTTTGTGTTCTGTCCCGAGCCCGACTCCCAATACATGAGAGTGCCTTTATGAGGACATTCAACTATGTATGTGTGTTTTTAATTTAAATTTTACGGCTGATAAAGGCAGATTAAGACATTTGGTGCGTACAAATCGGACTATACAATTCCAAGCTACAAATCGTATCTACAATTTAAAACCAAGGCTCCATTATCTCGCAGTGAAATATTAAAGTTTCTGACAAAGTTTCCCGTAGACAGTAGTCTTACTTTAAAATTAATTTTCGTAGTTCTTCTCAATTTATTCACATAAAATAAGAAAGTCGTAAGTACCATAAAATAAAACAACGTCAAGCAAGATGTTAATACATGATGTTTTACAACTAACTCAAGTTTTACAAGCGCAAGCCCGACACATTGACTTGAATTTATCGCCAAACTTTACTATTTTCATACATTTCGCTTCACATATAAGAATACTCTTGTAAGAGATATATTTTCTAATTTAATACATCCTGTTTCATTCGTAACTAACCGTCTGAGTCGACGTTCCGCTTAGAGGCAAAGTTATTACCATAATATAGCTTGGTTCGTCTTGTCAGACGTACAATGCTTATCTAAAAGTTGCTTGTTTTGTCTCTACGGCGTCGCTAAAAGGAAATACTTGTACATATAAATAAACGCGGCCCTTAAACGCTTGTCATTGTCAATCCGTTGATCCGATGCTCTTTTTATAGCGCGATGTATGCGCTGCAAGGCGTGTTCTTGAAACTGACCCTTATCTCAAGTGATTTTTTTAGTCACATATGTTTCGGATTAGCACTTCACGGAACGTTGTTTCGATTTGTCGTATACATTCACATTAAACTAAGCTCTTCACGACATTTTAGACGATGTTTCCGAGAAAATAAGGGAGACAATTGCCTGCACGTTTCTTATTTTGAGTAATTCGTATTGGACGGGTGTACGACCTACCGCAGAACTATAACTTTCGGCTTAATCCCATGTAATTCATGAAGGTTTTTACGAGTTGCACATGATCCATAAACTGTATTCGGATTTAAAAATGTTCTTAATCTTATAGCTTTTATTATTGGAAGTGTTGAAAATGCTCTTAGCACAGCACTATTATTGTAATCTATTACGTTCTAAATCCGTCGTCCCATATGTAAACGATCAGCATGGAGAATTTTGATTTAATTTAATATAAGCTTTGAAGATTTCTACTCGTCATTTGTCATGTGTCTGTACGACGAAGAATTTAGTTGATTTAAATTTTAAGCTAATGTATTCCTAAGGCATCGCTAACATTAAAGTTTTCATCAGAAGTGCTTTATTAAAAATGTTTTGGATTCGATGGCGCTTCAGAAAATAGTAGACATAAATGTTGATGATGATGGTCTATACATTTCATAGTGTGCATACATAAATGGTCTTTGACCGTCACGTCTTTGATTATGCTAGGTGCCGCTACAGCATAACTAATGTATTCATAGAAAGATTAACTATTGTTAACAGTATTTAAAACAATAAAATTTTATATACTCGTACGTGTAACAACAATATCTCCCTTCAAAATTCATGTTTATTTATTCATCAAAATGTTATGAGTGAGACCTTATAATAATGTGTTCTTCGAAAAACCATCTTGTAATTACTGTGTTGGTGTCACAAATACATGGGCTCAGTATTGCCGAGTTAGGTTTCCTACCGTTTACAATTATGGATGCCTCTTCATGGAAATTAAATACCAATCATTTTCACTCACTCTATTTATAAAACGCTTGATGGTAAACATTTGGTTTACTTAAATCAATATAAAACATGAACAACATTTTCAACAAGACCATATTTGTAGTCAAGTCCAAAAGCATAAGATTAATCTCAACATTAAACAGGTGTGTGTTGGGGTTATTAGGTGGACACCAAAGTAAACACGGTTTTAAGGATTTGAATAGTAACTATTTATTAATCCTTTACTTTATATTGGAAGGTGTGTTTCAGTAATATTACGTGAGACGTGTGCTTCTAAGCAAGGCTAAAGGAATACAGTAACTGTAACCATACTAGGGATTTCGGTCAAGTGTTGACAAGGGGCTCAGACCAATTAAATATAATATTTATTGGTTAGAAAGAGAAAGACCATAGTGTTGAAGTAGGATAGATTTGTTTTTGTTATACTCCAACACGCCCCCCTCAAAAATAAATCCTTTGCTCTTTAATCACGATATAATATCTATTACATAATACTATACCAAACATCTTTATACAATAATAAAAACACACACCTTCCTTTTTCTTTCTGGGAATACAATATCATCATGGTCCAACATTCGTTGCGCAGGATTAGGGAAAACCCAGTAAAACCTAATCAGACCAATCAATCATTTAATTGATTATTGAAATTATGAATCTTATTCATCTACTTATTATAACCAAGCTCTTATTATTAACATAATAATAATAACATATCCTTATGCACCTTTCATGTATTTACAACGTCACCCCGAATTTCATTCTTATCTAGGTATAACGCACCGTTGAAAATTTCACAGGATACCAGCTATCTGGTTAACTTGTAGAAATAAAATATTTTAGTAACATATTTCTCAATCTGATACTTAATATAGATCTATGTGTTCGTTTGTGACTTGTAGGATTATTCGCAATGCATCTATTATTATTATCATAAATAAAAACAGCATCTGCATAGTAATCGCTATAACTATAAATAATACTTAATATACAATACTTGTCACCAACGACTTTAATCACAGTATCTTTCACTGCTTTACATTAAACCGTACTCTGCATTACTACTGTGTATTATCTTGCCATTCTTTGCTGCCACTTTGTTTGCCAGCAAATTGTATATTGCTTAGATAATTTATACAAGTAACCCACAGTACATTTTATATTTATTCATTACCACTCCAGTCACAATTAACAAACACCCACTTATAAAATTTTAAAATCGTTTTGTTTAAAAATTTACTTGAAATTTATAGTTCCTTTTAAATATTTCAAGACAAAGGGTCTTGTACCTAAGTGGAACCATTACAAATAGTTTTTGTTTGCATATCGAATCATGATGTAAACAGAAAACTAAGATTAAGCTCAGCATGATTCAAGCACCTCATAAGATTACTACAAAGGGGTCTTGTAATTTCACACGAACTCTGTGTGATGTTTTCTAATCTATACCTATATTTGACTTTCAAAGAGTGTATTGGCTGATTTATTGCCCCTCAAGCATCCCTCAAGCTAAACTTTTCAAGAACTGTTGTTTATCTACATTTCCTGATCTAAAGTAATTCTGTTTTCTGTCCTGTTTATTTTTGATTCACAGAAAACATTTTATATATTATTAGTCAATGATTTAAAAAAATGTTGATTGGATATGTTTTACTCAACTACTACATTACACATTATAACATAGTTGTTAAAATGCAATAACATAGACATTAAGTAAAACTTCGTTCTTTATCACATAGCATAAACATCACGCCTTTATTACCCAAAGGGTCAGGCAGAGGTGCACCTATAGTACACCCACATTTCATCAGTTATGTTTAAGCCCCTTATTTATTTATTTATATATAAATAAGGGAGTATATATTGTACACCAATATAATATATAACGAACTTTATAATAGTGAGCAAACCTATTGCCATTAACCAGGCACCAGACTTCATGCATCATCATCTCCCAACTGTGTTGGGGTCGGTTTCTAGTCTGACCAAATGCGGCTAAATACCAGTACTTTACATGGAGCGACTTCCACAATTTAGTAACTGGGCAACTACCAGACTTCATTCATGACCTGCATTAAAACTTGCAAATGCACTGGTCTGCTGATGAGTATTAGAAACGCCTTTTTGTCTAAGCTCACCGAAACATTAGGAACCAACAGTATACAGACTACATACATCCATAATTATAATGACTTCGTTAATGTACAAACCATTAATTGTTAGCCAGAATACCCTCAGCAATTTCGAATTATAAAAATTCATACACTAAAATTTATTCATCCAGGTTCCTAATAAATATTTTTTTTTTTATATCCACATTTTTAACCAAGAAATTACAATGATTCATAAAGGCTTAACTAAAACTTCTGATTCTTTCAACTGATACAAAAGTTTCTTTAACATTTATCTCACTACAACCACGAGATATTAAACTCGCTTTACAACCAATTTTCAACTGTACTCATTTACAATCGATTTAATTTAATCGAATTAATATTTCTTTCATCTGTTTTTAGTAACAGTTTTTTCAGGTATCATTTTCAATAGTTTCCTAGTTTAATCAATTACTGAAAACATTCTTCATTTAAATGCTTATCATATCAGCATTAAATTTTTTATTATTATCCAGCACACAATAAGTAATAACATATTATCAAAAATACTGTCGCTATCGTATTC
The DNA here is from genome assembly GCA_905147345.3 of Mythimna impura. Lineage (NCBI taxonomy): Eukaryota > Metazoa > Arthropoda > Insecta > Lepidoptera > Noctuidae > Mythimna > Mythimna impura. The sequence goes on from LR990351.1 coordinate 13,209,948, forward strand.
ATTATACGAAACAGAAAATAAGTTTTGCATCCTACCATGTTGTCTCTAACTATGTAATGTTTCTCGATCTTAAAATAAAGTTAACTTATTTCCATTGTGATATAACCATCTCGAGCTCTCCTCTGTTTCCCAAACAGATTTATTTTCAATTATGGCAGGTATTGTATTATGTTTGTTTGCTTAAAAACTGATTGATTCTTATCAGATCCACACTCCTTTCAAACGGGTGTACCTAGTCAGAGTTACCAAGTTATGCTATTAATAGCTCATAACACACTCAGGCTCAAGTTTCATTAGCCTATTTGATAAGAACTTAATCTCATCCATTTCACATCTCTGAATCCCACAAACATTTTAGTCTACCACATCCCACACCTTATAACCATTAAATTTGATTCATCATCAACGAAATTCCTTTTGACAACCTCTTTGTCAAATTTCGTTTTTAGACTTTTACTAACTTAGTAAACAGTAGAATCAAAAACTTTAAAATGTACGGTTTTTGGCTATTATGCCATAACTCATCATCAGGTGTATAATTTAATCTCAGTGCTCCCCAGAACAATCTGATTCCAGAACCTTTTGTTTTAGTAGACCCGTTCTATCATTGTTCATCATACATTCGGCAATACCATTTACAGCCAGAGTATGCGGCACTGTTTAGGGATGACCAATACCTTCTCAAGCTCAGAACTTTTTCGATTAACTGGATATAATTTCCCTTTCATTATCACAACATAGAGTTAACAATTCTCAGACCAAAATGAACTTCACATTTTGCAACATACTTAGTCCCGAAACTTAACCGATTTATTATATATATAGAAATATCTGATTTATTCTTAAAATCACAACATAGTTTTTGCTCTTCAATAGACGAACAAAAAAAAAACTTAGGATCGCAAACATCTGTGTGCACTTGAGACTAAACGACTTCTCGTTTCAAACCTTTTGTTTCCAATTTATCAAATGACAGACAAATTTATTTGTCACATTAAACAAATTAAGCTTCACACAATGTACTATTAAGTACAATATTATCAATTCTTTAATTTTCAAAAATATAGTTTCATTCATTTTATATCCACTTTTCTGATTTGCAATTATTTTATTCCACAATAATTCGTAAATACTATTTGTGACTTTATCTAGTGAACATTCGCTATTTAAAGCATTTTCAAGCACTAACCAGTTGCCATTGAATAGTGTTCAAAGACTTACCCTTTATTACCGGCTTACCATCTTCATCACAAATACACATTCTGTAGTATACCTGGTACGCCCGAATTACTGGCCACTTCATAATTCTTCGCCGCTAGTATAAACGCGCCAGCAACCGAATCACTTCTTGGCTTCACACGCTCAGTGAAGTTTACTGTCAATTTGTATTGATTTTCAAATGATCTGCTCCAGAATCCCAAACAAAATAAATTCGTTTTTCCATCATATCACGGCCCGCCATAAAAGCAAATTCAAAAGTATTTGAGAAATTTGGTTTTTTGAAGTAACCAACTATACCATTTTATTGTTGGCTCCATTGTTTTCAATAGCGGTTTTGTAGACAATTCTTCGAATCACCCTTTTTTTTTTTGTTCTTTATTGACTTTTGTTTTTGTCGATGATCACTTGGATTCTTTGAAGGTGTGACTTGTGGTCTCGTAAGTTTCAGTTCAGCCTGACGTACTTTTAGGCTAAGATCACATACATCCCTTGTAAGTTTGATTTCATGATCTCACAATCTCGTTTTCCAAAGTTAGCGTTATCTTCAGTCAGTATCTCGATTGCGGTGACAATGCTGCTCCGTACTCATTTGGTAGAGTTATGAAAAAGGACGGATCACTTTATCGGATTCTAATTTTGCACCTGCAGCCATAGGTTCAATGACGATGTCAGCAAATTCTTGAAAATATTTGGTTAGTGTGATGTTTCTAACCAGTTTCAAATTCAGCAACTTTTTACTAAATGACAGCTGCTGCGTCGCCACGCATTTTTCTTCACTCACTTGGTACTTGTTTCTACCGGAATTTCAACGTCAACAACGTTCAGTAGGTAATTGACTCAATAATTTTTTTTAATTCGAAATTTCCACACACTGTACTTATCACCATCAAATTGTTTAATGTCCCTTTTATTCAATTTGATACACAAAATGTTTTTATTATTTAATGTTCGTTTATTCGCACTTTGGCTTAGCGCTCTGGGCCCATAACCTGTTGGGGTTATTAGGTGGACACCAAAGTAAACACGGTTTTAAGGATTTGAATAGTAACTATTTATTAATCCTTTACTTTATATTGGAAGGTGTGTTTCAGTAATATTACGTGAGACGTGTGCTTCTAAGCAAGGCTAAAGGAATACAGTAACTGTAACCATACTAGGGATTTCGGTCAAGTGTTGACAAGGGGCTCAGACCAATTAAATATAATATTTATTGGTTAGAAAGAGAAAGACCATAGTGTTGAAGTAGGATAGATTTGTTTTTGTTATACTCCAACAGTGTGTTCAACCGTTCAATCGATGTCCGCAACACACCATTGTTGATTGTCACCTGTTCGAATCGTAAACATTGTTCCAAGACATTCAAACAAGCAATTTAAGCATACAAGTAATGGGTACATAGTGGAATCTACTACGACTTTACGAAAGTACGAACACACCAAGTTTCAAGTTTCGTTTTGCAAACCTGGACGTGCCTAGTATGCAACATTAGTTTGAGAGCGGTCGTTGTAAGATCTTTGATTTTATTTTTTCTTAGTTGTAAAGGATATATTGATGGAATTTTAATATAATATAATAAAAAATCATGCAGTAAAGGGTTAAAAGGCATGATGCAAAAACAGGTGAATATGTTCTGCATTAATAAACTCTAAAAACGTGGCTAGCATGTCGACATCAATTTTGAGAAATGTTGCCACCAAAATTGGAGTAAATATTATGACAAGGCACACCACACTACCCCTCTTGCAAACAATATTTTGACGGACCTTTTGTTTACAAACGTCCTGACTCAGAATGGACGTCACTCGTATGCAATCAGAATCTTTCTGGACCTGACTCATAGCGCCCAAGAGGGGCTCAAGTAGAAGACTAAAAGCAAAGACAAATAAGTTCAATAGATATTGCTAAGATCTAACTATAGCTACATCATACGTTTTGCACTATTTTCTGCCTGTAGGTACAGAAATCATACTGAAAAAAATTTTTTCACCGACATTTCAAAGATTTGCAATGTTTTAATAGGCATGCATCCAAAATTTCTTGTTTTCATTGCCACATTTCAAAATGTTGTATTGTATCCACTCGCGACACTTGCTTGTGCCAGTGCCAGTGTCGTAATTTCTTAATGTTTGTCATTTGTTTTATCACATACACGTGCTTTTTTATCTGTGCACTCTCAACAAAACTTATTGTTGGTTTACAAAAGAATTCTCGCCACATTCTTTTAGATGGTTCAACATATTCATGCACAGTTTTGGTTTCATCATAATGCGAAGATTGTATGGAATTGGTGTCGTCATCGTCTTAAACGTTGATATCTTTAATTGTGTTTCTTCATAGCATTATGTGTAAAATAATTGTTTGCTCATATCCTCCTTAGTCGTTCACTCTTGACAGAGTGGTCGTGGTTGACAATGTTGCATTTTCGTTGGTGAGTGAGGCTCCCGCTATGCGTCTCCACTTGTCATGGTTTACGGCGTCTCGGGAACTCTGGACTATGGAGGTTTGTATTGCAGCTCTGATGAGGTCTGTCCAACGCGTAAGTGAGCGCCCGCGTGACCGCTTCCCCTCCACTTGTACCTGGACAACGAGTCGCTCCATGGAGTGTTCGTTGCGAACAACGTGACCGAAATATTTGAGTATTTGTACTTGCACAATCGTCGATAACCTCTGTTTGATTTTTAACTCCTGCAGGATCGAGACGTTAGTCCTAAGTGCTGTCCAAGGGATACGCAGCAGTCGTTGCTCATATAATTAGTTTTATTTTTTTTAGAGAAGATGGTTACTATTATTTATACAGTTTAAATATTGTCCAAACTGTTCCCACGTAACAGAATCACACAGCCATTCAAATCTGGAAACGCATCCAAAAATGTGTTTTTAATTTAACAAACCGCTTATAAAAATGTTTGTATAAGTTAGTGTAAACAGCCAATATTATTTTTCTATCGGTCGGTGCGGCCGTATATTTTAGAGACATTTGTTTGAACAGTTCGTATATTTTCTCCGTGTGATGGGGCGCAGCCGGTCGTAACAGCTGCTCGATGTGAAGACCACTTGAGGTTCTCTGCCTCGTCGAGTGGTCGGTTGAAGTCTGCCTCTTGCCTCTTGCGAACCTCAAGGTCTCGATTAAAGTTTTGTAACAAAATGTTTTTGTTTTCATTGAGATTTTCAACGTTGGCAGTGATTGCAGGATGTTGTGTTGTTATTTTTAGCGCTTTCATATTCAAGAACTTTTTGCAGTTATTATGATTTCATGTGGTATTAAGAAAATCTATGCATTACTGTAAATAGTATAATTTTATTTATGTTGTAAAAAAATATTATTATTGGTGCTTACACGAAACTGTTAGTTTTATTTTTTGGTCAACATTTTGAAACACAGGTTAATAATAACAGCTTTACAGAATACCTATGGGCAGCTTTACCTAATGTGAAATTCGTTGTTTTTCCGGCAATTCTAATCGCAATAAATCAAATTAACGCCCAACAATTAAAACAATGTATAGCACATTTTGAACCTAATGCACCATTACATGGCGAGACTAGTTCCGGATTGACGGTTGCACCACGGATAGCCTCGTGAAGTTTAACGACCCATCACAGCTCAGTTGTCGATTGACTGCAGTGTACTGTGGGATAGGTATGTGTAGCCTTTATACCTATGTTTGCCATAGATTGACTTAATATTAACGTACACATAACCTTGTTTTCAGAATTGTAAATAACCAGATTATAGACATTATGGTTCCGAAACGTGGTCGCTCACAATGGGCCTCATCAGAAGGCTCAAAGTCACCCAAACTTAAGTGGCAATGGGCAGGGCATATTGCTCGCAGAACAGATGGCCGTTGGAGCCGAAAGTTTCTGGAGTGGCAACCGCGTACCGGAAGACACAGTCTTGGAAGGCTCCCTACAAGGTGAACCGATGACCTGGTGAAGGTTGCGGGAATGCGATGGACGCGAAACGCACAGGATAGTTCATTGTGGTGACATTTGGGGGAGGCCTATGTCCAGCCGTGGAGTCTATCGGCTTAAAACGATGATAATGATGAAATAACCAGATTTACAGTTTCTCAATTATTATTTTTATAAAGTACTTTTTACGTTATGCAGGTTTTTCTATAAACATAGAAAAACCTTCTCTTATGGATTCTCTTATGGTAGATATCGATTTCAGACCCAGACAGATGTCCACCCGATTTTTCTATTTATTTTCACATTATTATGAAATTGCATTTTACATCCACTTAGGTACTGGTTTTTATGAACATCTTTACAGTAAAATTGACAACTGAAGAGTTTGCAAAAAAGACAAGCTTCATACAAACTAAATCAATATGGCTAAATTAAACTTTCTGTTCCCAGTTCTGTCCCAAATAAATGAATAACATTTCGACAACTGAATGAAACCACATAGGTATAGGTTCCGTTTCATTGTGGTACATATCTACTCGTACATATTTTGGCATTTACCACCGGCTGTCGCGTCTACCTAATTAGGTAAGTGTCTATATTGATATATACAGGAAGTAACGGAAATGGGTCATTATATTTTACATACTGCTTCTGCCCATCAAAATGGACAACGGATAATTAAAGGACTTTCCGTAAAAAAAATATCATCAGCTGATCTTAATTAGTATGAGAGGACAATTTTTTTTCTGTCTATGACTTTCTTGAAGAAAGTTTTTCATTTCGAAGGGTATCAAGAAGTATCTAAAATACCACTCATGTCACTTGCAACCAGTATTTATAGGAGGGTTATAACGGAACTTCGCCTCCGCCTTCGCAAAGCGAAACTTCCGCATGAAAACGTCCATCTTCGGTGAGTTACAATGCTCTCATGTGACTGCATCAACATGTTCATTCAGTACCAAGTGAGCAACTTTTCCGTGGATTTGCTTTTATTTTAAAATTGTTTTCGCTTAGAACATGGATCATTTTTGTGAAATGTACATACATATGTACCTAGTTTGCCTCTTATTGTTTTGGGGTGAAAAATCATAAAATTCCTTCCGCTCTGGGTGGAACGAAAGAATGTGTCAGATATTACTAACTAAAATCCGTCCTCGTTTCTTCAGTTGCTTTCTGGATTCCTGGGCCTCGGTGACCCTTTCGATTCGCAACAGGTTGATTTTTTCCTAGAAAATTTTTAATTAACCATTTTTTTTTTCTTGCAGATGGGCAAACCCATCTCTACCACTGTCTTTCATTCCGCTTCTGCTAAATCGCCTTCCTTACATCACTAATTTAAAGATAGCAATGGAAATATAGAGTAGGTGCAGATGTGTTAAGGGCGGTGAATGGCTGGTAAAAGGATGTTTATTTTCTCCGAATAAGTATAATATTCTGTTAACTAATTACGTCTTTCGCAGATTCTCCATTTTTTATACAGTATTTTAATTAAATTCAAAAATGTATCGCGTACCATCTGGTCAGGCAGTGGTCAAAAGCGAGCCTATAGATTGTACAATGAAGATATTGGATTTAATCTTTGTTATAGTTGAGTCTTCAAAACAAATGAGTTCGAAGTGATTCCCACAGAGTGACGTTATTAGCAACCTTTGGTTAAGTTCGTTCTAATCCTGGTTAAGTTGTGACTTAAAACTGAAGTCTTTATTTTAACAATATCGAATGTTGTGGTCCCTAATGACGCAGAGTTGATATTAAGTGCGTCGAACCCACTTGAAAGCACATGCATTAGCGCCATGTAGTCATGTACTCACTGCATCACAATTGCGTGTGATTCCGAAGAGGTTAAGGAAATAACTTCATTTGTTTTTTATAGGAACACGTCACGCGTCAAAAGTTAGTCTAGAGTTTTTCATTAAATAATTACTAGTTTTGTGGATACACTATATAGTCTTATTTCGTGGTAAGTTTTTAGGGTCCTAAGGGTGTCAACGGGAGGGACGGACCCCGCTACAGTCTATCTGTCTATGCGTCCAGCTGACTGTCACAGGGCTGTCTATCATTAGAAATGTAGAATCGTTAAGAATTCCTGATAAATGGTCGTCACATCGATGTCGCATTAATGCGTTGTGCTTTAGTCGCATTATTGCGCTTAGTTAAAACTTGAGCATAAATCGCTGCATTATTTTGGAGACACATGTCAGGAGTCCAACGTCCATCCTTGTGTTAACTAAATATTTTGATGGACGTTTTGTCAACAAATGAGGACGTAAACTTGTTGCCATTTTGAACAACCACCATTGACATACTATAGGTACGCTGTGGAACCTAGACAAAACAAGAATGTACCTTTCATTAAATTGTGCATTTGTTATTCGTTAGTAAAGAGATGAAACTGATCAATGATGATTGGATTCCAGTTCAATGTCTGTCTGTATTGTAAGAAAATATAGAGTGAAATTAAATTTAGAATTTAATGATGATGTTAAAAAAATCTAAACTCATGGTGACGAGTAACTGCCTGCTGATTGAGGAATCAAATGAAAAAAAAAAGCAATGACCACGGATAATGTGGTTACTTAAAGTTGTGAGTAGGTTACTATTGCAAGTTACTTTTTTGTTTTATTGTCATTTTATATGATATACTTACTTCTGCTGGTGGTTACGCCAGCATGAAGGGAGAAAATTATCTGAAGGTAATGTTATCTATACCTTTTTATACAGGGTTTATACAGGTACGGGAATACATCTGATACAGAGAAAAAGTCCTATGTACTGTTCCAGGTTGCGGTCTGCCCGTACAGCAATTTTCATCTAAATCCGTTTATCCGTTTGAGTGCGAAGGAGTAATAAAAAAACTCATACATACATACATACCTTTATAATATTAATTGTCATAGATGGCTAATTTTTTTTGACCATGTATGTCGGTATCCCCCGGTATGTGGATTATTTCACTATCTACACTGCTCCAGATCGGCAACACAATACCTTTTTCTTTTGCAGTGGTTTTAGTGCAAGATTTTTATCAGAGATGGACTCTATCGCGTTAAAGTAAACGTCAATTTGTACTAAAACTGTATAAGCACCGTCACCGTCACCGTCGGTAATACTAATGGAAATCCTCTTTTTTCTATACCATTTGACATACGTTAACGTGATTGAATATGTTAAAAAAGTCTCACTTCACTAGGCCCTCAGTTTCTGCCACTTGATCCTTTGATCCCGACTACGAATAAGTCACCCCTGCTTGCTTCTCCCTTTGGCGTCTTAAAGAGCCTACTTTCTGAAATATTGAAGAAGTCAGGTGGGTGACATAATTTACTTTTTCATAAACTCTAATATCTTGCAATCCAGTTGGTTTGGTAGATGATTGATATTTTTTCTATTGGGTAAAACTCAAAACCAGCATCATTTTCATTAACCCTTGAGTTCTGTGTTCTGTATCTACAAGCGGTTAAAGTTCTGAACAGCTGAATATTGGTACGATATTTCACAGAACTCAAATAACTTTTCAAATAACACAGTACTAATTCTCGAAATCACCTGCACGTTTCAGTATACACGTCAATAACAATTTACTTGTGCCATTTCTATTACCGCCCGGGCGTATTTTGGAGCAGTCGTATTCGTCTCGAGCCGTGGAGTTTAATTAACGGTCTATTTCGACTGTACCTACCCTCGTATTAGCGCTCATGTTGTTCTCTAACACCAATTGTTATGCACCATGTGTTGTCGACGACATTACTTTGCCTTTATCCAAAGCATTCGCAGCACAAAGTTCCAAGCTGCACTTCTGCAGTAAAATGTTTGGAAAGACGGTCATAAAAAAAGTCTTACGTGTTTAAAAGTGTATGTAGTAAAAATTAAACGACTACAGATTATATTTATCTTTCAAATAATCGTAAATTAAAAACGTATCTTCTTCATATTTTGTTGTGTATGAAATGAACCAAACAAAGTGAAATGAATAAAATACACGTTCGTTTGTTGACTCATTTTAAAAATAGCAAACCAATAAAACCTGTTTTTCATTCCGACGTCCCGGATATATGGCAGATATTTTAACAATTTAATAACGTTGGCCAGTACACAGAGAGGCAAAACATTGGGCCGTTTTATTATTTTAATACGGATTAAACAACGAGTTCAGGGAAAATTTCAAAACAGTGCTGAATGCACGGCGCGGACCGCAGAGGGGGTTGCCATGGCAACCGGCGAGTTTTGACGGCAAGGTGGATACGCAAATTGTGGTGCCACTCGGTACAATATACATTGAGTTGCCACACGAAAAAAAAATCCCTAAGTTTTTCTAATTTGAAGAAAAGTGACTTGATAAAACAGGAAAAAAAATTGGACTTTTTTAATAGATTCTTAATTTAATTTGATTTGAGTTTTAATGTCAGTTCAAAATTTTTTACGAGTTTAATTTTGTAACAATGTGTGCGTTAAAAGAACATTAAGAAGCTTAATTATTATGAAATATTTTAAAAATGTAGAAAATGACTATTACATAGTCATTTCATGGACAATAATGATAAAATAAGTCTACTCTAAGAGAACATTCTTTAACACGGACAGTTTTTAAGGAAAACTGCTCTACTGAAGGGGTAACACCGTTCTACCGATTTCATACCCACGGTTTATAGCTGATGTTATGTTATGGTGCCAAACTGTACCCGTGTGGGGTCAGAAAGGGTTAACGTTACGAGTCTTTGTTTAAAATTTTATTTTCTCCCTTAAAATATATCTACTGTACCTCGGGCAGTTTGCGTCCATTTAGCGAACGCATCGAACAAATTATACCCATCTTTGTTTTGACTAAGTGAAAAGCATTACTGGAGTGTATTTATGCGAGTGTGGGTAGATACTGACAGCATGTTGATTTTAAGTTAAACTGCTTAAGTGGATGTTGAGAAAATAATCTGTTTCATGTTTCTTCATAACTTCTTTGCTAACTGATTGATATATTTTAATCTAATTAATTTATTTCCTAATTATAATTTATTTGAAAATTTGCTTTTATCCTTAATTTTGTACGCCATTTTTTGGCAAAACATAGTAAACACATTTCAAAATAAATGATTGATCGATAGCCTTGCAATATAAATAGTGCTATAAAACAAATTTTCAAGAAATAAATTTGAAAAAAAAAAGGATACTATCATGTAAGTCAACACCACGATGACCAAAAACTTATAAACATGTCTCCACATTTATAACCAACATTAAAAAAAATCATATCTCACGAAGCGTGTATGATAATAATGTTTCTCACACAAAATCCTCATGTCTCATTAAAGTATTTCTAAGAAGAACCTCGTCTCAGTACAAAAAGACTAACGGAACATATTCGCAAGTGCTCTTCAAGCACCTTACTCGGTGTTAATACTCGAATCTCGACGATTAAATCAAGAGCGCTCGAGAAAAGAGCAATCGAAATCTAACGACTATTCTATACGGACGAGAGCGGCTATAGAAACTGTAAAGTTGTTTACTTTGCTTAGCATATAAGTGTTTGATTTCTGGTAAAACATGGATTGTCGATACGTGGGTCACGGTATTGTAGTAAGAATTTTCTATAAAGTTTTTAAAAATACACTAAAGAACTTACAATAAATTTTATTAAAGAGAAACAAATAGGCATTGCTTTTTCAACATGTTCTGATAATTCAGACAATAAGCTAATTCATAATTGGTATTTTAACGAACGTTTTGTTTTCCCGTAACAACAACAAACTCGAAGCCTTTTCCCAATCGATGTAACACTAGCACTACTTCAACCCCATAATAGGGACAAACGATACTCTTGAATATTCTATAAACATCTAGTTTCGAACACAAAACGCGATAAAAATCGTACGTTGTTACAAGTCGTGGTCGGTTTTAAAATAAAACGGAAAAGTTTAAATAGGAAAAAGTGAGTGGAAGGAAAGATAGTGAAAAAAAGAAGAGGGCAATTTAAACTTGCTCGACCGGCCGAGGGGAGTCCACATTTTATAAGTTGGTCGAAAGAAAATTGCACGATGCCGTTACTGGGGAACTTTTCGCACTTAAAATTTAAATTGTGTATTGATTGTTAAGTTCTTGCATGCTAACCTTGTGGATACAACTCGTTATTTCTGTAACTGTTCTTACTCTATGCGTTTGAGGTTTATAGCCACGTTTTTCCTGTGGATGCTCTGCACACTATGTTTTCAGGAAGCCATGAATGGGTGCATCTGGGAATCTTAGTGTACTTTAAAGTATTTTGCAGTTATACATAATATAACTTACCAACTACCCGTTGCATGCACTGTCTCCAAACGATGCATTTTATCTCACTGTTTACTAAAACAAAAACACCGATAGGTTGGCGTGCGAGCTCAGACAATGCTGCATTTTAATTTTGTACATGCTTCCTCAACAATGGAACGTAATAGGTCCGTAGATGAGACGGCAACCCAACGGCTTTGTTCCGCTGGCAACACTAAACAATACCTGTGCCACGATGAACTTGCATTATCACACACCTAATGGGTTTTGTCTGTTCGTGTAGGGGTCCAAAATGAAAAGTTGTGTAAGTATAACATAGTGTATTTGCCGTGACAAATGCATGTTTTTTCCCACGATAGGCAAGGGTGTTTATGGTAATCTGTAATCATTGTATGTTTGGGAGACAAAAGGAAATGTAGCCGCTATCTATTCCGGAATAAGTGTCTTGTCCTGCAGACAAAATATATGAAGACAGAATAACCGTAGTCAAAGAAGTGTTGTGAATTCAGCAGGATCACTTTCATGAATAAAATATATTGGACCGATTGACGGACCGACTTAACTTTGTTACTATGAGATGTTTGTTTGCTAGACGGAACGTTCCATGTCTTTTATTTATTCGTGTATTTTACATTGTCTTTGTCTTCTCAAAGTAATATTCGTCTCCTTTTTCTTATAAACATTGAAGAGCGCTCCTTACATTGAAATTCAAACAGCAATAAAACTTGTAAAGTAAACACTGGCCTTAAACTTGACTACTTTTTTACGACAGTCAAACAGATGAATCTTCCACTTGAATTAGTTGAAGATAGAAAAATAAATAGACATGATAATAAAACTCAGAAAAATAAATGAAAAAGATTTATTGAAGAATAATTTTAGACATTTTATCTGTTGTTTCCGAAGAATTTATTACACGATAGTAGTTCGGAACTACATGTTTTGTGAAAGCGTTAAGTAAGTACTTAAAGCGCTTTATCTAGTCTTAAAATGTTCTCACTATTTATCACCAGTCCTTTTAAGTGAAGTAACGTTAGGTTATCGGTATCAGTACACTAATTTGGACTTTCACACGTAACTGTTACGCTAACCGTCGCGTTTGCGTTATTGTCGTTATTTGGAGAAGTATTTAGTGACTAAAGCGGTGCCTGTAGTGAAGTGTAGTGCCCGCCCACGGCTTCGGCGGCTTTCTTAAACGCAACGTTTATTTTCTAAGTACGTTTGCCATCTGCTGGGATTTCTTCATGTCCAGTTGGATTTATTTGTACCGGTTTATTAATTGCGGGCAATTTCATATTTTCTGTCATAACATTTTTTTTTATTGTTTTTATTATTCATTTAAATTTTGTAAATATCATAATTCCAATTTCGTAGTTAGTGTCTTGACTAGCTGTTTTTGATAAACAGTCTTGTGTTTTAACCTTGGTGTAATGTAAAACCAGCTATCATTAAGCCAGCTTCAGGCAGACAGGCTCGTAAAGATACTCTTATTCCACGTATAGTCAATAAGTGGAGCAAGAGTATGATATTATCATATTCAGATCAAGTTAAATTTAATATCTTCAGAGAATGATATAAACTTCTCTCCCTTCACAATTTATCGTTTAAGTTATAAACTTACTTTAGGTTCGCAAAATGGGGCACGCATATATTTGATATATGGTCTATCGATTTAATACTTACTCAAGTGTGGAACAAATTAATATCCAATCGCTACTTTATAACTTTGGAACTCATTGTCCCAAGTTATTAGGTTTATAGATGGCGGTCCTACTAGGAAAGTTTCATGTAAGTTGAGTTACTGTAGGGTGGATATATATGTGCGTAACTGTATGCTTCTATCAGTGTGACAGACGGCCTAATGACGCCATGTGTTCGTTCCCTGAATCTCCGAACTTCGTCAGAATGCGTCTATTTTCGAAACCGTTTCACATTAACATACTGGCAGCCAAGGGACTGGATCGCAAATTGGCAGTACTTGCAACATCGTAAAGACGAATGAATTTGAAACACGAATAGTGCAAGATAGACATAAGAACCACGTCGCTTGAAGTTATTTAGGTGTTGAAACGTGGTTTTATGTGAAGGAATTCAATTTACAAATCTGCTGAAGCACCTTCTATTTAAAACGTGTGTTCTGCTTATCAAACTTATTAAAAAATGCAAAATCACTTACCCATTTTACCCAGAATACCGTCATCTGATGCAAATATAGGCCACTAAACCCATTTTTTCGTCTTATTATTTATCGTCGACTTTCAAAAATCGTCGCCGAATTCTCTCGCCTCCATTAAACTGTCTGTGCGTCATCGCAGGCGTGTTCGTATAAGTTTTATGGCGCAAGTGACGTTTGGGGCCGATAAGTTACTCCAGGACTGCTGCATTTTAATTATCTGGTAGGGTCGCCAGATGGCCTTCGCTGAATTGGAGTATTTCATAATCCAGAATTTAAAGGAAAGACTTTATTTAAAAATAGCTTTATGGTGTAGGAACTTGTTACCGTTCCTACACGAAACCTCAACAGGTGAGTCGGTCAGATTTTCAAATCAAGTTACATAGTTGAATTCTAAAACAAGTAGCGAATTCTACTAAGAACCCATTTTAATTTTATCCAGATAGTTGTAACTTCGAAAGTTTTTGTTGAGACTTCTCCGGACACTCAAGCTTGTCTTCTGGCAACCCTATTAGGGACACGACAGCCGGGACTCCGGTCTCTCTCCGGGTTTTAATTAGCAGTAATACGTGCGGAAGTGTGAGGGTGTTCTGATGATTCATCGACTTGCAATACTTGCCACACAACTTCGTGCACCTATTGTTTACTTGCACTCAAACGCAGCTGTGAATATATTAGCTACATTCTCCTTTAACGTGCCCAATTTGGGCTGCGATTATCATAATCCATCTTTTTGTGCGGCCATTTTAGCATGTCGAGACATCCGTCGCGAGATGTTGGGAACCCACGCGAGAATACATTATTCTTCTACTTCAAGCAACGAAGTAATGTAAGAACATTGGGAAATATTGTAAACAAAAATCAATCAGACCTTATCAGATACAATAAAATATGCAGCAATCAGTAAGCTGTGGGTGGAAATAAATATGACTTTGATTTTAATTTTATAACCAAAAATTTTTATATGCCTGCGTGTACAATAAACAGTGGTTCATTGAAAAAATATTAACTGACCTGTACAATAAATCACAGGCTGCTTCCTCTATTACTTCCCTTATCGCAAGTTAAAAAAACACAGGCCGACTTTACGATAACACTCATAAATCATTGCGGCAACTATTTTTTATAGAATTCCATTAAAATGAGATAGAACATAATGAATTAGTGACAGTTACGTTTTGTTGAGCCCAAATAATGAGCCCTTTGATAATGAAATATCTTTTGTATAGGAAAGTTATCAATTAAAAATATATCGAGGGAGATTTACGAGTGAAATGCTTAAGATAAATGTTGAACAAGAATATTCTTGTTGGGCCTCGTGTTCTGTTGAACTTAACTGGGGTTTTTGTTGTAATGATTAGACAAGTAAATTTTATTCAGTTTCATTAGTATTTTCTGTAATGATTTATTAATTCAGCGATAAATGGAGATATCTTTGGTTCAATATTTTATTCTTCAGAGTTTATTTTGAAAAGCATCAACAAACGTTCCAACAAATAGCAAATTTTTTCTTTAGCAATATCTTTATGTTGTCTAAGAGAAAGATGTACCTACATACATAGCTCTAGATAATGATAGCGACCAGTAGCACTTATCCAGTTGCCAAGACTTTATTTTTTAATATTTTAAGCATAGATAATCCCATGTAGATAGGCTTTTCGGCACATCATTTTCTAGAAGCAACAAACAGGCACGCTGATTCGATTCCCAATCCCTTCCACGGTGCAAGCTAAATAAAAACGATTTCATCATCATTTCAGCCGAAAGAAGTCCACTGCTGGACATAGGCCTCCCCCAAGTGTCGCCACAATGAACGGTCCTGTGCGTATCGCATCCAGATGAAAAACGATTTAAATCAATCTAAATAATCGTAATTACGTTACAAGACCAAGTCTAACACGTGATTTAGCTGCAGTAAAGTAATTAAACGTTGGTAACTAAGTAAATTACTCTCAACACAAAATGTTGTCGGAGTTACTTCGTACTGTACTAACAATTGCACGCTTGTTAACTTCTAAGTTAAGGCTGCTACTGGATTTTTGTTAGGTATTTGTTGTTGTATTTTGTGTTCTAGGAACTTGGAGTTTCCTTGCGTGATCGAATCAGGAATGAGGATATCCGCAGGAGAACCAAGGTCACCGACATAGCACGAAGAATCGCCAAACTTAAGTGGCAATGGGCCGGGCACATTGCTCGCAGAACAGATGGCCGTTGGGGCCGAAAGGTTCTAGAATGGCGACCACGCACCGGAAGACGTAGCGTTGGAAGGCCTCCTACAAGGTGGACCGATGACTTGGTAACGGTTGCGGGAGTCCGATGGATGCGTGACGCACAGGACCGTTCATTGTGGCAATACTTGGGGGAGGCCGATGTCTAGCAGTGGACGTCTTTCGGCTGAAATGATGATGATGATGATTTTGTGTTCATACTACTGATTTCATCGAGAGTATAAGTTGCTATTTTGTATTTTGAAAAAAAATAATATGCATGACATACTTTTGCTAATGGCGCGGCTTTGCAGACAAGCTATGGGTAGCTCACCGTCCAGCCCTCCGGATTACTTATTCTGTGCCTCTGGTAAGGACCAAACCCGAGTCAACGTTGTGTTCCAGAGGATATCAGCAAAATGGACGAGGCCCAGCAGGGCCAATGCCTGCTAGGGCTGTAGGATTGTTTGAAAGAGTTACCGTGACCCTGGAAAGCAAAGGGCAACTGTAGGAACACAGGTGGCTTTTAGTCAGTAAAAGTTTGACACCCTCTCGCTTCACTCAGAGTGGAAGAAGTTATTTGATGATTTCCCACCTTGTAGCTCTTAAACAAATCTTACAAAATGAAAGTAAAAATGGTGAAATTGACGATATATTCATGGTATCAGATATATTCGGGAGTTGACACAATGCAGAGAATATATTCTATTTTCTGCCTATTTATATCTGCACGTGAACAGTTTGCCTAGATTTTATAGATATGAAAGACGTCATAAACCCGACCTTGTTTCTGGAAATAGCATAACGTTAAATTTATATGCGGAATTTGTTTTGGCATGTCTTTCATATCACAATTTCATGCTGCAGTATTGGCATTGGCTTTGTTGGTGGCCACAAATATCTATGTTAGTTTTGCAAGTGACAATTGTGCACATTTGGCTGACTCCAGTAGGCACTATTATTCTTAGGTTTATCGTCAGTAAATATATCTACTCTAAATACAACGTGTATCTGACTGGAATAATGCACACCTTTATACACCCCAATTAGGAAATTAAGTTATCATAATTTGTGCACTAAAATTATAGTTAATTGCACTTTTTAAGAAACGAGATATCCTAATTGTAGATAAATCGTATGGAATCCGACACACTATATTGGTAGCGCATCAGTATTGATATCTACGCACGCATAAACTTGGTAGTGACGCAATCAAGATTTATAAATTACTTAATTATTTTAAGATAAAAAATTATATAAAACTGAAATCGATTCAGTGCCCAATTCTTAACATACAAAAATTTCAGGATGTGCGTATATTATGTTGTATAATATCCTTCATTTACCTGCCCTGTCAGTTCCCAACTATGGTTAGTGTCGGTTTCTTGTCTAGTCAAATCTTATAAATATTAACACAAGAACTATTCTTCCTTACACCAAGATCAGCACGAAAATTATGATCCTGTTTGTTTGCATTAAATGCCAACATAACGGAAACACTAACCCTTGTTATCGGGTATAAAACTTTTACAATTTGCTTAAGCGGTTTATAACAACTGCCTGAGGATTAGCGACAAGTTGTGTGGTAACTATGTCCATAACCCTCATTATTTACAAGTAGTCTGTAAGGTATTCACTGTTTAATGAGGTGGCAGAACCTGATAGTTTTAATATGGGATTGTAAAATACACCCACGCAACGTTGAGAGGTTCTTATAGTTTTATTGATAGCCTTATCTCCCTGATGAAGACAAGAGTGGTGTGCTTCTGTGCCGATGTAATGTATTGATGAAATTTTCCCTGAATATTATGGTGACTTACTGTTATTAATAGGACTGATTTCAACTTACCCGGTGTCACACTGTTTGGAATTTTGGTAGGCTTCAGTAGTGTTTTCCAACACTTACAATACATTATATAAGACTAGCTTTTGCTAGCGAAGGAGTGGAATTCCCTGCCGAAGTCTGTGTTTCCCGATAGCTACCTAGAGGTCTTTAAGTTAAGAGTGAATACTTCTAGACATTTACAATAATAAAGAAAAAGATTTGGTTCCCTTGGAAGAAAAATATCTTAAGGTAGGTACTGAGAAATATTGTAGCTTTCTATTAGTAAAGTAGTATTCGTAATCGGCTTAATTCCTATTCTCACAACAAATAATTTTACTTGTTTTAATTAAATTAGTTTAGCTAGATAATACGAAGCATTACATCGATATTTTATAAGCAGAAATCAATTGTACTGACTTATTCATAAACAGAGTTAGAAAATCTTTTCTCACTTCTTTACTGGTATCATTAATCTTTCATCACTGATCTAGTGCAGTGGTTTCCAACCAGAATCAAAAGTGAAACACACAAAGACAACCCACAAAGAATCAAAAGTGGTCTATAGCCAAGTAAACTTGGCTATAGACCACTTTTGATTCTTTGCTGTTAGCAGAGAGCAGAAGTCCGTACCTATGTTAATAAAAAAAAAATACATCATGAACTTAAAACTTCGGTAGCACATCTATTCTTTTAAATCAAAAGCAACGAGTATTGTCATAGATAACATAACATTTTTGATAGAAACTTGAAATAAATTTGCATTAATGTTACTTTTCAGTTGGAAAGGTTGATGCTTATTTTTAGCGGCGGCAGCATTGCGGACCAAAATTTTGCTCTTGTGGACTACAGGTTGGGAATCACTGATCTAGTGAGTGGATTTTTCAACAGTTTCTTTAAGTTTAGAATCAATTTTTGTTCTTGTTTTGTTTGCTTTATTTGCAAGTGCATAGTCTACTTCATCAACTAGCTAACTAATCATCCTTAACAGCCATTGATCAAATTGTTGATTTTATTTTCAGACAAACTTGTAAATAATTATTACTATCTTTTAGTGTATACACAGATCGATTTTCTCTTGAAGATCAAATGCCTTTGTTTTTCCTTCCTATTGGGTTGTCGATCGAGAGACTTGAGTAGGTAAATCTGCAGGCACGCACGTACGTGTGTTTCACCGTGTAAGCACCAACACGGGGTGTACGTAATTGGATTTAGATTGGATCGAATTAGAAATTTTCTTAGCGGGTTTTGTTTTTATGGGAAATTACTTTTTGATGGGACGTATCAAAATCGAATTTCACCGAGTTTCACCCCGAGTTTGGTAAAGGGGGAAACGAAGGGAAAACTTTACTCCGGGTCTTTGGTCACGCTTAAATTATAATATTAACATGAAGTTACTGTTATTGTTCAGTAGGTATCCGGAAAATTTAACGGGTTTAGAATTGTGACAAAACACCGTCGAGGGCCTACCGCATAAAGGACGATACATTTTGCCCTTAAACGTTAATGTTCGTAATTATTTACGATAATTAAATTTAAACTGGTTTCGTTTGTTTTGGTTTTAATATAGAATTATGTAGGACATAACGGCAAGGTTTTATGTGAAATATTTGCTCCATTTTGTTAGTCCTTCCGGGTGGTTAGGAACGTAGAACTTTGTGTATGACTAAAGATTTTATAGGGTGTGTTACTGGTCAGCCGACACGATTCCGCTTGTTAACATTTAATGATACGTAAAGCAATGCTGCATTATTGCATTAATAGTGCATAAATGCTTTAATAGTACATAAACAGGGTGTTGGTCTGTCGCCTACAAGCTTTGTGAGTCACTTCTCTTAGTGGAATTATACGCACAAATATACTTTGTTCTAGTGTCAATCCAAGATTAACTTCGTCACGACGGCATCTTAGGCTTTCGTACTCCATTTGTTCTTTTAAATTAGTGCGGTTTCTGTGAAGATAATAACCATTAGGGTAATTGAAGAAGCTCCGAGTGCACTTCTGGATGATTTTACAACGATTTCCCATTACATGCTTCCACATATTAGGTTTCAATGCACGGTGGTCAAAAAATAAATAATAAAAATTCCTAAAAACCACAGCATTCCGATTTTAATCTAGTAAAGTACTCTTTTACAGATCTATCAAAAATATTTGCTGCATTCAGCACAATCTCTAAAATATCAATTCGAAACGGCTTTACTAGCGTCGATACACATAACATTTTATTCTAGCGTAGCGAAATATTCGAGGGAAGCAAAGAGTGCATTACCGGTGTCCATGTTTTATTTATGCCAGTGCGTCTACCGCAGGAAAGTGCTTGCCTACATTACTGTCAAATTTTCATCCTCCTCTCCCGTAAAAAGGAAAAACCTACCAATTTTAAAACCGATTCGTTGGTAAAAATATTGCAGGGAGCATCGTTTTACTTTGATGGACGTATTTTATGTTTAATGCTTTTAATTTTTTTAAAGGATGTAGGCTCAGCGAGTACTGCCAAAGGTATGAGTCATAATCAAAACATTCAGCCTTTATGTTGATATTTAAATGCAATAACTTTGCATATGACCAATAAGGTTCCTGAATTTATTTAGCACATTTGCTAAACAGCTTAGAATTCACGTTTTATTACTATCTTCGTGTTATGTCCTCATTTTGTGGTTCCACTATTTCTGGCCAGCAATTTTGATGTTGATATTAATGCTAATTGAGGTGAAATAAGTGCTCCGCTCCATTCGAACTTTACGTCAAAACACAGGAGACCCAGCCCATTGTGGACGTCATATAACTCGTAAAATTAGCGTTCCCGTTCGAAACTCGATAATCAAGTCCCAGTTCTGTTATCAGTGGAGTACTTAATTCGTTTAATTTATATGAACCGATAGTATAATGTGGTTGTGAATTAATTAAGCTCGCATTAATGAATTGGACGTGGAAACCACCAACAGACACGGAATTGAATTACTTTTGTATTACGGTAATGCGTAGAAATTGTAATAGTGGGCGCTTTTTGATCCCTGGATAAAAATGTGAAGGCTAGCGCGGCACCCTACTTACTAGACAGAGCAAAGATATAGAACCGTCTGTCTGGAACTGGCGTTAATAAAAAATCTATCAGAAGGTTTGAATGTTTTTCACTCACACACATTTTTGTGTATCAAAAAGTTCTAAAAAGTCCTTTCACTTATGATAATTGTCTCTTCCATGTTTTTAAATATATAATTTCCATATATGTTTAGAACAGAGTTACATTTCTGCTTATATTTCTAGATAATTTATTTATGTTTACGACTTATTGCTCTGCGAGACACTTCCGATAACAGAGTTGCTTGATTAATATGATTATAATTGATATACCTGATTTATTATGTATTCAAAGTTTGTTATTGCTTTCATTTGCAGGGCGGAATTTAAATACTTCAATTTACTCAATTTATGGGTTAATATGGATTTTTAATGGCCTTACTTTAATGCAATTGAGGTGACGCAATTTCTTCGTCGAAAGATGTTCACTGCTGGGCTAGGCTTGGGAGGCATAGGCCTCCCCCAAGGATCGCCATATCAACCGGTCCTCCAGTTTCTCAGTCTCAATTTTTAATTCTCAAACCAACAACAATACGTCCAGTCATTGCTGCTGGTTTGATAAAAATAAATTAATGTTTACAATTATTTTTGGAAGCATATTACCGGCCCATATTATATTTCATTTGTTTATTAGTTATGTAACTATTTTGGTGTACAATAAAGTTAATTCTAATAGGTTCTATGCATTGTAACATGTATTTTGCTAGATTTAGATACGGATCATAATTACTAAAACATTTGATTAATTGGTTCTCTATACCCTCTATAAACAAATGCTCTCACGTTACTTGTTTATAGTACTACCACCTTATAGACTATCAGCCCCCCCTAGCTAAGTTACAACCGTTTAGTTTCGATTCTCTTTTCGTCGATCGCCTCGAGTAGGCCACGCCTCCGATTCCTTTATTCTGACGTCATCTCAACGCTCAGTCACGTGGTCAGCACAAAGAAACAGGAGGCGTGGCCGACTCGAGGCGATCAACGAAAAGAGAATCGAAACGAAACGGTTGTAACTTGGCTAGGGGGGCAGGGGTCTTATCATGACGTGTTAAAATGTCAGGTGTGCGAGCGAGAAAGAAGGATGGAGCTGTACACCCTATATAACTCCATCCCTTTAACAGTACTGTTTAGGTCGACACATGTAGCGCATTAAGAGCTCGTGGTAAGGCCCTCCTTGCGTTGCAGTGTTCCGGTTTGAGGGTTGCCGATATAATTCTCGTGGCTTTCACTACGTCCCCGTTAGGGGACGTGGCAAGCGGCTTCAAGGCTTCGCCCTCCGGCCGCGGAGTCCAGCCGTGGTCCATAAATATGGACCCGTCATTTGGTTGCCACTTTGGCGTGGCTTGTTGGGTGAGTGCTTCACCCATATGTTATTGTGTGTGTGAGTATACTGTAGGTGCGTCACGGCGCTATTTCTCATAGCGCCGACTCTTCACGACACACCGCGGTGTGAGACCCCTAGAGGAAGCACGGCGAAGTACGACCTGCGACGAGTGGGCCGGCTTGTTACGGACCTACAGTAGTTATAAAATAATCACAGGCAACATTCCAGTGTTATCTCTAAGATGCCTCAGGTGTTACGATGCCCATATGGAGTCATGGACTACAAGATGCCGTCAGTATCAATTCACATTAAAAAAGTCAATTTCTACAAGTCGTCGAACCATCTGCACTATAGCTACTGTGAAGGTTGTATGGGATATTGGGAATCGATTTTAAAACAGAAGAAATAATAGGTTATTGTTTAATAAGTCACATTTATACCGAGTAAGAATTCGGGTGGTTTAATAAAACTATAACTCGTATCAATAATAAGTTTTATTTAAAAAAAAAAATCTGTGTACCAAAATAAATAAAGAGATAATAAATATATAGCAAACGTGCTAGGAAGAAGGATGTATTATTCCAGTAAGTGTATTTCCGGAATTGTCCTGATAGCCATGGTAAACTTCTTTAGTCCTCAAGCACCTCAAGATAATTATCTTGTTACTATGTCATTTCGTGCTAGCGATCATTTTTGGGGGCCCATTTATCGAGTGTACAAGTCACCCCCTGCCTTTTTATCAATGTATATTAATAAAATTTCAATAGTTCTTGGTAATCAGTCGACTTTAGCCTCTTAAAACCATAGCCCTATTTCATTGTTACAAATTTCTCCACCAACCGGCGGTTGTCCTTGGTCTCATTTCAAGAAAGTGTCTAAAGGGTCTCTCTTGGTCCCTCTTATACCTTCCAAAAGTCCAGGACCCCCAGGGATCTGAGATAAATAAATACAAAAAAAATATAATAAAAAAAGAAATTTCTATAGAAATATAAATATTTTTCTGTTTCCTTCTTACAATCTTTTATTTTATTTGTGTAGAAAAAAAAATAAGTGGCAAAGGTGTTTTGACGATCTGATCATTCCCGGGGAAAACTTAACCAGACATCGCCCTAGATATAGAGGTTTGGAAAGAAAACGCGCTGGGCAAAGGTGGGAGGCTTTTGCCGGCCACCTTTGCCCAGCGCTGAGACACAAAAAATATTAAAAAATCTTACCAAAAACGTAATAATATAAAATAATAAAAAGTAATATTAATTCAGGGCGGTGTCTTGTTATAATAAGCCTCTGACTCGGTCTCTGGAGCTGCAGAGTTCGCATAGTATCTACATTACAGGCTGACACGCCAAGATAGGTCTCTTCCTACATTTCTTTCTATATATCTTCGTTGTCCATCTCCGGGGCGCCGACCACAGGCTTAAACTAATTAGGCCCCCTGGTCTATGTCAATGTTGTCGCTGCACGCGGCCCGGTTTAATGCGTGTGTCTCCATTAGCCCCTCTCTCCCTTAGTTTAAACACCCTGTGCACTGACAATTCGCTAAAATTGATTTGTGTTAGGGGAGAATGGGAGATGTGTGCAGTACTTCGTTAGTTTACTCTCTGTTTGATGTTGTTATCTTGTTGGCTGTTGCATTCGCAAACAAGGGTTTGGACTTGTTTGTTTTACGTTATGGACAAATGTTTTCGTCAATTTTTTTTTGAAGACATCTCTTTTGAGGAATCATTAGTGAAATTGTTTAATACATTGTACACTACTTGTAGATTTATATTTAAGTACGCCTATTAAGTTCTTTAATTTTTTCTTGATTTTTGAATGTCAAATATTTAGTTGAACCGTTGTGAAAAGCTGATGTTATACATCAGGTTTAAAAATAATAATACTCTCTCTCTTCTCACATATAACTGGACAGCGACACTTTTAATTATTATTATATATTCTTAGACTTAATGAATTTGTATGAAATTTGGCACACGGGCTGCATTGCTATTTCAGGACATGGTCTACATGTCCTGCCCCCCTAGCCAAGTTGCAAACGATAAACGTGAACGCTTAGTAATCTCCAATAGATTTTCAACTTTATTCCTAACAGCATAAAGTTGAAAATCTATTAAAGACTACTGAGCGTTAGCGACCGGAACGAACGAAAACACTATGTAATCTTCAATAGATTTTCAACTTTATATCCAATAACATAAAGTTGAAAGTCTATTAAAGACTACTGAGAGTTTACGTTTATCGTTTGTGACTTGGCTAGGGGGGCTGGAATAGCAAATAGTTTTTTTTTTATCCCGGGAGTATGTGCCGCCAAGTAAGCTACCGGCCAAGCAGCTAGTTGGTTAATAAAAATCGTCCTAAATAAAACCTTAAAAGATTTTAATTAAGTGATAATATCGTTATACATTATTCAAATATCGTTATCAAAGATGTTTCTTTCAGAGTATTGTTTCCCTGTATCTGTTGAAAATTGTGCCAGAGGAGCTTGCTATTCTTAGAAGATTGAATTCTCTGATTGTCAAGTTGCTCTTATCATTTCACAACTGTGAGTGCTTCGTTGTTGTGTCTCTTCTGTTTGTTGGGAGTCTTCCGAGTTATCTTGACGACAAAATGAAATATTTCTTTTAGACAGATGTTCGTAAATTATGATTGCTTTTTAATTTTATCTCCAGCGATGTCTTAATTTGATATTTTTTGTTGTTCAGTAAAAAATGAATCTTTTGGTTTGTTTATTATAGGTAGGCATTCCAAATTGCTTCGCTCTTGTCTTCTTGTTTATAGCTAACTAACTAGTCAAAAATTCATAAATCAACGTTCAACAATTTCAATATGAATATTGACTATGTGAACTAATATATTACTGTGACCTATTTGATAATATCTCAAATTCCTTGTCATAAACTTGTTTGTGATCAGACTGAACGACAGAATTGTCAATTAAATGCGAGGACATAGAACGTATAAAAGTATAATTTATAATAGATATATTTCACTTAATGTTATTGCTAAATATGAGTATGAGATAGTTGAGTTCCTCTCCTCGGCCGCTTTTGAGGTGAAGTGACACGTTCGTGGCGCCGATACCACCGGAGATGACCGTCACTTCTGTGTCTGTCCGCGAGAGATCTCGAGCGATGATACCCTGAAACACACATATGTACACATTAACGATCTATCATACATATAATTTGTAAGACGATTGTGGAACGTCAGACGTCATCGCGGAATTACCGGTTAAGGGAAGGACCCGAAAAGACTAACTCACATTTGCAGGGAGCAGGTACAACGGGAGCCCTTTGCTTTATAATGGGAAATTATCGCAAATGTCAGATCTTTTAGCTGAAAATCATTATCAATTTTAATTTACCACTTCACTTAGCCCCCGGTTTTGGGAAATAAATGATAACACGTCACAAATTAAAAATAAGACAAGTGATAGTAATAACGCGCAATTACTTTGTCATATAAATTTTAAGATGATATAAGTACATCAACTAAAAAACGCTATACTGATGTCACTTCATGTCCGACTAGTGACTATTGATTTTGATCAAAAATTTATCGACATTGACTGTACTACCCTATAAAATACCATAATACCCTATAGATACAAACCGTCTCTACTCAGTTCCATAAAAATATGTAAAATTGTTTTTAGTTTGCAAAGAGAAATATTGTCAAGACTCAAGGTCAAGGACGGGTGAATTTGACCCAAACTACGTACAACTTTGATGCATGCAAGGCCGCGGGCCGTATGTAGGGGTCAGACGCGCAATCAATCCATGTACTAAACAGATGTTCGACTGAATTTGATCATACTGGAAATACTAGGTATAATATATATGTACATTGAGAAAATATGTGGCACCAAAGGTACTGACGACGCTGTTGTTTGTTTATCCTTACATATTATAAAACAAAGTCCCCCGTGCAATTCTACGAACGCAATAAATTCAAAAATTACTAAACGGATTTTCATGTGCAATTTTCACCAATAGACAGAGCATTGATGCATCAGGAAGGTTTAAACATAATATATGCATATAATAGTACATAGTACTTGAACCGATTACCGAATATCATAATATCCTTCTTTTCTTAGTCTAGTTTGTGTCCCATTGCTGGGTAAGGTTGGGAGGCCTTCTGTGGGATAAGCCACGTGAGCGAGTGCCACTTAGAATGTACCTTCAGATATATAGAGGACAGTTATGTTGGTCTAGTTGTGTATTATTATAATACCATTATGGTAATAGTACGGCTCAGTTACTAGTGGCATCACAATAGAATTGAGGCGTAGCGTGAAAGGTCGTCACCCTATAGCTTTTTAACCAGTTTCAGATTATGAGAACAACGAGCTTATAGTTAGGTACTCGTAAGACATTATAGCAATCACGTTGGCAACTTTTGAACGATTTTTTTTTAAACCACTTTTGAATAACAAATTTATTTTTAACAAAAATGTCTTAAAAACCTAATAAACAAAAAAAAAACATTGTTTCTACCTCGTTGCTATCTCTATCCTTTCCGAATTATGATTCCAAACATGATAAATTTTTGTTCACCAAACTTTTTGTTCCACACAGCAGATGTTTGGTACGATTTTGCATGTCCCAGCGAAAAGGAAAAAAGGGCTAGTTCCTAAAGCGCCTACGGGGTACAAATCCCGTCTTATTTTTACAACCTCCTTGAGAATCACAGCAGCTGTCACATTGCTTCAATCCAAGATTAGCAAGGGAATGGAAATATTTTGGTACGTAGTAAGTAATTTCAACAAAAGAATTATTAGGCTTGCAAGCAGCTAATTACAACAATTGAACTTATAAGACTAATGCGTGGTCTGATGGGCGAAGGTTAGATCCTTGTTAGTTTAGATCCTTGTTAGTTTGTGTTTAGGTATGTCTTGTTAGCTTGACTGCATTGCATACCAATAGGTTAGCTGGAAGGTTAGCTGCGCAGTACATTGTGCCTAGTCGTATATAAGGGTATCCTTTAGTGATTATAAAAAGGATTACTAAATAGTAGAAGATCAACTTCAATCCGTCTGCTAGAATCGAATCAATCATCTTTTATAACAGTTTTCTTAGTGTTGATAATGAAAGTATTTTTATCTTTCCGACTAGTAACCATAACTGGTTCATCTTTCTATTTTACTTATTTAGCATCACTGCATAGCTTTTCTATCTCATGCATATCCAACTCTTTCACCGTGTGTACGTAAATATATTATTTCGAAGAGCCTATTTCAATATGCACACGCGACATCGTTTCCGAAGCAATTTGCGACACGCTAGCGATCCGTGTTGTCGGCTATGTTTTCATCAAAGTTTCATCAAAGCTAAGTGGGAAACCACTAGTTTTACTTCACAAAAATATTCTCTTTTTTTCCATCACGCTCTTTTCGTTCGGTTTGGTTTACTTTGATGATTTGTTTGCATGCTATTTCCGACGGTTTGGCAACGGATTTCGGATAGTGGATAAAAGCTTCAAAAGTTTTAACTTTTGATTTGTTGAAGGTTTTAATGGCTTCCACAGACACTTTGTGGAATTATGTTTGATTTAAAGATGATTGAAAATTGAATAGCACAATAGATAGTAGGATTAAAAACAGTGCTGCCTCATATGAATATCGCGATATAGACCATCGAATTTGTGTCCCTAGTGTCTAAGTCGTTATTAAACAATCAACTAATAGTAAAGGCACTTATTTTTTACCAGGCCAATTTAAAAACTAAGTTGAAGCTGACCTATCCTTTGATAAACATACTATATCTAACATGCAAATAAAGATCTCTAGAATAAATCTCAATACAAAATATCGTGAGAACATTACCACTAAATGCTGGTATAGGTAGCAGAGCCTTTCATGTCAGGCATATCCTATCAGCGTAATACAGATAAATCAATTGCTAAGCAATTACCCATAAGACTGAATCTCGACTAAATAACTGCAGTCTACGTTTATTCCTCTGGAGAGAATATAAACGAGATAAAACACTATGCATAAATGAATGGAACACGACGCAATCTTTGTGTCAGGGAATTGGAAACAATAGGTATTGAGCTTGTCAACTGTTAACATCCGCTTTCTTAGGATAACAACATGGACTGGGTAACCTACTAAATTGAAAATCATGAGACCTAACACGTGTGTACATTAATATCTAAAAAATCGTGTATATGAACTTTTCCTTCTTTGTCATATATTGGATTGGGCGAAATCATCCGTACTTAATATAAAACTAAGTCCCCCATCGCATCTATCTGCCTGTCTGTTCGTGACAAACTCAAGAACTGAAAGGATTTTCATGCAGTTTTTGTCACCAAGGGACAGAGTGAAGGTGCAATTCATGCGGAAGGTTTAGGTGTATAAAACATGCTTATTTTATTATATTAGAAAATAAACCATGAATTTAAATGATTTGTAACACCCGTGCGAGGCTGGGGCGGGTCACTAGTGTCATTCATAGCCAGCCCAAATGTAGAATCAACAAGAATCGAGTAATGTCCTATCTACCTTTACCAGTGTAGTGGACGTATTTATGCTAAATAATGATGATGAAGATGACGAGCCAAGTTCATCTCAATGATTTCCGAATTCCAGAGTCTTAAACCAAGTCTTAATTATCCTATTAAATATGCCAGGTTACTTGGGGTTGGCGCAAGATTTCATATTTCATCCCGTCCTGTCAACTGTCTATCATCAAACGAAGTCTTAGTATTCTTGCTAATATACAATAAGGTGATTGTGTCGATCCGATTGTCTAAGTCTTATTTAATCTATATATATATAAATAAAAGGAGAAACTGACCGACTGACATATCAGCGCACAGCCAAAACGATATAGAAACGAGAAATTTTGCACAAGGCTTTCTTTTATGACGTAGGCGAGCACTAAGAAAGGGTTTTTGATAATTCACCGTCTAAAGGCATGAAACGGGGGTCCAAAGTTTGTATGAAGAATACTTTCACGCGGGTGAAGCCGCTGGCAGAAGCTAGTCTACAATAAGGTGATTGTGTCGATCCAATTGTCTAAGTCAAATTAGCTTATAAGAGTCAAATGCCAAGCTTGCGTAGGTCTCAGTCTAGACAAGACAAATTGTAGATAAATTTGTCTGTATTTTACTAGCATTTTCCTCGAAGCTGTAACATTGGAATTGAAAATGTTTATATACATTCTGTCAATCGTGTTTCCTTGGCCGTCAGGAAGAAATAAAAGTTATTTCTGGAATTCATAATTTCTCAAAAATAATTGGAATAGTTCCAATTGTCTCGATTGCTATGATATCAAAATCGTCTAAAATATCTCGGCGTCTATTTTCACATTTTACTGGCGTTGTTTCTGTTTATACGTATGTAATTTTATCCGTGGATCTGAGATTAAATACTACATTGTATCTCAGTTTTAACTAATGATTTACCTACTAGATAAGCTGGTTTTCTCTAAGTTTTAGTAATACCAATCTATAAGTATGTCCATCTCTCGAACAAAAGTTTCTGCTCATTTAGGGTAATAACTAGCGTGTTCACTTTCACAGTTTCACTTAAAACGATAAAATTAAAATTATTACCTTAATAATTCTCTCCTTCGAATCGATGTAAGTGTAATCCTTGTCCCTCCTTATTAGCGGTAAACTCCTATATTTCACTTTCTGTGTCGATATCAACAAATTGTTCGCTTTCGTACCGATAATAAAGTCTTTTCCCTCATTTAAACAAACACACAGCAATAACACACACACTAATATAAATAAGAACTTCATTTTTAAAAGTTTTCTTGAAACTACAGCATTTTGAGGTTATGTGTGCACTCTCACATTCGTGGAGTAGAACTGTTTTGATTATGAGGAAAATTATTTATCTGAGACGGCATTTGACGCCATTCGACCTTGCCTCGGGCTGATACTATATCTGAATATGACTTAATACTGCGTGTTCTGTAGGTACCTGTTGAATAGCAAAAACAATCGCTTAGATTTTGTTAGCAGACAAGAAGTAAAGCAAATTCAAATGTATATGTACTGATTTGGGTTACCATAATCTAAATACTGACATGAAATATTAATATTCGTGGCGTAATCTCAGAAACCGCAAGATTTAGTTTACGAGCTAATTAATATCGGCTATCGCTATCCAATTTTTATCTCTAGTCTTTGCTTAAGCAAGAGCTTTTAGTTAATTACATACGTAGTATTCAAGAAGTTTAATTTACATCTATGTACATGCGACACATAGATTAACTGCCTACACGACGATACCAAGCTTTGCATTTAAAATAATTACTGGTTGTATACCTACAAGACGTCGGCTTAGGCACTGTCCGACTTGGAACCTCAGAACATTAATAAAGTACAGCCGCAAGCAACATTGATGACTATGGCGCTTCTGAGCAATGGCGCTACGGAGCAATGGCGCTACGACTCGCAATGGCGCTACTGGCAGCTACTGCATTGGCAAGATAAATATCAATGCTGGTTTGTGAGAAATATTAATAAATGAATAGTCTCTTATCTATTCCAATGTTTATTATTTCTCTGATTAAACCACTCTTTGATGGATATGATATATCTAACATGTCACGCGATTTTCATTATTTATTATTACAAGCGTAAGTAATGGCTGCCGTTTGTGCATCGATGATTGAATTTTGTTATTGGATATTATTAACACTATTGTCGCGACTACTGTTAATGGAGTTCCATCGATATAAAATGAAAACTTTGTTATAATTAATGATGTTAATGTTTGTAACTTTACTATTTCTTTTGATAATAATTTTAATAAAATAACTTATATAATGCTTTGCATAATATATTTAAGAGAGTAACGGTAATAAATAAATAACTGCAAGTCTAACACTTTAATAAAGTAAGTACTTACCTACTTACTAACATTTACATTTTTTGGGGCCAAATAAACAAAAATCATCGTACTTCGATTTCTACATAAGTAGGTAATTGTCAATCGATAGTTAACAAAATAATACCGCTAAATTGAGCGGGATTGAGTGATTCAGAAATTGAATCGCTATCAATTAAATTATACAGTGATTGACACGTTTAATTTAAATTGAATATATTTGAATTTAAATAAAGGAACTGAAGGTAACTAACGGATGGTTGGAGGAATGCAAAATGACTTGGCAGTTTTGCGACGACGCGGAACTATGGAAGCTAGAAGGTGCTATGCTAAAAGTGGAATGCGGCATTGTCTCCATATTTATGCCAACAGTACGCTCGTTATTCATGTGTCTGAAGTATGAAAGCTTTACACGTACGCGTATCACTACTCGGAAACAATTTTCATTATAACACGCAGCGCACTGATTACTCTGCGTATTTATCGCTTTGTTTTTCTCGCCTCTTTTTTAATTATTTCCAGACGTGATCAACATTTTCATGGTGAAATATTATGCACTATTTTAGCAAGAATTTGTGTAGTAAAATAAGAAAGGTTGCAGAAATATTTTTAGTAGAGCAGTGAACTGTCCGTTCTCATGACTTTGTGGCTACTATTTTGTTTTGTTTATGCTTGACCTTGTTTTTGAGACATAAAATTTCATGTTTACAGGATCTGTTTTGGCTTTTTTATGGCCACGTAGTGTCATTGAGACGATGGAAATAAATGAAAGAAGCTGAAAAAAGGAATTTATCACAGAGTTCTAGTTGGGTAGATTGTAAAGACTTCCTTTATGTAATTACCAGTTATTCCGTACGCATAAAGTGTAAATCTTGCGTTGCAGTCCCTTGCATGTTCGTTGACAAGTGCGTGCGGGTGGGTGTTATTTCAGACTGCCACGTCATCGCTTTGATCTCCGTCGACTTTTTGCCGAACACTCGTTTAATGTGACGACAAATAACTCAAACAGGAACGCGGTACTCTTTTTGATTTTATCAAAAGTGTACACAAGATGTTCTCGAGTTTTAAATGCGAACACTTCATTAGTGAGATCACCCGTCTCGGTTTGTTTGTTGAAGATCTCCGAGATTCGCTTTGCAATGTTTGTTTTTGAGCTGAGACTCTGAGAGAATACTTTTAAAGTATTGGTTACCGAAGGCATTTAGGTACATTTGATATCTTGTAATATATACCCTCAGTTACAATTTTAGCTATAGATTAAGCCGGATTATCAGATGTAGAAATTAACTTAATGAATATTTTATAAGTTTGATAGAGATGTTGATGTTGATTCCAAATAGTGAACATATTTTATTCAACTAATTCAATACGATTTGTCGTGAGATAAATTTAATATCTTACTTAAGGAGATTATGGTTTAATTTATTGCGAAAATTCTATTAGGCACGTAAGTTTCATAGTTCGGATTAAGCATGGGAAGGTAAAGCCCAATAAAAATATCTCAAATATCATCAAGTGCGACAACTAAAATATTATTCATATACCTAACGGTATTTTAGTTACATTATGGAAATTAAGTTTTTAAATGCAAATTTAATGGACACCTACATTATTAGGGTCGATAGGCATATCGACATGTCATCGGACAACCGTAGTCTCGATGCTGTTGCGGTTATGGTGTTTGAACTTAAATGTTGCATTGTTATTGCCCTTTACTATTTAAATTAAATCGATTGTGAAATCGTTCTCACATTCATAATGCACCAAGTCATCCATCACCGAAAAATCGATCGTTTCTGAATTATAAGTGGGTAGGCGTACATAGCGGGGTGATTACCTTCCGTCACTATTTCCGATGGTCGTATCTCAGTCGGAACGGTATCGGAATGTAAAATCGGGTAAAATGCATACGTCGGGCAGCAATTTGGCATGATTGAGCCGGCACAATAGAGCGTCGGCCGTCACAGCGAGACGGGTGATTCCCGATAAATTGGCGGATATACATTCGATCCATGAACTGACGAGCTCCCCTAAAGCTGCAGATTTTGTATTTTGATTTAAAAATGCAAAAGGTACAAGTTTAAACTGCATATTTAATTGCCGATCAACATTCTTTCAACTTTCTATTCTTGTGAGTTTGTTACGAAACGTAAAGGGTCATGATGAAAATTAAGAATAATTAAATTTGTGTGATCAGTCGTTTGTCATTTCGCAAGTCGTAGGTCAACGAAAATTAATAGTTCTGTCTACGATGAGTTAGCGAAACTACTGTTTGAACAGTTTTCGGCTGTTTTTTCTTTAAAAACTTCATCATTAATATGGAGTTGATTGTACAGTACTCATTAAAATAACACTAGAGTCAAGTTTAAACTAAGCGACTTTCGGCTACCTACTTTTTCTTAAAAACATCACCATTTTGGAATTAATTATGCAACACTCAAGAAAATTAAACGAGGACCAAGTTAAACAAAGCGAGTATTAAAAACATTTGGTCAAATGTTTGTAGTATTGGACCCAAAGTATTGGTAGGTATCGACCAAAAACAAATGAAACATATCCTCAAAACTATCACTTATCACTGCTCATATAATATGAGCATAATTGAGTAGACTGTCCATTCTGTTAAACTAAACGCATCAACCGACCCCCCTGTACAAGCGAATTGATATTTCCTCTTTCCAACGAATACATAGTTAATTGTGCTTCCGGATGTCAGTCATTGTTTGAGGGCCAATACGTGAATGGTAATGCATTAACTATCTATAGTTTATTTTTATTCGATTATACGAGAGGAAGGGTTATCGTTTTGACGGTCAATTGAGTGACATGACTGTGTATCGATCAATTATTCGAGTATTCTAATTAAGTATTCCGATTATATGTCATTACTGATTTGGAAAAACAGGTGATTTTTATTATGTGTGACTCATATAGTCATATAGTTCTATTCCCCTTTTTTAGGGTTCCGTACCCAAGGGTAAAAATGGGACCCTATTGCTAAAGGGGTGACCAAACGGTTGCAAACCAACGTCTCAACCAAGATGACCTTGCTAGTTTCAATCCATATATTCAGCAGTTGTAATCCATGACCTTCAAGGCCCTTGGTTGGGAGGCGCGTTTTCCCAACCACCGAACGTGTTGGCGCGTGGTTTACATCCATGTAGCCGCAACACAAACCAAACACATAAACTAAGGTCACCTTGGTTGGAACGCTAGTTTGCAACTGTCTGGTCACCCCTTAAGACTCTAACTGTCCGTCTATCTTTCACCAGGCCGTATCTTATAAACCGTAATAGCTAGATAGTTGAAATTTTCACAGATGATGTATTTCTATTACCGCTGTAACAACAAATACTAAAACCAGAATAAAATGTTTTATTTATTTTTAATATCAACGATGTGTAGTCCTATTCACTGTCATACTTTTTCACCCCTACGAGGCATGCCTTTTAAGTTTTGTCGTTTGAAGAAAAAAACACAACTAGAACCTTATAGTACTTTTTATTGTTTTTCAAAGTATTCACCACGTAGCTTAATACACTTTTCCATTCGCTCAAACCAGTTATTATAACATTTATTCCACTCTAAAGTGGGGGTGTTCAAAATGGCTGACTTGAAAGCGTCGACTGCTTCTTGACCGGACTTGAACCTTTGACCACGAAGACTTTTCTTAATTTTAGGAAATGTAAAGAAATCGTTAGGGCTTAGGTCAGGACTGTATGGAGGATGGTCAAGAATTCCTACTTTTTCCTGCTTCAAATACTCAATCGTTTGACGAGCGCTATGTGAGCTTGCGTTGTCGTGGTGCAAGATGATGCGTCGCTTTGAGTTAGATTTTCGAAGGTCGGCGATGACTTGTGGTAAACAAACTGTGGTAGACCACTCTGCGTTAACCGTTCTACGATCTTCAAGTGCAATAGTCGCAACATGGCCGGTTTTTCCAACGAACGTGGCCACCATCTTCTTTGAAGTGCTTCGAGAACGAACAACTTTAGTCGGCTTTGGCTCGTCTTGAAAGACCTAGATTGTAGATTGTTGTTTGGAATCAGGATCGTAGGCATAGATCCAAGATTCGTCACCACTGATGATGGTCGTAGACGTGATTTGACTCTCCTCGGTTGAACCTATGCAGAGTTTTCTTACACCATATGACGCCGGCCGCCTTGTGATCGTCGGAAAGCAGATTCGGTATCCAACGGCAAACTAGCTTTCTCACACCAAGCGCTTCATGCAAGATCTTCTGAATGGTTGTCCCTGAGATGCCTAATAGAGCCTCTATCTCTCGATACGTCACATGACAATCTTCGAAAATTAGTTGTCTCACAGCAATGATGTTATCTTCAGTGAAGGCGGATTTTGGGCGTCCTTCGCGAGATTTGTCACTAACACTAGTATGTCCACGCTGGAATTCTAAATACCAGCGTTCGACAGTCCCCAGACAAGGGGCTTCATCACTGAACACAGATGTTAGCTCTTCAAAATACTGAAGCCGTGTCAGGCCTCTTCTAAAGTTGTAAAAAATTATTGCACGAACATTTTCCTTACAAAGATTCATTTTCGTACGTAACCTGACAGATTCCAATCGACGCTGTGACTAAACAATAGCATTAATCCTAATACTTTCAACTGTTTTGAGATTAAAAATTTAAACACATTCGAATATAAAACAGTTCCAAATTCAACATTGCCGGGAAATATGGAAACGAGAGAACTTAAAAGGCATGCCTAGTACTTATAAAATCCTCAAAATACAGTATCTTCATAAAATTGAGTTCTATTAAGCAATCTGAAAGTTTGAAGTGATATTTTCTGAACCATGAAATTGCTTGAGTCTACTTTCAAGAATTTGGATGAAAAAATCTGAATGAAGTCATTCTTATCGTGCTTTTATAGAACCTAACTAGTATTCCATTTCAGTACCTTTATTCCAAACTTATAAAAGAAACAGTGAAGCTAGTATATTCCGCTCATTATTATATTTTTATGCAAGTATTTTTATGGCTGCGACTGCGACACCCAGGAACGCACGCAAGTCCACTAAGTTTTGATTTATTTAAGCAGACAGGACGACTAATTGTGACTCTATAATTAATTTAAACCTACGTGAGTACTTGCATTGGCTATTTCTATAATAAAAACAGATGTTCTTATATAAAGTATATTTTTCAACTTTTTAGAATAAGCCTTTGCAATAGTATTATCCATTTTACTGTTCTTCGTCCTGCCGATGATTCCATATTCAATGTTTTTAATTAGAATTTAGCAACTTTAACGGCGTCAGAATTTGCCCAGAGATATGACAAGAGGTGAAGCATTGTTTGGGACGTAGCTTGTTATTCGAACTGTGGCTCGAATTGCAGTACTCCCATCTGATTAAGTCTTCCTACCGCGCCCCACCTGGCTTCGTAATCGGTTTTACAGATTTCAGCTTTCCTGCTTCCTCAGCGTTGTTGCAGTTGGAAGGGGATGTCAGAAAAGTCACAAGTTTCTCTTTGCTTCACTAGACCTGTTGTCATTAATTGACTTTGTCGACGTCAAAAACAGTCTCTCTTTAATCTGCCCCTTGGCTTCGCCTAATTTTACAAAGGATGTCGTTTGTCGTATCTCCTGCTTGTGTTTTCTAGAAGAACAAGCCATTTCTCTTCGCAAATTTAGAAGGGCTATTCTGCAATCGGGAATAGTGCTGCAAATGGTGTTGGTTTTAGGCAGCCCGTGATTACCCTGCATAAATCCTTTGAGAGCTACGTTGACTTGTTGTTATCCGAAATACAGTTCTAAGTCTGAGGCAGTAAGTACGAAGAACATGTGGGGAAGCATCACAGGCACTAGCTGTCAGACGGCAAAGTAGGTTATTGTTGGAGCTGACTTGAAAGAGTGGCTTTTGATGTCAACACAGGGTTGTCATTGTGTTCTATGTCAACCTCACCATTTAATGTTCAGTTGTCTAATGGCCTGACGGTTTCTCAGGTGAAATGAATAATTAATTGTTGAGTCAACATTCTTCAGTACTATAAATTTTCTATTCTTTTACGTAACATCATAATTCTAAACATCACTCTATTATTTTAAGCAAACTTTAATATTGACAGCTGTAAACAAAATTCGAACGCTTAATTATATACATCATGCTACAACAAAAAATTTCCGCTTCACTACTTCAAAACTACCAACACCATTACATAACAACTTTAATAAATTGTTACTGAAAACTACCCTACAATTACTTGTGCCCGAACTTTCGATGAACGTTAATCGGCTGTCATTATAATTTTATGGTGCTGTCAAAACATTGACAGCAAATTAAAGTTGACGGGACTACCGTCAATCATAACTGACAGGTGTAAATTAGCATTCAGAAGTAATTCGCGGTTCAGTTGTAACATAGTTGATATTGCGAATCGATTTTTTGAGGTCTGACAGTTTGAATGGTAAATTAATATCGTATTGTGTAAAAAAATGAATGAATGAGAAGTAGGTGTAAATCGTTTAATCTTTCTTCATCGTCCGCACTTAACTGCTGGATATAATTTTCAATATACCAATGGAAGTCTTTATCGTTAATGAATATTATAAAACGAAGTTCTCCACCGCGTCTGTCTACCAAAATTCTGTATATTCGAAAACTACTGAACGGATTTTCATGCGGTTTTCACCAGTAGCAACTGTAGCAAGAGTGATTTGTGTGAAAGGTTTAAGTGTATGTGTGTAGTCAGAGATCAAAAGTGCAGTTGCACTCTACCAATGCTAAAGTGTCTAAAATTTCTTTGTTGTAGAAGTTCAATAGTCCACAACTAGTTTATTCAATACTTTAGATCCTACGCTACCAATTAAATCAGTCATGAACCATTGACCCTCTTTTACAAAGAAATTATAGATATTTTAGCATTGGTAAGGTGGAACTGCACTTTTGACGCCTGACTGTACATGTAAATTATAGCAGATAAAAGTCGAGAATTTTAAAGATTTCCAACACCCGTGCGTAGCTGGGTCGAATTTATAAACTTTTTTTATACAGCCAGGTCTATTCTGTAAAAATATCTCCATAGAAACTAACGTGAAGTGAGCAGTTATTGTACCTGATGATCAATTTATAAAAAAAAGGCTAGACGTAAGGCGACGCCGACGCGCCACCGGTACATGACATACCACCCATACGGACAAAGCGTTTTGGGAACACATTCATTACAGTAGTGTACAGCTAAGGAGTGGAATTCCCTGCAGGAGTTTGTGCTTCCTGATAGCTACAACCTAGGGGTTTTTATGTCAAGAGTGAATTATTTTATTTCTAAGCAAGCGTGCTAAACTCCATTGTCGGCCAAATCATCACTTACCATTTTTTTTTAGGTGGGGAAAATCATCTAATGACAAATCTCGCTCTTGGGCGGAGCGGGAGATAGTGTCAGACTTTTATTGGGTAAGATAGTAGTCAAGCCGAGCGACGAATCTATCAATAATAAAAAAGAAAATACCACTGTTGATGCTGGCGTTGACAGCTTATTTCAAACATAAGTACTTTATCTCAGTTTTCAAGGTAAGATTTTTACAGAATATCAGCACAGTTTGTAAAGTTTTTTTTACGTTTTTCTTCCAATATCAAAACGAATTTATAAATCAATATAATTCATTGTTAAAATAATACTTACCTTACCCTTATTTCAACCTGCAAAAGTAATAGGTAACAACAAAATAATTAAATAGCTTAACATTGTACAGTAACAATTAAGATTTATATTTACGGCGTCGCGTGATGGGCATAAAAGTAAAAAAATAATAATTTCGTTTTAGTAAAGCACCGTGTTCACGATATGAGGTAGCAAAGTAAATTATACGTTAATTATATTGCGACAACATTATTTCACTAATACTATTATTTACGTCGACAAAGGAAATCAATATTACTCTTTTGTTGAAAGCGCGTGACGATGCGCGTTCAACACGGCTAGAACCAAAGAGTACCTATGTGATTTATTCCGTTGACATTCATGTATGTAATAAACTTATAGGGAAAAGAAAAATATCGTGAGGAAATATCTTCATAAAGCCCCAAGAATACTCATCTCTCGATCTTGAATTGAAGTGCAAGTGTAGTGTTCTTGATCAGACTATGTCCGCAGTAGTGGTTAATGTCCGTCCATCTTCACCTTTGATGATTTGAACATCGCATCAGTCGACGTGAACAAAAGAAGAAGTGAGAAAACCAGGACTTAAAATGGTCTAACACTGGCTGAAGGATTAATAAGTAGTAATTATTATGTATTACTCGTTTTTTAGGGATATGTACAGTCAGGGGTCAAAAGTGCATTGCACTTCCATCAATGTTAAAGGGTCTAAAACGTCTTTGCCTGATTTGATTTGTAGCATAGAATATAATAGTATTGATTAAACTAGTTGTGGACTATGAAACTTCAACAACAAAGAAATTTTAGACACTTTAGCATTGGTAGAGTGCAACTGCACTTTTGACCCCTGACTGTACCTTAAAAGATAAAAGAAACTCTTTTAGAATCGCTTCATTGTACTGTATCTGTCTGTCAAGTCCTATTTTTTTTCTCAGAAATGTTGAAATCGATATCAAATACGTAGTAGTCTATCGTCGCAATACAATAAAAAACCTTATTTTCTAGTGAGCTAGAATCATAAAATCTGGCCAGAAGGAAGGTCTCAATACCTACATAAAAAGGTCAAAACCGTTAGTTTGTCATAACACTTTTTTTTTTTTCGATTTAAAATTTAGATTTGTAATATAGAAATGACCGTGACGTACATCTATGAATAGGAGAACCATTTTTCAACTAAAAATTAAGTTTGTTCTTAAATTTTTGCCATGAATGTCATTTTCTTGGTTTTCAGGATGACTAACTAAAAATTCCACTCTGTGCGTGGCCTGACAAGCACTTAGTCAGTTTTTTCGGAGAAGTTGTTTAGGCTCTTGTACAATTTCACGACTACCATTAATTTAGTAGACAAAGGAAATTAATAGACATTCCTATTGTTGGATACACAAATGGAATATTGGATATTAGGTAAAGCCAATCTCTTATGTTTCGTAATTTTTTCTCTTCTATTTTTCTGTAACTTGGCAATCTGTGTAACACACAATGGGCCGTTCGTTTATCGTGTCATGAGCTTTTAGGCATCTCCAAAGGAAGCTTCATCAAATTTGCCTAAGTGGCGTGGTCTTCAAAGCGGTCTACCAGGGCAGGAACGCTTTGTCTTTTTAAACGAAAATATTGAGCGCTTCCCATGCCTTCCAGCCTTTGGGCACGCCACAATTACGGCGGTAAGTCCCATCTTTGAGGAGTGCCTGGAAAGACCTCACGGCGTCCTCACCTTCCGCATGACGCAGGTTCTCACCGAGCATGGTCAGTTCGGAAAGTTCCTGCACCGGATTCGTGCGGAAGTAACGCCCGGGCGTCACCGCTGTGTGGATCGCCTGGAGGACACGGTGGAGCATACGGTAGAGGTATGCTCCGCTTGGGCAGAGCACCGCCGTGTCCTCCAGGCGGTCCACACGGCGCCGGGCCTTGGTACAGGCCATGGTCCGGAGCGAGGAGGAGTGGCAGGCAGTCGCCTCCTTCTTCGAAGCAGTAATGCTAGCAAAGGAGGAGGCCGCACGTGCACGCGCGAGGGAACGGCCCTCACGCCCCAGCCGCTGGGATCCCGATTCCGATTTCCGGCAACCGTAGGCGCGGGCTTGCGGACGGCGAGCAATGGGTAGCTCGCCGTCCGTCCGTCCGGTAACCGTCCGGACCGAACCCAAGTGGTCGACGGCACGTAATGTTCCACGCGCGTCTCAAGGAGATGTCAGCAAACCGTAGGCGCCCAGCAGGGTCGAAGCCTACTGGGGCCAAGGGTTTGTTTCTGAAAGGAAATCTCGGCCCTGGTATGAAAGGCAACGAAGGAACAGGAGCGAATTTTTAGTCAGTAAAAGTCTGACACACCCTCGCGCTCCGTCCAAGGGTGGGGGATGTCATTGGATGATTTTCACACATAAAAAAAATGCCTTCCAGCCTTGATGTAAGTAGATTTACATTATCTTGACAGTACTAATTCTAGTTGACACTTTGCGTGACCCAAGGGCTGGCTTCTACCTCGGACAGAGGATAAGCATTGCCATACAGCGTGGCAATGCCGCCAGTCTTTTGGGCGCATTACCAGTCGACAGCCGGCGATGTGGAAGAGTTTTTTGACGCCATATTTTAGTTTGATTTTAGTTAGTTGTAATTAGTGTAGGGTTTTTATTATATTTTATTTTATTGTAATTATAGTTAGTATTTTTAAATGTAAATAATAAATCTTGCCAGTCTAGTCTAATACTTTTTACTGAAGTTGACAACTTCTTGTTGAACTGTGTTCAGGACTTCAGGTTTAAGTCCATGTGAATATGTATTTATGTTGCTGATGTATTGCGGAATATTGAGTATATTACGCAATATTAAGAGAAGTTGTTTAGGCTCTAGTAGAGCCATTGCAGGTTATTGTCTACTACTAAATTTCACGGCTACTATTAATTTAGTTGACAAAAGGAAATTAATAGACATTCCTATTGTTGGATACACAAATGGAATATTGGATATTAGGTGAAGCCAATCTCTTTTGTT
Organism: Mythimna impura; assembly: GCA_905147345.3. NCBI lineage: Eukaryota > Metazoa > Arthropoda > Insecta > Lepidoptera > Noctuidae > Mythimna > Mythimna impura. The sequence goes on from LR990351.1 coordinate 13,251,398, forward strand.
TAGTGAAGGAAAAGCAATATTTCATTTGGGGACTTCAATTTCAATAATGTTTTCAGACGTGGCACGTGGCAACAATGCTTGCTTAGTAGCGATAAATTTAGCTACTGTCACCTGAGTTTTAATTAATTTATATTCTCAGAATGTTAAACAAACGTTGATAGAATGCAATAGGTACTTTATTACATAGGGGAAAAAATATGTACTTACATCGTTGTGGAAAACGGGTGATAGAAAGGCAGAAAACTAGAATTTTATTGTGATAGACACTTTAAACTCAAGGATGAATTTTTTAGCAGGTTTTTGAGGAAATCATAAAATAATATCTCCCGCTTGCGATTCTCTGATGAACATAAGATTCTCCAAACCGCTACTAAACTTTATACCCGGTAACTTTCAACAATCTACTGCCGAAGCTACAGCTACAGCTACACATGGGTACTTTTAAAACATCAGAATCTCGTACTTGGTTCCAATAGGTTGTTTCTTATGGAAAAGAACCTGAAAGAAACTCCATGGATAATCTTTAAAAAAAAAAATTGATTTTAAAATATTTCCATATTGCAATATTAATTGGTATGAGTGCATCCTACGTTTAATTTTCCTATTAGATATATTAGTTTCTATTGCACACCAAATTGAGCTGAAACACATAAAACCCCGCAAAAAGCAGACAGACAACATAATCAAACAACCAACAGACAGACAAGTGATTGCGATATCAAAGCCAGCAATCCTAAATCGTTCCAGTTTGCGTCTGAAAGGCGGCTATTGTGTGAGCATTACGCCGGCTTTGTTAAAATCATATTATAATAAGGGGACACGCGAACTATTGGTATAATACCTCTAACACGACATAAAGCTTCGCGTGGTTGTCGACCGGCGCGGCACGCGATTCAGGAAAATATGAAAAAGAACATATTTATACTACGTTATGTAAAGTGTAACGGCGTCAGCCGGGTTTGTGACCTGTGGCCTTTACGAAATCTCAAAATGAAATTGATGACAAGTTTTCGGTAATTAATTTTCTAAATTTACACAATGGTACAAACGCTTGTTTTAGTGGACTAGGAGCGTGAAATTTTATACAAGGTTTCCTTTTATGACGTAGGTGAGTATTAATTTTTTTTCCGAAATTCCCCCGCTTAGGGGATGAAACGGTAACAGGAGTCCAAAGTTTCTATGGAGAAACCTAATTTCTTACAGGTGAAGCAACTGGCAGAAACTAGTAAGAATATGAATTAATCGTTTTCAGATGCACTTTTTGCATGACGTTTGAGCTAAATTTTTTCGATGTTTCAAGTGTCTGTCAGGCGATATAGTGGTCAAACGCGGGCCTATCAATAATAATAATTAAAAAAAAATGATACAGGATTCATACTAGTTCGGTTACAGACACTTCCATGTTATAAATAATCTTAGTACTAATTAAATAAAAATAAATATGGTTAAGCATGCTAATAATGGTATGCAACGGATTGTTTGCTAGACATTTTATTCAAAGACTTCCCCTAAATGTTACATGTTATATTATTGAACGATTTACCTATTCTTGGTGTTTTTTTGTTCGTTTTTAGGGTTCCGTACCTCAAAAGGAAAAAACGGATACCTTATAGGATCACTTTGTTGTCCGTCTGTCTGTCTGTCTGTCTGTCAAAACCTTTTATTTCGGGAACGCGTAAAGGTATCGAGTTGAAATTAAAACTCGGTTCTGCGGTCCCTTGAAGCAGTGAGAAAATCAAACTTCTGAGTTAACGAAAAAAATTTATACGGCCGTTTAAGTCGCAAACAATGTATATTTCGACACTATAATCCTGAAATTTGGCATGAAGCAAGGTGTCATAGCACAAGTATACGTCAGACGTCAGACGTCACAAAAATAACTTTTTTTTTGCAATTCGGAAAAATCTTCGTAACTCAATTCGGGAATTGAACTGTTTTCATAGATAAGTTTGTACGGAACCCTCGGTGCGCGAGTCCGACTCGCACTTGCCCGCTTTTTTTTACTGACTAAGAAATAAATTAATATCTTAAATTTAGTATAAATATGCCTTACTCACACTACCTTACATAGTTCATGTACTAACGCAACGCTTACATGTCACCCTGTTAATTTTAGTTGGCTATGTTGGAAAGTACACTCTGTGGTCATAAAATATTAATAGCCACGAACACGATGTTCTTGTTTTATTTCATAATTTCGTTAAATTTGAATAAAAATCACATAAAAGTTTTTCAATTACTTCCATGCACGTCAGTACTCACCGTCGCTAGGTTATTTTTCACGTAAGTAATATTAATTTTAAAAATCTGCATTTAATATGCTGAAGCATAGCGTGATTTATTGCTTTATTTACTTATGCAAAAAGTAATTACTAACGCTAAAAATCTTTTAAAATAATCACGTCTCTCTGCATTGCAGTGTGCACAAAAATCAATTAGAAATTCATAAAATTCAGATTTAAGATTATAATATTTTCATATTGGGCAAAGGAAAATATTAAAATCTTAAATGGTTCGCAATGTTACCCATCCGTTTATAATCCTGATTGAGCTCGTACGCAAATAATTAATACCATAATCGTATTACAACCCTGCTATGGCGCAGCGGCTTCGTAGATACCCTGTAACCCCTCCTCATCAATTCATATTAGAAGATTAATTGTACCCAAATATTCAAATGTGTGTATGTAGGTCGGAACCGCCAAACTGAAGCAGGTAAGCCCACATGCGGCTATTTCATCATGTATTATTAGGGTCTTAGCAGACTTGATACTTTTTGTATTAGGTATTTGTTCACTTTGTGGATGCTGTACCGAATATTGGGGAATCTTTGTGTTCGATGCCTGTGTTTAAAAAAAATGGTAGAAATTAGACTTGTTTTGAAAACTTTAAAGCTTAACCAGAACAATTGGTGATTTAGTGAACCTAGTGTTGTTAAAAAATAATGTGTGCATCAACATTCAGTGGCTGTATCTTCCGAAGAATGACTAAATCATAGATTAAAAAAGAAAATTAAATATTTTTATTTCACATAGGCCTACATGGGCACTTATAAAACGTCAGAAGCACTAGCTTCCGTGCACTAGCACGGTTCCAAATTGGTCGTTTCCTATGGAGAAGAACCGACAACAAACTCCATGGTTACTCTTTTAAAAAAAAGGGTTGATGTTACAATATTTCCAAATTACAGTATTAATAGATATCATGGAAGGACAGTGTAGACCAGTCAATATAGTGCCCAAAAGCACAATTAAAAATCTTAATAAAAAAGTGAGTCGTAATAGGAAGTAATCGAAGATGATTGTTGCTATGCGAGCTTTAGAGGGTGGATGCTGATAGCCGATTCTGAAAGTAGCACGTCTGCAACGGATCTTGCGGAGAAACGTCACTTCCCTCCGATATTGCTTTCATTAACCGCTGGATACAAGTATACAAGTTGGCAGGCCACACCTCGCCGTGACCTCACCGCAAGGGGCGCGTCTGCGAATTAGCGAGTCATTGTTTTGTTTACATTTACACGTCAGCAGTTTGATGAGGAACTGGTTACAGGGATTCTAATGAGCCATAATGTAGCTGGACGACTTGCGAAGGTGTTCGGGTGATTCATATAAGCTGAAGTCGTAAGGCTGTGTTGTGAATGTTGGAAGCGCATTAAACCAAAGCGTGGTATAAAATATTTAAATTGAATCGAATCATTATGCCAGTAATTGGACAACCTAATTAAAGTCCTAAAAACCTAATATAGTTTTAATGTCAAATTCAAAAATTATTTTGTAGTATAAAAACTTTAATAATTTGTAGTACACCGCAGACTACCCCCTATTTATTTTGAGTTTTTACAGTTCATCCTGTTTTCTGGTAGATTTCGCTGTCAGCCATAAGACCACCATTGTGCCCCTTGATTTAATTTGTGTAAAAGTTTTGTTACTTTTTGGTTTAAATATATTCTATTCTATTCTTAAAAGCAGGAGACTTATTTAGGGTAACTTTACCTTTAAGACGAATTCTACCAGTTAAAATATTTTCTGCAATCTGCAGCCTTACCAACTAAACACAATGATAATTCAATATCTCAGTATCGTTTCGCACTTTTGATCCTGACAAATAGATCATTGGCGGACCCTCACATCATCTCCTTTCGAGAGGGGCTGAGTTTCGGTTATCCTTTAAGGAGTACGAAATATTACAAGATCCTCTGTCGAAAGTGCCAATATGATATAGTGGGACCCTTTTATCGCTGCTTCTTCGGTCCGTGTCGGTCTGATCGCGACGAGGGTAGATAAGGGCTTCTCCATATTATTATTGCAAGGGTGCGTGAAATTTTGCAGATATGTACGGCATGGTACGGTTCAAGGATCATGGGATAATAAGGCCCATTGTTAGCTTCGCGGATTCCTTCGGTTTTGTAAAGTTCGAGCCTTTTTAATATTGAGATTTTTTGGAAATGAGGTATTGATGTGGTGGTATTGAATGGAACAATATGTTGAGTATACCAAAGGTACTTACTTGCTTTTGAAAATGTCTGAATATTCATACGTAATTGGGAAATGTATTCAGTTCTCTGTATTCTCTGGTGTGTTTACATATAAATTCCTATTGAACCAGGTATCTTCGGTAAGTCGCTGTGTTTCCCAATGGAGTGATCAAACTGCAAGCGCCGCACTGCATAACAGCATGATACCTTGGGACGTGAATAAGTTATAAACTTAGTAGTAGAATATTTAATCAAGATTAAAATCTTCATTGCTTGGATCTACCAAGCAATGAAAATTTTAATCTAAAATTTAACACTTTTTTTTTTTTTCGGGTGGGAAAATCATCTAATGACATCCCCCGCTCTTGGGCGGAGCGTGAGATAGTGTCAGACTTTTACTGACTAAAAACCCACTCCTGTTCCTTCTTTGCCATTTTTTTCCAGGGCCCCGGGGGTCACTTTCGCATCACCCATGGCCCCAGTAGGCTTCGACCCTGCTGGGCCCCTACGGTTGCTGACATCTCCTTGAGGCGCGCGTGGAACACTACGCGCCGTCGACGACTTGGGCTCGGTCCGGACGGTTACCGGACGATCGGACGGCGAGCCACCCATTGCTCACCGTCCACAAGCCCGCGCCTACGGTGGCCGGAAATCGGGATCGGAATCCCGGCGGCGGTTGGGGCGTGAGGACCGTTGCCTCACGCGATCGGCCGCCTCCTTTGCTAGCATTACTGCTTCGCAGAAGGAGGCAACTGCCTGCCACTCCTCCTCGCTCCGGACCATGGCCTGTACCAAGGCCCGGCGCGAGAGATCGCTGCCATCGATCGCCCCCACGAGGACGCGGCGGTGCTCTGCCCAAGCGGGGCACACCTCTACCGTATGCTCCACCGTGTCCTCCGGGCAGTCCACACAATGTTGGCACCCGGGCGTCTCTTCTGCACGAATCCGATGCAGGAACCTCCCGAACTTACCATGTCCGGTGAGGACCTGCGTCATGCGGTAGGTAAGGACGCCGTGAGGTCTTTCCAGCCACTCCTCAAAGAGGGGACTTATCGCCATAATTATGGCGTGCCCAGCACTGGGTTGCGACAGTCGTTGTCGCCATTCTACCATGAGATCGCGCCGGGAGTCTTTCCGCCATGCCGCGACTTGGCGCGGCACCGAAGTTTCGCCCCGGCGTTGCATCTCCATGCGTAGATCGTGCATGCGTGCGAGATCTTTTGCCTCCAAATCCCACGGTAGTTGGCAAGCAAGGAGGCTCGCTGCTTCGCGGGAAATCGTGCGGTATCCCCGCACCATCCGGCTTGCGTTCAGCTTGGCCGCCGGTCGCTTTCGAAGCAACGGCGCCCATACCGGCGCCCCATAAAGGGCCATGGACCGAACGATTCCTGCATAGAGCCTCCGGCAAGAGGCGTCTGGACCCCCTAGGTTGGGCAAGAGGCGCTTGAGAGCAGCCCCTGTACGATCCAGTTTGGGAGCCAGACGTCGGAAAAGCTCCTCGAAATTCCATCGGCTGTCGAGGACAAGTCCAAGATACTTCATCGTCGACTCGACGCCAATGTGAACTCCCCCTACCGTTAGTTGGGAACCCGATGGTGGCGCGTTCCGAGGGCCGTGGAAGCACATGGCCTCGGACTTGTGCAATGCCACCTCGAGTCCCAACTCTTGGATCCTCTCCACGACTGTCGCAACCCCGCGTGTCACCAGTTCGACCGCCGCCTGGTACGACTCTCCCCGCGCCAGGACCAGCGTATCATCTGCGTAGCAGACCACGCTGACCCCGTCAGGCAGATCGCCGCGCAGCACGTAATCGTACCCGATGTTCCACAAGGGTGGTCCTAGTACCGATCCCTGCGGAACACCGCACGACATCTCTCGCCGTTTCCACTCTCCTAAATGAAAAATTTAACACTTAAGAGGGTGCTTTTTCACTAGCCTATCGTCAACATCGAGCATGGTTTAAAAGCTTGTTACTTCATCTAACGCAATCCAACGCGATGTTTGACGAAAAGGCAACGCGAAAAAAGGGAGATAACACCTGAAAAATGCACCTCGGGAACGACGCTTTTAAGAGGATGCAACTCGACATACATTTTCACAGTTTTCCATACAACCGCTCTTACGCGATTATGACGTTATTACACATTTTTCATTAGATATTTTTGAAACACAGTATTTTTTGGATATTATCTAGGCTTCTATTGAAATCAATTTATAAATTTGTGTAAAACTAATCCAGTAAAGACCTCTGAAAATCTGCAATTTTGCATGAATTTCACACTTCATAATTTACTCAAAATTTAAAAAAGTAAAAAAAGTATAACAATAGAAGCCTTGCAAATTTAATTAGATTCTGAATGATGACATTATTTTTTTTAACTTAAATCTAAAGCGTTTAAGAAAGGCACGTATTTCCTCGAACAAGTCTTGTAAAATACTCGAGTAAATCACAGAATTGCCGAATGCTAACAGAGTTTTCAGGCGTTATCTCTCTTTTTTCGTATTGCCTTTTCATCAAACATCGCGTTGGATTGCGTTAGATGAAATAACAAGCTTTTAAACCATGCTCGATGTTGACGATAGGCGAGTGAAAAAGGACCCTCTTAAAGCAAATGCTTCAAGGACATTACTGATACTTTGTTATTTGACTGACCCGTGCACATCAGAGAGAGTAATAAAGCGTCACAAAACCTTAAAATTAAATACAAACAAAATAAATGCACGTTAAGCTGATGCGTATATTCATTACGTACAAATAAAGTGACATTGAAAAAGCCGTGTTTGTATCGCCACCTCCCCAGGGACAGTAGGGTTTCGCCTTTATCCCCACGGTGCCCCAATTAGTGGTAAAAGTAAAAATGTGCAGCGGAACCACGCATTACCATGCCCCATGGGGTCTTGGGTCCCACGTGGCATCTAATGGTGTCTCTTTGCTTAGAGGGTGACTAGTTTTAGCTGCATATGGACCGCTAGTTAAATCAATAAGAAGGGAAAAAAGTGGTGTTTTATTTTGCAACAGATTTTATGGCTGTATAGTGGGTCGTTGTTTATGCAGTGAGGTCGTCATGGGCTTTATTATATGAATAATTATGAGTAAGGGATAAATTTGGGTGGGTTTTGGATGATATTCTATTGTGATCATTAATTTGTAATGCACAAAGGTTTTTTTGCTTTTTTTAGGGTTCCGTACCTCAGAAGGAATAAAACGGAACCCTTATAGGATCACTTTGTTGTCCGTATGTCTGTCTGTCTGTCTGTCTGTCAAGACCCTTTATCTCGGGAACGCGTGGGGGTATCGAATTGGAATTAATAATAACTCAAGTCTACGGTCCCTTGAAGCTGTGAAAAAAAAAAAACTTTTATTTGAAACATATATTTCGACACTCTCAAGGGAAACAAAATTCATAGGGTACTTCCCGTTGACCCAGAATCCTGAAATTTGGCATGAAGCAAGATCTTATAGCACAGATTTAGGAATAGATCTGAAAACAGTAAAGTTGTTACGTCAGAAAAAAAAATACTTTTTTACGATTCGGAAAAATCTTCGAGACATTCGGGAATTGAGCTATTTACATAGGTAAGTTTGTACGGAATCTTCAGTGCGCGAGTCCGACTCGCACTTGCCCAGTTTTTTATGTTGGGAATACATTTTATTACTTGTCTCGGGCTAGAGTGGAAAAGGAATGGTGATAACTACGGTTAATATATCAGGTGCATGTAATTTGTCAAACCTGAAATTTATTGGTTGTCTTAAGTTGCTAGTGTGTAGGTATGCCATTTCAATTTTTTGTTTTTTTATTGAAAAGATCATGCCATAATAATATTCGGTGTTTCTTTCAAGTGCGACATGGGGTCTATTTTGATATACTTACTATAAAACGTTTGATGACAAATTAAAAACAAGTTCATTCGCAATATTAAAACATCTCCTAAAAGATATGAGATAGATAAATTAATTCTCGGAAGAAATTAGTAACACATTGGTCCACTTGTGGTCGTAATTTTCAAAAGACCCGGTTTTTTATTTCTCGGAATGTTTCAACTAATCTGTCATGTTGACACTTGTGATACCATTAACTATTTCTAAATAAATTATAATGTGTTTTCTAGATTAATTGGCGTTACGACATATTACGTTTCTCGGCAAATGTGCCTACTTAAGTAAGGTATCTAACATCAATCTTTTGAATTTATAGGCTGGTAGTTGGTAGAGAATTACTAGAGAAGCGCGTGAGGGCGGTGGACATATTTATTGCTCTACAAGATAAAAAACAAGAAAATGTCGGCAGTTTTTACGTCTTTTGAAAGTTCTATAAAAATCATTGGTGTCCCTTTGCTGGTGTTTTACGTGTAATGACTGTGTTGAAAGAATTCTTGTAACGCTTTTAACAAGGTATACATTTTTTATTGCGAGACTCGAGGAGTAACATAATATTCACTTTATTAATGTAGACTTCCAAGTTGTATTTCGTACAAGTTTTCATCTCCAGTTTAATTAAGATCGGGAACCTCGACCAGATTGCTAACATTTGCTTTTCTTATTAGTCATTTTCTTTCGTAGTCGATGAGAGGGCCGGGAAAACTTTGTACTTCACTGAACAAGAAAAGGGGAGCGTTCTGCCGTAAAGTAAAAAAGATTCCGCCCAAGTAATGAGAATATTTCGGAATGAGACCATTTCCGTGAGCATCCCTTTACGTAAGGGAAAACCGGAGCGAATAATCCTGATATCGGCATTAGAACCGGCACTGTTGCTTCAGTCCGGTCCCTTCGCATAAAAAACAAAAGTTATTTGAGCGTTGGATTTGTGGATATTTGACGCGAGCCGTCGAGATATCAACCCTGAACCGAACTGCCGATGGAGTGTCGTCTGACAGAGAGGTTTTTACTGCACTCGGGGGAAATTCAGCGATTCCCGCCGTAAAGCCGTGTTCACTGCGAAAACGAAACATGAAACAACAATTTGCCGGTCGTTCTGCAAGCTGCACCTCAGCCATGCGGAGCACTATTGATGTTCCAACTTATAACATGTCTGCACGCTCTAGAAGTCTTCAGATGGGACGAGTGTTCGCTTCAATGTCGTAAAATGCACAACAAAATGACTTTATGTACCTCGCACGAATGCCGACATGTCGGGCCCGGCTGGTCTATTTAATGTTCTAGTTTTATAGATCTTGTCTTCTATTTGAATTTTAATTCTACATGATCATTGTGCCGATGCCATAATGTGCATGTATAACGAGCGGGCTTATACCGGTCTCTGAGTCTCTACAGATGATTATCGCAGTGTTAGTTTCGCTAGATCCTAATCGATACTTAATCGGGAATCGATTATGTAGATGTGCGCCTGCGCTAACAGTAATCTTACTTTATCGATAAATCGATTAGTGGTCTCGGTGGAAATTTAGAAATTAGTCGTTGGACACAAATTGGAATATTCAAGATAAACAGAAATTGTTATTACGTTTTATCCCCATAAGTATTAACTTTCAGCAGATGGTTTAGATAAGTGTTGTTAGGATTGGTCTTTATTTGCATAATTGGATATCGTATAAAACATCAGATAAAGGAATGTTTTACAGGTATTTTAGCATAAATGTGTGGAGCGTGCTCGATACCAAACAATATCAGAAATATATTGAGCGGAAACTGGCTACATATGGGACGTGTGTGTTTTTTTTTCAATTTTGTGTTTGGCTGTCAAATGTTTTTTTCACTGCAACAATTTCTATAGCTCTGCGGGAGTTTACACGAACATTGTATACGTTTCCTGATCCCAATTCAATCCGGTGTGTCCGTGTGCACCGCATGTGGTTCATTGGTTAACTGAATTATACGTACGCCGATGAAATCGGACGGCTGCACTGTCCGTCCGAATCTATTTTATGTTATTGTTCGCTCTCGTATTAAAAAACTTTGTACAATTTATAGAAAAGTCCAAGTTTTGTTCGTGTCAAAGTTATGTGCTATTACAATGCGGCATTGAATGAAATCGTATTCAATGAAAGTCATAACTTTGTAGAATGGAAAATTCAATTTTTAGTATCTACGTCCAACTTTAATTTCTGGAAAGTTCGGAACTTCTGTAGTAAAGTGCACGTCTCCATTGGATATAACGGATATAATCATTTTAGTGCATTCAATGTATATATTAGAAATATAAGAAGAAATTTTGATTGGAAACGTCAGTAAAACATATCTTTAGATTAAGTGTCAAATATCTATGATTCAAATCCTTGAGGAAATCCCTAACTAGCTGAATATTTTTATCAACAGATCTATGTTACTTCTCCAATTGGCATCTGGCAATGGATGAACATAAAATATATCACCATTGCCCACGCAAGATGTGAGTCAATGAGGCTTATAATATTCTTGTTCATGAGTGTCATATTGGAAATGATTTCGTTATGGCAGTATCTGAATTTATAAACTGTTTTTGCATATGAATATAATATATAATCTAATTGCTTCACGAGGATTCGGCGGTGCTCCGCCCAAGCAGGACTTACCTCCACCGTATGCTCCACCATGTCCTCCGGCCTGTCCGCCTGAATCCGATGCAGGAACCTTCCGAACTTAGCATGTCCGGTGATGACCTGCGTCATGCAGAAGGTGAGGTTATGCGATGCCTCTCCAACCATTCCTCAAAGAGATGACTTACCGCCATGGTTATGGCGTGCCAGCGCTGGGTTACAACAGTCGCTGTCACCATATCGCCTAGAGATCCCGCCGGAACTTTTTGCACCATGCCGCGACTTGTTACGGCAGCGAAGTGTCGCCCCGGCGTTGCATCTCCATGCGCAAATCGTGCATACGTGCATGTACTGTTGTCTCCAGATCCCATGGCGGTAGGTCGGCAAGGAGGTTCGTCGCTTCGCGAGAGACCTTGTGGTATTCCCGCACTATCTGGATGGCCATGATCCTCTGACAATGTATCAAGGATAAATAACGGCACTAACTCTTTACTTCAATGGCTTCAATTATTTCATTATTTTGTATTTTCCGTCTGTTGTCTTCTGGTGTTGATGTCTTTGCGCTAAGTTTCAACCGTGTGTTGGGTTATTTTAGCCTAACTATGCAATAAATTTACTGTTTGCTTATCCTTATGTGTCAAAGATTGTTGGGTTTAAAACTTGATGTCAGTTTTACTATTATCTTAATTTTTGCAATTTTTTCGCCTATTGGCTTTGCTATCAGATCAGTTCTAACTACTATCTTGCTATTAATTACTTTATCAACCCTAGACCAAACAAAGCCAACATCTCATTTAACTATTTCTTCCCATCCATCATCGTAACTTGATTTAGGTACTCCCTTCTTCTTCGCAGCTGGCTCAAATTAATTCGTTAGTGAAATATAGTTAATCCGGCGACTGCAGGGTTCCCTGTGTCGTGTCGCCGCCGGCGCCCTGTGGTGCACTTGAACTCGTACCTTTGACTTTATGAAGGCTCTTGACGACAGTACGGGAGTTGGTTTACTTGTGCGGTTCTTCTTTTGTTTTTCGTTAGGGTTTTAATTTAGATTTGTTAAGGTTTTAGTTTACTTTGTAATAACATTGTTGTACTCTGATTAATTAATATGTTTTTGTAAATGAGCTTCAATAAAACGTTGGTGTTGGTGTATCTAAAAATAAAGAAATAGAATGGGTTTATTTGGTATAACACAAGGCAGACAAACACTAGTTAGGTTAGGTTAGGTTAGGCTAGTTAGTTAGTTATATTTATTTATTTACACATATGTACTTTATTTTAGGTACACCATGAAAATAAATATGACAATTTGAGCCTTAAATTAATCAACAATAACAACATTTAAAACATATTCTATGTGTCCATCTTAGCAACGAAGTCTATAAAATTCTGCTGGACTTAGCCACGGTAATATTATCTATACAGTATTCCAACTTCATACAAACGGACGAAACGCGAGCTATACCTACACGCCTCGATCTCGAGGTGCGCTCGGGATGCAGACAGTCGCGTCTGTGCCGCGCGATTTTTTCAATAAAAATAAGTTCAAGTACCTACATATTTATATATTTAATATGACGAGTAGGATATATTGTGTTGTTTTTGGTTGCATGAATTCTTCATTTAAAACCAAACATATAAAGTGTAAAGTAGCTGCAGGTATCTATAACCAAGTAGAAGATATTCCTTTTTCTCCACCTTGTCCATGTTTCCCAAAACAATTTTTAATTAAGCTTTAGAATGCGGATTTTTGTACTTTAAAATTTAATAATAAAGCATTTCGTAGGTACGTCTCAGTCGAGGCGCAAATATTTTTCGGTCGGAAATATTGAACACTTCCTATTCAATTCACAAAGTATTTTATTTGTTTATATAAAAAAAGTATATTTACAATCACAAAACTAAACGGAAACACAAATTAGGCAAATGTAATTAAAATGCTGGAGGCGGGCAGCCATAGTGCGGGCAGCCCTATCGCATGTTTACGTACCGCGCGGCTGTAGGCATTTATTTCAAAGATACGGCCGAGTTACAATACTGTATAGATAATATTACCGTGACTTAGCTTAGAGTATATTAGTAGCATTTTGAATTTAGAACACTTAAATAACATGAGCAAATGACAGGATATGTATCATTTAGCTAGTGCCTTCTTATTTTTCTCAAATCTAGGTACAGACTGGATAATTCGTAGTTTTGTGCAAAACGTGTAAGCCTCTTAGTGTACTCCAAGTACTCTAACTAAGTATAACCAACGAATCTCAAAAAAGTCATTAACCGGGTGTAGTTTATTCACCTATTTTCATGTTCAGCTTTGTTAGTCCGGCGGATAAACTTCACCTATCTCACGGTAAGAGCATTCTATTCATCTACTTCTGCACTTCTTGACATTCAGGATTCAAATTTTGATTTGGTTACATTGCGTGTTTTATTTTTGGACTTGGTCGAAGACAAGGAACAAAGGCGTCAATGTATATGGTTTTAGGTTGGAAAGTTTTGGTGTTTCATTGTCGTGGTAGGGTGTAAGTCGCGGAAACGAGCTCTCTCCTTTATTCCGCCCCGCTGGTCCACGGTACACTAAAATTTTCCAGGAAACTGCAATGTTATTAGGGTAGGGAGCCCCCGTCCCCGCGCGTCGGATGAATTCAACTAGGAAGGCAATTTCCACTTTATGACGTGCTATGGAGAACGCGCGTATTAGGCAAGTACTGTACCCATGGTTTACGGTGTTTTGGGTTTACAGGATTTACTATCGATACGCTGAACGAGAGGGTTCTGTTTATACTTTAGTTTGATATATTTTTAATAATTAGATTGCATTTAATCTCTGTTAAAGACTTTTAGGCCTGATATAATTTTGAGGAAAAAGTTACATAGGTACTTACTATTTTTATTAAAACAAAAAACTAAATTCAAAAATTTTGCGCTTTCGTTAATGTACTTCTACAATTTGGTTACAGCTAAAGTTGAAATTATCCTGTCTAAGACATGGTCACAGGAAGCTATCAGATTAAATTCTTCTTTATTCCTCCGTGTTATGAGATACACCATCTTCAGGATAATGCTATGTATTAAAAAAAGCCATAACAGATGTGCTTAAATTTTTATTGAATACACTCTACATACAAAATAATGCTGGGACTCGGGAGCACTTTAAATCATGATGAAAAATCGTTAAAAACATATTTTACTAACTGCTGCCAGCGAATTCACTCGCGTGAAAGTTGAAGACAATCGCAACAGAACACACTACTGCAGGCCTAGCCAAGTTACTACCATTTTGTTTCGGTACTCTTTCGTCGATTGCCTCAAGTCGGCCGCGCCTCCTATTCCTTTGTTCTGACCACGTGACTGAGCGTTGAAATGACGTCGGAACAAAAGAATTGGAGGCGTGGCCAACTCGAGGCGGTCGATGAAAGATAATCGAAACGAAACGGTTGTAACTTGGCTAGGGGGGCAACAGACCTAGCCAAGTTAATACCGTTTCGTTTCGAATCTCTTTCTACAGTCGGTAACGCCTCCGATTCCTTTGTTCTGCCCACGTGGCTTAACATTGAGATGATGTCATTCCCATATATTTGAAGTTTTCTACTAGCTTTATTGATTGTAGATTATCAACTTGGCTAAGACCTCTGGATAAAAAATCGAAACGACATGGTCTCCCCGTTCATTTTCTCGTTCGCTCTCATCCGTTCTACCGTTTAAGCGTCAAGGAGTAACAACAATACACAGACACACATACATACAAAACTCTCACCTTTATAATATTAGTGTGACTAGCTTTTGCCATCGTCTTTGGCCGTGTGAGAGTAGAAAATGATTAAAGGGGAATCCGGGATAAAAAGTCTCCTATATGCTATTCCAGGGCATGGTTCACCCGTTTGCTAAACTTTATCCAAATCCGTACAGCCAATGAGCGAGAGTGAGTAACAAAAATTAATGAATATTAATATTTAAGTAGTTAGAAACATCAGAAAGACTTTATAACTATGTACCTAGTAAGAAAAAGTTGACCGATATTTTAGTTCAAAATCAGATTCACAGCCAAACGAACAAAATGAATCAGAAGTGCATAGTCATTTACCCCAATTAAAATCTTATAGCGAAGGCGACTCAACATCTTTAAACTTATTAAAAAAAAAAATATCCAATGAGTTTTTTTTACTAAATGTTCGTCATTCACTGAAAATAGTTCTTCAAAAGTGCTTTCCGAGTCATTACGAAGGTACGTGCTTTTTCTTTTCATTTCTCATTTTACAGAAGACCATTCAATTTCAATCTAATCCTGTAGTCGGGCTCTAGTCTCGGAAGTGAGCAGTAATCGCCTCATTCACCTTGCTTTGCTCCTCGGAGGTGATTCAGTGAATTTACACAGAAATGTGGAGCTCCCGACGAATCCCGAGATCAAAATTGAAATAATTATGAAATTGTTCGTCATTTTTTTGCAGATTGGCGTCGTTTAACAAGAAATGTTGGTGTATTTTTTAAGCTGAAGTGAGAATTTCTTTTTCCACAAAGAAATTCAAGTTTGATAATATATTCTGGCTCACTTGTTTTATTTCTTTTTGTCTTACAAAAATTGTCCTCGTCCTAGATAAGGCGTAATAAATTGAGCTCATTAATTTCGTCCCTCCTAGCTAGAAAAATAATACCGTCTCGGGTCTCAGATTTCTTGTGATAATTAATTTATTTAATTATTTCTTTGTCAAAGTTTTATACATCAGATGCACCAACTTTATTGGATTGTTTACTAACGAGAGTTGTTCTATTCGGTCCGTTGACACCTTAAGGTGGGGTTATAAAGAAATTCATAAACCCTGACCCGCGGGTTTGGTGACAAACATAACACTTTATATCTTCCCCTTTTAATATTTACCAGGTGTCGTTTCTCCCCTTTATTGCTAGACTTGTAATAATCCTTGCAAACATCTCCTCTCTCCGAGGAAGTCGGGATAATAATGCTTTCTATAAGCGCGGCTTTTGTGTTTATGGCCCCTGCTTAAGCATGCAGCCACTGTAGATGTTATTAGAGTAATATCTCTTGCTTTACCTGTGTTTGCGTGATATTAACGATGCTATGAATTAAGCCGTGCAAATGCATATGAACAATACGAACTGTAAATTGATACACTGCTTTTCATAGTTCCTGGTTTGAAAATAGGCGATATAAAAGATCTTTCTTGCAAATATTCCTTCAAAAGGCCTTTTTTTAGATTAGATTTGAGTATGCCGAAAAAAAATATCCGGGAAACTTTGATTGAAAACAAAACCTATACATTACCAAAATAACTTATTCTCAACAACAATACATACGTTCCACCTGAAGCTTTTCCCAATAGAAATAACCAATGACCCAAATCCTTCGACAAAGAAAAAGGATCCCTACTTTCCCTTTGTCAGCGAAACTTGGAAACAGTTACCATAAATGAGACCTTTTCCCATCGGTATAACGTTGCCAAAGTCTACCGCCACTTCGTTTGATAAATAGCGGAGATACATTTTCATTAGGCCCGTGTATAAATTACCTGATAGTAACAATAAGGTTAAAGTTTGGAGCGAGACAAAAAACAAAAGCGACGAGGAAATTAATTAGAGAGAACATGAAAAGGAATATCGTTCTTTTAATAGCACTCTCGCGTATTTCCAATAACGGATTTCATTGGAATGACGTCTGAGAGAAAAATCGTTCTTTGCCAGTTTTAATGGATGCTTCTTTTATTTCGTGTCGAAATCCAGGTGAACTAAGAATCCACGAGCGTCTAAGGAAAATGAGAGGTAAAAGGAGTTGTGTTGCAAATGACTTGGGATAATGTGCGGATGTTTGTGAAGACATGACCGTTATCTCGGCAGCATTAGTTTTGATGGTTATTGGCTATGTTAATAATGCAAGATTTGTACGAACTTTCGCTGTGTTGCGCGGTTTATCTGTTTGGGAACCGGAATGACCATGAGAATTAGGTATGTGTTTCATCGTAATGCTGATGATGATTGCTGAATGCTTACGTATAATCTGCTCTCTTTCTTAAGGAAAGTCTGAAAAATGTGGATAGTTACGGAACTCCTCAAAGCCATAAATCGCGTTGATAATGTTTTAATACCTACTTATGGAGTCATATTCAAATTTACTCGTATCCATACATCAACATTGCTAACGACTGCTCTTGAGTCTGGCGTAATATATTTCCCGCCCACGAGAGTGCGTCTTATGGGACCTTAAACGATGTAGCATCAATTTATTCGTAACTTTTCATTTGCAGGAAATACAAAAACACGTTCCTCCATTTTTCGTTCCAGCTTCATAAACTGATCGATGAACAATATCTGGATTAACTGCTGCAGTAAAATGTTAACGTGGTTTATCGCCATAAGAGGCTGTGTCCAGCCCGAAATATTTAGGAGCAAAAACAATAAAATTTACAGGAACCGCTATACAAATAAAATTAGCAATAAATTGAGACCTTCTGTGGTTGCCCCACCTGCGCACGGTCGCACGGGGGTGACCAGGCGATAACTCAACGGAATTGTGCCCGGAGGCCATCGTGCTACGTAAACAATAATAAATACTAACCCTTGTTCGCATCAAATAAAACGTTATGTGCTGCGCCGCAAATTGGTGGTCTCCATGCGTCCGTGTGGCCGGTGGAAGATATTAATTAGCTGCTGACAATTATTACTGGAAGTTATCACACTTGTAATTTCCAGTCACGGTGCAGAGGTGTAATGGCGAAGCGTGGCAGCCTTACACGTTGGATTCATTCATATTGCAATAGTTTCATCGTCTATGATAACTTCTATGTTTGGAAGCTTTATTTTAGAACTGTGTAACGTGGTAATTTATTTATTTATTCTGTCGCTTCCATCAGCTGGGCAAAAGATTCCCATAAAGCGGTTATAGCATTCAATTTTTCTCAGTGTGTTATCTTTTCTTACAATAGAGTAATATACTTTGCAATAATTCCCATTGATGATGATACGGTACGTAAATATCATCATTCTCCTGCCCTCGTCCCAATTAATTAGAGTTCTCAATTGTCCAGACCTTTTTTCCTTTTCATTCTTAGATATTTTTTTAAATATTACACCACATTAAGAATTACTCCTGTATCACGGATCCGTTTATAAACATGTTAACTCGCATACGCAAGACACCCAGACCTGGAACTACTATCTGTAGACCATGCAAATATTTTGTTCCTTCTGGGAATCGAATTCGAGACACGCAGCGCATCAGTCAATCACTCAACCTTACGTCAAAAATTTTGAATTAGAGCTGACTAATTTAAAGTAGGCACTCAGGCTCAAGTTCGAAGAAGTCTCTACTTAATCTTATTAGGTATAAACAAAACACTAACTAAACTCTATAATAAGCTTGTTCTAAATATTCCATTAGCGTTGCAAATGATAAGTGACAAGCTTGGGGGTGACACTATTTCGCTATTAGCCGCCCAATCCTCCCGGGGCGAGGGAGTGACAATATGTCTCGTGTATCCTCATTGTGACTTAGCCTCAGAATAGACAGATACAGAAGGTTGGTTTCATACAACCAGCTATGTCAACGCACGCACACATAAACACGCTTCACTTATAGTTAGTGCAAGCGCACTCGCGATTGTCATTTGTTTGTCATCATGGTCATCATTTCATCCGAAAGACAGTCACTGTTGGACATACGCCTCTCCAAGTGTTGCCACAGTGACCGGTCCTGTGTGTCTCGCATCCATCTGATTCCCGCAATCCTCACCAGGTCATTGGTCCAATTTGTGGAAGGCTTTCCAACGCTGAATCTTCTAGTACGTGTTCGCTACTCCACAGCTTTTCGGCCCCATCGACCATCTGTTTTGCGAGCAATGTGCATTTGTTTGTGGTCATTGAAGATGGCCTTACGTACACGTCTATGGCCTTTACTAAAGTGACGAGCTTGCGGTGCTAAGGCGGGCGCGAAGTAATAAACTTATGAAACCGTTAGCGATTATGCTTTAGTTACTATGGTGGGTACTAGTACCCCTCATGGTGGCTCTGGGGCTGCGGGATTGTTCGAAAGAGTTACCGTGGCACTGGACCGCAATGGGCAACTGGGGGAACATAGGTAGATTTTAGTCAGTAAAGGCCTGAAACTCCAGCTCGCTCCACTCAGAACGGGAGGAGCCATTTGATGATTTCGCACGAAAAAAATATAAGTAAGTGGTTTTCTTCTACTCGCCTATTCACAGTGCCCACCTAATCACACCCGCTTCCATGTACGCGCCCCTCCTTGTCACCGCGTGTTAATTCATTAGGTATATGGAACCTGCCTTCTGCCCGTATCTATTTTGTGCCTCAGCCTCATATCAGGCTGACTACGTTGAAAGATCGTCGGCTATTCATCCTATGTGTTATGATGTTGTTTTCGCTTATGATGTTGTATGGGCTGGATGGATTGGACAAGGCATATTGTAGTAAGTTTGGTTCATTTTGCTTGTATTATCGAAAGATGGAAGTGAATTCATATGGTTTACGCTATCTTTATGCCTGTATCAGTTAATTTCAGTTAAATTTTTTTAAGGACTACAAATTCTTATTTAGAAAAATGTTGTAGGTATAAATATTGCATGTTTAAGCTAATAGGGAGCAGTGGTGGCCGAGTGGTAACGACTAACGAGTTGGTCGCGGGTTCAAACCCAGCCAGGTGCATTACTTTGTGCAATTTATTTCATCACCACTGCTCTCAAAACGGTGAAGGACAACATCGTGAGGAAACCAGCATGTCCTAGAATAAAAAAAAAAACAAAAACATGTGACATTCACCAACCCGCACTGGGCCCGCGTGGTGTTTTACGGCCCATTCCCTCTCCTAGAGAGGAGGCCTGAGTCCCAGCAGTGGTAACATTAAAAGGCTGATTATGCCATGCTTATGCTAAGCTAATAAGATTATTTATGGTAAAAATCTATGGTATGATTTAGGAACGGGCGCCATTTCTACGAGGACTATAGACTTAGGCTTCTGAACTACCAACTTACAGCCTTATACTCCTTCATTTTTCTTTTTCTTCAGTAAGGAAGGAGGAAGTATGTAATAATCCTGTATTAAATTCCGAGAGCACTGTACATATTTTATGTAGGTGCGGCAAGTATCTCCCTTGTGTAATGAACATGGCCAAAGCTCTACTAAGACAGAGTGGATTGGTATTGGTGGTCGAACATAGACTTCGCTTAGAGATTGCCTTAACGGTCCAAGGGGGATATGCTATTGAAATATGTACTATTATATTTTAGTTATGTTAGCTAGCCTCGGCTTTGAGAAAAGGTTAGGAGTTATATGTTTTCTTTTCATATAGAACGGTAAGTACAAGTACAGGTTAATTTTTTTAAATGGACGTAGATGAAACTGAGAAATAGTGAAAAATGCTTCAAGGAGTCTCGGTGATGAAAACTAAAACTGTATAATTAAATTATTGAAAAATCAATATTCGTAGTTCGTAGCTAAAAATCGAACCCGTTGATTATAGAATGAAAAAAAAAAATTGTATTATTACACCACTCGATATTGTCACTGTTAAAAAAAAAGTAATGACATGCAGCAAACATATCGATATTGTTGAATTCGATATTGCGGATAAGCGGAACACTTGGAAAAATAATTCTGTATATTCACAAACTGGGAACGTGAAGTTCCAACATTAGTGTATAGTATCGGAAAAAAATGTAATGATAGTCGTCACTAAACTTACTTGTACGCTAATATCAGTTTTTATTAAGGTATATTATGAGTTAAAACAAACAGTTTAATTAATAAAGCGCTCATTTTATAAGGTTAACTAGATAATAAAGAGACACCAACACAATCGGCAGAAACGTCGCCAATAAATAACATTGTGATAATATCTAAGAAGTCGTTAAGCACGATTTCAAATTAACGACGTATTTAGGATATAATATATACCTGTTGTTACCGGTTTTTCTTAACGTTTGTAACAGTAATATACCTATTAAAATTGCGATAATAGTCGAAAGAGCTACCGCGATCCTCGAACGCAAAGTATAATTAAGGGAATACAGGTTGGTTTTCGTCAATAAAAGGCAGACACTCCTCAATCCACCCAGAATGAGAGTAGGCACGCCATAGTTATGGCGGTAAGTCCCTTCTTTGAGGAGTGGCTGGAGAGGCGTCACGGCGTCCTCACCTTTTGCATGATGGTCCTCACCGGGCATGGTAAGTTCGGAAGCTTGCACCGGATTGAGGCGGAAGAAAAGACCGGGTATCACTATTGAGCGGACCGCCTGGAGGACATACGGTGGAGGTTAGCCTCGCTTGGGTGGAGCACCGGAGTCGGGTCCTCGTGAGGACGATCTGTGGTCGAAAGGTAGTCCTAGAACGCAAAGAGCAACTGAAGGACACAGGTGTGGGTTTTAGTTAGTTAATGTCTGACATGTCCTCTCGCCCCACCCTAGAGCGGGAGAAGTCGTTGGATGATTTCCTACCTCAAAAAAAAAACCCAGAGTGGGACGAGTCATTTGATGATCTCTATATATTAACGAAGTATTGATGAAAAATCTATGCACTAAATTAAAAAAAAAATTCAATTATTTTTTAGTTGTTTGTAGCTAGCTTACATAGGTAATTTTTTTTTAATCCATAATTTTTATTAATCAATGCAAAAAAAAAACATTAAAAAAAGTATTGCTACAAACATAATTAATTTCAATTCAAACCCTAAACTCAAAACCAGACCGAAATATAAATATGTGGCAATACCCGGATTAATCAAACGTTTTGCTATGACTTACATTAAAATTATTACACGAAACTGTAATAAAAGGAACGTAAAATCGCACTTTCGACACCTCTGGCTACCGGCGACACGTGATAGCCAATATTTATGGGTCCAGATAAAGGACGAAAAGTTGTTCATTGGTTCCCCATTATCCTTAATAAGTATGGATTAGTGAGGGTGGGGCGGCGTGGACCTCATCGTAAATTAGTCCAAGACGTTCTTTATAATAGAACTTTATTATACGACTAGCGTTTTCTAGCGGGTTCACCTACAATATTTAATCTAGATACACAGTCTTGTGTGGGTTACAATATCGTAACTTTCGAGTAGGTGTTGTCGTTTAGAGTTCTCGTGTTAGAAAGTGCTTTAAGAATTTAACTAATTTGCATTCTTAAAAGGTTTTGCATGTACTGAGAAAAGATTTTTAGTCTCGATAAATAATTCAGATTTATTTTTAAGAATAACTGCTGCAATTCACTAAAACCTTAGAGGTGAAAAATTAAAGATTTCAAGTAACACGTACAAACTTCCTTACACATAATTTAAACAGTAACAGCGTAATAGTACAGATTTTATGGACGCATTTGTGTGCGTTGTGATAAGTGTAGTTTACGGCCCATATATTACAGGGCACTAAAATTGGAGGTACAGGAACCACAGCCAGGTAGGACGTCTGCACGCTACCCTGAATTAATTATGGCTTTAAATAGTTGTGTCTTTAAATATTTATGTCTTTAAGTTACCGATTAGATAGCTACTTTATGTGTTTCAAAGCTACTCTAGACTCTGATTATAGCCAGTGTAGTTGCTTTATTGTATTGAGCCTGTGTTATGAACTTCAAAAGGGTTTATTACGACTTGGGGTGACTTTGTTCGATAAATATTATGAGGCTATACGTAACAATGATAAGATTTATATTGGTTATTAAAATCGAAAACTATTCTGCTCGTAATACTTTGGTTTGATATTATGATCTCATTTCATTCGAAATGCTGACGAAATTGATGTAATAAATCCATTTCTGCGTGGGTTTTCGGGCAAAAACAAAACAATAAACACGACAACAACCTTTCTCGCTTTACCCTGTTTACTCTTATATTTCTCAATTTCCAACAATCACAATGGCTACCAAAAATTGCCGTCAAATTCGATACGCAACGAAGGTAGGGAAGCGGAAAATACAAGACATTCCTAATTTGATCAGTGCGGTAATCCAATCATTTTCGACCGGTGTCACACGTTGACTTGGGCCATGGTTGGCCAATCTGTGTGACAAATTATTTATTACATTTTCCTTGGAATATTGGCTGACATTATTTTGGCCGATATTGACATTCGGGTTTTGTTTTTGGTTTTTCTTTCCTTTTATTTTCAATATTGGGGTTACGAGGAAATTGCCATATGGGTAGCGTAGACGACATGATGAGTGAGTAAAAAGATATTAATATTAGAAATATTTTTGATGATAGTTATGCAGAAAGCAACTTATGTTTTTTTCTGAAGGTATACTGTCTATTTAATTACAAAATCTTGAACTTCGAAATATTCTGACCTGACTCGGACTTTATAATGTAAATTCGCAAAAAAAAAAAACGATTTTGACTTTTACTAACTGATTTTATAACTAAGAAAGACAAAGCCATCCTGATTAATTCAATTAGCTAAAAGCTTAAACTCTACTGTAGTAACTAGCAAAGTTCCGACATAATTTATGATATTCTTTTTCGATTGATATTTTTTTTCGCTTGTTTAATTTCTAAATGGGATCGATACCAGACATTTCTTTTTAGCGATTGTCAGTTCTCATTAAGCGTGTAAAAATAAATGGTGTCTCGACGAGACAGCCCTCACAGAGGGAAATGAAGGGAGGAATTTTTGCCTTACTCATTTCTGTAATTGGCTTATTAATGTTAATGACTGTCTGAATTGACGGCGAAGATATCACTATCTGTAAGCAGTCTTTTTATATTTTTTTTTTATTCTTGATAGGTTCGCGCTTGACCACTATCTCACCTGATCGAAAGCGACGATGCGGTCGACGATGGAGCGCGCTTACCTAGAAGTAATAAATTTCAAATATTTTAGTTCAGTGGCAAAATTCATAAATCCAAGCTTAAGCAATTAAAACTAAATCAGGACAAAGTAAGTACTTTTTGAGCGTGACCATACGTTCGGAATTGCCGAGTTTCGACCTAAAAACTTTAGTCATAAAAAAGGGTCCTCTTCAAATTCGCTTGCCTTTACAAAAACCCCCGATATAAATAGCTGACCTCTTTCTTCATACCAATTCCTATAATTTACGATGTCAGTATATGTACAGAACCCGCTATCAAAGCAATATGTCAAACGCATCCGTGCCGGGAAACCGCACACCCGTCACCTGCAGATATTTGTCAAAACTCAAACTAAACAAAGTTATCGGTGCGGCTAGACGAGCCTACAACCATTGAAAAGTCCACCTTAGGAGCTATATCAGAGGGGTGATGGGTACAGTTTTCGGTTTGCTGAAATAGAAAGTGTTTGGATCGCTTCCACCAATATTGTATCAATATGTATTAGCCTGTCAGATGCGGTTGTGGCTGGATGTCGGAACTGCTGGATTTATTGTCTAACTTTAATCGTAATCCTACTTCCTCACATTGTTTCGTACTGTGAAAAATTAGATGCAAAAGTTAACGCAAGCTTTGTTCGAAACAAAAACTTTAAGTACAATATAAATCGATTCTAATTTATATTGGAGACAGCTAAAAATGGAGTAAAGTTTCAACGTTTTCCTCTTATTTATGCAATCAGTTGACTTTTATTAGTGAGATATAAAATAACTTCATGTTCATTAAAGATTTAAAGAAAGTAAAAGTTTATCGGGTTCCTTTATTACCGTTTAAAACTTGGAAATCGCAGAGCCTGTTATCTACAGTGATTAATCTATTTTAACTCTTTCTCGACGTGCAATAACGAAGCTTCAATGCTCATTGAAATTGCCCTAATTTGACATTTGAAAACTGGAATAAGTCCTATAAAACCGTTCCTATTACCATTTTAACAGGAATCGAACGTTACGTAATTGGATTGCTGATTAATCGATTGTAACTCATTCAGGCTTTCTCTTTTTAAGTGGTCCAATTGTCCCATCGATATCGATTGCTTTTTGTTCGTAAGGGAACGTTTCATTCACCTTTGTCCAACGAGTGTTATCAGGTCGTCAAAACAAACGACCTATCAAACGTCTGAAGAAGTCGCGTGTCTACTAAAAACGCACATAAATCGAATGCACCTAAAATCGCAATTGGATCACGTAGTCACTTCATTTCCCGGAATCCTCATAGCGTTTGGAAGGATCCTGCCTGGGAGGCACCTACCTGAACGCCCGAGGGTGTTGGGGTAATTTATGACCCCAGATAACGAGGGCTCACAGTGGTCTTATCGACTTCCCTAGCACTTTTTATTTTGCTCTCTCTGGTGCCTTTTTAAAGTAAATCGTCTATTAGAAGAGATATCGACCGCAGATAGTGTAAGTAGACGCCAAAAGTGTACCTAGCGTGCGAGTTTTTGCGTCTAGACGGTTTATGGCAATGTTAACATTTCCAATTCTGTCAAGGCATCACGTGCTTTACCGTTGATATTCGCTGCACCTGGGTGCTATATTGACGTTTACGATATCTCTTCAAGAAAAACTTTAGTTTTTAAAACCGCATTTGAATTTTAAGACCAGCCGTAAAACTTGGAATGCTTAAATTTTGTCAAAACTTTTATACTGACTTTTTGTCGACGCTGTGACTGTGTGGTGATCTGTGTCTAATCTGTAGAGGTGATCTATGTGTATTCTATCGTATCATTGGCGGATGGCGATTCCGATTGTGTATTTTTTGTTTTAAAAAGACGGATATTTATGTTTCTTTCATCCATCATCAAGAGTCAATCTAGAACAGACATTTTTACGATAGTTTCCCAGTGATCAGTAGAGTAATAGGCCTGTACTAATCAAAAAGCCTCTATTATAGCCAACAACGTGATAAATACTCAATTTTTCACATTCAATACGTAAATAGGCGAAGGGAAACTCGAGGCGCCAATCACCGCGCGGGCGCTCGCTTGAAGAATGGCGCTCATTTCCCCGACCGATCTCGTTCTTTCCGCGCCAACATTATCATAACTAGCAGCTATTATTTACTTTTCAACGAATATTATGCCATTGAAAGAAAGAAAGAACTTTTAAATGTTTTTGCTTTGATTTTTCCGGAATTGGAAAGCTGCTTTTTCAGGTAATTCAATTTTCTTCAATGTTTTTTTTATTCCTTATTGAAATCATGATTTGAATATGGTAACAAAATTCAATTTCTCATTTTAATTAAGACCAAAATGTAAACAATATTTTGTTTAAATGTGTGACCTTGTTTCTAAGAAACTAACGCGTATAAACACCTAAACTTCCTAAGGGACGGCTTAGGGCTAAATCGTTGAAGCTAATCTTCGGTGACCATCTGGCGTCTGACATCAAACCTTAAGACCGTTTTCGCACATTTACGGGTCTCTTGTAGGTCGGTCTCTAAAATAAAGGCAGTATGTGGGTATATTTTATATGTGAAAAGGCTAGATATGAGAGTGTAAATTGACGCTTTTTGTAGAATTAAGTGATGAGAGTTAAGTGAAAACCATGAAACGATGATTATTATAATTATTATATACTTTATTGCTTACCTTACGGCTAGTTGACACTTCGCGTGACCAAAGGGCTGGCTTTTACCTCGATCAGAGATTAAGCATTGCCATACAACGTGGCAATGCTGCCAGTCTTTTGGGCACACTTCCAGTCGACAGGAATTTTTTGACGCCATATTTTAGATAGGAGTTATTGTGTATATATTATGTAATTTTAATTAGTTAATTGCTTACCTTAACACAGGACAAACATAATTTATAACAATAAGTGTACAATAGGCGGTCTTATCGCACAGGCCAATTTCTTACAGACTCAACCTTTGGATGGACTGAGCGAAAGGAAAAGATTTAGGGCTGTCAGTTTACAATAACATAAATAATGTAAGAAATAAAAAACAAATAGTACATAAATACAATTCCAAATAATACTAATAAATATCAAAAATAATAATAATGATATGATTGTGAGCGGTATAAATGATACATATACCATGTTATTATGTCTTCATAAAATGGGGCGGCTACATATTAATCTCCAAACGATTGAAGTGAAGACAACAGACATTATTCAATTATGCGCGTCCAGGGAAGGCTATTAAACGCGTTTTATCCTTATTGAAATTCGAAAGATCCAGTTCAATACGAGATGAGATTTGTGCCCGTGGGATACAATTTAGATGATTTCACAGCAAAACGGCAGCTGGGTAGCGGCAGTTGGGCATTATGCACAGATCTCAATGTGATTACTCGGAAGGAGATGTTTGATAAACAGCTCATTTATCAGTTCGCCAGCGGCTTTAAAAGAAATATTAATTTTGTTGGGAACTTAGCGCTGAAGACCTAACAGGCACTGTCTAGACGCCGCATGATATAAAATGTAAAAAACGGAGCTGGAAGTACATTCTTTTTGCATTTTACTCTGTCTGTTGAACATGTCTAGTTGGTTGCTATTTTTGCTACACTCTTTCTGTTTACCTCTTCGTTGTTATTGCTCTGTGAACATGTCTTGGCTGAAACCTTATTACAATTGAAAATATTTTAAGCAAAGTTTACTTCATCACAAGGGGATGCATTACATTCATGTTTCATTTCATTTTATAACCCTTTGTGTTGACTGGACTTAATAATGAACACGTATTTTACGGGTCAATGAGACTTTTGTTTTTGCAACCATAAACAAGCTCCAAATATTTATAAATACAGTCTGAAATCCCACGAAAACTCAACTAATTAAACCGAACGCAATAAATAACCCTTGATTGATATGCAAAAACAACAAACCGTTTCGTACAAAGTAACAACAACTGTGAAACATAAAGCAAACAAAGTTAATACAATGCTTGCATATCTACATACAAAATTATTAAATCTCTGTTGCCGTAATTCAAAATCCAATTTGGTGTTAGATTCGATTTCGGTGGGAATAAATCGGATATCCCATTTGTTCGATGCGTTTGTCCAATTTATGTACGCGACTGTACCTATTGAAATTTTGTTTATGAATGTATTTGTGTGTCGATACGATACAGAACGACAGATATACGATTCGGTTTCGATAACAAACGTTTCTACGATAATTTGGATGTGATTGCGACGTGAATAGCAATGTATTCGGAAACGAGTTGTGTTGTGTGTGAAAGATGGGGTGTGTTTAGGTGAGAAGAAAGGGTATTAAAATAAATGTAATATTACAGTTACAAAAGAAAAGATATTTGCTTTTTATCTGATCATATAGAGCGTATTTTTTGCGCTATCTCTCTAAATGGAAATGGGTCTTGGCATTCGATCACCAATGTTCATATCTTTATAGCCTTGGCAGTACCTAACATAGCTATTTAGTATACCAGTAGAGTCATGTAACTGCCAAGAAAATACGTAGGTAGTAAGATTTTATATTATAAGTAACTAGTTTATTTTTCTGATTTCTTTAATAGCAGTCCTATGCCTTGCTCACATGCATGAATCTTTCCCGTTGCATCTGGCCAGCCATCGTGAATATTTTGACCATGAGAAATATACGCACACCAAAAAAAAAGAAACACGAATTAAGATAAGACGTCTCTTTTCCTTTTTCGAGTAATGGAAAGTGCTTATCTAAAATTAAGTTTTCCGAGGAAACTCAACGTTTATACAGTTAATTAGAACAATTTGGAATATTACTCGGTTCTTACTGAGTATTATATAGAGCAGACGGCTTAATTAATAAAAAAACGGGCGTTTCAGCGAAAACTTTACGGAATTAGCTCAGACGGAAGCGGATCCCGGGTGAAGGGTCGGCCATTAATCATTCACGTTTCGCGCCAAAACGCCTTTCATAAAAATATATTAAAGTTTCCCTCTCGTCATACTGCAATCCACGCCTTGTATGTTAATTTGCTGTCGTAAAATGTGACATTTGGATATTCAGCTTTTTATGTCCTTTAAGTAATTTGGAACGGCTCTAGAAATTTTGCAGAAAAAACTGCTTGGCCGTAACTTCAAAGGAATTCAAG
The DNA here is from genome assembly GCA_905147345.3 of Mythimna impura. Classification (NCBI taxonomy): domain Eukaryota; kingdom Metazoa; phylum Arthropoda; class Insecta; order Lepidoptera; family Noctuidae; genus Mythimna; species Mythimna impura. The sequence continues at coordinate 13,280,246 of LR990351.1, forward strand.
TGCAGAAAAAGTTGACTCCCAAAAGCGTTGAAAATCAAAAATAAGTTAATTTTATTTAAACGGTCATACCAAAATTGGGGTACCGGACGGATGTGACCCAAAATTACGTGCGCTTGTTTCGAACTGCAATCAAGCATTTATCTCTGAAGTACTGACACTTCAATATTCCTGCCCACCTTGATTGTCAACTCTACCCAATACCCAAACAAGATACAAGATAAAAAGAAATTGAATTTATTGAACTTGACACCTTACAAGCACAATTTAGATTCTTTTCCTGCACCATCAATAATGACCGGACTTAAAGTTGTTACTATAAACTTCGATTAGAAAACCGAACTGGAAATTAAAGTCGCTTGGGTCCCATAAATACGGTTAGAAGCCCGAGGGACGATCGTAGTACGCTCCTGCTGCTACCAGTAAATTGATACAACCCCAGGGTATATTAAACCAACCTATCAATTACATGTGGTATTGATAAGTAGGATCTTTTACATTAGGTACTGTGATCATCTGCATCTATTTGAATTATATGTATTGATTTTTCATCATTGTAATTTGGAGGGGAATTTGTGCAGAAACTTAATTATAATTGTCTTAATTTATCAAAATAAATTTATTAATGTTCAAATTATATGTATTTTTTATGTCTTTATTTTAATTTAAAATTTCACAAACTCTTATTATGTCTACATTTATTCTGATTTCTCCTTTCGCAGGTCTGCTGGTCTTTTTGAAATAAGCAGTACCTTGTACAAATTTCTTTAATGTTGTATCTTCTTATATGTATTTGTATACATAAATTATAAAACAAATAAATAATTGGTGTAGTATATTTTACTTTATACTGCTCTTTGGGTCTCGTGGTGACGTCTGCCGAAAGTGGGGGCCCTGGCTCGATTCTTAGGTCGGACAAAAAGTGATTTTGAGTTAGTGCATTAAGAATTTATCAGTAGCTGCCTGAAGTTTGGAAGTTGGTGGTGTGACACCCTCCTCGGATTGCATGTAAAACCGTCGCTCATGTGTTTGAACTCACCCCGGCTGTGTTGGATTGCCTTCCCATTGGACTATAAAAATAAAGAAACAGAGAACACAGGTGCAGGTGTACCTGTGTTCTCTGTTTGTGTTTCTTTCTGTGTTTTGTGTTTGCGCACATACTGGTACACTGTAATATTTCCTGCGCGCATGGCAAATCTACGTTGACATTGGTCACAGTGACTAAAATTCAACGGAGGGATTATTAGTATTCTTTACAAATTTAAAAAATTAAATGGTTCTTTTCATAGTACATTTTTCTCATTGAACTGGATGCAGTTGTATTTGTGACTAATTGGACTTATCTGGCCATTTTCTTACCAGATTTATGTCATTTCAGGTGGCTCCTGAAATCACGGTGACATATATGTAAAATTCGAGATCAAACAACACCAAAATAACTGTTCCCTAAGCCCACATCAATATTTCAGGTGATATTTCAAAAGAGGATAAATCGTCGCCATTAATACGAAACACCGTACACGTGTTAGATCAAAGTACCTATAGAAGGAAGAAAGCTCTCGGGGAAAATCTACTCGACTCACATATTTCGACGATTTTTCCATGTCTCATTTGTTACTTGTCCTAACTTTCGTACTACGTGCGAGAAATTCTTATTTCGTTACTTAATAAAGTCGATGGAAGCCAGATTTAGAGTGGAGATAGCTCCGTCTTCAAGTTTTCTATTTAAGCAAAGTTGAAAAAGGTGTTTTTGTTTTATCTTTGTTCTAGCAACTGAAGTCTTCTAGATTCCTATCTGCCTCATTTGCACTGAGCTAGTTTTTTTTTTCTAAGTTCTTCGTTTCTTTCAGTTTATTTTAAACAATATGGTACACGGTACGGTTGGTATACGGCCCCGACTTACGAGTTGTAAGTCGCGGGTTCAAACCCAGACAGGCGCATTACTTTGTGTAGTATATTTCATCATCACTGCTCTCAAAACGGTGAAGGAAAACATCGTGAGGAAACCGGCATGTCCTAGAACTAAAAATTCGAAGAAATGTGACATTCACCAATCCGCACTGGGCCCGGGTCCGCACTGGTAGATTACGGTCCATTCCCTCTCCTACAGAGAGGAGGCCTGAGTCCCAGCAGTGGGGACATTAAAAGGCTGATTATGCTTATGTTTATGCTTAATATGGTAAAATTCCTCTTCAGTAAATACAGGTTAAAACACATTTTATTCCAGAAAATAAAGAAAAATAATACTTTAAACACAAAGAATCTGAGCACTAAAAATATCTTACCTAGCCAAATCGGCGATATATATCCCGGACGTACTCAAACTACCGACCGTAAGCCATTACCATTTCAACGAATGTGGACGCTCATTGTGGAAGTACCCTGGCCGAGTTACGAGCTACGGGTACCCGGGTAGTAAGGACCATGCTAACGTCCCATCTGCCAAACCATTGCTAATATTACCGTCATTATGTGATAAGAATCCACGAATCGAATAAAACACGAATCAATTCGATCGAATAACAAAAGGCTATTGAATACCACCTTTGTAGGAAATAAATTGGTTTTCGAATGAAAAAAAGAAATGTGGGTCTTTTTATAATGGGGTTTTATTATTTCTATCGAGAAAATATTTTTTAAGTGAATTCGGATTTATGTCGACGTAATGAACGGTTTTATTTCCCAGTTGGTTATTTTGTTCGCGTCGATTTTCCTTCAACTTTCTTTGAGGTCTTGACGTCCGGTTAAAGGTCGAATGAATAGGAAATGAATGAAAAACTAATCTTTGTTTTCATTTGAAATAAATTAACAAAACATAAAGTTTTAATTGAAATTATGGATTTAATTAAAACGTTTCTTAATTGGAAAATGGTTTCCTTATTGCCATCTTTTGATAATCTAAGAAATCAGATATTTTCTCCCATATCGCCAGCTCTTTTCAAAGAGATTCAGACCCGACATCTATGCTCCAGAATGATTGCTTTATCAACATATTTATAAACGTAAACACACTTCTAAATCCGTCTTCAAAAGAACCCCAGCATATGGCAGATAGATCCCTATCGATGATCAGTACAGCAATAATAAACGTGCTATTTAAAGCTTATTCAATATTTGGTCTACCTCAGATATAAAAGAAAATAAAGCGCACGATAGAAATCATAAAATAAAGATGGAACATTACTCGAGAGAAAGTTATAAGCACGTACTTACTGCGTTAAACGGCGAATAAGGGTTAATGCTCAATGATTAATCGTAAGCATAACCCGACTCAACCCGTCTCAACCCTATCCATTCGTAATATTTCCGTATGTTTAAAGAAAAAGCCTGCAAGACATGTGTCCTGTCAAGAACGACACTTGAGAAGTGTCGCCCAAGACTGATGAAAATAAAAAAAAAATGAGAAGGATGTTTTCTTTTGGCTAAAGTAAAGTGTTTCTTTTTGTGTTGATGCTTTACGTTGCTCGTGTTTACCGCAAATATGTGTTTTCTTAAACACAAATCTTTTGTTAGGTTAATTTCCATTGTTTGCACTCGTGAAAACACATCGTAATATTGACATGCATAGAACACTCATGTTTCATAATTATTAAATTTTACCATTCAACACAGAAACTGTTGAACTTCCCACCCGTTTCCCAAAACGTTTTGGGAACACTTTTATCTTGCGTGCAGCTAAAGAGTGGAATTTCTACCGGAGTCTATGTTTCTTGACAGCTACAACCTAAGGGTCTTTAAGTCAAGAGTAAATACATAGGATACTTCTAGATAAGCGTGCTCTATCGTTGATCACACCATCGCTTACCATCAGGTGAGAAAGTGGTTTAACACGATCTTATCAATAAATAAAAAATGCTTTTGTTTATACACCTATTGTTACACCAGCACCCCTAGCCAAGTTGATAATTTGCAATCGTTAACATTAGTCGAAAACTAATCAAATGTATGGGAATGACATCATCTCAACGTTAAGTCACGTGGTCAGAACAAACGAATAGAAAATTCGTAGCCAAGTTCACCTCGTTCAAAATGATAGAATGAATTGTTATCGTTTCTACAATGTTCAACGCTACATCCTTTGTTATTGTAGAACGACATTGTAGAACGAGCGGCCGACTCAGGCGCGTCAACATGGCTACCAACTTATCGTTTTCTACAATTGCTGACACCGAGGCGTTACCGAGAACAGAATTCGACACGAAACGGTTGTAACTTGGCTAGGTGGGCAGCAATGTTTCCATCTTTTCAGTTTTTATTAAAATCAAATTCGAAAAAGTTAATTTATTTTCATTGGTGTATACACAGTCTATAATCTCCATACCAAACCGACAAACGGAAAACTCGATCGGAAATCGGAAAATAATAATTCATTTCATATTTCGCAACATTTAATCTCAGCTTTTACGATACTTTTTTATAACAAAATATGTAATCCTGGATTATACCAGGAAGGTACGAAGCGGGTCTAAAGTCACGTATCACTTCAATTAACTTGCATTTTAAAATCTCTCCAGTGTCCATAAAAGTGTTTTAATTAAAAAGAAAAGGAAGAAGCCGGGAGTGAGTTGCAAATCCGGCTTAGCTGGGATATTGCGGACGAGGAAACTTTCCCTGGCAAAAACCGTTTTTCATGTTACCACTGGGGGAAGTCTTACTATTAGTGAAGTAGACTGGGCTCTAGTTATACATTCGTAAAGTTGATGCTGGCAGCTAAGCCCGTGGATAGCTATAGCTTACAGTAAGTGGCAGCTCTGAGCATATTGACTTTGATGATAGGGCTGTTGCTGTAGCTAAATTAATATATAATCTATAAACTAATATTAAAAAACAGTATAAGAAAGGTCCGTTTAGCTTTCGATATTAACTACTAATACTAAATAGCTGTCCTGACTGACTTCTGTCGTTCTGTCAAAAGCTATTGTAATTAATAGCTAAACCTAATGTAAGAAATAACAATATCTCTATCTAGGTGTTTAATAAGGCGATTTTGTAAATTATAAACTTAGCTAAGGCAATAAGATTATTATTAAACCATAAAAATTTGCCATTTTTTCTATCACAAAGAGGGTTAATGATAGAAAGAAGAAGGAGGTACTTCACACAAACCGAAACGAACTGAACTTTTCAAATAATTTCCGTAACGTATTAATATCTATGAGCATTTGAACAATCGCGGTTTTTACTGCTTCTTAACTTGGCAACTCCAATAAAATGTTACTGTAGCTAACTTTAACGATTACTTCCTACAATTTAAGATCAAGATAAGATACACAAAATTCTCCTTAAGTGCCTTAAATTATCGCTTAAGTCTACACTGAATAAATTATGACTTTTGAATCACGTATAAGTACAACTTTGAAAGCGCCAACGATTTTGTATTTTGGTTAGCAAAAATCGAATTTCATGATTACGTTTACAATAGCTCTAAAAACTTTTAGCTTCCAAGCTACGTCCTGCATTTTATTTATTAATTTCAAATGATCCATCATTATTTTGCTTGTCTATTTGACTATCAGTTTACCACAAGCTCTTGTCAATAAGTGAGTATGAGATTGGATATTTTGATTTTATTATAAGCCTATTGCTATTACAATAAGGTGTTATTGTAATAGCAATAGGCTTACCCCTTATTACATAGCATAATCAGTCTCTGTGATCAGCCTAATAATGATCTCCGCTGGGACTCAGTCTCTAGGAGAAGGACTGACCCGTAATTTCTCTCGCAGGCCCGATGCGGTTTGTGTATGTCTTCGAAGATTTGGTTCTAGGATATACTGTTTTCTTCCCAATATTTTCCATCACCGTTTTGAGAGCAGTGGTAATGATATTTATAAATTACACAAGGCGAAGTACCTCTTTTTTAAGGTGGGAAATTATCAAATAACTTCCCACTCTGGGTGGAGTGAGAGGGAGTGTGTTCGACCATTACTGACCAAAACCTACTAAAGTATATCTTCAGTTGCCTTTGGTGTTCCAGGATCACAGTAACTCTTTCAAACAATTTCGCAGCCCTATCAGGGCCCTACTGGGTCCCGTCAACATCCCTTTGAAGCGCTCGCGAAGTCAACGCGCCGTCTCTTAACTCGGGTTTGGTACTTACTGGACAGCCGGACGGCGAGCTACCTATTTGTTCTACAGCCAGCGCCTAAGGGGGCGGGAATCACTCAGCGAGTCCCGATGACCTGAGACCTGAGACCTGAGGCGTCTTCTGGGGAAAAAAAGTAAAGTGTCTGTTTTTAAACTCGCGACGTACAACTCACTCACAAGTCAGGACCGTTTTCACTGGATCACCACTACTCTCTAAATAGAAAAAAAGAAAGAAAAGAGAAATCATAATTATACTGCCCGAATAGACGCACAATAAATCACAAAAGATCAATATGACTAACTTAAACGCAAAAAATACAAATATTACAACATATAATTTAAATATAACTGACGAAATCTGAGTGTACAATAGGGACACCTCTGACTTATTCTTCAGGGAATATCGTCGTTATGTCATTATTTCCGCACGTGCACGCGCTAGGGTGCGTCTCTCACGCCCCTGCCGGATTCCGATCCTGATTTCCGGCCACCGTAGGCGCGGGCTTGCGGACGGCGAGCAATGGGTGGCTCGCCGTCCGACCGTTCAGTAACCATCCGGACCGAGCCCAAGGCGTCGACGGCGCGTACTGTTCCACACGCGCCTCAAGGAGATGTCAGCAAACCGTAGGAGCCCAGCAGGGTCAAGCCTACTGGGGCCAAGGGTCTGATTCTGAAAGGAAGACTCGGCCCTGGTACGAAAGGCAACGAAGCAACAGGAGTGGGTTTTTAGTCAGTAAAAGTTTGACACTATCTCTCGCTCCGCCCAAGAGCGGGGGATGTCATTGGATGATTTTCACACCTACAAAAAAAAAATTACATTATTTAAATAATTCGCTGTGTACCTTTACCTCCTTCACAAACAATTTACGCAATACAATCCAAGATTTCCCTAGCGATAAATCCTAAGTTGTATGTTAGACTTTACAATTTCAAGTATGAGGTGTTGTTCCACATACAAGTCCTTATTCAGGGCTAATAAATAGCAGCTTACTCTTTCTGTCTCGCATGGAACTCCATTGTTTTCTAACTACGGTGCACAATGCCTGACATGTGTATAGATAAGTATTTGGGTACTGAAGTAGAGCTGCCTTAACAAAAGGGAGGGAATGGTCACACATCGTTAGGATAAGATTTACACCGCAACACTGTCTGGTTAGAATGCTTTGTATTACAATGTTATAGATATTTTGGATTCTATTGCATTTGTTCATTTAATTTATTGGTGTAGCTAGGAGCACAACGGTATTGTATTCTGTAGATTCCATCACACTTTAAAGGCGAAGTTTGTGAGTGTGTGTATGTTTTTTACTTCTTTATGCTTGAACCGTTTAACAGTACAATGCGTTCTAAATAAGAATAGGATCGATTTTTGCGCCATGTTGTGACGTCATAGCGGTCAAATCGAAAATTGGGTAGGGTGAGAAAAACAAGATTTTTTTAAAAATAATATTTATTTACGACTCATGAACGAAAAAGGTTTAATCGGAATCCAGTTTTTCAATTTTGCTAATGAAGTGTGTGATTAGTGGCAAATGGAAGAAAAACGCGAATTGTTCCTAACAATGAAAATAAGAAGTAAATAGATTTTTTTTTAACTAATCATAGCTATATTTAGATTAAACAATAACGTTTTTAATTCACCTAGATTTAACTAAGACTCAGTAATACCAATCCGCACTGGACTCGCGTGGTGGATTACGGCCCATGCCCTCTCCTAGAGAGGAGGCCTGAGTCCCAGCAGTTGGAATATTATAAGGCTGATTATACTTATGCAGTAATACAAACCAAAAAAAAAAACCCTTAATAATACGCAAATAAATTTTCTTTGCAAACCGTACTTTTCAATCAACATTTGAGAGATTGAGGTTATTGACTTTCCTATTCTTATTTAGAACGCATAGTACACGCGAAGACCATGGCCTGAAACAGCTCATAGGATTAGGATTTTTATCCCGGGAGTATGTTTCCTTGGGAAAATTTTCTGCTATCATGCAGGCGAAGACGCTGGCAGCAATTAGTGGTGAATGAATATGCTTTGAGCAGTGGTGGCCGAGTGGTAACGGCCCCGACTTACGAGTTGTAGGTTGCGGGTTCAAACCCAGCCAGGCGCATTACTTTGTATAATTTATTTCATCACCACTGCTCTCAAAACGGTGAAGGAAAACATCGTGAGGAAACCGGCATGTCCTAGAACCAAAAATCGAAGACATGTGATATCCACCAACCCGCACTGGGCCCGCGTGGTGGATTACGGCCCATTCCCTCTCCTGGAGAGGAGGCCTGATTCCCAACAGTGGGAACATTATAAGGCCGACTATGCTATGCTATGAATATGCTTCCAAATGTTATCAGAAATTATTTCAAAAACTGGTGCAGTAAAGAAATTGCAATATCAAGAAGCTTTTTGGTGTCCCTGAAGTACTCGTACAAATACTCTATAATGAAGTCATAAAAGATAATTTAAGCAAAATATTTTTTATTATAGGTCTTAAAAGTAATTCTCATTCGTTACAGTGAGATAAGCAGAATCGTAAAACAAGCCGTTTAATTTAATCTCATGACGGCATAAAAAGAGGTGGAATTTTTAGACAATGTTACTTTATTGAAACCTTATTGAAGGGAACGACGGAATTTACATAATTCGAGGCATTTTATCATCGAGCTCGCTTTGTTTCCAGAACTTGTTTGATGTTTTATGTCCTTTTCGAGGGACCAGAGATTCTATACTTATAGGTTATAGGTAGGTACGGTATATATAGGTATATTTATTAATTTATATATACTTTATTGTACACCAAGATTGCAATTTATAAAAGGAAACCTTAATAATAAAAAATACCTATATAATCAGCGGCTTTATCGCACACGGTGATTTCTTCCAGGCAACCTAGACAACGCCAGCTATTGATTATATAGCTGGCAATATATATTTTATCTGCCTTTTATAGTTATTTAAATACTAATTATTTACAACAATTTCTTTAAGATATAGTAATTATTTTTGGACGTTCAATTCTTTAGCCCAATTCCACTAGCATTTCCACAAAAGAATTTGTAGTAGCTCATTTACATTTTTTTTTTGCTCGGTAGGTATTAGACTTATGATTCGTCAGAGATCGGAGATCATTTCAAATTTCACTACTGGCATTTGAGCGGATCGATGGCAGATCGACCTATCAATCCTCAGGGACTCCAAATTCCGGCAGTATGATGTGATGTTACTCATGTTACCCATCATCCTCTTAATGTATAATCTCTTCGTCTCTTACGACACCCAAGGGAGTCGATCGAGTGATATATCGTAGCTGAAAGTGCTCAAGAGGTTCATACCTACTATATGTATAAAATGTTATGGACGTAGGTAGGTACGTCATTATTTCGCAAAAGAAATCAGTTAATAAAAGGCGTTAAGACTTCTTAGGGTAGCAGCAAACCGTTGGGGCCCAGCAGGGTTGATGCCCGTTAGGGCCACGGCATATAAAGCATAATCAGCCTTTTAATGTTCCCACTGCTGGGACTCAGGCTTCCTCTCTCTAGAAGAGGGAATGGGCCGTAATTCACCGCGCGGGCCTAGTCCGGATTGGTGAATGCCACATGTCTTCGAATTTTTGGTTCTAGGACATGGCCGGGCCACGGAATGTTTTGAAAAAGTTACCGTCGACACGGAACGCAAAAGGCAATTGAAGGACACAGTTGGGTTTTAGTCAGTAAAAAAAATACGGCCTCTCGCTCAGAGCTGAAAAAAGGGGTGTGTTTTATCATTTATGCAATTAATTCAATCATGCTATCAAAGCTAAATCAGTAGATACTAGCAGATCTGCATGAATCATAGCATAGCATAGTCGGCCTTATAATGTTCCCACTGCTGGAACTCAGGCCTCCTCTCTAGGAGAGGGAATGGGCCGTAATGCTAGGACATGCCGGTTTCCTCGCGATGTTTTCCATGCCTGTTTCCTCACGATGTTTTCCTTCACCATTTTGAGAGCAGTGGTGATAAAATAAATTACACAAAGTAATGCGCCTGTGCCATTGATTGCGACCTACTAACTTTAATTTCATAAATAAGATAGACAATATCTATAATTATTAATTTTTGCACCTTATAAACAAAAGAGACTAAGCTGTTAAATAACATGTAAAAGCTCCCGCTACCTCATTAACGCAAGTTAAGCCTAAAGATCCAAAAAAGAAAACCAAGGAACTCCTAAATTTTTTCCCCGTAATCAACAGTGCAATCTACATTACGATAACAGCCTAAAGCTACCTCATTTGTAGGAGGCTCTCATAAAACATCGCGCTTTATTTCTCGCACGTGCAGGGTAGTTAAACATTTTTTCAGGGTTCCAAACTTCATGGGGAAAAACGGAACTCTTATAAGATCACTCACGTGTCCATCTGTAGGTTTGTTGCAGAGGTCTTTCATTTAATTAATTTTATGTAGAAACTTGGATATAAAAATTATTGCTTTACATCATCATCATTTCAGTCGAAAGACGTCCACTGTTGGACATAGGCCTCCCCCAAATGTCGCCATAATGACCGGTCCTGTGCGTCTCGCATCCATCGGATTATTCGGATTCATCATCTCATCATCGAGGTTATCGGTCCACCTTGTGGGAGGCTTTCCAACGCTCCGTCTTCTGATACGCGGTCGCCATTTCCGAACCTTTCGTCCCTATCGACCATCTATTCTGCTGTGTTGCTTTACATATGTAGAGATAAGCATTATTGGCGTAAATATTAAGCGATTTTGTTTAATATGTATATGAAAAGTTTTATTGTTTTTTTCGTACGTGTATGTTGATGAACTTTGTGTTATCGCAAAAAAGAAAACGCGTACAAATTTAAATACTGAAGTGTACAATATAGATAGATATAGCTTTAGTAAAACAATTCAGGAAAACAATAGTGAAGTTCAGAAATAGGAAATAAAAATTACTAACGTTTAGTAAATTTTGGTTCGGAACCCATAGCGTGCGAGACCGACTAGAACTTGGCTGGATTTTTCTTGGGAAAATTCCACAGCATCGCCAGCGTCGTGTGCAAGGAAAATTAAAATAAAGCTTTAAACTTGTGAACAAGTTTTAGTACGTCTGCTAACACTCGAGCCTCATAAAAAGTACCTCCGACAAGTCGACGTATTTTTAGACGTTTTTATTCGCGAGAACGAAAAAGTGGAGCGAAGGGGACTTGAAATAGTCTTTGTTTCGTTTCATTATACGGGGGTAGTGCAGGAAAGTTGGAACTTGTTGTTAAACAAGGCTAGGTGGCGCTGCCGTCAAGTAAACAGTGAGATCTGACAGCAATTTTATAATTTTCTAAAAATAATAGTAAAATAATGATATTTCTTCCAAAACTGTTATAATATTAAAACATAAAGTATAAACATAGTGTGGAAGTGTTATCTAAACTAAATCTTGCCACATTAAAAAGTTAAAAAACTTTCAACAATAAGGTGATTTTACGTTAAAAATATAAACTTAAACACTTATAACTTGGAAAAGTGTAAATACAATCAGTGCAGTGTTAAATTCATAATCTAGACTTAACAAAAGTGTAAACAGTGACTAGAAATACGACGGAAAAAAACCAAAACTTAAAATTAACTGACATTCACCACTACGTTTTTCAAACAAAGGATTGGACTTTGGACTTTAAAAACATCGGACAACTTACGATATCAGTGTTTAAAGAAACGATCACAAATTTTAGATACATCGATCAATGACTGATTGACCGAGTGGTTAATGTATGAGCATTTTATAGACGACGCACGTAAGTGGACCTGAGTTCGAATCCCGTGCAAACTACAAAAATTCGAATTCTTTTTCTGATTCTGAATGTTTTATAGATATTTAGTAACGAATTATTAAATTATCTCTGTTGAAGGAATATTAATAGTCGTAATATGAGTTTCTTTGACAATATAACTTTTCGAAGGAACAGAACGCGCACAGTGTCAGAATCAATAACAGAGGTTGAATCGAGTAACTCGACAATAGATGGCAGCACAAATAGCCTGCCAGATATGTCAGTTGAACAAAACGATGAAGTACAAAAACTAAAACAACAAATAGAGGAACTACAAACAGAATTAAGCATAGCACACGAAGAAATAAACAATCTATCTATAGAAAACACGGAACTAAAAAAATCTATTAAGGACATGACAAGTAAACATGAAATTGTAAATAAAGCAACGAAAAAATTAATGAATGATCTAAGTACACCGAACAAAAACAAAAAATCTACAACACCACATCATACTTCCAATAAAAAACAAAAACAAAAATTTTTGGATATCGAGAAGAGAACAATTGAGCTTTCGGATTCACCATCAAAAATACCTCTTGCACAGTCTGTGTCAGTAAATAGCGAAATCAAGAGTAACCAAAATATCATATCAGGAAAACATAAACTATGCATTTTAAACAGTAATAAAACAAATAAAGTTCTAACATTAGCTGAAAAAACTTTTCCAGACTATGAAATATGCCATTATTTGACATCATACTGTGGAATAATGAAACTCATTACTGACATCGAGATTAAGGTTAAAAACTATACATGGGATGACTACTGCCTAATTTTCATAGGTGAAGAAGACTTTCGGCGCACAAACAATTATTACAACTTAGTTATTAATATACGTGAAACCCTATCAAAAATCCAACATACTAATATTATATTATGTCTACCTACTTTTAAATTTAAACATTCTTTTATGTACAACTGTAGAATAGAAACATTCAATAATATGTTATATTTGGACGTGTGTACCCATGAATACGCCTGGTTATTTGATTCTAACTTGGATTTGACATATGACTGTAGTATGTTTTCACAGAGAAATGGGGCTCTTAATCATTATGGTATGACTAACATGTTTGAAAATTTAAGTAAAACAATTGACTCGAGTGTTGGCGAGTGGAACAAAACAAATGACGATTATACTAATAATAATAATACTTTTCGAGACCACAGAACAACATTTTAATATTTTATATCAAAACATACAAAGCATATATAACAAACAACATCTACTAGAGACCTTCATTCATGAAAAACCAATGTATAACGCTATATGTTTATGTGAAACTTGGCTGTCACCAGAAAAATTAAGTAACTTACAGTTTACTGGCTACAAAATTGCTGCATCCTACTGTCGTCGTACTCGAGGAGGTGGCGGTGTATGTATCTTGTTACAAAATCATCTCGAGTATAGAGAAATTTGTGATATTGGTAATATGTCTGTTGAGTATTGTATAGAATTATGTGCAATAGAATTACCTAATGAGAATGTAGTTATAGTTACAATTTATTGGAATAGAAGAGAGGAGGAAGTATTTACTCGCCAATTAAAAGAAATGTTGTATTATATTAATAAAAAATATTCAAAACATAATGTAATACTGGGAGGAGATTTAAATATAAATATATTAGATAGCTGTTTAAAAACTAACTTGTTCTTGGATCTAATGTTGGAACATAAATTCATACAACATATCAAAGTCCCCACACGTATCTCACAAACTACCTCGACATGTTTAGACCTAATTTTTACAAATTTTAATAATGGATATAATAATACCACCGTAGAAGAATTAGGGTTTTCAGACCACTGTGCAACCATCTTTCACACGAAATTACCTAGCAACAGTAATAAAAAACAACACTGGTTCGTGAAAAAAAGATTATATAATACACAAAATGTTGAAAAATTTAAATCAGAATTAAAAAAACAAAATTGGAATGAAATAATACAACCAAATAAAAATATAAATGAAAACTACATTGCATTTGCTAATACCTTAAATAAAATTTTAAATTTATGTATCCCACTACAGAAGATAAAAATTAAAACAACATTTAAAAAGTATTGGCTTACAAAGGGTATCAAATTATCTTGCAAAAACAAAAGACTACTTAAAATACTTACCACTAAAACAAAAAATCCCATATTATTAAAATATTATAAAAAATACGAAAAAACCCTAAAGCAATCTGTAACGACAGCAAAAAGACTACAATATATAAATAGAATGAAAAAGTCAACAAATAGAGTAAAAACTATGTGGAATTTAATAAACGAAAGAACAAATAAACCAATGGAAAGGGAAAAAAATAATATAAAATTACACAAAAATGATAACTTGATAACAGAACCTAAGCAAATAGCTAATATTTTTAATGACTTTTTTGCTTCTATCGGGGAAAATATCTCACCAGCAAAAGGAGCCCCTGTGATGTACCCCACAGAAAACTCCATATTTCTCAGCCCTGTTGATCCTCATGAAGTAAATCGAATAATAAAAAATTTAAAAAATAAAAAGAGCTTTGGAGTAGACGAACTTCCCCCATTTCTACTAAAGCAATGTGCAGATGAACTAACCCTACCATTTTATAAACTAATTAACCAATCGTTTGATGAGGGAAGTTTTCCAGATCAACTTAAAAACGCACTCATAAAACCCATACACAAGAAAAATTCTAAAACTGACCCTAGTAACTATCGCCCAATCGCGTTGTTACCAACTGCGTCTAAAATCTTTGAAAAGGCTATGTGCAACCGCGTATACTCTTTCTGTGAAAAAAATAAAATATTTGACGACTGCCAGAACGGCTTCCGTAAAAATAGATCTACAACGTTAGCAGTCTACAAATACGTACAAGAGGCTCTATCTGTTATTAATAACAAAAAATATGCCGTAGGTATGCTACTTGATATGTCTAAAGCCTATGATAAAGTACAATTTAAAATATTATTAGATAAGCTATATGGGATAGGAATACGAGGAAAAGCTCATGAATGGTTTGCATCATACCTAAAGGATAGGATACAGTTGGTAGAAATAGAATATTTCGACAAAACCACAAACGAAATAATAAAAATAAGGTCTGACAGAAAAGCAGTTAATGCATCAATCCCCCAAGGGAGTGTTATAGGCTGTTTATTATTCCTTATTTATATTAATGACCTACCTAAAATTATAAAAAGCCCATGTGTTTTGTTCGCGGACGATATATCTCTACTCACATCATGCCAAAAAGATGACAATATAAACGCCAAATTAAATTCCCTTCTCTCTACAACTGTAAACTGGATGAATAACCATAACCTAGAAATCAACTTCACAAAAACAAAATTAATTACTTTTCATCCCCATCAAAAAGCACCATTAAAATTAAATTTTATATATAATAATACAAAATTAGAACAAGTAAACGAGTTTACTCTCCTTGGTTTGTCTATAGATACCCATGTAAACTGGAAATCCCATATACAGAAAATAAGAGCAAAACTATCAAAATTTTCATACGCCCTTCGCGAAATAAAAAAAACTACCAACCTGCAAACTGCACTTACCACTTACTATGCATATGCCCAAGCATGGCTTAGCTATGGGGTCATGATGTGGGGTAACAGTACTGATTCGCAGACCATATTTATTTTGCAAAAAAAGTTAATTCGAATAATAACCAATATAGAACAAACAGAAAGTTGCCAACCACACTTCCTAAAACACAAAATACTCACACTTCCCTGTTTATATATCTTAGAGTTATGTAAATTTGTCAGAAAACACCCAGATTTTTACACAAATTGTGAAGAAACACAAAGAAGATACACTTCTCGACACAATAGAAACAAAGTAAACATACCTCGATCCCGATTAAAAATGCACTCAACCAGTCCTTTAGTAATGTCCGCTAAAATTTATAACAAACTGCCAAATGAAATTAGAGAAGTAAGAAAAACAAATATATTTATCAATAAATTGAAAGAATTTCTAGAAGCTAAGTCATACTACTCAGTAAAGGAATTTTTAGATGATAAGTCGATCGGAAAATAATTTATTTTTAATTTTTTTCAATATTATTATTCACCAAAGTTTCTGTAATGACATTTATTAAATATAGTTAATATAATATAGTATGAAAAATAGAAAATTTAATTAAATATAAATTCCCAGATACTTAAATAATAAAATAATTTAATAATAATGACGATGAAAAATAAATAAAAGTACCTGACATAATTTATCAATTCTTACACACGGACATAATAATAATAAATATACATAATTGACTTAAATGAATATATAATTTAATAATGACGAGAATAAAAATAAATAAAAATACCTGACAAAATTTACCTAACCTACTTATACAAAACATAATAATAATATACATAAATAAATTAATTTTAATAATAACAATTTACTAATAATGACGATAAAAATAAATAAAATTTTGACATAATTTACAATTACTTATACAATAGACATAATAATAATAATATGCATACACAATCTAATTTAAATATATACATACATAATTTAATAATAAAGATGACAAAAACAAAAATTAAATAATCGGACACAATCTACCAATACTTATACACATACATAATAATATACATCTATTTGATCTACCTACAATAATTAATTCCATTAATTGTTACTTTGCCGCCATCCTCTCTTCTAACTTTGCTGTGCCCGACAGGGTCCATATTTATCTTGACAATATTTTATACCACCTATGTACATAATATGGAATGCAATAAAGTATTGAGTATTGAGTATTGAGTATTGAGTATTAAAAGCGTGAGACGCGGGTCTTATTGAATTTGGTATATTGCAGTTTTGAAGTATTGTGGCTTTCAAATAAATTGCATTTTCTTAATGTTTTATTGTTTTTGACGTAGGATTTGTTTGACGGGAATATTAATTTACAAATTAATTTTATATATTTTTTGGTTTTCACTAGAGTGTAGGATCTTAGCCCAGTAGTAGTGACCTCAGAACTCAGGGGTGATGAAATAAATTATTTCATCACCCCTGCTCTCAAAACGGTGAAGGAACACATTGTGAGGAAACTGACGTATCCTAGAACAAAAAAAAAGTCATTGTTCGGTTGATTATGTTATTGTTAAATAGTATGTAGTATGTAGGATCTAAGTAGGCAATGGCATTTTAATACAATCAATAAAGTAAAATTCACAGAATTCAATTATTTTTAACAAATAAATGTTGAAGGCGAAACGCAAACAGTCGACATTAGTAATTCATGTGTGGATGCAATTGCGAAAAAATAATTTGCATAATATTTGCAGGCCAACTGGTTTTCGATCAAATATCAATCGCGTAGGTAGAATTGAATACGCATTGCCCAATACTAGTAATAAAATAAATGATTAACGCAATAGCCACATAAAAACCCACAAAATGATGAACGAGCAAATAAATGTAATATGAACGACAAATCGTAAACACCATTTACCATAAACATTCATATAGCACAGTCGGCCTTATAATGTTCCCACTGCTGGGACTTAGGCCTTCTCTCTAGGAGGGATGGGCTGTAATCCACCACTCGGGCCTAGTGCGGGTTGGTTCTAGGACATGCCGGTTTCCTCACAATGTTCATGCATGCATATAAATATTCACACACCCAAGTAGCACTGGGGGTTCTATAGCGGTTGAGTAATGGTACACATTTATTCTTTAAGCTGTCTATGTAAGCATTATAAGAGCTCTATATCACCCTATACAGCCCTTGTACCACCGGTTTGGGTACAAATTATTCAGCCTTAATTTCACAAAAGGTACACAGTAGCAGAATAGTAGCACGTTAATGGCAGTTTAGGAGAGAACAGTGGTCTTAAAGCTGATCTACGGCACTGTATAAGATTCCGTATGGTTCTTCATACAGACAAGAGAGATATAAAAAGTAACGAGTGAACAATTATACAGTCTCTATAGTAATTAACGCATGTGAGCGTACCCTAAAAACTACTAGTAGGCCACTTTTTCACCAAATAATCACTCGAGTACCACATTTTGTAATAAATATTTATTTTTAATATATAAAACTACGCCCAACATCTAGTTGTGCGAGTGTCCATGTGAATTTTGAATGTGATTTTATTATTACTGGTAAGTACTTGTGTATTATATTCTATACCTAGTGTTAATATTATGGGTATTGTAAATTTATTGTAAAGTATATACATATTTAGAGTTAAAATTTTCATGCGCCTCAGGAATAATGCCTTTTTATCAAAAAAATATATCTAAATAACCGGGGACGAACAATGCTATTTTTCATATTTGTGTTTTTATGGCATCTAAATCAGTCTATGGCTTTTTATTTGAACACTTACTACAAAATTAATCACGAAAACTCCGTAGTATGTGATAAAACCATAATTAATTTAGAAATATTATAGGTTATGAGTGAACAAAATGGTGGCCATTTTCTTCAACTACAGTGAACCATTGTATTTCCAAATTAATGCTGTGAACTCTTTCAAGTTTTACATGTGTACCATTATAGTGTCGTGAGCTCTATAAAGGTTCACATGTGTACCATTATAGTATCGTGAGCTCTATAAAGGTTCACATGTGTACCATTATAATGTCAACATATCTGTGTTAGACTCATATTCAGCCCTGGGCTGGTATGCAGTTCTTCAATAGTTCACGATTTAACCCTTTTAGATATTTTTTAGCATACAAAATTTTAGAGATCCGCATTGAAAAATGTAAATTTTCTTTGTATACAACAAGTTAGTGTATAGTTTTCGACCGCCGTGCCTCCACCTACTTTTACCTCCAAATATGTTTCGTCATAGGTCAGGTTCCTAAGCCATGCCTTTAAAGTAGATAAAATCTTTAAAGGCTGACACCAGGGTTTGTCGGGTTGATCGTCAAACTTACAATCCACTCCAAAGAAGAAGAAAACTATAAGATCTTGAGATTTTTAAACGAAAAATACGGCTTTGGTGGCGCGTGTGTTTCGTTTCATTTCGCTAAAATTTGTTAATTGCTTAGGAGTTGTTAGGCAGGAGGTGACATTATAATTTTTTTGCTATTCAGTTTCATATTTGCCAGAATGTTTTTGGCAAAGGAATTCATTTGTATTTTCCTCCATTCTTTTGGCGACTTGTGACAGCGGCTTTTTACCTGATCTGAGCATGCTTTTGATCATACGTACGGAACCGTCATTAAAAATATGTATTTTTATTATTTTGGGTTATTACATACAAGCGCATGTTTATCGTCGTCCAAGTGTTAAAGAAAATCACGTTCACATAATTATTTAGCTTAGAGGATAATAATGAGGTACTCGTGAACAAATAAACAGCTGTCAATGTTACTAGATATCAATAGTGGGGCGTGTAATGTACCTTAAACGTACATGTGAACTCATTAAACACTCTTTTACAGAATAATATAAAGGCTGATTAATATATCACAGACTAGACCCACTTAAGCAACAAGCTGAATAACGGTACACAACAGGTGCTACACAACAGCTTTTGGGTATATTAATGTTCACATGTGGTGTACTAAAATGCCAGCATTATAACACCATACATGTGAACCTTTAAATAGCCAATGCCGTATAGTTCTCCTCTTAAATGCTCTTGTTCAGCTATTAAAATGAAAGCTGACTAGAAGAGTAATGTTATCCTATTATAACACCAATAGTCACTAAATAGGACATTTTTACACTCCTAAACATGCCTTATACAGGTATAAGTGGATTTGTTCACTTCAATACAGCCAATGGACCACATGTGGCCATTGTTAATGCTTAGAGATCACCAGTGAACTGAATGTGAACTATAAAAGAGAACAAAATGCTACTTGGGCAATTATTATTGACTACCTAGCGCTGCCCCGCGGTATCACTCCTGTAGCCTGTCCTGTGGTTTTATGCAAACTTTCGGTATAAAAGGCCATACAAGGTACATAGTTATAATGAGACTTTCTGGCTGTAAATAATTTTATTTTGCCGGAACAATTCTCCTAAGACTTGCTTTTGTCGGTGCCTTTGCCTGTATCAATGTCGGAAATCACTGCAAGGACAATCGGGAAAAGTAATCTATATCCTAATCATAGATTACAGTTTTAAGAAAACAAGGTTGCCAGGTTAAAATGGGATTGGGTGGGTCACGTCAGCCGTATGCACACTGGCCGCTGGGCAAGAGTCTCCACAATGTGGGTGATTGAGCATGGAAGACGCCACCGAGGACGAACTGGGAAGAGGTGACGAGATACTGCAAGGGCCGGTTCGAGGTGGCTCAAGAAAAGAATATCTGGAAATAGTACATTTTGATACAAGTGCAGAAAGTTTGTCATTGCGACCGAGGCGGAATTTGCACGAGCCGTAGGCGAGTGTGTTATGGAGCCGAGGCCTGCAGTGACAAATCTGCATGTGTATCAAATGACTTTTTTCAATACACTTACGATTCTTCGTACATTTCTATGAATAATCGGGGGTTGACCGGCGACTCGTGAGGGTCGACGCGCGCCCAGACTGATACGATACATATAATAAAATTGTGGCGGGGGAGAGCACGCGTACTTTTCTGCACTAGTGCGGAAAACAGTCTATTGCGTGCTTAAAAGCAGTGGTATAAGAGCGGGTTTACGAGTAAGTTTATTGAAAAAGTTTTAGGGGAGGCCTTTGGGCAGCGGTGGAAAAGTATAGGCTTAGGTACCCTCGTATCGTTGAGGCGTGATTCTTACACAAATATCCAAATATCTAAATATTTAACTATCACATTTAGAATATTAGTAGGATTAGTAGGATAACAAGCAAACAAATGTATGAATGATTAATTGAAAACACCATCATCATACTTCTACGATTATTGTCAATGTGCATACGAGTTTATCATAAACAAGTTTAATGATCAATTACATCAAAAGCAAGATGGTTGGCGCTTAAATAACTAAAATTAAAGTACAATCGCGTTAAGTTACGATGCGAAAGGCCGGTATCAGCTTTGGTGCAACCCACGCTGTTATTGATGAGTGGTACAAGTTATGATCGGTAAGCAGGGAACGGTACATAGGTAGAATCGCTGTTTGAGTCCGCAGTATCGATGTGATGATGCTGAAATGTTTTTGAGGGGTGATTGCGTACCGAAAAGCGTTGGAAGGCCTCGCACGGTAGACCGATAAATTATATTTATTTTATTTGCAAATAGGTTAAAAAAACCGGTAGACTGATGATTTGGTGAGGACTGGTAGTCTACTAGATGAGGGCGAGGATGTGAAAGACAGGACCGGTTAATGTAGCTTGTGGGAGGACAATGTTCTGTAGTGGACATCTTGCAGCTGGTGCCTTATTCAATTTCTTTTTGACTGGATAGCGGGAAAGTTTTGTGATTGTTGATATTTGACCTTTTTGGTTATTGTCAGATTTTTATTGACTAAAATCTACTTGTATTCTTATTGAAGGGTCCCAGCAGGGTCGAAGCCTACTGGGGCCACGGGTAGTGTGAAAGTGAAACCCGGGGCCCCGGGATGAAGGCGAAGAAGGAACAGGAGTAGGTACTTAGCTTTTTAGTCAGTAAAAGTCTGACACTATCTCTCGCTCCACCCAAGAGCGGGATTGGCCATTGGATGATTTTCCAACCTAAAAAAAAACTAAGCAGAACCAAGTTAAACTAAAGCAAATCGTTACAGTCTTTAACTTATCCAACAAATCCTAGAGCGTGCAGTTTCACGATAGCTATTAGCAGGTTGCAAATTATGTTCGGCCGGCGTCGGCGCAGGCCAGCGTAGGCGCAGGCGCCGAGGCAAGATCTACGCCATACTTCACTATAATTATAATTGGAAATTAATAACAGCAAAATTGATGGCCTACCATTAATTCACGAACATCGTCATGATTGTAAATCGCTATAACTTAATCGTCACGTTTCACTTTCTTTAAACTTATTTATAGATCTATTTCGCGAAAGTATCTTCTCTTTTAATCGAAATTCTCTTTAGTCATACTTTTTATTATCCTGCATCCATGGGAGCGATGCAGTAGAAAAACATTAGGCGTACTGTCCATGGACGCCTAGCTTCATAGACGCATATTCGTCATTATACGCTTGGTGTACGCCTGCGTGAAGCGTACATACAAAACTCTGTCGACGAAGCGGCTGCGTCGTGCCGTTGTACCGCGTCTATGAAGCTACGCGTACGTGGACAGTAGGCCATAGTTTTGTATGTGAGCTTCACGCAGGCGTACACCAAGCGTATAATGACGAATACGCGTCTAAAAAGCTACGCGTCCGTGGACAGTAAGCCTTAGTGCTAAATATATGTTTTGTGTAGATTCTACCTATATATCCAGAATATTTCTGGTAATAATTTGATAATATGATTTATCTTTATTGCCTTAAATCTGCCATCATTAATAACTTCTTATCTATCGCCACGACATCGTGATAAATTGCCTCGATATTTTCAACAATTACGAAACTCTTCTTAGTAATAAATTCGAATTATTAGGTAAAAAAGTATTAACATTCCACGGAACCTACAAAAATCTCGTCACCCTTTGTTTCAACTCAACACAGCAACTAAAAAGAAATTAACCTCTAAATTGGCCTGACTTGTCCCTAAATAGACTTCCTTCAGGTACTTCTTACGTATCCAGTGAAGCAAACATCCACCAGTCACCTCGCGTAATAGACAGCGGTGGTCGCCATTAATCAGTCTTTAGACGGGTTAAGCGGAGGAAATACCCGTAAATAGCTGAATGCAAAACACGGCAGTTGTCTGTTCATCAATCAATGGGTGTCGTTCGGGAAAAGCTGGGCCGAACACAGCGTTGCGTCCCAAACGCAGCGTTTTATACTCGTCCTTTGATCTGTAGTCTGAGTGTGACAGGATAATCTTGGATAAATAATCGTGATGTAGATTATGTGTAATATAATAAATGTTGCTTCTAATTTATTTTCTTCATTCAGAAATAGTTTACTAGCTTCTGCCAGCGGCTTTGCCCGCACGAAAGTAAGTTTCTTCACACAAATTTTGAACCTCCGTTTAAAAAAAACCTTACCCTCCCATCCTCCCTTAGGGGTAAATTTTGGAAAATCCTTAGTGCTCGCTTACGTCATAAAAGGAAACCTTGAGCAAAATTTCACGCTAGGAGCGTGAAATTTTTGTTCCAGTAGTTTCGGCTGTGCGTTGATATTTCAGTCAGTTTCTCCTTTTTTTTAGGTACATATTATATAGATAATTAAGTGACAACGATAAATTAAACCTCAAAATCCCCCATCTTGTTTTTAAACGGAGTTAGGTTTCTACGTGACACGTGCTACAAAGTTATCCTGCATAACAGATACAGCTGATTACACATGGAAAGAGGTAAACAATATTTTCCCCAAAACTTCATAAAAGCCAATGTTAACTATTAACATCAAAGTTTCCATGGCACGTGTTTCGTATAGCGTTTCAACCGCCTCTTGGTAACACAGCTTACAGTAAAATGCATCCGCTCTTGTCTTATTTGCTCTCAGTAGAAGTAGCTATTTATTCTATAAACCATTTATTATTGACATCAACAATTTATGTCCCTCAAAGCGTATTTTAATGCTGCAAACTTCTAAAGTAGGTGGTATTATTCCCACAAGTTTATCCTGAAGTTTTTAATTCTGCGAAAGATTCATTTATCTTTCTCAGGATCATAACAGATTTAGATCGGTGACGAGCGGTCCGGATCAACAATCATTTTAGTGTTCACACTTACGCTTGTACCGTGGATGATTGACATTTGACGAAATGGCCACCTCCAGACGTTCTCAGAATTCTCATTGCTTAGATATTTTTTGCTGTTTACAATGTAGTACGAAGATAGTTCACTAGTACTCGAATGATATACACAGAGAGGAGTAATAAAACCAAGCAACTTTTTAGTTTCATCTTTACGATTTGTTAAGGATAAACAGAAAATATTTTGTAGATGTTTCTGAAACTGTGTTTGCAACATTACCAGCAAAAATGGTTTCTATTAATTTTATTCAACACTTAAATACGATTCTTTATATTGAAGTAAATATTCATGTCTCAATTTATACAATCGAATAGTCGGATGACGCGAAATTTTAATATTTAGTAGTTGTTAACAGGCTACTGTGTTCACATATATTCGATTGCTATCTTTTAAGGTCATATCAATATTCTTCAATCTTGGCGAAAATGAATATGCATTTTTTACTCACTAAACTGGCTTAATTGGGCGTGCGTGCGAATTATGATTTAATAACCGAGATGGGACAGTCTGTCTAAATAAAAGAGGCAATTTATATGCCAACAACACTGGAATTAGGCCAGATAAATAACAATAACGTCTTTTTATTATGGTGCTACTTATAATATATGCTAAGATGGTTCTTTTTATGGATTTGAACTGGTGGACAATAAAAATATTGTGACCAGAATAAGGCGAGCTCTGACACCTTTCTTTGGTTTGCTATTTTAGATGGAAAGGGAGGTTTTCTTCTAGTTGCGGAGGTCACTGTTGCGTGGCCATTTTCTCGCATTGCCAGTGCACGCACGTACAACGTAGGCGACATCCGTATGGCTACTGTTTTCCCCGCTGATTACAAATGCACTGAATTTACTTCTTGTTTTCAATGTTGAAATAAAAAATACATTTTGTTTACTGCTTTGTTGCAATATTGTAACGCCCACTGTAGTTTTTATGTGTTTTCTTTTATGAAAATGTTTTATAGTCATCATAACATGGTGTTCTATGGTAATTTTACAAACAGTTGCTTGCATAAACTTTGAAGTTTAACTGTTAAATATCCACGAATCTTTATTTCGTTTGTGTTTTCCTACAATGTCGTAATTTTATCTTTATTATTGTTATTACGGTGATTTCATTAATTTTCTGTAGGTGCTTGTTAGCGTTGAAGTACCTAAAGTTACTGTAAATATTTTTATTTTGCCAAACGTTACTCAAGTTTTTACAAAATTCGAGAATTTTATCTTAATTTACTCGTTTGTTATGATTATATACTTATTTCACTCAGAAGTTCAATTTGCATGGACATGACGTAAATAATTGAAACCACATGGCGGTGTCAATATCTTTCAGTATCAGGACCAGTTCAATTAGCAGCCACCCTTTAATTAAAGAGATTGTTAAGTCTGCGCGCCATTACGCGCTTCATGTCATCGTTTATTTTTTAATGTTGGTACAAGATTACGTTTTTTTTATGTTTTGGTTCAGGATCAATATTGAAATTCGACAATGGATCACTATTGAGAAAAAAATATATACCTACTTACCTACTAAAGAGTGTAGATTGGGGAATTAATTGTATGTTTAAGTGACTACTGTAGGGATTTTCATTTACATTTAAATGCTTAGTTGCTGGTAATTTAGGTTCGTGTAATTATCCTTATACTAAAACCTAAAGCTTAGACTTCGTAATCAAGGATTTTGCACCGACGCCAACTTAACTATAATTATGACTTATTACACAATCCCAGGCGTCGTTAACATTGCTTGTGTGGGCACAATTTCATACGTCCTACATAGTTATTTCACCTTGAACCAGTCATTACGAGCTGTTGTATAGCACATTCACTACATCATACATAACTCAATATTAAAAAGTTGAAAAAGAACTGAAGAGCGGCCAGCCTCACCTATTAGCAAGTCCCCATGTATGGGTTGTATTGTGCGAACTGTGAATGACCTCTTCAGCATAATAATGGGCGAAGGGATGCGCAGGAGCGCGTGCGGCGGAGGGGCGACCGGTTTGAAATTAGAACGTTTTTTATACGATCCCATTGGCTTTGTCGGTGCCCGCCTGGTGCGCTTGCGCTAACTCGACAAATGCGTCAAATGAAATAAGCCGTATTTTATTCCCTTTCCTTTTTGAATGGGCCTTCAAAGTTTCGATCGTAGGGGTTTGTTTGGATAAAAACTTAGTAAAGATTATGGGTTCGCTTTTGTTGAAGTTCTGTATAGAAATTCGAAATTTAATATCGGAGGATTTGTGATTGATTGGACACACATTGATTTTGTGAACCTCAAC
This sequence comes from Mythimna impura, assembly GCA_905147345.3. Taxonomy (NCBI): domain Eukaryota; kingdom Metazoa; phylum Arthropoda; class Insecta; order Lepidoptera; family Noctuidae; genus Mythimna; species Mythimna impura. Next base: position 13,306,179 of record LR990351.1, read on the forward strand.
CCTACTGCTGACGTAGCCTGATGGATTATTATTATTCTGGACCCCACGATTTGCGCTTATAAACACACACCTATTCAACGTCGACCACCGTAAATATTCGGTCAACTTTGCACGTAGTTAGTTGTGTATGAAGCGGTACTTTATGATTGGCACTGTAAAGAATTACCCACTGTTACACGTTGTAGTAGAAATAAAAAAATTGGATATTTTTCACCACTATACCTACGTTTAATTTTGTTGTTATTTTCAAAAGACAAAATGCATTATGATACACAATTTATTAAAATAAAATAAAAAACCTAACAAAACAATCAAGTAAGGGATATAAATGAGCGCTCCGCTAATTGGTAGCATAAATTTTGAATTTTGAAAATTGTAACAATATTATACGTATAATGGTGAAAAGTGTCAATTTTTTTTTTTTTACTTATTCGTGAATGTGCCTTGTTTTTTTTTAAAAAAAAAACACCCGAGCACTTTCATGTTAAAAGGCTTCAACAAAAATTGTAATTATTCAAAATGATCATCACCATGGTTACGAAGTGCAATATTCTTTCACAATCCCAAAAAGGTGAAAACAAACACCTTAAAAGTCTGTTTGTGGAAAACAGCAAGTAGGCAAGGTTGTTTAACAGATCATAAAAAAGTTTCTCGAGTGTTAAGTATTCTCGCAACTGACTTAGAACAAATTGGGTTTGTTCGCTTACGTGTTTACGCAACTTTACCCCAAACACAATACTTTTTACTTCTGTGACAGTCAAATCAAGTGATAATGGTTCTTTACACCGTAATAGAGTTACATAAAGTTTGGAGCACTCGCCTATCCCCCCATTTGGGACAGAGTAAACAGAGATGAGGGAGGGAGGCCGATAGTACGACGCAAGACTCGAAGCCGCATGGTCGTGTGGGACCGTGCCCTCGAGCTCCGGACGCGATGCCGACTTTGTTTACTGAACTTTTTATTCAAATAAAATGACATTTTAAACGTTCGTATTTCAAAACGCATGGAGATTACAGTATGCTAGTGGAAAAAATAAATAGTGGAACCTCTATAGTGAAATTATAAACATGTAAATTATCGATGGTGTGAAAATTAAGCATAATTTGGTGGCAGTATGGTGGATGCTGGTGTTAATGAGTGCGATAACACCATAAATGGAAGGAACCAATTTGTGTTTCTTGTATTTGTGCATTTACTTCTCATTGGACTGAATGGAACTAATGGTAACTATTGCATTTTTATTTGTTTTGACTTGAACTTTGTTTAAGATTATTACGGTTGATGTTTAGTCACGTAAGTTTTAAAAGTTTTAAGTTAATTTTAAGTTAGGCTTAGGCTGCTCTTTTAAAAATCCATTTTAGGGTTTTTTGAGGATTATTTTTATTGTGTAAGTTAAGTGTTAGCTTTATAACTACTTTATATTAAATTATACTTAAATTTTCTAACATAGAAAAAGCTCAGATTAAGTTTTGTCTATGTTGTGATTTAAGGACCAAGAACCTATGTAATGAGACATATTATATACATAAACTATTCGCACATAAGGAAGACATTAACTTTCCACAAGCACAATAAGTTAAGCGTAGTTAAAGATCTTGATAATCCAATAACAATAACACACATAAAAAACTGGTCTTTATTGGTCCTAAGTGCTGCACCGTAAAACTTTTTTCAATTGAGTGGTCCTTACATTTTTATCAGATCGGTTCTCCATCAGGTAATTAAAAAAACAGTATCCAATTAATAAAATGTAGTTCCGCTGTTCGGTAGCCGATACAAAACAATGTAACCTTTTTTCTCTCGTTTTTTTTAACGCTACCTTAATTAACGTTAACGGCCAGTTAAGTGGGCTTTGGGCCTTTACGTATTTTAGTGGGAACTTTCTGGCCTCATTCTGGATTAATGGGTAGACAGTAATTATTGTAATATACATTTATAAGCAGCAATTATGTTTAAGTTAGCTGCGTTAATTAACCGTTTAATATTCATAGAAAAAGTAAATATTGTTTAAAAAATATTTTATAAAATGATATATGGGTAAATGATATAAGAAGTTTACGGAAAATAATACTGTAAAAGTTTCACTAATAAATGGTAGAATTATTTTGCTATAAAATGGAAATTTGAATCATTTTCGTTTTAAAACTTTCTCATTCTCACATTTTCATCAATGATGTTGATCATAAAAGCTTATTTTAGTTTTATAGACTATCCATTTAATTGGAATTAATTAAAATTTTATTAGTTGTAATTTCTAGCGTGTATTTTGTTGCTTGTAGAGTAGGCAAAAAGTATTTCCTGAAGTATTCGTTGACTGGGCGGGGTTTACGTTATTTCGCGCGTTTCCTTTGTCTTTCAGGAATGTTCAGAATGGTAAATAGACAATCCTTGTTGAGTACGCTGAAAAGCGCTTCCTGTTAAAATACGACGACTCTAGATTTAATTTATTTTACGAACAAATAGAATTTGATGATGACCGTACCATTTTGCTTTAGCATGGCAATAGCTGTCACTGGCCCTAACATTTTTGATTAATGAAAAACGTTTTTATTTTCTTATCTTTTGGATCTTTAAGAGTGAATAGGTTACTTTTAGGCAAGCGTACTCCATCGTCGACCACATCGTCACTTTCCATCAGGAGAGATAGTGGTCAAGCGCGAGCCTAGCAACCAATAAAAAAAAACTGAATAGATATTACGGAAAGGGCAATGACCGCTATTACCAAGCTGAAACGGAACAACTGTAGTTTATGATAAGGGTTTAATTTCTTCGATTTGATTGAAGCTTTTATGTATGTTTTTACTCTCCTTGTCAGAATCTCACGATACCATTTCTAGATACATTTGTCATTCGATTTGCCACTGTATGATTTTGTAGCTTGTGCTTTAATTCACTGCAGATGTATGAAGACATGGCTACTAACTTGTAATTTTATGCCCAATCGATTCGTTTTATATCGATAAGTCCTGTTTTTCGTTATAACATACTGTGATATCGAAAGGAGATCGCATGAGTTAGGTTAACGAACTGGCATGTAAAATATACTTTTAAGGATTTTGTTGTTCTAGAATAGGTTTGAAAATTGAGTAGTACAAAGAAATGTTTAGTTTTTAGGAGTTCGGACATAACCATTGTAGCGCGATGTACTAATATTGAATCTTGAAGAAAAGTAGATATAAAGATTTTTATATAATATACTTGATATATATTATATAAAAATCTTTTTTTTTCATTTCATTGAAGCACAGTCCCGTACTACCTTGAAACAAACCGTCGCAAAGTGCGACATAGTGCCTACTTTTGTTCAGTTATAGATTAATCGTACCTATGTTGTATGTAATTGTACGAACCTCATGTAATGAACCTCAAAAGTTTTTAACGGACCTGTTGTTAGGAAATTCATACTGATTGTAGTAATATCAAAAGTAAGTACCTATAAAATTCCTCAAATACATATCTAATATTTGTAGCTAATTTATTTAAACTATGTATATTAGTGGTACGTAGGCGGAATTAATGCAACAACGCATTATTATAGAATAAACTAAAGAACTAAATACTAATACATAAATATAGGTACCTACTTTTTCAAGTTATGTCAACTTTTTGCATGAATACAGGTCAAAAACCTTTGCTTTTTTTGTTATGTTGGTATCTACGTAAATATATGTTTTACAACTGCGATAAATTCACGCATTTGACAACCGTGTGACTTTACAAATACTACTATACTATCTATATCATACTTATCAAAGCACGATTTAAAAAAACACTTATTTTATAAGGACTCTTTAAACTTCGAAGTTTAATATAATATAGTTTATCAATTTGACCGGCCTGTTGGTCTAGTGGTTAGTGGCCCTGACTGCTATGCCAGAGCTCGTGGGTTCGATTCCCACCCAGGATAAATGTTTGTGTGATGAGCATGATCATTTGTTCTGTGTCTGGGTGTATTTCATCTATATAAGTATGTATTTAGAAATATATAAGTATGTTTATCAGTTGTCTAGTACCCATAACACAAGCTCTGCTTAGCTTGGGACTAGACGGTGTTGTGTGATAGTTGTAGAATATTATATTATTATAATAAATCCAGGACGGACGAATACATGTCAGGCCATAACCGTTATTTTAATTCTAATATATCCTTTATGTTAAGCCGATTGATTTGAATGAAAACCCTAACAAACAAAAATATAGTTACTATGGTAGATAACATATTTTTTATTACAATAAAGAGGTTCAAAATAATCACATTACATTCATACTGTCAAGCTGTCTGATAAAAAAGGATAAAATATATTAATCGATTTATTTCTACCGGCTGCACGGTGCACCCACACTGTGCACTGTACAACAAAAATACAAACATTGTCGTAGTTATATTATATTGTGTCGCGTTATCACTGACAGTGACAAGTTTTAATAAAGGACCACTACTGCGCTTGAGTTACTTGTAGGGTTGTCAATTTTTATTAAAAAAAATATTGGTGGGACGTTTTTCTGTTTTACTGATGATAGTACGAAACACGTACCGGAAGACGCAGCGTTGGAAGGCCTCCCACAAGGTGGACCGATGACCTGCCCCTCTACCATGACGTTCAAAGTAAGATTGTTTCATTCTTATTTATGTGTGGGTAAGAGACAGAGCCATACAGGTTGTCTAGCGCCATCTCTTACCCACAATGGAATAGGAATAAAACAATCTTACTTTAAACGTCATGATAACCCCCCTGGTGAGAGTCGCGGGAATCCGATGGATGCGATACGCACAGGACCGGTCATTGTGGCGACATTTGGGGGAGGCCTATGTCCAACAGTGGACGTCTTTCGGCTTAAACTGATGATGATAAGTACGAAACAGTATGACCGAGGCATAGATATATATATCTTCTAAATTAATTGCTTTACTTTGGGATAATTACAGGATGGCTTTTTTGTTGCAAATATTATTGACAAAAAGTATTGTTCATTTCATAATTAACCTGTAACGGACTTCTTCACCTTTCTAGTAAAAAATAAGAATGACTTAAATACTTACTGCTAAACATGAATAGATAACTAGCATATTGTGTTTGCGCCTAATTTTTGTTCATAAATGTCAAAAAATTAATTTGACCGCTGCTGGCACACTGGTTAAGCGATTGACTGCTGCGCTGTATGTCACGGGTTCGATTCCCGCACGGAACAAATATTTGTTAGGCCTACATATAGTTGTTCCAGGTCTGAGTGTGTTGTGTATAGGAGCTGTGAACGCACCTATTATATAGGATTAATTCCTAGTGTAGAGAAATTACCTATATATCTAACAAAATCTTTCGCGTATTGTTCCACGTGCGCCTTAGGGAGATGTCAGCAAATCGTAGGGGCCCATCAGGGTCAAAGCCTACTGGGGCCATGGGTAGAAACGAAACCCGGGGCCCTGGGACGAAGGCAACGAAGGAACAGGAGTGGATTTTTAGTCAGTAAAAGTCTGACACTGTCTCCCGCTCCGCACACGGGCGGGATTTGTCATTAGATGATTATCCCACTAAAAAAAAAAAGAGTTTAGTTACCTTTAATACAATGAATACCTATAAATGTAAGTAAAGGTCTGACACTATGAAATTATTGATAAATTGTTTTAGCAACACCACAGTATAAAAATACATAGAGCTTTTAGAGTCTCAATGCGTAGCTCACCTACTTTTTGGTTCTGTTTCAGTACAAAAACCCCTTTTGTAAGAGTTCCCCTGCCTTTTCGCTTGGTTGCACATAAAAGGTCTACAATTAATATAAAGACTGTAATTATTGAAGTAGTTAATAACATAGTAAGGGGCACTACCCCTTACTATGTTATTAACTACTTCAATAATTATCTCAGATTTAATTTATACTATGCAGCTGTAGGTGTTCCATATTATTACTAAAGAAATATTATTATTGATCAATGCGTCTACGTAAATATAAATTAAATATTTAAAAATTTAATTATATCTCTTTTTTTAACTTTTTATGTTTTATTCTTTTTATTTTTTATTCTTTTTATGTTTTATTCTTTTTACGTTTTATTCTTATTGTGTTTTATTCTTTTTATGTTTTATTCTTTTTATGTTTGATTATTATTAACACACTAGCTTGTGCCCGGTGGTTTTGCCCGCGAAAAAGTAGAAAATTATAGCAATGGAACATACTTCCAGGATAAAAAGTATTCTATATCTTATTCCGGGCCAGTTTAGTTGCTAAGATTCATTCAAATCCTTTAAGTTGTTTGAGCGTGTACGAGTAACAAAAATATACACAAACACACATAAATACAATACACACTGATCATACTTTAAACAATATTTAGTAAAGTAAACGAACGTACAAAATAACTTTGCAAAAAATCTTTGGCAGACGTCTAGGCAAATTATTTTCGGGTCAATCCACCTTTGACCGCAGTCGTGTTTCAAAAAAAAGTAAACCACCTCTTCATTTTTTATTGAGACAGACTGCGGGCAAAAACTTTATTAAAAACAAGATTGACGTAAGTCAAAAATATCTACAATATTTTTTTTATAAGTTTTGTCTTAACCTCAAGCTGACAACCCTATGAAAAGAAACAAAACTTAAAAAATAAATCACAATTATTACAATACCCGAGTGACGTTTTATCTGTGTGTCTATCTAAATGCAGTGGAACGGACATACGGACAAACGGGCGATATTGAGAGATCCATATGTTACTTTTTATAAGCGGCTCTTCTATAACGATGGAATGCTTTGCGGATGCAGTAGGCGTTAATCGTTCTGTATATCGGTGTGAGTAACAAAATGTAATGTTACGCTATTATAAGGACAACTTAATTCGATTTATGTGCTTGAACCGTATCCATAGTAAAGTGATTTCTGTTTGAACGATTTATTTTTTAAACTTCTTGCAATATAAAGGCACAAAGGCGGACTTAATGCCTTAGGCATTCTCCCTCAGTCAATCAAGGGTGGTGAAGAGAAAACATGGCAGGTTCATAAAAACGAAAAGATTTTTAAGAAAACAAGGGTACAAAAGTATATCTTCATATATACTCGTATATAAGTCTACTGTATACATGTGTTTGTTACCTATCTCCTCCTAAAAGGCTTGACCGATTTGGATTAAACTTTGTGTGTATATTTAAGAATTAAGAGGGTCCTTGGACGATTTGAAAATACAATTGCACCGGGTAGGTGGTCCTGCAATAGGGTTGTCAATTCTTTTTCAGACGAAAAACCAGCTTTCGGACAGGACAACGTCTGTCGGAACTGCTAGTACGAGAAAATAGATAAAATAAAAATATTTATTAATATGACGAATATATTCATATGATGTATCCTTAGTGTATGAGTGTGTGGTTTCAAAACTAAAAAAAATGAGGAACAAAATAATATTTTCCACAGATTTTTTTTCCTGAAATGCAGTGTGTGTAACTGTTATCAATACTATCTAGATTCATCCATCATCATGCAGATTTGAATTTTTTGTTTGCTAATATGAATGCTTCATATGTTTAATAATGGTGACAGTTCCACCCAGTTCATTGACATTTATACGAGACATATTACGAAGTCAATATAATGATTGATCATCAATTTAGTCTAGAATTAGAGCGTGATGCACATTCTTTATGTGTTGGCGGAATCAATGGATTGGAACGATTTTTATGTGCGATTCACTACAGCTTTTTTTATGTCGTTTTTTTACGCGAAAACAGTATGTTCGTTGCAATGTAAACCATTACAACTAATAAAGACTATACTTACAAGATAACTTTTAATTCATCTTTCAGGGGATTTTTTTTATTTTTTTTTTTTATAGGTGGGAAAATCATCTTATGACAAATCTCGCTCTTGGGCGGAGCGAGAGATAGTGTCAGACTTTTACTGACTAAAAACCCACTCCTGTTCCTTCGTTGCCTTCGTCCCAGGGCCCCGGTTTCGTTTTCACACTACCCATGGCCCCAGTAGGCTTCGACCCTGCTGGGCCCCTACGATTTGCTGACATCTCCCTGAGGCGCGCGCGGAACAATACGCGCCGTCGACGACTTAGGCTCGGTCCGGATGGTTACCGGACGGTCGGACGGCGGGCCACCCATTGCCCGCCGTCCGCAAGGCCGCGCCTACGGTGGGGATGTTTATTTTACTAAGTGGGTTACCATCCAATGACTTCTCTCGCTCTAGGGCGGTGTGGGAGGGCGTGTCAGACTTTTACCGACTAAAACCAACTCGTATGTTCCTTATTTGCCTAGAGTTCTAAGACCAGACCACCCAAAGATCTTTCAGGGGATGAAAGTACTTACAAATATGAAAAACAGAAATCGAAAAATAAAATCTGCGGCCACATTGTCTAAGAATATAAGATTAAATAAACACCTGCTGAAAAGAAGTATTTTCAATATTTCAGAAGACTTTTGTTAACCTCTAAAAGATTGCTAATAATTAAAAGTTACCCTGTATATTAACCCGGGGCCCTGGGACGAAGGCAACGAAGGAACAGGAGTGGGTTTTTAGTCAGTAAAAGTCTGACACTATCTCCCGCTCCGTCCAAAAGCGGGATTTGTCATTAGATGATTTTCCCAACTAAAAAAAAAACCCTGTATATTAAAATAATTAAAACTTGTAGACTTAATTACTATCACTATCTTCAGTACTGTACATTTTGTTATCACATCACAAAATGGTGTGATGTTGTGGTCTGTTACGGTTCCCACGAAGAGTGAAGTGGTTTGTCTAAAGCCAGAGATCAAAGTATTATCAAGTGCATTAAATTTAATAAAAAATATTGACCTGACCACACAGTTTGAACTCGATATGGACCATGTTGGAAGCAAGGATATGGCTTAAGCGAACTGTATAGACAACTATAAATGCGTAAAAATATTACTGACACCTGAAAATAAAGTCCGAGAACCTAATTCTATCCTACTGATCAGACTAATGCTAAAAAGGTGAAATTTTGTATGTATGTTTGTTACTGCTTCACGCTCGAACGGATGAACAGATATGATTGGAATTTGGCACACGGGTAGAGTATGTCCTGGAATAGCACATAGGATACTGGGGAGTGTCCTTGGAATATTTTTTGCTATTTCCACGTGGGTGAAGCCGCTGGCTGAACCTAGTATTCCTTATAAATATAAAATTCTCTATGTTCGGATGTTTTCCAATCGATTATGCCTTAACGTTTGAACTTATTTCGAAGAAATTAAGTACACAGGTAGACTAAGAGTAATAGGCCATAAAATCAATTTTGTTCCGTGGGATAGTACTTGAGTGTCACGCGGGAGAAGGTACTGGTAAAAATAAATTTCAATTATGCGAAAGTAACAATAAATAATAATATAGTATAGGTTACGTATAATTTATTTTTAGTTATTCCACATAAACGTTTAAGTCCCTGCCATAAATATTGAAACGAATTAGTCATGTAACTTTAATAGTTACAACAATGTGTTTACAATTAAACATACAAAGACCACTTGTGTCATAAAAGGTTAAAAACCTCAAACATGCGTGGAACAACAACCATTATACACATTTTAACGATAATTTATGGTTTTAGAGTACGAACTTATTAGTTTAGAGCTGTGATCTACCGACATAAGTTAGACTAAGTTTCAGCTTACTTTAGCTTAATGGATCTGAAATTAAGCTAAGAGGTTTTAGCTAAGGTCAGACGGCGCAATTTGCTTGAACTTTATGCTTGAAAATAAGCTTTATTCAATAGTTTTATTTTGTTTTCGCCGAATTATTAGTAAATATTATGTAATCGAAGTTGTTTTATGTGTGTAAAACGTAATTTTTGGGTGTACTAAGCTATTGTTTATCCGAGATAAATCCAAAGTTCCTGTGGTATGGAGGAAACAGGAGCGAAACAGCGGGGAAAAGTTAGTATCTATTTTAAAGGGGTATCTTTAAATAGTTATTAAATAACATATTTAACAGAACTTTGTTTAAAAAAAAATGTTGTAAAATATCACATAACATTACATAATCAGCCTTATAATCTTCCCACTGCTGGGACTCAGGCCTTTTCCTTAGGAGCCAAAATCCACCACTCGGGCCCAGTGCGGGTTGGTGGATGTCTCATTCTAGGATATGCCTGTTTCATCAAAATGACTTCCTTCGCCTTTCTGAGAGCAGTGGTGATGAAATAAATTACGCAAAGTAAAGCTCCTGCTGGTATTTGAACCCACAAACTCGACCCCAAACAAAAAAAAAAACAACAACTCACACACACACACCACACACACACACTCACTCACACTCTCACTCTTTGAACTCTTAGACTCGTAAGTTGAGTAACCGTCCGGACCAAGCCCGAGTCGTCGACGGTGCAGAGCAGAGCCGAAGCCATGGGTCGACTTCTGAAAGGGTTACTCGTGGTCCTGGGACGAGAAAGGGTAACTGAAGGAACATAGGTGTGGTTTTAGTCAGTAAAAGTCTGACACGCCCTTCCGCGAGCGGGAGATTTCGATAGATGATTTCCTGCCCAAAAAAAAGTCGGGGCCGTTACCAAGAGGCCACCACTGTCACTATGAGGCGGCCGATCGCGTGAGGCAACGGTCCTCACGCCCTAACCGCCGCCGGGATTCCGATCCCGATTTCCGGCCACCGTAGGCGCGGGCTTGCGGACGGCGAGTAATGGGTGGCTCGCCGTCCGACCGTCCGGACTGAGCCCAAGTCGTCGACGGCGCTTACTGTTCCATGCGCGCCTCAGGGAGATGTCAGCAAATCGTAGGGGCCCAGCAGGGTCGAAGCCTACTGGGGCCACGGGTAGTGTGAAAGCGAAGCCCGGGGCCCCGGGATGAAGGCAAAGAAGGAACATGAGTGGGTTTTTAGTCAGTAAAAGTCTGACACTATCTCTCGCTCCGCCCAAGAGCGAGATTTGTCATTAGATGATTTTCCCACCTAAAAAAAAAAAAACCACTGTCACTATAAAACATCACTATGTCAATATATTTAGTCTAAAACTTTTATTACGTTGCTTCCCCCACAGCTCTTAAACTTCTTCAATAACACAGAGTTATTTTTCTAAGACCAATCGGCCCGGGTATTATCCACTCTGAAATCAAATTGTTGAGGTCATTGGGACGCCCCTTTATGTCTAGCTATAGATTGTTATGCTCTGATAAGATATGACACTAACATTTAGTTATGGGGAAATGTAGGAGAAACCAATAAGCCATTAACTCCTTGTTGACTTGTGAATGTTGGAAGGTTTTACTATTAATTAATTGGAGGTCTAAGAGCATGAGAGTACACAAATGATAGATCAACCTTGGTTTCTTAAGAAAGTTGTTTTTTGGGTTCCGTATCTCAAAAGGAACCCTTATAGGATCCCTTTGTTGTCCGTTCGTCCGTCTGTCTGTCTGTCTGTCAAGACCCATTATCACAGGAATGCGTGGAAGTATCGAGTTGAAATTAATACCATATACTCAGGTCTGCGGTCTCTTGAAGTAGTGAAAAAATCAAACTTCTAAGTTAACGAAAAAAAAAAGATACGGCCGTTTATGTCGCAAAAACGCATATTTCGACTCTCAAGGGAATCAAAATTCACAGGGTACTTCCCGTTCACCTAGAATTCTGAAATTTGGCATGAAGCAAGGTCTCATAGCATAAGTATAGGAAAAAATCTGAAAACTGTAAATTTGTAGTTACGTCGTTTCGGAAAAATGTTCGTAACTCAATTCGGGAATTCAACTGTTTTCATAGGTAAGTTTGGACGGAACCCTCAGTACGCCAGTTCGACTCGCACTTGCCCAGTTTTTTTTGTTATTATTGATAGGCTTGCTTGAGAGTGGTCAAGCACCACTCTCTCATTTAATGGTAAGTGATGATGTGGTTGACGGTGGAGCACACTTGCCTAGAAGTAACCTATTCACTCTTGACTTAAAGACCCCTAGGTTGTAGCTTTTAGGAAACACAGACTCCGGCAGGGAATTCCACTCCTTAGCTGTTAAATTAAGTTAATAATTAGTTTGAATAGATTTGAAATTATAATGAACTAGCTGTCCTCCGCGGTTTCACCCGCTTCTTTGGTTACTGTTTCCCTCCCGTGGGTCCTAGCGGGAAAGCTATAGGCTTCGTCGGAGGGCTATCCGACACTAAAACAATTTTCGATTAGAACCAACTGGTTTATATTGAAAATTTCAGTTTCTGAGATTAGTATGTTCAAAAAAACTCTTTCGCTTTATAATCTCTAACTTCTAAATTGCTGAGTAAAAAATATTCACAATGTCAGATTACACAATCTTTTGTTTTTCGTTTTGTTTAAATTAATATATCCATACTTTATACATACTTGTAAGTTGTAACTTTAAATGAAATGTAAACAATGTGTCAATAATCCCAATTACTTTTTTTTTCAAATAACATGAGGAAGACTCGGCCCTGGTACGAAAGGCAACGAAGGAACAGGAGTGGATTTTTAGTTAGTAAAAGTCTGACACTATCTCCCGTTCCGCCTAAGAGATTTGTCATTAGATGGTTTTCCCACCGAAAAAAAAACCCTATGAAAAGAAAGAAACTGCGTAAGAAAAAGATTAAGGGGGAGGTCTTTGGCCGAAAGTGTGCTTCATCGTCGACCACATTCTCGGTTACCATCTGGTGAGATAGGGGTCAATCGGGAACCTATACATAATAAAAAAAAATGGGAAATTATAATAGGAGTTAACAAAAAAATATTTCTTAATCGTTTCATCAAAGTTATAAGATGTTGACAGCTGACTTCAATACTCACAACACTTAGTTTGCATATGGTCCATAAGTGACACAGGCAGATGGGGAAATAAAATATTACATGTGCACCTCATGTTAACCACGTGCTAAATGATTCATACAGATGACATATTATTATGTCATAGTTTGTAACTTAAATTATTTGAAAGTAAATTCATAATTATTCTATTTTCGGTTCTCTACTAGTAGAAATGTTCGATTAATAATAATAATAATTTATTCATACATAAGCCTAAAACAAATAGAGAGCAATATACAGGAAAAAAACATTATTATATCGGTACGATTCTTGCTGTAATTAGGCTATACATAAGCCGTGTGCTTTCTGACACCTAAACTACGACTCACGTCCTGTATCTCAGGTGTCAGCGTTCCTTCTTGGCTAATCAGTTGATTATGGGCTATCTACTCTCTCAAGGTGGACCAATGACCTGGCGAGGGTCGCGGGAAGCCGATGGATGTGAGACGCACAGAACCTGTCGTTTTGTCGGCACTTGAGGGAGGTCTATGTCCAACAGCGGACGTCTTTCAGCTGATATTATGATGATGATGATGACTCTATTCTAAGTAACACGAACCAGTTCAATAGAGCTTATCAATCCACTCAATTATCACTTTTGAATATCAATAAGCTACCGCCATGCTGTCGTTGATAGAATGTCACTTTTCTAAAGTCTCTGGTCTTCAAAACGTAAATTGAAATAATTTTCTTGTTTTCGCGTTTACTGACTCCTTTTTCATCCTCTACAGCACAGAACAGAGCGCCCCGCATCAAGGAACACCCATCAAACACAGTGTCGGGGCGCAGTGAGCCCGCGACCTTGAGATGTGTGGTGGAAGGCAGACCTAAGCCTTATGTGCAGTGGTATAAAGATGGATCTCCTCTACCGCAAGCCGAGGATGGACACAGAGTGTTGTTGGAAGATGGTCTGCTATTTTTAAGGTACGTTTGTTCTTTTGCAAAATACTATGTACAGCATGGTTAGGCCCCTTACACGACGGACAGATAATCTAGAGGTTGCGAAAACCCAGGCTAATAAAATAACAACGTTATGTCCAGTAGTTCCTATCTTTCAGTTAAAGTGATGATGATGATAGTACCTGTAACAGTGCAAGTAGTTTTGGACCGTAACCTTGAAATGCAAGATAGCAGAAAAAGCGCAGAGCAGATGGCTGAACTATAGATAGCTTATTATGACATACGAGTAACATCAAGTTTTTAGTCTTTGTAGCTTGCGAATGTCACGCTAAGAGTTTCCATCAACGGTTCGAGTCAACAATGTTCGTTTTTTCAAAAGTCTACTAATTAGCGTTCTCAGTTTTAAAAGAAATAGAATACTCCCGGTATTTACACAATATAAGAGTAACATGATCATACTATGTTCCTTTTTACGTTAAATTTGGCAATTTTTTTTTTTTTGTAAATATATTCCGTTACTCCAGTTCCGGAGCAATAACAATATGAAACAGCGGTCTGTGATCAAAAAGAGTTTTTTATCGATCCTAATCTGAATAAGGAAGTTGAATTTTATTTAGTTTGTACTAGAGACTTTGATTTTGAGATTAGAACTAAATGCATAGTATTTTGTAGTTGTAAATACTGGGAAAGTGTATCGTGCTTTTTAAAACTTTAGGGATTATGCAACAGGTGTGAATGTTCACGGTAATCTCTACTTCGAATGCTGCTTCTTCTGGATCGGGGTTCTGGAGTTAATGAAAATCGGGTTCCGTTGACCGAATATATTTCGCATGATCCCAGGGAGAACCGTTCGCCCAAATCAGTGCGCACTCAGAAACTGATCGTTCCAAAGCCTACATCACACGCGCATACAATTTGCTAACCTTGCACTCTGCCTTACGTGCTTACATGGTGTCCTTACAAAACTTTTCAGGGTTATTTAAATTAATATGATAAACTGCACAGAAACTTCTTTAGTTAGGGTTGGTTTATGGCAGGTGAGTGAGAACATTAAACCGAATATCCATGCTGTGAGTACATATGATCCTTACCTATGAAATTACCGTTTTTTGTGTTAATTTGAACTGTGATATCTTCGGTTTGATTTGAAATTATAAACTCAAATAAACTGTTGGAATAAAGGTACGTTAATCTTTTTTAAAATTAATTATTAATTGATTTCTTTATTTTCTGCAATATGCAATTCATAGGTAAGGATTATATTTATTAGAATAATTGAAAACAAAGCTTTTGTATCATAATCGACAATGTAATCCAGTAAAAAAAGTAAATAAAATAAATAAAAAATAATAATTGTATACATATATTTTAACTTACTTATTACTTTATTAAAATGTATTAAAAATGTTGTCCCTGGAAAAGAAGCTCTTAAATCCCAAACTTCCTCTTCATGAATCCAGACATAACAAACACTACTTACGTACAATCAAGACAGCTCACAAGATTCATGTCCCCAGGGTGAACCGGGGCAAAAAGGAGAGCGACGAAGGTGTATACTGGTGCGTGGCACGCAACCTGGCAGGCGAGGCCGTCAGTCACAATGCTTCGCTTAATGTCGCCGGTGAGTCCTAGAACATGTACCTGCTTATAAGGCTGCTTTTACATTAGAAATGTGTAAGGTAGCTAAGCTACGTAAATACAGTTATCTCTGTGAAAGTTAAGAGCATTCTAGAGGATGGAAGCCCGCGCAGAAAAAAGCCAAAGTGATATTATATCAGAGATATCGATTGATGAAAAGTTAAAAATGTTTTGGGATTGACCTACACTACCAACATCCATAATACATGTCACGTGGTCAATCTTTTACTTTTGGCATTTCGATAATCGCTATTGATAGAAAATCATTTTGTGCAGAGTCCAAGAGCTAATGTATAGCGGAGCGTACAGGTATATACCTACAGACAGTGTTATCAACTGGTTATCCCACTTTTCTAAGGTATTTTGATGTGAGATGGGTACCCATTTTTACCGTACACGTAGTTGGTGCAGCCGTGGGACACATTATATCAGTGTTCTTTTTTAATCTTAGGTTTCTAAATGTGGTTTCTACAGTGAGTGTATCTATGTGTGCCAGATAAAATATTGATTTTCATTCTTTTTTTTCAT
Organism: Mythimna impura; assembly: GCA_905147345.3. Taxonomy (NCBI): domain Eukaryota; kingdom Metazoa; phylum Arthropoda; class Insecta; order Lepidoptera; family Noctuidae; genus Mythimna; species Mythimna impura. Next base: position 13,322,003 of record LR990351.1, read on the forward strand.
TTGATGCTGCTGTCTGTGTTATGTAGGTAGTTGCACAGATGGTTCAAAGAAGCTTTTATTCGCCAGAGCTAAGCTATGAAAACCAAATGATCCAATTGTTTGGTATCATACCATCTATTGCTACACAGCTTAGTAAATCTTAGTGGAAAGTAAGCCTAAGAAGTAGGAAGCGGGTTGAGAGGGGAGGTATATATTTGCATACAAATGTTTGTCGTATGTCGGAGTACTGTTTAACCTTTGTTGAAGAGATTAATGTGTGGTGTGTGTGGCGCTAACGATAGGGGGTATAGTTTACGTTCTGAGATCGTAAAATATATAGGGACAGTCAAGTTAACTAGATGAATTTTGTAACCGAGTGTTAAAAAAACATGTTAAGCATTTTAAAATACACACACACTGCTACACTGCATTTTTCACTCAGCCATTGTAATCTTTATGTGTAGCATGGCAGTTGAGAGTTTGTCATGCTCACTCAAATGTCTCACTGATGTTTGTTCTCACATAATAGCGACAAGAAACATGTAACAGAGATATTTGTAATTACAAAACATGATTGAAAAGAGTGTCCATTGAGTTTCTTGCACATTCTTCTCCATAGAGATCTACGCTTTGGAATGTGCAATTAGCATCATTTTTTCTGACTGACTGACTTCTTGACGTTTCTAAAGTGCCTGTAAATGGTTTATTTGAAATAAAATGCTTTGAATCTTGAATCTTAGCGAAAGAAAATAATGTAGTTAACAGATTTATCGTAAATAGAATCTTTTTAATTCCCTCGCAAATCATGTTAAATTCTCGAGAAATATACGTTTTATTTAGTAGAACACAAATCAACAGTTCCTTTCTCGAGTTAGTTCAATCAGTTGAGTGAAACCTGCCTAACGTAAACGCAGTTATAAATCAATCTGCTTTCGTTTCCAATATTCAGTAGTACTAAGCTTCCTACGCTCTATCAAGGGAGAGTAGAAATAAACACTAGCTACTTAGGAGTTGAAACCTGGTTAAGTCAAATCGCTGCCTTGTCGTGTGCGTTACTAGACACTGTGACATTTTCCCCCACGCTAAATGTCACCCTGTCTTTGTACTTGACTGTGTTTAACATTTGTCCTGTGTAGTAACAGAGAGATAATTTCCAGTTCTTCGTGACGAATTCAGAGCCGAGCCAAGAGATGTTCACGTCGCAGCTGGCGAACCAGCTTTGTTGGAGTGCTCGCCTCCTCGAGGCGTGCCAGAACCTTCGGTCCATTGGCTCAAAGATGGACAGTCGTATGACGTTGAAGTTAATGGCAGGTAAGAAACTGTTTCATTGAAAAAACAGCGTTGAACGCGTCAAGTGAACGTGAAGCTGCATCTACCATGTTATGTTTCTGCACCACCCTAAGCTCGACTAGTAGAAAATGCCTAAAGAATTAAGTCCGCCTTTGTACAGTGTTTATTACTAGTGCATAAAGTTTTAATAAATAAACAAGTGCCCCAACCATAGCGATGACACTCGAAAATTATTTATAAATGGTGCTTATACTTCGAGTACAATGGAACTGTTAGAGCATTTGCGCACTGCATCCGATTTTAATCCGAATTCAAGATGCAGGCACCATTCAAATTGGAGATGTTTGAATTCGAATGGCTGGAGTTCGATGGATTTAGTGCGCAAACCCTCAAGCTCTAGTAAATACGTTTACTTCGAACCGACATTTCTCAGATTCGGATCAGATGCAGTGTGTAAACGCTCTTAAGACAAGGACGATACTTTTCGAATCTTAAATTATTTAAAACAGCTTTGTATACATTATATTGATTTTCTCTAGGAATGTAAAGTGATAAAGATATTTCCTTGCAGGGTAACAGTAACAGATACAGGAAACTTAAAGATCTTAGAAACATTACCGACAGACAGTGGTCTGTTTAGATGTGTAGCATCAAACATAGCCGGTGAAAGGCAATCGCGCGCCGCGGCACTAATTGTTTTAAGACGACCACACTTTGTTGTTAAGCCTAGCAACGTAACCGCCTTGGTTGGACAACCTGTCGAGTTTAACTGTCAGGTAATGTAATGTACTGCCTTTAGGGCACAATTTATGTCATGCCATGTTTCTATTCTAACACTTTCGTAATTACTTTTAGAGTTATGATGCAAGCGTAAAAATAACATGGGTCAAAGAGGATGGCTCGTTGCCTTCCCATGCCACTATAATCCGAGGGCTATTACGACTGGAGCATGTGTCGGCGTCCGATGCTGGCGTCTATTCCTGCCGGGCCGACAGCCACGCCGGTACCAGTATCACCAGCGCAACACTCACCGTTTACTGTAAGCTCTGTCTCTATTTAGATCGATTTTATTGCATCAATAATTCTAACAACTGTCCGTTCTATTTTAATATGGCCATCTGTTTCAGCCTTACCACACTTCACGCAAATACCGTCCAATTTGACCGCATGGGAGGGCGATGTGGTTTCCATCCCATGTGAAGCTAAAGGCTTACCTACGCCGACCACATTTTGGATTCTTGAGGGGATTCAAGATTCTTTACTTTTCCCGGAGTGTACGAAAAGTAATTCGAGCTTATTATATTTGGATGGGGCGCGATCTGAACACAGTGGAAGAGTGATTTGCACAGCTGTCAACGCAGCTGGCAGTATTATGCAAGAGGCTTATCTTAAAGTGCTAAAAAAAGGAAACAATGAACTAAAAGAGCCTTCTTTGGATCGTGAATACAGCGTAGATTATGAACGTCAGACGCATATGACGCAATATGAGCTAGTTCAAGCGAGGAAATATTTGCAACAAAATGTGTTAGTTCTTAGAAGGGTAGAGGCGTTATCTCCCACATCTTTAAAAGTTGTTTGGGATGTAAGTTATTACTTTGTAGTTTTTACGTTCCATTCATTGTGTGGTGTAAATATGGTGTAAATCATATTAACGTTTCTATTTTTAGGTATTGACCGACTACAATGAATACTTGGAAGGTGTTAAAATCTGGTACAATGGAACCACGTTAAATTGGCGCAATGCAACTGATGAGGAAATTATGTTACTGAATCCGACACAGCCAGACGTCCTGTGCTCAAACGGGTCTCTGATGAATGTGGACAATAGTGGATCGTCGAGTTATATCCTCACGGGATTAATGGCATATACGCAGTATGATATATTCCTGATGCCGTTTTACAAGATGTTGCTAGGGAAGCCATCGAATTTAATGACGGGATTTACAGACGAAGACGGTAAGGAACTTAAGGGTTTTTTTTCGGTTTTCGTTTGTTTATTGGATGTGGTTGCATATTTTATGTGTTGGCGATATTTTAGTGCCTTCGGCGCCTCCCCAGAGCGTTACAGCGGGTGTAATAAACGCGACGTCGGCGTGGATACGATGGGAACCGCCACCTGTGAACACGTGGAACGGTGAACTCACCGGGTACTTGGTAAGTTCTGCTTTCCAATTATTGTTTAATTATAATTATTGTTTTGCTCGATAAAGTTTTATGTTGGGGACTAAAATGTGTTTATATACAATGTTTCATTGTTTCCGATTGTTGCGGGGTAGTTGAATGTTTTATTGTATTCATGTGTTAAGGGTAATCATTACACTTATGCTACCTTTGGGATAAAACATACTGTCAAGGAACTTAATTGTTGTTGTTCGATAAACTACTTCGGTTTACCGTGTTAAGGCGATGACGATTGGCAAAGAAAGACAGATGTGAGTTTAATACATGGACAAATTAGTTTAAAAAAAGGTTATTTGCCTCAACAATCAATATTCTGGACTTTCCATCTTGGGTAATGGCAAAAATTGGACGGCCGTTGGCGCAGTGGATGAGCGATTGGCTGCTGTGCAGCGGGTCGCGAGTTCGATTCCCACACGTAATATACTACTTACAGATAGGTGTTTCGAGTCGGGGTTTCTTGTGTATGTGTGCTTACATGTTTGTGAAGCATCACGATACAGGAGTAATTCCAAGTGTGGGGAAACTTAAAAAAAAAAACAAAAAAATACGATAATTTTTTTTTTATGCTAGTTTTCGGCTACTTTAACCAGGCCTCTTCACAGATCGAGATCCGCGTGGGTGGTAGTACAGGAGGTCGTGTGGTGGGTCAGATGTCGCTGGGCGCTCGTACAAGAGCAGCGGCAGCAAGCTCCCTACGCGCCGGAGGGCGGTACAGCGCGCGTGCCGCCGCGGTCACGCGACGCGGACACGGCCCATTCAGTGCGCCCGCGCATATACACATGCTGCCCACTCAATCGCAAAGGCACTATGTGCAGTAAGTGATGCTTCCGATCTATTATTATCATTAATTTGGTTTACTTAACAAGTTGAAAAGAGTCAGAGAAAATGGTAGCCAACACAGCTGTGATAACCTTGGTATTGCAAATGACCGTTTTAGGTGACGGTAATCATTCACTCGCAGGCACCCGGCTGCCTGCTTGTTTACCACTGTGAGACTTAAAAAAAGCAAGATAGTGTCTTATCAGTGTTCCAAGCGCTCCTCAAAGAGATGTCAGCAACCTGTAGGGGCCCAGCACGGCCGATGTCCGCTAGGGCCGCGGGGTTTTTCTGAAAAAGAAACCCGTGGTCTTAGGTTAAAGGGCAACTAAAGGACACAGATGTGGTTATAATCAGTAAAAGTCTGACACACCCTCTCGCTCCACGCGCTTCTCCGCGGAGAAGTTATTGGATGATTTCCCACATTAAAAAAAGTGTCATATCATAAATTTACAAATGAAACATTAAACTTTTTATAAGTAAATTGACAATGACAAAGGTCGTTTCCAAGTTAGAAACCAATTTTCCTTGCTTTTGTAAGTGAAGGTCCACAAATATTAACCGAAGACCTCTTCTATATTTACGAGTGACGTAATTAATCCTCAATGCGCAGATAGTGAAAATCTATCGTCAGCCTTCGATTACTACTATATCTAAACAATTAGGTTTACTTCAATGGCCATAACTCATTCGTATTAGTTTTTGTGGCCGATTTAAAAGTGTTATAACTTCATAAGAAGCTTCTCTATTCCTCATTATTGTATGCTAATTTCGGCTCTAAAAGTTCTTTTTACGATTTTTTGAGCAGCCACAGACAGTTGTTTTTAATTTACTACTCAATTTCGTTTCACAGTTTATTTTAAACAATGGAAATGAATAATAAAAAAGTACTTTCTTTTTGTTGCTCTTTAGGACTGAACCACCAAAAGATTCGAACATAACGCATATATTTCAAGAAACATGGCTCCTAGCTCTTGGACTAACATTGTTCTCCATAATTGCGATCGGCGTGTTTAGCGTTTACTACATCAAGCGCCGAAGCAATATTCAGAGGAAGAAGTCTACTGGTAATTTGTGACAGACATTCTTGTATACAAACAGTTGGTACGTTTTGAGTATATGTAATTGAAACATTGATCTCGATTGTAGGTCAGTCAATTGTGACGGCTCAACAGTGTCTATTGAATAAAGACACTATCTGGTTAAGAGACCGGCCTGTGTTCGCCGCACCGACCGATCCCACTCTTGATATTACCAGCTGTCACCAAAGTCTCCTGCATGGTGAGTATGGTTTGTTATCTCTTCCGATAATCGAGTATTTATTTTTGGAGCATCATTGACATATTTCTCACGATATAAGTTCTTTGAAATTTATATTATCAAAACAACTGAGATAGCGATTTGTCGTATGATAAAAATGTGTTCCGATTGATGTATTATCAAACTGTTTTTTACAATCAAGAATACGCCTACTAAGTTTCTAAATAGAACCGTTTATAGAATGTAACGTTATCCTCAGGTGGGCAATCAACGAGCATTCTAAGTGTCGAGCCAGAATACAGTCTGCCACAGAATTCCATTCAAGGATTAGACGCCTCAAGTGTTGACAGAATGCGGCGCGGACCGCCGGAACCTTACGCGTCCAGCGCCATTTACACAGAACTCAATTTCAAGGTACGCTTTGATAAGCTTTTCGAGAACTCCATTGTTGACTCTAGATAAGATTTCAACGAATTTGCATACGTTAATACTATCATATATCAAATACCTCACAAAATGTTCATCATAAGTGTAACAATCAATTTCATTTTCCACACAGGACAATAACGAAATCGGAGACTTGAGGAATTGCCCAGAAAGACGATCTCATAACAATAGCATTGTTAGGTCGTGTAATGGAAGTATTCAGTACTCGAATGGGGAATGTTCGACGTGTTGCCATAGCACGTCCAGCAGATCAACTAAAGACTACAGAGAGCCGAGACATGAGAACGCACATAATGACATTAATGTCCTGGAGGATGACTGCGCCTCTTGTCATACAAATAGGTCCGGATCAAGAAGTCGACAAGACAAAAGCAAAGTGTGTCCGGCGAGTGATTTAGAGTACGACTATCCGCAGTGGCACTGGCTGGGACGAGAGAACAGTTTCAAAATTCCCATTCAGACGAGTAGACATTCGAACGTAGCGAGGTCGGAGCAGGGCTGTCAAATAAATCTGTGTGATATACTACCGCCACCGCCGTATGAGGTAAATTGATCTTGTTTACAATTTACCCCTATGCCCCATTAGTGTTTTTCATTGTAATGGACAATGCGGATATAAAGATTTAATGCATTTTTCACAGAGTCCAGAAAACAAGACCGTGTATGGAACTCCAAATAATTAGACGTGTAAAATGTTGGAAGAGGAAATCAAAGCAATAATCAACATTATCTTTTCAAATTTTAAGGATAATTAGTTATTTTGAAAAAAAAAAATGTTCTGCAGTTGTTAGTGATGTTCATATTGTGGAACTGAAAAATTAAAATGGTATTAGGTGTAGGTAGATAATGTATAACTTAATATTCGTCAGACAAGATCATAACCATTGTAGATTAGCCATAGTAGTGCTTGTAATGTAGATACCGAACTTTCGATATTTGTATCTCGTACGTAATTTATTCCTAATCTATATTCTAGTCACAGTGCATAGGACTAGTTTTGCCATTGGTAAACACTGTATTCTCTTATAAGCTAATCTTTTATATCCACGACATGAGGTTGTTACAATTTTGACTGTAAACTTAGATAAAAATCGAAGCCCTGCATTTCACTGCCATATAGGTACCTTTAGGACTTTCTAGAATATTAGTTATATAATCTTTGACTGTGATATTTATATTAAATTTGTGTATTAGAAATAAATGTAACCCTAGTATAATTACCTAACTTTCCCCAAACTTTCAAAATTTTTAATACTTCGCATACCTACTTAACGTAAGTGACATTAAGGAATTTGATCTGTATTCAGAATATTTTCAGAAACAGTTGTGTTTGTACCCGAAACAGAAATCTGAAATATAGCAACTTTATAAAGATAATGCTCTTTTATTTATTATTTTGTAGAAACTAATCCACATTTCCTGTAGTTAGTGTCGCTTTATTGTTCTAAGGCATAATATAATATTAAATTCAAGGAATTGTCCAATAAAATTTGGAGAAGTCTTCCTTATTCGCTTGTCGTGTTCCGAAAACTTTATAGTAGGAACAGAGATATAAAACCCACTAAAAGGTGACGTAAATAATATACACTTTAGTAATGAAGCACGTCGTTACCTGCGGCTTACAAGCCTCTAACAGAGTCGTAAACTGCAAGAACTGTAAACTGTAAACAACTTGTCGGCGAAAAGATTTATTTTATGATTATATAGATAATTAGGAAAATAATCCAATGTAATCTTGTAAGTGAGCAGCAAATTGCGAAACCAGTACAATCATTTATCAATTGTGGACCGTATGTGATACATTCTGAGCCCGAAAAAAGTGAATAGCGCGGACTTATTCTCGGCGAAAGGTTTCGGGTTAAGAGCATTTGGCAATAAATCTTTGAGTCCAATTTATTCCTGTCTTGCTTACGTATCGGCCACGTTTATAGCTACCTTTTTGGTGCCGAAAGAGCTTTCCTTTATCAGCAGATTTTCGGAGCGGACAAAGGACTATTCGATTCAAATGATATCCGTTATAGTTAGGTACACTTAAGGAAAATTCTGCTGAGAAATGCTGGTTGGCGTTAAGAATATAGGTTTATTTGCTATTTCAATAACAGCAATAGGAGTATTACGGAACGTTAGGTAGTAAAATGTTGTTTATGCTGAAGTTAGTGCCTATCTTGGTTAACTATACGACCAATTTAATTCTATCATATTCTGGTTATCTCTTATTACAACTTGCAATTGATTTAATCTATAGAAGATAATTTAATAATACTAATGCTTTTAATTAGAGAGTGAAATCATGGAATTACAAGCTGAATGTTTTTTGTTTCGGAAAGTGATGGGAAAAGCGAAGGGAGACACATTTTTAACACGTTGAACGCCAAATGAAAAATCGAGTATTTCCATTCAGGCCACAGGGCTCACCGGTGAGCCTTATCTTACTGAACCATTCGAGCCATGGGGGTCACCCGTGAGCCGCCTGAAAGGTCCAACATAAACGCTTCCTACGAGCCACAGATTGCAGCTATCAAACAAAACGCATATGGAAGTGAGCCGCGTGGCCCTGTATCCGCACCGGACGGCGTGGTTTTCAAATCCAACAAAAACTTGTAGTTTTAATCAAGGTTATTGCAATGATGGTTATTCCTAAAGATACGATAGAAAATATTATTTCGATTTAATAGCTGTAATTAAACTATAAAATACTTTTAAAATATTTATTAAAAATACAAAACAACGTAACATTTTCTACATTACCAAGTAAAAATCGGTGACATTATTTATTCATTACTTGACAAACTTCTATAATATAATCAAAATAATTTATGAATTTGAATAATCACAACTATGGCACTTCTTTTTAATATCACATTATTAAATAATCAGTCCACTTATGAAATATAAAAAAAAAAATATCAAAATTATTGGTGAATCTTGTTAAAACAAGGTAAACACAGGAATGGTTTAGTTGGACAGCTTTGGCAATAAGTGGATACTTTTTTCGACTTTGATTTAGCCTGTTTGCTACCCATGATTGGTACGTTATCTGCATAACATTGGCGACATGTTCTTCTGACTTTTCTAGCCAAACCCTCTTTTCTTTCCAAGGAGTGTTTCATTCTCGCTCGCGCGACGTGAGCCGTATCGTGACCCCTGCGGCCCCCGCTAACGGAAAAAACATAATCCTTTAAAAAAGGCCACGGGACCCACCCGTGAGCCTTTTACAATATTTTAAAAACTAGACGGTAAAAGTCGCTCATTTTTATTTTCTGTACCAATTACCGCATTTTATAAACTTTAGAATGAAAATCTCAAGTTGATGAAAATTACCGATTTCCTGATTATGACTTGGCCCGAATGGTATACTACGGTAGGCCCACCGGTGGGTCGTAAAGCATACAACGTGTTAATAAAACGACGGACTAAATTGAAAAAAGAAATCAGGAAAATACATTACTATATCTACATATTCGTACTAGTCCACAAATATGATTAAATTATCATCATCACCATTTCTATTAAAAGATCCGTCACACCAACGATATAAATTGGATTCTTCGTATGACAACAATAATACAATTTAATTCGACGAATAAAATTTGAATGCTCGTAAACCAACAAGGACCTAAATAAGCGATATAAAAATAGAATTAACTGCTTGTTGATGTTCAAAGGCTCAAACTATTCACTATAATATTCAATAGACTATCATAAATGTTACTGTATTCACGCGTCCCGAAAATGTGATAGCCAAAGTAAACAAAGCTTAGAAAATACAGGTCACTCTAGTGATTCCCTGATAATGCCTTATCTAGCATTGATTGATTGAGTTTTTGACGTTTTGAACGATTTTTCGATAAATATCTAATGACAATGCTTTGCTATAAGCTTTTCTTGTTCTGGTTTATGATCTGCGCTCACATACAATAAAATTGTAGTTATTTTTTGTTTTATAGAAATGTGTTTAGAGGAATATCAATGTAGAATAATATAAATTGTAGCATTTTTTAAAATGTCATATTTGTTGATGGTTGCATTTTTTTATGGAGTAGGTGGTAAAGCCGAGTAGCAGAGCAAGTATAAATATACGAGTAGGTACTATAAGGACAGAGTATGTAATGTAAGTATAACTGTACCTAACAATTTCAGCCCTCTTTTGTCCTTCTGAATCGTATAACTAAACAATGCAAAAGTAATATATTTTTATAACAATGACTTATTTGACATATTTTTTCAAGTGAAAAAAAACTAAAGCTGAAATTGTATGAAAAGGACTTACGAAATTGTCGGCCTTTCGATTTGATTTAATAGACCCCTGCACCCTGGTTTAAATTAGGTGAAATAAATTCAGTTCCGGTATAAGATTTTTTTTTGGTGGGAAAATCATCCAATGACATCCCCCGCTCTTGGGCGGAGCGGGAGACAGTGTCAGACTAAAAACCCACTCCTGGTCCTTCATTGACCTTTATACCAGGGCCGAGTCTTCCTTTCAGAATCAGAGCCTTGACCCCAGTAAGCTTCGACCCTGCTGGGCCCCTATGGTTGCTGACATCTCCTTGAAGTGTGCGCGGAACACTACGCGCCGTCGACGACTTGGACTTGGTCCGAACGGTTATACGGTATAAGATTGTGTGTGGCAAGTTTTACGTAGGTACATGAAAGAGTTACACACATTTTAAGTAATTACCAATCAAATTGGCGTCAGCAGACCTGGGTAAACTTAATCCCACATATAACACGTGCATTGATAAACTGCCCATATCAAAGATAATTTGGACAGCAAGATATGCATAGGCACATAATCCTATCCAGTTAAATTGGACAGGCTTGGCAATATTATCCATAGGTTGCAAGTTGTCAGATCTAGTTCAACTGGACATAATGTGATTCTGAGCTCACATAACAATGCACATGACTTTGTTCGAGCTGCACGGTTGAGTTAGCCTACACAATAGTGCAGAATATTAATCAAATCATTAATTTAGTTAGCAATTGAGTATGTTAATGATTTCCGAGAATGTTAATTTAAACAAACAAATAATATGATAATAATAATATTCCACAACTATCACACAACGCCGTCTAGTCTCAAGCTAAGCAGAGCTTGCGTTATGAGTACTAGACAACTGGTAAACATATTTATATATTTCTAAATACATAAATTAATATAGATAAATTACACCCAGACACAGAACAAATGATCGTGCTCATCACACAAACATTTGTCCTGGGTGGGAATCAGACGTTCTCCGGCATAGCAGTAAGGGCCACTAACCACTAGACCAACAGGCCAGTCGAATACATTATTAATTAATTAATTTGACGGCACGGATGGCGCAGTGGTTGAGTGATCGACTGCTGCGCGGTAGGTTGCGGGTGCGATACCCGTACGGAACGAAATTTGTGTAGCCTACAGATAGGTGTTCTGGGTCTGGGTTTTTTGTAGACGTGAATTTACATGTTTGTAAAGGCATCTACGATACACGAGTAATTCCTAGTGTGAGGCTACATTTGTTTAAAAAAAAACAAATATGTGCTAATACCGTTGTAAATACCTAAATACTATTTACAAGTATTTAACATCGCAATCATCCACCAACCCGCACTGGGCCCGCGTGGTGCGCTCCTAGAGAGGAGGTCTGGGTCCCAACAGTGGGAACATTATAAGGCCGACTATGCTTTGCTAACATCGCATTGGGAAGTAGTTATTTTAAGTAACATAAGACAAAGGCAGGAAGGAAAGATAATGTTGAGATTATAAGTGCTGTCGTCAGCACTACGAAACAACTCGCCTGAATGATTCAATAGTAATTATCAGCAAATGTCGCAGTAACGTTCACTTACTGTTCCGAAAATCTACGATAAATATGTCCTACTACAAAATAAAATGGATGTCTAGTCAACATTTTGTTAATTTTTATTCTCCACAATATTATTCTTAATTGCTAGCCTTATTTCTACGGTAACATATAGGAGGGGCATTATATTGTGGGAGACTGGTGCCTAAACTAGGCTCAAGGCTTGTATTTCATTCAGGTCACCAAAATATACAGAAAAAAATGTACATAGTATAAAGTCAAAGTCAAAAGTTTTTATTTCCCATAGGCCTACATGGGCACTTATAAAACGTCAGAAGCTAGTGCACGGTCCAAATTGGTCGTTTCAACATGGAGAAGAACCGGCAAGAAACTCCAACACTTGCTCTTTAAAAAAAAATGGTTGTGTACAATATTTTCATATTACAGTATTAATAGATATTATGTAAGAACAGTATAGACCAGTCAATATTGTACCCAAAAGCACAATAAAAATAATCATATTAAAAAAAAAGTGAGTCGTAATAGGAAGTAACCTAAGAATTATAGTATAGAAATATATCGATCGATATATCGATTGTTTAGATCGAAAAGTCTGAAATAAAGTTCTTATTATTATTATTATATATAGCATTTATAAAGTCACGACATAATATATGATGGTGTAAGGTGTGCCTAAGAGCGGGCCACGTAGCCAAATTTGCATAATAAAATTTTGCCCAGAGCCGTAAGTCAAAAATATAAAACTAAAACATTATCCTGTGTGCCGCCCTCAACTTTGGATCCAAACCACGATAATCAGCACCTGCCATCTGCCGTCATCTTGACCCGCCCAAAGTATTATATAAAATACAAAATAACGTTGTTCCCAACAAACTCATTGCTTATTAATATATCACGGATGAAAATATTCCAGGGAAGTTAAGAGCTGAAATTAATCTGTAAGTATAATTTATGTTAATACGTATCGGATTCTGGAACATTTCCATGGGGGAAACATTTATCATAAGATGGCGATCGAAAATAAGCTTAGTTTACAAATGTGCGGACGACTACGCGACGTCTTGCCTACTAGCCTATATCAGATTTGAATATATTTTGATAGAATCATTAAATATGTATCGGGATACATCTCGTTAATATTACATGGAAAGGAAGAGTTCTGTTCGTCTGTTACGAAGGGATCGACGGAACTTCCATCTTATGCATTAATATCATCTGTGCTAAAATATTATTATAATAACCCAGGACTATTAAATCAAACTATTTTATTTACTGGCTTTTGCCCGCGGCTTCGCCCGCATACATAAAATATATCCTATTTCACTCAGGAATGAAGCAGCTTTCTATCGGTGACAAAATTTTCGCAATCGGACCACTACAACTTCCAGAGATTACCTCCAACAAAAAAAAAACATAAAAACAAACTTTACCTCTTTAGGATATTAGTGTAGATTAACTTTCTTGGTACTTTTTTTGACAATGCTCAGAAATGTGTGGTGCTAATCATAGTTATTATGTTATTATGCCTTTTGTTCGTAATTGAAAGAATTTCAATTATTATTTTATTAATTGAATGAATAATTGAATCTTTAGATGACTGAAAGCAAAAACTGGTCTCTTAAACCATTTTATAGTAAACAAGCATTTATCTACTTCTTATAAATAAATAAAATAAAATTAAAATAAAAAAAAAATTATTTCAGACAAAAAAGTCCATTAAGATGTTAGTAATAAGAAATTAACTTATAACTAATGTTAGTAAAATTCCAGTAATTATAAAGTTAGAGACACTATCTACTCGTACTATTTTAAATAATAATTATTTTTAAAGTCTTAGTTAATATAACATAAATATGTATGTCAATAAAGGTTTTGTATAAAATATATTTACAAATGTAAAACGTATGTGAAGAAAGTGAACAAACAAATAATAATAATAATTTATTAAAAGTCCACTTTTAGTTCACATTATAATATATGTTAGTATCACTTATTTCTATGTCAGTTCAGAAGTTGAATAATATTGCAATAAGAGTTTGGTATTCTTACAATAAAACAAATTACATTAAATTACTATTCAAATTGAGAATGCAGAATTGTGGTTTCACTTTGTTGCTTGGTTTCTTGGGCAAAAAGTAATTTAAGCAATATGCATTTAGGTAAACAATGCGCTGACATTGAAAGTTTTCCGAGATTCCTAGCATACACTGAACAAGTTCTTGAATTTAAACTCTTAGTTACAGTTGGACAATAAATATTTTTTTTTATTTATAATTTATTATATATTTTATTGTACACCTCATAATATGGACAGGATAAACAGTTACAAAAACTAAGTGTAAGTGCAATGGGCGGTCTTATCGCACAGGGTAATCTCTTAAAGGCAAGCTTAGGATGGACTGAACGAAAGAAGATAGATTTGGGGCGGTCAGTGTACAAATATCATAAATAATATTAATTACACATAATAATAAAAATACCTACTAATAAATATCAAATATAAAATTGAGAAAGAAGAATATAGAAATATTACAGTGAAATCTTATAATAACATAGTAAAACCTCTTTCCAACTTTTTCAACACAGTCAAATGAAAAAACGAATTCACTTTTACGAGCAGAATACCATAAATAACTCGATGCAATCCGATAAAATACCTGTTACTATTGAACTCAATCAAAACAATCGCAACACGGATCTCCCACAGAGCCTACAAAAAGCAGGTTATTACTGCACTCCCCTTCTCACTGCACTAATCCATTAGTCGTACATGAAAACTTAATACAAACATCAATAAAAACAGTTGGGCATAGGGTTACCAGGCTGAAAATGGAAAAGTCATGATAAAATACCTGACTTCCATTGAAGAGAATTGGGTTTTTAATGTTATTATTTAAAGATACATATTTAAGGTAATAAATCTATCTCGCCACCATCCGAAGGTCTTGATTTGACTTATGCTGAAATTTTAATTAATAAATTAGGTATTGATTTTATGCACGAGGGTCACACCGATCACACGTAGTTAATAGTGGGTGCAAGAAGTCTTTGATCTAGGTATAATCTAAAAACCAAAGTCATTCATCATTTTCCTGCCCTTGGCCCATATGACTTGGGGTAGGCATAACACGTTTTTTTTTTCCTTTCTTTCCTATCAGCAGTCATGCTAAAAACCAAGGTCATATTTTCAAATAAATTTAATTACCTACGTTGATTTGGGATACTATCCAAAGAAAATTACCTTTTTATTGATTGTAGGTATATAACAAAAAAAAAAATAGGTAACAAAAATCTTACCATCCTGCCTGTCTATAAATCCTGTTTCTGGACTAAACCGAAGATATGGTTACCCCAATCGAGCAAGTATTACCAGCCACTCTTACAGCCCTAGGGTGCACGTGCACCTCACTAGCCAACTTTCCACTGAATTTTACAGTGAACACTGTAAATGTCTGCGTTATTATACAATTTATCGGTGACCAATACTGTAACGGATAGTTTATGAAGATTATTTTGTAAAATTATGACTATTGTAAAGTTTGAGTACCTATAGTATTAAAATCGATGATTACTTTACTCTCGTAGTTGAAAATTGCTTGAATTTGAAGCTGGAAAATCTCAGGTGTCCGTGAAACAATGGTGCAAGGAGGTACTAAAAATAATAAGCCCTCAGCAGTATAGGTAATACTATAGACAGTTCTTTTTAACATAATCCAAGTATTTTGGTAGGGGATTAGAATTGGTGTTTAGTAATTAAAAAGTAGTTTAACATTCTGAATTTAAATATAGTTTCAGTAGTTTTAAAATGTAATTTAAATGTCTACACTAATAATAGAAAGAAGTAAAGTTTGTATTTTTGTTTGTAAGAGGTAATCTCAGAAACTACTGGGCCGATTGCTAAAATTTTTTAACCGATAGAAAGCTGCTTTATTCCTGAGTGACATAGGCTAATTTTATGTACGCAGGCGAAGTCGCGGGCAAAAGCTAGTCCTTAATATAACTACTAAAGTGATACAAACAAAATACCACACTTACTATGATTTCCAAGAATCTGTAGTAGAACCGAAACCGTCTGTGTTCTCGTAACTTAAATGAGTTAATTTATACAGAAGCGCGCGTCGTGGTCTAAATTTAATTGTTCTTGACGCTAACGCATAAATCTTGGTGAAATCCTAGCGGAAGCAATTTACATAAACGCCGTCATTCCATGGCTATACTATCCTTTAATCGGGCTCGGTTGTATGGTAATTATGTGTAAGTGGCGACTTAAGGAATTCGCCTCTTTAGAAATGTTATTGTTGTTCTATTTATTGGAGAAAGGCAGCTTTAAATTAATGTTTGCTATTGAAATTGCTTGGGTTCAGCAATCTGTTAGTGGTAAATCTGACTAGTCCATTATAAAAGCTACAAAATCCTTTCATTTTTCAATGAAATTTATAGCTACATTTATGATTAAAATAGACACTATCTATCACGTGAAGTAGATAAGAGAAGGAGATAGCGAGACAACTTAGATGTCTTCCTTAGGAATTGACAAAGAAGTGGCCTAGAGCCGGGAATAATGGAAGGAATGGAGGGAGGATTAATCAAAATTAATCGAAATCTCAGAAACTATAACACCTACAAACTTAAAAATTGGCAGGTTGGGTTCCCTTGGGATGTAGACATCCGCTAAGAACGGATGTTGATTTTACGAAACTCCACCCCTAATGGAGTAAAACAGGGGTTTTTTTTTTATAGGTGGAAAATCATCTTATGACAAATCGCGCTCTTGGGCGGAGCGGGAGATAGTGTCAGACTTTTACTGACTAAAAATCCATTCCTGTTCCTTCGTTGCCTTCGTCCCAGGGCCCGGGTTTCGTTTTCACACTACCCATGGCCCCAGTAGGCTTCGACCCTGCTGGGCCCCTATTATTTGCCAACATCTCCATGAGGCGCGCGTGGAACAACACGCGCCGTCGACGACTTGGGCTCGGTCCGGACGGATACCGGACGGTCCGCAAGCCAGCGCCTACGGCGGCCGGAAATCGGGATCGGAATCCCGGCGGCGGTTGGGGCGTGAGGACCGTTGCCGTTGCCTCACGCGATCGGCCGCCTCCTTTGCTAGCATTACTGCTTCGCAGAAGGAGGCGACCGCCTGCCACTCCTCCTCGCTCCGGACCATGGCCTGTACCAAGGCCCGGCGCGAGAGATCGCCGCCGCCGATCGCCCCCACGAGGACACGGCGTTGCTCTTCCCAAGCGGGGCACACCTCCACCGCGTGCTCCACCGTGTCCTCCGGGCGGTCCACACAGTGGCGACACCCGGGCGTCGCTTCCGCACGAATCCGGTGCAGGAACTTCCCGAACTTCCCGTGTTCGGTGAGAACCTGCGTCATGCGGAAGGTGAGGACTCCGTGAGGTCTTTCCAACCACGCCTCAAAGAGGGGACTTACCGACATAATTGTGGCGTGCCCAAAAAAAAAACAGGGGTTGGAAGTTTGTATGGAGAAACCTACTTTCGGTCGGGCGAAGCCGCTGGCAGAAGCTAGTATAATAATAACAGTAGGTACTTTTATCTAAGGTCTTCATTCTATAGGTACTTTTATCTAAGGTCTTCATTCTATTAAAAACTCGCAACTTAAACTAATCATACTTAAAGATGATTTTCCCTAAACTTTGTCTCAACGACTGTAAGTAGATCAACAATTTGCCCTAACTAGAATTTTAGCCATTCATCTCAAGTTCTATAGCTTCGTTATATTGGCCCTAGGTTTAAAGCATCCTATTTAGTTTCAAAGAGCTTAATCCCGAAAGTGTAGCGGAGTGTAAAGCAAGCTGGTCGAAGGTCACAATTAGACGAGGCGTTTAATTACAGAATTCAGGGTAACAGCGTGGCTTCACCTCCCCTAGTCTTTCACGGGATTCCTCTATAAGGATCATGTTATGTTAGTGAAGCTTTAGCGGGAAATCCGTCGGTGTCAGAATAATTTTTAAGTTTAAAAGCGATCAGAATAACAATACCCGTTGCTTTTACTAGAACGTATTCTAGTCTCAGTCTTAATCCGTCAAAAGATATACAAAATAGTAGATTATGTGACTAGGGGATAAAGCAATGTCTTTAAGTCGCGGACCGCATGTTGAATTCCGAACGAAATGAAGGTTGCTAATTTTAATCCCAAACGTCAGTGAGGGATTTATATAATTAACTAATTAACCTCGCAATGCTCGGGACATTGCGAGGGAGTTAATAAAGAAACCTGAGTGAAGTGAGGAATACAAGTCGCCCAAGACAAAGACAGCTTTATCTACGTGTTGGATACTCTACTTTTTACACCATCTGTGAGATAATTAAAAGCCAATTTAGTCAAACAAATCCCAAATTAGAGAAATATAAGTATTATTTACAAGTTATTCTTGACTATCACTCAACATGTTTTGAGATTTGAAACAAACAAAATTCACTACTTTAAGATTCTATAGTTTCAATTTTCTATAACGCTCTTGCTCTTTCATTACTTTTTTTTCAGTTACTCGTTAGTAACCACGTTTTATTGTTTTTTTTTTTGTTAGTGGCTAGTTTGACTTTCAATAAACTTGTTTGATGCACGTAATATTAAGACATATAATATTATTTAACGTGTAATGTAATTTTTAACAAGATCTTTATGAAACGTTGTATGTTGTTGATTTGAAATTGAAATTGTTCAGTAATTTAAAATTGCTTTTTCTATAGTTAACTGTTTCATTGTTTGGGTCCCGTACCTAAAAGGTAACCAACGGAACCTTGTGTATTTCCTTTGCAAGAGAATGCTCATTTATGAAAGTAAATAACACTAATATTCGAAACATGTTCGTAGTTTGGGCTAGCCACCTCACCACGCGAAGTGCTTATGAATAAAGAATTAGATCGAGTGTGCAATGGAGCTACTGGAAATATATGCATGTGAGAAAAATACCTAGTGTAGGTAAGCACTAAATACATAGGTACAGAAGTCAATCTACATACCAAGCGCGCTCGAGCAACGCACACAAAGACACCGCTCACGGACACGATATCTCGGATCAATTCAGCTCAATGCGAGCTCTAATGCTATCCGTTTGAGACACGCGTCTGTAAACTTTTTTGTGGAAAAATGGACCAACAAAAAAACCTTATTCTAACTGTTCAGTGGACGGTTGTTTAAATTCAACTTTAAACAGTGAATTGATGTTTTTTAGGCTACCAGTTGTTTCAGGGAGGTAAGTAGATATTTGCTTGTATTTTGATGGTTTGTTTTAATAATTTTGTGACCATGTAATATTTTTACAATTATTCAGATTAGGTAGGCATTTATCACCGCGCCCGCGATCACCGAGCGTAGGTATGAAAAGTGAAGTTCATATATGAGATTGACTTCTGTACCTATCTATTTTGTGGCTATACTGTATACCAAAATTGCACTTACAAAAAATTTTGGCTGTCATGTATTTTTGAACGAGTGTATGTGACGGTAGAAAGGGAAGAATAGAATAGAAGAATTGCAGTATTGTGCCGACCCTTACTTTTCTCGGTAATAAGGGTAGGAAGACAATGAGAAAAAAAATATTTTAGAAGGTAATCACTTACGCTTGCTCAATGTGTCCTCTACCTAACCGAAGCTAGGGTTGTCTGTAACTCGATCGTAGTATTATCATCAAACTAAATTGTTACGTAGAGAGCTCTAGTGTAGGTACACGACAGAGGTTAAGCACCATCAGGTATAAGGGGTGGGCAAATAACACGTTACGTTGAAATTCTAGACATGGAATCGTGTTTGACTAGCGAAGTGAATTATTTAATGTAGGTGTGCTCGTATGTTATATCTAGGTGCTGTTTAGTTGTTGGCTTTCTACTCCATTTTAAGTATAGGTCGTTGTTCGTCCCGAGCACCGACACAAGAACAGAGCAAGAAATTTATCTACCACTAGCTTTTGTAAGTAGCTTCGCCCACGAAAAAGTAAAAAAAAAAATACCTTTATATGCTATTCAAAGACATATTCTATCCATATGCTAAATTTCATTTAAATCTGTTCAGCCGTTTGAACGTAAAAGTGTTACAAACAAACATGTATACACATACATTCGGACTTTATAATATTAGTGTGTTTGATTTATGTGAAGTATAGATCAAAGCTGGTTTATCATGAATCGAATGACTTCTCCCGTTCTGGGTGGAGTGAGAGGAAGTGTTAGACTTTTACTGCGTCAGGCGGAAGGTGAGGACGCTGTGGCGTCTCCCTACTGACTCCTCAAAGAGGGAACTTATTGCTACGATAGTGTCACTAGCTCTTTCCATGCTGCCATGAGATCTCGCAGTAGTACTATCCGGTCCGCGATTAGTTGCAGCAGTGGAGTTACGCTTACTTCACCGCCACGTGAATGTTGAGGCAATCCAGCTGTTAGACAACACGGACCTAGTGTGTAGACTAAAGAGAACTAAACCCTTTGAGTTAGTTTAGTGTTTAAAGTTAGTGTATAATAGTGATCAATTAATGCTGTGCTATGCATATAACACATAAATAAGGTGTTTTTATCAATATCAAACTAAGAAAGTGCTTCACTATAAAAGTGCTAAAGGACGCGATTCTTAGTTTTAACAAAACCTATACGTATAATATTAAGTCAGAACTTAATTACCTATTAGTCTTTTAGGCTAGATTGTAATCAATTATTAAGAAATTTGTTCATAATAATAAAGGAAAAAAAAAGTGGAGTTACGCCCCGACATTGCATCTCCACGCGCCACTCGTACGTGTGTGTAGATCCCACGATGTGGTAAGCCCGGCAGGCGGCAAGAAGATTCGCCGCCTCGCCGAAGATCGTACGATATACTGGGTTTTTTGTATATCAATGGATTGTATATAAAAAAAAAAAAAAATATTTTTTTTTAATGTTATAAACTAGTGCTTGTCTGCGATCACACCTGATGATAAGTAGTGATGCAATCATTGATGGGCACTAGTTTATTAAGAGCTTATTCACGTAAACAACGAGGCCTTGAAGACACCTAAATTATTATTGGACGGGAAGACCGCAGCAGGCACTCGCCTGCTGCGGTTTGTTCCAGTCCCTCGATGTTCGCGGTATAAACAACGAGGCGAAACGCTTAGTTCGGACCGTAGAGGTTTCAACTATGTAAGGGTGGATACTCGCCGTTCGTTAGCTAAGCCTTTTGCTTTTGTGCATTTTTATAAAACCAGCAAAAGTAATTATTAAAGTCAATGCATATTCGGTTGTCGATCGCGTAACCATACAATAACCATTTAAACCATCTTTTAGATTAAATCAACTTAGCTTTCTTTACTTGTAGATATAATTATTTGTCTAAACCTTAAAACCATAACCAAAGTCGTATCATTTAAAACAAACCAATATCAAACCATAACCATCACATAAACCAAATCCACCAAAATATCAACCAATCCAGAAACTTGGTATTGTGCAGACTGATACCAAAATTCTACAATGGGTATACCTGACGCGTTCAGCTAGCGTGCCGGTCGCCGCCGCAGGGAACGCACCCACACCGTAAGGAGCCATGGACTTAACCTAACCTAACGGTAACGGTGTTTGGACACCTTAAATAACCCGCTGCTAAACGCAGCCCTAGCCAGCTTCAATTTGGAATTGGAAGTCAAACGTCAGATGATCAAGGACATGTCAGAACCGTAGGGGCCCAGCAGGTTCGAAGCCTTCTGGGGTCATGGGTTCCCGGAGTTCTCTTTCGCATCCGAAAGAGAACTCCGGGGTCCTGGAACGAAGGCAAAGAAGGAACACGAGTGGGTTTTAGTCAGTAGAAGTCTGGCACGGCCTCCCGCCCCGCCCAAGGGCGGGAGAGAGATGTCATTGGATGCTTTCCCACCTTAAAAAAAAAGTCCGAAGATCAGCAAACCCTTGAGTATACTAAAGCTTACTTGAGCTTACTAATGGATACGGATGCGTATTTTTTTAGGCCGAGATTACACAGTATTTTCTTAAACAAAAAACAAACAACCAAAAAAAAGAACTACAAACGCCAACTTTACCTAAATTGTCTGCTGTCCCGATAGAGTAATTTCCCCAAGGCTCGCTCATAAATGAAAAGGGCGGTAATTTTACTAAATTAATGACAGATTAAACATTGTATTGCCTTTTAATAAACCCTCTGATAGTAAATTGTTGCTAAGCCGTCATTATATGGATTACTCGCAGCCCGATACGGTTATTATAATCAAGTGAAATTATACCGTAAATGGACGCATTTTTGTGTAATGATCGCATTTTATCGAATCTATAAAAGCTGGGTATGGTAAAATAGATTAATCTTCACTCGGTTTCATGGAAATAAATAAACAACGCAATATGATAATGCAGGTTAACAGTAATGGCTAATAGAACACTTCACCTAGTCAGTGCCGTAACTAGGGCAGTGCTAGCGGTGCCTGGGCACAGGGCGCAGATCCTTGTGGGGCGCAGAAATTATCAAACCAGAATCAAGTTTTGATGATCCAGAGCTTGATAGTTAATATCAACAATTGTATGGTACTGGGTTTATGGCTAATTCTTACGTTGTCTCTACCATAAAACTCTGGAATGTGCTGACATAAAAAAAGCCGAAAGTAAATTTTCCTTCAAGCGTAAAATTCGGAACTACTAGGTACTTGAAGTCCTCTCAACCTTAGTTCGGTCTTCGTCATAATTTTTATTTTTTAAGTTCTCCTAATTATAATGTATTTATTAGTTTATTATATTAGCTTATATAAATATTTTATTATTGTAAGTTACTTAATTTAATGTTACTACATTCTACTTGATATAACTGTTATTTATTCATTGTGCACACTTACCACAGTGTTGTCTCTTTTAACCCAAAGGTTGACTGGTAGAGAATGCCTATGTACCACTATTGTACATGAAGTTTAAATGAATAAATAAATACCTATTGTTTATCGTGCACCTAATACGGTTGTAGATGCAACCTACCAGAAGTACTGATTCCGTGGGTGCTCAGGGCTCCAGCACCCATAAGACGTAAATAGTGGGTGGTGGAGTATTTGAAGTTTCATGTCACGCGCGTAATTTTTTTTATATCTAGTAATTTTTCTTGTTATTGTTCGAGCCGGGCAACATAGCATATAGCATAGTCGGCCTTCTAATGTTCCCATTGTTGGGACTCAGGCCTCCTCTCTAGGAGAGGGAAAAAACAATTTAAGAAGGCAGTTATAGAAGTTCGCACCGGGTGTATGAAGGCTAGTTACAGCACTTAAAGTTTGATAATTAAAGTTTATAATAGGATTATTTTGAGAAATTGCATTGCAGTATTATTTTTAAAAAGTTGCAGTTTTGAAAAATAGCAATACTGATGCTCTTCTATCTAAGACACGAGTAAAATTTATTTTGTAATTAAGCAACACTGGTGGCACAGAGTGCTACCAACCTCTTTGCTTCGGGCGTTTGTTTAATTTAGATTAAGATTTTATTACGATACGGATGCAATATATTGTTAGCTTCGAGCATTTATCATTAAATATAGAATAATATTAGTAGCTTTGTGTAGTATAGTAGTAGTAGTGGTATATTAGTAGCTGTTCTTTTTAATATTAGTAGTTTTTTATAGCACTGATGCAGAAAAAATCTTTAAATGAAACTATGCATATATAAACAAGACTAGCTGACCCGGCGAACTTCGGACCACCTAATAGTAAAGATAACGCCATCTACTGGCATTACCAGAAAAGCGTAATACATTTTATAATGACATTTTAATTAGAGATGGCGTTGTATTCGGATTCTTTTTTTCGCGATTTTTTCCCACCGTTCAAACCTTCCCTGGTCTATCACGAATGATTCAAGACCAATCGGTCCAGTCGTTCTCGAGTTTTAGCGAGACTAACGAACAACTATTCATTTATATACACATATATGTATATATAGATTTCAAAAAATCATACTTATTTCTGTCTCATGACTATTAATCTGAGCAAAGAATTTAACCTCAATGCTTTGTCACATTGTATATTTTTGGGGCTGACAACATTCTACCAAAGAGCTTGTAAAATGCTACTGCATGCAATAAAATGCTACCGTTATAAATCACAGCTTTTTAATTTGTCTAAAGACATTCATGGCCCTACGTTTAATGCTTCGAAAGTATTTTTTCCCCTTTTATTTCCATTTATTCCCATCCGACGTCATAAAACATTGGTAGTGATGTCCATTTCTGTCACTGTTCCTCACATCGCGTGACGTATTTCCTTGTTATTGTAACAGCCTTTCGTTTTCTACTTGGCACTCGATCAAGGGTTTCTGTTGTGTGATTATTCGGCCCTTTTTTCTTTTGAAAAGACGTTTACGTTATTAAAAAAAAAAACTGACCAAGTAGGTACGAGTCGGACTAGTACACGAAAGGTTTCGTACTACAATATTAAAATCGAGCAAAAAAAAAACGCCGATACGATAATTCTATGATTTGTTGTAGGGATTTGTTATTTATTTATTTATTTTGCTATTTATGTACTCACAAAAAAACAGAAAAAAACAATACAAAATAGACAATAGTACAAAGGTACTTCTTATTTGCTGCTTTTTTGGTACTGTTTGTTGTAATAGAAATACACATTCTGTGAAAATTTCAACTCTATGCCTTTTACAGTTTATGAGATACAATTCGGTGACACATGAACGGACGGACAGACAGACAGCCGAGGCTTAGTAACAGGGTTCCTTTGGCACTCTTCAGGAAAGAACCATAAAATGAATGGTTAGAGTTAGAGTAGATCATTGATGTTTTAAATGTCCTCTCTATTTACAGATAAATAGCGGTTACAGTACAACAAACCAATCATGGACTAAAATCTTAGCTAAACATTTATCAAACCAGGCGCATAAAGAGCGAGCAATCAACCTTGGACCTGCAAGTTATTACGGTTCGTGGGAATTCACTTCGCAACATTGTCGTTTTGCATAACAGCGAATATCATCCCAATTACTTTACGAAAGGAGGCCATAAAATCCGCACTATCTAAACCTAGCAACGACATTGAAACATCGCCTTGAACTCTCGGGCTCTTCCACTTTTTATTCGTTATCACAAGTGAGTCGTAGCAAGAGCTCTAACAAATTACCGCTTTAAGAGATACGCCGCAGCCGCTTGTTATCTACGCTTCGCCCACACAGGACCGAGTTTTACGGCATTCTATTATCTGTACCACTAGCTAGGCTGAAAATAAACTGCATTGACAACCCCTCACTGCGTTTATCGGGTTCCAGTTCTCAAATGAACAATTCATTTGGAGTTGTTTAAGGTTAGCAGTAGCGTAGGTACTGTATTACGCCGGCTCAAAATGTAACTCGACACAAACGTTGAAGTATTTTGTACAGATATTTGCTTCCACTAGTCTAAACACTGGTTGACATTTTAATGGCAAGGCCTAATAAAAGCCGTTGAGCTCTAAAAAAGTTTAATAAATCTGACAAGTCAGCCAACAACTCTTAGTTGGCAACAAGAGGCAATTACATTAGCCGATGTGAAACGAAAACGAAATATAAAAATGAAGAATGCGGTGATCGAAACGTTGGTCGTTAGACATCTTTCCCGAAAGCATTCAGTCTATACTGAAATGTGGTTTGCAAAAAGAGAATGCGACATCAAAGCGTTGGCCGTTGAGGCGATCCGGTCGACGGAGACGTGATACGGTTTAGAAATAACCGCAGTAGTCGCAACAAGAACTGTCGACGACTCAAGACAAGCGCGCACTCGCCCACGGCGCTGCAACTGTGAATGTCCGCGTCGAATCCACCGTGAATTATTTCAGTGGACTTGTTACGTTCCATTTCAGTGAGCGTTTACACTGTCTTCGCTTTTGTGTCGATAATAACTCACCGGACAGCCGGTTGTCTCCATAAATTGGTTCATTAGTAACCATTCTTATTCATAACGACATCGTATGCGACTTTATTCTGCGTTAACGATTTGAGCAAAACGAAAATTTGTGAATTTTCGTTGCGCTGTTCAAGATTATATTTCGAAGCCGTATATTTTAACCAAATAATTGGATTTTATGTGGAACTCGGTTTAATCAAAATTCACGGTGTTTCATACATAAACATGCTGTATTCTCTTTTACCTGCGCGATGAAAATTTGAGTCTGGACGCATATAAATGTGTTGCGGTTACGTTATTGACGCCCCCTCCTGAAATAATTACACGTTATGCGAGTTCCGAAAATTACACGATCCCCCTTGTAGAGCGGAGCGTGGCGGCACAGCGGTAATGGCTCGTTAAAGTTGATGAGAGCTTGCGCCCTCGCTCCGCCTCGCTGCCTCGCCTTGCCACCTCGCGAGGCGCCGCTGACAGCACGCCTTCCTTCCTGACACATAAAACAAGTTTGGCGGTTCCACTACGCCGCCTTTGACATCATTTCCCGCAATATTCCGTCAAGATACCGCTTTCATATAAATTCGAAGCGAAATGTCCAATTGCGTTTCAATCAATCATAATTATTTACATTTTATTACAACGTTATGTCTCATCTTATTGACGCACGTATATCATGTCTTCCAGCGTGAATGTTAACGCACTCGTTAAAGATGAAAATAGTAACTTATTCATACTGGGTAGCCACTAGGTACGTTTGTACCGATGTCGGTGACATAATAAATGTCAACGAGATCAAAATACTACTGGCGGCGGCGCAATGCACGCGAGGCTTTAGCGATCCCTCTAATTATATCTAACGGGGCTCGGTGCCCGTTTACACCGAGACATTAAAATTAACTACCGAGTGCGTTTGATCTTTCCATTAGAGCATCACTATAAATAAAGTTACTAATAAAAAGACTACAAAGTAATGAGTCAATCCCGAGTTCGAAATGGCATGATATTCGAAACAATGTAGGTTACCCATTTTGTGAGTCTGAGAGAAGAAAGGCTGCATGCGAACTCAATAAGACTAGAATGTCGCGAGACGTCGAAACTTTGCTTTTGACTTTGTGACATTCGCATTTTGCAGATCGAAATATTCCGCTTGGTGAGATTCGTTTAACTCCAGTAACATTTCAGTACGGGCTTAATAAAATTTCGAGGCAAAAGGCGAACCACGAACGAGACCGGCAAAAAGTCGACAGGATTCTTTTATTTGTAGCGAGATAAAGTCGCACGCGCTGCATTGTTCTACAAATGGTGTGTAAAAACAAAAGGCGATCGCAAGCGCGTTGGACGACCGACATCGGTCATAATTAATTGCACTCATTCGCAGAAATCTGTCGACAAACAAACACACCGGCGGTGAAATGGCGTTTTATCACTCGCCGCCGCATTCGTAAATAAATTTTAATATCAATAAAGTAACTCATGTCACTTCAATTAAGTTGACGGAAATATCTTGTCTTGTTCCGATTGTAAACATGGCCGGACTACAACGGACTTGGTTTTGAATATTTTAATCTCTATTACTTTCGCTTGGATATGTTCTCGTTGTCCATTACATTATTTTATGTTGTAATATCTCAATCATTGTGATAACGCCGAACGAAACAATAGCTTACGAAGTTTTTGTTGTTCTTTTGATCTTTCTTCAGATAAGTTACGATAAGTCACAAGTTTTTTCGAGGCACTGTTTTACGAACCGAATTTATTTTTCGAATAAAATCAACTTACAATCTCCTATGCAGGAAAACCAGTCTGAAATATAGCCCGCACATCGTTCCACGCTCTACTTATTGGGAAGAAAAATGTACATGTACGTTAACAGGGTAGAGCCGTAGCACTTTACCCATGGGTCCGACGGCGCAACCTCATGGTATCACCATGATTGAGTCAATAAAGCACCGAGGCACCGAGGAGCAACGCGATCACATGAGCTAAATGCAACCACCTATTCCATTCCTCCCAACGACTCGACTTCGAATATATTCCATCCTTCTCTCATGTACACACAATGAGAGAGATATAAAAACTGCTATCGAAAAGGTTGTGTTAGTCGAGAAGAGCTATTCTATTCTCACTCTGGGGCAAAGTGCCAATGAAAATCGAACGAGGTCCTTAATAGCGTAGTTTGTTCTATCCGTAAGAGCTTAGCACTTGCCTTTAATGCAATAAACATTAATTTTTGCTGTACTTGGCCGATGCTAATGCAGTTTATGTTTAACAAGTTCCTGTTAAAAAGTAATAGTGGAATAAGGTAAACACTTAAACTGTCTGTTAGTTTTAGTATCTCTACGGAAAGCTATAAATATAACACTGATACAGGCAAGTTTAGTGGAAGAGATTTATCACTTGTGTTTGTCCTGAGAACTTACGAATAAGCGAAAGAAAGAAAACTTGGGACAGGAAAAACATATGTTTTATAAGGAAACAGGCTTTGCTATTATGCTTACGTCCGTACTTATCAGATTTTTTTCGCAACAATAAAAGGATCTACTAAATCCTCGTGAATGTTTTGCTATGTAGCAAATGTGTTTTCTTCCACCTTACTATTTGTAGATTCTCATTTCTTCCAGTTGCAGCGTAACAAAAAGAAATCATTTTCTTTTATTATCATGGCACACATTCGGACAGTTTGTTTAATAAACCAGTGTACAGCGTTTGTGTGCCTAAAAATTTTACAGGAAATAAAAATCAGGTCATTTGTATTCAAAGTCGAATGCTGGGAGGTACGTGTGTAAGAGAGTGTTGAGGATATTTTAAAAGTCGTAGTACTTTGTTGCGGGTCGAAAAATGTAGGACATTTTAAAGAAGGTCACGTATTGGAAATCAAATGTACAGCATCACAAACACAAAGCCCCTTCAGTGAGAAGTTGCGTTTATGTTGCAATGAAAGTCCGTTTTGCAAACAAATTTTATTACGTTAACCGAAGAGCAGTTGAGTTTCAATTCATCAAAGTAAAACTTTTGTGGTTAGCAGTAAAATTCTTTGAAGTGAGCAAATATTTTATAGTTCTAAGCGAACCGTAATATCTCTGCGAACAACTAGTACGCACACCAAGCTCTCAAAGTTAGTCGAGAGCGGTTTTGCAAGCAAAAACAAATATTTGCTGCGGCCGTATTTATAAGTAGTTTTCGAAATGGAAACGGTCATATTAAAATAGTAAATACTTTAAGGCGAATGCTTCAGGATAGCTCGCGGAATTCAAATTTTCTTAAGATTTTTTGCATTTTGCACGGCAGTCTCAGACTTTTTAATGAGATAGCCTTTCAATACAGTACACTGAGATACAATCCTATTGATTATTTTGATGCTTATAATTCCGTAAATAGATACGTGTTACATCCGCCAATCATATTCAAATGATCATACAACTTGACACTGACCTGGGGCTCAAGTCTGCTATTTTTATAAATTCGTCATTCCAACACGATTCCATTGTCATTTTGCTAAAAGTTCGTAATCTGCTAATTTATAATGGTCGATCATTGATCGGTCAATGGTCTTGTGCTAAAATGACAATATCGAGCTGTCTCGTACCAAATTAAAAGCAATGACTGCACAATGACGTTCTAATGGTAGGTCACTGATCAAAGGAACTGTCAAAATTTTAGCAGATTACCGCATACGTCAAACATTCATTTACGAGATTACCATTCTATGCCATTTCTTTCAATGGAGTGTCAGTGGTTGACCATTGGAAAGTCATAATAACGCCATTATATTAGTAGATTACCAAACTGCCAAAACCAACAATTATGAAGTCAATGATAGACCTTTCTGGCACTATTGTAATAGCCGACTTGACGACCTGGTGAATGCAAAATACTGTGTGTTGAATGTGTGTCGCGGGCTACCTTTGACCCTTAGTCCCTTACTTGAAAACAAAAACAAGTAAACAACAATAAAAATCTTTAGCATCTTTCTATGTTGCGTTGCACAAAAAATATTTGCCTACAAAAGCTTTAAAATAATCAGAAACTAGAGGCATTTCAAGCCGACCCACATCCTATCAAAAGAATGTCACAGGATAAATCGTCACACGCAACAACAACAAAAAAGCGACGTATCATTATGACGTGTTATTAATCATTTCGCACAATACACGTCAGTTTCGTTTAGGGGAGAAAATAAAGGAAGGCTTGAGCTATTATACCGGCAAATGTTTGGTTTTATGGCTGGTAAAGGACGTATGTCGATTTTAAAGGATACGATAACCCATTTTTGAAAAAGGATCGTACGTCGATTTCGTGGTTCATTCTGTGAGCGCTTGGCAGTGTTGGTTAGCACAAATAATGCTTGCACAGCATGTCTTTGCCAACTTCAAAGCTAAGCTGGTTTTAGTTTCCTTCAAAGATACTTTTTACCTGTAAAAGCGTTTACGAATAGAGTTTAGCATATTTTCAAAGGAAAATTTAAGCACTTAAAAGGGAATTAATTGTTAGCTAAAAGTTTCGAGGCCTAGCTTTACTTATTAAACCATTGATTTATCATTTCATTCGGCAACTTTTGGACTGCCATAAATAATGTACCGTTTATTTATCCTACGCAAATAGATAAACGAAGACATAGTAAACTAAATTTACTTTTATGTATTATTTTTAAACTCCTTTAAGGAAAAATGTGCGACAGTTTGTAGATCATACAACTTTTAAGTAGAAAAACTAAAGAAGACTAAAACCGTAATGGATGCATTGTCTAGAAATTAAGTCCTTCTTTACAGTAAGTCACAAGAATGCGCCAGCATTGACCACGATGATGATGATGATGATGATGGGCTATGACAAGAAAAATTGATAGATTGTGTCACAGGATAAATCGAGACTGTTTTCAGTTGGTACTTTTTCATTAGGGATTAAATGAAAATATACAAACAAACTAAGCGGGGCGTACCTCCACCGTATGCTCCACTGTGTGCTGTTGTGATTCTGTTTTTGATTCTGTGTGCTAACTTTCATGAGTGCGTTTAGTGAGAGTTTTGAATATGATTCTTACTTACGCGTTAAGGTAAATGTCAATAAGTATTAACACCGATTAAGCGCTGTTTGGCAACAATAACGAAAACACTTTTTTTGTTTACATTAACGCAAACTAGTACCTAAGTATTGTACTCGGACTAGGCACTCAGTAACAATATATTTTTTTTAGTTTGTAACATACAAAATATTTTTTAAATTACAACAATTAAAAACTTCTTTCACAACCAATTACAATTTCATGCAACATTTTTCTAGTCTTCACTGCAAATGAATGCGTGCGGGGTGCATTGAAGTCATGTAAAACATCGCATTACGCGTGTCGCGGCAGGGTCGTCGCTCGCCACGGTCGCAACAACTCAATTACGCACCTAAAATAACAGTCGCCATGCCGTGGGTGGTCCCACACCCGGAATAGACAAGTGAACGCTCAAAAATGGTTGTAATAAGCGGATCTCCGCGGTTTATGTTCTTTTTTTATACCCAGTATTAGATGTGATTGGTTAATTTTAATATATTGATGTGTTCCAGTTTTTCTCTTTTGATTTATGGAAGCCTGGTAGTTTGTCTGAAGTTTACGTTGATAGTTCGGGGCTGAGCTATCAGAATTGTGATTAATAGTCTGAACCGTTTTTGTTCCAAGTGTTCCTGTTCATGTCTACTTAATGTGTATGCATTTAATTCACTGCCCAAAAAAAATGAGAACAATAGCTGCTTTGAAATAATTTGACAGTACCTGACCTAACACACCATAATTTATCATTGTATGCTTAACTGCTAATGTTAATATTAGAAAGTGATCTCCTGTCAGGCTAATCTCCGGGCGCCATTTTTCATCTATCTTCTTGTCTGCGCGCGCGCATGACAGCGTCGCGTTTGTTTGAGATGCGCTTCCTGTCGTCGGAACGTGTTTGTCTAATTTCCGAATTGTTTGTTTAGTTGAAAAAGTTTAGATAGGCGCGCAAATTGATGCAAGTCACGAGAAGCGACAGGTTTCCTGTGAAAATATTGTTATGGGTCATTCAATTTCTTGAAGACACTCCCAAGAAACGCGTGTTTATATTTCATAAAAAAACTGGATCATAGATAGGGTTCCAAATAAATATGACATTAATGTTTACTTTAAAATATACGTGTAATTAAACTAAACCTCTTTATCGAATGTAGTTACAAGTGTTTTGTAAACAAGGCCCATAATTCAGCAGCGTTCAAAATCGCTCTGTTATAAACAATGGTAGGTAGGTGGTAGTTATCATAAAATAATTTAGTTAAACAAATCGACAGTTGCATTTCTCCCACAGTGATAGTAATAAAATAAAATCGGGCTGCGATTGCACGGTGTGGCGCACGATGCTGTCCTAGCTACGATTTATACACCAGTGATTCATTCCTCTGTTGACAGTTATAGCCCGACTCGGATATTGCACTTTTGCACCGCATTCCCACTTCTGAATTATGGCTTATAATAACCGAAGACGGCTCCCACATTGAATATGACACTTAAAAAGTTTAGTACTCAAATGTACGAAAGAGTTCACGGAAGACTTTTTGCTAATTCATCCGTCAGCTTTCTATTGCTTTGTAATTCAATGCATGCGACTGACGGATCGGTTTCCATTTCACCTGATTCGACCTTTACATTCGATTGAATTCAAAATATAATAGCATTCGTTATAACATCTACACTCTCCAAGACCCAGTTAACAGCACTTTAACCGGTTACCATAAAAACAATAAACGTTATTTACAACTAGACGTTGTTTTTATATTTATTTATACTACGTTTAGTTTCATACAAGTCCCATAAAATGTTCCGTAAATTTCTATCGAATCGGACAGTTCTGGGACTGATCGCTCATCCCGCCCATATTTATAGCTCTTTGATTTATTTTGTTATCTCTTTATTGCCCTTCTAACGACAAGCATTCTACTCCGAAGATTAATCACTCACGTCAGCGTGATTTAGCAGAGCAACCGATATTTAATGTGCGCTATTTAGATAGAATACGATCCCTGTTTATATTTAGACGATCCACTAAGCGGTTAAATGTTTAATCGTCAAGGTAATAATTCATTATACGGCGACCATAAAATGGCACTTGAGAGAATAATTAGATATTGTATTGTATAGGAATGTTGTTATCAGTTACGATGCTCAAAGAGTTAAGGCCCTAACTCCCGAGCAGTGCTATAAAACAGTGACTTTCCGAAGCCTACTCCTCGGTAACGGCTATGTCAATAGGTTTTAAAAAAATATATGTTTATTAAAAATTCATGTGTTATCAACATATGATTTTTTCGTAAGACTAATACTTTAGCCAAAAAAAAAAGTTGAACAACATGATATTTTTCGCTTGTTTTCTCTACTCCTTTCAAACGGCTATGATTTTTAGAAATATGTTTACACAAAAAAATTGCTTGTTAAGTGTTCTTCAGAATGTACATATCAATCAATATTTCACAAAGAAAATCGATTTAAAGGTCAGCGGGGCTCTATCCGGCTAGATGTTCAAGGGTCTATACACCTTAAACAGCATAAATTCATTGGCACCACGGCCAATAAAAGCTAGGAACATGCGTATTCATGTACCTGTTAGATTATTTCGCGGCTAGCACTTACCGGTCGCTTTAATGTCATTTTGCATCGTAACATGCAGATGTTAATGAATTTTAATATATATAATTTCCTGTTCGATAAGCTGCTGTGCTCTAAGTATAGTATTAGAGGTTATTACTATCGTATCGTGTTGATGGGCGCGTGTTGAAAATTAAAAGGCTATTAGATGCCGTCCCACGCGCAGCGGCAGGTTGTGGGGTTTGTTCCCAGGCGCTGTAAGGTACATAGGTACAAGTGGTAGGTACGGTAATAGGGCCCGCAATTGCGCGGCCGTCGAGACACGACCGTGGGCGGTGGCGCCACAGCCGACTTTGATAGCGCAAACTTAGTATTAGTGTTGTACCCGCTATCAGTTTGAAACAGTGATTAGTAGAGCTGGAGTTGCAAATTTCAATAATTACTAAATCGACCAATGGTTGACGACCACGGGTAACCACTTTTAGTTAAACAGAACCAGCCCTCGTTTTACTAAGCAGTGCTATAACATAAGTCTTAAAAGCTGTGTTTAGACAGACATTATTTGCTAAGTGGCCTCTTATTAAGCTGCTGCTTGGAATTTTGATGCCAAATCGCCTAGGAATGGGGTAATATCGCAGTAAAATATGTTTCTAATTTGTTACAATATCTGATCGTTTTGCTCGTTCGAATTTCAAAATGCAAACAGCAGTATTCTAAAATCGAATTATTACTTCATCCAAAGAATGTGACTTTATTTTAGTCCAGAGCCAAACTAACAAAATGTTATTATTAACTAACATTCTGAAACTGAGATTTATATCCCACAAAGCACGTTAACACGTCTCCATATCCGCCAGGAAAGTAACATAATGCCCATATTCCATTAGGCGGACAAAATAAAACGGCTTAATAAAAGTTACCAACGAGCGTCGCAAATCATTGGAACGTCGACAGGCACATTTCACACATCTACCTTTTGTTCTGTTATTAAAATGAATATTTAATAACCATGTCTGATGACGTATGCCTCAGTGTTAATGCTGAAGGATTTTCAATTAAATCGAATACAGAGAATGAATAATGTGTGAAGTTAAGCCCTTCTCTCTGTTGTCGTTAGCGGAACTTCGAAATGAAGTTTCTGTGGAATTCTGTGAGTCCGAAATAGTGCTAAATATTGATGGAAAGTTTAGTTTCTACTAGAGAGAATGTACTAAAATAAACATAGTACAGAGAAAGGGAGTTTGCTTGTGTATTTGAGACGCTTATGCGAATTTGCGAAATAGTGATGTAAGTTACAAGTTGAAGTAAAGAAAGCGTTGTCTTTACCCCGAGCATCGTCTGTGAGCATGGGTTGGAAGCCTGCCAGGGCTGCGGGATTGTAAGAAAGAGTTACCTTGACCCTGAAACGCAAAAGAAAACTGAAGGAACAGGTTTTACGGTAAAAGTCTGACACCAGGGGGGTTACCATGACGTTTAAAGTAAGATTGTTTTATTCCTATTCCATTGTGGGTAAGAGATGGCGCTAGACAACCTGTATAGCTCTGTCTCTTACCCACACAGAAATAAGAATGAAACAATCTTACTTTGTACGTCTTGGTACAGGGGTTGATCTTGCTCTGCCCAGAGAAGAAGGTTGGAGAAAAAAGGTTTAGCAAATCGAAATATTCTTCTATCGAAAATTACTGGCGATACTATCAGCACAAGTGTTAAATATCTGGTTATGTAAATAATTGTGTGTGAAACATTGGCCACAAATCTTTTGAGATTCATTGCTCCTGGACCAGCAATTAAGACAAAGCAGACTGCGACTAGACGCCGCTGAATAACAGCTACAACCCGCCCTCTAGCCACTATTTGCATAATAATTTTCACTTATGAATAGATATTAAGGCGTTATTGCACTTATAAATATTAACAGCTAATCTCAGCTCAGTCAATGGGCGGGTCTAATGTAAAAGATGATTTTCTTGTCAGCGTGTTGACAGGCAGAATACTTCTGCTGCTAGGAAGTAATACATGATGAATGATAGTTATATTTCTGCTTTAATGAGCGTTTTGTATTGTACAAATGCGTCTAAGAGTGATCGGTAAATGAAGACTACTTGCGGTGTTAATAAATGATACAGGCTATTGCTGCCTCGAGCGGTGATTTAGAAATACTTGTTATGATAATTCAGTTATGTTTTTTTTTTAATGCAAGTATATGTATGTTTTACGAAGCAGTAATGCTAAAGAAGGAGGTGGCCGCACGTGCGATGCGATCCCAACTCCAATTTCCAGCCACCGTAGGCGTGGGCTTGCGGATGGTGAGCAACGGGTAGGTCGCCGTCCGGCCGTCCGATAGCAGGGTCGAGGCCTACTGGGGCCATGGGTTCGCTTCTGAAAGAGAAACCCGAGGCCCTGGAACGCCAGACAAAGAAGGAACAGGAGTAGATTTTAGTTAATAAAAGTCTGAAAAGCTCTCCCACTCAACCCAAGAGCGGAGAGAAGTTATTGGATTATTTCCCACCCAAAAAAAAAAAATGTATGTTTTATCAAGTATACGATAACACTTGACGTAGCACTTTCAGACCAAAAACAGGTTTGTATATTTTAATCTTTCCCAGTTATTTTTCTTTTAAAATAATGTTGAACAAAATCTGTTGTTGACATCTTTAAAACGATATCGAATTCGAAAGTCGCGTGTCTTGGATAACACTATCTTCAGTCAAATGTATTGTATATCAAATAGCAGTTACGAACATTCAAATTCTTCCAAAATAAAGCTATTATCATTCCACGTATGCTAATACAGCCCACCTGCATTAATATAGAGGAATAAATATAGCAAAAGATCAAAAGAAACTCATCGAAGAGAAAGATAATAAGTAATGAAGCAATTTCAATGTAAAATCTTTGGGGTTCCTCAAGGTACAGGTATTGGTGAAACAGTGATAAAGTTATAAAATCGCTTGGCGTGATGCGTGACCGCACTTCCAAACGCTGCTATCTCGGGGGGAGTTTTATTGAAAAAGTTCAATCCGTGATCTGACTGCGTAAAGCTACGGAACCAGTGAAATATGAATAATAATATCGGTTATGTTCTCGGTGGGTACCTTATGGAATCCGGGAAATATTAGGACGGTGTGCTTTATGCGTAAGTTCGACTAAAGTGAGGTCTTATGTAAAACTTTGGGAAGGTACGGAACGCTTACCATTTCGGTTTTGAAGTTTTTTACCGTGGTTTTGTTACCTTTGGAGGAATAAGACTTGTTATTGGATGTGCGTAAACTTTTGATATTTTAACTTTTTATGAAATGGCGCGAACCCACGGTATACGGTAGCCCTAAGATAAAACATTGCTTCAGCGAAGTTTGTGGCGATTTTCATTAGCTGTGAGTCTGTGACATAACTTGATTTGAAGTTTGCGAATATCTAGTTATTTATTTTGTTACGATAAATATTTTAAACTTCGACACGTTTTAATAAGTTTGTTTCATTGCTTTTGTAATAGCAAATTGTGATCGTGAGTGTTGACCTAATCTTCCATAAAATTCGTAAGGTTTAGCCAATCTTAGAATAACTGCCTTCACATAAAAGATGAAGGACATTTCCTATAATTTTCACTGTCAAACTAAACTGCCTTAATCGAAGTTCTATCTTCGAAGTTAAGCGTAAAATGACACACGCCAGCACAAAGCTTGGGCTTGAACGATTGGTCATTAATCACATATTCGGAGCTCCGTCAATCACCTTGTGACATCCGCAAACGAAGCGGTTTGCTCGCTTCACGTCGTTTACATTGCCTGTCGGGATAGACTTTGAGCGAGGATGTGCTGTATAAACTGGTTGTATAATAGTGTTATATAACGTTTAGCTAGCGATTGCGCCGCGTTTAGCTAGCGATTGCGTCGCGTTTAGCGTAGCGTACAATATACTATCCAGCGTAGGGTACAGTGTGTATTCTGCAACGTACCAGAGCACCGAATTCACTCATAGACGCCCTGAGCAAACTGAAAAAACTCATCTTCTCAGAGAGAGGTGGACTGGTTACCACGGCCCACGCACCATGGTCCGTCATGGACTAAGTGTGGAAACCAAACCGATAAGATTAGTCTCATCATCATCATCATCATCATCATCATTTCAGTCGATAGACGTCCACTGCTGGACATAGGCCTCCCCCAAATGTCGCCACAACGAAAGGTCTTGTGCGTCTCGCATACATCGGATTCCCGCAATCTTCACCAGGTCAACGGTCCACCTTGTAGTGGCCTTCCAACACTGCCAAACAACGGCCATCTGTTCTGCGAGCAATGTGCCCTGCCCATCGCCACTTAAGTTTGGCGATTCTTCGTGCTATGTCGGCAACCTTGGTTCTCTTGCGGATATCTTCATTTCTGATTCGATCACGCAAGGAAAATAAGTCTACAGCGTAGCATTTAACGCATTGTTCAGCGTAGTGTTCTGAGTCTGATCTGTGTAGCATTTTACGTGGCTTTTTGTGTAGCGACCTGGGGTCTTAACATGACGTGTTAAAATTGACATGCCTGAGGCCATGACAGGCCTGTTGGTCTAGTGGTCAGTGGCCCTGACTGCTATGCCGGAGGTCGTGGGTTCGATTCCCACCCAGGACAAATGTTTGTGTGATGAGCATGATCATTTGTTCTGTGTCTGGGTGTAATTTATCAATAATATGTATGTATTTAGAAATATATAACTATGTTTATCACTTGTCTAGTACTCATAGCACAAGCTCTTCTTAGTTTGGGACTAGATGGCGTTGTTGTGAAAAAAAAGTCAGGCGTGCGAGCGAGAAAGTGAGATGGAGCTATATACCCTGTATCTCTTTCAACAGTTCAGTTCAAATGGATCGCGTTAAGAGTTCGTTGCAGGGTCTCTGTGTAGTTCTGAGTAGCGTATTGCGTAAATTAAAACTCACAACTTCAACAATCTGCGTAACGTTTTTCGAAGCATTATGCATAGCGTTCTGATTAGCGATCTGCGTAGCGTTCTTCATAGCGTATTGCGTAACGATCTCTGTAGCATTCTGCGTAATGATCTGTATAGTGTTTTGCGTTGTATTCTGACACACAGCGGTCACAAAGTCTAAAAAAAAAAAAAATCACGACGATCTCTAGTTCTGTGTCAAAGAAGGACAAAGTTAAATACATATTTTCCCTGTGTTATTTTAGTAGGATTTTAAATGACACGCTCAAAAATAGTCTAAAAGGTCAGCTATTTGTATTTCTTTAAAAGGTAAAGGAAACTTCTTTGTCATAAAACTATTTATGCTAACTTTAGAACAAAAATATGTAATTCAATTAGAATACTAATATTATAGCCAAAATCAGCTAAAAGGCACCATGATCAGATATTTTGTTATTTAGGTACTTAATTATTATAGACTTAATTGCAACTTTTGCTTTTATAGCAAAAGTAATATTACACATCACTTACAGCCTACACTAAGAACAAGATA
The DNA here is from genome assembly GCA_905147345.3 of Mythimna impura. Lineage (NCBI taxonomy): Eukaryota > Metazoa > Arthropoda > Insecta > Lepidoptera > Noctuidae > Mythimna > Mythimna impura. Next base: position 13,360,702 of record LR990351.1, read on the forward strand.
AGGGTGGGGTAGCTATTGCCAATATCACAATTAAAATATTGCGAACCGTCAATTTGTTTCTAGTTAATTAATACGTATTCTAATTTTAATTGCTCTTGATTGACTCCTGCCTCGCAATGATACGTAACTAATTACTTAAATACATAGTTTGTTACAACAAGTGGTCAAGTGGTCTCCAGTTACTAGGAAGGTAGTTACAACAACTCAAGAACGGGTTGTAATAGGGTGATTAAGAAAATAATTATTGTGGTTTTTTTTTTAATAAAAATAGTTCTGTGCTTTTTTATTCATTTTATATACATTTAAATCTAATCATAACGTAATTAAAACTAACTTACAAAATAAAAATAAAAGCCCTAAAGTACTAAAAAAAGCAATCTAAAGTACGGCGTCGAAAAACTCCCCCACATCGCTGTCTACTGGTAATGTACCCAAAAGACTGGCGGCATTGCCACGCTGAATGGCAATGCTTATCCTTTGTCCGAAGTAAAAGCCAGCCCTTGGGTCACGCGAAGTGTCAACAAGGCGTTTTGAAAGTTCTTTAAATAATTTGTGAGCACTCGGACCCCACGATACGAGAGTTTCAACCCCAAACGGCTCGAAAATATAACTACCAACAAGGTTATTATATTTCCGCCGCTTGAGGTTCTCGTGCGGCAGCACCGGCACAGCACGACGAGCTAGGAAGATGAGATGGCGCAAGAGTATCGACACAAGTAGCGTCCCACACTGAAGGCCTACCCATCTTCCATGGAAATAAAGACATACCGTTCGGTCTTTTGCCATCGTTGCGTGCCAGGCCATGAGGTTCCAATACGGCCGGAACGCCGACGGTGACAAGAGCACGTCGGATGATGTCGTTGATATTCACGTGTCGCGCTATGCGACCCGCACTTCGGCTGCAGAACAGACAGTGGCAGCGATGAGGAGAGCAACAAGGAGCGCCAAGACGTAGGGAAGCAGCGAGGCGGAAGGTAGTATCGTCGAACAAGGTGTCTATGTTCGACTACGGTAGTGCATGAAGCCAGAGACCCGAATTTATGTGCTTATTTTTTTGAGGTGAGAAATCATCAAATGACTTCCCTCGCTCTAGAGTGAAGCGAGAGGGCGTTTCAGACCTTTACTGACTAAAACCCACAGACTCCGGCAGGGAATTCCATTTCTTAGCTGTACGCATAATGAATGTGTTCCCAAAACGCATTGTTCGTATGGGTAGGATGTCCACCATGTACCAATGGCGCAACGCCGTACGTCTAGTGGTCCGATGATGGAACGGACTTGGTGGAATTAAATTATTTGTCTAATATATGTAGGTAAGTACTAAGCTAATTAAAAACAAACAAAGCATTATAATGTCCCAAAAACACGATTTTAATTATTGTAACAAAAAACAAACCGCTTGAAAGGTCCGGACAATATTTCAAAATTACTGCTCGCGTGAAAATTGTTAATAAAAAATATCTTAATTGTAATGGATGGCGTGTTCTGTGATACAAGAATAATAAATTACCTCGTAATTATATCGCTCAGACCGTGTTTACCATAATGAGTGAGATAAAGTGGGACGTAGTAATTTCTCTAGCGTTTACCTTAATAAATGGCATAGACGGGCTCGAGGTTATGTTAAATGTTTAGAGCACTGTAGTGGTTGTTTGTTTTCCTACTATTAACCGTATGTGTTACTCACGATTTCTCTTTGTTGCTAAAATTTACTTCCTATATGCAGACCGCTGATATTTCTACAAAATCATACCAAAAATATCATCATCATCATCCTGCCCTTCTCCCGTGTTACTTGGGGTCGGTGCAACACGGTTTTTTCTGCTAACTCCATTTTCTTTCATATCACTCTTCACACAATCCATCCATCTCACCAAAAATATATGACACAATAAATATATGTAACAGTTACGCCCTGAAGCAACTCTGAAAATTAATACAAGCAGATATATTCATTTGTTGGATGAAAACAGTTCAATATAATACAGCGTACTTCCAGTACCTATTGAACAAGCCATGTTTTAATTAACAATACTGTGCAACAAAGTAATAAAAGGTTTTCGAATTAAAAGAACACTGCATTGCAATTTACTCCAGTTGTAAGCGTACGCCATTGTTTTTTTCATCAATCGTGAATGGTTTGACTGACTTTTTAGGGTTCTGTATCGCAAAAGAAAAAAACTGAACTTTTACAGGATCACTTTATTGTCCGTCTGTCTGTCTGTCAAGACCTTATATCTCGGGAACGTGTAAAGGTATCGATTTAAAATTGAAACCATATACTCAGGTCTGCAATCTCTTGAAGCTGTGAAAAAAATAGACTTGTGAGTTAACGAAAAAAAAAGATACGGCCGTTTATGCCGCAAAAAATATATATTTCGACACTCTGAAGGGAATCAAAATTCATAGGGTACTTCCCGTTGACATAGAATCCTGAAATTTGACATGAAGTAAGGTCTCATAGCACAAGTAGAGGAAAAAATCTGAATACTGTGAATTTGTAGTTACGTCACAAAAAAAAACTTTTTTTGCGATTCGAAAAAATCTTCGTACTTAACTCAATTCGGGAATTGAACTTTTTTCATAGGTAAGTTTGAACGGAACCCTCAGTGCGTGAGCCCGACTCGCACTTGCCCGGCTTTTTAATTTCTACCACACCTATTAATGAAAACAGCTGTAGGTACGTCCTTTAATTAACAAATGGAAAATCATGTCTATATGTACCATGGAAGCCAATCCCTCTTCAGTGAAACCACACAGGATAAAAATAACAGAACAATGGCCGTCTAAATTAGCAGCAGCAATGAAAACACCAGCGCAAAGTTACTATTATGTTTATAATTATATTATTAAAAAACAGCTTTATTACTTGATTGATTTTAGTGCGGACTTTACGCACCAATTATGCGATTATTATTAAATCTATTAATATAAAAGCGAAATACCACTCACTGATTAATCACGAAATCTCAAAAACTATAACACCTACAAACTTAAAATTTGGCAGGTAGGTTTCTTATAGGGTGTAGACATCCGCTAAGAACGGATTTTACGAAACTCTACCCCTAAGGGGGTAAAACGGGGGTTGGAAGTTTGTATGGAGAAACCTATTAACACGCGGGCGAAGCCGCTGGCAGAAGCTAGTAAAAGTATAAAATATATGCCTTTGTTACTCAGTGATAAGTAAGCATTCTACTGATGAAAGGTTTTTTGAAATCAGCCCAGTACAATAAGTACTGGGCTGATTTTGAGTTTATTCATTCATCATCATCATCATCATTTCAGCCGATAGACGTCCACTGCTGGACATAGGCCGCCCCCAAATGTCGCCACAACGAACGGTCCTGCCTGTGCGTCTCGCATCCATCGGATTCCCGCAACCTTCACCAAGTCATCGGTCCACTTTGTAGGCGGCCTTCCAACACTGCGTCTTCCGGTACGCGGTCGCCACTCCAGAACCTTTCGGCCCCAACGGCCATTTGTTCTGCGAGCAATGTGCCTCGCCCATTGCCACTTAAGTTTGGCGATTCTTCGTGCTATGTCGGCAACCTTGGTTCTCCTGCGGATATCTTCATTTCTGATTCGATCACGCAAGGAAACTCCGAGCCCTTATATATATAGCCCTTTCTATTGCCCTTTGGGTGACTTTGAGCCTTCTGATGAGGCCCATTGTGAGCGACCACGTTTCGGAACCATATGTCATCACTGGCAACACGCACTGGTCATAGACTTTCGTCTTGAGACACTGTGGTATATTGGACGTTTCGAGTTTATTCATTACAAACAAAAGTATATATCTTTCCTCTTTATAATTTTAGTATAGATTGAATTCGTTACGTATTTTACATATACAAAGTACGCTACGAATTTTGACATTATTAAATGCGCAAAATTTTTTTTCAAACAAGAGAAGCGTCTTCTTGGAATCACTAACAAAGATGCATCTTGAGAAAATATTATTAGAAAAAATCATTAATCACTGAGACACATTCTTGCAGACATTTGCGAAAAAGCATCATAAACATAATTTGTACATGCATAGCCGTATATATCAGTTGCCAAAGCGCTTGTTTCGATTCACGGAGAAAATACTGATGCATGAATTATAAAAAACCGGCCACGTTACGTTCGAGTCGGACTCGCTCATGAAGGTTTCCGTACCGTCTGTAGCAAAAAACGGCAAAAAAAACACTTTTTTTTTGTATGGGAGCCCCATTTAAATATTTATTTTATTCTGTTTTTAGTATTTGTTGTTATAGCGGCAACAGAAATACATCATCTGTGAAAATTTCAACTGTCTTACTATCGTTGTCCATGAGACGTGGTCCGTGGGCCTGGTGACAGACACACAGACAAACAGACAGACAAACGGACAGCGGAGTATTAGTAATAGGTTCCCGTTTTATCCTTTAGATACGGAACCCTAGAAACGAATAACTCTCTTTTGATAAGATCAGTGGTCACGTCGGAAGCCGACCAAATATCGGAACAACTTCCTTCCAAGTGTTTAAACCATTATCGACAACTCATCTCAGAACAAAACAACATCGGAAAAAGATAATATCTACTTCCCAGTAAATACTAACAAAGCCGTTACAAGAATGTATTTACAGGAACTGAATGTAATTACAACTATAATAATTTGGCTTAATTAAAGCAAGGAGTTTACTTACGAGGTCCATATGCGCTTAATGTTTAGGTTAACCGCTAGAGGAGAGAAACAAACTAGGTACATACTTGTGAAAACTTTTGTGAGATTTTCTTTCCATACATGCACTGGGTTCCTTCTATTCTATTAAGTCTCGAGTTTGTTTAGGGTTAAAGCGTTTTCAGTGTCATGCAGATTTGTTTGCACAAGCAGTATAGGCCTGTGTGAAATATGGTACAGTATAACATCAAAAAAAATTATAAAAATAACCGACTTCACTAAAAAGAAGTAAAGTTTTTTATTTCACACTTTTAGTTGCGATACCACAGTGCCTATTTCACATGACAATTCCAATTAACCCAAACACTGCTAGGATACATTGTTTTATTATGAAGTTCCCGTGTCTGCCTTCCACCTTCTGGCTCCATCATCAGATCAGTTCGATAGTACCTTATAGCCAAAAAGGATCTCATGACAATTCTAATAAGCCCAAACACGGCCAGGATACATTGATTAATTACGTAGTTCCAATGCCTATCTTCCGGTTCCATCATCATCAGGTCACTTCGATGATACCATATTCAACATAATTATTCAGAACCATTTTTTTTTTTAGTTGTATTGTCATGGTCGCTTAAATATCTTCATTGTGATATCATAGGTATACATCCATACACATAGTTTGTATGAAGTTCCGTTGGCCATTTCTGGTCTTCTTTATCAGTTCCACTTCATCAAATGTTACTTTTTGACTGTAAATGCTTAAGTTTTCAATGAAAATACCAAAATCACTTTATGGTTGCCTATAATATTTGAGGAGTTTCCTCGATTTCTCGTGGATCCCATCATCAGAACTAGATTTAAAAAAAATATGACAAAAAAAATTGGAAATTGGTTCATAAATGACGGAGTTCTGAGGTAACAAACATAAAAAAAAAATGATAAAAAAATACAACCGAATTGATAACCTCCTCCTTTTTTTAATTTCCTTTTTAGAATTTGTGAGAAAATTTAAAGCAGTTTTATATAGCATAGCATATAGCATAGTCGGCCTTATAATGTTCCCACTGCTGGGACTCAGGCCTCCTCTCTCCAGGTGAGGGAATGGGCCGTAATCCACCACGCGGGCCCAGTGCGGGTTGGTGGATGTCACATGTCTTCGAATTTTTGGTTCTAGGACATGCCGGTTTCCTCACGATGTTTTCCTTCACCGTTTTGAGAGCAGTGGTGATGGAATTAATTACACAAAGTAATGCGCATGGTTGGGTTTGAACCCGCGACCTACAACTCGTAAGTCGGGGCCGTTACCACTCGGCCACCACTGCTCTATTTATGTTATATACCTACAAGTTTTTTTTTTTTTTCTCTTATTGATAGGTTCACGTTTAACCACTATCTTACCCATAGATATCCGTGATCTTACCTGATGTGAGTGACAATGAGGTCGACAATAGAGCACTCTTGACTTAAATGTTGCGGTAACAAATACATTTTTTTTTTCACACAAAGCCATCTGGTCCCAAACTAAGCAGAGCTTGTACTATGAATACTAGACAACTGATAAACATACTTGTATATTTCTAAATACATACATATTATAGATAAATTACACCCAGACACAGAAAAAATGATCGTGCTCATGACACAAACATTTGTCTTGAGTGGCAACCGAACCCACGAACTTCTGGCATAGCAGTCAGGGCCACTAACCACTGGATCAACAGGCCAGTTAGCCAGCCAGCCATTTGAAGTAAAAGTTAAATCAACGCAGATTTAAGAAAAGCTTGGAGAGAAACTCAATATTGCGCAGACCATTAAAATATTTTCGTTCCATCCGTGGACAAACTGGAACAAAAGGAATCCATTTCCAAATTTCCAGTGTGAAATCCTAAAAATGCTAACAAGTAATATGCCGTGATCCTATGAAATGAGATCGTTAGGGGGTTTCTTTTAAAATAATTTGGATCTGCGCCAACGGCTCGGTTCGCAACTGGTGGTGGATTTAACCCTTAATGCTCACAGAATTAAAAGCTTCCAATTCTATTTACCGTCCGTTGGTTTGCATGTTAACATAGAACGTTATATTATATAAATAACTTGTATTTTCCCGTGGCTCCCATATGAACTGTGCTTTTTTGCCGGCAAACAGCAGTATATATATCATCCCTTAGCTTACAACACCGTTCAAGTCGAAAATTGGCGGTTTTCACATTTGAATGCCTTCAGATGGAGCTGCTCATTGCGCGTCTAACCATTGGTCACATGATATAGATTTCAGCCAATCAGAAGCCATAATTCGAAAAGTAGTGATAGCGTGCAAGTCGGCTGGCCTCTCAACACCACACAGTTTTTTTTTTGTTTCCTGTAAAGTTGGTAAAAATTACTTATGCGGTGTTGTTAGCTAAGGGAAGATATGTATTTTTAGTTTAATGATTGTGTGAGGCACCAATAAACATCTTTTTCTTTCTTTCTTCCATACTTAGGACAATAGTAATACGAAGATTTAATCAGTGAATTCAGTAAGACCGACAGGTTTTTAGGGTGAAAAATCATCAATCAACTTCTCCCGCACTGAGAGGAGGGAGAAGAAGTGTGTGAAGTGTCAAACTTTTACTGACTAAAACCCACCTGTGTTCTTTCAGTTGCTCTTTGCGTCCTAGAGTGGTGGTGCTTGTAACAATCTCATAGCCCGACAGGTGATACCTACGTGATATTAGACAATTCCATAAGTTCTGTTCATACCTTTTTGGCCATAATAAACAAGACCTCCAAGACCAAAATATAAAAATTACATTATTTTGTTTTTTTAATTGAAATATATGATATTAAACACAAAACTGCGATGCGTCGTCGCATTGTTAAAACCTACGAGGTTGCATGACGCATCGCAAGAACTTGCGAATTGATTATATCATCACACATTGTATGGTCACCTAAACCGATTCCACATGAAATCGCATAGCATGACCCTGGGTGGCGTCATATCGCAACGCATCGCATCGCAGATTTTTGTGGGAGCCCTGACACCTACCTTTTGTAAAAGTATAAACAAACATAAACTCAATTTTAAATTATTTTAAATTAGATATTTATTGTTTTGTATAAAGTTTTCCGAACAATGCGTAAAATGGAGATACTAATTGGACAGAGTTTCGCCGCCATCGCTATGGCGTTTTGTAAAATTAATTATTTATTCATGAGAGCAGATGAATGTATTTCTCGGGCTGCATTCTAATTTGATGAATGTAAAAGTATGTTTGTTATTGTATGCTTGTATGTATATGTTTGAGATGATTTATGTTATTTTAGAACGGTTATGTAAAAAAACTGGGCAAGTGTGAGTCGGACTCGCGCACTGAGGGTTCAAACTTGAAAGGTAAATTGCTGTTTACGATTTATGACGTATTAAAAAAAAAAAAACTACTAACTAGATCTCGTTCAAACCAATTTTCGGTGGAAGTTTGCATGGTAATGTATATCATATATTTTATTTTTAGTTTTATCATTCTCTTATTTTAGAAGTTACAGGGGGGGCACATATTTTACCACCTTGGAAGTGTCTCTTGGCGCAAACTATTCAGTTTAGAAAAAAAATATATTAGAAACCTCAATATCATTTTTGAAGACCTATAAATACCCCATAGATACCTCACACGTATATGGGTATGAAAAACAATTTTTGAGTTTCATTTCTAAGTATGGGGAACCCCCAAAATTTATTGGTTTTTTTTTCTATTTTTGTGTGAAAATCTTAATGCGGTTCACAGAATACATCTACTTACCAAGTTTTAACAATATAGTTCTTATAGTTTCGAGAGGACGACAGACTTGACGAATCCATAAGGGTTCCGTTTTTTGCCATTTGGCTACGGAACCCTAAAGATGAGGTAGAAACGCAAATATATATTTGTTTTTTATTGTCTTTTCCTTACGTCTTGGACTGTATTTTATTGAGAGAAAGTCACAAACAACTTTTATTTTATGTTCGCAGTTACCCTTTCCCGCTAATATTGGCATCAGTCCTTAAATCACCAGAAGGTATCCAAACTTTTCTTTACAACCTTAAGCATCCTTTACTACAGAGGGAGATCATAATATCGTAATCATAAGAAAAGTTTTTATTACGCCAAACAAAACTATTAACAATAACTGGCAACACAGTTCGCCAGTGTTGCTAGTTAAGTCCATAAAGTTGCCGTGTGCTGACCCTTTAGCTTCTTTTATTATGCTTCCGTGGTTCGAACTTTACTGTTTATAGGCAATAAATTTTGCACGAAAAACGTAAACTTTTTCGGCTATACGGAAAACTTTGCATTATTCCCCGCAAACTCGCGTAAAAAAGGGTAAAGGGTGATTCCTACTTTGTATGTAAAGGGTTGTGTGTGCTTTTGTGTATCACGGAATTTGCGAGGTATAGATAAGGTTATTGGTGCTTTTTTTGTGTATTGTTTTTGTTTATTGCAGTGTGAGTTACTCTTGTTTGTTATGGTTTGAACATTTTGCAGAATGTAAATTTTATAACACTAACTTCTGCCGGTGACTTTGCCCACCTGGAAATAAAAAAAATATCTCAAAGGAATAACCTACTCCCGGGATATAGAGTATTTACTATTCCAGCCCCCCTAGCCAAGTTACAATCGTTTCGTTCGCGCCGAACGCCTCGAGTAGGCCACGCCTCCGATTCCTTTGTTCTGACCACGTGACTGAGCGTTGAGATGACGTCAGAACAAAGGAATCGGAGGCGTGGCCTACTCGAGGCGTTTGGCGCGAACGATACGATTGTAACTTGGCTAGGGGGGCAGGACATCGATTACCCGTGTGCATGAAAGAGTAACAAACATACACACGCATACATACAAAATTTTGTCTTTGTAATATTAGTGCGATTTAGATAAATAATTTATGTATTTATACATTATATTATAGTGTGATAATTACGCGCTTGTGTTATTTAAAGAATTACACAAAGATGACGGCATGATTGGCGCAGTGGTTGAGCGATTGACTGCTACGCTGTGTATTGCAGGTTTGATTCCCGCATGGTACCAATATATAGTTTAAGATCTGGGTGTCCTATATATGAGTGAGTCTACATATTTGTGAATACACCTTCGGTACAAGAGTAATTCTTAGTGTGGCGTAACATTAATTGAAAAAAAATAATAATCCAAAAAATACTTTTACCTACAGGTGGTAAACCCATATTTCCATAGAGCAGCCATGTTTTAATCCTATGTAATTTTGTATTTGGATTAGAGCTCATTGCCATAAACCGAACACAGATCTAAACTCCGGTTTCCTACTAAGAAATTTCTAACGGAAATACCCAATCTCACCGTGCCCGACACGGGAATCGAACTCAAAACTTCATGCTTAGCATCAGCACTTAAAATATATCGACCGACGAGCTCTTTTAAGACAGTTATAGATTGACATCCTTACATATTACTTATATCTACATACTATAAGGTTCCCCACCGCGTCTGTCTGACAGTCTGTTTGTTTGCGATAAATTCAAAAACTACAGGACTAATTTAAATGAGGTTTTTACCAGTAGACAGAGTGATTCATGACAAAGATTTGAGTGTATAACACATGCATATTTTAGTGAAGAAAAGACGAGAATTTCAAAGCTTTCTAACACCCGTACAAAGCTGGAGCTGGTCCCTAGTCATCATCATCACCATCATCATCATTTCAGCCGATAGACGTCCACTGCTGGACATAGGCCTCCCCCAAATGCCGCCACAATAAACGGTCCTGTGCGTCTCGCATCCATCGGATTCCCGCAACCTTTACCAGGTCATCGGTCCACCTTGTAGGTCGCTAGTGGTCATAATAAATAGGACTGATTAGAATATAACATCTAAAAATCAGACTGTGGTGTCATATATCCCATAAATATTTAACGATTGTTAAGATTTATCTCTCATGTTTAAGATTAATTTAGAAACGATCGATTTTGGTCATAGATATGGTGTAGGTGTATCGATTTCCAATTTGAAGAACGAGACTTATTGAGAAAGCATTATTTTATATCGATACGAATCAGCGTATCTGGTATTACATATTCAAACATTTTGTATAGGTTGTTGTCAAAAAGAATGATTTCCATATATATTATGATGGATGTAACTTTTAGGTCTTTTAACCATAAGTCATATGTCATTGAGAGCAGTGGTGGCCGAGTGGTAAAGGCCCCGACTTACGAGTTGTATGTCGCGGGTTCAAACCCAACCAGGCGCATTACTTTGTGTAATTTATTTCATCACCGCTGCTCTCAAACGGTGAAGGAAAACATCGTGAGGAAACCGGCATGTCCTAGAACCAAAAATTCGAAGACATATGACATCTACCAACCTGCACTGGGCCCGCGTGGTGGATTATGGCCCATTCCCTCTCCTACAGAGAGAGAGGAGAGCCTGAGTCCCAGCAGTGGGAACATTATAAGGCCGACAATGCTATGCTATATGTCATTTATTTCTTAACAATAAATAACATTGTGTAGAAAATAATAAGAAATAGAAAAATAAAAATGATATGCCAAAAAAAACTTTCAAAAAACTCCGGATAATTAAACAATGCTTATGAATAATAAACCAGAAAAAGACACAACTCAAAAATGATGTATCTAAAGATTGAATCATGAAAAATATGTATTAGGATTCAATTTTCAAATACTTATTTTTTCGAGTTTCCTTTATGATTAAAAGCGTGCATTTTGTATCAACTGCTCATAGCCGCTACTTTTGCCTAAAGCTACTACAACTTTGTTATTCAAACAGACGTCAATATATGAATATATCTAGAATAGCCCCGAAAATTATGCAGCAGCAAAAATTCGCAATCACAGAGACGGAACAGAAAAATCTTTTTAAAAACAAAATATCTAAAACCAATCAAATACCGATATATGTATTCGATACTGTACTCCGAGATCCAATCGGACGGGAGGCAGTCGAGTCATCTCGCAGAAATATGGCATGCAATAAAATATCGATACAGGAAATAGGGAAGCAATCGGTACCATCAGGAATCCCGGAATCCCGGGATTCCGGACAATCGTTGGCAAAACTCATATGAATTCGGATAGCAGTATGAATCGCCGTTCATATTCAAAACCATTATGATAATGTCGGTATACCCATATAAATCTTTACTGGTAAACATGATAAGTTAATGCATACGTAATAAGTAACAAAGATGCAGTGTTGAATTACTATAAAATTTATTATCGGTGTTTTTATTTATTAGTTAAGAATATTTCTTTTTTATCTGCAGTGTTTATTTCAACATAAGGATGCTTTATTTTGAAGGAGTGGTGTAATCCCAACATGCAATGTAAAATAATTACCAATTATTTCTTTATTAAGAAGATAATAATTTATTTAATCTGCAGTGTTTATTTCAACGTAATCATGATGTATTTTGACAGAGTACTGTAATCCAAACGTGCAATGTAAAATAATTACCAATTTCGTAATTAAACCACAATCCTCGCATCTTTCAATTAACATGGAAACCGACCCGTTCGTAATAGGATTTACAGAGGGTTGGTAATATTCAGAGCCTATTTTATCCTATGTGTGAAATACCGTCATATTATCTAATATACCCATTCTTTTACCATATTATATTTTATGCAAAAATCGTGTAGAGAGAGCTTTTTCTCAATGCAGGATAGTGTCAATAAGTTTGACAGTATTAAAACAATTTTAATTTACAATTTTTTCAACAGCTTCAACATTATGACGTCACCGTTATTATCAAAACAGACCATAATCCTCATATTCAATTAATCCACCGAACCATTTCTAACTCTAATACGATTTGCAGGCATGCAGGAGACGCAATGTACTGCCATCGAAGCGGATAAACAAATGCCCCGTACATTCGAAGTCTGGTACATTCAGCCACATAACAGACTACCCACAGAAGGTTGGCTCCGTTTACCTATAGTGAGGGCAATCGGCGCACTCACTTCTAGCATTTGTTTTAAACATTTTGCAAAATCGTTACGAAGATTGTTTGTGGGATCTAATCTCGGGAAGTGCTGATCTGATTACATAAACTATACACTGATAGAAAGGTACATTAATGCTTAGTGCCGAAAGTATCGGGAAAATGCATGGAGTTGTGGAACTGTGGAACAGTTCCACAACTCCATGCATTTTCCCGATAACTCCATACTCTGGTCAAAAATACGATGAAATTGCTAAAACTTAATTTCACAATTATTGTTATCTCTTCGCTTTCATTGCCGTCACGCCGCGCAGCGTTCAATTCATTTATTTATTAAAACTTCATGCAACACAAAAGTACAAAGGCGGACTTAATGCCTTAGGCATTCTCTACCAGTCAACCTAGGGTTTTTTTTTTTCGGTGGGAAAATCATCTTATGACATCCCCCGCCCTTGGGCGGGGCGGGAGATAGTGTCAGACTTTTACTGACTAAAAACCCACTCCTGTTCCTTCGTTGCCTTTCGTACCAGGGCCGAGTATTCCTTTCAGAATCAGACCCTTGGCCCCAGTAGGCTTCGACCCTGCTAAGCCCCTACAGTTGCTGACATCTCCTTGAGGCGCGCGTGGAACAGCACGCGCCGTCGACGACTTGGGCTCGGTCCGGACGGTTACCGGACGGTCGGACGGCGAGCCACCCATTGCTCGCCGTCCGCAAGCCTGCGCCTACTATGGCCGGAAATCGGGATCGGAATCCCGGCGGCGATTGGGGCGTGAGGACCGTTGCCTCACGCGATCGGCCGCCTCCTCAGTCAACCTAGGGTGGTGAAGAGAAAATGCGGCAGATGCATAAAAATACAAATGAATATTAAGAAAATAAGAGTTCAAAAGTATAAGAGTTCAATTGTACTAAACTTCCGGTCACTGTCCACTGTGGTCGTCTGACTTAACACCATTTGACAATTTCCTTTGGGGAACAAGAAACTTCTGGTCTATTCTGACCACCACAGACAATTGCCGCCTTGAAGGTCAACAAACCTCACGTTTTCAAGAAATTGAGCAAATTTATGCGAAGATATCATCCAAAATTATTCCACTTGGATGCGTGATAGTGGCAGAACCGCGGCGGCTTTTTACATAAAATTATATTCCATACAAAATGTATGTAAATGTCTATTAAAATAAAAATCAATTTTACTTTTTTTTTGTTTTATTAATTTTGAGCACTCTTAATAAACACCCTATAAATACGAGTCCATGCATGAGTGAGGATTTATGCTCGTGTACAGTTGACCTTCTCTACCTATCTCCTTAGTGATTCAGCCGCACGGATTCAACCGACGGATGAATGAGTTCGATCTCGATCGTGAGGGGATGTCTATTGGATCTGTTGATCTGTGTCGAACAATAGATGTTGTCGTTGCGATGTATTGACTACATTTTTGTTTTCATTCAGAGCAATGGAAAACGTTTTGCTGATTTTTTTTTTGTGAGTTTCGTTTTGTTTGTATTGTAAACAACTTAATCAACAAACAGATATCGTTACATGAGGTAAAGCTTATGCAAAGTAGGATTACTGGTTATTACTAGCCGAAGGACGTCCACTGTTGGACATAGTCTCCCAAATGTCGCCACAACGAACAGTCCTGTGCGTCTCGCATCTATTGCATTCCCGGGACTGTCACCAGGTCATCGGTCCACCTTGTGGGAGGCCTTCCAACGCTGCGTCTTCCGATGCGCGGTCGCCAGTCTAGAACCTTTCGACCCCATCGACCACCCGTTCTACAGTTTCATACTGGTACTCAATGAACGTCCTACAAAATACACATAGTAAGGTGATTATAACAAAGCGTTTCTTAAGCCCACTTGGAAATCCAATCACCTGACTGTTCAAGAAAAGAATCTGCACTTGAGCATTGGCCTTATTCCAGAACAGTAATTGATCTATACTCTGCTCAATTAAGATTCAAATTGCGACTTACCTTGTTACCATCCCGATCCCACCAGTTACATGATTTTGCATTAGCTTTTTTTTCGTATTTTATTTATTTGTTTTCTGTCGGGGGTCACCACTACCTTACACAATAAATTGCGTAAGATTTGTAAAGTATGTTGTCTGAATTAATAAGTGATAAACTCACGGAGAACACGTTAATAGATCACACGTTCATATCACATTACAGTAATATTAAAATGGCTAAAGTTTGTGTGTGTGTGTGTTTGTTATCCTTTTACACTGAATAAGTTGCAGCAATTTGGATGAAATTTAGCACATGGGTAGAACATGTCCTAGAATAGCACATAGGATACCTTTCATCCTGGGTGGCCGTTCAAATATTACGTAATAAGATTTTTTGCAAATGATAACTCCCCCCTCCCCCTTGTCAGCAAAAATAAGCAAAGCTCTCATCTACGTAAACATTGGTACGTGCATTTGTCAATGTGTTGGTTTCATTATTAATTTATAAGCAGTAGTTTTAATTCTTGAAATAAGGAATAGGCTTCAAATAAAGGAAAAAAAAACAAACTTCATTTAAAATTTTGACATATTAATTCAAATTAACAGCCCTCAGTCCATGATATACCTGCGAATCCATGACTCTATTATAAATCTTTAATGACATTGGATGTTTGCTGCTCAGTGATGTGTGTCTGCTCACTTTCTTGTGATTTTGGAACATCGATATTGTTCTCTTAAATAACTAAAAAAAAATATACTGCTGGCGTAATCACCATCTAGATCCTCCCATCCCCCATGTCATCAAAGATAAGCAAAGTAAAGACCCCCCCACCCCCCTGTAGTGCTTACCTAATACTTGATTGGCCCCTGGG
The DNA here is from genome assembly GCA_905147345.3 of Mythimna impura. Taxonomy (NCBI): domain Eukaryota; kingdom Metazoa; phylum Arthropoda; class Insecta; order Lepidoptera; family Noctuidae; genus Mythimna; species Mythimna impura. The sequence goes on from LR990351.1 coordinate 13,376,141, forward strand.
AGTATGTTCCTTTGGGATAACTTTCTACTATCTTACGGGGAAGCCGTTGGCAGCGGTAGTACATTTATATATCAAATCAAACATGCGCGTAAGTACACTCACATTTATAACATACAGACACATCTCTTAACGTCAGTCATAATTATTTTAATTAACACCATCATACACATACACACGGTAATCTATTGTTTCTTTTTGTATTCCTTTTTAAGATTATTTTAATTTAAGAAACTGAAGTGCATTTAAATAATCATCGTTCACTGACAAACTACCAGCCTTTACAAAATGACGAAAGTCTGGCTCAGCCACGGACTCTTAAACAATAATATTAATAGCAACAATGTAAAGTAACGAAGGATTCTGGATCTCACGTCTCAGGGAATCCTAGTGTTTGTTCCAGTTAATTGAAGCGCATGCACTGGGCACTTTCTAAGTATTACTATATTTGTAAAAACTTTGTTTCTCGTCAAGTGATTATCTATTTAATCTTTGAGGAATAAATGTTATATAAAACGTAAATCAACCCATCTTAATGTATTTTCTGAAACAATAAATTATTTTTATTCTTAATATCATGGCGTAGGTACTGGAAAACCGTAAAAGTAGGCACAACAAAATATAACCTGACCCCTTCAATCTATAACAAAAGACAACAAGAACACTGGCACACGAAGGGAGGCTGAGTGAAATTGACAGATTTATTTGCGTTCGATAAACCCGGGATTGCGACTGGCTTGCATTTTTTACAACGCCCAAGCCTACGCGCGACGTCCGGAATAAATTCATTGGAATCCTGAAAATTAGCTGCAGTTTTGTTCAGTGGATTTTCACTCTCGCAGTCTGAAATATTTATTAGTTTAGTGTGCGCTGTAATAGGTGTTGTGCGCCTATTAATCGCGACTGTCGTGTTTTTAGTGATGGTTCTAAAGTTTTTGATGACAACGTGGGCAGAACAAATGACTATCGCCGACTGGTTAATTCGTGTTTCAGATAGAATAGAATAAACTTTATTGTACACCAAAATAGTTACAATTTCACAGAAACTTAAAATATCTACCAGACAACCTCAGGACAAGTATAAGAACTTAAATTAAAAAAAAGTGGGTAGTCTGTGGTGTATTGCAAGCAAATATAATAGATAAAAAAAAATACTTAAAAAAAGATAAAATATTTCATTATTTTAAGGAATAGAGGCTTATCTTTTATGGGCTGCGAGATTGTTCGAAAAAGTTACCGCAGCCCTGGAATGCAAAGGGGACAGGAGGGTGAAGAGAACATAGGTGGGTTTTAAGTCAGTAAAAGTCAGAAACTCCCTCTCGTTATAACTACAACGGTAGAAGTTATTCGATGATTTTCCACCACATAAAAAAGTCCTCATTTCGTTACATGGTAGCGGTCATTGTTGGATCCAATAGCCCTCGTTCAGCAATGAACTTTCATGAATGGATCAAAACAACCATCACATCAAAAACCTACCTGGCCAAGGCCATTTCCGGAATATTCATAAGAAAAAACAAGGCAAAAATCCACCACACATCACATGTGCTTGTAAAATGTACGTTCCACCACAATTTGGTTTTAACACCGCGTTTATACACACGTTGGACGTCTCCAACCACGTTACGCTGGTACCGCGCGGCAAGGAAGCAGTAATTTCCCCTGAGATGCCGGCGATGGCGCGTATCGACGGACCCGCCTCAATTGTTGTCACAACGCTCTTAATGCTCGTGGACACAGTGCTCTGCCGCTTGATGAGCAGAACTACGTAAATAATAAAGCATTTTTTCCGCTCTCAATCCCTCTGGAATAAGATATTTGTACTCACTGAGATTACAGTCGGATATAGCTTTGTTGCACCGGGATTTCATGCTGAAATTGACTTACGGTAATGAGCTACTGACGGATTCTGGAATATGTCTTATTTTATCAATATTGTGGATCATTGTTACCCTTTGTTTCCATTTGTCCAGGTTTCTTTTGAATTTTAGGCGATTTTCGTGATTGTTGACAGAGTTTTAGAAAATATACTCGTATACCTTTAAAATGATACCGTCTGTACTGGTTATTTAAAGTTAGCTCCACAAAAATGGCGTCTGCTTTCCGTCTTCAAAAGCTGTAAAAATCAGCAGAGAGGAACAGATGACTAAAGGTCATATCTATCTAATAAAGTTCTGCCAAGCTTTTATGCTTAGTTCAGCCCGTTTTGATAACTGAAGATAATAATTATGATCGGACCATAACCGGTCCTTAGAAAATGATCTGAAATAAATTGTCTATTGAAACGATATACTGGAACGATCTTTTTTAAGAAAAATCAATTTTCTCCACAAAAAATAATGTAATTAATGTTATATATATTTACGCTTATACTTTCTTTTATTTTAGGATTATTAGTAAAATATTCAAGGGCTTTAAATTGGGTAGATTGAACGTAATACGCCTCTGTTGCACTAATCAATTATCGATAAAATAGAAGAATTTTCTAACTGTATTTTCACTGAAAACTGTTTCATATAGAATTTATTCGCACGCCAGGATGTTATTTCGAAATAAATAAGGGATTGGTACCTAATCAAATTCTCTATAAAGGAAGTAATCATAATATTCATATAGATGCCAACTAAAAGTATAAAATATTTCCAAGATTTGCAAAGCAGCCGAGCTGCAATTAGAATAAACAAACAAACAGACAAATGCTTTCGCATTAATAACACTTGTTTGCATTACTTAGAACTTACTTACTATGTAACAGAGGAACTTGTTCTAAGTGTCAGTGTGTAGATAAGAATCTAGTTCAAAGTATACGGTTATAGTCTGTCGAGGCTCTTGTTAAACAGCTGCCATTAAAATTTCTAATTTTTTATCTGAAATCATTGAGGCAATTTTGTCATAGAAGACAACAAAGTGGATGTTTATGAAAAGCGAAAGTTGCCTACTAAACGGTAGGAAAACAGACGATTCCTACTGTTTTTAATATTACTGTACTTTTTGGCAAGTTACGGAGGTTCTGCAACAGATTCGAAGAAACGCCCGGGTGTCACCATTGTGTGGACGTGTGGAGGTATACCCCGCTTGGGCAGAGCACCACCGTGTTCTCATAGGGGCGATCGGCGACGACTTCTCGCGTTGGGCCCTGGTACAGGCCATGGTCCAGAGCGAGGAGGAATGGAAGAAGGCGCCCGCATACGTGAGGGAACAGACTTCCTCATGCCCCAGCCGCCGGGATCGCGACTCCGGCTTCCAGCCACCGTAGGCGTGGGTTGCTCGGCCCTAGAGCGGGAGAAGTAATTGGATGATTTACAACCTAAAGAAAAAAAGGTACAGTAGGTACCTAAGTATACTATTTTATTGAAATAGAAAAACCAGTTCCTCTATTATCATTACTTGACTTAAGTTCCTATGTCGCCTAAATGGGGTAGAGGGCGTCCACAGTGCGCTGCCATCCCGTTCGGTCTTGAGTTTTTCGCTACATTTGGCTCCAGGTTTTCACTATGTTCTTCGCCTCTGCGATGATTGTTTGTCGCCAGCTATGCTTGTGACGACCATGTTTACGATTTCCTTGAGGATTCCAATCTAGGGCTTGCTTTGGTATATATTCCGGGTCCCTTCGGAGCGTGTGGCCGGTCCAGTTTTACTTGCAGAGTTTGATCTGTTTATTAACGCTATTGATTATCGCTACTGTTTTTTTTTTCTAATAAGATAATTTTATACTATGTGTCATTTTGAAATAGCAAGCAACCATTAAGAAGTGATAGAAGTTAATTAATATCAAACTCTTTTTATTTATTAATATTCCCATAGTCATATCATACTGTCACTCATATTCTTGACATTATCTTGAACACTTTTAATTTTATAAAAACAACTTCAGGATCAAAACAAATAAAAAACATTTTAAAATGAAATGATAGGATAATCATATCTAACGTAGTGTCAAGCATGTATCTTTACAATACCATGTCAAGTTTTCTATCCTGAGAACACGTTTTGTTATCGTCTTTACAAAGGTTTCTCAACCTTTTAATATATCCGTGTAAGTACAGTATGTGAATTTCAAATTGAGAAAATATTTAGTTTTTAATACAGAACACAGTCGCTTTGTTTCGTGTTAGAATGTGGATATCACAAACTATGTTTTTGTAGTGTTTGGAAGCAAATGTATTGTTGAGTCTTCTCGGCAAACTTCGTTGAGGTTTTCAATTCTATACTAAAATTTATATCTCGGTAAACGGGGCTACCGTTTACCGAGATCTCGCCTGTTTCAAAGATTCCACATGTTGTCCATTTGTGTATTGTATATTGAGCTACAAAATTATGCATTATTTTTATCTACATTATAATATCTACTATGAATGCACTGCAGTTTAAGTAATTGCATTGAATGAATTGCATGACTTGATTCCGCCATCTCCTTTTTACCATCGGAGAACCCGATGTATGGCGAGTATCCACCCTTACGTTGTTTGCGTTTCGCTTCGTCGTTTATACCGCGTACATCGATGGACTGGAACAATTTGCCTGCTGCGGTCTTCCCGTCCAATTGTAATTTAGGTGTCTTTAAGGCTAGAGTGAATAGGCTCTTAAAAAACTAGTGCGCCTCACCATCAAAGATTACATCACTGCTTACCATCAAGATGGATCGCAGTCAAGCTTTAGTTTATATCAATTAAAAAAAAACATGAATTTGCGAATATGTAATTAAACAGCCACTCAAAAATCTCTACCAAAAAACCCAGTAAGTATATTATGGGTCTTTATTTATTAATTATTTATGGATTACCACCACTATTAGTTTTTAAAGCAGTAATTTCCAAATTTTTTAACCTTAAATTTTTTTTTTTTTCTAAAGTGTAGTAAACCTTAAAAAACCAAACCATTCTCATCAGTTTATTGGTTGACGAACTCTCAATGTCAAAATAAAACTAATTTATGCGAATAATGTTTTTCAGTTTGAAAACCACTGGTCTTAGAAAACGATGTTCAAGTAGACAGAGTAGTGGGCCAGTGGGCGTTCCACTATGCTACCGTGATAACGCCAGTAGCACTGGGCTTGTTTTACGAACAATCTGTGTTTGTTGTTGTAAGCTCTAGTTTTGTGGCCTGTTTTATTTTTTGTACTTACAGATTATGTATTATGATTTCAGACGACTGGAAATGTTTGAGAATAATGAAATAGGAAATATAAACTTTTTTTTCTGTTGGTACATAAACCAATAAAATAAATAAAAATAATATAATATATTTTAATTTAATTTTTCCATACCTATGTATTTTTTCTTTCTTTCAAATAATTTTTGATCTGGGTGAAGCGAGAGGTGTTGGCAAATTTTTACTGACTAAAACCTATCTATGTTCCTTCAGTTACCCCTTGCTTTCTAGGGCCGCTAGGTCGAGTGGTAACGGCCCCGACTTACGAGTAGTAGGTTGCGGGTTCAAACCCAGGCAGGCGCATTACTTTGTGTAATTTATTTCATCACCACTGCTCTCAAAACGGTGAAGGAAAACATCGTGAGGAAACCGGCATGTCCTAGAACCAAAAATTCGAAGACATGTGACATTCACCAACCCGCACTGGGCCCGCGTGGTGGATTACGGCCCATTCCCTCTCCTAGAGAGGAGGCCTGAGTCCCAACAGTGGGAACATTATAAGGCCGACTATGCTATGCTATGCTAGGGCAGCTCTTCCGAACAATACCGCAGATAGCGCTAACTCCTACGGATATTTTCATGAGATTATTGTAACTACTTAGCTGGATAATCTATACACGAGAAAAATACTAACTGTGAACATGGATACATGCAAATCTTTACGAGTAAACCAAACAAAGTAATCCACCTAGAAACAAGTCTTTTCTGAAATTGGAAACAAAGTACGTTTTCATTTTCAGGTGTCAGGCAACGGACGTAGCCTGAATGAGAAAAAAATCAGCACAGTGATGTGTCGGTTTTTGTCAGAACACTCCAGTACGAACAAAACATGAAAAACCTTTCGTACACAACACAATGACAACATTGTGTCCTTTGTTTGAATATCAGAAACCAGTTTTCGACAAGGATTGATTTATTTATCTTAATGTCTGTCACTGTTTGTGTTGCCATCAATTAATTATATATAAGTTATAAGTAATTATAATAAGTTTATTATTAGGTATAAGTACTTTTATAGACATTTATTTTTAGGTGGAAAATCATTCAATGGCTTTTCGCGCTCTAAGACAGAGCGCGAGGGCGTGTCGATCTTTTACTGATTAAAACCCACTCCTATGTTCTTTCTTTGTTTTACGTTCCAGGACCCGGGTTTTCCTTTCAGAAGCAAACTTATGGCCCCAGTAGGCTTCGACCTTGACTCGAAGTGGGAAATAATCAAATAACTTCTCGCGTTCTGGGTGGAGCGAGAGGAAGTGTCAGACTTTTACTGATTAAAACTAACAATGTTCATTCAGTTGTCATGCGAGGATCATGATAACTCTTTCGAAAAATCTGCAGCCCAGGCAGGCATCGGCCTGAACTGGTCCCGTTTGGCTCTCGCTCCATACCATGGGCTGAACCGGAGCTGGATGCGAGAGCGGCAACCTCTTGTGTCCAGCCAACGATAGCCTTCACGAGGACATGGCGCTGCACCGCTTAGGCGGAGCACCGCCATATCCTCGTGGAGGCTACCGTCGGCCTTCACCGTATGCTGCATCGTGTCCTCTGGGCGAATCGTACAACCGGGCGTTTCTACCCGCCGAATCCGACACAGGAACCTGCTTCAGGAGGAAAGTGAGCAGGCTGTGGTGCGTTTGTAACCGCTTCTCAAACAGGGGTTTTACCCCCGCGGTATGGCGTGTCCGTCAGTAGTAGCATGGAGTATGAATTTATGGTCGGTCGAAGGCAAAGGCTCACCTACATGGAACTTAAAACATAATTTGGGTATACTAAAAATACACCTTTGCCTAAACCTTTTAGAAAAACAGACGCACATCTCGCATGTGTCTTTTTATTCATTGCATTTTGAACAAAGATTCAAAGCATTTTATTTCAAATAAACCATTTACAGGCACTTTTGAAATGTCAAGAAGTCAGTCAGCCAGAAAAAAATATGCTAATTGCACATTCCAAAGCGTAGATCTCTATGGAGAAGAATGTGCAAGAAACTTCATGGACACTCTTTTCAATCAAATTTTGTTATTACAAATACATGTTTCTTGTCGCTATCATGTGAGAACAATAGCCGTCCTGCAAGAGATGTTAAATGAGGACCCCATTGTAGCCTTGAGTCAAGCGTAATCCCCAGGATAACCGTTTTATCGACAAATTGTAGTTTTTCATTGTTGAACTCTCAATCGAACTCTCATTGACCTCATGGTCAACGCTGTCATCAGCGGCACATATATCTATAAATTGAGATATGTGTTGTTAATTTAACATTCAATGATAGATTCAAGTTAACACTCATTCCTATCTCGTTTGATATTCATATTTTCCTTTTACTTAAGGATTCACAAGTTCTTGTCTGTTTAATAAACGCTTTCATATCATGAACGGGACTCATAGTGGGGAATTTCACAGAGCTCACCGCTTATACGGACACCTGCGAAAAGGCGCGACTGTTGTTTCGAAAACCAACCCTATATTAATCAAGTAAAGAGTTATTCTTGATAAGCAAGAAACAATTAATATGAAGCTAAAGCAGCAGCTATGAATTTGTGACTGTTGCGAGAGGAACTAAAGTTATCTATAGTGTTATTGGACTTGCGTGAATTACTATCAAGTGGTAAGTATAAAGTTTAGTGTGGTATCATATAGCACTAAGGTGTTTGCCCTTTGAGTGAAATGCCAAGTCAGTAATGGGGGCTATAATGCCAGTATTAACTTTATTTATACAAATTGAAAACGAGGAAATGTTTTATTTATTAGTTGTTACCGCGTTTTCACACGCTAAGGTTAACAACGGGTGGCTGGCGCCAAAACGAAAAGTTTCACAAATGCCGGTAGATTTCATTTGACAGTCCGTTTTTTTATTTGAGAATTTGAAGTTGAGACGGCATGCGGTTGCCGAGATCTATTTAGGATCTGAAAGTATGGGTAAACCGGTTTTTTTTTTTTGAGATGGGATATCATCTGGTAGCTTCTCCTGTCTTTACTGATAAAACCACAACTATGTTCCTTCTATTGCCTTTTGCATTCTAGGACCACGAGTGTCCCTTTCATATGTTTTTCCATAACGCAGTAGGCATCGCTGGGCCCCTACGGTTTGCTGACATCTCTTTGTGGCGCAAGTGGAACATTATGCGTTGTTGATAACTCGCACTCGGTCGTTATAGGACGAGCGGATGGAGAGCTACCCATTACTCGTCGTCCACAAACCCGCGGTAGGTAAAACGGTAGCAGCCGGTATTCATTTTTTAACCGCATGCGGGCACGGCAAGATATCGCACCATGAGTCAGCTCGTAAGCTAGTAGACTGTTATCTTTGAATTATAATCGCTAGGCGTATTGTTAGTTTTGTTGTGATTAAACAGCTTTACTGATAAGATCTACTTAAAGCGACTACTAACTTGTTTCCAAATAATCTTGTTCTGTATCTTTGACTACTGCTACTGTTGTTGCTCTAATATACGAACTACTACGACTACTATTTTAATTTAATGGATTATTTTTTTACTTTTGGTAAAATTAGAATTAAATAATTTGGGGATTAGAGATGTTTATTAGTGAGTTTTTGTAGAATTGAGTGGTTACTTAAAAATTATTTTTACTGCGCGTTATATTCCAGACGAAATCACAAATTAGCAAATGAGAGCTAGGCCAAAAAAAATAAAGCCATCTCATTAAATCGTGTTTTGTCTTGTCGTTGCAAGAATCCGACAATCAGGAACGATTTCTATGACGGGACTTTCAAACGACTTTGTCAAAAAACCCGCCCGTATCTCTCTCTCTACTTATACTTAATTCTTAAATATATATATTATCTGCTGTATATTTACACAGTTTTCATACATATAATTAAATCTGATTGTGCTGTAAGTATTATCTTCCTTTTTAATTTTATTCCACTAAGATGTTTCTTTTGTTATGGTCACTGTGTTAGGTCTGAAAAGTGGCAAGGGGTTTTTTATGGTGTTGGAGTCAAAAGTTTAAGTGCAGTTGTTAAACCTACTATAAGATATGCTTAATTCGTTTAAATGGTTATAATTTGGGATTTATAGGTACAAGTTTCACATTAAAGCTATGTAAACGACTCGTTTAAACTATTATAGCCGGTATTAAAATACACTATTGCTTTAATAAAACGTTTTAATGCGTACAAATAATTCGCGTAAAACAACAAATTTTCACTAGCACATAACGTGACTCCGTTAGCCAAAAGCTTGTCAATAGGGATGATAAAATTTGATGAGGCTCCGTGCCTGCCAGCCTCGATCGTAGGTTCAGGGGAACCCACTCATGTTACCGTCACGAAGTCCAATCGAATTTTAAAGTGTTTGCCACTGCACCGCAAAAGTGTCCATCAAGCTGTTAATTTTAAAATCCAATTTCAAGTCTGCCGGAACTTGTTGTGAAGTGAAAAATTGCCCGAACAAACACGCCTTAATAAAGTGCCGTGATAAAATTGTACAAAGAGGGTCTGAGAAAGCGGAATCTGTGCTTTTAAAAGTTAGTTTTTTAGATAGATCCGTGAGTAAATAAGGTCTAAATTTCTATTGAAACCGATTTTTTAAATATATACTATACTTACTAGCAGTTACCCGACCGCACGGAGGACAAGGTGGAGCATACGGTGGAGGTGTGCTCCGCTTGGGCGGAGCACTGACGTGTCCTCGTGGGGGCGATCGGCAGTAATAGTAACTTTTGTAAGAGAAACCCAGGTCCTGGAACGCTAGAGAAAGAAGGAAAATAAGTATGGTTTTAGTCAGTAAAAGTCTGATACGCCCTCCCACCCCGCCCTAGAGTGGTAGAAGTCATTGGATGATTAAAAAAAGCGGATACCCGGCGTGTGCTGATTGTTATAAAATCTATAACAATATAAATAAAAACTTTTTTGTGCGTTTATACATCTTAATATATATAAATCTCGTGTCACAATGTTTGTCCTCAATGGACTCCTAAACCACTTAACCGATTATAATAAAATTCGCACACCATGTGCAGTTCGACCCAACTTGAGAGATAGGATAGTTTAAATCTCAAATTATAGTCGCAATTAGGGTAGAGTAGGGTAGAGTAGGGTAGAGTAGGGTAGAGTAGGGTAGAGTAGGATAGAGTAGGGTAGAGTAGGGTAGAGTAGGGTAGAGTAGGGTAGAGTAGGGTAGAGTAGGGTAGAGTAGGGTAGAGTAGGGTAGAGTAGGGTAGAGTAGGGTAGAGTAGGGTAGAGTTAGGTAGAGTAGGATAGGCGGTACGAAGTTCGCCGGGTCAGCTAGTATATGTATATATTATATCATAAAGATTTATGGAATCTTAACAATACAAACGAGATCAGTAATAATATTTATATTCTAGACGTAATTTATCTCTTTTTGGTCAGTCCATCCAAAGGTTGTCTGAAAGTGATTGCTCTGTGCAATAAGACCACACATTTGTTTAAAAAAAAATATCGAACTGTTTTTATGGCGTGCGGTGTATAAAATATAATAAATATAAAATATCTAGTAAAATATACAAACTTAATGTTCCAAAAGCATCAAATACAGTTACATTAACGGAATAGCGAGAATCCATTGTTGACTATCACAGAGGGTCCCTTGTTTGTTTAGGTAACTAAGTTTGGTCCCGACCTCAGTTCATTGACCAACTATTTAACTTTAGACAACAATGGCCTCCGAAGGACACAGTCATGTCTAATGAACCTAGTTTGGACATGTTTTGAAATTCAACTACAGTACTCAGACATTAATTTGGCAGTTTCCTTCGAGTACTCGTCGAAGGAGACTCAGACAGAAATGAGCAGCTCGTCGCTAAGTTCAGCATGAGTCGTTTTTCAAGGTTACGCAATGATTACCGAGCTCGGTTTATGGATAGGTGCCCATTTATTAGGCACTAGACTAGCTTCTGGCAGCGGCTTCGCCCGCGTAAAAGTAGGTTTCTCCATACAAACTTTCAACCCCCGTTTTACCCCTCAGGGTAGGAGTTTTGTGAAATCAGTTCTTAGCGGATGTCTACACCCTATAAGGAACCTACCTGCCAAATTTTAAGTTTGTAGTTGATAAAGTTTCTGAGATTTCGTGATTAATCAGTGAGTGGTATTTCGCTTATATATATATATATATATAGATTAAGGATCTGCCGTAACTAAAAAATTACGCCAAGCCATTGGCATGTCAACATGTCGGTTTAAAAATCTTTGACAGACGTTACTGTAGTCAGCCAGAACCAAAACTGTCACTAGTCTACCCCGATACTAAGTTATGGCGATCTTAAAGGCAGTCACTATTATGTATTCAGCTGCATTTGTCCCCCTAGCCAAGTTACAACTGTTTCGTTTCTATTCTCTTTTCGTCGACCGCCACGAGTTGGCCACGCCTCCGACTCCTTTGTTCTGACGTCATCTCAACGCTCAGTCACGTGGTCAGAACAAAGGAATAGGAGGCGTGGCCGACTCGAGGCGATCAACGAAAAGAGAATCGAAACGAAACGGTTGTAACTTGGCTAGGGGGCTGGTTAGACTAGAAACCGACCTCATATAGTTGCGAAAAAAAATCTTCTTCTTCTTCTTTTCGTGTCGATGTTTTCAAATCAGATTTTTTCTACAGCTCTATTATTGGTCACGTATAGGTCCAAAAAAAATTATTTATCATCACATAGAACAGAGTAACAGAGTAGGCTCTCTACAAAGTTATTTTTTTTTTAAACTTTGCTTTTTTTACTTTTTGTACGTTACGTAAGAGAGCAGTGGTAGCCTTGTGGTAACAGCCCCGACTTATGAGTAGATTTAAATCCAGACAGGCGCTTTACTTTGTGTAATTTATTTCATCTCGACTGCTCTCAAAACGGTGAAGAAGAACATCTTAGGCTTGTGCCTAAGGCTTGTCCCTTTTGAAATTCTTCTAGAAACAAAAATTCGTAGACATGTCACCTCCATCAATCCGCACTTAGCCTGAATACGGCCTATTCCCTGAATACGGCCTATTCCCTCTAATAGAGAGGTGGCCTGAGTCCCAGCAGTAGGAAAGTTATCTGGTTGCTTAATATTATGCTTATATGCTGTACCTATGTTTATGTTACTATCGTTCTCTACCTACTGACTTTATACCAACTAGTTGTCTTAATAAAATACTGCCCCGCCTTTGTCCATCCGTGATTGTTGATTGTGATTTATGACGACGAGTAGCCCTTTAATCTTGGGCAGTAGTTATTATTATAAATCTTGTATCAAGTAACTTTATTTGCTGGTAGGATATCTTGTCCGATATTGAGCTGTAACTCGATAATGAGCAGTTTGGTAAAAGGAAATTTTTTTTAGCCCTTTCTACACGATAGTTTGCATTGGTTTCCTGGTTTTTTTAGGGTCCCGTCCCAATCGTCACTATCCGTCTCTCGCACTCGCATTTGGCCACTTTTTTTTTAGCCAATTTATTTATTTGGGAATTAATTAATTTAGGTATTTACAATAATCAAAAATGTGTTCACTATGATTTGCCAAAAGAATAAAGTACAAAATTAAGGCAAAAAAGCTCATTCAAACATTTAGCTTATACCAATCAAATTTTATTTGTGTTTGGGGGAGTGTAGTATTTGAGATAATGTACTTTAATTTTTGCCTATGATCTTGATTTAAGAAAAAAAAATATATTTACTAGAGACTACCTCATAAATTATTGATTGAGTTTTATTTATACCTCATGAATTATTTAATAAGTAGGTATATTTATATTTTGATTGTCGCTATAAGCTATGTGAAGCGATTTGTCAAATCTACATAAGACCATTAATATATTTCGCAAGTCGCCGACACAATCTTCAGCATACAAGTGTCTGAGCTGGGAGTCGAACCCACGCACCTGATTTGCAACGTCCCAGAGGCACAAGTAGGTGGAGCAGCTCAGTCACCTCGCGAAGTCTAGCGATTATTCTGTTATGTTTATGACATGACATGTTTTGGTGACAGAAATAATATAGCCTCTATAGATACACTGATTGTATACCATGAGTCAATGACTATACACCCTTCTTATTCTTTTGGGAGTAAAAACTTACAGTTTCCCCAAAAGAACTTTCACTATAATTATTATGGTACAATTCTATGATATTTTCCTTTTATTTTTAATTGATATAAACCAGTGCTTGACTGCGATCCCACCTGATGGTAAGCAGTGATACAATCGTTGATGGTGAAGCGCACTAGTTTATTAAGAGCCTATTCACTCTAGCCTTGAAGACACCTAAATTATATTATTATTATATATTTTATATAGAACATTTGCAGATAGTATTTTAGTTTCTAATATTACGTCCTTCTTTCACTATTTACTAGCCCCAAACGAACTAGTAACCAAAGAGTTTACTCGCGACCTTTGTCCTGATCACCCAATCAGGCTCTTTTTATTCAGGAAGCATTTGCATGGTTGTCAGGATAACTGTATTCTGAATCCATCGAAAATCGACACGCAATGATTGAGCACCAATTGTGGTAAAGTTAACAATGCTCAATCTGGTTCTTTACCTAATTCTTCACAGTCTTAATTTCATAATCCTTGGTCCCATCATATACCGTTATCTTGACTCAAGAAATCTGCAACAACAGAATACACCCGCAGATATTCGGCGTGGGACGATTACGTCAGTAAGATCATGAGTTTCTGCATTTCTTATAGCATATCTAATCGAGAGATATGAATAAATTCATCAAGATATCAATGCAAAATTTATTGCGTCTGGATAGGCGATTATTGCGACAGTATTGTATCGAAGTTTTGTTAAAACTAGATTGATTGATTTTGTAACTGGGCAGGTCGACAACCACTTTCGATTCAAGTTGGACACCGGTATTTGTGTAAAGCCGAGTAAACAAGATTCCAAATGTTGTTTCCTATTATTTTGACTGGCCTGTTGGTCTAGTGGTTAGTGGCCCTGACTGCTATGCCGAAGGTCGTGGGTTCGATTCCCACCCAGGACAAATGTTTGTGTGATGAGCACGATCATTTGTTCTGTGTCTGGGTGTAATTCATCTATATATGTATGTATTTAGAAATATATAATTATGTTTAGTTGTCTAGTACCCATAACACAAGCTCTGCTTAGCTTGGGACTAGACGGCGTTGTGCAATAGTTGTGGAATATTATTATTATTTATTGCCAGAAACGCCTTCTTGTCATTTCTTCGTCTTTAGAAACTGTATTTTGAAAACGTCTAATATCGCAATTCTCTTCATAATTCTTCAATGCTTGAAATAGATACAACTTAGGTTCACGTGTCCTTGAAACTTTTCCAAAAACCCTTTTCCAAGACCATTTTAAAAATGGACGACGCTAGCACGTACAAAATTCTTTGCAAATCCTGCCTTTTCTGTTCCATATACCTAGAAACGTTAATATTATATGTGGGACTCTAGGAAGGTTGTAGTGTTAAGTTTTTCAAGTCGAGACGGTAACTTTGTTTTACTTATGTACGTCTAGGGACTCTAGAACTTGAGGACACCAGAAGCTTGTGGGTATTTGAAAACCTATAGTCGTGGTCTAGCTACAAAAAAAACAGGAGTTTTATTTTTCAGTCTTCTGACCCCGCTGGTTTTTAGGGTTCCGTACCTCAAAAGGAAAAAACGAAATCCTTATAGGATCACTTTGTTGTCCGTCAGTCTGTCTGTCTGTCTTGGTCCCTTGAAGCTGTGAAAAAACCAAATTTCTGAGTTAACGAAAAAAAAAGATACGGCAGTTTATGTCGAAAGAAACGTGTATTTCGACACTCTCAAGGGAATCAAAATTCATAGGGTACTTCCCGTTGACCTAGAATACTGAAATTTCCCATGAAGCAAGGTCTCATAGCACAAGTACAGGAAAAAATCTGAAATCTGTAAATTTGTCGTCGACGGCGCGTATTGTTCCACGCGCGCCTCAGGGAGATGTCAGCAAATCGTAGGGGCCCAGCAGGGTCGAAGCCTACTGGGGCCATGGGTAGTGTGAAAACGAAACCCGGGGCCCTGGGACGAAGGC
The DNA here is from genome assembly GCA_905147345.3 of Mythimna impura. Taxonomy (NCBI): domain Eukaryota; kingdom Metazoa; phylum Arthropoda; class Insecta; order Lepidoptera; family Noctuidae; genus Mythimna; species Mythimna impura. Next base: position 13,391,270 of record LR990351.1, read on the forward strand.
AACGAAGGAACAGGAGTGGGTTTTTAGTCAGTAAAAGTCTGACACTATCTCTCGCTCCGCCCAAGAGCGGGATTTGTCATTAGATGATTTTCCCACCGAAAAAAAAAAAAACGAAATTCTTAGATATGTCACAAAAAAACTTTTTTTGCGATTTGGAAAAATATTCGTAACTCAATTCAGGAATCGAACTGTTTTATAGATAAGTTTGTACGGAACCCTCAGTGCGCGTGTTCAACTCGCACTTGCCCTGATTTTTTTTTTCAGTTTTTAGCGTTCTATAATACTAACTTCAAACAATCGGTATTTTCCTAATTACAACCCATTGAAGTATTTTTACTCCAGCAGGTATTATTAGGTAAGAGGAATCTTGGCGTGGCGTGCGGATTCCTCGGACCTATCTGTGCGTCTGTCTGTTCTCGCAACACATCACCAAAGTTAGACATTTGTTCTTCAACTTCTCACACTACAATGTAACCACACAATGTCGAATAAATTTACGAAAACGTTAATATTAACAAGGAATATTAATTCTGTAAGTGCACTAAAATCGTATATTGCCTCTTTTATAGTTCATTGTTAGCGTTTATGGCCACAATGAGGGTACTTTACGTAAGCTGTAGGTAATATTCGAGTTGGTTTCGGTTGAAACTTCAGTGAATATCTACCTGCATACACTAAGTAGGTATAGTAATAACGTCAGAGTGTATAGCGATCGTTGTACAAAAGTGCTATTGTTATTGCTTTAAAAAGGACCGCAGGAAAAGTTTCCTCCAATGTAAAGAAAATTGCATGAATAAGAACTGCTGCTTTGGTGGTTACAAGTTAGTGGATAATAGCCCTTGTACGCCACGGACAATATTGGACCAAACCAACGATGCAGTTTCCTTTATCAACCCACTTGGCTGATAATTTGGCTCAGCTGTGGTTTCGATAATCTGCTAAAATTTAAATAACAGAAACTTTACGTTACATTTATACCGCGTAGGTACATCGAAGGATTAGGACAATTTGCGTGCTGAGATCTTTCCGTCCGATTATAATTTAGGTGTCTTCAAGGCTAGAGTGAATAGGCAATTAATAAACTAGTGTCAACTTCTTCACCATCAACGATTTCATCAGTGTTTGGCATTAGTTGGGATCGCAGTCTACTGATCACAGCAACTCTATTTGAAACAGAAGCAAAAACAAACCATTCCTTTTTACAATATCAGCGCCATTTTATAGCTACTAGTATACCATCAGCGTAACTTGGCGCGAGTAATTTCCTTACTGTGTATGTAATTAAAACTAAGCGCGCTATATGTTACCACTGTCAGAAGCGAGACAGCAAGAGGACGAAAGAGAGGTGTTTACTTAACGAGGGCTAAATTATATTTAATTCGTGCTGAATCCATGATGGTGGAAGTTTTAACACGAGTTCTGTTCGTATCATTCAAGACGAGAATTTGAGTTCCACTGCTTATACCGGTTGCAGGGATAACGAAGTTCCTGTTTAGAATATTGTTCGCGTTTCCTTTGATAATATCCTGAATTAAATATTTGTATCTGCTTAGCTGACAAGTTGTTTATGTCTGTTTATGAACAGCTCTGTGTTATGAAGTTATAATAATGGTCTTGTTCAAAGTGTATATTTGGATAAGCAAGTCGGAACGCAGTCTCTGCAAATCTTCATTATTTTGTTAAAGGATAACATGGGATATGAAATTGGGTCTACCGTTTTACTTTCGCAAATTATTTGAAGATGCTGCAAACTGCTGATTATAATTACGAGTAGAACTTGTAGAAACTACTGGCGTATCGAAATCTTGACTGACTTATGAATCTTAAGTGAGAGCAACATCAGTTAATTTATTTTTTTGAGTAGCCCTATCACTTTACGGAGGAGACGATTGAGCATACGGTGAAGCTGAACCCCGCTTGGGCGGAGCACTACCGTATCCTTGTCGAGGTGATCGGCGACCTGATTCAGGCAATCGCCCGGAGCGAAAGGGGAATGGGAGGCGGCCGTCTCCTTCTGCGAAGCTGTAATTATAGTGAAGGAGACGGCCACATGCGTGAGAGAACGGACATCCTGACGCTCACGACCCAGCCAACGCGACCCCAATATTTTTTTTTTATTTTGAAGTGTAAACCCGCGGTTTAAGAACGCAAAGGGCAACTGAAAGACACAGGTGTGGTTTTAGTCAGTAAGAGTCTGACTCTAGAGCGGGAAAAGTCATTAAATGGTTTCCTACCTCAAAAAAAAAAGCATTACTTAACCCTATTAAGGTCCTATCGACCTATCGTGGGAGCGTTCGCAAGCATGTATGTTCAACTAGTTTACTAGTACAAAATACACTCAGACCCCGAACTACTATCTGCAGCTCATACAAATATTTGTAAGATGCGGGAATCGAACCCGCGACACGCGGTGCAGCAGCCACTCGCTCAACATAATTTACTCGTCTTGAGTCTGAAGTATAATTATGTTTTTAGAGAGTAAACTTATTGTGATAGTTTTTTTACTAGACAGAGCAATAGAAAGTAGAAGTAAGAATTTTTATAAAAAAATAATAGTGCATTTTGATACAAGTGGAGAAAGCTTATCATTGCGACGGAGGCGAGATTCTGTGTGTTGAATATTATGGAGCCGAGTGAGAGTGACAAATTTCTATGTGTATCAAACGACGTTTTTTAATAGACTTAAGAAATAAATAAATGGGGCGTTGACCGGCAACTCGTGGGGGCCGCTTAGCACTCAGCCTTATACGACAAATACAATCAATTATGGCGGGCAGGTTTGCGCACTTTTCCGCACTAGTGCGTAAAACAGAAAATTGCGTGCCTAAAAGCAGTAGGGATAAGAGTGGATTTATGAGTAACTATATTGAAAAAACCTTAATTATTTGAAATGTCTCTTCCGATGAATAGAATACTCGTGAAAACCCGTTGTTACGCACATAAATACAATAATCAACTTAAAGAGCGCAAAGGTCAAACTGATCGGAGACCTGTCCATTAATCTTCAGAGTCAATAAATCGAAAATTTTAAAACGTTTACCATCCGCGACCCTTTCATGCTTTTATGTTAATGAAAGATGATTCGATCGATGAAAAGCTTTAATGGACTATCAATATGCATTATGTCTACCTGTTCAGTGTCCAGCGCCATTAGTGAGGATTACAATTGTGTAAGCCTTGTGGACATTAGTTCCCAATCACACTACAGCATTGCGTACAGTATCTGATATATTGCTATAATCTGTTTGTGTATTAGGATTTATACTGTCCAAATTATTTTGTGTGGCAATAAAGGGTTCTCTATTTTCAATTTTGGGATTAATTTGATTAATGTTATTGTTATTAGTTGTGTCTCTTTGTTATTCTTTTGTGGTTGTTTGTGGTTTGTTATATTCATCTTTAAAGACTGATTTATTATTCGAAAAATAATTTTTGTTCATAATATCATATCATATTATAATATGAGCAGTGGCAGTTCAGTGGTGGTTAACTGACGGTCCCGACTTATGAGTAAAAAAAGTATTTTGTGTAATTTATTTCATCACCACTGCTCTCAAAACGGTGAAGGAAAATATCGTGAGGAAACTGGCATGTCCTAGAACCAAAAATTCGAAGAGACATGACCAACCCGCTCCGGGCCCGCGTGGTTGATTACGGCCCACTCCCTCTCTTTGAAAGGAGGCTTAAATCCCAGCAGTGAGAACAATATAAAGCTGATTATGCTATGCTATGTTCATAATATTGATATACTATATAATTATATTTTATGATACAGTACGTGTGATATCACAGGCGATTACGATCACCTTGGATATCGCTTGGCGCCTCTTAATACCCCATTGAGCTATAACGCAAAGCCGTGCAATAGTTGTGGTAATGGCCATTTAACCCCACTAGCTGTATTGTCGCACACCGTAATGACTGGGATCTACAAGGCCTTAAGGCCTAGATTATGTACGTCTATTACTATTGTGCTTTTTTGAAATGGGAAGTCATCGAGAGGGTTTGTCAGACTTGTAGATAATAACTAAAACGCACCTGTGTCCTTCATCTGGGGCCATGGCTGATGCGAAAGAGATCCCCGGGGCCCTGGAAAAAATGGCAAAGAAGGAACAGGAGTGGGTTTTTAGTCAGTAAAAGTCTGACACTATTTCCCGCTCCGCTCAAGAGCGAGGGATGTCATTAGACGATTTCCCCACCCGAAAAAAAAATCTGTGTCCTTCATAGATAGATTGAATGCTACCATTCAATCTTCAATTCATATCATTCAACTCAATGGTTTGCTGGAAGAAAACTCAACTTTGAGTTAAAGTCGTCTATGGACATGAACTCATGTTGTAACTTTTCATGGTTTAAGTACAATAAAGAATTAAGAATAGATTGTGACTTTGTTTAGGGTCTCGGTTACTTTTCCTTCAGCCTCAGTAGCCTAGGCATGGCAGGTTATGGACCTTCAATTCTTCGATTGAAGTTGCTGGTCTTATTTTCAAAAAATAATTCAGTGTTTTACTGACCTTTTAACTTTCAATATGAATCGCGATCGTGTACGACAGTAATAGGATAATAAATTCCTGCCTTCCAAGCACATCTATTCATCAATATTATTACTCATTTTTTAAAAGTATAACGTGAAAAATTAATATACTTATCAGCAGTTCATCTAATTCCTGTATTACTCTCATAAAACTTATCAATGCACAAATTTGTTCAGAAAAATCCAAATAATAACTTAGTAGGCAAGCAGAACATTTAGAAATTCAAAACACGTACAAGGAGAACGCCGTCGGATTAACTGGAAGACAAAGTTTAGCCCGCAAAGCGTTCAGTTCGGGAGTTGGTCTGACTTAGCACCCGATAGCTGGCTAAGTTATCTGAGTTAGTGTCTGCTAACTTGCGGTTTAAGTTCAATGGTATATTAATAAGTTGTCAACCCCTGACGGGTGCCGATAGTAGACTAGCATGGGAGTTTATGTGCGTTCTTCTCTTCTTCTTCTATTAGAGTTATATTCGGGTTCTGTAGTAGGTAGGTTGTTTGGATTTGTTGTGTGTGTGTGGATTTTCAACTGGAATCTATTTTAATCAATACTCCATTCGCAATAAGATTAGACAATTTTCCCACCTAAAAAAAAACTGTCCGTTTAAAATTTCGTATTAAAAGCAAAAAAGTGGTTACAATACCAACTATTTACTGTAGCCGTCTATTGTCATGTTACCAACGCAATAAAAACCGAAATCTGTTGAACAAATAGTAAAAAATGTTTGTTGAAATGTCTAATCATATTGCGAATGGAGTTAGGTTATTAATCTATTCTAGGTTAACTGGTAAAAAATGACTAAGGGCGGAATTCACCAATAAAACTAATCGCGTTTTAACGTTTATCTCGCATAATCGCGTTTAGCTGCTGTCACTAGTGTCACTTGTCTGTATTTTTCTTTTGTTGTATTTTTACAATTGGTGAATTCCGCCCTAAGGTATTAAGTAAGACCTTTGTATCTTTGATTGCATGAAGATTAAACAAATCTATCATTTCTCTAGTCTATAACATCTCATTGATCATATCCAAGGAGTAACTGGCTCCTGAGATACAAGTATTTATTTTACTTAGTTTAGGAGTCAAATGTTCATTTTATTTCCATTGATCAGTGTTTGTACAACTAATATATCTGCTCATGTCATTATATACCGTTACTCTGTGTGTTAAATGTAAAAATAAAGATCATTATTATTATTATAACATTAGTTAGTACCCTATACTTATGAAATTAAATAAAAATAAAATTTCTCAAATGCTGTGCCCATCGGCATCAATATCAGTTTTAGATTTAAGAACCGTTCCAAGTATTATTCATTCAGTGCCAGCATAAATGACTACATACATAAAACATTGAAAATACTAGAGATTATTACCTATAAACCACAAAGTGAACGGAACCGCTCCACTCTCTAGACACGTAAAGTTATAATTTATTGAATGGGAATGAATTTCAATAGAATACGTTCCTACAAGGTGTGGTCTGCTGAAATTATATTTAACATTAGTACTGAATGACCTATTGTTGCTATCAGGTTAGGTTTTCGAAAGCATGTAGGCAAGAATAAAAGGAGAGGTACCTAGAGCTAGCACCATCAAGCGTAAGGGAATGGACTTCTTCAAACCCCAGCCGCCGGGACCCCGATCTCGGTTTCCAACCACCGTAGGCGTGGACTTGCGGACGACTAGCAATGGGTAGCTCGCCGTCCGGCCGTCCGGTAACCATCAGGACCGAGCCCGAATCGTCGACGGTGCGTAGTGTCCCACGTGCGCCTCAAGAAGCCTACTGGGGCCATGGGTTCGCTTTTGAAAGGAAAACCCGTGGTCCTGGTACGCAAAGCAAACAAGGAACATCTTCTTCTTGGTCGTTTCACTCTGGCCAGAGTGGTCGTGGTTATCACGAAGGTCTCCGAAGGCGGTCAGGGTACGCCGCACGACTTTCCGCCAGTTTTGCCTGCTGCAGTCATCCGGGCGCACTCGTTCAATGTTCTGCCAACAGCCGTTTTAATTTGGTCTGTCCATCGCATCAGTGATCTGCCACGCGGCCTTGTTCCGTCCACCTTTCCTTGTATAACAAGGCGTTCGATGGAGTCACCTCCACGTCGACAAATATGGCCTTATGGCCTATGGATTAGAGGTGACAAAAACAAAAATACACAAAGTAAAGCACCTGGGTTTGAACCCACGACGTAAGCAGGTTAGGTAAATTCAGGTACCATTGCAGGACTTGTAGGTATTGACTAAAACCCACCTGTGTCCTTCATAGATAGATTGAATGGTAGACTCAATGGTTTGCTGGAAGAACTCAACTTTGAGTTAAGGTCGTCTATGGACATGAACTCTTTTATCCACATATTATTATGTTGTAACTTTTCATGGTTTATGTACAATAGACTGGCCTGTTGGTCTAGTGGTTAGTGGCCCTGTCTGCTATGCCGGAGGTCGTGGGTTCGATTCCCACCCAGGACAAATGTTTGTGTGATGAGCACGATCATTTGTTTTGTGTCTGGGTGCAATTTATCTATAATATGTATGTATTTAGAAATATATAAGTATGTGTATCAGTTGTATAGTACTCATAACACAAGCTCTGCTTAGCTTGAGACTAGACGGCGGCGTTTTGTGATAGTTGTGGAATATTATTATATTGTGGAATATTACAATAAAGATCATCATCTTCCTGCCCTTGTCCCATCTTATTTGGGGTCGGCACAACATGTTTTTTTCTTCCATTCTATCCTGTCAACCGTCATGCTATCACTAACTTCCTTTTCTTTCATATCACTGTTCACACAATCCATCCATCTTTTCTTTGGCCTCCCTCTCCCTCTCCACCCATCCACATATTACAATAAAGTATTATAATAAAGAATAAATATTACAATAAAGAATTAAGAATTAATAGGTAGCATTGGTCTAGAATTAAAGGAATAGATTACGCATCACGAACAAAATTGATATAATAGCGTTCTGATCCAAAGACCAGCCAGTTCCTTATAAGTTTTGTTTTGGTACAACATTAGACATAATTAAGGAAACATCAATGAAGACTACAGTTCTTTAACACATTGACAACCACATGACTCAAACCGGACAGTAAAACACAATATCGTATTCAAGACTATATTCAAATGAGAGAGCAGCAATTTGCTGAAAGTCATAAAAGTCGTCGTGAAGTCAGAAAAGGCGCCGCCCCGTTCGGCATCCTCAAAGTGTCTGTGCATCTATTAAAAAGTTTAGGGCGTCTATTTTTGGCTCTGTCGACGCTGCGCCCAAGAGTAATGTGACAACTTGTGGAAGTAACCAAGTAACTTATAAGGTACGTTGGCGCGAAAAAATTGCGAGTTCGAACAATGTAGTGTCTTGGGATTATGTTGGCCACACCGGGTAGTTCGTGTTGGCTAGTTTACCAACTTAAAATTTTATAATGTAAGACGTGAGTTATCTTGTTCTACTAAACTATTCACTCTTTAGGAATGTCAGTTGTCAGTCCTTTTTTTGAGGAGGGGGAAGTCATCAAATAGGACTTATTTTCCCGTTCTGGGTGGAGCGAGAAGAAGTGTCCGACTTTTACTGACCAAAACCATCTGTGTTCCTTCAGTTGCCTATTGCGTTTCAGGGCTGTGGTAACTGTTTTGAACTATCCCGCAGCCCTGGCTTTTAACAAGCCTTAAGTTGAGCATTATAAAGTGGTTCTTTCAGTGCGACTGAGATAAGGTATCAGAGCTGATAATAGCTGTAATCAATCAATAGTGCAGTAATAAAGTTCACAAACACAAAACGTGAGTATCGATTTCGTTTTAAAAGCTCGATGAACAGAGCAATAAAAACAATGTAACAAACATGTAACCAATCAAAAACAATCAATGGCAGCTGAGGGGAGAACACACCGTTAATGGAGACGTCCGCACTGTAAGTAGTTTTTAATATTTTTGGGATGTATCGCACAAAAATAGACGGAATATTGTCGAGGGTGCATTTTTTCCTATGCTCCCTTTTCGGCCTTTTAATGCAGTCTCTATTTTTGTTGGTGACATATTTTTGATTTTTCTATTATTATCGTTGTTCTCATGATACTTTTATTTTTATGTAGAAGGAAATCGAAATTGTATTTACAATCTGTAGTCGAAAACTTAAAATCTAATTTACCGACAAATATCCAAAGCAAAAAATCTACTATCTAATAAACTGAATTATTTCTACTCAATTCAGATCATGCTAACACAAAATCATAATTTGCATGAAACTTCGAAACTTTGGAACTACTTTTTCAATTCTCCATAGTTCAAGAACACGTCTGTAAAACTAGGCGCAGACAACGCCGGCGGGGAAGTTTAAGCTGTAAATTTCAATAGCACGCAAAAGCCACAAATTTAGCCTTAACCAGTTTAGACCGGTTAAAGTTGGCTAAGTTGTTACTGTGCCGCACAATAGTCTGACATGCCGTTCGCTACTTATTTGCATATTGATTTTGTACGTGAAATATGGGACAGAGGTGAATGCGTTTCCTTCTCTTGCGGTGAAATGTCGTGCTCTATTACAGGTGCAGATTGGCTGCCTCGGGCGATTGTCGCGAACATTCTGGCGCCGCCGATGTCGGCAGTCGTGATCGATGTTGGGGGCAACCCTACGATAGTATTGAGCCATTGATCAACAGTTGAATTTGTCTTGCACTAGCTTCTGCTAAAGGTTTTGCCCGCGTGATAGGATATAATTATGTCAAGAGAACGTACTCCCGGGATAAAAGGTATTCTATGTGCAATTCTAAGACATGGTCTACCCGTATTTTAAATTTCATTCAGCCGTTTGAACGTGAAGGACTAATAAATATAAAAATAAAAAGTCATACACACACAAAAAACCTTTAACCTCAATTACACCAACATTATAAAGGCGAAAGTAAGTGGCAAGTGTGATATTTATTATAATGTTTATTTTCAGATGGATCTCAATTCGTGAGAGTGCTTTATATCCTTGTCACCAGAAAATACAAATGAATAAATTAAATGAACTGATTTTGCAACAGATAAGACAAATTAACTTCACTGGTATAGGTATACCAGTAAAGTTAAGTTGTCTTTCACGAAGTAGTTAGCCCATAATCTAGTTACAAAGTTGTAAAATCATAATCAGCCTTTTAATGTTCCCACTGCTGGGACTCAGGCCTCCTCTTTCTAGGAGAGGGAATGGGCCGTAATTCACCACGCGGGCCCAGAGCGGATTGGTGAATGTCACATGTCTTCGAATTTTTGGTTCTAGGACATGCCGGTTTCCTCACGATGTTTTCCTTCACCGTTTTTGAGAGCAGTGGTGATGAAATAAATTACACAAAGTAATGCACCTGGCTTGGTTTGAACCCGCGACCTACAACTTGTAAGTCGTAGGTCGCGGGTTCAAACCGTTGCGTTGTAAAATTGCGAAATTTCAAAATCAGTTCATTTAATTTATTAATTTGGAATAATTTCGGTATTAAATATTAACAACTGTCATAAATACCAAACAGTTCCAAAGCTCAGTATGCAGTCGCGTCTACAAGGCTGTCATTTACTAAATCGGTGTACAGAATATGCATAAATATTACTTAGTCCTGTAATTTCAAACGTGACTTATGAATAAGTGTATTGTATGTGGTATGAAATAGGGCTGAGCCCTTTCATAAATGGTGTGTAATAATTGTTGCATGGTGGTTGGAGCACTGCTCCAGCTATTCGTAGATTTCCGGTCTGATTTCTATTATCTAAGATATGGTAATGGTATGGTAAGTAATCTACGACCACTTTTCTATACAATGAAACATACCTACATACTATAGGTCGTTCACCTGACTAGACAATTATAATAAAATGTAGGGTTTGAAAAGCGCTCCATCGTTTTGCCTTTAGGTACAAATACATACGCAGGTCAATTAGTTAAAACTATTGAGTTTTGTGTTTCCATCTGTATAATTACGAGGCATTTGAATTATTCCTAATGCCATGCAACAATAACTCTACACAAAGAGGCACCTTTATAATCCCATTATTCTTCAAAAATTAATACCTTCACAAAAAAAAAATCGAATTTAATTTCCCAACAGCCTTTCGTTTCGTCAACTGAACATAAAACCTTGGGGTCACGATAACACAATTATGTTTTAATTTATATACAGCGAGCTGTTATCACGCGAGGGCGGCCGCCCGTTAACACGCACCTTTATCAAATGAACCGCGACTTACTCGGGTTAAACTAATTATTAAGATAAATATTGTTTTAACTACACCTTGTTTTCGGTAAATTTACATGCCTATGAATATTATTTTTAGGTGCGTCAATGTAACTGCCGGTTAACACATTACTATTGCGATTTACGGCAATATTTCGACGATTGTTTTTTTGCCATGTGCCTGAGTTAGTGGGTCATGCCATGCAATTATATTTATCGTCGTCTGATTGTAGATGGTTTTACATATCTCAGCGGAGAAATTAAGTTTTATTTATTGGTCATAATTGGGACAGATATTATTTTTGGATTTTATGGCGTCGCTTATCAATAGTTAATGTAATATATAATATAATATTCACACAACTATCACACAAGCCGTCTAGTCCCAAGCTAAGCAGAGCTTGTGTTATGAGTACTAGACAACTGATAAACATATGTACTTAAATATTTCTAAATACATACCTACATATTATAGATAAATTACACCTAGACACAGAACAAATGATTGTGCTCATCACACAAACATTTGTCCTGGATGGGAATCGAACCCACGACCTCTGGTATAGCAGTCAGGGCCACTAATCACTAGACCAACAGGCCAGTCATGTAATTTTAGTCCTATTGAAATAAAATAAATCTCTTGTAGGTGTAAGACTAAATAATCCAATTCTCGCCTAAACGACTCAGTTAAAAATAAAAAGTATCTAGGTATCTACATAAGTTACAAAAACAATGTTGTCAGCATGGATGGCGCAATGGTTGAGTGATTGGCTGCTGCGCTGCGTGTCGCGGATTCGATTCCCGCACAGAACAAATATTTGTACAGATTAAAATAAAAATAATAATAAAAGTTTATTGACATAAAGTTTTACATAGAAATGAATCCCCTGGTCCATAAACTAGTGTAAACTGTATCATAGGGACCAGTGTCTTCGCCAGTTTTCGTAAATACATTATTATGTCTGAAATACTTTAAAATTAAGGTTAAATAACAAAATAAATACTTAGGTCTAGATTTAAAATTAAGCATTCTGTGGAGTGTGTGTGTGTGTGTTTTGAATAGCGTGTACTTAAGTGAAGTTATAAAACAATAAGAATATTTATTTGCCTGAAATTAAGTTTTCAATTTCATCATAATTGTACTGTTTTACCCAGAGAGTCAATTTGGTTTTAAATTTGCGGACAGTATATGGTTTGCAGTCATTATTTGTTTTGAGGAATATATTATAAATTTTTGGAGCTAACACATCAATATGTCGTCTTGCAAAGGCAGATTGTTGTTCAGTGACAGTGTCTTAATGTGTAGCTATGTGAGTGAAATGTTTGTGAACACATCCACTGTACAACAGCAATTGCTAATCTACGGCGGTGTTAAAAAAAGAGAAAAAAAGTAAGCTATCAACAAAAAATAAATTTATTAGAAACAAAACTAAAAAACATCTATAATCCAATTCAATTAGCGCCATCAAAAGGGCAAACATTGCTACAATGACATTGGAATAAAACATAAATCTATTACGAATCAAATTCTCCAGGGCAGGGATCGTTTACGCAACAAACATGACCCTAAGGTTGAGCACCCCTTCGACCCATCGATCCTGGTGGGATGCAAGAGGGGAATAAAATTATCTGAGCCTTACCATAAACGCAGTCCTGTGAAATGCAAGTTTGTGTGGCTGTGGTGCAAGGTGAAAGCGATAGCGAGTTTGCAATGGACAATAGACAATGGATGACAATGGACAACCACAGACTAAGATCAGACTGTGTTTTGTGTAGACAACCACAGACTATGTAGACATTAGTCAACTGTGTTTATTGTCTAGTGTCTATAGTGCAGCACAGCTATACCCGGTTTGCACATGGCCTGACCGATTGCTATATTTTTTTGTGCGTCTATTTGGGCAGAATAAACATGTTTTCTTTTCTTTTTTTCTTTTCTTAGTTTAAAATTATTTAAAATGTCAACATTTTTCGGGAAATTGTAATAGACTTCTGACGTTTTTTATGTGCATGGGCACAGGCCTATGTGAAATAAAATTATTTTGAGTTTGAGCTACCTTGGTTAATTAACGTCTGTAATGCTGGGTTTATTCCTATTTCTGCGGTTTACCTGAAAATAAGAATAAGAAAAATTACTTAAAATTCTGAAAAATTTAAATGTATTAAAAACTTAGTTACGTTATGATGAAAATCAAATTTCATCATTGCATAAGATCTCGAAGAAAACCTGTTAAATTAGGAGTACCTTAATTTTAGGTAAAATGTTCAGTATTGTTATAATTCAAATTCTGATTTATGATGAAAAAGAACAAAAGAATATAATAAGGTACCTAAATATTAAAATAGGTACTAAAACCTAGTTAGTTAGCTACTTGTAAGTCAACACGCAAATAATCCATTTATAAGGCACACTCAACTTCAACACTATTAAAAGTTTTTCGGATTCAGCATGATTTATGTGAACTGTGAAGAAAAGCGATTTCTTGTGAAAAGTAAGTTATACCTGACAGTCTTCAATGGCTTTCTAAAAACTGCCTTTAATATTAAACAGATTGCTTTTAGAAGCAGAACCAACAATAAGAAATATTATAAACATAATATTTGCATTGTAAAAAAACCGGGCAAGTGCGAGTCGGACTCGCGCACTGAGGATTCCGTTCAAACTTACCTATGAAAACAGTTCAATTCCCGAAATGAGATTTTTTTTTTGTGACGTAACTACTATGAGACTACTTCAAGCTAAATTTCAAAATTCTAGCTCAACGGGAAGGACCCTATGAATTTTGATTCCCTTGAGAGTGTCGTGTTCCCTTGTCGAAATATACAAATGTAAGTTATACCTGACAGTCTTCAATGGCTTTCTAAAAACTGCCTTTAATATTAAACAGATTGCTTTTAGAAGCAGAACCAACAATAAGAAATATTATAAACATTATAATTGCATTGTAAAAAAAACCGGGCAAGTGCGAGTCGGACTCGCGCACTGAGGATTCCGTACAAACTTACCTATGAAAACCGTTCAGTTCCCGAATGGAGTTACGATGATTTTTCCAAATCGCAAAAAAGATGTTTTTTGTGACGCAACTACAAATTTACATGTTTTTTTTTCTATCCTTGTGTTATGAGACCTTGCTTCATGCCAAATTCTTATAGGGAAGGACCCTATGAATTTTGATTCCCTTGAGAGTGTTGAAATATACATCTTTTGCGACATAAACGGCAGTATCTTTTTTTTTCGTTAACTCAGAAGTTAGTTAGATTTTTTTACAACTTCTTGAGTATTTGGTTTTAATTTCAACTCGATACCTCCACGCGTTCCCAAGATAAAGGGTCAACAGACAGACGGACAACAAAGTGATCCTATAAGGGTTCCGTTTCTTCCTTTTGAGGTACGGATCTAACCTAAAAAGGTTTTTTTTGAGGTGTGCAATCATCAAATGACTTCTCCCATACTAGGATGGAGTGAGAGGGCGTGTCACACTTTTACTGACTGAAAGTTACCTATGACCGTCAGTTACCATTTGCGTTCTAAGGCCACGGTCAGTCTATCAAACGTTTCCGCAGGGATTGTTAGGGCAGCAGAATTGTTTAGAGTCGCGGGATTGTTCAAAAGAGTTACCGCGGCCCTGGACCGTAAAGGTCATCTCATAGAAAACAGGTAGGCTTTAGTCAATAAAAGCCTGGCACACCCTTTCGCCCCACGTAGAGCGGGATAAGTCATTTGATGATTTCCTAACAAAAAAAGACTAATTGAAGACAGACATCTAAATAATCACAAAACATGGAAAATAGATTGTCAGGTACCTTTTTACCTTAGCAATTTATGGAGAGCTATAAAAAAACTGAGCTTGCAAATACAATAATATCAAATTGTACTATACCAGTTACATTCAACTGGTATAGTATAATTTGATACAAGTGCAGAAAGTTGGTCATTGTTGAAGTCGCAATTGACAAATTTGCACGTGTGTCAAACGACGTTTTTCAATACACTTACGACTCGTGGGGGTTGACCCGCGCCTCGTGGGGGTCAACGCGCGCCCAGCCTGATACGATAAACAATTGCAATAAAATTGTGGCGGAGGCGACCACACACACTTTTCTGCACTAGTGCGGAAAACAGTGCATTGCGTGCCTAAAAGCGGTGGGATAACAGCGGGTTATCGAGTAAGTGTATTGAAAATGAAATATTGGGATAAAACCTGGCGTCACATAAGAACTAATCTTGCATCGCGCAATCAAAGTTCTCCGCGCGATTTGAACATAGAACACGACGAAATTATCTATCGGTTAGTTGCCCACCAGACATAACACCCGTCTGGACGGAGAATCCTCCCTTTTCAACGGAGGCATGTGGGGCTTTACTCTCTGTCTGGCTTTACACACACACACATACACACTAACTTTCGCCTTTATACTATTAGTGCGATGTGACGTACGAAGTGTGATGTACGACTATGATGCACAACAGGCGCGTTTTCAACCATTTGTCTAACGACGCAGTCTAGTATAACTCATTGTACATTATTACAAGCTTACTATAGTTCGAACTTCAGACTCGTATCTATTCTACGGCTTATATTCGCTTACCCGCTAAATCGCATACCTTAGGCCCAACAACTTACAGCTGCGTTAATGTTTTCTAAGCAATTAGTGCCCCATCCCTGATTTAAGGTTATGGTATTCTGCACGCTTGGCCCGGTCACGTGGCATCTATCTCTTTATTTACTTGGACGTGCAATAACATACCGGGCTTATTAACACTTAGCCCACGCTTCATTTTGAAAAGGAAGTTCGTAATAACGACCCACATAAGCATAATGGTTGGTGTTTAAAAGTTCCTATGTCAATTTACCTAGTGGTGCTAAAAGGTTTTGCTGTGAAATCGATTTGCTTGCTTGCTAGTTTTTAGTTGACTCTTTTGCCATGATAGTTTATTGCTAAATGAGTATTTCCTCCCGCAAAGGCTATACGAAAGATTTTATCAAAGGATTGATCCAGTATTTTATTTTGGTATCGCACGACAAGTCTATCGCTGATACAAGTAAGTCTATCTACTACTAGGCTCTGTGCTTTTCAAAAGGTGTTTCTGGTGTAATAAATGAGAAAATTACTTTATTTTCTTTAAATCAAGAGTCTATTCTGAATCATTCCCTGAGAAATCTTCGGATGTTGTTTTGAAATCTTGTATGATATTCTAAGACAATTTAATCAAAGCACGTTATTCGAATTTTCACTTAATTTAAACATATCATCAGGACATCCATTCATTTTGCAACCCCCTGCATAGCAAACGAACTATTAACTAATGGCGATAATATTACTGTTAACCCTAAAATGCAACCGCGCAGATTCATTACAGACTCCGTAACTAAATCGGCGTGCACGCGGCTGTTTATCGCGCGGGTCGATTAGACCCCCCACCCTTATACGATGACACCCTAGTCCTTGCACACCGTACAAAATTTCACATTATTGTTCTATGCAAGAAAGAGAAAACAGACACATAATTTATAGCCCCTTCTCCCTCTACCATGTTACTTTATGTTAGATAACACTGAGTCTTGAGTGCTTCGCGTATGTTTGCCTTGTATCAGTTTACGCTACATTTAGTGCGGTTGTGGAATTAAAGCTGCTAAATTGTCGCGAAGGGTGCCACGGGGGAGCAACAAGAGGTTCTAAATCACAGTGTTCTTACCAGAATTTCCGAAAAATAAAGATACTGTGTATTTTTTTCTTGTTGCCTAGTTCTTATTTTGGGCCTTTTCACCCAATAGCTTATAGGGTTATGTTGTTGCTGATTTATCTGTTGCTTGTAAATAATACAGAGTTACTTTGGCCTGGAAAGGAACATAGGTGGGATTTAGTCAGTAAAAGTCACACTCTTTCGCTTCAGCGTAGGAGAGTAGGAGAATTTTTTTGATTATTTCCCACCAAAAAAAAAGAAAGGGTTCATGTTCTAGGTCAAGAACTACTCTCCCATTAGACAGACCCCTAAGTGTCTTTGAAAATACGTTAAACCGTTGATTTGGCGGTTGTGTAGATCCATGACAGTCATTACGGGTAGATGCTCAATCTAATAACGGTGCTAAGTATATTATTCAATGACTATATTGTAGAGGTCAAATAGATCGTCGATTCATGTAAAATACTAGTTACAGCCGGTAAGTCCCAACATAGTTGGAAAAAGAAATGTAAGATTTCAAATCCCGTAAAAATTTTGTATACTGAAAAAATAAGTTCAGATGATATATTAGATTTGAAATCCTGCATTCATTTTGAGCTCTATATTTCAGGATTACCTACCAGGTACAGTTGTATATTTTATGTCAAGCCAACCGGTAATTAATAAAGATTGTTTCGTCTTAACTTGGATGTTTGAAATATTTCTCCATGTACACAAAATTAATCATTCAAATCTAACAATCACGGATAACTCTGAGGGAGCCTAATTGTACAAAGCCAATGGGGCTTTTATGTATCAATTATGGGATTATGTGAATTATGAAGGGAGATCATAGTAATCGATCCAAAAAGGAGGGTTGCATCGAAGATGAATTTTGGCTTAAACTCCCTCTTCATAAAGATTTCGTTATGAATAAATAAATGATCAAGCATTTTATCGCTGAGCATATCAGAGTTGTTTATACAAATATAGAACTTCAGAAAAACAAATTAAATGAACTACAATTTTTTTTTTCATTTGTGTTCTCATCAATCACTTTTCTCGCCCTAAGATGGAGCGTGAGAGCGTGTCAGACAATTTCTGACTAAAACCGCACCTGTGTACTTCAGTAGCCCTTTGCGTTCTAAGAATCAAAATTATACATTTTAAGTTCTCTTAATTACAATGATTTCATATTTATCATAGTTGGTATTTATTAGTTTATTATATTAGCATATATACCTACTTACGTATTTTATTATTATAAGCCACTTAATTTAACGATACTACATTCTATTTCAAATATCTGTTATTTATTTACTGTGCACACCTACCACAGTGTTGTCTTTTTTAACCCAATGGTTGACTGATAGAGAATGCCTCGTGGCATTAAGTCCGCCATGTACCACCACTGTACATGAAGTTTAAATAAATAAATAATAATTATTACATTTGTTTATTTCTTATCAACAGGTTTCTACAAGCATTTTGTAGGGGCCTTCTTTTAAGTATGGAAATACCTGTAACGGAAGGCCTTCAAAGCGTATACGGTCTTCTTTTAGAGATTAACGGTTGTCTATGACCAAACTCGGTACTCGTGTTTTTATATGAAGAACCTACATTTGTCACCTTAGTTTCAAAAAGTAAAGTAAGTAGGTACCTTTAGTATAAAATTGTGTATGTTATTAGGTATATAATATTATCTATGTAACCTAATGCAACCAAGACAAGAAATATGTAACCAAGATTTATGTAACTCATAATATGATTTAAAAGAGTGTCCATGGAGTTTCTTGCACGTTCTTCTCCATAGAGATCTACGCCTTGGAACGGGCAATTTAGCTTGACTTGTATTTTTTTTGACTGACCGACATTTTGACAATTCAAAAGTGCCTGTAATTGGTCTATTTGAAATAAACGTTTCTGATTTCTGATTTGATTTCTGAATGCAAATTTGAGTCACCATGCTGCAAATAATACACATTCCCAGTGCAATGTCCTGAAATGATTAGTGGGAACCTATTCACTGCGGTTGACAATAGGAAGGTAACGACCTGACATTATTCATGCACTTTTGCAATTTCTAAATTGATATCCACGTATCGCCGTAATTCTATTTTTCCAGTAAACACTTGGTATCTTAGCAGTATTCAATATTTTATAGCTCCTTTTCATACGGAGAAATTTTTATTTTATAAATTACTAGCAGTCCCGGCAAACGTAGTACCTACTGCTCGAAAGTTGGTATTTTATCAGAAAAAAAATATTAAGGGCCTGATTGTAGCGTCACCTACCGGGTTCAGACGTATTTTAAAACCATCTAAAGACTCTTTCAAATATACACACAAAATTACATTCAAATTGGTCAAGAAATTTAGAAAGAGTTAGGTGACAAAACACACATACAGAAGAATTATATACATAGAGATATTATGATAGACTTATACAATAACATGCACATCTAGGACAGTTTTGTCAAAATTACAATTATATAGACGTAAAAGTTTGGTGGCAGTAATCTCTAATTAAATAATCTCTATAAATACAGACCTAAGTAAAAACAGTATTTGATTAGGACATATCAATATTTTGATCAGTGGTGATGAAATAAATAACACAAAGTAAAGCACCTGCCTGGGTGTCAATCCGCGACGTACGACTCCTAGGTCTAGGCCATTACTAAACTACTAGGCTACCATTGCTCTAAAAAAATAGAAACTAAATTCTATAAAAAATAAAAAAAGTAATTAATAGTAAATAAAAAACAAGAAAAAGTAGTTAATATATAAATAAGTACCACCTAATTAATTTACTATCCATTCTCAATAAAAACACTTTTCACCAAAAATACATTAAAAATCTCACATCACGTACTTAGAAGCTCGTTTAATATTCATAGTGTCCCAATTATTATTGATGCATAGTATAATAATTAAACCCTATAAAATTATAGCAGTGATTTTTTTAATTATACATATAATTTACATCGCGTTGGCTCGTATTAATTTCCGGCTATTATAAAAGCCCAGGGCACGACGGTAATCGGTATATAATGTTGATTGATAGCTCGTACGCATATTTTTACTGATTTTTCATGCAACGAAATTCTGTTAAAGCGGCCATAACGATAATGAAAATACAGGCAGACTCAGGAAGAGTTATAGGCAATAATGGCCATCGATAAAACATATTTTTACCTAATTCGCTTATAAATATTCAAAGTAATCTAATAAAACTCATATAAGATTACTTGACCGTCTACTCTAAATTAATTATGTTAAGACATATTAATGTGTCATAAAATACAAGATCACCAATTTGTAGACTAGTTTAACTAACCATTAAAGATTATACTTTATCTAAGCTGCTTTTGAAATTAATGAGAAAGTTAGGAAAATGTCTCGATTTTGTTGACGGTTTCGTTTATAAGTGTCAGATTTTCCAAATCCAATAATTAGAATTAAAAAAAGCCGGATACATCAAATTGCAACCCCATTTGAAACTCTTTCAACATCAGCAAAAACAACGTAAAAATGCATGAATTAAGAGCAGGTGATTCTATTCCACGACCCTAAAGAGTTACTTGCACATGGAAATTTTATTCCGCTAGTTAAGAAAAATCGCTGAGTTTAAGAGAATTTTATGAAAGTTAAACGAGGCGTGAAGTCATTGCATTAAGCGAAGAGGGCTTCGCCAACACTTAATTAAGAATTCACCCCCATTCACCCCGCCCCCAGCAGTCACAACAAAAGATTCTATGCGAGACTCTGATACCCGCTATCTTCATTAAAATTAATTCAATTTTTAATATCTCTAGAGCAACGAGCCTGTGTAGTCGTGACACGTTCATCTCATTTGTCACTGGATAAAATTTATTGTCGACACTTTTAACCTCTCCATAACGGCTCCATTTAGGGCTATATCATTTTCAATCCGTGTGTTATGAAGTTTCGTGTTTTGACGTAGTTATTTTTTTAATTTATAGTGTTGCCAACTTTATTATTAATTTTGTCATTTATATAGAACATGCAAATTCATCGTATCATTCACTGATTCAAAATGTGTTGCATTAGGTATACTTTTTTCACTCTACGGGTTTTTGCAGATTTTATACTAGGGCAACATTTCCGTAGGGCAATCGTAATAGACTACTTTCTGCTTGCCATTTTAGCCAAAAGCTTTCATTGTGTTCTGTTTTGTAATTGTAGGTACTTCCAGTACATTACTTTTAGCATTAGTAATTGTATTCAGAATAACCGAACCTAATTTAGCATCAAAATTGATGAACGTTTCAAAATTCATGCTGCACTCCACATAGATATTAACAAAAACGAAATAAATGGGGTGGATTCCCAATTGTTCCGTCGACTCTCATAACAATACATGTCGAATGGAACACAGCAATTCTATCGGAAAATCCATTCGGCTTCACTCATCCGCAAAAAGTATGACATCAAGCCAAATTATTATCGAGGGGCTGCGATTGCTGCCGAATAGGTACTCGTAATGATTCGTTTAGGGAAATTGGGAATGTCGACTGGCTAGGAATATTTTTGATCATTCACAGTAAAATGTTGCAGCTATTTGAGGTTCCAATTGTACAAATTGCTAGCTTCGTTTGCGATTCTATTCCCAAATTTTGTATTTGCAGTTCGTTTGTTACATTGTGTGGTTAAGGATCAGTTTTATCAAACCTTCAAATATTAGTTTTATCTGAGTCATTCTAAGCTTTTGCCGTCCAATACTCTAATTTGTTTTTATCAGAAGTCTTTGAAATTAAATAAAAATTAAAAAATACGCAGTCTAGATAAAAGCTTGATTACAACGTCAAAAATTATTATTACATTATGCTTTTAACTGCATTTTTGTAATAACATAATTATTGCAAAATGTCACGTGAAAATATTGTTCTTTAATTAGTTTAATCATCGAACATTCTTGTTGTTAAGTATTTTCTTCCACTTCAAGTTTGCAGACTTGACCGGTTCCATATCGGAGCAACTTATAATTACAGAGCAACTGAAGTTTTACATTTTAAAACTCAGTAATTACAGACGAATTAAAAAGAAACTTGGTGAATTAAAAGTTGAAATAGCACGGCGTTCTTTCGCCATCACAAAATATTACTTACATATGAAACTCGTACGAAATTTATTTGGCACCATTGCTCATAAAACATCTGATTTATGTAGCGCGGTGCTTATTATGAACATGAGTGCTGTCGGCGTCAACTCAATAAAATATTAAAACGACATTAATACACGAATGCATTTTATTTTTCAACAGAATATTAACTGGTCATATTTTTAAAAGACAAAGTAGTGGCCTGTATTAATTCGGATAAAGTTTTCAATTTAGTTTATGTGGTCATGTGGTCTGGCGATTAATTTAAGACTACATGATGAAGGTGTCAGAAGTAACTGAGCAAAAAAAACATAAAGTCAATTGAACATATTATAATGAAACGTGTTGTTTAGTATTTCGACTAAGGAATTACCTCAAGAAAGTGTAAATAAAAACTAAGACGAAATTCTTACAGCGACAATGTTTGCGTCGTCATCATCATCATCATCATTTCAGCCGAAAGACGTCCACTGTTGGACATAGGCCTCTCCAAAATGTCGCGTCTTGCATCCATCGGATTCTCGGAAGACTCAGCGTTGGAAGGCCTCCCACAAGGTGGATGACCTGATGAGGGTCGCGGGAATCCGATGTTTGCGTCAACAAAACTAAAAATAACAAGCTGGTAAAAGTCCCCAGTGGTGTGGGATGGACATGCGGTTGACAATCACTATCGCCTTAGAATGTCTATGTACATAAAAAAAAGAAAAAAAAGAAAGAAACGCGTTATTGTGTAAAGCGATATTTGTATTAGGAATTAAATTGTAATTATGTATGGTTTAGCAAGGATAAGAAATAGAAGGCTTTATTATTACGATTTCGATCCAATAATCTTTGAAGCACGTAGTTCATTAATAACAGTCGCACTGGTCGATTTCCATGGTTAAGAAACGCTTGTCAAGGTCGGTCTGAGGATGGGTGACCAACTTTAGATACAGAGATTCCTCAGTGCCTCGGAAAGCACGTTAAGCCATTGGTCTCGGCTGTCATTAGCAGATCAGACGAATTCGACAGTCGTTACGAATAGTCAGAAGCAAGAAAATCAAACACCAGTCCTGCCAAGGGGAGGGGGGGGGGTGCCAAGGGGGTGTATTATAATTATTCAGCTGCATCCGGTTAGACTTAATAATAATAAATTCATTTATTTCAGGCTTGGAATACCCATAGTTACATTACAATTACAATACAATTAGAAAAAGTTCAAATTTAAAATTAATGATAATAATGCAAAGTCAGATTCAGTTCAATAGTTAATACAATGTCAGATTTAGATCAATAAATAACAAAATGTCAGATTCAGTTAATAGATAATACAATGTCAGATTTAGTTCGTTATATAATAAAATGTCAGATTCCTTTCATTAAAAATAAAAATGTCAAATAAATAAATAAATATCAGATTTCAATTTACAATAATAAAATACTTAGATGTCATATAGTGTTGTGTTTTTTTTGTGTGTGTTTTTTGTTGTGTGTTTGTGTTGTGTTTTTGATTTGCGTGAAAAAAGGTTAGGAAGATTGATAACAACTAATAATAATAGCGCTATTATAAAGTGGTGAAAACTAAATTCTACCTTTATATAAAATTATAATGCACACTGCACAGTCAGCATTAAGCATTCATTTGCAAGCTGAATTAATTCACCACAGCACTGACAACTTTATTATTTTTGTACAAAACCAGGAGTATGCTGTAGGACATGAGGAAATTACCATAAACCGTGGTTAACATTAATTTAGCTTATTGATGGATATGACATGGATAAACGAGTTATGGATATGGCATGCCGTGTTTCATAAACCTGTCTGAATGCATATTTAGTGTCAGCGGGACATGGGCACGTTGAAAGCTAATCTTTCACCGCAGTGATTAACGCTTGATATACTCCAAGGAGATATTAACATGTTTTGACCTAACGACTTCTATGGAAGTTATAGTTATATATGTACATTTGAGTGTTGGTCGATTTCACTAAGCACCTTCGAGTATTTTATGATCAATAGTAAAATATTACCGTTACATCGGAAAGTACAACATTTTTTTCACGTGGTAATATGAATCTAAAATAAGATGCCTCAAATCAATGTTAATCTATTAAGTTCAATGACAATCAATTTTTTTTTAAATCAATTTATTATTATTTTATATTTTACTATGATCTATGATTTTTAATGAAATGATGAATCAATGGTTTTTTATTTATTTGATGTATTAATTGTATCAATAATTTACGCAACAAAGTATTTCATTTAATTAAAATATATTGTGACTTGTAAATGTAATTTTTACCAATAAATATGTTTATCTGTTTATCAAAATACAGAAAACTAATCCTATTAATTAAAAATATTTTTGAAAGTAGCTTAAAGGGAAGCTGTCAACAGGCCACAGCCAATGTTCAGTTGGGCCGTCTTTTGGCTGCAATAGTGATGATCTTTAAGTTAGTGGCGAAAACATTTTTCGATCTAGTGCTAGTTCTGCACTTGAGTTTTATACTGTTGAAAACCAAGTATTAGTTAAGCTAGCATATTTATATAAAGCTAGCTTTTGCCCACAGCTTTACCTGCGTACATAAAATATAGCCTAGATATGTCACTCAGGAGTAAATCAGCTTTCTATCGGTGAAAAACTTTTGGCAATCGGACCAAAACTTTACCTCCTATAAACAAAAAACAAACTTTACCTCTTGATAATATTAGTGTAGAAAAAAAATCTCAATGACTCATCCATTTTCCATAGATCCGTTCTAAGTCAGCAGGCGGTGGAAGGGGAACGGTTTCCCGTCGTACTAGCGCCATATAAAACAACACTCATTTGCACAGTCGCCGTAATTAATGACTAGTTGATTGTAATTATTATTCAGAAGGATATTGCTCTGAAGTTATTCAGGGGATTCGGGTGCGGTGGCCCTTGACCTGGTTTGTAAGATTGATATTTACGAGTTAGACCAACTAAGTAAACAAGTTAAGGGCTGTTAATGCTCACTTCTCAATTTTAGGTCTGGTACTATACGTTAGGACTTTTAGTTGGCTTGCTGTTGTCAATGATTGTTTTTCTTTGTCATTCATTCAGTCATTTTTTATAAGCTGTAGGTAAGTCCTCCAAGCTGTGATATAGTACATTTTGATACAAGTGCAGAAAGTTTGTCATTGCGACCGAGGCGGAATAAGCAAGAGCCGTAGGCGAGTGTGTTATGGAGCCTAAGGCTGCAGTGACAAATTTGCACGTGTATCAAACGACTTTTTTCAATACACTTACGAAATGAATAAACGGGGATTGACCGGCGACTAGCGGGGATCGACGCGCGCCCAGCCTGATACGATAAATGTAATAAAATTGTGACGGGCGAGAGCACGCGCACTTTTCTGCACTAGTGCGGAAAGCAGTCTATTGAGTGCCTAAAAGCGGTGGGATAAGAGCGGGTTTTCGAGTAAGTGTATTGAAAAATAAATAAATTAACAGATGATGATGGGTTAAAATAATTACAATATTTTTTTACTATTGATAGCCTCGCGTTTGACCACTATCTCACCTGTAGGTAAGCGATGATGTGGTCGGCGATGGAGCACGCTTGCCTTGAAGTAACCTATTCACTCTTGACTGAAAGACCCCTAGGTTGTAGCTATCAGGAAACACTGACTCCGGCAGGGAATGAGGGAAATTACTGATTTTGAAAAGTTGTGGAATGTGGAAACTAAGAATGGTACTGAAAGTCGTAAAGAGTTATTTTTGTTCAAAACTTATACCTGAATTTTTAAGAGCCCTATTTCTTTACACAAAGGTTTCCTTTCCGAGTCATGAAAAGCAAGGACCGTAAATTTATAATTTACTCCATGACAACAGTAACGAACCCGTCGTATGGTACAAAGCGTAAAAGGGACAGCACAAACAGAATAATTATGTCCCAAAAACTGGACCAATAAATTAAAAACAACTCAAATATTAAACATTGTAGGCATAACCTGTGCAGACAATGAAAAGCTGCACGTAAATTCCGCTGAAGGAATTCATAAGGTGGGTCTTTCTTTGAAATACCTTTTTGGGGGTGCATCATAAATCAGCATAAACGAGGCAGCCTTCCGTGAGGTGCCCCACGTTGGGGCCCCCTACTAACATTAAGCTTCTGTAATATTTTCTCACTTACGACAAAATTTTCTGTCTTCTTATTTATGTTGGGCCAAGTTTGTGAACGAGCTGTCGTCTCAAGCTGCAAGGTAAGTAATACTCCAGCAAAATTTGAAAGACACGGATGTTTTCAAGTGAGCGCTCGAGCATCTAGGCTTGGCATTAGACTGCCGGCGGAATTTATAATGTTGCTGTAAGTATTAAACCGTTAGAGACTCGTATGCTTCAGGTACCTACGAGTTTGTGCATGTAGAACATAAAAATCTTAAAATAATACTTATAGCAAACTTTTTTACGTAGAAAATCGTCAAATAACTTCTCTCGCTCTGGGTGAAGTGAGAGGGAGTGTCAGACTTTTGACCCTGACACTTATCTCTCGCGCCAGGCCTTGTTAGAGGCCATGGTCCTGAGCGAGGAGGAGTGGCAGGCGGTTGCCTCCTTCTGCGAAGCAGTAATGCTAGCAAAGGAGGCGGCCGATCGTGTGAGGCAACGGTCCTCACGCCCCAACCGCCACCGGGATTCCGATTCCGATTACCGGCCACCGTAGGCGCGGACTTGCGGACGGCGAGCAATGGTTAGCCCGCCGCCCGACCGTCCGGTAACCGTCCGGACGTACGCCACGCGTGCCTCAAGGAGATGTCAACAACTGTAGGGCCCAGCAGGGTCGAAGCCTACAGGGGCCAAGGGTCGGAACAGGAGTGAGTTTTTAGTCAGTAAAAGTGTTACACTATCTCCACCCCGCCCAAGAGCGGGTGATGTCATAAGATGATTTTTCCACCGAAAAAAAAAAGCCCTGACACTTATACGGGCAGCGAAATCGACTGGTTACCCCCCTTTTCTAAGGTATTTTAATGTGAGAGAGGTAAGCAATTGATGTAGCTGTCTGTACCTACCTACTTACATGTAAAATTTTTACGTATAGTTGACAAATTCATTTTACGATAATTTAATATAATATATTGCTATTTTGTGACTCAACATAATAACATAATATAATGACACAATATATAATTAATTAATACATGCAATTATATTAATTATTTAATGTACGGTATTATGCATGCAATACTAAGAATGTGTTGTTATGTCCAGGTTCCATGTTTGAGACACTACAATTATGTAACATCCATAAATTGACAACAGCAACACAAACACAGATTATGTAATTCTATCACAAGTTAACTACCAGGAGGTATGAAATTACTATAGTAAAAAAAAAACACTTTCAAAACCATTAAAAACCAAATCTAACTGACCTGTTGGTTTAGTGGTTAGTGGCCCTGACTGCTATGCCGGAGGTCGTGGGTTCGATTCCCACCCAGGACAAATGTTTGTGTGATGAGCACGATCATTTGTTCTGTGTCTGGATGTACTTTATCTATAATATGTATGTATTTAGAAATATATACTTAAGTATGTTTATCAGTTGTTTAGTACTCATAACACAAGCTCTGCTTAGCTTGGGACTAGACGGCGTTGTGTGATAGTTGTGGAATATATTATATTATTATTAAAATTTAGATACAGTTTTCACTGGAACAATTTGTGACCCACGGATGCCCCCCAAGTTGAAGGGTAAAATCTACAAGTCCGTGATAAGACCTGTCATACTGTATGGATCAGAATGTTGGGCTGTGAAAAAGACGGATGAAAAAAGATTGCATGTAGCGGAGATGAGAATGTTGAGATGGATGTGTGGTGTGACGAGAATGGATAAAGTGAGAAATGAGTATATTAGAGGAAGTTTGAAAGTGGCGCCAGTGACTGAAAAGTTGAAAGGGAATCGTTTGTCTTGGTATGGTCATGTAAAGAGGAGAGATGAAACGCATGTTACTAAAAGAGTTATGAGTATACATGTGGATGGGTGGAGAGGAAGAGGGAGGCCAAAGAAAAGATGGATGGATTGTGTGAACAGTGATATGAAAGAAAAGGAAGTTAGTGATAGCATGACGGTTGACAGGATAGAATGGAAGAAAAAAACATGTTGTGCCGACCCCAACTAAGATGGGACAAGGGCAGGAAGATGATGAGATACAGTTTTCATAGTAATCTGCTCAATTGAAATTTATTTTATATATTCCTCAAACTTATTCCTGAAATACAAAACAATAATATAATTGGCTACTTAACAAAGTACGATGGTATTACATAAAGATTTGAATTCAGATCAACATTAATTTTTAGTGCGATCGTAAACACGGTGTCGCAAAGGCCGGGCTAACGTTTCAACTTGAATCGTAAACAGCGGATAAACTGAGCTAATATTTATCTTTAGTAAACATCTTAGCGACAATGTCTATAATTAGTATTCCTAGAAAGTTTCAAGTTACATTTACTTACTTTGTTTACTTTCTTGTGACTTAATTAATTTCAAGCCTTTTAGGTAAAACCGAGGCAATTTAATTACGTTGAGATAAGATTGAGACCGGGTTTACTTTGTCATCGTCACAGCCCGTAAGTGTCAGCTATTAAAATTAAATATTGCCCGAGAACGGAAATATAGTCTGCAAATTGGATCCGAAACCTTGGAGCTGGGGCTTTATAAGTGCCGCTGCTAATGGTTGGAATATATTTTTAAAACTTTAGTATGGTGAAATCAGAATTTCGGTAGCAATTGGACCTGCATACATAAAAATAAAAGTTTGGCGATTCTTCGTGCTATATCGGCAACCTGGGTTCTCCTGCGGATATCTTCATTTATGATTCGATCACGCAAGGAAACTCCGAGCTTAGCCCTTTCCATTGCCCTTTGGGTGACTTTGAGCCTTCTGATGAGGCCCATTGTGAGCGACCACGTTTCGGAACCATATGTCATCACTGGCAACACGCACTGGTCATAGACTTTCGTCTTGAGACACTGTGGTGGGGTGTGGGTGGACGAGAAGATACCGCGCAGCTTCCCGAAAACTGCCCAGCCGAGTCGGATTCGACGGTTGACCTCTTTCTCGAAATTAGATCTACCCAACTGGACTGTCTGTCCAAGGTAGACGTAATCGTCCACAACTTCGAGTATAGTCTCCAATCTTCATAGGATTGGGTGAATCGCCAAACTTAAGTGGTAATGGGCAGGGCACATTGCTCGCAGAACAGATGGCCGTTGGGGCCGAAAGGTTCTGGAGTCGCGGCTGCGTACCGGAAGACGCTGTGTTGGAAGGCCCCCTACAAGGTGGACCGATGACCTAGTGAAAGTTGCGGGAATCCGATGGAAGACACACAGAACCGATCATTGTGGCGACATTTGGGGGTGGCCTATGTCCAGCAGTTTACGTCTATCGGCTGAAATGATGATGATGATGACATAAAAATATAATTGAAGCAGCTTTTATTAACAACTAGCTCCTGTCAGCAGCTTCACCCGCATGAAAGTAGAAAATAATACACCTGGGTTAAAAATGGTTACCTACATGCTATTTCAGGACATGGTCTACCCATGTGGCAAATGTCATCCAAATTTGTTCAACCGTTTCAGCGTGAAGGAGTAATAATAATAATAGTATATTGACTTGGCTCGCGAGGTTGTCGACATGTGGGATGTGGACTCGGCGATCATTGTACCGATAGTCGTGTCAGCCAATGGCTTAATAGCCAGGAGCCTCGACCAACACCCTAGGAGGCTCTCGTTAGGCGACTGGATTAAGGGCTTGATTCAGAAAGCTGTACTTCTGGACACGGCTCGTATAGTTAGGAGGTTCCTCTCTCTGGAACCCTGACCGCCGGTAGCTTGGACCCGGTTCCCGATACCGGTGGGCTACTATTCTTATATTTTTAAATGTTTTGTTTTATTTTGTATTGAAATATTTAAAAATATAATTTATATGTAAGTACCTATATGAATGAATAGACGGATAAATAATAATAATCTTTATGTTAAAAACCAAAGTACCTACAAGTTAACTGAAATACTACACAAGGAGCAAGGATAACGACGCAAAACCCAGTTCCGTGCTTGTTGATTAACCTGTGTTATAGACACTAGAGGGGATGCTCCATCACCTCACTAGAAACATTAGTTCAAACGTTCATTTTTTGATTTCCAATTCAGACATGCCTGTTTATAAAGGGATTCCCTGTAAACACTATATAATAAACAAGGAGTAAAAATTAATGTGATAACTTTAAGCAGAAAGTTTCCAACGATATGATTTCAAAATTCTTCGTAATTTTAAATAATTAACGAGCAAACCGTACCATGCTATCATAACCAAGCGAATCTCTGCCCAAATCCGCAGTCGAAATCACATCAACGTTGATGGCTTTACAAATTAAAAAGTTACCCAGACTTACTTTTATTGCAGTCCTGTGTGGCCTTAATTAAATTCCCATATTCATTCGGCTTGTTTGGGGTATTACCGTTGAACTTTATTCTCTCTGGTCGCACACTTTTTTCACCGCAAAGTTTTTATAAGCAAGTTCAAAGCTGTACCCACTTCAGCGGGTCTTTGTTGGCTGCTCATTTAAAATCAATCGCTGCCATTCTGTCCGAGGGTGGCGACTGAGACGAGATTTCGGAGGGAATTCTTAATTAAGCTCGCCGGAGATCCTCTTTAGTTAATGGAGGCCCGTCCGAAATCCTTAGAAGCATGGTAAATGAGGGCCGACGATGTAGCCACGTCAAAAAGAGCAAGATAAGATTATCGACCGTGATAACTTTTTTAATTTGCAACGTCCGTAAAAGCATTTTAATTCTATAGGCCCGACAATAATGCTCGGAAGTTTTTACATGTCATAGGACGAAACATAAAAGTAAGATCATATGATATCCTAAATGAAGAGCAGAACTTTAATATGACTTGGTATAGTTGAAAATTATTCAAATAGGCTCACATTTTCATAATTTATTCAAATTTGAAACTGCACAGTCCTTAGCAAGGATCTAATTAAATCCAAGGCACTATCTAGAGGGAACGATGTTGCCGTGACGTAATGAGCTATCGAGCTGGTTTAATGGTTTTCAGCAAGATTATACCTGCCGTTATTTTTTATGCAAGTTTTTGATAAAATCAGAAAAAAAATAAGAGCAACTTGAGGGCTCAAATAATGTTTGGATTGTTATATTGTAATGATATTTTAGCTCACGTCTGGTTCGGACAGTGCGGTAGAAGAATGTCTGGAAGGATTCGGGGAGGCCTTTGCCCAACTGTGTGACAGTAATGACAAGATTAAAAAATGACACTGCTTCAATAGGTGCTTTTGAATACTTACCTAAAGTTCTCAAGGACAGGTGCAACGCGACAATGCGATTGAGATACAATTATGCATTTCCGTAGAAATTATTAAGCTATTACTATAATATAATCAGGATAAGTAATCTATCCATAATATGGATATTACTTATCCTGACACATTAATTATCATCATCATCATTTCAGCTGAAAGACGTCCACTGTTGAACATAGGCCTCCCCCAAGTGTCGCCATAATGACCGGTACTGTGTGTCTCGCATCCATCGGATTCCCGGGACCCTCACCAGGTCATCGTTGCACCTTGTGGGAGGCCTTCCAACGCTGCGTTTTCCGGTACGTGGTCGCCATTCCAGAACCTTTCGTCCCCATCGACCATCTGTTCCTGACACATTATTTGTGGAATATTATTATAAAACTAAGACAGACCAACAGACGCGGTAGGGGGCCGCGTCTGTTGGTCTGTTCGCGATAATCTCAAAAACTACTAAACGGTTTTTATACAATTTTCGCCGATAGACTGAATGATTCATGAGAGAGGTTTACATGTACATATAAAACATGCATATTATATGTAGTAGATAAAAACTGAGAATTTCAAAGATATCTGACACCCGTGCGAAGCTGGGATGAGTCACTAGTATTTTATATAAAAAACCTTAGTTTACGCAAACAAGAAAAACATAATAATGGTTATACTGAAGAACCAGCTCAATTATAAAGCTGGATCTAATTAACCGCTCTCTTGCGCGCTGACAGACAGATGTAGTTTTTAGAAAAAGTCAAGAAAGTTAATTACTCTGAACAATTTCTGTGTGGATGTAGAAAGTCTTAACTTCTCGGCGTGTTTCTGCAAATCTTAGTTAAATTAAGAATAGTTATTGTGTGCAGCTTTTCAATGTAGGTAGAAGGCTCTCGGGGTCCGTTAGGGTCGATGCCTGCCATGGTTACGGGATTGTCACGTACGAGTTAACATGGCCCTAGAATACTAAGGGCAACTGAAGGAACACAAGCTAATTTCAGTCAGTGAAAATCTGATAATAGTTAATAAGTTATTTGGTACTTTCCCATCTAAAATAAAAAAGTAAGGGGTTCTAGACAACTGACGAAGGTGAAGAACAACTTCGGTAGTGCTTGTCAGTCGCATACATTTTGGAGTT
This sequence comes from Mythimna impura, assembly GCA_905147345.3. Classification (NCBI taxonomy): domain Eukaryota; kingdom Metazoa; phylum Arthropoda; class Insecta; order Lepidoptera; family Noctuidae; genus Mythimna; species Mythimna impura. Next base: position 13,423,256 of record LR990351.1, read on the forward strand.
TTTGACAAACATCGTTGCTGATGGAACATTATTTCTCCTAAAGCCAAGTACACCATGGCTTTAGGCCGTAGTCATTTAAACCATAGAGACCCAGCAGGGCCGAAGCCTAATGAGGCCATGGGTTTGGGTCCTGGATCGCAAGGCAAAGGAGTAACATGGTAGTGGGATTTAGTCAGTAAAAGTCTGACACGCCCTTGCGCTCCGGCTTAGAGCGAGAAAAGTCTTTAGATGATTTCCCACCTAAAAAAAAAGAAAAAATACCACCGGGAAAATTTAGGAGGCTTGACAATTTTATGCGGGTTTGTAAAAATAAACACTACATCAAAAGTAATGTACATTACTAGAAGATGCCTATCTTCTATAAATGGGCTAACCTACTGATTAATCCTGACTATGAGCAAACCAATAAGTGGCTTACAGTGCTTTTGGGACTACCCAGTCCCATACGCCGAATGATTGGAAACGATGTCATTTGGAACGTGTGGAATTTTGGTCATTGCGCCCAATTTTACTGCATGGCAAACGCACAATACGAAAACAAAAACACGTTTTTGTGTTGCATGCGAAACATTTTGTTAATGAAATTAAACGTTATAGATTGCTGTTGCAAATTCATAGTATATTAAACAATGTCAAATTAATAGTGAATATATTCAGCAATTTTAAATTTATAGTAAACGTTGTTTGGCAATATCAAATTCATGGTATCAGTAATCACTAATGTCAAATTCATGGTAAACAATGATTAGCAATGTAAAAATCATTTTGAACAATGTATGTCAAATTCGTAGCGAACAAAGATTAGCAACGTTAACAATGTCAAATTCTTGGTGAAAAATGATTAGCAACGTTAAGTTTATTTTGAAAAATGTTTAGCAATGTCAAATTCTTGATGAACAATGACTAGCAATGTTAAGTTCATTTTGAACACTGTTTATCAATGTCAAATTCTTGGTGGACAATGACTAGCAATGTTAAGTTCATTTTGAACAGTGTTCAGCAATGTCAAATTCTTAGTGAAGAAATGATTATCAATATTAAATTCATTTTGAACAATATTTAGCAACGTCAAATTCGTGATGAACGAATGATTAGCAATGTTAAATTCATTTTGAAGAATGTTTAGCAATGTCAAATTCATGGTGAATAATGTTTAGCAGCATCAAATTCATGTTAAATCATGTTTTGCAGCTATTTCTCAACTTTTGTTTACCATAAAAATTGAGACAACCATCAACAAAAATACCTTTTTCAAAAATACAGTCACAGTGACAAAGCATGATTATTATGCTAACAGAAGAGAACCCGTTTTTGTTTGCCATGGGTAAGGTCGAAATCATGAAAAACAAACAGGCCTAAACAAGTATTCTTCTACGCCCGTAAGGGTTCATTAATGATAATGGATGCCTGTAATTACGCTTTGTTCGTCTAATATTAACCTTTTATACAGACACCAATACAGCTTGGTAGAGGGTGTGAAGCTAAACTAAATTTAGATTAGAATATTACAAATCCTTACTGTTACAATTTCGATAAGGATTTTAAATTTTATAGCAAGTGTCATTCTCTAGTTACTATATACCCCCTTGGTACATGGTGTGAGTTTCGCATGTATATATTTTTGTGTACTTAATAACTCTCACAAAGTAGATCGATAATCTGTTGAGGGTCGCGGGAATCCAATGGATGCGAGATGTACATGACCGATCATTGTGGCGACTCTTAGGGGAGGCCTGCGTTCAGAAGTGTACGTATTTCGGTTGAAATGATTATAATGATGATGATGATGATGATGAATAACGAACTTTTTTTATTTAATTTATTGTTCTAGTAGTCGCTGGAGTTGCATGTGCTACATACTGCTGAGTGTGAAGTCCTGGGTTCGATTCTCGGGTCATTGAGCAAAAAGTTGTTGTGTTTTCCTTATCTTGAATTTTTCAGTAGCAGTTAAATTCTCTTTTTTATTTTCGGTTGATGACAATAAGCTCAACTCCACAACAACAAAAATTAGATTGGATTTTAGAAATAATTTAGCTTGACAATGTTTTCTTGATAAGATGCCTCACTATGGGGCTCTCATAATATCTATCTATCTCATAATATATACCTACTGTAATAAGGTGGCAGCTGCATCGGTGCCCAGAACGATGTTGGTATACTTGTCTCGCAGCCCATTGGCGGTTTGTTTGGTATCTTTTCTCTTCTTGTTTATTTTTTTGAGGAACCCGCCATTGACATCGCTTGTATTTATTATATTTTGTGTAGTAAATATTTGTAGGTTCAATACGGTAAAAATATGTTGGTTAATCGGACTTAGGCATTCCGAATTATTCGCATACTCGAAAAAATACACAATATGCATTCGTCACTTAATTCTTCTTTTCTTTTTTTTTCTTTTCTTTTTTTCTTTTTCTTCTTTTCTTTTTTTCTTCTTTTCTTTATTCTTATTTGGTTCGAATTTTGGAGGGGTCAGATATTTTGGCTGTATGGTAAAGCAGGCATACATGCCCCAGTCGGTAATGTACCCCACTTGCAAAATTAAGACACGTATTTAAAATTTGGTGCTTAATTGAGTCGATCTGGTTAGTTTAAAAGTATGACGGCGATTAAACTATACAATGCAAATTTAACTTGTAGGCGTGGGAAAAGTGTGTCATCTTTGCGATTGGAACATTTGCATCTGAATCACTGAAATGTTCCGAAACCTCCATTTGGAACATTTGGAACATCGGCTCAAAAGATACAAAAGGAACATTCGAAACATCGGCTCACAAGATACAAACACAGACACTGACTGTTATGAGTCCTGATCTGTTACGGTTCGTCATATACACTGACAGATTTATTTAATTGAATTTTGATTTGAGAATAATTTAAAGCAGATGTTTTTAGCTCAGGTCATTAATTATATTTACACTATTTATCTACGTTTTAATTTGAATTTTAAAAAGACTGCAGGTCACTTAAAGTAAAGAGTGTTTTAGTGTTCCAATTGTTCCAAATGATGCATTTAAAACAATACTGCTGTTCCAATCTTTCGGAACACTAAAATGTTTCGGAACAGTGAGTCGGTTCAGTAAAGAGTTACACACGCTTAAATTGCGTTGTATAGCTTATGTAATTTTAAATACGTGTTTTAGTTTTGCAAGTGGGCACGTTACCGACTGGGCACGTATGGCTGATTTACCCTACATATACAGTAAGGCCGAAAGATTATTCCAGGAACCAATAAACAAGTACCAATAAATAATTTCACAAACAAATCCTATAGTAATACTACACTACTCTTTGATATAAAACATCCGAGAACGGATAGACGTACCGATTAGCGTCCATTTGTCAACGAGTGCTAGACAGGTGTGCCGGATAGAGCACGTGTCGCCCGACAATAGTTCATGTTACTTCCGCTTGTACTGCACTCAGGAATTTTAAGGTTCCGCATGATAATCCGATTACTAAACTTTTTTATTGAGAAATTGTAATATAGCTGACCTAGAATGCTGAAATTTGTCATGAAGCAAGGTCTTATAATAGCACAAGTATAGGAAAAAATCTGAAACCTGTAAATTTATTGGTACGTCACAAAAAAAATATTTTTTTGCGATTCGGAAAAATCTTTCTAACTCAATTCGGGAATTGAATTGTAAGTTTGTATGGAACCCTCAGTTCACGAATTCGTCTCGCACTTGCCCGGTTTTTTGGGTAAAAAGATGAAGATTATCAACAGGATGCTTTCTTCATTTTCGGCGGATGAGAAAAGGACTAAGTAGGCTTGTTAAGAACCAGTATCACCTTGTGGTTAAAACTGCATATACAAATCGATAATGGCATGTTTTATCACACGTATTTATACATAACTTTAGAAAATGTGTGTGAAATTCAATAACAATTCCATGAATGAAGTTAGAATATACACATAATAGAAATTTATGTTAACGGACGGTTTACTGTGCTCTTAGCTAGCACGTAACGGCGGGTAGCAATTGTGGCTGCATGCGAAATTAACAAGTTTTTACGGGTAGTTGTTAGTGTACTGGTGTTTGCATCTCAATGTATGGTTAACTGTTTGTACAAAAGTGAGCAGACTTCTGTGTTGCTCATTTAAGTTTTATGAACATGTCTAAATTACTTTAACTTGTTTCTAGTTTGACTTTGTTTACCTATTATTTTTATTAATAAAAAAACTAAAAAAAAAAAACAATTTGTAAGACTGATAAAATGATGAGTTATTAATTGTTAGGTTATAGGTTTTTATGCCATTATGAAAAAGAGCGTCCTCTTTTTCACAATGAGGCGGCCGCCTTATTCTTGCATCGTGTACGAGCAAGCTCTAACAGCATCCTAAAAGTAATAACGGACAGATTTGACGGTCTGTTTCTTACACATTGGACTACGCTCCATGTGTCAGATTGATTATTCACTTTTTTGTGGTTAACTAGCATAGTTCTTAAGTACTTACTAACATAAATATGGATCAGTATCTATAAGAATGACGGTCTGAAATTTTTTTTGAAACCTACCGTGTAATGGACGCCTATGAACAGTGAAAATTGTCCAAGGATGTAGAATGTGGGATTGTTTGATTTCGTGGGTATATTCGTTAAATCATGTTGTTAGCTTAGCATACAATTATTGTCATGTCTTAACAAAATTTGTAAAAATGTGAAACGAGAACAACTGCCGACACACTGTTTTATTTTGTCAGAATTTTTGTAATGCATAATGTAAGCAAATTTTGAATAAAGTAAATTAAATAAAAAACAATATATACTAATAATATAAAGGGGTATTTGTAAGCTTGTACGCAGGAGGTAATCTGTAAAGCAACTGAACCGATTCCGATAATTCTTTCTGTTGCTTTATCACTAAGTGACATAGGCTATATATTTTTTACTTTCACGCGAGCATAGCCGCTGGCAGAAATAGTAATTTATAAAAGAAGATCATTTTCAACCACAAATTTCTACGTCCAACGTAAAAGAAAAAATGGGGTTGCACCATTTCGTACCACTTGAGAAGTGTACATAATCTTTATTAAAGGTAAGCCTCATTTTAAACCCATTCGTACGATTTTCAAAAAACAAAATACATTTGGGCCCAGACACAAAACTGCGATACGCAGCCGCATCGTTCAAATCTGCCAACTCGCAGGACGCATCGCAAGATTTTTGTTTTATTTTAATTGATATAAACCAGTGCTTGAGTGCGATCCCACCTGATGGTAAGCAGTGATGCAATCATTGATGGTGAGGCGCACTAGTTTATTAAGAGCATTCATCCGTTAAAACCACGCAGAAGCCAAAATCAATGATTTCCGACAGAAAATATAACAATAATGTGCACTACAATACAATTAATTATTTAGTATCACTGTAGAATAGAAAGACTAAAAATCTGAAAGACCTCGGCCGATACAAAGCGCTGACGCGATTTCGCGTCTATTATATAGTGATATTAAATAATTAATTGTAGTGTAAACAAATAAGTTATTAAAAAAATTATTGTACCATGTCATAGATCGTAAATGCGTTCAATTAATAATTCTAAAAAAAACAAAAATGCCTCATATATTATCCTAAACTAACACGTTTAATATCTCCAAAAACGGCTAAAAATGACAGTTTTGAGATTACTTTTCTTGAATGAAAACTTACAGCAATCGTGTTTTTTTTTGGGCCATGCACTAGTCAATGTTATCATTTTTTTTTTAAGTAAACTGTTGTAAGTTTACCATACACGGTTTAACTACTATCTCGCATCTGCGTAGACTGTCGACCGCTAGTTTTAAAAACGATAAGAACTGTTCTAATGGGAAAACTATACGATCATTTGAAAATGTTTTTAGATTTTACACTAGATTATGAAATTCCCAATAATATGACGTCAATATCTTATCTAGAAATTAAACACATTATTGTTATATTGTCCGTCGGAAATCATTGATTTTGGCTTCTGCGTAGTTTTAACGGATGAATGCTCTTAAGAGCCTATTCACTCTAGCCTTGAAGGCACCTAAATTATAGTTGGACGGGAAGACCGCAGCAGGCAAATTGTTCCAGTCCTTCGATGTACGCGGTATAAACGACGAAGCGAAACGCTTAGTCCGGACCGTTGAAGTTTCAACAACGTAAGGGTGAATACTCGCCGTACGTCGGGTTGTCCGATGGTAGAAAGGAGATGGCGGAATCAAGTCATGCAATTCCCGCGCACACTCTCCAAAAACTTGCAAATTGTTTTGTGTCGCACATTGTATGGTCAACACAACCGATGCTTTGCCGCACGAAATCGCAGAACAGCAATTAGCATCGTAGATTCCTGCGATGCGGCGTCGTATCTCATCACATCGCAGTTTTATGTTATTCCTTTAAGCTTGGTTATTCAATTCCGGGCTTTCCGGCCCAACAAAATACTTCCTCAACTTAGACTGATCAAAAGCCGTCCAAACTCGGAGGGTGCATAATTTCCCCGCCGATAGGTACAAATGTGCGGCTGACACTGCTAAATGGGCTCGGTATTGTTGAATAATGCCCACAGTTGCTTAACTTGTCTTAAACTATCGCAAACAAAACGTTCGGACGCCGCAGATTTGTCAGTGGTTACTGTCCTGAGATAGTTACGTCGGTTGCCGGACTAACAAATGAGCGTCAACTATTCGCATTATTGTTAACTTTGTATGTTAGTTGTTTTGAATGCTCCAATTGTTATTTAGAATAAATGGTTAGGTTGATGTATAGCTTGTTTGTTTTGTTTACTATTAATCCTGGTATTTCTTGGATATTTATAACTAACTAGCTTTTGCCCGTGGCATCGCCCACGTACATAAAATATAGCCAATGTCAATCAAGAATAAAGCTGCTTTCTATCGGTGAAAGAATTTTAGCAATCAGATCAGTACTTTCAGAGATTACCTCCTACAATCAAAAAATCAATCTACCTCTTTATAATATTAGTGTCAGATGTCTTCAATACAACTCTGTAACTAACCACAACTTTTTTTGTTAGGTAGATCATTTCTCTCACTTTGAGTGGAGTGAGGAGTGTCAGACTTTTACTGACTAAAAACCCACTCTTGTTCCTTCTTTGCCATTTTTTTCTAGGGCCCCGGCCTCAACCCTGCTGGGCCCCTACGGTTGCTGACATCTCCTTGAGGCGCGCGTGGAACACTACGCGCCGTCGACGACTTGGGCTCGGTCCGGACAGTTACCGGACGATCGGACGGCGAGCCACCCATTGCTCGCCGTACGCAAGCCCGCGCCTACGGTGGCCGGAAATCGGGATCGGAATCCCGGCGGTGGTTGGGGCGTGAGGACCGTTGCCTTACGCGATCGGCCGCCTCCTTTGCTAGCATTACTGCTTCGCAGAAGGAGGCAATCGCCTGCCACTCCTCCTCGCTCCGGACCATGGCCTGTACCAAGGCCCGGCGAGGGCACACCTCTACCGTATGCTCCACCGTGTCCTCCGGGCAGTCCACACAATGGTGGCACCCGGGCGTCTCTTCTGCACGAATCCGGTGCAGGAACCTCCCGAACTTACCATGTCCGGTGTGGACCTGCGTCATGCGGTAGGTAAGGACGCCGTGAGGTCTTTCCAGCCACTCCTCAAAGAGGGGACTTATCGCCGTAATTATGGCGTGCCCAGCACTGGGTTGCAACAGTCGCTGTCGCCATTCCACCATGAGATCCCGCCGGAAGTCTTCCCGCCATGCCGCGACTTGGCGTGGCAGCGGAGTTTCGCCACGGCGTTGCATCTTCATCCATCCGGTTGTAGTTAGTTCTATGATTAACATCTTTTTCGATTTTGCCATCGTTGTTAATTATTGACCCAAGGTACAATTGGGTCACCGTGGGCAGCAGGGTACTTCCTATCGAGATCTTTATGTTGTTGGGGTTACTGGTATTGTCAAAAACGCATGACATATGGAAAGCTTACAGACTAATAACATTATAAAGACAATAATAAATAACTGAATTGCTGTGGACCACATATATAAGCTGCGGCAGGTTATACAGAAGACTGAGGAGTAAAATCAGCATCTCTGCTTAGCGTTTGTGGACTACGAGAAAGCCTTTGATTCGATCGAGACTTGGGCTGTACTGCAGTCTCTTCAACAGTGCCTCCCACAGAATGGATCGATGACCTGGTCAGGGTCGTGGGAATCCAAAGGGACGCTTGGGGGAGGCCTATGTCCAACAGTGGACGTTTTTCGGCTGAAATGATGATGATGGAATTGCTAATTACAAACTTCCACAAAACTATTTCTTCCTGTATAGTGTATCTACTTGCTCAAAGTTGGCTAATAATTTAAAAACATACATTAACAATATACGATTCAAGTGCAGGTTGGTGCTTCTTGTAAAGAAAATGGTTTTGCTAAGAGCTTCCTAACTGTACTTGCATTGGTGCAAAAAAGTCGATATTGAGTTCATAAGAAATTTTAATAAAACTGCGACTAGCTCTTAAAAATATGCATTATTTGATTAAAATATACAGTTTAGAAAAACGACCACATTTATAAAGCAGTAAGTAGCTAAGTGCATAAATACATAATTCATGCGGATCCACAAACACCGTCATTCGTATAATAACGAAGCTTACATCACCACTTTATTAATCCAATTACCTTTACTTACGCCGAGTTCATAAATTGGATGATTATGACTTTCTCACCAGTCCAGCTTGTAATCTAGCTCGTTAGGTACCGTTCACACCAAACAAAGTTAGTCGCTGATTTTGAGCATGCTCACTAAGGGTTTGGCTACGTTACTACGGTATGGCGTTCGACCGCGGCAAGTACGTTGCCGCATCCGCTTTCTACAAATATATATACGGTGCCCGGTACAGTGTCGCATCGTACTACGACATAGTGTGGTTCAGGCGCAGCGTCGTTAAAAATGTAGCAATTATCTTTAACCAAAGTATTTTGCGACGAAGCTTTGTCGTGTATTTACAGGACGCGGTATCGTATATTTTGTACGACGTGCCACGGTCAGGCGTAGTCAGGCGCTGGGCCTTTTCACATTACAATGTGGCCAGGTTTTTAGTTTGTACGGATCACATAGTCAATATTAATAATGAGTTTGTTTGAGCTACCTATGGACATATGCAATGTTGATGCCTTTGGTATTAATGTGTTGCCTTTCCAGAGAAATTTAAAGCTGAAACTCATGTGACCGTATTACTCAGTCTACCTACCCTTAAAACCAAAATAAAGACAACATCGATTGAAAGTATTAGCGTATTTTCAGTTCAGTGAGAAGTATAAAGTGTATAAAAAGAAGACACTTTACGCCAGCTCACATTCGGCAGCTGACTGTGAGTAGTCATTACGATTCATGTGAACCGTCCTTTTTAAGTTTCATAAAGGCTAATCGCTGTCTTTAAGTCGATTAAGCGCGACCATCGAGTTCTCTAATCCGGATTCGTCGTTGGCTGAAGATGCGATCCGTATGTTAATGAAGAAAATGGTTCTCATCGTGAAGTGGAACCTAACGGGGAATCGTCGCTGGCTGGGTTTTCGATTTTGTATAAAGTAGTTGGCTTATGGTATTTACATAGCATAGCATAGTCGGCCTTATAATGTTCCCACTGTTGGGACTCAGGCCTCCTCTCTAGGAGAGGGAATGGGCCGTAATCCACCACGCGGGCCCAGTGCGGGTTGGCGGATGTCACATGTCTTCGAATTTTTGGTTCTAGGACATGCCGGTTTCCTCACGATGTTTTCCTTCACCGTGTTTAGATTATGGTATTTAGTTTCTGGAAAACATCTATTTGACATAGTATCATGGCATAATCAGCCATAATGTTGGGAAATTGCTGGGACTCAGGTCTCATCTCTAGGAGAGGGCATGGGCCGTATTTACCATGGCCCATTGTGAATGTTATTTGTACGCCTGCATGCCCGTGTGGCGTATAATACATTAAAAAGAATTTTAGGGCATTTCCTCACGATGTATTCCTTCATCGTTTTGAGAATCGTGGTGATGAAATAAACTTCACAAACTGAAGAATTTGTAAGATCCAGTAATGTGCCAAATATGATAAATGACCAGTTAAGGAATTGAGTATTTGAAGTTAACAATGTTTCGAACATTTCTTTTTATGCGAAGGTTTGACAGATATCAGACTTAAGTAAAGTTTAAACTCAACTTTTAATTCTTATACTAGCTGACCCAGCGAATTTCGTACCGCCTAACAGTCAATGAATGTAGTATATCTTTCGATATAGCCAACCGATTGCGATAAAACAAAGCTTAAGTAATATACCAATTTACTCAAAATTTTAATGCATAAAAATTATCTACGTCGATTTCGTACATTTTACGTGATGCGCGCACAGCTAAAAATTTCTACAGATTTATTGTATGTATAGATTTTGGGGTTAATCTACACCGGCACTGGAATTGTTCGAAAGAGTCACCACGGCCTTGGAACGTAAAAGGCAATTTAAGGAACACAGCTGTCTTTTAGTCAGTACTCCCTCCCACTCCACCTAGAGCAGGAGAGGTGTCATGATTTTTCACTCTTTAAAAAAATGAGGGTTATCCTAGACATGTTTAAGTTCTTTATGTTGTACTTCATAACTGTACGCACAATACCAAATACAATAGGATTACTTTTGTTTTCGAAAAACATCACCATCAACTGCTTAGTTTACGAATGACTCGACCTTATCTTTGTTGTCCTATCGATTTTTGTTCTACTTCGTTACCCATTTTACCGTGAAATTAAACCAATACGGATCAATTAGTCGAGTTATTCCTCCAATTTATTAAGTAACTGATAAATAAATCTGGGAACGACACCAATTCTCGGGTTTAGTGTAGCGTAAATATCAATTACTGGGTTTATATCGGGGAATACGGGAAACAGCCAGTAATTGTCGGACAATGTCCAGAACAGTCCCCTGCTCTGTTGCATTTTGGCGAATATTGGTAATTTATTTTTATTATGCCGCTATATCGAGGGGAATGTTTCCCAGAATGGTCATTTTGAATGTGAACCCATAAAATTTTGTTAGTTAATTAGCGTGGTAATGTTATATGCGCTTGTTTGTGTAAAGTGATAATGTGATAATAGATAAAATACGTGCACTTGACAGATTGCAAATTGACAACTTTTTTATTAACCATAGTAATCAGATAATGAAAGGTTTCAAGAATTTATTTCAACAAAAGTCTGTGCTTTATCTCGATGCAGAAAATAGCCGTATCAATCATCATATCAAATGGGATGGAGAAAGCACACACAAAATATTACGAAAAAATAATGGCTGCGAATCCAGCAATATTTTCACTTAAAACAGACAACACTACCTACCATATTTCAGGCATATTTCCTCGACATCTCCATAACGAGCACCAAGGACGTTCACAACTCATCGGTTTATCTCCATAAAACGGGATCGGAACAAACAAAACCACGAAGTTTACTAAAGCCAGTTTCTGCCCCAAAAAGGTTTTCATTTCCCCCATTATATGGGACTTTCGGACCCCCCCTCAAACCATACGTCGACTCTCTGACACGCATTGTAAGGTACCATGATTAATGATTTACAACGCAATTTTCTTTGACGTAAAAAATGTCTCAGGCTTTTTCATATTAGAATGCACTCATAAAAGTTACGTGTCACGTATATAATGGTCTTTTTAATAGGTTTTGAGGTTATTAAGTTTTTTAATTATGATGATTACGCGCTTTATTTAATAATCACGTCGTTTTGGGTTTTTGATGAGTTTAATGTGTCTAACGGAATTGTCTTTATCGTGAGAATCGGTAAACAAAGCTTTGGAAACATCGACTAGTTACTTGCTAGTGTATACAAGCTTCAGCCAGTGGTTTTACCAGTGTGAAGGCGCGGGCTTGCGGACGGTTAACAATGGGTAGCTCGCCGTCCGACCGTCCGGTAACCGTCCGGTAACCGTCCGGACCGAGCCCAAGTCATCGACAGCGTGTACTGTTCCACGCGCGCCTCAAGATGTCAGCAAACCGTAGGGGCCCAGCAGGATCGAAGCCTACTGGGGCCAAGGGTCTGATTCTGAAAGGAAGACTCGGCCCTGGTACGAAAGACAACGAAGGAACAGGAGTGGGTTTTTAGTCAGTAAAAGTCTGACACTATCTCTCGCTCGGCCCTAGAGTGGGATTTGTCATTAGATGATTTTCCCACCTAAAAAAAAACCAGTGTGAAGGCAGAAATATATTCCAAGGGAATATTCCCGGAATAAAACGTATTCTATGGGCTATTTCCAGACATGGTCTACCCGTGTGCCAAATTTCATCCAAATCCGTTGAGCCGTTTAAGCGTGAAGGAGTAACAAACACACACGCAAGGATACAAGCATACAAAGAAACTTTCATCTTTATACTATTAGTGTGCAGTGTGATTGGTAAGTATTGACTAGTTTTCAGGCAATGTATATTTTTATTTATGCTTGCAAATAATTGGATATCCTGTCTGTTCATCGATCTTAAAGTTTATTACCGGATTTTTTTATTTAACACTAGCTGCGTCCAGCGACTTTGCCCGCGTGATAGTTGAAAAGTATCCCAAGAACATATTCCCGGGATAAAAAGTAGGATATGGTCTACTCGAGTACCAAGTTTCATCGAAATGCGTTCAGCTGTTTGAGTGTAAAGAAGTAACGAACTTACACACGCTCACAAACTATCACCATTATAATATTAGAGACCAAGAAGTGCTTAAGTCGTAATTCTTTCATTTAGCAAAAGTAAACTTAATATTAAGGTTGTTATGCAATAAGAGCAAAATTGTAACTAAATTGTAGATTAATAGCTATTAAGCAACCATTTGTTCTTTCCTGTGTACCTGGTGTCCATGAAATTTTGTATTATTCTCTACTTTATAAGTGAGGACTTGTTATTGGCTGTCAGTCTAACTTACTGTTTCTTATCTGTTTTTTTTTTATTTGATTGCCTATCTGCAAATACGCCTTTATTTTCCCCAATGCTGTTAAAAACTAGGCAATCAAAAACAAATTACTCACAAAGAAAAAAAAAACAGAGAAAACATAATCTCCGAACAAAAATCTTCCACACAATGTCCCACTTTAATCCAACACATGTGGCTAGTTGGCAGCATCAAAGCTAAGATAATGGAGACAAAACAAGCCAGTTTAATGCGCCGTATTGGGTTGCAGCGCAAACAGCGCGCCCTAGTGTCAGGTTACTGAACACATGCTGCCAAAAGGTCATGAATAGACACCAGTGTTTGTACAGGCAGCACTGATATGAAAATACGTGGAGACTGGTGTGTTTTTTCTTGTAATGTCTAACGTCTTGTGTGTTGTTACAAGACAGTAATGATAGCGTAAATCAATTCAACTCTTACCTTTTTCATTACCTCCGCTGTTTTTTTTTCTTATTAATTTTGATTGAACAAATATCTTTTCCCACTCTTTTTTTTGGTTGGAAAATCATGCAATGACATCTTTCGATCTTGGGCAGAGCAAAAGAGTATGTCGGACTATTACTGACTAAAAACTCTGTTCCTTCTTTGCCTTTCATACCAGGGCCGGGTTTTCCTTTCAGAAGCAAACCCTTGGCCCCAGTAGGCATAGACCCTGCTGTGCCCCTTTCCCACTCTGGGATTACGTTCAGGCAGTGGCGTAATTAGTCCAAGTGTAGTTGTAGTAAAAATTATAAAAAAATATATTATTATTATTGAAGACACAGAGATTGCCAGTGAATACGAATTAACCAGTCGGGACCCTGCAGGCCGAGGGCCCCGTATAAATGATACGACTGATACAGCGGTAGTTACGCCTTTCCAGAGACGTGAAGCCTCTTTCGAACAATACCCTAGCTCTAGCAGGTATAGCCCTAGAAGACCCCGTCAGTCGAGTCTTTATCCACCGCGTTCATCATGACGTTATTCTGTCTAGCCAGGGCTGTAGTCGCTCATTGGCTGCCAAATTGTACATTTTGATACAAGTGCAGAAAGTTTGTCATTGCGACCTAGGTGGAATTCGCACGAGCCGTAGGCGAGTGTGTTATGGAACCGAGGGCTGCAGTGACAAATTTGCACGTGTATCAAACGACTTTTTTCAATACACTTACGAAGAAATTAATAAACAAGGGTTGACCAGCGACTCGTGGGGGTTGATGCGCACCCAGCCTGATACAGTAAATGTAATAAAATTGTGGCGGGGAGAGCACGAGCACTTTTCTGCACTAGTGCGGAAAACAGTCTATTGCGTGCCTAAAAGCGGTAGAATAAGAGCGGGTTTTCGGGTAAGTGTATTGAAAACTCATTTCCTTCACTTTTGACCATCCTACTGTACTTACCTCAGAGAAATAGTTTGATCTACCTCATATGGCTGTTGTTCATTACCACGCTTACTTAAAAACTAATCCAGCATATATCAAGTTGACCCTGCAGTAACCTTTTTAGGTTAAGTAATTCAATTGATTTTTCATACGTTGTAACTTTGCGTGACGTCTCATCCGATGTTAGCGGAAGGCACTGACCGGAAAAAAGCTGTTGTTACTTCTTTCGAGGCCGTGTGCGATAGTCACCTTGTTTTCATAGTCCCACTTGTTATTTTATAAGACCTTTTATATATGTACGTCGTGTTCCGTTGTCTTCCCGGAAAGGACTGGTTGTTACAAAGATAGCAAGTGCATTTAAACCCTTTTCGCTTTATCTTTTCCGACGTAGGTTTCCTACCTTTGTGGTTTTATCCGGTTTTTCTATAATCAAGAGGAATATTATACACATAAACAACACAATCGGTTTGAATGTAGGATTTGCCTGTTTGTAGAAAGAATAAAAAACTTTTTATAAAAAAAAATTACAACCGACTTCAATGTAAGAAAAAACACTGAAAAGTGCAAAATAACCGTAATTTCGGAAGTCGGTGTTTCTATAATAGTTTTGTCTGATCGTTGTTTAACACCGACTTCCGAAATTAAAGTTATTATGCATTTCTCGCCTCAGGGAGGTGTCAGCAAATCGTAGGGGCCCAGCAGGGTCGAAGCCTACTGGGGCCACGGGTAGTATGAAAGTGAATCCCCGGGCCCTGGGACGAAAGCAAAGAAGGAACAGGAGTATGTTTTTAGTCAGTAAAAGTCTGACACTATCTTCCACTCCGTCCAAGAGCGCGATTTGTCATTAGATGATTTTCCCACCTAAAAAAAAAAACCGTGGCCCTGGAACGTAAAGGGCAACTGTAGGAACACAGGTGGATTTTAGTCAGTAATAGATTTAAGGTTACTTATAGGTAGTTATTGATAGATAGTTTTAGATTTGTACTTTCCGAAAGGTACTTTGGAAATAAATTATTGTTTGTGTAAAGTAGGTTTACGTTAATAGCGCAATGTGCAGGCTCTGACTTACGACCTTTTGCTCGTCAGTGTAACGCCAACTCAGTAGGCTGTTGCTTCATGGCAATAATGTCATAAAACCTGCGTACATACATCTGCGTATAGACCCCCCATGCCTTAGAGTGAATACCTCATAAATTCGAAAGAGGTAACTTTACAGGTGGAATAAAAAATTGCACCCTGTAAAATTTTATAACACAGCTTATTGACATACTAACTTTGGCCAGTAACTTCGCCTGCGTGAAAGTAAAAAATAATGCCAAGGGAACATACTTCCAGCATGAAAAGTATCCTGTGACACAAACAAACACACTATCTTACACATATTTATTATAATTAACACAACATTATTTTGATGGTTTATATTATTTAAGTATGCATCACCGATACATATATATTATATTACACTCCAAAACTGTTTTACGTCCTTTGCGTCACAACCACAGGTTCAGTTGAAAACCAGCGTCAGGCACTAGTTGTCTGACATTCATGCTGAACTGGACCTATTTTGATGCAGCCGTGAGGCACACAACTACATTTTTTGCTTCTTGTTTTTATTTTTGTTTCGTGTTTACCCATATTGTGTTTGTGCCTTGTGCTGTAACAAATAAATTCTTTTTCTTTCTTTCTTTCTGTGTGCTCATCGCATTAGGAGTGAGGTCGCAGCTTTATGCTGAGCGTTCGGCCGTTTTGCGCGGATGTGACGCATATCTTCCCTATCTATTGATCATGTTTGTTAGCTAGTTTAAGATTTCGTCATTTCGCGTAAATAAACTGGTTTTCTTTCTTTCTGTGTTATTTCATGACATGGCCTACCTGTGTGCCAAATGTCATCCAAATCGGTTTAGCTGTTTGAGCATGAAGAAGTAAAAAACATACATACAAACTTTTTTCTTTATAATAATAGTATGATATCAATTTTGTTTTGCGATTAGGATATTTTCAGATGCATTTAAGAGGAGAGTCCTTAAGAAACACCAAAAAGGCACTTACTGTTTTAAAAATTTGTAAAAATACACCCCGCACTGAATTACACAAAAAAAATAATAATAATAATGATGAATCTAAATAGATGTGCCAACAATTTCACCGCGAGATATTTGCAAACCTATCCTTATAATATGTAGATAAAAAAGGTCGAATCAGCTGTTTTTGAGATATATTAATATATTTTTTTCTCGCAATCAAGGATAGGTTTGCAATTTAACTTGCGGTAAAACTGTTGGCACATCTATTTAGGTTCTTCATTATTTTTTTTGTGTAATTCAGTGGGGTGTATTTTTAGAAATTTTAAAAACTGTCTCCCCGCAAATATTTTTTTAGTTATTATTATGAAAACGTCAAATGCTACTTGCGAGCTTTTCGTAGAAACTTTCCACACATCCTTGATGTAGTAACAAGTTACTAAACTTTTTTTGTGAAGTGATCACGCGTGTCCCGTGTTTTACTTAAAAAAAAAGTGTTAAAATAACAATTTGGCCGTTGCCATAGAACGCAAAGGGCAACTTACTGAAGGACACAGGTGGATTAAAGTCAGTAAAATTCTGATAAACCCTCTTGTTCCACTTTGGAGCGGGAGAAGTCATATAATGATTTACCACCTCAAAAAAAAAACAGGGGTAGGTATGTTTTTTATGAGGTGGCAGATCATTAAATGACTTGTTTCATTTGCGTTCTTACCTGGTCATAAATACATGGGTTGGGTCGTGAGTACTGAACTTTCTGAAGAAATTCGTCCAAGGTGAGGTCGTGTTTTTGTACGTACAACAATGGAGATATTTAAATGAAATGATTAAATAAATAGCCCAATCTACTCCTATTTTATATGCATATTTATCTTACTTTCAGAGAATTATCCGGAGTACCCATAAATCTTTACATATTACTGTAATCCATCTTCGTCAGTCACCGCCTACAATGTTCGTCGTTCTGCCCACAATGCCGCAGCTGATATTTTCTCTTATTCCTTTATTTACGAATGAACGTTGTATTTACAAAGATTTAGTAGGATTATTTTTTCAAGAATAACTGATATATCCATAATACTTTACGTTTTTAGGGTTCCGTACCTCGAAAGGAAAAACGGAACCCTTTTAAGATCACTTTGTTGTCCGTCTGTCTGTCTGTCAAGACCCTTTACCTCGGGAACGCGTGGAGGTATCGAGTTGAAATTAAAACCATATGCCTCCACCACCACGCCACCATTACCTCCACGCGCGCACCACTTGGATCTGCGGTCCCTTGAAGCTGTGAAAAAATCACAGTTAACGAAAATAAAACAGCCATTTATGTCGGCATAAAACGTATATTTCGACACACTCAAGGCAATCAAAAATCACAGGGCACTTCTTGTTGACCTAGAATCCTGAAATTTGGCATGAAGCAAGGTCTAATAGCAAAAGTATAGGAAAAAATCTGAAAACTGTAAATTTGTAGTTACGTCACAAAAAAAACTGTTATTAGTAATTCGGAAAAATCTTCGTAACTCAATTCGGGAATTGAACTAGTTACATAGGTAAGTTTGTACGGAACCCTCAGTGCGCAAGTCCGATTCGCACTTGCCCAGTTTTTTTTTATAAGAGGTAAGTATCTCTACCTACTTATATTCATCATCATCATTTCAACTGAAATACGTCCACTGTTGGACATATGCCTCCCCCGAATCATCATCATCATCGGTCCACCTTGACTTACCTAGACCTAGCACCTAACAGGACCTTCTGTCCTATGTAAAAATACTTGTCCACAACTTCGAGTGTAGTGTCTCCGATCTAGATAGGTGTGGGTGCTACATAGTGCTACAATACGGCCGAAATATATGTACCGCTCCGAACTTAGAACGATTGCCTGCGCAATAATTCTTTTTAAGAATCATAACCCCTAGCCAAGTTACAACCGTTTCTTTTCGTTGATCGCCTCGAGTAGGCCACGCCTCCGATTCCTTTATTCTGACGTCATCTCAACGCTCAGTCACGTGGTCAGAACAAAGGAATAGGAGGCGTGTCCGACTCGAGGCGATCAACGAAAAGAGAATCGAAACGAAACGGTTGTAATTTGGCTAGGGGGGCAGAGCGGTCAATATATTTTGATCGTGCTGTACTTATACTAATAGTAGTAGGTAGTAGTTAGCCTATTATGTCCCATTAATGGGCGAAGGCCTCCTTCTCCCTTTTCCACACATGTCTGTCCTCAGTATTTATATTATTTTTGGCTAAATACTCATCTACGGCATCATCTGTTCAGCATTTTCCCAAGAGACTTTTTTTTTTCAGTGGGAAAATCATCTTATGACATCCCCCGCTCTTGGGCGGAGCGGGAGATAGTGTCAGACTTTTACTGACTAAAAACCCACTCCTGAATTCCTTCGTTGCCTTTCGTACCAGGGCCGAGTCTTCCTTTCAGAATCAGACCCTTGGCTCCAGTAGGTTTCGACCCTGCTGGGCCCCTACAGTTGCTGACATCTCCTTGGGGCGCGCGTGAAACAGTACGTGCCGTCGACGACTTGGGCCCGGTACGGACGGTTACCGGACGGTCGGACGGCGAGCTACCCATTGCTCGTCGTCCGCAAGCACGCGCCTACGGTGGCCGGAAATCGGGATCGGAATCCCGGCGGCGGTTGGGGCGTCAGGACCGTTGCCTCACGCGATCAGCCGCTTCCTTTGCTAGCGTTACTGCTTCGCAGAAGGAGGCGACCGCCTGCCACTCCTCCTCGCTCCGGACCATGGCCTGTACCAAGGTCCGGCGCGAGAGATCACCGCCGCCGATTTCCCAAGTGTCTTGGGGTTGGCTTGCAGTCTAATTGAATGAACCTTATTACCAGTATTTTACAAGACTGGTATCATATTTCCTGTTTTCAGACTTTCTGTAAGAACTGTCAAAAATCTACAAATGACAGCCGGGACCGGTGGCTTAGCGTACTTTCCGAGGCACGGAGTAATTTTGTTATGATAAGATGGTCAGCTCGACCCTGGCAAGCGTTGTGCAACCTTGGAGATCGACCCGTAATAAAGCTGTTATTACTTTACGACCAGCTCCTATATATATTATAAAACTAAAAATAGAAGTACGGAAACTAATAACGTTAAGGCTGATGCGCGCTAGGGCCACGAGGAATTTCTGTAAAGAAAACCCCTGTGGTCCTAGAACGCAAAGGGCTAGTGAAGGACACAGGTGAAGTTTCAGTCAGTAACTGACCCGCCATCCTCCATCTACCTACCTATAATACCGGTTTCAGATCAATCAGTACTATATCACAGACGTGATATAAATAGGCAAACACGTGAGGGTTGTATTTAGTAAAAGTCTATCACGCCCTCTTGATCCACCCTAGAGTGGGAGGTTGTCAAGTCATTGGGTGATATCCATCATCCAGTCATCTCAAAACAACACAACAAAGAGTGTTTTCAAATTTTAGACCGTAATCAGTTTTTCTTGCACAGCGTGCGTGTTTTCCCTTCCGTATTATGGGTTTAATGTATATAATATGTTACCCTCACGCCGGCAGCTAATTCCTTTCCACAATAGAAGGAAGTTTTGCAGCATGAAGCAAGCCATGCGGATAGAATACGATACGTGAGTCCTTTTTAAATCCGTTGTAGCTTATAGCGACAACACTGGTAGTTTGAAAATAGCAGTAATGTTGTACAGTTCGTTCGTTGTATTCATCGTTTATCGTATTTTTTTTAATAATCGATAGCTTTTTTTCTGTCTTATTTTTTATTAATGAATATCTGAATTCACATACTTATAAAATACTGGCGTTCCTAACAAACGCTGTCCTGTCCAATAACTGGCTTTTTGTCAGAAAAAAAAATAGAAAACCCAATTGCAATACCGTGTTCCATTTTTTCATACCGTCCAGAGACCCATTCAAATTACACACAAAATTTCATATCAAATCGGTCAAGCCGTTTAGGAGGAGTTAGGTGACAAACACACGTAGAGATGAATTATATATAAAAATAATACTTAAGTAATACTTAAGAATTATAATAAATAAATTATATACTTATTAAGTTATTTAGTAGTTTTTTATATTATATACTTATAAAAACTACTACTAAATAATTTAATAAGTAAAAATAAAACTAAAAATAATTATATGTACAAATGCACATGAAAAATATTCTTTGGGCATCAAAAAATTCATCCACAATGGTAAAAGTGCCCAGAACACTGGCAGCATTGCCACGTTGAATAGCAATGCTGATTCCTTGGTTAAAGAAAAGCTATCAGTATGTAATTAAATTAATTATCATAAAAAAACTATTTTAAAGTCCCAATATAAAATAATATAGTAAGATTTTAAAAACTTTCCAGACATTTATATGAAAACTGGCCGTTTTTGTACACCAACCATTTTTATTTTTTCTTCGTTTTCTTTCGTTTTGGGACTGCCCCACCACATTACTCTAACCACTGTAAGTCCTAAAATCCAGAATCAACAGTGACAACCACTAGAAATACGATGAGTCAATGAATCTCGAAGAGTCCTAGAAAAACGATTAAACTATTTTGGGTCCCGTAACGAAATAAATCGGAAAAGAATAGTGTAGGAGTTGAAAATACACAATTTCCAATTCCCTCCTTATCAGAAAGAACAGAGTTACCAATAGGTAGAACGGGACAAATGACTGAACGGAAAAATGTCTTTTGTGTTATCCTAGATCTGTTCCTATATATTGAACCTAAATTTATTTGAATTTGAAAATTGTGTAGAATCAGAGCAGATAAATGGCTAAAACTTGCTTAGGTACAATTAGGTATAGAGGCCATGAGGAATGCAATTGTACGACGAACTGCGTTATTTTCCAATCATTATGTTCTAAGTGCAGTGCGGGCTTGCGGACAAAGAGCAATAGGTAGCTCGCCATCCAGCCGTCCCGTAAGGAACAAGCCCGAATCGACGGCGCGGTCTCAAAGTCAACAAAACTGAAGAGGCAACGATTGCTAGCGCTGCGGAAACATTTGAAAGAGTGACCATGGCCCTTGAATGCAAAGGGTAACTCATGGCCTTCCGGTTCACCCTTGAGCAGGAGAAGTAATTAGGCGATACCTATACTACTTCAAACAGCCAGAGCCCAATAAATCCCGTAGGTACCGCCATAAAATCGAACTACCAACCCACAAGTTTCACCGCTGAACGAAATCGTAAACGAAAATTCCTTTTGAAAATATCCTGACAAATCGTTGCGAAACGGCGAACTGAATGCAATGATAACTCTGCAGCTCTGCACAAAAGCCTTGCATCTACATAATCGATGGCTTATTGGCATTCCCCCTTTTACTTCTAAATTGCAAATTTTCCGCACGATTTCGCTTCACAGAATAAATTTTCAGCCGCAACTGCAACTGTTCTGTATTTCTTATTCATTTTCCTTCGCTTGCTCCCCTTATTTATTCGCATTGTTAGTCAACTTGAAGAAAAACCACAATAATTTTGGAATACTCTGTTGATTCGAAGGAATCGTATTGTTTGATGTGTTTCGTGACTACAGAGAAAACCTCGTAAAGCTCACGGAGGTTAGTCTTTATTAAACGTTAAACGGTTACGAGTTGTACGTACAATATGATGTTATAACGGTGACACCGAGGTCTATCAAACGCTCGTAACAGTGAGGTCGTTCATTTGCAATAGCTGGTAGTATTTTCACGAACTTCTGTTACATAGATTTTTCTAACACATGACACGTATTACCATAAATTCACGCTTTTTACCAATGTTATGTATTTATTATTTTTCCAATGTTTGTTTTATCAATGTTTGTGTTTATTGTTTGGTTTCGATACCTATATAGTTTTATTTAACCTCCGTGGGTGTGACCGTGGCATCACCGCGTGCCCTAACAGAATACCAGCGCTGCGTTATTTATCGTTTTAAATATCGCAGCATATGCTGAGTTAGGCGCCTTTTTGGCCTTGCACAGATCATAAAGTTATGTTTTATACTTAATTCTACTATATTTTAATTCCAATGTATTCTACTGTATTTTAATTTTACTGTATGTGTGAGGTACGAATAAACGTTTTTTCTTTCTTTTCTTTTTACTTTGCGAAAAAATAACTAAGTAATTAAATCAGTTCTTATTCCTTCATACAAAGAATGGTTTAATGCAAAGTATAGGAGTACAGACTACATAATTTAACTTAACTACTTTAAGAAAAAAAAATTGGTTAATTTAAGCAATGTTCCATGATGTGTCTGAGACTGGTCTTTCAATGAACATTGACGAGTGACAAGTATCGGAGCAAATATTTTTTGTCAATATATAAGTTTATGCATAAATGGAGTAATAAATTATAAGTTTATTATAAAATAATATTTTTTTTTAACAAATTATTAGTATTACAAGTTCAGATTAACAATAAATTAATTATCCATAGGAAAAACAAATGAGAAGTTGATATGTGACAAAAGAGGGTCGTAAAAAAATAAAACCAAACAGAATAATCCATCCCCGCCAAAAACCAAAAATAGTAAAAAAGAAAGCTAAGTGAAACCGTTGAAAAAGAACTCCAGAACAAAACTGCATCCTAGGTACACGCTAAACATTCCCGTGTGGCTACTCGACAACATTTGACCAAAAGTTGGAAAGAAGTTTTCAAGTTGGGTAAGTGAATAAAACCTATTAAACGGACGCTAAGATTCACTTAACACGGCAAAATTCAGCGCTTCGAGTTTTCTCTCCAACAGTAATTGATTTTGCGTTGCAGATTATTCATTTTTAATTGACTACAAAATTATAAAACAATTTGGAAACGAAGATTGAAAAAGGCGCAAACTGAATTGATTGATTGAATATAAAAAGTGCAATATCAATTTTATCTTTTTCTTGTATGTCAACTGGCGTAGGCTTAGCAGTCAATCACATTATTGTTTACAACTAAATAAATCGATGGGTACAAAGTCATAATTATATATCATGTGCAAAATTAAAGGCGATAGCTACTTTTTTTGAAAATTTAAAAACTACAAATAACACTTTGTACCCCAATACTTACCTCCTGAAATGAACTGTTTTGAAAAAATTAATTACATATGAAATACGTTACTAAAATTATTTTTCATCAGTTAACACTGTGGCACGTAAATCATCGCAACAATAGTAATATTTCAATAGAGTAATCAACATAATACGTGTTCCATGATCATAAGTAACATAACGTTTTCATACAATAAACAAAATTAATTGCCTAATTATTTAAGGTTGCGACAGTGATCTAATAAGGAATGGAGTGCTAAGGTCCAGATAAACGAAGCCAGTAAGGTATTTACTTCTCCACTGAGATCGAACTTTAGAACCGTGACTTTTTTATTTTGTATAATTGTTAAATTGAAAAGTTGTTATAAATATTGCATATTTTCAACCTTATTTTAATATTATAATAATTCTGACGCCTGTGCCTGTTATTAGACCTACAGGAATTTACATTAACTCAGAACATCACGCAACGAAGATTATCTTATGACTAGAATTCCGACACGGTCTATTGTGAAATCCACAAGTGTGATATTTTCAGGAACACTGATATTTTTGTATCATTGGTTTAAATCTCAGCGTTGAACCAATCTAACAATGCGTTTTTAATTGAGCACTCTATTTCTACATATTCATTGTTAAAACCAAGTCTCGTTAATATAAGGTTGCTTTGCAAAGCTTCGTGGAAATTTATCGTTTCTTGTTGTACTACGAAAATTTATACAGTCTTAGTTAAGTAAATAAGGTCCCATTCAATTATGTGCTTTCTTGCTTCACTTTTTGTTCTAACTCGGATTCCTTGTTAGCTTGCGGTGAAGATATTTATAGTATGTACTTAGAACAACGTATTGTTGCTATGTTGCTTGTTCTGTAAGATTAACTGGTTCTTAGTCGGGTTTAAAGTGGTTTCATGTAATTCGACTCCTGTGGAAGCAATAATAGTCAATTCATTATTACGGTAATGTATATTAACGCGCTTCTAAAGAATTTATATTCTTATTTTCAGCTTTCTTTTTTTATTATGTATAGGCTTGTGTTTGACCATTACCTCACTTGATGGTAAGCGATGATGAGGCCAACGATGGAGCACGCTTACCTAGAAGTAACCTTATTCACTCTTGACTGACCCCCTAGGTTGTAGCTATCAGGAAATACAGATTCCG
Source organism: Mythimna impura (assembly GCA_905147345.3). Classification (NCBI taxonomy): domain Eukaryota; kingdom Metazoa; phylum Arthropoda; class Insecta; order Lepidoptera; family Noctuidae; genus Mythimna; species Mythimna impura. Next base: position 13,447,737 of record LR990351.1, read on the forward strand.
GCAAGGAATTCCACACCTTAGCTGTTCGCACAATAAATGTGTTCCCAAAACGCTTTGTACGTATGGGTGGGAAGTTCATCATGTACCGGCGCGACGCAACGCCGTACGTCTAGTAGTCCGATGATGGAACGGACTTGGCGGAATTAAATTGTGCAATTCCAATGCACACTCCCCAAAATGAAAACGATAGAAAACCGCCGGCTAGCAACTCGGCGTCGATGCTCAAGACTTTGGAGTTTCTTATTTTGCTGGAAATATTTAATTGCCGGTACGTGGTCGCCATTCCAGAACCTTTCGGCCCCAACGGCCATCTGTTCTGCGAGCAATGTGCCCTGCCCATTGCCACTTTAGTTTGGCGATTCTTCGTGCTATGTCGGCAACCTTGGTTCTCCTGCGGATATCCTCATTCCTGATTCGATCACGCAAGGAAACTCCGAGCATAGCCCTCTCCATTGCCCTTTGGGTGACTTTAAGCCTTCTGATGAGGCCCATTGTAAGCGACCACGTTTCACGTACCGGAAGACGTAGCGTTGGAAGGCCTCCTACAAGGTGGACCGATGACTTGGTAACGGTTGCGGGAGTCCGATGGATGCGAGACGCACAGGACCGTTCGTTGTGGCGACGCTCTGGGGAGGCCTATGTCCAGCAGTGGACGTCTTTCGGCTGAAATGATGATGATGATGATTTAATTGCCGAAATGAAAAGCTTTTATGTTTTCAGCGGGTTAATTTATTATGTCAGTGATGATCCAGTGGTAATGGCCTTGACTTACTAGTTTTACGTGGTTAAGTGATTTGATGACTTCCCACCGAAAAACCGGCCTAGAAGCCTCTATGAGACATGTAGGTACTTACATAGGTATATGTGTAAATACAGAAACGTGATCGTTAGGTTCATTTTCGTTCTTCCATCCCATCTTTAGCTACCAGGCACGGTTGTGCAGTCTAGACGTAATATTTTTGACGCGACCCGCTGATACTGAGTGGATATAGGAAATGGCACTATGGACGCATAGTGGCGCGAAAATGGCGTCGGCAAAATTGGCGTAACTAACATATGTTATGGCAGATGCATAGTCTTGTGGGAAATGCAACAAAGTGAGTAGAATTATCCGCTAAAGAATTTAAAATCGTGGCTGCATTCACAAACATTAAACTGAAATGAACACCTATCGTTCTGTAAGCCATACAAGTAGGTAAGTTAATTAAATGTAAAATTATTTGATGGTTGACTTCAACCAAACAATAAATAAAAAAATAATGTTAAATTAACTTTCAATCAAGAAAACCATGACAAATGTCTGATCACATTGTATTCGTGGAATAACCACTAACAAAAAACACTAACCAAGCTAGTATAACTGTAATAAAGATACCAAAGACAAATTATGTTTAACTTTCATTACATACTAGTTACAGCCCGTGACTTCGTTTGTGTGAATGAAAGAAAGAAAAAGAGTTTATTTGGAACAGCACAAGGCACAAACTCAATATTTAGTTAACACGAAACAAAAATAAAAAAGAAGCAAAATATATAGTTGTATGCCCCACGGCTGCAACAAAATAGGTCCAATTCAGCATGAATGCCTGACAACTAGTGCCTGACGCCGGATTTCAAATGAACCTGTGATCCTATGTACTATTCCAGAACATAGCCTAACCATGCCTTTCAGCTAAATCCGATCAGACGCTTGAGCGCGAAGGACACTCAAAAACTGTCGCCGTTTATAAGTAACAAATGAATAACCATAATTATTGTGTCTCAAAGAACCCAAGCTCACTAACCAAGACGTAGCATAGCATAGCATAGTCGGCCTTATAATGTTCCCACTGCTGGGACTCAGGCCTCCTCTCTAGGAGAGGGAATGGGCCGTAATCCACCACGCGGGCCCAGTGCGTGTGGGTGGATGTCACATGTCTTCGAATTTTTGGTTCTAGGACATGCCGGTTTCCTCACGATGTTTTCCTTCACCGTTTTGAGAGCAGTGGTGAGGAAATAAATTACACAAAGTAATGCGCCTGGCTGGGTTTGAACCCGCAACCTACAACTCGTAAGTCGGGGCCGTTACCACTCGGCCACCACTGCTCTTAGACGTAGAAAACTATTTAACTGACTAAAATACTAGATAGCCAATAAAACTAACTGCGATTAACTTAGGAGCAGGTTTACGGTAACAGTTCCTGAAGATTGGATTGCAATTCGCTGAATCGTTCGAATGGACTGTTTGGTCGGTAATTTGAGCTAATCCCTGGCCATGTAACTCTGATTTGTTTTCTGTAACTTCGAAGAGCTTTAACTGTTTCGTACTTAATAACATCTGATATATACATATTACTTACAAAAATTTTATCACTACAATGTCTATTCAATTGGATAACTTTTATTATAGATTTTATTAGAGGAGATATTTTATGTTTCCGGCAGCTATTTTGGTACATAACTGAAAGAAGAAAGAAAAACAGTTTATTTACGCGAAATGACACAATCTTAAAACTAGCATCAATAGATGGGAAGATATGCGTCACATCCACGCAAAATGGCCGAACACTCAGCATAAAGCTGCGGCCTCTCGCATAATACGATGAGCTCACAGCGCTGATTTCAGCGTGGGCCGGTGGCGATGTCGACGAGAGAGAATAGAGCGGAGTGAGAGGGCGTGTCAGACTTTTACTGATTAAAACCGCACCTGTATTCTTTCATTGTCTTGCGTTCCAGGACCTCGGGTTTTGCTGACATCTCTTTAAGGCGCGCGTGGAACGGTCCGGACAACTTGTAACCCCTGTGAATTCGTTCTCTATAAAAGTTTATGCTATGGAAATGTATCTACTATTGAGGTAAAAATATTTTCTGTCTCAGGCTATGAACCTCTTGGCTATGGCTCTTTTCTTTAAGGTTGGGAATTTATAAAATAATTTTTCCCACTCTAGGTATTACGAGATCCCTCTCATTTCCACCTAGAGCGCGAGAAATTAGTGTCAGACTTACACTGAATAAAACCCTCACGTGTTTGTCTATTTATTCTTATCTCAAACTGGCATTACAGGAGAGTGAGGGATGGCGTGCAAGTTACTGGGACGTATGACTGTGAATCTTTCTTAGTTTTGAAAATACTAACGTTTGATTTATGTTGTTGGAAAAATGCTCACAGCGCGAGCAATCTGGGGTTCAGACCTGTCAGATTTTTATCAAACAGAATAAGAGGTGTAAAATACTTCATTGCGTCTCTTTAAAAAAAAACGACAAAAAAACAAATTCAGTACTAACAGATTTATTGCAGGCACTAAACGTAGATATAAAAGTCTTACACAGCGTTACCTATTACGTTTGCCAGTACAAGTGCTTCCACTACATCGATTTTATTGCCCCAAAAAATAAAATGTTTTGGCCCAATCCTACCCAAATCATACAGGAGATTTATAGCTCCGACCACAGAACAAGGAATAGCCACGCCGGTAGTGACTAGAGACGCTCTCACTTATAATGTTCAAGCCCGTGCAATGTCCGTTGACCACATGATGTCAACTGGAATGTGTGGTCAAATGACAGCTTGATTTGATTCAAAATTCAAATGTTTTTATTTCACATAGGCCTACATGGGTACTTATAAAACGTCAGAAGCTAGTGCACGGTTCCAAATTGGTCGTTTCCTATGGATAAGACGTTTATATAAGTTAAGATAAGAAGTTTTAAAAAAGAATTGTTGTTCTTACAATATTTACATATTACAGTATTAGTAGATATTATGCAAGGAAATAATGATTGAATTGAAGGAACACAAATAATGATTCTGACTTTATAATCAGAATTGTGTGTGAATCTCATCTGATGTTAAGTGTTGATGTGGTCGATGGTGGAGCACGCTTGCCAAGCCTTAGGCTTGTTATCCTTGTTAACCTATTCATTCTTGACTTAAAGACCCTCAAGTTGTAGCTATCAGAAACACACACTTCAGCAGGAATAGCTGTACGTACAGTGTTATGCCGGGCCAGGCCGTCACCCCATACATATTTATTTCATAATAATTTCTAAACTATGCTAATAGTGTCCTAAATAATAACACCTTAATGGCTCCACGGATTTAGGTAAAACTTGGCGTACAGGTATACCGTGACTAAGATTAGGACAGGTACTATTGGATAATGTCCAGGATTCATGTGGGCGAAGCTGCGTATTTCCATTCTATCTATACAAGTCCAGAACGCAGCCATAGGAAACTGCTTGCGTATATTTTGTATTGCTATTTTTAAATCTGCAATTACAAGTTAAACACGAATTCTGCGTACTGGTCTTGTATAGTTTGTATAGTTTGTAGCGGATCCTGATTCCAAACTTTACTACAGTTCATTAAAGTTCATTTACGCCTGACAAAAGCTGAGATATAGTTTAATAAAATAATTTATTTATGTACTGGAATGATGTTTAAACATTATTATTCTAGAATTAGATCAATAATAATGGCTTTTAACTTAACCTAACCCAAATAATTCACTAACATTAGAAGTGGATCTGGTCTTTAATGGTCACTGTTCTAACCTAACCCACATGATTGCTTCTTTCGCTCGCCATCGTGTTCTAATAGTCACTGTTCTAACCTGACCTAGTCCAGGCGTGATTATTCCGATCTACGCACGATTAGCCCATATTCGTACTGGCACTGTATAGGTATTATAGAATAAGTTTAGGTATTTAGGTCACTACGAAGTATACGCGAGTATTTGTGTACTACTCTTGTATAGATTGGAAGAACTTGATTAAAAAGTGATTTCCATTTTATATGCGACTAGTTTCACACCATTGCGTTCTGACCTTGTACATATTGGAAATATACGGTGAAGCTGCTGGCAGAAGCAAGCTTTTTATAGTTAAACTTTGACATTGACTGATATGTTCAGTTTGTAAGAAAACTTTTGACAACGATATGGCGTCTAAATGTTCAGTAGTCCTCCAACTAAACCTGGGTATAAAATGTAGTAGTAAATATTTACATCTCAACGTGGGACCGAAGTCACGTGCCATACTTTGTTCCCGTTTTATTGCATAAGGATTTATGACTTGCACTTTGAGCACCTCACGTATTACTCTATCTGTAAGAGATCTTTGAGCATCGGTTACCCTATATGATGTTGTTATGTATTTAGGTTATGTCGTGCCTTAAAATGTTGAAGGTTTTCTGGGATTTTTGTGAGGTTGGCAATCAGTGTGACACTTTATCTGATGTCACTACCTATATAATAACGAATTCCTATAAATCACACGTGAATCACACTAATATTATAAAGGTGAAAGTTTGTGTGTTTGTATGTCTGTTACTTCTTCACGCTCGTCCGACTTAACAAATATGGACGAAATTTGGCACGCGAGTAGACTATGTCCTGGAATAGCACATCATCATCATCATCATCATTTCAGCCGAAGGACGTCTACTGTTGGACATAGGCCTCCCTCAAATATCGCCACAACGAACGGTTCTGTGCGTCTCGCATTCACTGCATTCCCGCGACTCTCACCAGGTCATCATTCCACCTTGTAGGAGGCCTTCCAACGCTGCGTTTTCCGGTGCGCGGTCGCTACTCTAGAACCTTTCGGCACCATCGACCATCCGTTCTACGAGCAATGTACCCTGCCCACTGCCACTTAAGTTTGGCTATTCTTCGGGCTATGTCAGCGACCTTGGTTCTCTTGTGGATATTTTCATTCCTGATGTGATCACGCAAGAAACTCCGAGAATAGCCCTTTCCATTGCTCTTTGGGTGACTGTAAGCCTTCTTATGAGGCCCATTGTAAGCGAATAGCACATAGGATATTTTTTATCCCAGGAGTATGTTCCCTTGGGCCAATTTTCTACATTCACGCCACCGAAGCCACTGGTAGCAGTTAGTTTATAGGTACTAGGTGGTAGGTTGTACTTATTTCCTTTCTATTTGTCTTTTATTAAGTTGCACCCAAATGTCCTTTCTTTGGTATTGTTCGTCAAGTGTTTGAGCTCCTTAGTACTCCCAAGTTTGATCTATACGAATACTGACAAATGCTTGCACTGGCTGGACAGGTCCACTCAAATCTTCTTCAAAAGACCATCTGAGACACTTATCTGCATAGTTCTCATATGATTTGACCATTACATGTTTACTGTATGGACTTTAAAAGAGACTTTGACCCCTAAGTTTGTTTCGGTGTTTCTTCTCAAGGTAGTCAGCTAGGAAACACCAATCTCATCTAGTTTAAACTGACGAAAAAAAATTGACGTGTAAAAGTGTTTTTTTTTAAACTTATTTGCAAAATAAATATCATTTATCATTTACCTGCCATGATATTATCTGTGCACCACCCTAAGGTCGACTGGTGGAAAATGCCGCTTTTGTATAATGTTTCATTAGTGCATACAGTTTTAAATAAATAAAAGTCAACGTTGTGATTTATATTCTTCTGTCTAGTATTTTACCAAAAGAGGCGGTCCCAAGTCTAGTTGGATGCAGTTGGATACTAGTATTTTACAAGAAGCGCTCCTAACCTATCATGGCTGTTTAATTTTAAAATGGAACACCGCTAGGAGTATGGAGGTATTTCGGTGCCTTCAAAGCGCTTCCGTCTTCGTAGAGTTTTATCACGGGTTCTGGAAATAGACACTGTTAGCTGCAAAACGGCGCTTTTGTCAAGCTTTACGACTTCAGCTTAAACCTAAACAATCGTTTGCTTGCAGCTGAGGTATAGCCAATGCAATATGCACCGTAAACCGACAGATCTAGTTATGAAAATGGCTCAGCAATTCTATATCAATTCTACAATCCTACTTAGGTAGGGATGTTGGACTGAATAAGTTGAGCTGTGATGGATAATTTTTTATTTATCTCGGCTTATATTTATTTTCAGTCCTTCCTGAACATCGTTATCAATCGAGCTCATATCATGAAAATAAAACATGTCCCAATCGCAACAATACATTTCACAAAATGTAAACAACATAGGGCCGTATTCGGGAATGGTCGATCCAGGGCCGAACTCAACCAAATGGGACTTATATCGAGCCCTCTCGTAGTGTCGTCCTATTGACGCTTCTGCACGCTTTATATGCAAATTCAATGACCTCCAATTTGGTGGAACGGGTGAAATGACATCTTCACATTGGACGTTAAGCCCCGTAATTGCAGCCCTTTGCTGCGTTATTGGCGTATTTTGCGATTTGACTTCCGATGTTTTGGGCTAGATATTTGGCATTTGGTTTTATGAAGAATTGCTGCTAGGTAGAAGTGAATTTATAGCGACCCATATATGGGATGTGTTTCGTAAAATGGTGAATATGAATTACTCAAATAGGATGTCATTGCCAGGCATGGGCTGCGGAATTGTTCGACAAAGTTACCGTGGCTTTGGAACGCAAAGGGCAACTGAAGGAACACAATTGAGTTTTAGCCAGTAAAAAATTGACAGTCCCTCTCGCCAACCAAAGCGGGAGAAATTATGTGATGATTTATCTCGTAAAAAAATTGTCATTCAGCCAAAACGTACTTGACAACGATAATTCTTTTGGCATTACTAACTATAAGCGTTAGTAATGCCACTCACCTATAACAGTATAAGAGATACAGGAGTTATAGTCACATACAGTGTGTTGTATAAATACATAAAAAAATTAAAACAAAGGTTCATTGCCGTCAAAACCTTCGTGTGGGTGTCGGTAGGTCTACTAACCGAAGTACTTTTAAAAATTATAATCAAGTAAAGTGTTAATACGGCAAAATTTGCAATACGGATAAAAGTCTCGTTAGAAAATATAATTTAAACAAAACAGCGACCTTTTTATAATACTTTGCTTAGCAGTTTTATTTTGTGCGACGTCGTCGTTGTATATGTGTGTATATTTACTTACTTAATTTTGCATGCTAATATGAAAAATTTACATGAACGCTTACCATGTAGGTAATTATTATACGATGAATAATAAATGAATTCGCAGAAATAATAAATAGTCTAGGTCGACGTCTACATCTTCCTGAAAACTTTCAATGGCAAAAAAGAACATGTTTGATAAAACACACACACACACACCCACACACAAGTTAAATAAATAAAAAAAGCGCAAAAGACTTTCTGATTTCAACTTTCAATACATAAAAGGCATCTTACAAATAGCTGTACACAGGAGTTCTTGCAAGAAAAGGAATTCAAATTATCCTAAGCCATGTTATTTTGACCCTATTCTGTAATAAAAATCCACTTAAACCAAAAGAAACTATCTAAAGCCGCCACAATTTCCATTTAACGACTCGTTTCCTGAAAATAACGAAGAAAATACTCTAGCAGCGATAAGGCGCCGCTGTAAATTAAAAGTTAATTGTATAACAAAAGCAGTGTTTGCCTTAACCACTGATAAGCCTGTATAAAAGACCACTTTCTTCAGAGAATGGACTTTTTTATGGTGGAATAAAGCAGTTTTAAAAATTTCGCACTGATTACACGGTTTGAGCCGCTGTGGTTGTGATTGAGTTGGTCAGGCTATGTTGGCCATGTATTGGTTATGTTGGTCATATACATGGTATGTTGATCATATACGACAACGGGCTGTTTTATGTGAGGTGAATGCACTAGCAAATAGGGATAGTTGTTTTTTATTAATATTGTAAATGCGAAGCTATACTGAATTGGGTACGTAATGTAAAAATAAAATACGTTTGATTCGATTACGAGTACGTATCGTTTTGTAAAAAATAATGTAAAGAAAAAAGAAAAGAATGAGACATTAAAATATACCTATACTGCTAGTACCTATACTGATTCACGCCGGAACAGCTGCTCAAACTTTATCAAGTACAAGTTCGATGGTGTATGGAATACTCTGCTCTCATCTTTAGGACGGATCTACCAGATACCAGCTTGATGCGTTTAAATCAATTGAGAAACGAGCCAAGAGGATCACATTCGTTTTGGGAACAAATTCATTGTGCATAAAGCTAAGGAGTGGAATTCCCTACCGGAGTCTGTGTTTCCTGTAGCTATAACCTAGGAGTCTTTAAGTCAAGAGTGAATAGGTTACTTCTAGGCAAGCGTACTCCGTCGTTGATCACATTATCGCTTACCATTGGGAACAATTTGCCTGCAAAGGTCTTTCCGTTCGATTATAATTTAGATGTCTTCAAGGCTAGAGTGAATAGGCTCTTAATAAACTAGTGCGTTTTACCATCAACGACTGCATCCCTGCTTACCATCAGGTAGGATCGCAGTCAAGCACTAGTTTATATCATTTAAAAAAAAAACATCGGGTTAGATTGTGGTCAAGCGCAAACCTATCAATATTTAAAAAAAATATTGAGAAAGAAGGTAATGTAAATATTTCTAGTATAAAAACAAGTTTTTAATCAAGCCCATTTAATTGGCCGGAACTAATATACAAAATACACATCCATATTTGCCAATTTTACGCCAGTCACAAAGGTATGTAAAGCTGGGCTGATTGGTTGATGGAGGTCCATCATCTGCCTTGCCTTTACCCACCTATGTTTTGGGCACGCCACAATTATGGCGGTAAGTCCCTTCTTTGAGGCGTGGTTGGAAAGACCTCACGGCGTCCTCACCTTCCGCATGACGCAGGTTCTCACCGAACACGGGAAGTTCGGGAAGTTCCTGCACCGGATTCGTGCGGAAGCGACGCCCGGGTGTCGCCACTGTGTGGACCGCCCGGAGGACATGGTGGAGCACACGGTGGAGGTGTGCCCCGCTTGGGAAGAGCAACGCCGTGTCCTCGTGGGGGCGATCGGCGGCGGCGATCTCTCGCGCCGGGCCTTGGTACAGGCCATGGTCCGGAGCGAGGAGGAGTGGCAGGCGGTCGCCTCCTTCTGCGAAGCAGTAATGTTAGCAAAGGAGGCGGCCGATCGCGTGAGGCAACGGCAACGGTCCTCACGCCCCAACCGCCGCCGGGATTCCGATCCCGATTTCCGGCCACCGTAGGCGCGGGCTTGCGGACGGCGGGCTATGGGTGGCCCGCCGTCCGATCGTCCGGTAACCATCCGGACCGAGCCCAAGTCATCGACGGCGCGTATTGTTCCGCGCGCGCCTCAGGGAGATGTCAGCAAATCGTAGGGACCCAGCAGGGTCGAAGCCTACTGGGGCCATGGGTAGTGTGAAAACGAAACCGGGGCCCTGGGACGAAGGCAACGAAGGAACAGGAGTGGGTTTTTAGTCAGTAAAAGTCTGACACTATCTCTCGCTCCGCCCAAGAGCGGGATTTGTCATAAGATGATTTTCCCACCTAAAAAAAAAAAAAAACCCACCTATGTTTCGGTCGGCTTCCAGTCTAACCAGATGCAGCTGGATACCATTATTTTACATGGAGCGACTGCTGATCTGACCTCCACAACCTATTCGGGCTTGCGGACAGCGAGCAATGGGTAGCTCGCCGTCCGACCGTCCGGTAACCGTCCGGACCGAGCCCAAGTCGTCGACGGCGCGTACTGTTCCACGAGCGCCTCAAGGAGATGACAGCAACTGTAGGGGCCCAGCAGGGTCGAAGCCTACTGGGGCCAAGGGTCTGATTCTGAAAGGAAAACTCGGCCCTGGTACGAAAGGCAACGAAGGAATAGGAGTGGGTTTTTAGTCAGTAATAATCTGACACTATCTGCCGCTCCACCCAAGAGCGGGGGATGTCATAAGATGATTTTCCCACCGAAAAAAAAAACCTCCACAACCTAGTAACTGGGTAATAAGATAACCCCTTGACCTAGTTTCAGATTTTCTCGCGTCTGACTATCCTTAATCAAACTGTCGAAGATGTTCAAATGAGAGCTAGGACCTACGGCTTAAGAGGGCCCTTTTCCACTAGCCTATCGTCAACGTCGTGCATGGTTTAAAAGCTTGTTGCTTCATCTAACGCAATTCAAAGCGATTTTTGATGAAAAGGTAACGCGAAAAAAGAGAGAGAACGCATCAAAATTCTGTTGGCATTCGTTAATTCCGTGATTTACTTGAATATTTCACAAAACTTGTTCCAGAAAATAAGTGTTTTTTTAAAACCCTTAAAAGTTTTTGTGAAAAATTGTCGTCATTCAGAATCTTGATTAAATGTACAAGGCTTCTATGGATGTACTTTTTATATTTTTAATATATGGGTAGATTATGGCGGGCCAAAGTTTACGTAAAATTCCAGATTTTCAGAGCTCTTTACTGGATTAGTTTTACACAAATTTGTGTTTTAATTTCTATAGAAGCCTTAATATCCACAAGATATCTGTGTATACAAAATATCTGGAGAAAGATGTGTAATAGCAGTCAAGCGTGAACCTGTCAAGAATAAAAAAAAATAACATCATAATCACATAAGAGCGGTTGTATGAAAATGTACCTCGAGTTGGCCGCCCTTAACGTGTTTTCTATGGCACGGAGGAAACTCGGTGATCGACCTCATCAAGTGTAGCTTAACCTCGAATTACGACATATTCAGCAGTTATTACGAGGTCCTCCTTAAGTCACATACCCTTTTTTGAAGTATGAATCATCCTGACTTCTCCCACGGCGTCGTGTCAGACTTTTACAGACTAAAACCCACCTTCAGTAACCCTTTGCGTTCAAGGACCATGATATATCTTTCAAAAGTTCCCGTGGCCCTAACGAAGTCTCATACCTACAGCATTTTATTATTTCATACGATAAAAGTGGATGTCCAGTGCAAGCATTTTGAAGGAGGTTTTCATCCCATCACGTCTAGTGGCCGGACTTATGAAATATTTGACAAGCCTTTCTTGGTGAAATATGAAATTTTAATCATACTACTAAGTCGACATGCTTGCCTAGTAGCTTTATAGCCACATACATATGCACATGTACATTACATTACACACTTTTTTATTATTTGCGATAGTGGTCAAAACCACTATCTCACCTGATGGTAAGCGATGATGTGGTCGAAAATGGAGCACGCTTGCCTAGAAGTACTCTTGAGTTAAATGCCCCTAGGTTGTAGCTATCAGGAAACACAGAAAACACGTGTAAAACGTGTATAAATACGTGTTAAAAAAACAATCACGTAATATTAGGTAAGCTGTTTTTGAGTTAAGAGTGCCCATCATCACTCGTCTATCCACTACCTGAGCATGGTTTAAAAGTTTGGTTCATCTAACGCAATCTAACGCAATGTTTAATAAAAAGGCAATGCGAAAACAGAGAGATTATACCAGAATGCTCCGCTGGCACTCAGTAATACCGTCATTTACTCGAATACTTCTTGAAAAAACTTTTTCCAGGAAATAAGTTTTTTTTTTTAACTGTAAAAGTTTTTGGAAAAAAATTATTCAGAATCTTGATTAAATTTGCAAGGATTCTATTGTTATTTTTTTTTTATGATGGGTCAAAGTTCATGCCAAATAGCAGATTTTCAAAGGTCTTTACTGGATTAGTTTTAGACAAATTTATAAATTGATTTCAATAGAAACCTAGGTAATATCCACAAAATATCTGTGTTTCAAAATATCTAATGAAAAATGTGTAATAACGTCATAATCGCGTAAGAGCGGTTGTATGAAAAACAGTGAAATGTATGTCGGGTTGGTTGCTCTTAAGGGCGTACTAAGATACAGGCAGAAAAAGAGTAGTTAATGTGACTTTTCGAATGAATGGGTAATGTAGTAGTACTTAAAATATAAACTATCATTAATAAATCATTAAAGAGTAGTGGTGGCCGAGTGGTAATGGCTCCGACTTACGAGTTGTAGGTCGCGGGTTCAAACAGCTAGTTGCATTACTTTGTGTAATTTATTTCATTACCACTGCTCTCAAAACGGTGAAGGAAAATATCGTGAGGAAACCGGCATGTCCTAGAACCAAAAATTCGAAGACATGTGACATTCATCAACCTGCACTAGGTTCACGTGGTGGATTACGGCCCATTCCCTCTCCTAGAGAGGAGGCTTGAGTCCCAGCAGTGGGAACATTGGAAGGCTGATTATGCTATGTTATGCTATTATATTAAAAAATCCATCAGTTACATGCGAAGTTCTTGAATCTCTCAACATAGAAAGGCCAATCTTTCGCACACTACCATAACACCAGCAACGATTGCAACAAGCAAAGAGGGTCAAATCATCAAATAACTTCTCACGCTATGCAGCGAGAGGGATCCCGCTTAACCTAGAGTGTGAGAAGTTATGTGTCAGACTTTTGCAGACTTAAACTAACCTATGTTCCATCAGTTGCTCTTTGCGTTCCAAAGCCATGGCCCTGTACCATGACGTTTAAAGTAAGATTGTTTCATTCTTATTTCCATTGTGGTTAAGAGATGGCGCTAGACAACCTGTATAGCTCTGTCTCTTACCCACACTGAAATAAGAATGAAACAATCTTACTTTGAACGTCATGGTAACCCCCATGGTAACTGTCTCGAACAATCCCGCAGTCCAGCAGGTATCGTGCTTAACGGGTCCTGTTAATCATGCTGACATACTAGTAAATACTTTACTAGGTTTAATGTAGTGTTAAATACCTCCGTCAGAAATCTATAAAATATTCGTAAAGGCATAATATAGGATAATTTGTACTATAGTTTATGAAGTAAAAGTTTACACCTGCAAAATGGTTTGGGTTGAAGGTTGAAGAAAAGGCGTGGTTTGGGCCTTAATAAAATTGTATGTTTGGTAGTAATGGTTTGAATCAATGTAATAGAAAAGCGGTGGAGCCCTGCACCCTTAGCCAAGTTGATAATCTGCAATCGTTAACGCTAGTCGAAAACTAATCAAATGTATAGGAATGACATCATCTCAACGTTAAGTTACGTGGTCAGAACAAACGAATAGAAAATTCGTAGCCAAGTTCACATCGTTCAAAATTATAGAATGAATTGTTAGCGTTTCTACAATGTTCAACGCTACATTCTTTGTTATTGTAGAACGACATTGTAGAACGAGCGGCCGACTCAGGCGCGTCAACATGGCTACCAACTTATCGTTTTCTACAATTGCTGACACCCAGGCGTTACCGATTGTAGAACGGAATTCGACACGAAACGGTTGTAACTTGGCTAGGGGGGCTGGTGTTCCTTCGTTGCCTTTCATACCAGGGCCGAGTCTTCCTTTCAGAATCAGACCCCAGTAGGCTTTGACCCTGCTGGGTCCCTACGGTTTGCTGACATCTCCTTGAGGCGCGCGTGGAACACTATACGCCGTCGACGACTTGGGCTCGGTCCGGACGGTTACCGGAAAGTCGGACTGCAAGCTACACATTGCTCTTCGAGGATCACTATAAGGCCGATTATTTTATGTTATTAGCGCGTATAAAATGGAAAGGGTAGGAACACATTGGGTAAAAAATGGTCCTCATCGCTAGCAATGAGGTAAGTGGCCAGACACTGTCATCATTGCCACGTTCAAAGGCAGTGCTTATTCTTTGGCCGAAGAAAAGACCAGTCCTCTGATCACTTGAAGAGTTCGCGAAACGTTTGCTTATGCCCAGGAACATATCCAGTTTGTTCATCCTCTTCTTCGGTCCTTATCGACCTATGAGTCATAAAAACCTTTTCATATGGTGTTTCAAAACCACAGCTGTCATTAGAAAATAACACAGCGTGAGATATTATATTATAATGTTTTGTAAAGTGAAATTACATTTCTTGCAGTAGGTAACTGAAATATTAAACCCCACTTCCTACTAAATTTTTACGTTTAGTACGTTGGAGGCAGCAGTATGAAAAAGGAATGATGCATGCAAGAATAGTCAGGAAGCGGCAACTTGTCTGAATGTCTGCCTTCACTCACAAGAGGCGTAAATTCTAAACGTCGTAAAATATGAAAAATATCGTGGAAATGTTCGGACGAATGCAGCAATAAAATGTACACTGCAGACATTTTGTGGGGAAACTGCAAAGTATTGTGCAATAAATATATTGGAAAATTAAACATACCCACTTTGAAGTAATAAACTTAACTTTATGAGGAACTAGTGAATGCTTGGCGTGTGCTAATACGCTAGAAAAAGAAATACATTTGGTTTACTTGTTAGAAAAAATAAGGAATTTTTGCATATTTTAATGCAATGTTTTAACGGTCTAAGACAATCTTTGCAACCCTTTCTAAACAAACCGGTTTGGGGCACATCGGTTGGACGGTTTCAAAGTCTGTAACGGCATAGGTAGAAACGTTTTATATATAAAGATAGATTACTAAAGTTAATTTTCTCATATTAAAATTATTGACACAGGTGTCTAGACAATTGTTAAACTTAATCATAAAATATCTGTAAAGATAGTTTAAACTGTGTCCAAATCAAGCATAAGTACATTATGCACATAAACTCACTAGGCACCTGTTATTTTCTTAGTTTGTTACATGTCTGACCATTACCAAGTTAAAACATGATTCAGGAAATGGATAGTCAAGAATACATTAATATAGAGAAGGTTTACGTATTTACTAGCACTTAAAGTAATTCATCACGAAAATTATAGGGTACTACTGCACTAGAACACGAAACATGATTCGAAAATAATTATTTGTTTTTCAATATCCTTAATTACATTGCTATGGTCTGTCTTCGAGGTAGCACCGCTGTTAGTCTTGATGAATGGAGTGCATTAAAATAAACATCTGTCCATTTTTCAACACGCCCTGATAGCCAATTACACCGCTGCGCTACAAATAGCCACAGTTTTACGAATCATTGCTTCTCTGTTAAATGGGTTTAGTAAAACAAAAAAAGCAAAATTTTTATTTGGATGTTATGAGATACGAGCTAATAAGTTTTGGGAAATATTAAAAATAGCTCCCTGTCAAATATATTTTGAATATTGTATGCGGTAGATGTTGGAAAAAATTGATGGGATTAAAATAATTTCGTCGAAAATTTAAGAAATTTTAAGATAGTTTGTCGAGGCTTGCAGTACTATGTTGACACATAGTATAATCACCCTTAGAATGTTTCCAATACTGAGACTCAGGAGACCTCACTGGGAGAGGGAATGGGCCCATCATGGTACTCCACCACGCGGGCCCAATGCGGGTTGAAAGTCACATCATCACATGTCTTCGATTTTTTGGCTCTAGGACATGCCGATTTCCTTATGAAATTTTCTTTCACGGTCACTCGTAAATTTGGGCCGTTACCACTGTTCTCTTTGTTAACACAATGCGGGCCAAGTAATTGCCATTGTATCCCAAGTTAACAATTACGAGGCTAAGAGCCAGGTAAATAAATAAGGGTCCTCTAGCCGACGACAAGCATAAAATTTAGTTTCATACTCGGGTAACTTATTCTTAGCTCATTCTGTGCAATTTCCTATGCAAATTTAATTGTACCCGGGGTCCACGTAAATCTCTACTCTCTCTGGCTGCAAAGTTAATTACGCGCCAGGACTACTCTGTGCGATTAACGAGCCGGCTTGCTTTTATTGTGTCTACATCGACAAAGGAAAGGAAAACGTGGAAAATGATATTACCCGAGGCGCAAATGAACAGTGTTGCTATATCACGGATTTCATACCAAAAACTGAACAAAAGATGGTGGTTTTGAGACAAAGAAACGCCATTGTTGCTTCAAGATTTATCGTTTGTTGTACATGTTTCGTCTTTTGTTATTGTTTGCTCTGTGAGGTCCAGCGTTTAATCAATGTATTGTTGACGTAAATTAATTGAATACATACGGTATTTAGCCTTTCATCTCGCCGTAGGATTCCTTTGTTTAAATACCAAGTTTGTTATTACGACTATTACAGCTAGAAAGTTTTAACAGGTTAGTTGGAAAGAGCAGCGCGTTTGTAAAATATTATAAATGCTGCAGGACTGACAGCTAGTTAGCAAATTCAGTAACTAGTGCAGTTTTACTGTCGCCTGAGGCATTAACTTATTCAGGAAGGAAATCTAGGCTATTACGAACTTAATGACTGTTGAAACTTTTAATTTACACTTATCTCCAGCCAGTCTTTGATTCAGACAATTCCATTGAAAACATACTTACTAGATTTTTTTTTTAATTAGAGGTAAGTACATAGATCGAAAACACAACTTCCCTTTTTAAAGTTAGTTAAAAATATTCTTCATCAAGATTTCATCCATCGCTTACCGTTAGGCGAAATCGAGGTAAAGATCAAGAATAAGAAAAAAAAAACATTTCAAGAATCCTGCAAAAGAAACTAACCAGAAGACGTGGTACATGATAATATAGTCGCGTGTTACTCTGATGGAACAGACACGGACATGATAAGATTTAATGACGTGCTACGAAAACACTATTGCAATTCTAGTTTAACGGCTCACACCGATCTATTGCCTCAGATAAGTGGACTTATGTAGCTGTGAGGAATAAAGTATGTCAACTCGTAGTATGCAAATCACGGCTATGTGATCTTAAGTGTGTGAGTGCACGCGCGGAGAGCTTCGCCTGAAGTGTAGATGGAACTCAAGGTAAATGTGACGTGACCAGAATTGGAGTTACTGACTTGGTTTTGACTTAGTTTTTCCTACAGTTTGGGATGGATGTTGTTGTTCCTAAAGAAACACTTGATAATGTTCAAGAAGTCAGTGGTATATATTGACTTCTATAAAATGTGTCGTCGGGAAATTATGATTAAATATATATTCTAAATTTATTTTATTTTTTCCACGGAGTTGAAAATTATATAACACTGCCATTTGCTACGATTTTTATACAAGTACACATATTGATAAATTACAATTTAGTGGCTACAAAACTAATTTAAATCATAATGCATAATATTCACATAAACAACTAAAATCATAACCAACGTCCCACAACTTGAAGTCAGATATCGCTACAACCGCCTCTAACAATAAATCTCCTGTAAATGACAAACGGGCGACATATCCCAGATTCTCGTGTCCAAACAACCTTTGGTACGAAAAATCCTGAATATTACTCTGCAATGCGTCTTTACAGCTTTGGCATAAATCCAACTTCAACAATGACAGCATCAAGTTGTGAGCTTTCCAAACTTTCCCCATAACCAACGCTCAGTGGGTTGCACTAACGTACAGTTGACCACAAATGTGGATAGTTCCACGCAAGAAACAAGGATATTTATCAGGAACTATACCGAAGATGTGGCAAGCAAAATGGATGAATGTTTACTCAGCTAATTGATTGAACCAGAAAATCTTTGCAGTATATCTACCTCAATCAAATACAAAAGTAAGTAAGGTAGAAATGTATAAATTGTTTTAAGAATCTTACGTGAAAATTATAAAAAAAGGACATTAACAATGACAACTATTGACAATCGATTTATTTATTAAAAGGAACAAAATAACGTTACACAACACAGTAAAAAAAATTGAAAAACGAATAGTGTCACAGCCCTTGAACAATGTTACTGCACAGTGATGTCCGAGAAATGAAAGGCTCGAAATTGTGAGCACGTTTTTTCTGACTGTCTTCCCTTACAATTTCTATGAAAGTAATCTGAAAAATGTACCTCAACACAAGTAAATATTTATTTATGTACCAGTGCTATAACAATAAATGGAATGGGATTTAGACTCGGCGATTATTTGAACGACAGTCGTAGCCATGAGCCTCGATCAATACCTCAGGAGGCTCTCGTTAAGCGGCTTGATTCATAAAGTGATTATTCTGAGGAGGAGGAAGAGGTGAAGAGGTTTCTGTCTATGGAGCCCTGACCGCCAGTAGCAGTTAGGGCTCCCATAGTATCGGGAACAGGGTCCAAACTTTGTTCCCCATACCAGTAGGTTACTTTACATGTTTTTTTTTTTATTTTGATCGCGGCCAAGGTGGTACGACGATGATCATGTTTGCGAGGCTTTGGCGACAGATCGCCCAAGACAGAGAGGTTTGAAAGGAGAAGGGGAGGCCTTTACCCAGTATTAGGATACCATACTCGTGTAGGCTAATAAAACAAGTGCTTTTTTTTAGAAACATTTAAAGATGTATAAAATAAGTAAAAAATGATATTATGATAGTAAAATTTATCTCAGGAACTTGGCGTCCTATACCTTTGGAAGGCATACAAGGGGCCAAAGGCAACTCGCAGAGGCCCTTTAAACAATTTCCGCGGTACTTAACTGACGATTATCCCTGCATGCGCTATGCTAGTGCACATAAGAACATAATATGCCGCAATAGTTTCCCCCGGTTGGTGGGAAACTATTGCAACACATGAAAAACAAAGGCTTTTGGTATAGGGCTATTGTTTTGGTAGACTTATGTGGACTGGTTACCAGGAACTATGTTAAAACTGTGGCCCCGGCCTCCATAAACAGTGTTATTAATATCCATCGATAATAATGAAAGCAAAAAAAAGGGTGATTAGGTCAATTTTTTTTTTAACAAATGTAATTTTTTATTATTATTTAAAGTTAGCTTATCGTGACATCAGGAACTATAACAATATTCATTAGGTTTGAACTTTTATCCCCAAACTAGGCTATGCCTGTATCTAGGACTGGAAGTTATAAATATATTACAGTTATAATATTTAGTAACCAATCAGTGTAATGTTTAACCCACTTCCGTAAACGAAAAGTTTTCTAGAAGCCATTATCAATATTATTTTTTTACTTTATTATCTATCCACATAGGCCGGTTACGAGATTGCTTAAATTAATTAAGGTAAAACCCTTCTATACGAACTTAGGGACGAAAGATAGTATCGAGACCAGCGATGTTATGATGCTCCATAACCGATAGCAAAATAATCGGGTATCTGAAATAAAAAAGTATCTGTAATCGTAACCAAAAGTGATATAAAAGTTTTGGATGATTTCAGATAAAGGCGGCTCCTTATATGACAAATGATAATCTAGACTATGTATAAAAAAAAAAACAAATTTTGTTACTTGTATTTTACTTTTATAATTTTAAAATATTCAAAACTGAAAAAGCGGAAAATCCGAAATATTATATCCAAAACTGATCCAGACCATAATTTAATCCTTGTAGAATTCATTGTTTAATATTCAACTTATAAGAATTTTTGAATTATGTGAAATGCGAATAAATTCAATACCTTTCATCGTTCTGTTCAATGTGTTATCAAGACAACCCATCAAAATTATTGACAAAACCAATTTGTGATCGAGCGTACCTTCACGTAGGTAGACAAATGAGGACTATTTATGATATTGGTTTATATCATCTCTCTCATTTGTACAAATGACACACATTATAGACACCTATATACCTACGCAAAAATATATTTACTCATCATCTCGGCGTTCGCTTGAGTAATGGGTTATTGATTTCGATTAAGCAATACTTTTACGGCTGTTTTTTATGTTAATAGATGTAATAAATCAAGAGTATTTAATTATATGTTTGATTTACATTAGGAACCAGATGAAATAGTGCAAATGTGTTGTGTGTTTAGCCTTGATATTTATGTCTTAATCTCGTATTGGGGACAAACACCTTTAGATAAAGTGAGTAGATATTGTATATAACTAGTTGCCGCCAGTGTTTTTGCCTGTGTATAATAGTAGAAAATTATCCCAAGGTAGCATACACCCGAGTTATAAAGTATCCTTTGTGCTATTCTTGGACGTGCCCCCCTAGCCAAGTTACAACCGTTTCGTTTCGATTCTCTTTTCGTTGATCGCCTCGAGTCGGCCACGCCTCCTATTCCTTTGTCCTGACCACGTGATTGAGCGTTGAGATGATGTCAGAACAAAGGAATCGGACTCGTGGCCTACTCGAGGCGATCGACGAAAAGAGAATCGAAACGGTTGGGGTAGGGTGTATATTTTTTTTTTTAATTTTCGGTTTTGATTTGACTTTGCTCGAATTCTTGATACCACTCATGCACAGTGTTCATATACAAAATATCACCATATTCGCTTAATATTTAGAGGTTGCACAACACTAATAAGTACGTCATCAGCGAAGATTAAATTTTTAATATTATTATTTTTTACAGAGGAGGGAAGTAAGTTTTATATACACAACAACACACTAGTAACACTTACTACCCTCCACTGTAAAAAATAATAATATTAAAAATTTTACCTTCACTGATGACGTACTAGCTGTATGAGAAAACTTTATTGGTGTTGTGCAACCAAAGTAGAGTCGCTACTCTCACCGTTAAAAAATGCTTGGAGTAAACCCAGGGTCGTTCTTTTATAACTCGAGTAGCTACCCTGGAGTTAACCCAACAAACTCTAACTCCGAGCAGCGTAGGTTGGTGTAAGCGGCCATAAATGACACTTGCTTGTCATTGAAAGTTGAACGTAGAGTACGTTCGCGTTCAAAAATGCGAGCGTAGAGTATAGATCTACCTTGATGACGTCATTAGAGTTAACTCGAACCTCATTTTTGAACGCAGTACTGGGGCCCTTACAATGACATGTTAAAATGTCAGTCGTGTGAGCGAGAAACAGTTCAGTTTAGGTCGTAAAATGGATCGCGTTAAGAGCTCATGGTAGGGCCTTTGGTCTACCCTTGTGCGAAATTTGATCCATTTTTACAAACATTCGCCTTTATAATAAAAGTGTATTTGAAGTAGAGTACAAAATCAGTATATTGTACTTAACTAACATAATTGAAACAGCCCGTTCAATAGGTACAAATAAAAGCAATAACAACAATTCTACCATAAGCGCTTCAACAATTCTTACAAAAAAGCGAAGTCTAAAATTACTCACGCGAAAACCAGAATACCGCTAAAGTGGAAACCGACTCAATAGCTAACTAACCGAGTCACAGTCAATAAACCAGCTTCGTTTGTGCTTAATTATCAACTAGGACAAAGGTAAAGACCTATCAATATTCAGGGGAGCAACCGCCATTCCGCCACAGTGTCGCCGGGTCCCGAACTATCATGGTCACGAAGATTGAAGAAACAAGTAAATTCTATTATACAGATTGTTCTCGCCTTCGTTGCCAGAATGCGCTACTTGGTACATGCCAGGATGTTTTGCTCGCCAACTAACTTTCTGAGATATATGTGTTTTGGTGCAATCCTTTTATACAGCGGTATCTGTTGGCTTGAGTTATTGTTTATTTTCCTTCATCATGTCGCTTTGGCGTCGTTATGGCACATTGTAATGCTTCGCTGGAGTTGTCCGTTGTTTTGTGGCTGCAGTTGAATGTGTTTTATGGTCATCTTGCATTATTGTTTTTATTATCACTTCATACAAAGTATTTTTCTAGAGCTTAATAAGTTCATTGACCATTTAATGTTATATAATTTATAAGAAGTTTTAAACTGATATTTTTACTATGTTGTAAACTGCTCTTAGTAGTGTGATATATTAATAACTTTTTCTTTGCGACCGCTGTCATGTTTTTTATGTTCATATAATTCATCATCACGCAGACTTCAGTTTACAACTCCAGTCACTCATAAAGTTTTAAAATAACTAAATCTAAACTGACCTGCATTTTTTCTTCATCACTGTTCCCAATATAAAGTGTAAACTTCATACCCGACATGTTTAAACTAGTTAATGGAATCATTTGTAACTATTCTCTTAGTTATTCGAATCGTCCGCTTGGTGCTGTAAATTTTAATTATAGAACTCTTAATAAGGGAAGCTACTCACGACACGGTATGGTTTCATCACTCCTGTGATGATAGCGAGTCTAATTGGTGTAGTAAATTTAAATAACACTGACATTTTACTGTCGTTGCTTCTCCTAATTGAGAGACAGAATCGTAAAAATAATTTTACCCGCCTCATTTGTACTCTCGGCTTTACTTTTAATTTTGTTTTCTTTTGAAGGTAGCAGGCTGATTGAACTGCCTACGTATGCGTAGAATTTAATTTATGATTGGAACTTATTTTAAATCTCTTTGGCGGGAATGGGATTAAACTTTTTTATAGATGTTTTGGCGCGTTATCGAAGATGATAAGTTTAGTTCTGGTCATTAAGTATTACTTTATCTGTTTAAGTTGTGTAGGGCAACAGGCGTAATAAAAACAGTTTTGATTTAGAGAGATTGAGTTTAAAGTTCAACGCTACTATGAAATATTGACGTCTATTTCTGATATTTATTGGTTTCGTGCCATTGTATTGTTATGGGTTCATTCTCATAACTTATAATGGACGCAGTTTCATGTAAGAAAAGTGCAAGTGGCTGTTTATGATATTTGATTTAAATATATTATGCATATATTAGATGTAAATTAGAAAATTTATTATAACTGCTTACAATAATCTATCTACAGGGTGTAACGGAAATCTGTGGTCATCATCATCATTTAATCATTTCAGCCGAAAGACGTCCACTATTGGACATAGGCCTTCCCCAAGTGTCGCCATAACTACCGGTCCTGTGCGTCTCGCATCCATCGGATTTCCACGACCCTCACCAGGTCATCAGTCCACCTTGTGGGAGGCCTTCCAACGCTGCATCTTCCGGTACGTGGTCGCCACTCTAGAACCTTTCGTCCCCAACGATCATCTGTTCTGCGAGCAATGTGTTTGGCGATATGGCGAATCTGTGGTCATATTTTAAATATTGCTTCTGCCCGTGGAAATGAATCATTTTTTTCATTAAAGTCATAGTAAAATCACAAAAAGCGACTTTTCATCGGTTGATAAAAATTAGAGTTTTTAAATTTTCTCTGAGACTTTTTTAAGATAGTTATTCATATCCACGTACAAAAGCAGTAACACAGACTCTTAATGTTCCAATATAACTTTATTCCAAAGCAAATTGTAATCATAGAAATAATCTTAAAATGCAAGCATTACACAATCTGATATTTGAATCAATTAATAAAATATCGTTCTAATCGTGTATTAACAGGCACTGCCTTATCAAGCGAAGGCCTTAGTTGACGTTACAAGTAGAGTTATTTTAATTGGTGTAATTACCATGCCTGCCACATTGACCACCGACGCAATACTAAATAGAAAGTTATAGAAGGACAGCTCCATACAACAAGCAAAAACGCACGCTCACGCCGAGTAACCTTACTTTTAGTAATGCTAGTATGCGATATCTATACCGCCAAAACGAACTAAACTTGATTATGACATATGTAAGTTCAAGTTTCGATGCCCGCTAGGGCCGCGGGAAATTTTTGAAAAGGACCCGCGGTTCTAAAATGCAAAAGGCAACTAAATCTGTAAAAGTTTGACACGCCCTCCTGCTCCATTCTGGATCGCAAAAGTAATTGAACGATTTCTCACCTCAAAAAAAAAGTTTACGTTTATTAACTCACTAGACACAATACCAGTCTAGTCGGAGATTGCGTCTGGTTTACTCCGAAGATGAGGAATCAGTGCTTTAACACATTATCGTCCTTCGATATCGAAAAATATACATGTATAAATAATGCACATGCGTTTTCGCTCTTATTTAGTTAGCCTTTTGTGCTTACCTATTTTGTAGTCAATCTCACACTGGGTTTAGAAAATCGAAGCATGCTCCACCATACGGATGCATTATTTCAACGTCAGGCGAATCACAATAACGGTTAAAAGGACATTTTTCATTTACGACAGCAGTTTAGTGTTAATAAGGTTTAAGTATGGATGTGGGCACTTATTAGTAGACGAAACGTGATAGAAACTTAACCGTCAAATGAGTCTGTTGGTTGAACTTTGAATGTATACTTTTGAAAGGATAGAGAAAGTTGCAATTAGTATGTAAATGTAAAAGTTGGATTTTCTTATTCATGTGTATGCCCATAAGTGTTTATTTAAAATTACCTATTTGAGGGAAGATAGGTACTGCTATATAAGACGTGGTTAGACTTTACTGGAGAAATTGAATGTTTGAGTATCCATAGTAATAGAAGTGCGAGTTTAACAAGATGCCACCGGTAGTATATTTTTCACGTTATTTTGTAAACCAGTGAGGTTGGCAAAAAATTAATGAACGGAGGAAATATAAGCTTAACAACAATAACAGGAAGAAATATATCAATTTCTCTCTCAACATTTTGGGGGATTGAAAACATAAGAATTTGTTGAATTTGTTTTTATTTTAGGTCAAGGTAATTCTCAAAAACAGATATAATTTAATTAGAAAAAAATAAAAACAAACAATTTTTGCTCTAATTGACAAACAATGTCGCTTTGCTCGCTAATAAAACACAAATTGAGGAAAACAAAGAAATTCTTCACTGCACAAGCGTTTTGACGTAAATAAAGAATGAAACAGAATTTAATGTGACCGCTAATGGTAAATTTCCCACGAGAGCTTCATTTTCAGTAGTAGCCGAGTCCGACAGCGGATACAAAACTTTGTTAAACTTCGTACAGAGGACGGATAATATGAAGCGAAATTAAACTAGAGAATAACTGGTACATCACCATTGGTATATAGCACTCTTTTGAAAGTGTAGCGACGAGGACTTATTAATTCAAGTTTATATTGCACATTGAATCCTGCTCTCGAATATGATCAGTATATATCACCTATAGGTTCGATTTCTTTTATAATTTACAAGAAAGAACTATGTTTGCCGGGTCAGACACTATACATATATACATCCATACCTATGTATGTATATACATAAACTTAACAATAATTTACGAACAGTAGCTCGCTAGACACAAAACAAATCTGGTCGGAGCTTGAATTGTTAAATCACTGTGTATAATAATTAAGAAGATATAGTTAATCCTACTAATATTAATTCATTAAACTCCAAGCGAACGCTGAGTTAATTAAATAGTGGTCCGCCGGTATCAAGAACAGGGTCCAAGCTACCGGTGGTTAGGGCTCCAGAGACAGGAACCTCCTCACAATGCGAGCCGTATCGAAGAGTACTACCTTCTGTATCAGGCCCTTGATCCAACCGCGCAACGACAGCTTCGACAGATGGTCGTCCAAACTTTGGTTATAAAGCCATTGGCGGTCATGACAATCGGCACAATGCTGAGCCATATTCCACATGTCGACAACCTCGTGTGCTAAGTCGAGATATTTGATTTGTTTCTCTCATTGTCTTTCTATTGTCTCTAATTACGGTATTCGAAAGGTTAAGAAAAACTCTATGTTTGGGTGTATATTGATAATTAATCACACTTCATCAGCTGAACAGATTTGGATGAGAGGAATGCGGGTAACACATGGTACTGGAACATAAACTATTTATCCTAGTAGTACATTCCTCTGTTACAATTTTCGACTTTCACATGGTTGAAGTCACTGCTTTATTTATATTATTATCTAATTATTATTTATTATAATAATATAATTTAGTTTATTAATTTTTGTACCAATTTTTGGCATATAAATAATTATGTTTTCGCTAGTGAATGTTCAGCATGTGTCAATGTTATTAAGTTCTTGATTGTTAAAATAACTTTAATTGTTAAATAAATAACATTTTCAAATGAAAAAAATGAAAAGATTCATCTTTCTGATATCTCTTTGACACAACGCGCCGTTGACCTGGATCTGGTGCTTATCGGAGGACAGCTGGCAACCTACCCATAACTCACCGTCCGCAAGCCCTCATATATATAGTGACCGTAAGTCGCCCTGCTACTCCAGACATCCGGGGTGTCTCTGGTGGGGGCTGGGGTGTGAGGTTTGTCTCTAGCGCACACTTTCCGCCACCTCCTTTGCTCGCATTATTACTTCACAAAAAGTGGTGACTGCTTCCTATTCCCGCTCGCTCCGTACCATGGCCTGGATCAGAACGAAACGTAAGAGGTCCGTGACGTGAGAGACCTCTACCGTGTCCTTTTGGCTATCAGTACAATGATAATACTTGGGCGTTTCTTCCTGCTGCATTTAAAATAGAAACGTCTCGAAACAACGTGTGGAAGCTGTGGTGTCTCTGATCATTCCTCAATGAGAAAACTTACTGTCGCGTTGGGGGTGTGCCCAAATGATTGATTAAATTTTTCAATTGTAAGACAAATAATTTAAGTCCGTTTGGCTTATTCTCTAAACAAAACCTGTCATCAAGCTGCCATCTTATTCCTCAGGTAAAAGTATATATTGAAAAATCGAACCTAAACAGGGCAGAAAATAGAGCAATTTCCTTCTAAAATATAACGGGTTACCAAAACAAAAGAAGAGCGATACTAATGGTGTTGTTTTGAAATACGAGCGGCGATACAGCTTCCCTTCTATTAATGGCCCGATTTTTCTCAACAAGGAAACTCGATGAAATGCATCAGATTTTTTTTCCTTTAGCAATAAATTAGAATCGGGATTGGAATGTTTTATCTTTCAACTTTGGATTTATGTTAGTTTCTGTAAGATAAACAACTGGTTCCGGTCGTTTGGTTTGGTTTGGTATATATTTTATTTCAAGTGTATAGTTTTTATCTGTTTGTTTTTCTTTTTATTAAGCTACTGCTGACTTTGATATTTTTAGTATCTCATACGATTTATATTCCCAGCCGCCGAGATTCTGATCCCGATTTCCAGCCACCGCAGGCGCGGGCTTGCGGATGGCGAGCAATATGTAGCTCGCCGTCCGACCGTCCAGTAACCGTCCGGGCCGAGCCCAAGTCGTCGACGGCGCGTAGTGGTCCACGCGCGACTCAAGGAGATGTCAGCAAACCGTAGGGGCCCAGCCCGCCCAGCAGGGTCGAAGCCTACTGCGCGAGCCCTGGGTGATGCGAAAGATAACCCCGGGGCCCTGGAACGAAGGCAAAGAAGGAATAGGAGTAGGTTTTAGTCAGTAAAAGTCTGACACGCCCTCTCGCCCCGCCCAAGGGCGGGAGATGTCATTAGATGATTTCTCACCTAAAACAAAAAAATATGATTTATATTAAGTTGGCTATAGTTAAACTTCGATACATCTTTTATAATTATCCATAGATGTATACGTTGAAACAGTGCTTACCAACATACAGCATTAAATGGATCAAACACTTGTCTTCTTGAAATACTAACGTTCAATCATGTACCTATAAACGTATACAAGATTTTACCTAGTATCTATTTTCGCTACAAATCTCATCATAAGCATAATCAGCCTTATAATAATAATAATAATACCATTTATTTCAGACCACAATGAATCCATAGAATAGTGTAGTAAAAAACTTAAAATTAATGTTAGTGTCTTTCAAAATATAATAATTATAAATGCAATCGAACCTATCACTACACTATCCACGCAGTATATAATACAATATCTTATAATGTAACCATGCAGGCCGGATGTCACGTGTCTTAAATTTTTTTATTCAAAAACATGTTTTCTCACGATGTTTTCCTTCACTGTTTTGAGTGCAGTGGTGATGAAATAAATTACAAAAAATAAAACTCATGATTTCGTCTATGAAAATAACACTTATAATACGAATGCCGACCGTAGAAGAAGAAGCAGTAGTAGAACATGGTTTAACCAGTCACTGGGACCCCGACCCCAATTTTCGGCTACCGTAGGCGTGGGCTTGCTTACGATTAGCAATGGTTAGCTCACCGTCCGGCCGTCCGGTCGCCGTCCGGACTGAGCCCGAGTCGTCGATGGCGCGTAGTATTCAAACGGGCCTCAAAAAGATGTCAGCAAAATCGTAGGGGCCTAGCAGGGCCGAAGCCTACTGGGGCTATGGGTTTGATTCCGAAAGTGAAACCCGTGGTCCTGGAATGCAAGGGCAAAGAATGAACATAGGTGTGGTTTTAGTCAGTAAAAGTCTGATACGCCCTTGCGCACCACCTCTGAGCGAGAGAAGTCATAGGATGATTACCCACATTAAGAAAAACCCTTGTGTCACGATCAAGTCGTCATAGTTACAAATTATTTGCTCTTCACAGGATTCAGGGATCATTAAACAATTAATTATCCATTTCACTAATGTTTGCTCTGTTGATTGGTTTGTACTAATCTCATTTGCCACAGTGATTTAATTAAGTGCAATCATATCCGAACATATATTTGTAGCAAATGGATTGGCAATGTTTGAAGGTTTATAACTAAATTAGCAAGTTGTTTAAATGGCAAGTAAAAATTATATCATGTTATGGATTACTACGTAATTGAATATTTTTAAAAGATATACGATTCTCCGGTTGGCGACGAAAATTCTATTCCTTCAAATAAATCGGCCTGCCTTTTCACTACTATGTTAACCATAACAAAAGCCTACCAAGGCTTCCAATCAAACTTTAAATAAAAAAATAGATTTTAAATCAATGGTTTTCAGTGTTCACCAATAAGAAACCAACTGGATAAAGTCACAAAGCTACAATTTTTCTACAAAGTAAGATAAGTAAACTGAAATCGAATTAAACATTAAAAGTTAATTAAACCAACTTTCCAATTGGTATTAAACAATTCTGTAACCCTACAATTCACTTCAAAGC
This sequence comes from Mythimna impura, assembly GCA_905147345.3. Lineage (NCBI taxonomy): Eukaryota > Metazoa > Arthropoda > Insecta > Lepidoptera > Noctuidae > Mythimna > Mythimna impura. Next base: position 13,476,907 of record LR990351.1, read on the forward strand.
CAAGTCACAAACACTGTCAATTTAACCGATCATAAATTTCCATTTACGACGAAACCACTAAAATAGAATAATTATTACACAATTAGTACGCAATAGATAGCAAGTGTGTCTAGGAGATGACATAATTAATGTAATTGATTACGACGGTGTCACCCAACGGATGGGAATAATAGGATCGTTTGTAGACTGATAACTGTTTCGGGTCATTGCAATAATGTTGTCACGTATTGTTGATATCAATGGCGTAGATGAGGTGAGAGGCCAAGTAGAAGATGAAACAAACGAAGGTGTCATCGGGTATTTTTATATGCGTACATATATTTACTACTTGATACTTTTTCTGTGGACGCCAGATAACACAAGTGAGATATTATTCAAATAATGAAGACAATGAAAAGAGTATCAAAACAATATACTTCGATAGAAGAATTGGCAGGTTCTAGTGAGGGTTAAATATAATGAACATTAATAAATAAAACCAACATTGCACTAATAATATTAGCAGTATAGGAATCTTACATTATAATCTTAATGGTAAGTAAGTTAAAATAAAAAATTCTGCCTTGATTGCAACAAAAATTTCGACAAGTCTTAGAGAAAGTTGGAAAAATAATCTTATTTTAATTACATTTTTATGTGTGTTTTGTAGTGGATATTTCTTATTTTTTCTGCAGGATCTTATTTAAAAAACAGTATTGCAACAACAGAGTGTTAATTGCTTGCAGTAAGAGCTCCTATTTCTCAATAGAACTTACGGAATAGTTTATTTGAAGTCAAGACCACACAACGTGGAGGTCATATGACAGTAACTCAGTATAAAATATGGATATTTAAAGGCCTCTGGTAAGACTAGAAGCAACTCTTAACATTATTAAGAGAAGGCTTGGTTGATGATGATATATGAATAACGACATTTCTGGTAGCTTCAGATAATTTGGGTACAAATGAGGCTATCTAGGAAGCACTTTGTCAGGACTTTGTCGTTTTTGAGGCTCAGATTTAAGTCCTCAAGTTGGACAAGTGTAATTCGGGTCACTTGCCGTACTTTTTGTCCCAGTCTGGAATTGGATCCGATAACAGGCAAGCAGCTTGCCCCTCGTCACATCGGGACTTAATGCTATCATTAGCGGAACAGCCTTCCCTTTCGGGGATTAGTCTGTTCTACTTGTACGTTACGGTTGAGGATGAAATTCGTCATTTGGGAAAGCAATTTGGGCACGATTTATTTCCATACTCGTTTTTGAACAGTTTGTCTAGAAGTAATATATTTTTTTTTTTTTATAGTAGGTATTTGTTGTTAGAATTCAAGCACAATCACTAGATTATACTTGAATTCCATGAACAGATACAATTTTTTATCTCAGTATTATATTTATATAGTTATTCTAATTAGTGTTTTATTTTGTTACTGAGCGATTATAAGGTTAAATTAAGTAATAAAAAAAAGATCCATATTTAAATTTATAAATTTTAAAAGTGCAAATAACCCAACTATAAAAAAATATAATAAGAATTTAAAAAATACATTATTTTTATTTTTTAAATGAGATAAATTAGTATTTGACTGCGATCCCACCTGATGGTAAGCAGTGATGCAATCGTTGATGGTGAAGCGCACTAGTTTATTAAGACCCTATTTACTCCTATTAACCTATTAATTATTTATTAGCCTATTTATATTGAACTTTGCAGACATCTAAATTAATAAAAGTATAATAAATAAAAATATATAATAAAACAATATTACAGTAAAAATTAAAACACGTACTATAAGAGACTCCATAAATACCTTTAACGATTTTTTAATACCAATAAATGAAGGTAGAAACAGCTTGGTATTACACGATAAAGAAAAGTAAAAAGCGTAACGTAACAAATTAAGAGGCTATACATTGTAATGAACCGTCGGCTAAAAACCGTTTTTCCCTATAAACCTATTTTACGATAAACATAAACTTGTATTTAGGTGTGAAGGCCTATGCAAATATACTTTCTGATTATGCTAGTAAAATGTCGGTACCTTTGGAGTGCGATATACAGAAAACAACACCTTTGAAGGCATATTTTCTTTTTAGTAAAATAAATTGGCCACCTACTGGGCTCAAACTTATATTGATAAATGATATTTATTTAGCAAATAGGTTTTCAAAACCACTTTTCACGTCTATTTTTCCTTCAGTTTTTTTTTATTTGATATAAACCAGTGCTTGACTGCGATCCCACCTGATGGCGAGAGCAGATGCATTCTTTGATGGTGAGTCGCACTAATCTATTAAGAGCTTATTCACTCTAGCCTTGAAGACACCCAAATTATAATCGGATGGGAAGACCGCAGCAGGCAAATTGTTCCAGTCCCTCGATCTACGCGGTATAAACGACGAGGTGAAACGCTTTCTCCGGACCGTAAAGGTTTCAACAACGTAAGGGTGGATACTTGCCGTACGTCGGGTTGTCCGATGATAGAAATGAGATGGCGGAATCAAATCATGCAATGCCCGCGCACACTCTGCAAAATTCAACCTGTAAAACACCGAGAAGCTGGCTACCCCACGCCTGTGCTCAAGGCTTTGAAGATTGGACTTAAGCAAATCTCTCTAGTTTAAACAAGATGAGGCCGTTGTTTCCTAACTGACTGATAAAAACACCAAAACAAACTCAGGCGTCAAAGCCTCTTTTAAAGTTCACACAGCATATATGTAATGGTCAGATCACATCAGAACCATGAAGATTAGTGTCTGAGATGGTCTTTTGAGGAAAGAACCATACAGATTTGAGTGGACCTGTGTAGTCGTAGTCAGTGCAAGCATTTGTCAGTACTTGCAAAGCTCAACTCAGGACTAGGGAGATCAACTATCTATACTTAATATTAAAAATCCAAAACTAAATCTGTCTGTTCGTTTGTTTGTTACAATTTCACGCCTACACAAATGCAGCAATTTTCGTAAATTTAAATAAAGATATAGATTGAGTCTTGGAGAAGGTAATAAGATACTTTTTATCCCAAAACTACGGTCCCTTGGGATAATTTCTGAGTTTTGAGCGAGAAAAGACGCGTATAACCTTCTTCTATATAAATATAAACCATCAAATCACAATTAGTATATAGGTAAGCAATTAATTACTCATTGAGATACTTAAATGTGTGTGAATTTTCTATGATTTATTTATGTGTATCTACTTAGCTAATCCTTAGAAATCCCAAACCCTTTCGCATTAATAAGCTTTGTATCCCAGCCCTGGGATAATTCTCGGTTGATTATGCTCATATGGTAATCCTTGCTTGGTAAATTCTAAGTACACTATGAATAATGAAGATGACGGGAAGTCTATAACTGCAACCACTTTGGATCTGAATTTTGATCGACGGACTCAACCAAGTAATCAAGGTATTCACATCTATTTCGGTATAATATTCAGTCGATCGTTTGCAAGAACCCATCTGTCGGTAACTAGGTTCAGTGACGTTAATCTGGCGATCTCGCAACTAGCTACAACTGCGATTAGCGCAGGGACCTATCCCGGACTTATTGGGATCCCGGGATCCCTCCGGACCCGGGATTTGGGCCGATCCGCTCGTTATTTTGCATTAATGCCCCAAACTTTCCCGGCTAATACCAGTTGATAAAGGAAATTTCATTTTAGGCGCTAATTAAGAAAAAGGCACCATCTCTTTCCAATTTAATTTATCATTTTGGAAAACAGATAATCTAACGTTATTTTAATAGAACTAATTCTAATAACGCGCATTTATGTGTTTGGTCATCTTTGCCAGATTATTGATCTCGACGGAATAATTAAATTAATGTCTAAGGATTACTTTGCCTAGTTACATATTAATTACAATAACCGTTTTAGTTAGGTACCACGTAAGTCACGTATGGAGTGTTGTAAAGCAATTTCATCTACTGAAGTTATGAAGGAACACAATGTGAAACCCCATACGTTTGCCATAAACTTTTACGTGAATACAGTGTAGCTAACAAAATACATAAAGTTAAACAAACAAGAATACACGTACGTCAACTTCCACGAACATCTGCCTATTTACCGAGATACAGCTTGCACATAGATACAACAACTTTGCCTTAAATACAAACTTGAACCTCAAACACAATATGTAAACGTAGGTCTTTTTTTGAGGTAGGATATCACCAAATGACTTCTCCCACTGTAAGTTGTAACGGGAAGGTGTGACAGACTTTTACAGACTAAAACCCACCGGTGTCCTTCAGTTACTTTTTGCATTCTAGGGCTACAGTCAAGCTAGAACTATATTAGTCCGACGCACACGTGTAATACGCCTGATTTGTACGTAGAACGACGTCGCGTGGCGTCGCGTGGCGTGGATCAAGTGTAGCTCTACAAGTCTAGTTTCCATATAAAATGTATGGAGACCGTCGCGCCTAGATCGGCGTGTGTGGCACACGTGTGCGCAGTGTAGTTCTAGCTTAACTCTTTCAAACGTTCTAGCAGCAGACGTATCTATGTCTACCGTACCTTTCTAGGCAGGTATAGTTTAAGAGGACTACAAGAGCTAATCGCGAGTTTTATAATGCGCAAAAGTATATACTTTTGCGTATTATCAGAATCATATGATCCACTGTAGTAAACATAGTAAAAAAAAGTTATTCTTCAAGATAACATAGATAGTGTGTTCAAATCATAATACAGCTTGTTTAGTACCATAGCAAAAAATCACGATGATGCCTCTAAAAATTACTCTGATTGTCAAATTATTTGACAAGCAACGTTTTACCGTTATTGAAACCCCAAGAACATCTCCCGCCTGGGTGCGATTTGCAGTGGCCCATATGGAAAGCACTAAATCGGTTACGCACCCAGATAGGCCGCTGAAAACACAACTTGGCGAAATGGGGTTTTATAGACCCGTCGGATACTCAAAGTGAATGCGGTGCTCCTGTTCAAAACATGAGTCACACATTGGAATGCCCCAAGTGCCCATACACCTGGACTTTGGAGGATTTGATGAGTGCTACCGATGCTGCCATTAATTTAGCCACCTATTGGGCCTAAACAGTTTGACGAGTTTACCATCGAATCGAAAAAAAGAAGACCGTGTTTTAATTTCGTAATGCTTCATATTTTGCAATCATTGTGTCTTTGTGCATCTCTTTCTTTTGTATGCACTCCGAAAGGGAACGCGCTTTAGATCCTTTACATGTAAATTGCCAACGCTTCCATTTTATTTTTTGCCTACTAAGGACAGGGGATTGTAAAAGGAACTCGCGTTTATGTAATAATAGCCAAACGAATAAATCTCCAAAGTTAAGCAACGCTTGCCGAGGTCAGTCTGTAGATGGGTGACCGCCTTAAGATAGAGATTCCTCCATGTCTTGGAAAGCACGTTAAGCCATTAGTCTCGGCTGTTATTTATAGGTATTTGGCAGTCGTTACGGATAGTCATAAGCCAGGAAAACTCTTGTGTTGTACCGTGTTACTCGATAAACTGTATTGTGGAAATTAGATAGGCAGTCGGTTCATGTAAAGTATTGGTATTTAACTGCCTCCAGTTTGACTAGAAGCTGACTTCAACATATTTTGAAAAAGGCTAGACATACAATGAAACAGAAAACTTACTCGACAACATTAAATGATACAATGACTAGTACACTTCTCAAACCCTCACGCACACTCATCCCTAAATCACATAAACTACTCACCTTCATGCACACACCCACACACACACACTATCCTCACGTATACATGCCCTACACATGGAGTACCTTCTTATTTTTTATTTTTTTCTCTTTTTCTTATATTTTTAATAAAAAAATACTCCTTTTTACTAATTCTGTAATCCTGTAATTGCCCTTTGACCTTGTCTATTGTACTTCTCTATTATGTACCCTGTATATTGAGAGGTCTGCCCCCCTAGCCAAATTACGATCGTTTCGTTTGCGCCGAACGCTTCGAGTAGGCCACGCCTCCGATTCCTTTGTTCTGACGTCATCTCAACGCTCAGTCACGTGGTCAGAACAAAGGAATCGGAGGCGTGGCCTACTCAAGGCGTTCGACGCAAACGAAACGAACGTAACTTGGCTAGGGGGGCTGGCTCTTGTGATACAGGAAATCCTAGTACAAGAGTACGAGCTACACTGATAACTATGTCTTGAAGTAGCAATAAAAATATTATTATTATTGATTGCCTACAATACCTACTAATCGAAAAACGATTTCTTCATTGATAAGCATTGAGTATTCATCGCGGTTAGTAGTATAATCAGCACGCAATATTTTTTAAGCCAAATCAAAAATCGCTCTCCACTTCGCAATGTGCGTGATGCCTTTTTTGAGGGTTCAAATCACCGAATAACTTCCACAGGGAGTTTTAGACTTTTACTGGCTAAAACCTACCCGAGTTACTTTAGTTACCCTTTGCGTTCTCTGATTTTAGTGTCTGACACAAGCCAGAGGCGGCGGCATTTTCTCCCCATTTACAACACTAAAAGCACGATACTTAATATATTTTATAAGCATTTTACTACAATGCTTATTCAAGAGTAAGTACCAAAGTATAATCTTGTCCCTACTTATAATCCCGCTAAAATCGTAAAGTTGGCGGAAAGCAAGGGTTAACCCGTCAGGGGTCGTAAAAGTGCGGTTGTATTTTTACCTAAATGGTATATTCATTTTCCATTTTTATTACGTAGTTCCACGTCTTCATACAAAAATTTAATCAGCGCAGAATAACAGATTTATTATTATAAAAATATTGTTCATTTTTTTAAATTTTGTTAAATATTGAATATAACTACGGCATTTTTTTTATTTCTGTTATGTTTTACGACTTACAATAAGCTATTTTGTAAAGTATCACATTTTTATAAATTTTATTTTATTACCTATTGTGAAAGTGGGGACTATGTGGATTAATTTTCCTTTTCTGTAATTTTAACATGATGTCCGGCAGTTTTGAGTATTTGATGCGTCCTACCCAAATGTCCTTTCTTTGGTATTGTTCGTCAAGTTGTTGAGCTTCTTGGTGGTTCTGAGTTGAGCTGCACGAATACTGACAAACGCTTGCACTGACTGGACAGGTCCGCTCAGAACTGTGTGGTTCTTTCTTCAAAAGACCATCTCAGACCCCAATCTGCATGGTTTTCATATGATTTGACCATTACGTGTTTTCTGTATGGACTCTAAAAGAGACTTTGATCCCTGAGTTTGTTTCGGTGTTTCTTCTCAGGGTAGTCAGCTAGGAAACACCGGAGTCATCTAGTTTAAACTGACGAAAAAAATTACGTGTAAGTGTTCTATTTTTTAAAACTATTTGCAAAATAAATATCATTTATCATTTAATATAATTAGGTAGCTTTTATTCCAGGAGAATTTGCTCAGATAGCCAAAATACAGGCTTTGCCTAGTTTGGCTACAGATGCTACAATAATTTTTGTAAGTAATTACTTACCGCACCACCCTATGTATACTGTAATTTCTTTGGCAAAATAACAATAATTATTATTAAAAAAAAAAGATTTCGCAGAAAATGAAGCAGCTTTTGATTCAGTTTTCAAAAAAGGAACTCGGCAAAGTTTTCCCAACAATGGAAACAAAGACATTACCAGACGGAATACGTCAATAAAATCTTTGAGGCATATCTCAAAGAACCTTTCAAAAGTCTATAAGCCACTGTCGGGCACCCTCTTATTCACTAGAATGGACTTGAGACTCGTCGATTCCTTTAAAACCCACTGTTGGGGAAATCGCTTTTTCATCCCCCATAATGGCCGCACACTCGGGGACATTTTAATTAATTACGACTTCGAGTGCTTTTTTTAGTTTCGCTATAAATTATGGATATGGCATCTTTGATATAAAGAGAAGTTGAAAATTTGTGTTTGCCATTGTAAGATCCGTTTTCATTCATTGGCTTTTCACCAAGTATCTAACATAAGACTTCATTTTTCGTTAAACATCAATATTATGTACTAAGTACTCATATTTATAGAAAAGTTAACAAACACCTTAACATTATAATGTTGAACTTGCATGCAGTTAAATGTAAAGTAACAGAATGGCTGCTTCTTAAGTATTACTCATACACGGAGTCTTTACTTACCTATCTTGTATAATAAACACACACACACATACATACAACACACTTTTAATTTTAGTTTTGTTTTCCATACAGTATAACGACACAGTCCACTAGAGAAGTTTTTGTTGAAAATTGTGAACCTGGCCGTAAACTACCTCCATACAAGGATCCTAATATACAGATTTCCCAACATAAAGTTACACTTGACAGTAACAACTGTCAAGTATTTTGTAACCTCAAACTCTGTATGTTTATGGTAAATAAAGATTATTATTATTATTATTTTAATTTTCGGCTACAGATGTTTAATTTGACGGCACGTTTGGCGCAGTGATTGAGCACTGCGTAGCGCGAGTTCGATTCCCGTTCGATTCAACTATAGTTAGTGTAGGTCATACAAATATTTGTATGACCTACACTAACTATACCTAGTTGTTCCGGCTCTGAGTGGCTTGTGTACCTATGTGAGTTACCTGTTTGTCCACCCACAATACAGAAATAATTCCTAGCGATGGGCTCGTAATCGAGGGGGTGTTTTCATTTCTAGTTCTTTTGTATTGTTCGACTAGCCTGTTGGTCTAGTGATTAGTGGCCCTGACTGCTATGCCGGAGGTCGTGGGTTCGATTCCCACCCATGACAAATGTTTGTGTGATGAGCACAATCATCTGTTCTGTGTCTGGGTGCAATTTTATCTATATGTATGTATTTAGAAATATTTAAGTATGTTTATCAATCGTCTAGTACCCATAACACAAGCTCTGCTTAGCTTGGGACTAGACGGCGTTGTGTGATAGTTGTGTGAATATTATTAATATTATAATTACTGTAAAAATATAACCTAGAAATATGTGTTTTAAGTATGTAAAAAATAATTTTAATTAATTTTAATGATTTATCTGCCCGAGACTATTAGAACCTGTTCTGTTTGAAGAGTTTTTTTTTTTATTACAACGATTATGAATAATTTGTTAAGTACCTACCTACTTGAAAGCTAAATCCGTATTTACCATCTCATTGATTAGTCATTTGAATGGGCGTCTTCCTAAACAATTATTTACACGCATGAACTAACACGGATTAAACCAACACTTATGCATTATGTTTGATTCGTCCAATTTATTGACACTGCTCTTAAATCACTCAACCTTAACCAAGCAATTAACACCATCTTCAAAAGAATTATCTACACTAAGCACGTATTTACATAAAAAATATCGTACCAAAGGACATTTTACAAGGCCGGAAAGTTAATATCAGTTTTTATAGGCGTGATGTCGTAAAACTTGGTTTAGTACAAAAGGAGTCTATTCTCTGATCACAATCTGGTACTAAGGTGTTATTTATGCACTCATCTCGTTTTACTTCGGGTTTATCACCGGCAGTGGCGTAACTAAAGGCTGGCAAAATGCCACGGGCCCCTGGGCCGGCGGGACCACCGATCCGAGAAGCCACGGGCTCAGAAAAAGTAATCTAACATTTTAACAAAAATAAGTAAAAATTATAAATTTTATATAAGTAAGTACTTCAAATGAATTAAAGTTAAAAACCACTAAAAAACATATACAAATTCAAATAAATTATTAATATTGCGCATTCATAAAAAAAGGATAAATTTCCCATGGCGTTTTGCCGATCTTGCCACCCTATAGTTACGCCACTGAGAAGCCCACCTTCAAAAAAGAAATAGAGAAGTGTTTGTGTATTAGAGAACTTGTTGTTTTATTAATAATAAAGAATCATTTTATGTTTGTAATTCAGTGATTAATCAAAATAAAATTACAATATGACGATTTTTCTGGGGCCCCCATCCAATGAATTTGCCACTGCCTCAGATGGTATAGTTACGCTACTGATCACCGGGAGAGGCTTTACTCTCATAAAGACTACTTAACGCCAAAGGCGACGCAGTTGCGGACTAACAGTCTTGTTTGTGCTACTATTTTCTTAACAAAACAGTGATAAGTTGTTACTTTACGTAAAACAGTAAAACCTCTTCTCCTCCCTCCTTTTATGCCGCAAAAAATGGCGCCTGCAAACTCTGAACACGAAAATAGGCTAGGAGACAATAGTTTTAGTAAGGTTTTATAAGGAAGTAAACAACGTAATAAGATTCTAGGCTGTAAACATGTGCGTAAAACTCTTGGCTTAGTTTTCAAGAATAATAAAAATGAGGAAAAAGGCTCCGTAACTTTCATAGATTTTCATAACAAAAAGTTTGTATACAACTTTATGTCCATGTGTCAAGTCATTGTGCTGTAGGTACGACATGTGCCTGGCAAGAAATATAATATACATTTACTCTTACACTTTTTTTTTCAGATTCCTTTTTTAATTTAATATGAAGCACGCGTTTTAGGTCAAAGAAAAGGTTGGGTGGATTGTGTGAGTTAAGTAGCAATATGAAAGAAAAGAGAGTCAGTGATAACGTGACGGTTTAGACAAGGGCAGGAGTCGATAATGATTCCTTTTTTAATTGACGCTTGTTTGTAAAAAATGAGCATCGTAGCCATACTCACTAGTGCTTGCTAGTGCGACAGTCTATATGTACAAATCGATATGCTACATTATCATCTGTGCATTATTACTGACATTGAAAGCCCAAAAGCGGTAACTCAAACTGAAATGAGTTTTGAGAAAACAGGCATTTTGTAGAAAAAAATATTTCCGTCTTTACAATAACACTAGCTCTTGTCCATGGCTTCGTCCGCATACATAAAATATAGCTTATGTCACTCCGGAATAAAGCAGCTTTCTATCGGTGAAAAATTTTTAGCAATCAGACCAGTACTTTCAGAGATTGCCTCCTGCAAACAAAAAAAAACTTTACCTCTTTAGAAAGAAAGAAAGAAAAAACTTTTATTCGTACCTCACACATACAGTAGAATTACAAAACAAAGTATGAAAGTATAAAAAGAATAACATAAAATCTGTGCAAGGCCAAAAAGGCGCCTAACTCAGCATATGCTGCGATATTTAAAACGATTAGTATTCTTTATAGTATTAGTGTAGATAATTATTTAGGCTTCTGCCTGGGCTTTCATTTGCGTGGAGCGTTGATAAAAGTATATAGGTACCTCAAGTTTTTCTCCAGATCTAAAGCTATGCCTATGTTAAATTTCATTTTTATTGGTTTTACCGCTAAGGTGTGCTTTCGAAAAAAATTACGTAGTTATTTGCGTATTTATAAAGTAAATATGGATACAGTGTTCTTTTTTTTTTAAAAAGTTGCGCGTTTTAATGACAAGCCTGCCTGATGCGGAAAGTTTCAAGCAAGAAAAAAAAAACAGAATCTTCGAAAAATTTTGAGACACCATTTTTGGGCTTCCGGGCAGTAGGTATACTAGCATTATTTCTTGACAAACTACAAATTGACAAGCTATTAAATACAGTGGCAGCGAATGAAAAAGTTTTGTGGAGCGGCGCCATATTTTGTTGAATCCAACTGTCAAAGCGTCGCGCCTGAGTTCGCGGCCAAAAGTTTTTAAAGATTTTATTTTATTCTAGCCACGAATTGTTCTGGGTTCTGCCAACGCAGTTAAAACGGAGGTTCATACTAGAAATACTAGTAGAAATTGAGACTTCAATGAAAAAAAGTGACTTGTAAAATATTGCAGAGAATCTAATCGATACGGCGACTCTAGATCTCGGCTACCATTAATATAGAAATTTATATCATAGCCACTCATGAACTGACAAGTAAAGAAATTACCATAATTTAGAAATTGCTTCATCCATACAGGTAACGTTAGGATCTGCTTAATTTACTTATCTGCATGCCATATGCATAATTAGTTTCTATTGGTTTAAAAGCTTAAGATAAACATGGAACAGAAGCTGGCTATACTAACCGAATTAACTATTTCTAAGATAACCATGCCACTAGATACGGTCCTATTAGCAGTGCTTGCTTGTGTCGAGAATATACCAGATATAATCGCGTAATCGTTGAACGTGTGCCGTGTTTGTAGATGTACCTACAAAACAAACTCTGCCTTAAAATCTTCAAACAATAGTTAACCAAGTCCTTTGTTGTTAGGCGTTCACGCTCATTTAAATTCTTTGACACAGCAGGGAATGAAAGTAAGTGCGTTTTTTATGAAGTCTTTAACCTTTAACTCTAAAACTGGTTTGTATTTTAATGAGTTAATACATCAATACATCATCGAGTAATAGCGATGGTTTATATCGACGCGCGGGTTTTCGCTTCTCGCCGCCGCGGGGTGCCGTCATCTGAGGTCCCGACAGACCCCTGGTGAAACAACCTGCCCTCTTCATTGTGCCTGACACGAAACACAGCCGTAATCGCGCCCAAGCAAAACAGCTACGAGCTTTTGAATTATACCTCCAGAGACTATCTCCGATTCATTGCGTACTGTTTAAACCGTGAAAGCGATTCATTTTGCATGTCATCGTTCAATAAAGTATCGACAATAAAACGAACTGCCACCTACACCTTACGGTACAATTGAGCGCAAGTTTTATAGAGTAAAATATTGATATGCATATTTTAGATGACTATTACCATAGTGTCACGGCATCGCACGCGTACCGCTAGACAAATACTTGTATGGTTGCCCAACAACCAACTATCTATTCTGACGTACCGTAAAACAGTAAACAGAACTCCCATGGACCATTACACGTCGAGTATTTGTAAAATAATCAAAATGTTGGCTTCGTCCACAAATGTTTGCCCGAAACTCGTTAAGTTTGTGATTTATTTGATCTGATGTGTGCGCAATCGTTTGATAGCTCAGCTTTGTATACCACTTCAAAGCCATGACTTACACACATTTGAAGAACCTAACCGACTGATCGAACAAGTACTTGTCGATAAAAAAAGATATTACGCGAACCTAGGTACATGTAAAGAAACGATTGACAAAAAAAAAACCGAGAGTTACTTAATTCACTGTTGGTTTTAACACTCTTTTTCTTATTAACATTATACTAGAAAAATATTTATCCAGTCAAAAATAATTATCAAGCAATTAACTGTTGAGTGGCAAAAGAAATCTTCGTTCAACATCTCCGAAGCCGCTGTTGGTTTTAAATTTAGTATAATATTATATAGTGTTTGAGCGCTGTGTTTACGTTGAAAATGATAAAGACCACCCGGCTTTGTATGAGGGCACACAGTCGGTGGATCCGTTTTGTGCCAACAGCAGTTGGTTTGCCTCAGAGCAAACAGAACAAGACAAACAAACACTCGATCGGGGAAAGCGGTCGCATTTGATTTTTATTTCTTTTACTCTCAATGGGAAAAAGCAGTTAACGATTTAACACAAAGAGACTCCGAAGCCTTTTGCAAGCTTTTTTTTATTCTTCACGTTTAATGTCGTGAGTGCCTCACATTATCTTTGCTGGAATGGCCCATTCTCTTATTGTTTGCGAAGAAACGTTAATTTGAATTTGATTTATAATTGCTGTTGACTGCCATTTTGTCGCACTATTTATATTCAATTTGAAAAGTTGTGTGAAATGACAAAAGGTAGTCGTAAGTAGTAACATTCTTGTTAACGACTCGCTTTTGTCTTCTCAGTTCTTTAAACTGTACAATAAAAAAAGGGTTCATAAAAAAAAAACAAACAATGGTTCGTTACAAAAAAAAAACCTGTCAATTTTTCCACCTTTCGAACAAAATATTATGAAAAAGTTTTAAACTAAAAATAAACGAGGAAGTTTGAAGCCATCAACAAACTATCACGTCTTTAGGAGCTCAAAGTCCCCCACTAACGACGTTATCATTGTCGGAAAGGAAAAACCGTCAGCTTGGAAAGCCTGAAAATGCAACGGGGAGACTAGACGAAAAAATACGTTTCCGACCGTTCCTCGTACAGACTTTAACTGCTAACCATAGTAAATACAACCACAGACTAAAAAATATCAGTTGAACAATTATAAAAAAGACAGGTTTGCAAAACTATTAAAATCGTTTTGTTTATTTTACTAAAGACATGCCGGACTGTAGGGTCCAGACCTTGAGTTTTAATTGTGAAAACGAGAAAAACACGTTTACGTTTTTTGCTGTGATTGTTGTCAATTAACCACCATACAATAACGAATTGGTAATTCTAAGGACTGTGTCTAATAGGGATATTAGGATATTTTTAGCATTTAACTTTATTATTGGATTTTGCAATTTTGTTTGAAAATTGTCGGTATTTTATTCTCAAATTGAGATAATCGTAGGTATTTAATTAGAGTGTTCTTTTTAATATAGAAAAATAAAACCGGTTTAACAGTTGTATACAATTACAGAGTAACACAGTTGTATAAAACTTATCTCGGCAGAAAACTTGCGTGCAGTTTTGATCACCCGTGTTAACAAAAATCTTTTTTTTATTGCTATACCAGCGAACCTTTTTTTTTCGGTCGGAAAATCATCCAATGACATCCCCCGCCCTTGGGCGGAGCGTGAGATAGTGTCAGACTTTTACTGACTAGAAACCCACCCCTATTCCTACTTTGCCTTCGTTCCAGGGCCCCGGGGTTCTCTTTCGCATCGCCCATGGCCCCAGTACGCTTCGATCCTGCTGGGCCCCTACGGTTTTGCTGACATCTCCTTGAGGCGCGCGTGGAACACTACGCGTCGTTGACAACTTGGGCTCGGTCCGGACGGTTACCGGACGGTCGGACGGCGAGCTACCCATTGCTCGCCGTTCACAAGCCAGCGCCTACGGTGGTGGCTGGAAATCGGGATCGGGATCCCGGCGGCTGAGGCGTGAGGGCCGTTCACTCGCGCGTGCGGCCACCTCCTTTGCTAGTATTACTGCTTCGCAGAAGGAGGCGACCGTCTGCCACTTCTCCTCGCTCCAGACCATGGCCTGTACCAAGGCCCGGCGCGAGAGATCTCTGCCGCCGATCGCCCCCACGAGGACACGGCGGTGCTCTGCCCAGGCGGGGTACACCCCTACCGTATGCTCCACCGTGTCCTCCGGGCGGTCCACACAATGGTGGCACCCAGGCGTTTCTTCCGCACGAATCCGGTGCAGGAACCTCCCGAACTTACCATGTCCGGTGAGGACCTGCGTCATGCGGAAGGTAAGGACGCCATGTTGTCTTTCCAGCCACTCCTCAACCATAACCGCCATAATTGTGGCGTGCCCAATACCAGCGAACCTATTCTAGCTGACAGGATGATTATGAAAATGCCAGCAGGCCAAACAAAACTGCTACTCTATGTCACCCAGTAGTAGCATTAATGTGTAAGCTGCCCGGCTCGCGATCCCCCCGTCGCGATAACACGCACGGCACAACTGATGGCACGGTGCGCCCTATACCTATTTGTAATTTACTTAAAAATATGGCGGTAGATAAAGTCAGAGGGTTCTTGGCGGCTAATTCCGCTGTTTTGTTACGTGTCCGTTTAAAGCGTTGAGAATTTGTTACATGGTTTCGAACTGATCGTATCGGTTTGAACAATGTGAGCCTTACACCGATTAGTAATCGTCCTTTTTTGTTTCTAAACGACTCCTAATCTTCCTTTAGAGGTATTTAGAATAACGTTTTCCACGTAACTTTTCCCTAAGGAGCTCTGTTACAGTGCTCCGCTTTAAACTGAAACTCGGTGTAGTACAGATAAAGAAAATGGCTGTGCTCACGGTAATGAGTGCACGATAATTTGCTTTATACAAAGCTTTTCAAATGCTGAAAATCCACTGCAAAATCTCTTGGATGAAACAAAACGAACTCGGAGCTCCAAATAAGTTCACATTGTACTCTTCTTTTTAAGGGTTGAGAAAACAACAAAAAGAAATGAAAAGGAGTGTCAGACTTTGACTAACTAAAACACACATGTGTTCCTTCAGTTGCCCTTTCCAGTGCCGCGTTAACTCTCTCGAATCCCATCACCCACATTCTAACCACCCAGCTTCTAAATAAAGAATTGGTATGACTAAGGAATGGAATTCCCTGCTGAATTGCCTGTTTATCATGATAGCTACAACCTGGGAATGTGTAAAGGGCCTATTACACTACGCGTTATTCAGACAGTCTTAGTCTATGTATTTCTATGTATCTCATCGTTCTGTTTCATTCCCTTACACGACATTGGCGTAAGTTGCTCTCTTTCTTGTGTGACGCAACATAGACTAAGACTGTCTGAATAACGCGTAGTGTAATAGGCACTTAAGTCAAGAGTGAACAGCCCCCTAGCTAAGTTACGATCGTTTCGTTTGCGTCGAACGCCTCGAGTAGGCCACGCCTCCGATTCCTTTGTTCTGAAGTCATCTCAACGCTCAGTCACGTGGTCAGAACAAAGGAATCGGAGGCGTGGCCTACTCGAGGCGTTCGACGCAAACGAAACGATCGTAACTTGGCTAGGGGGGCAGATTACTCCTAGGTAAGCATGCTCTATTGTCGACCACATTATCGCTAGCCATCAGATGAAATAGTGGACAAGCGCAAGACTACCAATTATAAAAAAAAATAGTATTGTAAAACTATACTTTACCATAAAATTCTTTTAAATTTAGCCCTAAAGAAGAGTTTGACACAACACATATGATTCATATTCATTTATTAGCTTTCACAATGCTGAAAAGATGGTTACAACCGGCTTTAAAGCGCTATGAATCACTGTACCAAAACCATGTTAGGGCAGAAACATACAATTTAGATTGCATCTACATTTTAAAATTTGATATTAAATTAGACATAGAATTAAAACTAGAGCAGTGGTGGCCGAGTGGTAACGGCCCGACTTACGAGTTGTAGGTCGCGGGTTCAAACCCAGCCAGGCGCATTACTTTGTGTAATTTATTTCATCACCACTGCTCTCAAAACGGTGAAGGAAAACATCGTGAGGAAATCGGCATGTCTCAGAACCAAAATTCGAAGACGCGACATTCACCAATCCGCACTGGGCCCGCGTGGTGGATTATGGGCCATTCCCTCTCCTAGCGAAAGGAGGCTTGAGTCCCAGCAGTGGGAACATTACAAGGCTGATTATGCTATGCTATTAAAACTAAACAACAATTTTTACTAGTTAGGCATTGATGACATAAGTATAACATTAGGGATAAACTGAGATTAACATTTTTAGATTTTAAGTAATTATTACTATCGTCATTGTGTTTTTATATTGACAAACGAATAAAGGAGATATTAATATCTTCGTAGCATTAACAAAGGCAATTAAGAAAGCAAGGGAATAAATTATTTGAATTAGTCATACGCTTAATTAACTTCTGTCTTAATTTTAAGACATCGTCGCATTGAAGCGGGGACGGAAACGCAAATTAAACATCTCGAGGAACACGCGTTGAAAACTCTTCGCACACGCCTAATTAATAATTTTGGTGAATTTTAGCACACAGCGTCATTGATTTAATTTCGTACTTCCTGCTCACTTCTATATTTAGTATTTGCTTGCATATTTTTTCGTGTAGGCACAGTCACCAGCATAAATACCAAGGTACCTACTTATGCGCAAAATTTAGAATTAAGTTTCTGGTGAAATTACTTTGATTATGAAAATACTAGTCATATTGTGATTTTCACCAACAACACTTTTTTTTTGTGAAAATCACATCTTTAGTTGCTCTTTACGTTCTAGGACTACAAGTTTCCTGTTTAGAAATTCCTCGTGGGCCGCCAATTACTTAAGTAGTGTAGACAACGGATAAACCATTACCAAACATTACCTACTTATAAATGTAGCTAATGGTTTCTCTTTCACTTAAGTTATATATTTATTAATATACAAAAACTACTGAGGCGCACTTGGGTAATACAAAAATAAATAATGGTAGATATGAAATATAGTGAAGCGATAATTTAATTTCACGATATTTTACCCCACAAGCTGTATAAAGAAATAACCGACACAAATTCTATTCACCCTTACCCAATTTTATAAAACTTTCAAAAACAGCTCATTAACTAAATTAATAATAGATATAATAATCAGATGTCCCTCACTGGCCCCGCGGGATATAAAATGGGTCCAACTTGAAATTAGTTCCGGCAACTTCAAACTTTTGGGTTGCATCCGTATTGTATCTGGGATTAATTTTAACGGCTGTATTAGTTTAATTACCGTATTCACCATGTTATGGAACAGTACAAGATTTAAGAGCTGTGGTTTTGAAGCTGTAGTTTTGCCTGCTAAAGATGACTTAGCGGACAAAGGGGTTTTGAGTAATATGCTTGAGTAAACTGATTGAACAACTTCAAATTAACCTTACATTATAAAATTGAGACAGTGGTCATATTGTCATGCAGCTGCGGGCAAGTAATATAGACTTCGAAAATTCAAAATTTAAAATGTTTTTATTTCACATAGGCCAACATGGGCACAAGTATAAAACGTCAGAAGCTAGTGCACGGTCCCAAATTGGTCGTTTCATATGGAGAAGAACCAGCAAGAAACTCTAACTCTTAGAAAAGACAAAAGAGTGTTCGTCGTTTTAATTACATTTGAGGAAGTTCTCAATTCGTTGGAATCTTTTTTTTATGTAGGTATATTCCTTAAATATGCGTACAGACCGATTTGGAATAATATTCTTTTTTTAAAGGGTTTACTTTCTGAGTAGTCCCATAGTGCTAAGGTTTGAATCTGATGCTTGAGAAACCAATTTTTTAATTTTTTTAAGAGCTTTTTTAACGGTTATATTATATTATACAAGTGCCTAAAACAAAAGAACTCACACACATTCAGAGGTTCCAAAACGAAAAAAAAAAAAAAAAAATTAAAAAAAAAAACTACAACTGACTTCGATACAAAAAGAAAACCAATACAAAGTGCAACATATTACACATTAGTAAAGTCGTTTGTATTTTTTTTATGTAAGGATACTAACACCGTCCCGTGGTTTCGCCATTGAAAGCGAGTATCTATTAAGTAATTGCTTAAATTACTACTGAAGAAAAAAGATCAAGTGCGAGTATTTACACGTATTTGTCATAGAGGCATGCTTTTAATTAACTAGCTTCCGCCGGTGGCTTCACACGGGTGAAAGCAGAAAATAGGTATATCCTAAGGGAACTCTCACTACTCTCAGGATAAATAAACCTACGTTTTATTCCAGGACATGTTTAACCTGTGAGACAAATTTCATACAAATGAAGGAGTTACAAACATACACACACACATAAATACATACTCACATAATTTATGTACGTACGTAGATACAAAGACAGATCGATAGAACATTTTTCGCGTATTACCGCGGCATTAACATAATATATGAAGAGTTGAAGACCCGTCAAATATCACTTAATAGCACTTTAGTTTAAGGACAGCAGAATTATGTTACTTACTAAAAATATGTTATTAAAGACGAAAAAACTGTTTAACTTTTGCAGCTTTGCTGACTTGTAAATGAAAATGGTAGAGGATTGACTTAGAGGTATGAGAGAGAGGTAATGGTAGAGGGGATTTTTACCTGAAATTTCACATAATACCAATACAGTGTAGAAAAATAAGTCGGGCCCTGGAGGGAAACTACCTTAAATCCCATCGATCCCTTTCTTTTATTTCTTTCTTATAATAAAATAGTGTTAGTATTTTTTTTTTTAAATTTTAGTTGTTTCGAGTCCCGGGGGAGGAAAGCGAGTTTTAGAAAATCTTTGAAAGCAGTTTTGCAACTTAAGGATTTAAGGTAGTTTCCCTGCAGGGCCCGACTTATTTTTCCACACTGTATATCACTCACCTTACAGAACTGTGTGACAGTAGAAAAAGTGAAATCATTATTCCCAGACACAGTGCTCCACTTGCGAAGAAAAAGACAAAACGCCCAACAGGGACCACTAAACATCAACAAACAAACCAACAATTTGGCTATCTCTATCTCATATGTTTCAATTCCCTAACCAAATCCTCGGAATAATAAATAAAAACAATGCTTCCATAGACAAAGCACCTATTAAGCTTCGTATTAGTCATGGTTCTCTTTGTACCATAAATCACCGAAAAACAGGCACCTCCGCCATTGCGTGACGTCACGATATACGGCGATGTCATAATTCTGTGTTCGTTTTTTTTTTTCGGCGTGACTAATACTAGGTCCTTAATTGGTATTAAATTAAACTTTATAGACAATAGTAATTATGCTTGATCATTTGTGTATTGGTTTTGAAGGGGAATTGGTACTGGGTGTATTAATGGTGAATACAGGTGAATCATGGTGTGAATAATTTATACTGTAAGTTTTTTTTATTTTTTTTTAGGTGGGAAAATCATCTAATGACAAATCGCGCTCTTGGGCGGAGCGGGAGATAGTGTCAGACTTTTACTGACTAAAAACCCACTCCTGTTCCTTCGTTGCTTTCGTCCCAGGGCCCCGGGTTTCGTTTTCACACTACCCATGGCCCCAGTAGGCTTCGACCCTGCTGGGCCCCTACGATTTGCTGACATCTCCCTGAGGCGCGCGTGGAACAATACGCGCCGTCGACGACTTGGGCTCGGTCCGGACGGCTACCGGACGATCGGACGGCGAGCCACCCATTGCTCGCCGTCCGCAAGCCCGCGCCTACGGTGGCCGGAAATCGGGATCGGAATCCCGGCGGCGGTAAGGGCGTGCGTCCCGTTGCCTTACGCGATCGGCCGCCTCCTTTGCTAGCATTACTGCTTCGCAGAAGGAGGCGGCCGCCTGCCACTCCTCCTCGCTCCGGACCATGGCCTGTACCAAGGCCCGGCGCGAGAGATCGCTGCCGCCGATCGCTGCCGCCGATCGCCCCCACGAGGACACGGCGGTGCTCTGCCCAAGCGGGGCACACCTCTACCGTATGCTCCACCGTGTCCTCCGAGCGGTCCACACAATGGTGGCACCCGGGCGTCTCTTCTGCACGAATCTGGTGCAGGAACCTCCCGAACTTACCATGTCCGGTGAGGACCTGCGTCATGCGGTAAGTAAGGACGCCGTGAGGTCTTTCCAGCTACTCCTCAAAGAGGGGACTTATCGCCATAATTATGGCGTGCCCAATGACTACAGGTGAATCATGATGTCAATAATTTATACTATAAGTTGGGTTTTTTGTGATGTGCTATATTTTAACTAAAGATTTCATTATTAAGGTACGTATCTTTGCGTACGTTTAATAAGGAATACCATTCCACGACCACTTAATGCGATCCATTTTATATACGACCTAAACTTAATTGTTAAAGGGATGGAGATATACACCACTAATTTTTAATTAGTACAAATATTTAAGGGCTTATTAGAAAAGGTCTCGTTATTATTCAAGTAAAGTCTCAATAAAAAATATTCATAAACAGCAAAGTTATTAGACTTTATTTCCCAAAATGTCACTCAATTTATGAAAATATTGTACAGGCTATTGAGAATGAAAAACAATAGAAAAACACTGCGCGTAGTATTTTCTAGTAGCAATTGTTATGAATGATTGATTCAATTATTAATTTACCAATTATTGGGACAATTTTGGGATTTTGTTTTTTTTTTACTTTTGACGACACAAATATGGGTTACCATGACGTTTAAAGTAAGATTGTTTTATTCCTATTCCATTGTGGGTAAGAGATGGCGCTAGACAACCTGTATAGCTCTGTCTCTTACCCACACAGAAATAAGAATGAAACAATCTTACTTTGAACGTCATGGTACAGGGCATGATCAGTAACGGGTACAGATAGAGCTCCATTTTTTTTTGTACTAATTAAAAAATAGAGGTGTATTACTCCATTCCTCTTTCTCGCTCACACGCCTGACATTTTATCGTGTCATGGGTAAGGCCCCTGATTCAAACTATAGCTACGCAGTCTATGACTAGTTGGTAAATAATATTTCTATGCCCTGCAAGAAAGCACCTTGTGAATAAATATTTTCTAATTATCATAATGTATCATAACATTATACCAACATATGTATGTGTAGCAAATTAATACATTTTACTTTGTCTTCCCTCACGATGTTTTCCTTCACCGTTTTGAGAGCAGTGGTGATGAAATTAATTACACAAAGTAATGCGCCTGGCTGGGTTTGAACACGCAACCTACAACTCGTAAGTAGGGGCCGTTACCACTCGGCCACCACTACTCCACGACGGTGAAGGAAAACATCGTGAGGAAACCGACATGTCTTAGAACCAAAAATTTGAAGACATGTGATATCCACCAAACCGCACAGGGCCCGCGTGGTGGTCCTAGAGAGGAGGCCTGAGTCCCTACAGTGGGAACATTATAAGGCCGACTATGCTATGCTATGCTATACTTTATCTTTTAAAAGTAACGTTAATCATGAATTTTAGTCGAAACTCTCAACCCTATTTAGCACGACGATTCCGTTGTCTGGAACATTGTAGATATAAAATTACGAGCGATGGTCACGTGAATCGTTCCATAATTCAAACATTGTTTCACCCATAACTTCAGGAGTTACCCCCTTACAAGAACGGTTTATGAGCGAAGTAAGTCTCTAATTTCTCAATAATTTGTTACTGGATAAGATTAAACGCATAAAGACTCCTTCCGTGACAAAACTCCTTTCGAAATTCCACTTAGAAGGTGGAGGGACCATAACTTTGTAAGATATTTTACAGAGCCGATAACCAACGATTTTGGAGCTACACCTGAAGTGCAGAACTGGAAATTGGGACCGTAACTCAACAAGTATTAGGGGAGGAAAACTCCGTAGACCCGCCATCTGTAGGCCTTATCTACCGCCATAAATATTGTACGGAACCCCGTACGAAACGAGTACGAATTATGGCTCCAAAGGTACCTTCACTCGTCGTCGTAATGGATAATTCATGCACCCTTCGCCGCCGCTCACTGTTTCATAATTTTCCAAACATTTTCTGTAATTACTATCCGATGTTTGTGACTTTCAACATGGCGTGAGTTGTAAACCGTATTTTTCTTCGATCAATCCTGCTGCCCTAGCGGAGATCGGTTCTGCTAAGGCCGTCCCCGGACAGCGAGCTACCTATTGCTCGCCGTTCGCAAGCCCGCGCCTTTGGTGGCCGGGAATCGCCCTGTGACTTCCGACGTCAGAGGCGCCTCCTACGGCGGCGGCTAGGGCTTAAGGATGTCTTTCCCTCACTATTTTAGCCACTTCCTTAGCATAGTATAGCATAGTCGGCTTTATAATTTTCCCACTGTTGGGACTCAGCCCTTCTCTCTAGGAGAGGGGAATGGGCTGTAATCCACTACGCGGGCCCAGTGCGGGTTGGTGGATGTCACATGTCTTCGAATTTTTGGTTCTAGGACATACCGGTTTCCTCACGATGTTTCCTTAAACGTTTTGAAAACAGTGGTGATGAAATAAATTACACAACGTAATGCGCCTGGCTGGGTTTGAACCCGCGACCTACAATTACGGGCCGTTACAAATCGGCCACCACTGCTCCCTCAAAAAGAAATATATACTAAATACTTTAATAGGCTCACCACTAGAACATAACATAATATTTTAGTTAGCTCGCTTATTATTTTAAGCTAAATGTCTGTCGGGTTTCGTAACACGTTCCTATAATTAATTTTGCTTACAGAAGCTGACGTTAATAGGAAATAGCCTATCTTCAATCATGTAGCCGGATTAACTAGCTCCAGAGAGTGTAGTGAATAACCAGGATTAAGTTATAACCTCCTAACTGTATGTACAGTCAGCAACGAAAGACAAATGAAGAACAAATATAAAATTAAATGAAGTAATTTCTCTCAATATTTATGAATTTAAGAGAGATTAGTTTATAAAATATGATTACCTAGAATGAACTGAAAATCTATGCAATAATTACAACAAAAGCCAAATGATACATTTGGCTTTCATTGCAGATCGTAACTTAAATAATGATAATATGACAGGTAACACGGTGTTTTTGGCAGCATTTTTTCGGGTGAAGCAAACTGGTTTTTTTAAATATTCACTGATTGATTCCTTGTAGAATCTATAGATCACGTTCGGTCACCCACCAGATGGATAGAGCTCATTAAATCATCTTCAAAGTGTTCCCTTATCGAATGTATACGCGGTACCACGAATAGAGAGAGAGCTGGAAAAGTCTCGCAAGAGCCGCAACCGACCTACCAGACGATCCACGACCTCGACCATTTCACCAAGAGTGTACGACTAAGACTAAGAGAAGAAGAAGCAACAAGGAATCAATCTACAATGTAGATATTGTGATGTAAAACATGTGTACTTTTATATCTCAAGTGACACGATTGAACAATATGTGGAATTATTGAAACAGGCGCGATCTTGGTAAAATGGAGCTGAGAATTTTATTGTAGTACATATTAACTACCTCAGCAAAGTATTGCCGATAAGATTGTAAGATTTATGTAACTAATAATAGGATTTAAAAGAGTATCCATGGAGTTTCTTGCACGTTCTTCTACATATAGATCCACGATTTCGAACGTGCAATTTAGCTTAACTTTTTTTTTGCCTGACCGATACTTTGACAATTCAAAAGTGCCTGTAATTGATCTATTTGAAATAAATGTTTAAAAAAAAATCTGTGCAAGTGCGAGTCGGATTCGCGCACAGAGGGTTCCGTACAAACTTACATTTGTGTAAGTAGTTTAATTCGCGAATGGAATCTCGAAGATTTTTCCGAATCGCAAAAAAGGTTTTTTTGTGACTTAACAACAAATCTACTGTTTCCAGATTTATTCCTATACCTCTGCTACAAGACTTTGCTTCATGCCAAATTTCAGGATTCTGGGTCAACGGGAAGTACCCTATGAATTTTGATTTCCTCGAGAGTCGAAATATACGATTTTTGCGACATAAACGGCCGTAACTTTTTTTTAGTTATCTTAGAAGTTTGATTTTTTCATAACTTCAAGGAACTGCAGACTTGAGTATGTGATTTTAACTTCAACTCGATACCGATAAAGGGTCTTGACAGACAGACAGACAGACGGACAACAAAGTGTTCCTTTATGGGTTCCGTTTTTTTCCTTTTGAGGTATGGAACCCTAAAAAAGGATTGACTTTGACGTTTCCTAACAAATATTGCAAAAACATTAGAATGATTTTAATGGAACAGAGAGTGACTGTATTTATTAGTATGTTATAAAATTAAATACTAAATATCTACACTTGGCCCTGGCTTTATAGTATAAAGTTAATACAAATACAACCGTGTAAAGCCAAAAAAAGTACGCAATACACAATTAAGACTGGAATGGAAAGGCAATGAAAGCTAATTCGAACACGATTGAATACCGATATTGTCCTGATTAACGAATGGGCATTCAGGAAACCTGTTCAGCATTATCTTTGAACACTGGTAGAAAACATCGCTTGAAGCCCACGCGTAATTGTAATGGTAAAGGTAATGCCAAGTTTCTATATATATTAATCGAACATTAGTCTGTTTTGATCTTACATTTCTTCTGTAGGTAATTGGAGGTACGACTATTGAGTATTTAAAGTGACATCTTTTTTTGCTGCAATATTTAAGTGATGCTGTAAAATAAAAACTGGGCAAGTGCGAGACGGACTCGCGCACTGAGGGCTCCGTACCAACTTACCTATGCAAATAGTTCAATTTCCAAATGGAGTCACGAAGATTTTTACAAATCGCAAAAATGTTTTTTTTTTGTGACGTAACAACCAATTGACTGTTTTCAGATTTATTTCTATATCTGTACTATAAGACCTTGCTTAAGCCAAATTTCAGGATTCTGGGTCAACGGGAGGTACACTATGAATTTTGGTTCCCTTGAGAATGTCAAAATATACGTTTTTTGCGACATAAACGGCCGTGTCTTTTTGTTTCGTTAACTTAGAAGTTTGATTTTTCACAGCTTTAAGGGATCGCCGACCTGAGTATGTGATTTTAATTTCAACTCGATACCTCCACGCGTTTCCGAGATAAAGGGTCTGGACAGACTGACAGACAGACGGACCACAAAGTGATCCTATAAGAGCCCCGTTTTTTCCTTTTGTGGTACGGAAGCCTAAAATTTAAAAACCGCGATCCAATTTTTTTTAATGTACCTACTTAAAGTACATATCATGCCTATTAATTTTTAAACAATTAAACTATTTTTTATTTATTGTACATCATAAAACGTTTTATACACCACTTGGCAACATTTGCAAAACATTTGGATGTTCATTCACACTTTAGGGTTAAATTTAATCGGAATAATCAAAATCGAATCAGCCAGTTACAATTATGGGAATTCACAAATATTGGTTGAAAAAAAGTCAAATTGACACAAAAGAAGAAGAATTATGGAGGTCCCTATATCTAGTAAATGGATGATCCAATTTTAATCAAAAGTAATCATCACTGGAAAAGCTTTCAAATTAAAAAAGAAACTACAGCCAAATCGATTCACCCCTTTAAGGAGTACGATGGCACAGACAGACACATAGCGGTTAATCTAATAACACCCCTCATTTTGCGTCGGGGGTTAAAAAAGACGTCAATTTTCACACTAATATTATAGATGAAAAAGTTTGTATACATGTTTGTTACTTCTTCATTCACGGTCGAAAGACTGAACGGATTTCTACGAAGCTTGGTACACGAGTAGACTATGCCATGAAAAAGTACATAGGATATTTTTATCCTGGGAGTATATTCCCCTGGGAAAATTTACTTCCATTACGCGGGCAAAGTCGCTAGCAGCAACTAGTATAAAATAAATTCACAATTTATGTCCGTACTTCTTTCCTTAGTTGTGCAATATTCCAATCGGGATAAGAATCTTTTACGATTGGGCACTATGTTTCCTAACAACTTGATATATAATCAAATACTAGTTACTTACTATATCAACACAAATGTGATTAGGTACTATGTAAATTCGGTGTCTCATCAAATCAAACATTCAATAATGTTCAAGATCTCTCAAAAGGAAAATGATAACTAAATACAGCAGGCAGCTGTATCGTAGCCACAGATTAATAAGAACATGAAGAGATCATGCAAACTACCAGTTGTTCCGGAGAGTAGGCCACTTTTTTCTAGTGTACTCCAAATAATCTTTAATTACAACTATTATAGCAATTACCATTTTCAAAAACAGACATTGATAGCCAAAACACCAATAAGAGTTGTAGTTCGAAAATCCACTCAATATCAGACACTCGCTAATAATTGTACCTACAGTAAAAACTCTAATTAATTTATTTATTAAAACTTCAGGCAACACAAACGTACAAAAGCAGACTTGAACAGAATGTGTGAGGCATTAGAGAATGCCCAATGTGTTATGTCCGCCGCCCGGTCCGGTTAACTGGTAAAGATCAGTTAACTAGTGACGGTGGAAAGACATCATAAAAAAAGAAAACATTATTTGAGAAAAAGTATATAACTTACTTAGCACTCCAATCACAATTTACTCCATGATCACAAATTATAATATCCCTCGGTGAAATATTTAACATTGTCAGACAAGCTTTTATCTAAGTCAATTAATTCGTGCTGTATTGTAGTTGATAGAGCTGAAATATCTGTCTAGCTTTTAGTCGAGGTGAATGTCCAGTTAATACAACGCTTTTTGCTGTTTTGCATTATATAAATACAGGTTTAAAAGGTTTTCTGTGGGAGAATCGTGTCTAAGGACAATGTCTTTTACAAGATATCATGATTATATAGTAGGTACCTTTTCATCATAAATACTATCATTTACCTGGATTGGTTACGATAGTAATTACAACTATCAGTAAAGTAAGCTACCCAATTGATCTATTACTTGTAACGTTTAGACATATTATATCCTAAATCTTAGGTACTTACCATCAACATTTGCATGTGTTCGTGCATAAGTAATGATTCTTATCATAGCTGCCTGCCTTCCTCAATGTCATTTACGTCAAACGGCCCGACATTCATTTGTTTTTTCCTTGTCACTCCAGCAGAACGCGTAGGTATCCCTCTCAATTTTTCTCTGTCATCCTGACTCTTGACTCCGGGGCACGGAGAGCTCTTCACTCACAAAATTGCCCCACAGGGGGAGTGTTGATTAATAAAGAAAATAAAATTTTGTGGAGACGCGAGGTATGATTTGAACGAAGTCACGTTCCGTTTTGTACGAACTGAATTTTGATTTTTATTCAAAGGGAATATGAGGAGGCGTTTTATTTTGATTGCGACGATATGTGAATGTGAATTTTTGTGCTGATTGAATTCAGCTGTATTACCTATTACGGAAACGAATAGCCTACTTGACTTCTCATCTTCGTTTTCGATTTGCGAAAGCCTTAAAATGAAGGGGAAACCGACATTCATTATTCATGGCTCAAATAATTCATCTTTCATACTCATAACATGTCATAATAAACGCAATAAGCCTATCATGAATAAACAAATTCTCATTAATTTCTTACTGATTGAACTTTGATACAAAAAACCCATTAAAATAATTCGTAACTAATTCTATTATTGTTCTCAAACGTCTTAATAATCTTACAAACAAATTACACCTTCTATTCAAACAGTTATTAGTTCGCTAGTCATCCAGCACCTGGTGTGAAATGCAATCAAGTTTAATTATTACGGGTATTAATAACAAGGGTGCACTCTAGGGTGAGTATGAAACCTGTTGTCATGGCAACGCCCTTCGTTTGGACACAGCCTGCGACGCCGCCACGCACGTCCTTAGTTATTTACGAGAAAAGCTGATTACTTGTGTAATTGTGGGGCCACTTTTCATATGGTTGTAATGATATCTGAATGTTCGCGATGACGGGAAGGGATTGGTTTTGTGGAAGATTTCATTACTGCAGGTTTCCTAAAGCAGTTTGTATCTTTCTACACTTTTGTGGTAGATAGGTATTTTTTTGAGGTGGAAAATCATCCAATGACTTCTCTCGCTCTAGAGTGGAGCGAGAGGGCGTGTCAGACTTTTTCTTACTAAAACTGAAGCTGTGTCCTTCAGTTACTCTTTGTGTTCCAAGACCACGGGTTTCCTTTTCAGAAATTCACCCTAGTCCTAGCGGATGGTGTTTTTCTTGCACTGTTGTTCTACTTTCAAACAACATAGTCTATGTCGAACACAATGTTATTAGAATGTTGAGCCTATCGTGTCCCACATCTAGGCATAGACCTTCTTTTCGTCCTCTTTTCTCAGTTTTCAGCTACATCTAGCCAATCCTTTAGATTAGAGTCTAACTCGTCACTCCATGTCCTATCGAGCCTTCCGTATCACCGGTTCCTGTTGTTCGGCATCCAGTCAGTGGCTGCCTTCGCCCAATTCTGCTGCAATATGGTCTACCCAGATCCAATTTAATATAGCGCCTGAGTTGCCTACGTCTACGATTTGTGTTTTTGATCTTCGAGTTTCCTAATGCGATCTGTACTTATACATCGTAAAAGTACACAATAAATTTATAGGTATCACATCAATTTAAAACTGTTTTTATAAACTATTATTAGATGTTATTTTACTTTTTTATGTTTTTTACAATGATGTTTCGTTCTATTTAGTTAGTGTTTTTGTTATTATTATCACAATTGAACCAATTGGAACCTATTCCACTACCAGTATCACAATTAGATCTATTGGAGTCTATTCCATTACCGATTTGACAACTAGACCCATTGGGAGCTTATTCCATTACTATATAAATATTCCATTACTAGTATCTTATAGTCTCGTGTCATGATTATTATTTAGTACCAACGTATTTAGTTTAAAAATAATAATACGAAAACTGTTAAGTTAATATCGGGGGTCAAACTTGCATAGTCACTGCAATCACAACCCTTATCGTTTAAATTGGGGTCATAACTATGTCCCTCGACTTAATTAGAGCTTGTAGGGGAACAGTATTAAATTAACTATAAAATGTTTCTAATAGTTTTACGGCCATATGCTTATCGACATGTTTTATTTAAAGGCGATCTCTGTGACCGATATTGAAGAGAATTATCTAAATATTAACTAAGCTTTTGCTAGTGACTTTTTTGTTTTAAATATATATTATTAGCTTCAAATATACTAAACAATAAACAAAAATGGACCTTAATTCAAATAAAAAGGCACATGTTGTAGTTGTCTTTGACTATCTATACTAATATTATAAAGAAAAAAGATACTCAAAAACTACTGAACTGATTTTGGAAATTCTTTCAACAGTGGAAAGCTATTTTATCATGAAGTGACATGGGTTATATTTTATTTAAAAAAAACAATGTGGTTTCCTACTAAAACTCCAATAGGGTAAACCAAAGTGTAAATAAATGACCTATAAATTTTCTTACATCGCGTGCGCTGCGAAAACTATTGATGATAGAACTAAATAATGTACTACGGTTTTGCAGAACACATCATTATCTATAAAAAATGTTGCAACACCATTTGTCCAACTGTTATAGTTATGTTACAATAACTGATTTTTTTAATAAAAAAACTGAATTTAAGCACCACCTCTAGAAAAGACCGTTTTTTGTACTTTTGTATAAATTCTTAATAAAATAAATTATTTTATATTTAAGCCTGGTTCAGTTCCTCTATATTACTTTTTGAATAATTCAATTTAGACACTCCATTCGAGAGTTATCATGATTTTAAAAATGTATTAGAAATAAATAAAATAGTTGAATAATCTTTAGCCGGTCATATTATCAACAATTTATTAATCCTCATAAAAATAAGCGGGTTTGTTGCCACAATTACTAAATACATTCGTTTTTTGGTTAATGGTCAAAGAGATAATACGAAAAACATAAGCGCACGCACGGGGATTTAGCGCCGAAAACTTCGTCTAGCACTTTAGCCGAACTAAATACGCGACTGCGCTGTACGAACAACAGTCGAGCCGTTTCATTAAAAAAATTGTCATCAATCTGAACTAATTTTACTAAAGAACTGATTCCTTAAACCTTTTAAGGTGTAAACTTTAATACCATGAATTTCGTACCTCTATTTACGTCATGGTTTCAAAATCTGGTCTTAACTGGGGAGTCTCAAGTAAGGTTACTAAAAGTAAAGCTTCCTCTTCATCACTAAAATTAAATGTTTTTCAATGGTTATGACCCGTCACAGGGACCGACACGTGGGTGTTCTCTGAAAACAGTACTTATAATATTATAAAGCTCAAGACTTTGTTTGTTTGAACGCGATAATCTCAGGAAATACTGATAAGAATTAATTTTTTTTTGTATTGGATACCCCATTTATCGGCATAGGCTATATGCTACAAAATATTACGCCAAAACCCACGGGAGCGGAGCAGTAACTAAAGACGCGGGTGAAACCGCGGGGATAGCTAGTCCTTATTTATAAAATTATTAAGGATTAATTATTATACTTATATAATAAAATTATTAAAAGAAAATAATGGTTACAGAGTCTGTAATGCTATATAACGTTTCGTTTTCATTGAAAACTGAACATACGAAAATTTCCAAAGACTTCCTGCACCAGGTATGACTCGTTCCGCAGGAAACTTACCAGATTTTGTTATGGATAACACCTATATTTTTTTTTATTTCATAGGGTTTTGAATTATGGCACCAACTCAGTAGTTTTTAAATTGCTTCTCCTAATTACTTAAAATGTACCATTAGATTGGCAAATAAATAAATGATAAATGTACCTTTGGATTGGTATAGATGGTACCATTTTATTTCACAAATGGGTACCACTTCAATTTTAAACATAACTTTTAATATTAGTCACAAAGGCAGTCATATACGGTTTCTGCACGTCATGTTGCCCAATAAATAAACTGTTTACAACAGGAGTAACTTTAAAGGTATCAATTAATTTAACCTTTATAGGAGTATTAAATCTTTGTAGGTAGCCGGTTCTTTGAGTGCGAACGTTACCATTCATTTGCAACGATTTACAAGCAATTCG
The DNA here is from genome assembly GCA_905147345.3 of Mythimna impura. Lineage (NCBI taxonomy): Eukaryota > Metazoa > Arthropoda > Insecta > Lepidoptera > Noctuidae > Mythimna > Mythimna impura. The sequence continues at coordinate 13,508,710 of LR990351.1, forward strand.
CGAGTTTATTGCACTGTTAAGTATTTTTAATTGTAAGTCTACATCCTTGTGTTGTTGTTAAAGTTTGGTGTATAGCAGCTGTTAGGATTCTAAAGATATCGTAATTCTGTCTACGTATCACTTTTTAGACTTTATGACGGCTTTACACCTATTTAATTGGCAATATAGTTCATGCATTCTACATCAGTGTTATACTATACAAGTTTGTTCAGAATTTAAGAATGAACAATATTGTTTACTTAGTATTGTCAGTCGTTCCTTTTTGGGATTTTATTAAGGAAACAATCATTGTAAAGAGTGTCTCGAGTCCCTTGTTAAGATCAAGAGGTCAACTCATCAGGATTTAAAGATGTAGCAACCAATAAAATGTTTACGAAAGGAAAAATAAAACAAACAGATAAAAAAATCGTCCAGATTTAATTAAGCTGGTTTTACAAAGTACAAATTATGTTCCGATACAGTTTAGGAATCCTGTCTCAGTACAAAATGATACACAACTGTGATTGTTTAAAATATTCGTTTTAAAAATTTTGGTTCTCATTCGAAATCCTAACTTGCTACACTCAATAAATACGTTAATGATAAAATTGTATAAGGATATCAAACATTTAAAATATTTACATAAAACGTAAATTTGAATACGAAATTATACTATATCACAGTCACTAGAGAAAGATGAAAACCTAATGCCTACATTACGTTACATAGCAGTCTATTTGTAAACACATCCACAAGAACTACAATCTTCGAAAGCCATCTATTACACCGTCGCTTAATTACACCTACATACATTTAGATCTTTGTTTCAATATAAACCTGACTTCTTACTTCATTGTAAATCTAGAAGCCCATTAATATTATAATATTCATCCTTTAAAGAGTAGTGATGGCCCAGTGGCAACTGTCCCAATTTACGAAACTTGCATCGCTAGTTCAAACCCAGGCAGTCGCTTTGTTTTTGTGATTTATGTCTTAACCACTGCTCTCAAAATGGTGAAAGAAAACATCGTAAGGAACCTACATGTCTTTTAACCAAAAATTTAAAGATATGTGACTTCCACCAACGCGCACTGGGCCTGCTTGGTGGTTTACGGCTGCCGGAGACGGTCTGAGTCCCAGCAGTGGAAACATTATAAGACTAATGTATTTAAAGAGTAGATAAATGAACTGTAATATTTCAGCTGAACATATGAATAAAAATTTTAAGTCAACAAAAAATTTATCTAGAATATTCACTTATCATTTTATTGCATTACGCGACGGTGTAACAAGTATCCCACTTTACCTTAACGATCATAATATGCAAAATCCTTTATACATTTGTACAGTTCACTATAAAGTAATATTGCTTGTATTACATCCTAGTGATATTAATTTACAATTCAATTAACTTCTATATGTATGACCTGAACAACCTGATGTCCCTGAGTGATTTGTGAATGCGTGCATTTCTCGATATGGCGATTCCCTGCGAATGGACAAAACAAATTATAGAAATTATGGTTGTTACGATAATTTAGTCTTTTAGTAACGTTGGTTTGATCCTTACCTTTCGTAAGGCGGGGGTGGCAGAATATCACATAAATTCATCCTACAATCCTGATCGCTCCTTCCTTCACTTGCATACCTCACTTCTTGATTGGTCTGTCTAAAAGTATTTTCTCTTCCCAACCAATGCCATTGTGGGTAGTCGTACTCTACTTCAGCCATGGCCCAATCTTTATTACCATCATGATGGCTTGAAGACCTAGAATGATTTGTTTTGCAAGAGGGACAGTCTTCTATTGACATGTCTTGGATTTCATCGTCGTTTCCACATTTGGTCATCTCGCTATAGTCTTTTGTGAGAGTGGAACTGCTACTTCTACAGCACGTCGAACATTCCTCGTTTGAGTATTGGTTGCTTTCTCCATAGGACCTGACCATGCTGTTGTCATATGAACCAGGACTTACAGCGCACTTCATGCATGAGTCTTCTGCATCTGTGTGATCCTAAAATTTGAGTTCACTAATAAAGAGCTTAGACTAGAAGTTAAAACAAAAAATACCAAAAAAATAAATGAAAAAATAAATAAACGTGAGCTATGAAAAATAGTTTACAAACAAAAAACTGCTGGAGAAAAAAAAATACAAACCTGATAATTCAGCTCAGTGTAAATAGCACTAGACGCATATGGTTCTGGCTGTAGTCTCCTTAGTTGGGTTTCTTCAGGTATTGGATTCATAACATTCGTATGTTGTGGTAGACTGTACTCGGCTTCCATAGCCATCGTACCAATTGAGTGACCACCTAAAAGAGAAAGATTTTTATTTAAATACAATTCTGTTCCAGCCGAGAAAACTAAGTAAATTCACTTTTTTTTCTTCTCACCATGTAAAAGACTTTGATGGCAATTTAAAATTTCTATTCTAGGTTCATTTGAGCCTTCAAACATTGGCCTTTCTCTTAGCCAAACAGCTTCTTTACCTAATAAGCATTGTTGAGCATTGACAATAGCTGTACCTGCAAGACATATTTTTTTAGTTCTAACTAGACAAACACATCTTAGTTCAAACAAGAATAGATCCCGTTGTGACTCATCTTACCAGTCGTGTTTTGGCTTTTCCTTTGCTTCGTCTGCTTTCGCCTTATATAAACAATGACTCCAGTGCCGACTAGTACTAACACTAACAATGTTAGACATAATGCCAGCAGCCAAGTTTCTTGGAACATTGACACTATCACCTTGTCTGTCGATGGTTCGGTTCTGAAACAAAATGTTTATTTTCGTACCGCTTAGTTCACCGCAGAAGACAACTGCTGTGAGTAAAGGGTTTCTTAGTAAATTGTCATATCAAAGAGTTTCAGGAATATACCTTAGTTATGAGAAAAACATTAGGAGTCTTCAAAAAGACACCATGTTTTGTCATGCATGGCATTTTGTCTCAAGTTCGCAACACATTTGTTTGTCGACGTGAAAAAAGTCTACAAATGAGATACTTACTGAACGTAGTGCCTCTGAGTCTGTGTAGGCAGCATATGTATGTGCGCGGGCGCACTGAACGGGCCGTGTCCACGCCGTGTGACCGCGGCGGCGCGCGCGCTATACCGCCCGCCGGCACGCAGGGAACTTGCCGCAGCCGCTCTCGTACGAGCACCTAGCGACATCTGACCCACTACCCGACCCCCAGTACTACCACCCACACGAACCTCAATCTAAAACAAAAGTCATAAATTATAATCACGTAAATAAAACGTCAATACAAAATTCTATTCCTATTTTGTACTGACCAAATAACCGGAAAGCTCGCCGTTCCATGTATGCGGGGGCGGTGGATCCCACCGAATCCACGCTGACGTCGCATTTATCACTCCCGCTGTGACGCTTTGCGGTGGCTCCGTCGGAACTACAATACATTCATCTAACGCTGTAGTTACACGTGATGCCTTAATTACATGCAACAGTAAGCATTTGAACATTGAATATTTCTTACCATCCTCTTCAGTAACACCACTCTTCATATTAGAAGGTTTGCCCAATAACAATTTATAGAATGGCATTAAAAATACATCATATTGAGCATATGGCAATAGGCCAGTTAAAATATGACTAGAAGACCCACTATTGTGAACTGTGGTCATTGAAAAGTTTTCATATTTTCTAAAATCAGCTAAACTCTCTTTATACGAAATATTGGAATGCTGGTAGTCTTCTTCTAGAACGTATTGTCGGTTAAGGGAGGTACCATTGAACCATATTTTTACTCCTTCTAAATATTCATTATAGTCTGTTAATACCTAAAATCAAATCAAAATGTTTTAAATTATGTCCATAAACAAATACAATATGCATTCAAAATATCATCCATATCAATTATACTGACATCCCAAACAATTTTAACTGTAGTAGCAGACATTCCTTCCACTCTCCTCAAAGCAAGAACATCCTGCTGTAAGTACCGACGAGCCTGAACCAACTCATATTGGGTCATCGGCTGATGATTTTGATGCTTCGACAACTCTGGATATGGAGATGATAACTCAGAATCACCATTGAACGAATTCGCTTCTCTCCTTAATACCTGCGTCGAATAAACAACTGGTGATGAAACTGTTACAATCAAATGGATCATCAAAGAAATTTAACATATTTAAGACAATGAATATCCAACCTGTAATGTGGCAGTGTGCAAAGCGCTGCCAGCGGCGCTTACAGCTACGCATGTCAATCTGCCAGCATGCTGGGTCGTAACCCTATCTAGATATAATGATCCAGTACCGTGAGCAGATTTCGGGAACACTAATTCCTGTAAAACATATAATGCTGTAGTCATGCTAAACACTTTTGACAGTAAAGAGATTTATGGAAGAGATTAAGAAGAAGAAAGAAAGAATGGTTAAACCAACGTCAAATAAAAACGCCTTACTTGGGATCCTTCCATAGTCCAAAAGACTACAGGTGGAGGAGCGCCCTCAGCTTCACACTGAAAGGATATAGCCTCTCCTTCCCACGCAGTTTGATCTGAAGGCACTCGAGTGAAATGAGGTAGTGCTAAAACAAAATCATAAATTATTTTCTCTCAACATTGAAACACGACGATTTTTTTAATTTTCGTCGTAAATTTTCCATTTGTCCATGTATAGTTTTATATACTAAAATAGTGTGAAATAATTAAAATTATAATGTTAATCTTATCTAGACTGGTGTTTTGCATGCTCTAAGTGAACATACATTTGCAAATATGAACACAAATAAAATTTAACGCGCAGGTATTAAACATTTTAGAGAACTATGTGAGAACGTCTTTTAGCGAGAAGCCTCACTAAAGTATTTTCAACGTTATAACAAAATCTGTATCTTACAATGAACGGTTAGTGTAGCTGCTGCTGAACTGCTCCCGGCTTGGCTTTCAGCTCTACAAGTATAAGTACCGGCGTCAGTAGCAACAACGCGATCTATTCTGAGAGATCCTCGACGAATGATCGCATATGGCGATAATGAGCCATTGTCTCGCGACCACGTAACTGACACATCTGATTCTGGTGATGCCTAAAATTATTTGAGATTCTTAGAAGACAATTAAGAAATAGACTAAAAATATGTTCATTTTATATGTTGACACGATAAGCATTACAAAAGAAAGATATTTCGAAGTTAAAACATAGCAGAATTTAATACATCTTTTCATCATATAAAAGGAAAACCTTAATACAACACTGAATGAGCAGATTAATTTTCCACTTTATTACCTGACAGTGAAATTCAACATTCTGGCCTAACAATGCCGTTATGTTATTAGGTTTCACAAGAAAATGTGGTCTGCGTAATACGAGTAATGTCGCAGGACGAGATTGTCTTTCCCCGGCCACATTTGACGCAGCACATCTATATACACCACTATCTGCTGGAAGACTTTCTAATATTCTGAGATCACCACCATTTACAATCATTATCCTGAAACAAAAGCTTAATTTAGGAGACGTAACTTAAATCACGATTGTTATTTATTTAACTTAATAAGACCGAAGAGAACCAGATATTTTCAAGAATCATGAATCATTGTAACTTAAATTCGAAACGAAACACATGCCTCAGGCAGATCGTTAAGCCAATAAACGTTCACACGCGAAATAACTTACGTTGTTTGGTTACTCTCAACATTAAAATACTGGCTGGTCTAAACAAGACAATATTTATGTAAAGTGAACAATGTGGTACCAAAATTGTGGGCAAAGTTCGAAGTCTAGAATTAATTACCTCCCGTTAACTTCTACATCTAAAGTTTGGCCGTCCTTCGTCCAGTGCACGCCGGGGTCGGGGACACCTTTAGGAGCGGAGCATTCTAGCGTGGCTGGTTCACCACTGGCTACCTTCACGTCTCGAGGTTCAACTCTAAAGTCGTCGCGGAGAACTAGAATAAAAACTTTTTATGCAGCAACAATAACTAATATCAACTTTTTACCCAACCGCTAAGCAGGATGGCTGTTTACAGATTACCTTTTATAAGTTGTTATAAACTTTGAACTTACTTGCTAATTTTTTTCTGATACTGTTTTTAAAATACTTGTAATTTGATTTATTTTATCGTAATGTTATTGTATGTTAACAAATTCATTTTGATCATTCTAGCTAGCCTAGGTCTTCATTGTTCACTAATAAGGACCTTACAGAAAAATTATACACGACTTATATTTTTTTATACCTGACTGAAATACCAGACGTAAAAATATAGCATTACTCCATAAAAAGTGAAGCAAAGATCAGTAAACAAATAAAGATTTCACCCAACCTTTTAGTGGTTTACCACACAGCGGTATAACCGTGTCTAGTTACATTTGCAAACATCGGAATCAGGTAAATATATTCATCGAGATCGATTCCAATGTACTGAAAGGGTACGATTTCATTTTATTTATAGATATGGAATAGAGTTTTGCATCTAAGCATTATGATATTTGTGTTTTGCAACATAGATGTATTAATAGCTTCTGCAGTTTAACATTTCGCTAGTTCAATTAAGCATCCTCATCTAGAAAGCCATAAGAGGCAATAGCGAAGTTTGCAACACTTATAGCATACACAGGTACAGTTTAATTATTAAGTTTCAGATTGCTACCATTTGGAAGTTTAGGGTTGAATGGTAAAGTGTACTTAGGATTCTGTTTCAAACTCGTTATAGTTGCCAGGGATTGTTACTGAGCCTGATAAATGGCAATCGGTTCTAACCTTTGTTGGAGCTACAATAATATTAACATCAAACGCCTATTGTGTAATAGGGATTCTGTTTAGTGCTCAAATATTGTTTCAAAGCTTGATTGATTGTTATTTGCTTTATACCCACATTAGGATCCTAAAATGCAAACACAAACGTCTATTACGTAATACCAGTATCAATTTGTGAATATATATCACCAAAAGCGTTGGCATCATTACGTTTTCATGGATTATTCAAACCCCTCATGCAAGTGCAGTACTTACAGGCAATTTAAACGTGCTTACACGCAATGAATCAGTACTTACCAGCGATGGTGAGCGTGGCGTTCTTGCTGACCGCCTCGCCGACGGAGTTGCGTGCGACGCACCAATACACACCCTCGTCGTTTTCTTTCTTTCCTCGCATAACCCTACAATTTAACGATCAACTCAATATCGGTCATAGTGTACGGGTAGTATTTTGAATGGAGTACGAGTAGCATTAAATTATAGGTTGGGATTATAAAACATTGATCAAAAGATTTTTGTTCGAAGAAATTACTGTTGAAGTTCCGGAGTGCTATAGAACATGTGATTTTGAAATTTGACAACGAGTTGTGTTTATCTGAAATTCATAGGTTGATTCGGCTGTCTGGCACTGTACGTCATGGCATGTGTCTGACCGTCTGACCGTGACCTATGCATGAACATTTCCCTATGGAGTCTAGACTGTATCGATTTTGACTAATTTAGTGCCTCAGGGTCGATGCCTGCCAGAGCTGCGGAATTGTTAGAAAAAATCTCCACAGCTCTGGAACACAAAGTAATACTGAAGGAACCCGGGTAGAGTTTAATAAGTAAAAGTCTAATAGTCCTCGCTCCACCCACAATAGGAAGAGCCATTTAAAGATATCCCAACCCAAAACATAAAGGCTAAGTGAGTTGACTGTTTTATACGTTCTATAAATAAATACCGAGGGCGATTTTATAGTTGGGCAACCTTTAAAAGGCTAAAGCTCTGGCTTGAAGCTAAGCAAAGTCCCTGACTGATCGCTTTAAAAAGTACAATACAAGAAAAAATGTTTTCGACGGGTTTATTTCCATACACAAGTTCTTTTCGCTTTACATTTTTTATGTCGTGTCAAGACAAGGCGTAGTAAAACACCATGTACTTTAGTTTTTTCTGCCTCTAATTAACACAACAATAAAAACTCCGGCCAAATTAGTCTGGCTGTTTTTATGAGGGAACACGCGAAACATATGGTAACAGAATATGCAAGGTGCCAAGGATCAATTTCTATAATCTATCAGTTAAAGTTATTTTTGCATTGTGTCTGGTTTCATTATTGTTGAATAATTAATTTCGAGTTATTAAAGTATATATATATATTAATACTTTCTGTAGCTTAATCTTGCTTTTTAATTTAAAAAAAACACTAACAAGAATAATAATATCACTTAATATCATAGACGTGAATTTAACGAGGTCCGAAACCTAGAGCTAACTACTCATACAATGTTTTTAGAATGACGTATTGCTACTTTTTATTATGAGTGTCTATGGTCTTTCACGTTCTTCTTCATAGATGTCAACGCTTTGTAATGTGAAAGTAGCTTTATCTCTCATTATAAAGTGCCTGTAAATGGTTTAGTTAGCTTTGAGTTTAAGTTTTAATTATGTGCACTATTATAGTTATAGGAAATACGTAGATACTATTCTAGAAAAAAAATCTTCATCCTAAATGAGTGAAATGAATGAAAGAGTGTCCATGGAGTTTCTTGCACGTTCTTCTCCATAGAGATCTACGCTTTGGAACGTGCAATTTAGCTTCACTTGTTTTTTTTTTTTTGACTGACCGACATTTTGACAATTCAAAAGTGCCTGTAATTGGTCTATTTGAAATAAACGTTTCTGATTTCTGAAAATACGGATAGTCATTATTTATTTAGTTTCATACTAGACTAGCGCCCGTCTCAGCTTTGCACGTGTGTTACAAATCTTTGAAATAATCATAAATCACTCAGCCTATTGTTAAAAACCGCATGAAAAACCGGTCAGAATTTTGCGAGGTAATTGCAAACATACGAACAGGGCCTCAAGTCTGCTATTACAATAGTGTCAGTATGATCTATCATTGATTTAATAATTGTTGATTTTGACAAGTTTTGGTAATCTACTAATATAATCTCGTCATTATGACTTTCCAATGGTCAACCACTGTCACTCCATTGAAAGTAATGGCGTAGAATGGTAATCTCGTACATAATGACAAATGAATGTCTGACGTATGCGGTAATCTGCTGAAATTTTGTCAGTTCTTTTGATCAGTGACCTACCATTAGAACGTCAGTGTGCAGTCTTTTTTTCAATAAGCTGGATATTGTCATTTTACCACAACTCTATTACGAGACCATTGACCGATCAATGATCGCTCATTGTGAATTAACAGATTACGAACTTTTAGCAAAATGACAATGGAATCGTGTTGGAATGACGAATTTATAAAAATAGCATACTTGGGCCCCTGATAGCGGACTTTGTTTTATAATATATAAGGATAAATTAGTAATAAATTTCTCCTCTTCATTACTTTATATAACATCAAATTAATAAATATTCCCTACAGCTATAACGTTTATTCAATAAACTTTTCATATAAATAGTACAATAACCATGAAAAGTTTGTGTAAGCCCGACGGCTTGCGGCTTTTATATGACCGCCATTACGCTAAGTATGTTATATTAATTCTGCTTCATGCCTTTGTAACGTTATATTCAGCGATATTACTTACAAGTACTTGAATGTATGTAAAATTTCTCTTTTTGTTAAATAAAAGCTGCTCGGTATTGTTATGTTGTGGAATAAAAGAAGCGGTACCGCCTTTTCTGAAGCTATTTGCTGTATTTCGTAAATTTTTTTCTGAATTATTCAGTTACTAGCTTCGGACAACGGCTTCGCCCGTGTGAAAGTAGATATATATTTGTTTTAATTGTTAGGCTCGCTCTTGGTCACTATTTCACCTGATGAAAAGTGACGATGTGGTCGAGGATGGAGCTCGCCTGCCTAGAAGTAACCTAAGTAGATCCAAGTGAACATTCTCCCATTATCTGTGCTATTTCAGGGCAAGCCAAATCCGTTCAACTGTTTGAGCGTAAAGGAGTAACATATATACATACATACATATATACAAACTTACTCCTTTATAATATTAGTGTTATATATTGTACACTGTCATTTTGGACAACTAGTAAAAGATATATAACAGTCAACCAATTTATTCAATTCCTATAAATGTACTGAAGGGTCTGTATGAACCGGAAAACCGTGTAGAATATTATAAACCGTGTGGTATATTATAAACCGTGTAGTATATTATAAACCGTGTGGTATATTATAAATAAAACTAGCTGCTGCCGGCGACTTTGGTCTTCTGATAGTAGAAACTTATCCCAAGGGAATATACTCCCGTGATAAAAAATATCGTACCTATGTGCTATTCCAAAACAAGGTCTTGCGTGTGCCTGAAACTTTCATGGAAATCGGTTTAGCCGTTCGAGCATGAAGAATTAACAAACATACACACACACACAAACTTTTGCCGTTATTATATTAGTTTGATACTTAATGGCTGGCTTACTTTAAGCGCACTATTAATTTTATATGCATTTATAGCCTCATATTGTCAATTTTTCAACAAGACACAGGTGTAGAATCAAATCCATTGTTCAAATTGTATCAAAATATTCCAAAACTAACACTCGTAAAGCCAGACATAACAATGATAGGTAGCGCCATCTGTCATGTTATATTTGAATTACAGCGTAACATCAATTAATTAAACCTTGAGCATTTATCACGACAGACCGACAGACCGACATTCGAATCTCTGCAGTCTACGGTGACTGCAGTATGCAATGTGGGCGCAACGCAGTAATGAAATATTTTGGCTTATGCAAAGGAGTCACTATTGCTCAGCCTAAATACATCTTATATGTATTTAGGCTGAGCAATAGTGACTCCTTCAATCAATCAATTCAATCAGCCTTATAATGTTCCCACTGCTGGGACTCAAGCCTCCTCTAAAAGTAACGAAAAAGCATGGGCCGTGGCCGACGGCCTTCGACAACAAAGTACTGGGAGTGGACGATCCTGGTTACAAGGGTTTTCACGAGTAGATACTTTATTAGAGTACACAAGACCTCTGTAAATTTTGTGGATGGGATATGCCAAAGGGTTTGTACAGTCATGTTCTGTATGGTAAAGAGTTACTGATTTTTTTTCTTTTTGGAGTTTCTCAGTTGCACTTCGGAGACTTTATTGTTACCCGGGTGAGGGCAATAGGTCCCATGAAAACTTAGAACTTCCCTGGTGAAATATGAGTGAACTTTAGGTACGACTAGGGAGAGAGACTACCCTTACGGGAATACAAACGTTATATTAAATATTATTTTAGAGTTAAGATAGTATTATTATTATATAATATCTAGCCTGTCCTGTCCCACAGCTTTAGGCCACCTCTTTTCAATTCCTGAGGAAGAGTTCTAAGTCGTACCATCATCTCCTTCATGGTCTGCCGTGACATGGTCTTCGTGCGATTTCAGGGCACCAATTTTGTGTTTTGTGAGCCCACCACTCGATGGACATGCGGCAGTCATATCCAGCCCAGTCCCACTTAAGTGGGATAGTACAAAAATATTAAAACTAATAACTTACCTAAGAAACAGCAGTCCATCTTCAAGCAGCACTCTATGGGGGTGATCAGTAGGAGCAAGAGGAGATCCATCCTTGTACCACTGGATCGTAGGCTTGGGCTTGCCTTCTGACACGCAGCGCAGGGTTGCAGGCTCGCTCCTACCAACTATAGTGTCAGCTGGGTGCTCTTTTATGCGTGGAGCCCGACTTTGAGCTTTGAAAAAATAAGAGAGAATATAGGTACTAATCAGAAAAATAGTAATTGAAACGTTAATGTCAAAATTAATAATAAATAAAAAATAAATATAATCCCAAAAAAAAACTAACGTTAGGATCAAAGATTGGCAATATAAATTCTAATTTCAATTAATGTCCCTGTCAATTAATATTTAGGTATGAGACGTGAAGAAATATTATATCAATATCAATAAACTTTTTATGAGAAACAGTTAAATATAAATTAGTTTTCGATATTATGACATTAGTGCTGATGTCTAAATAAAAAACTTGATTGGTTTTATCCGTTTTTATTTAATATACTCAACAAATTAAATTTATGTATTGAAAAAATCCTGTAAATGTAAATTATAACCGGCTCTAATATAAACAACAGTTACACTGAACTTTTATCTCAAATCCGTCGCTAAAAAATATTTGTACTGCGAATTTCGACGCTAGAGTAATAATACACGAACTCTTATCTTATTTTTTATCACTTACCTTTTGTCGCGCAAGGAAAACTGAACAAAAGATGCAAAAGCACTACACACTTGAACTGGTTCCATCCGAGATTATCTCTTTTAATTGGACCCGCGGTCATACTTGACACTACTGATTAACGTCACTTCTCACTTTACACCGCATAGTTTATTTGTACACGTGATAAAATACACTCATTATAATTTTAGATACTAAAAAAGTTCTTAGTTCATCATTAATCATAACATCGTTAGTGAATGTTTATAGTTTGCGGAGATCGCGATGTGTTTGCGGCGCGGAGCGACACAAGCTCCACGTTGGAGGGTCCGAGGGTTACTGCCCCCCACTCTAGTTTGTCATTTCGCGCCGACTCAGTACCGTGCGGCTTTTGCATACAGCCGAAAGCACAAGGAAAGCTTGATGATAATGATTTTCGCAGAGTGCACGCCTGCAATAATTTGTATATTAAAAAGTTCTGCTCATTTACTCATTTATGGGCTTATGGACCAATGTTTTGCATCTGCTAGTATTTTAAAAGTTACGTTATGGTTTTAGTTGAGAACTTACGAATAACAGTATGTGGAGTAATAAAGTAGTTGTTCTTAATTAGCTTGGTACGTTAAGTGGTAAGATGATTTTCGAATATCCGGTAAACAGTTATCTCAAAGAGCTGTATGAATCAATATTTTTTATGTAAATAGAATACAATGGGTTTTTTTTAGGTGGGAAAATCATCTAATGACAAATCCCGCCCTTGAGCGGAGCGGGAGATAGTGTCAGACTTTTACTGACTAAAAACCCACTCCTGTTCCTTCGTTGCCTTCGTCCCAGGGCCCTGGGTTTCGTTTTCACACTAGAATACAATGGTCAAAATAAAAATATACTGGGTTCTTTTAACTTTATAAATTCCCGAAACTAGTAGATACCTGACTAAATTGAAATATCCAATAGTTACCAGACTATATTGTATCTACATTATTAGCAATAAAATATACCGGAAAACCATTTCCATAAACTAGTAAGATTACCTTAGATAAAATGTTCCTAGCGTATTGAATATTCCACTGCCGTACTACGCTTGGCTACTATGTTACACTATTACTATCCAAAAATACACATATAATTTCAGTTTCAAACAACACTCCTGTCAGTCTAGTGGTCAGCGGCCCTGACTGCTATGCCGGAGGTCGTGTGTTCGATTCCCACCCAAGACAAATCTTTGTGTGATGAGCACGATCATTTGTTCTGTGTCTGGGTGTAATTTATCTATAATATGTATGTATTTAGAAATATATAAGTATGTTTATCAGTTGTCTAGTACTTATACCACAAGCTCTGCTTAGTTTAGGCTTAGATGGTGTTATGTGCAAGGAGTGGAATATTATATTGATGTTCAAACCGGACAGAAAACACAAAATTATCTACACTTTGCACAGCTTCAGGAAATAAAGCAAGCTTTCAAAAAGTGTTAGTCATCGTGATGTATGCATATAGATGTTCGTATCTACGGCTCAAAAGTGGGTCACATTCAGCAGCTGGTGTCATCGTTATTCTACAAGAGACAATACCAAGAATTGAACGATAAAAAATAGGCACTTAGGCCCGGATTTTAGAACGCTAACTCAGTCACGCATGTTTTGATTTGGAACTGACAGATTTGACACTAATCGCCACACAAATCTAGTTTGTAAATCTAACCAACATTGTCATGTCTGTTATTGTCTGTGTGATCTAGAGCATTGTTCAAAATTTTGATTTAGATGGCACATAGATACATAGCATAGCATAGCATAGCATAGCCGGCCTTATAATGTTCCCACTGTTGGGACTCAGACCTCCTCTATAAGAGAGGGAATAGGCCGTAATCCACCACGCGGGCCCAGTGCGGGTTGGTGGATGTCACATGTCTTCGAATTTTTGATTCTAGGACATGCCGGTTTCCTCACGATGTTTTCCTTCACCGTTTTGAGAGCAGTGGTGATGAAATAAATTACACAAAGTAATGCGCCTGGCTGGGTTTGAACCCGCAACCTACAACTCGTAAGTCGGGGCCGTTACCACTCGGTCACCACTTCTCTTACATAGATACAAATACACTTTTTTATGAAATAACCATTCTACAGGTTAAGATGAACTGAAAGGGTTGTATTAATGATTTTCATGATTATAATTCCATAAATAAATACGTATTATGTCCGCCAATTACATTTTACAATTATATTTTAATCAACATACAACTAGACACTGACTTAAAAATGCAAAAATAAGTTGAATTTCACAGGTTAGCTTTGAGCATCTCCCTTTAAAGCTACATTCCATTATTTTAAAAAAATATTCTTTTTTCAAAATGTATCCAGAAATACACCATAATAGTCTGATGATAGAAGCACCTTTGCTGTGGACTTATTTCGGCTAAAATGATGGGTATGATGTCTGATCTAACATATCTTTCTATTTTCAGTTGTTCGTTTCAAAACCCACCAATAATTTATAATCAGTAATCTTACTCATAATCCATCCTTCCTTCCTTAACGAACACTTCCTCCATCTGTCTCCACTATATTATCCCAAAACAAATAAAATATTAGCAAGAGTAAGGCCGGGATTAGCTGCCGTCGATTCTGTACACGTGGCTACCCTGAACGTGTCAATTGGGACTCCTAGCATATGCCAGTCACGTATGTTGCCTAACTGTTTGGCGGTGACGTCATAGATACGGAGCAGACTAGATAAGGTTGCTGGTACGATGCTGATTTTTGTCTTGATAGCGAATGATCGATTGCTGTCTGCAAAGCTGCCGATGATCGAATGAGGCAAACATGTGTACGACTAACATTTATAAATATTAAAAACATCATCTTCCTTTTTTTGTAAAAGTTTAAGTCAATGTGAGCGTTGTTTAAAAATAAACTGACTTCTGCACCTTCAAAACTCGTGCTAAGCTTTTGTAGAACTTAGGTACTTGTGTACATTTTTTCTGAATTTTGTGATTCTTTTTTACTATATTTATTCCAATAACCAGCCATAGTTGATTAAAAAAAATAGCAAAACATGAGTGAGTTTTAAGTTCTCATTTCAAATCCCAGTAGCAAACTGGGATTTGAAATGAGAACTTAAAACTCACTCATGTTTATAATGATAGCTTATTTTTGAGTTACAGCTTAATTTAAATATAGACTCAAAAAATATTTATCGGTACAATAAATCTACAGACAAAAGCTGCACGCAAATAAATACATACCAAACAATGGTTAACTACCCATCAAAAAAGCACATCACTCATTACTTTAATTGGCAATAATGCGCTGTCCCATTCTTAATTAACTTCATCAACCAAACATTTATTACACCCGATTCGCTCATTCAGTTCGGTTTTATATCCGAGTGCTTTCCTACGTCAGTCTGAATGTAATCAAGCCGTGGCCGGGACAAAGGAGGCGTCCTTCATTAACTCCGTCCTACTAAAATATTCATTAACCGTAGTTAGTTGATAAGTATAGGATTAGGTCGGCTTTGGTAAGAGGTTTTGGCAAGGATTCAGATAGGTCACTCGATGGGTTCAGGATTTCATTTTGGTGTAATTAAAGATGGGTGTTTCAGGCATTAGTGATGCTAGAAAGTTTATAAACTTTTTACAATAAAAACTGTCTTCCGAAATTGAAATGATTTTGGGTTTTAATTTAAGATTTGGCTATAAAATTTTTTGTTAAGAAATTATTTTTTTTTGTTTTTGTAAGTTTCAGTAAAATACAACTAAAACTAAATATTAAGAAAGTTCTAAGGCCCTATATGGATATATTGTATTTATACGAAGTTATATTTTTATTTCACGAGTATTCACCACTTTAAATTTAATGTGCACAGACAAAAATCTGCTAAAAATAAAGTTACACTTTTTTATAAGACTCAAGGTAAAAGTCTCCTTTGAAACACAAAACTTAATACTCATCAAAAAACCATCAAAAAGTTATGCTCACAAAGACAAAAGAGCCAATATCCTACCTTCCGTGTACCATAAAATAAATCCTCTATGTGATATTTACTTCCATACGGTGCAAATGCGGGTCACGTAGTGCAGCCCCGTGCGATGTGCGTCAGGTGAGGTTCACGAGGTGCACGATACAGATCGTAGACACGTGCCCAAGACTCACGAATAGAGATGAACCGGCTAGTCATCTAGCCATATTTGTAGTCGGCAACTAGTTGACCATGCATGAGTGGATTGAGTGGAAAATAACCTGCTCCTTGCCTAGTAGGTGCCACAACTTTCGCCAGCATATCCAAACCAATCTTACAGAAGACCAATGTCCAATTCAATTCAAAATATTTGATTTTATATAACCTGCTCCTTGCCTTGTAGGTGCTACAACTTTCGCCAGCATATCCAAGCTAATCTTACAAAAGACCAATATCCAATTCAATTCAAAATATTTGATTTTATATAGGTGTAAATGGGTACCTACTTATCAAACAACAGAAGTAAGTGCATGGTTTCAATGCAACTTAAACTTCATTTTTTTTAAATGCCTAATAACTAAAACAATTTATAGAATAAAACTAGTCAAGAACTTTCATGTTTATAGTTAGAGGACTAGTCGGCTATTTGGCTACCGACTAGTCATCTAGTCTATAGTCGGCCAAGTCTATAGTCAGCCCATCTCTACTCATGACCATTCGTTTGAACTAGGGCTATGGCAAAAACTGTATGGCTTTTAGCCCCAGCCCCGAATGCATTGCACACCCACTTATCTCCGACTTTCATGTATGGAGTGAATCCGTTATGTTGTAGCACGTGGTTCTGAGCGCTTTTTGAGACAGTTGGATAAGAATATGGGATAGGTTATTCTTGTATCGTACCTACCTACTTTAAGTAAATCACTCTAAATCTTAGTTATGGTATGCAAATATGTAATTCAAGGTTAGGTAGTACTTAGATAATGTATGGACCAAAGTCACATAATTACATTAAGTTTTTACAATTATCATGAGTATGGTTGTTGAGTTCATTATAGATACGGATATTACAGGAGAAAATATATATTATGTAACAGGATAACTGTAAACACCGTGTGATTGTAATAGATCTTGTGGGAGTGTAAATTCTCGATAAAGTATGGATGGGTCATTTCAAATACCATAAATCTCATCAAAATTTGATAATCTACAATGTATCCGAGTCTTGTTAAAAATTACAATATTACCTGATTTTTCATAATCTAATGGTGTTTACCATTAACTGGTAATAATACCTGTTGAGTAGTGTTGTTAAAAGTGAGGTTTATAAAGTGTCTTTTTTTTATAAATATACAATTGTTGCGAATATTAAGGCTTGGGCCTACCCCAAAGCAAACAAGACCAATTGATGTGGTGATATTATATCAGCCCAAAAATAATCAAAAAAACAAAAGAAAACCCAAGAAACGGGTCCAGTGTCGCACCCTAAATGCACCGCGTCTGCAGTCTGTCCCCCAAATATTGCAACGACTTATCTTAGCTTTGCAGGCTTTGTGATGTATCGTCTCTATCAGCTATATTAAGTTGCAATAAATGTAGGAAGAAATGACTCTTAAATCAAAAAATTGAGAACAGCTAACAAATTTTTACTCCGTGTGAGTACAAAGCAAAACTAAATCTTGATTATGTTAATAAGAAATTGTTTGATTTTGTATTATTATTATACTGTCCCACTGTTGGGCAAAGGCCTCCCTCCATTGCTTTCATTGTTCCCGACTTTGAGCCACTTCTTGCCATTGTTGTCAAATTGTTTGATGCAATAAATAAAATAAAACAAAATGCAAATATAATACAAACGGCACCATAAAGTTTACAAAATAAAGCAGCGGCGCTAGTGAAATAAATTCTCGTTGGTATGAAACAGGTCAGTATCGGGCAAGCGCCTCGGGGTCCACTAATTCAATCAATTGGCCTACCATAAATAAAACGGCCGACAGTTCGCGATACTCGCTCCACACATAATTGAGAAGCAAGAATATGGACGGCTTCAAGCGACAAATCAATTAAGCCCGAAGGAGATAAAAAGGATGCATCAATAATTTATTTAGAAATAAATGAGACCCTATCCGATACGTCTGCAGGATACGTTAATGTAAATTTTACGATAAAGATTAAGACGTGCTGGACTCCGGACATTAATTCTTCGCAATGCAAAATAAATGAATTCGTGTTAACGCTAATGCTAGAAACACGATTATCTGTAGTCTCCCGAGAATTGCCACTAGCAATTAATTGTCCGCCCATTCTCGTATACCATTTAATCTATTAACAGTAACACTTCGCGAAGTGGCGTTGGTTGTATATAAACAAAACGAAACAAATCCAAATAAAAACAAACAGGAAATTAGACACCAAAGCCTGGAGGGGCTTATAGCATAATCCTTGTTTTTGTTAAGGGTGCCCTGCCAACAAATGGAAGTGACAGTGTCTACACTAGAAAATTAATCATGAAAAATCTCTTGAAGCGGGAGGACGATGGGGATAAAAGGAACAGCCGCTAAATCGTGCCACGTGCGCTGTCTATTAACAGTTGACACTATTGGGCTAAAGCCAAAGGGAGATAGTAAACACACTATAAACTTTCGGTATAATTTATTGTGAAGTGTCTATAGATAGGTTACGCTTAGTTGAACGTCACTACGGCAGTTCCTTGATCTAAAATAGATCACAATAATTTTGAGTTTAACTAAGTGCAATAATTTAGGCCTTCTAGTTTGTTTTGTTTTAGCGATTATAAATTACAAGCTTGTTTGGATTTAGCGATTATAAATTACAATAAGCTATGTAAATTGACATTGAAATACTGCAATTCTGAAATGACTTGAATTATATTATCCTTTTAAATATATTACAATATATTTTTGTTGTGACAATGCTATGAAGTTTGAGAATATTTTCGATCCAGAAAGCATATCTAGCGATACTTGCACCTCTTCGATCTGTTATCAATACTAGGTACATTCCAGCTATCGCGACGCACAATGAGTAACAAATTAGACGAGGTCTACCGCAGGGCGTCGTTATCTCGCGCCGAAGCGTCGCTCCCGCGTCTCCCCATCGCTTTAGGCTTTGCTTATCGTGGTACAATTGGGGAGTTTTCGGTACTAGACGTTTGCTTAATACATGACTTTTTGATAAGATATCGAAGCTGCCACGAGAAGCACTGATCTTCATTAATATTGATTGGTAAGGGACGGAAAACAATGATGTTATAAGGATAGGCCCATTGTTTTAATATCCCAACAAGAGGTGAGACATGTTAAGACAAGATGCATAGCCCACACTCGACAGGTGCAAATAGGTCACCAGGCCCATCAACTTATACAGCCCATATTTTTTTATAACTTTCCACCCAATATGAGGTTTCTGCACTCATGAAAATAAACAAGTTTTGTTCTACAAGTTGTGAAAATTTATGCAGGTTTGGTTCAGTCTAATAAAAAATATGATCAAAGTTCCCCTTTCTTCCGTGATGAGATTCACTATGCAAATTTTGGCAAGCGTTGCAAAGAAAAGTGTTATTCTTTTCTCAATTTGTGTACATATTGCTGTTTTCAGAAGTATAATATGACAAACATTATAAATTCAAAAGTCATTGTTCGTATTCATTGTTCTGCTTTCTCGCAAACCATGAACAATAAATTCCGCTTAAATGAAACAACTTTTTTAAGATAAATTGCAAGATTTGTTGCCGAGCAGTGGGCACAATGAGTAACAAATTGCAGTCGAGATACACCGGGCTTCGTTTATCATTGCAGTAGCTTCGTCCGTGATGCTCTCCTGTTCCAGGGGATATTGCGTATCGGGTTTCGAAACAAAACAATGGTTGCAACTCGAGTCTGACTTCCATAACGCTTTTAAATGTTAATTAACATTTTATATTTAGATATTCGTAGCTACTGGGAGGTAGAAGTAATGAGTAATGCCACCTATAGTGTTCAGTATGAACTATTGAGACAATTATCGTTGCATTGAGTACAAGAGTTGATTGCATTCGCCGCAATGAGGGTCTTATCACATTGTCACTAGATGCACTATTCTATACATATAAATCTATATATATTCAATTAGTAATAAAATATCCTGGTATAAGTATGTAGGTCACTCTGCATACATACAACACTGTTATAAATTACTAGTTGACTCGACAAATGTTTTTCTACCGTATAAATTGCCAAAGAAAAAAATAGTGGGTGGAGGTAGATGGATGAAAAATATTCTCAGCCCTTTATCACACAAAAAATTTCAGTAAAATTGGTCAAGTCGTTTCAAACACGATTTATATTACACGAGATTTTTATATATATTAAATTATTCATAGGTACATATCACTGCAACAAATCATACCACTTCGTATTCTATAAAAGAGCATAAAACTGAATAGCTAGAGGTAATATCCCCGTCGATTCTGCGTGCGATAACGGACTCCCCTAAACACACACTCCTCGCACATTTGTCCCGTCGTTATCAGTGACAAACAGTTTAAAAAAAAAACCCGGATGGCAATATTTTTTTCGATTATTTTCTGCCAGAAAGAAATTTAACGGTCGGTAAAAAACCTCAGTTTATAACATAACATTGTAAGAATGTATAATATAAAACTAAAGGATGTTTTATGAGTTGCTGTAGAAAATAACCTCCTTGCCTGAAATTTTGCACTTGAGGATATGTTTGAATACACAACAAAACTTAAGCACATAAATTAAATCTAACTTAAAACTAAAAATATACTTAACAGATATGTATACAGCACACTATACATAAACATATTATATACAATTAATAAAAACCTATAAATATACATATTTATGGGTCATGTTGACATTAAATCAATATTACGTAGGTCCTTAAAACCTCGTGATCTCTGTATGTATAAATTCTATGTTATTATCTTTTTATTAAATGCACTCATTATGTTTTACTGTTGGACAAAGGTTTCCTCTGTATCTTTCTGCACCCACCTTTCTTGAATGGATGCCTTACCTCGAAGGCCCAAGCCGTTACTTGACTTTAAAATAATTTTTAATATTAAAATTGATTGTTTTTTATTTACTTATTTAAAAATGCGATGCTATTACATACTTCCGTATTTTCTATAAAATTAATCATAATACCTAAGACAAAAATTTGTCGAATTAGAATCAATAAAAAATCAATTGAAGTACAATACCAATATTTGTATGATCATTGAATACATAAAAAATATCCTGCATATTTTCAAGTACTTGTATAGTACATATATACCTAAACAACAAAACTTTTAAATCAGATACCTAAAACGATCTAGTATATTCGTATTTCTGTGCTATTTGTCGCTACACTGCATTTACGCAATAGCGAGATCGTGTTACAAAATGAATGCGTCAGCGACGTCGCTCCAATAACAGTCAGCTTAACTCGGCAGCCAAGAAACTAGACAGTTTCAAGAATTCTCTGCTGTTGACCCTCTCGAACAAATTCTTTATACATACTGCAGAATTTAAAAACTCTCACAGAACTAGAGATCTTAACGTCTTCAGCAAAAATTTTATTTCTACGAAAATTTACATGATTATTTCATGCTCGCTTCATGCAAACATACCACAAAATTTTATGGGATTACTTCAGATAGATGAGGGCATTAGAGACTCTTGTCACCAAATGTATCCCACCCCTTTTACCCCTACAGTCGTTATGGGAACGACAGTCTTTTATCAAACGCCACAGAGCGATAATACTTTTGAAACTTCTGCATTTTCCGGGATAGTATGTGTGGACACGTATGTATTTATTGGCTTAGTTCCTTCTGCACGTTGGAACCGTTTTGATAAAGTTTGTACGAGAGTGAGAGACTTAAAAAGTTCCATGATTCAGTTATCGATATTGTTGACAGCGTGGGATTTTTGGAATTGCAGCGATGCTCTTTTATTTTCATCTACTTAGTACGTTTCTTTATCTTGCCACCAACGCAATAAAATTCAAAATAGTTTGAACGGATAGTAAAAAAAAGGTTTGTTTAAATGTCTAATCTTAACGCGAATGGAGTATAGTCCGTGTAATTATGAAAATGTGTTTTCCTAATTAAAAAAACTGAAAATATGTTAACTGAAATACCTTACGTTATCAGAAAATAACTAATGAGTAGGTATAGCATAGTCGGCCTTATAATGTTCCCACTGTTGGGTCTCAGGCCTCCTCTAGGAGAGGGAATGGGCCATAATCCACCACGCGGGCCCAGTGCGGGTTGGTGGATTTCACATGTCTTCGAATTTTTGATTCTAGGACATGCCGGTTTCCTCACGATGTTTTCCTTCACCGTTTTGAGAGCAGTGGTGATGAAATAAATTACACAAAGTAATGTGCCTGGCTGGGTTTGAATCCGCGACCTACAACTCGTAAGTCGGGGCCGTTACCACTCGGCCACCACTACTCTAACTAATGAGTATAGCACAACTCAAAATCGAATTGCAGATGCATGTCAAAAAGAAATGTGCGTAGTTAATTTTAGTTTACTAACATATTTTTTTAAGTATCTACTAACCAAAATAAATGGATCTGCTGTATCTGAGACAAATAAATAATTATTATTATTAAGCTGATCAGGAGTGGAGCAGTGGTGGCCGAGCGGTAACGACCCCGACTTACGAGTTGTAGGTCGCGGGTTCAAACCCAGCCAGGCGCATTACTTTGTGTAATTTATTTCATCACCACTGCTCTCAAAACGGTGAAGGAAAACATCGTGAGGAAACCGGTATGTCCTAGAACCAAAAATTCGAAGACATGTGACATTCACCAATCCGCACTCAACTGGGCCCGCGTGGTGGATTACGGCCCATTCCCTCTCCTAGATAGAGGAGGCCTGAGTCCCAGCAGTGGGAACATTAAAAGGCTGATTATGCTATTAAGCTGATCATCATATAAACAAACAGTTGATATAATACAACATGATGATACAAGCAAATAAAAGAAATAAAATAAAGTTAAGTGTAGATAAACATACAGAAACATTTTCAACTGAGATAATAACAGGATATGAAATAAAAAATAATAGGATGAGTTGGGACGATACGAGATGATATAGTCATTAGTTACAATCAAAGACTTATGGTCTGAGTTGAGTTATTACAATTGAGCACATAAAAGAGAATGGGCCTGTTTGTTTGACAATGATATTTTGGAAAAGAACCTTTCTCTAAAAAGCTACAAAACAAATTTCTGGATAGAATCCGTGTTTTTTACTTGTCAATATTGATTTCCTCAAACACAACAGCTTTAACAAAATCAAACTAATGAAATCAAACTGACACAGAGTTAAAATCCAAAGGACCCAAAGGTTGACTGGTAGAGAATGCCTTGTTGCATGAAGTCCGCCTATGTACATGAAGTTTAAATAAATAAATAATAAAATCAGTTACGCAAACGAACATTTTCAAAACTCAACAATCAGTAAGGTTCAACAAATAAAACTTTCTAATAGAGACGTTCAACCCATCCGTTAACGAAAGCATTGTTCACGAAAATATCGATTGTTAGCCACGTGGAACAGACAACGGTTTTCATAAAACAGGGAGTAGATTGTTTCCAACATTTTGCCGGAAGACGCGGAATGGATTTCGGACTAATACGTACCCTTCCTCACGAACCCTCGCATAAAATAGAGCATGCCGTCGTCGGCGTCGGTCCGATATACAGAGTAAAGAAACGGCCAGTGTTAGAGAGGGCATGGTCAAAGCTTTTCTTATGGCAATGACAGCTAAAAACTTGGGGGGGAAATATTGTAGGAAATCATCGAACCCTCTATCTCCGCCTCGAGGGGGATTTGATGATTTTGATTGTGTGTCAGAATTTTACTGACAAAAATCCACTTGTGATACTCAAGTTGCCTTTTGAGTTCCAGAATCACGGTAACTCTTTCAAAAGATCTCGCAGCCCTGGAACTTGTGCGTAACACACATTGCAAAAAGGTAAGAATGTTATTAGTGAGGCGATTCCATGTTCTTTTTAGGGTTCCGGATATCAAAAGAAAAACCGGAATCCTTATCGGATCACTGTATTGTCCGTCTATCAGTCTGTCAAAAGCCTTTATCTCGGGAACGCGAGAAGGTATCGAGTTAAAATTAAAACCATATAGTCAAGAACGTATATCTCGACACTCTCAAGGGAATCAAAATTCATAGGGTACTTCCCGTTAACCCAGAATCCTGAAATTTGGCAAAGTCTCATAGCAAAGAAATAAATCAGAAAACAGTAAATTTGTCTTTACGTCACTAAAAAACCTTTTTCGCGTTTCGGAAATATTTTCGAGACTCCCATTCGCGAATTGAACTATTTACATAGGTAAGTTTGTAAGGAACCCTCAGCGCGAGTCCGCCTCGCACTTGCCCAGTTTTTTTTTTTGAGGTGGCAAAACTTCAAACAACTTGAGGCGAGAGGAAGTGTCAGACTGTTACTGACGAAAACCCACCTGTGTACCTTCAGCAACTCTTTTGAACTATTCTATAGCCCCGATTCCATGCTCTATGGCCCGATTCCTATTGTCTACTAACCTAACTCGGTGCGTGCAACCCTTCCTTATTAAACAGACGAAAGTTTTATTCCGTAGGTGTGGGTTTGTTTGATTAAATTTTGTTCGTAACACAATATTTTAACGGCAAGTTAAAACATTTGCCTTCGTAATTCTGTTTAGCTGGGTTAAATTCACTGTTTAATTTGTTTGCTTTAATTAGCATTTGTTTCAGTAAGTTGGTCATACATTAATTCTCTTTTAGTGGTGTTTAAAAGTTCATTTGTAGGCACACAAACACACACGTACACACAGGTCAGTTACTAATCTATATCAGAAGAAACTGACTGACTGACATATCAACGCACAGTCGAAACTACTGAGACTAGGAGCATGAAATTTTGCACAGGGTTTCACTTTATGACGTAGGCGAGCACTAAGACGGGATTTCTCAAAATTCACCCCCTAATGGGATGAAACGGGGGTCCAAAGTTTGTATGAAGGAACCTACTTTCACATGGGCGAAGCCGCTGGCAGAAGCTAGATTATTCATATTTTATTACCTTTAAGTATCATCGATAAATCCTAAACGTGTATTCATTTACTTTTCCCGATCTGTACTAAATAGCCTTGAAAATGTACAACCATTTTCAAATATATCTGTAAAAGACAAGCCGGGAAAAAACTCGGGAGGACGGAAAATTGACGTCTTTATTTAACAAATCATTGGGTTTCGAGAGGAGCTCCAATTTCGGTAGAGAATCTTTATTGCGATAGAACTGACAACGAAAATATTTCCACGATTCTGATTTTCATTTCAATTTCAAATAAAGTAGGCTTAAGACTGACTTTATAACATGATTCTAAGATATTCTGGTAACATGATATTTTTTTATTGAATTTATTTATCTTCATGCAAGACTTTTTTTGGGAGGCAAGAAATCACTTAATGACTTCTTTCACTCAAAGATAGAGAGAGAAAAAGCCAGCTACGTTCCCATTGCGTTCTAGGATTTCCTAATTAGAAATTACCCATGGTCTTAGCGGGCAGCAGCACCACTGGGGACCTACGGTTTCACTGACGTCTCTTTGATACACTACCCGCCGTTGGAGATTGGGGCTCAGTCCTTACCGGACGGCCAGACGGCGAGCTACCCATTGCTCGTCGTCTGTAAGCCCGCGCCTACGGTAACCGGAGATCGCTTTACGACGCCCGGGACAAAAGTGGACTTAATGCCTTAATTTCGTGGATAGATAAGTCTTAACAGCTCGACTGAAGTCAACAACTGAAGTTGACGACTAGAACGACATAATTATGTCCGAGGAAATGTGATATTGGATTACGTAATTACTAAAACAAACAAATTCTTATGACTAATACCAAAGTTAATTCATAAACAACATTTCCTTCGTCTATTATACCAATGATGCGTAACAATACCTAGGCGAGCGACCAATGTACAGTTTACAGGATGATTTTTTTACTGGTACAATATGTGGAAACACGAATCCATTAAATGTACCGTTTGGCACACTTCTGTTGCTGGGTAAGGGGTAGTGAAAGATTGAAAGTTTCTTCACCGATGTTTATTTCCAGGGCTACGGGGAATCTTAGGGAAAATTCGCTTTATTTATTTTATGATAATTATTTATATATGATTCTTTGAGATTATTCTTATATTAGCTGGCGCCTGCGGTTTCACCCGCACCTTTGGTCACTGCTCCGGTTCTATTGGTCGTAGCATGATGTTATATAGCCTATAGCCGTCTTCCATAAATTAGCTATCCAATACTAAAATAATTTTTCAATTCAAATACAGTGAAAATGGGGTGAATAGAAACTCAGGGGTGAATAGAAATTCAAAGGGGTATTTTCAAGTTATTTGAATATTTTTTTTAGCATTTAACTGTATCAATTTATTAATGAATTGTTATTCTAAAAACTCGATGCTTTGTTAGAAGCCGATTTTTTTTTTAAGTGTGGAAATCATCTTATGACTTTTCGCGCTCTCGCGGTCCACACAATGATGACACCCGGCTGTTTCTTCCACGTGAATCCAATGCAGGACACCTCCCGAACTTGCCATGTCCGGTGAGGACCTGCGTCATACGGAAGATGAGGACGCCGTGTTGCCGCTCCAGCCACTCCTCAAAGAGGGGACTTACCGCCATAATTGTAGCGTGCCCAGTTAATAGCCGATAATATGGTATCAAAGTGAAAAACCATACCAAAGTTTTGTTTCTATTCGCCCCTGCGTTTCTATTTACCCCGTTTTACGGTAAGCAATTTCTGTGATTAGCACAATCAAACAAACAAACTGTTCTACCTTAAAATATTACCATGATCCGCCCCAGCTTCGCACGGTTGTTAGAACTCTTTAAAATTCTCGGCTTTTCTCTATTATAATATGCATATATTATAGAGGTTATGTTAAAGACGCAACCTTCCTCATGAATCATTTTATCTATTAGTGAAAACTATATGAAAATCCGTTCAGCAGTTTTTGAGTTTATCGCGTTCATACGAGTACATATAGACCGACGCGGTGGGGGACTTTGTAAGAAATATGTAAGGAAGTATAGATTAAGGTGTATAGTCCCTTGAACATCTGGCCGGAGTTAAATGCACACATACTCGTACTGCCACCTGCGCCCGCATAGAGCCCAGTTGACCTTTAATACCATTTTCTTTGCAAAATATTGATTGGCTATGTATATTCTAAAGAACACTTAAACATCTAGATATATCTATCACAGATCTAAAGGTTTCCGTTTCAAAGGAGTAGGAAAACTAGCGAACAAATAACAAGTTGTTATTTCTTTTTTGGCAAAAGTATTATTGTCATAAGAAACATCTATATTAAATATTTATTTCAATACTATATATGTAGAATATTTTTTTCAAATCTATTAACCATGCATGTTGTGTCTATCATAATATATTATATTGTACACTAGGTTTGTATAAGGGCAAGGACGTTTTGAATGCAATGTGTAACAATTGTTGATAGGCCAATAAATAAATAACCCAACCGTTATCGAGGACTAGGCTTCAGAAAGTCACTGTTATATGGCACTAAATGGCAGCAAGTGCCATAAACTACTCAGTTAAATTAATTCATAGTTAAAAACAATAACTTGCACAGGACCTAAAATAATATTGTGCCAAAATGGTGTTCATTAAAAAAGAGTTGAAGGTTTCTAATACAGTTTCCTATAGACTCGGAACTTCCCATACAGACACATTAAAAAAAACACCCTATACAAAATTATTTTATACAATAGGTTTTATTGCGTAATTTCTTCGATTATCACTCTTTATTGACATCAGAATACTCTCTTAGACTTTGATTGTTGACAGACGTCGCAGTTATCAAATTAATTTAGTTCATTTCATTCTGACTCACTGTAAATTGTAGTCGCGTCCTTCTATATTTTTTAACCGATAAAAAAACAGAGGACATACAACAGCGACACGTACATATTTCAAGTGCAATTTCACACTATGAAGATCCAAGTGCTAGTGTATTTTGTAAGTTGTCTGTTCGTGGCGGTAACAAGCGATAATCTGATACTTGGCAATACAAATAATAACCAGCACATGGTACATCACACTGTAGCATACTATTCGGCGATTCCGCTCATAAAACGAGTGAAACACGTATTTTACAGTGGACATTCTGTAATCAATGTAAGTACTACTTATAAGTAGTAGGTACAGGTATTAGTTAGTTCTTATGTACTAAAGAAAATTATGGAAGGGATACTCGTGGTCCTAGAACGCAAAAGGCAAGTGAAGGAACATAGGTTTTATTTTTTTCGGTTGGGAAAATCATCTAATGACATCCCCCGCTCTTGGGCGGAGCGAGAGATAGTGTCAGACTTTTACTGACTAAAAACCCACTCCTGTTGATTCTTTACCATTTTTTCAGGGCCCCGGGGATGTCTTTCGCATCACCCATGGCCCCAGTAGGCTTCGACCATTCTGGGCCCCTACGGTTGCTGACATCTCCTTGAGGCGCGCGTGGAACACTACGCGCCGTCGACGACTTGGGCTCAGTCCGGACGGTTACCGGACGATCGAACGGCGAGCCACCCATTGCTCGCTGTCCGCAAGCCCGCGCCTACGGTGACCGGAAAAAGGTATCGGAATCCCGGCGGCGGTTGGGGCGTGAGGACCTTTGCCTCACGCGATCGGCCGCCTTCTTTGCTAGCATTACTGCTTCGCAGAAGGAGGCGACCGCCTGCCACTCCTCCTCGCTCCGGATCATGCCCTGTACCAAGGCTCGGCCCATCGCTGCCGCCGATCGCCCCCACGAGGACACGGCGGTGCTCTGCCCAGGCGAGGCACACCTTATGCTCCACCGTGTCTTCCGGGCGGTCCACACAATAGTGGCACCCGGGCGTTTCTTCCAGCCGGAGATCGACTTGGCGCGGCAGTGGAGTTTCGCCCCGGCGTTGCATCTCCATGCGCAGATCGTGCATGCGTGCAAGTACTGTTGCCTCCAAATCCCACGGTGGTTGGCCAGCAAGGAGGCTCGCTGCTTCGCGGGAAATTGTGCGGTATCCCCACACCATCCGGATGGCCATGACCCTCTGGCTTGCGTTCAACTTGGCCGCCGGTCGCTTTCGTAGCGACGGCGCCCATACCGGCGACCCATAAAGGGCCATGGACCGAACGATTCCTGCATAGAGCCTCCGGCAGGAAGTGTCTGGACCCCCTAGGTTGGGCAGGAGCCGCTTGAGGGCAGCCCCAGTACGATCCAGTTTGGGAGCCAGACGTCGGAAATGCTCCTCGAAATTCCATCGGCTGTCGAGGACGAGTCCAAGGTACTTCATCGTCGACCCGACGCCGTGAACATGTGAACTCCTCCTACCGTTAGTTAAGAACCCGATGGCGGCTCGTTCCGAGGGCCGTGGAAGCACATGGCCTCAGACTTGTGCAATGCCACCTCGAATCCCAACTCTTGGATCCTCTCCACGACTGTCGCAACCTCGCGTGTCACTAGTTCGACTGCCGCCTGGTATGATTCTCCCTGCGCCAGGACCAGCGTATCATCTGCGTAGCAGACCACGCTGACCCCGTCAGGGAGATCGCCGCGCAGCACGTAGTCGTACCCGATGTTCCACAAGGGTGGTCCTAGTTTATTGCAGATCCCTGCGGAACACCGCACCACATCTCTCGCCGTTTCCACTCTCCCAGGTGACCAGGGTAGATAATGTACCTGTCCAACAGGTAGGCCTCAACAACATGACAGAGGTAGTCAGGCACCTGGTGATACCGGAGTGCCCTCCTAATGCTACTCCAGGGCAGGGAATTGAAGGCGTTGGCGATGTCCAAAGACACCCACAAGACACATCTGCCCTGGGACACCGCAGGGCGGCCCGGCTTCGCAATGAGGACCAGTTTCTCCGTCTTCCAGCGAAATGAGAACTGGCCCCTCTCCATACATGCGCTAAAGAGCCCTCTTAGTCGAGGCCCGAGTTCCTCCATGGCCAGGACTCAGGCCTTTACAGGCAGGCCATCGGGTTCTAGGGCGGCATTCTTGGCACTAAGCCTACGTACCGCCACTCGCATCTCTACCTCGGTCACCTCTGGAGCAATGTCGTCGTCGTCTACACCGCAGGTGGCGGAGCCATAGGCGGCGGAGAGTGTTCCACTCGCGAGGGGAACAGAGCGCTAACCATACCCTCCACAAGCTGGGGCCAGAGACTCTGCGTCAGTGGGGGAGCCCAGAGGCGGAGCTTTTCTCGCACCACCTTGTAGGGGCGTCCCTATGGGTCTCCGTTCAGAGTGTCCAGCCACACGTTGCGGGCCTCCAACTTGGCCCGCTTTATCTCCGCTCGGAGGGTGCGCCTCGCCTCTCTGTATCCCTCGTATAGCTCCGCCTCTCTGGCCTCCGCATCCAGCGGACAGAAGCGGCGCCTGCGGTGCCTGGCATACTGGCGCCGCGCGGCATTGCACGCGCTACGCAGTGCTGCAATTTCTGGCGAACACCAGTACACCTGGCGCCGGGCACGTCCTGGCTAGACTCGGGGCATTGCCACGTCGCAGATTTCGACATGGCCTCCCGGAACCACTCTGCCTCGACGTCGATGTCGACAGGCCTGTCCGGTACTTGCACCCAGGCCTGTACCATCGCGGCTTCCAGGAGAAGCTCCCGGTCCAGCACTGAAGCACGCCCAACGCGGACCAACCGGGGTATGTTGGACCGGCGCGGTTGAGGACTGGGCGGAGACGTCAAACCGGATGTACCGATGGTCTGAGGATGTCTCCACCCCCTCCATGACGCGCCAGTCGACAACACGCGGTGACAGAGCGGGGCTGGCGAACGAAATGTCCACCACCGACTCGCCCTGCATCCGCACACACGTGGGGACAGAACCTCGGTTTAGGACGACCAGGCCTGTCTCCAGAGCTCAGTCCTCCACCATCCGACCCCGCTGTTTCGTGTACCGGGAACCCCAAGCCAAGTTCTTGGCATTGAAGTCCCCGCAAACGACCATGGAGAGGGAACCAAACCCAGCGACGATGGCATTCAGCTCCATAAGGGAGATGTGAAGATCGGCGAGAGTTTTGTTCGGGGACAGGTAGACGCCCACCACTGCAATGTCCTCGAATCGTGCTGCCACTCAACCCCGTCCCCTCGTGACGGCCTCGAGAGACGGAGTACCGGCGGCGGCCAACGAAATTAGGGTCACCGCCCTGGGCAGGACGTAGTACGGCTTGGAGACTACGGCGATGTTTATCGACTACTGCGCCATGCTCTGGAGCAACAGATCTTGAGCGGGGGCGCAGTGGTTGATATTCGCCTGGAGGAGACGTAATGGAGCCGTTATTGATAATCCATTACAGTCTCCTCCTGATCCCCTCTGTTGCGGCGGCGGCGTCTGTGGAAGCAATGGTGGCGGCGGCCAACTTAGCGGCCGCAGCGGCGAGCACATCTGCGGGGATGGGCCTCGGGGCCTTGCCCTTGGCCTTGGCGGGGGGATCGGAAGACCTGCCCCTAGCCCGAGGATCTGCCGGCTTGCCTGCCGCCGCACATGCGTAGCAGTGCGGCGCTGTACTGCAAGTGACGGCCTTGTGACCGGGCTGACCGCACTGAAAGCAGCGGTCACTGCGATCCACGTCCGCTGCGCAACAGGCCCCCACGTGGCAGCGATAGCAACGCAGAGGTCTGGGCTCCAGCAGTTTTACCCGCGCGGAGACCCAGCCCACCAAAAGCCGTCGGCTCTCCCCGGTGATGTTCCTGGCCGCTGACACGGGGCAACTCACCGTCACTGCAACCATGCCCGTGCCGACAGCACGGATGGCGCCTGCTCGGACCTGGTCAGTAAAGCACCCACCCGTCCTGACGACGGCGGCTACGACTTCATCCACAGTCACGGAGTCGTCCAGGCCCATAATGCGCATGTCAATGCACTTGGTGGGCCTGGATACTCGGGCCTCCTCCGCATCCAAGGACGTCCTGATCTTCTTGGCCAGGGCGTCTGCGGTGGGGCCGCTGTTCGCCCTGGGGACCTCCAGCATAAGGGCATCGGTCGCGGTATGCCGCATCCGGAAACCCCCGGTGACTCCCGAGCTCGGTGAGATTCACCGCCCGCCTCGCCTTCCGGATGACCTCGCCGTAGGTCGCGCCTTTTTTCTCCGCAGCCGGCTGCAGTGTGATGCATTACAGCCGTAGAATCTGGGGCTCGAAACCTGGCCGCGATGGCCCTCCTCTTCCGCTGCCGCTGCCACTCGCGTTTCTTTTTGGCTCGAGCCGCCTTAACCACTTTTTTCTTGGCTCCAGCCAGTTGCCATTTGGCTTTGACCGGAGGTTCCGTAAGTGTGGGAGGCGGCATAGGCTGCCTGTTTACCGCCACAGCAGGGGCTCCCACTGCCTTAGTGGCCGGTGTCATTTTGCCCTTCTTGGGGGCGGCAGCATCAGGAGCTGGCTTCCTCTGCTGCTGTTTTCTAACCAAAGGGGCTAACCCCACGGACTCCGACACCACGGTCCCACGCCTGGCCTACCCCGAGGGGCCCGGCTTGAGCGCAGCAACCGTGGCCGCAGCGGCGACGGCATACGACGCCGCCTTTTGCTGGCCGCAATTGGGGGACGCAGAACAATGCCTTCTAGCACGGAAAGCTGCTGCTGCATCCGTAGCTGGAACTGCTCCTGCTGCTGCTGCTGTTGCTGCCGGAAGGCAGTCAGCTCCTGCTTCACCAGCGTCAGCAGCTGGCTTTCCGGCTCAGGCTGGGGCTGGGGCTGACTTTGCCCCTGCCCTTGCTTGCGCTCCCCCTTCGGCGACTCCTGGCAGCATGCTCTCCGAGGACCCACAAGTTCGGCTCGGAGTTTTGCCGCCCTCTTTTCAAAAGAGGCGTCGATAGCCTCCGCGATAGAAACGGCCAGTTGTTGGACAGTCCTCTCTTTAGAGGACTTTTCCCTCTTCCTGCCCATGTTCCTTAGTGTTCTTCCAAAAGTCAGAAACATGACCTTGGACAATCTCTGGGGCTACGAGACTAACGATGGCAGAAGGAGGAGCAAGTCTTCCTCCTGCCTGCCCGGTGGCAGGATAAGTGCACACCGAGCCCGCTCTTACTTCGCCACTGTGCCCTCTGCTATAGCAGAGGGACATGCGTTGAAGCGTTCATTCATACAGAATATTCGCAGGTGGACATGGGGACTCCTTAGGCAGACCTACACAGTACCTAAGGGGAGTCGTTAGCCGCCTCCCAGGGTGCACCATCCCGCAGACCGGCCTTCACTCCGGACGTATCCGCAAGGGAACTATAGCCTGCGGGCCCTCGTGGAGGTTTTCTGTCGTAGCACCCCGAAGGAACATAGGTGTGGTTTTAGTCAGTAAAAGTCTGACAAGCGCTCTCGTTCCACCCTAGAGCGAGAGAAGTCATTAGATGATTTCCCGCCTTAAAAAAGGTAGTTTTGATGTAGTTAAAATTGAGTCCAATTTTATTTATATGTAGGTACTTACGTAGTTTTGTCAAAAACTATTGGACTAAAGATGGAGAGTTAAGAACAGTTTCAATGTTACAGATCCCGGCATGGATCTTGAGCGCTGGCTTTTACTTGCGCAGAAGTAAAATATCAGGTCTCTTTGGTGGTATGAAGTGAGACGCGGGGGCGGGGAGTGTCAGTGATTGGCTCGCCACGCATCGCATCATAGACGTCACTCGTGATTGGTTCCCTGCGCTTGCTGCACGTACCTAACGACGACGAGTACACTTCCATGCCATTAAATTGACTCGTGATTTTTAATCCATCGATTGTTTTTATTAGTGGTTATTATGTCACCAAAAATGTTTAGCCGAGAACGCATAACAGGCACACAGAGAAAGTTCCTTTCAAAAGTAGATAAAATGTTAGGAATTTCTTCGTAGGGGTGTTACAAGTCTTTGAAATTTTCGTCTTTGCTACATTATGCGTACCTTCCGGTAGAAATTCTCTATAAGATAATGAAAACGGTATGAAAATCTGTTGCATGGTTAATAAGTAAACGGAAAAACAGACAGACGAACACAGCGACTTTGCTTTAAACTATTTATGTTTTTTTTTTTTGCCTTCAACAAGAATTAAGAAGATAACAGGTAAAAGAAAAAATAAAATAAAATAGGTGTACATTTTTTTTGCCATAAGTGTACGATGCGCAAAGCGATCCTCACTCTTTTGCCGAGCGCTCAAGATCCGTGCCGATACCTGTACAAGTATGAACAGAAAAATGTATGTTTTTTACCGTTTTCCTGAGACTCCTGAAACGTACCCAGCATTTATGTTCCTTTATATCGTTCGTTCTATTACAATGTCCAATTTAGCTCTACATTAAAAATCATCAAAATTGATTTAACACTTTAGGCAGGCTTGTTCAAACAGAGTTACTTTCACATTCATTTTAATATTATTAGTAGGTACCTATACATTTATAAGATATAGGCAGCGAATTAGAATATAAACTTGCTTACTTTTCTTTTCTCAAAAGACCATCTCAGACACTAATCTGCATAGTCCTCTAATGATGATGTGGAATTGCCCATAAAGTCGTAGCAAAAAAAAAATCACCCTGTACAAAATATTGTTTGATTTATAATTGGTTCCGCATCTTTTATTGTTACACATAGGTACAATAGAGTTTATTGCGTAATTTCTTCGATTATCACTCTCATTGACATCAGAGTACTCTCTTAGACTTTGATTGTTGACAGACGTCGCAGTTATCAAATCAATTTAGTTCATTTCATTCTGACTCACTGTACATTGTAGTCGCGTCCTTCTATATTTTTAACCGACGAAAAGACAGAGGCCATACTACAGCGACACCTATATATTTCAAGTGCAATTTCACACAATGAAGATCCAAGTGCTAGTGTTTTTTGTAAGTTGTCTGTTCGTGGTGGTAACAAGCGATCATCTGATACTTGGCAATACAAATAATAACCAGCACATGGTACATCACACTATTGCACACTATTCGGCGATTCCGTTCATAAAACGAGTGAAACACGTCTTTTACAGTGGACATTCTGTAATCAATGTAAGTATCATAATAGTACAAGTATTAGTTAGTTCTTATATACTAAGGGTCATAGAGAAAATTATGGAAGGGATTCAGTAAACCCCAAGCGAACGCCGGCGTTCGCTCGGTCATTGTCTTTCTATTGTGTCTCTGATTACGCTATTCAAAAGGGTATCTATGGGTATAAGGTAGGTAGGTGGGTGTTTATGGTATAAGGTAGTTTTGATGTAGTTAAAATTTAGTCCAATTTTATTTATATAAAGGTACTTACGTAGTTTTGTCAAAAGCTATAGGACTAAAGATGGAGACTTATGAACAGTTTCAATGTTACGAGTATGTACAGAAATATGTGTGTTTTTTACGGTTTTTTTGAGACTCCTGAAAAGTACCCAGCAGTATTTATGTTGCATTATATCGTTCGTTCTATTACAAGGTCCAGTTTATCTCTACATTAAAATTCATCAAAATTGATTCAACTCTTTAGGCAGGCGTGTTCAAACAGAGTTACTTTCACATTCATTTTAATATTATTAGTATAGATTTATAAGATATAAGTAGCGAATTAGAATATAAACTTGCTTGCTTTTCTTTTCTCAAAAGAACATCTCAGACACTAATCTGCATAGTCCTCTAGTGACGTAATCAAGATAACGTGACCTCTGAGTTTGTTTTCATGTTTCTCCTCAGGTTAGTCAGATAAGGAACAACGACCATATTTAGTTTTAAAATATTTTGATGCGTTAACATATTCTTTTAAATTAACCCAATTCACAGAAATATAGTTACATTTTGATATAAATGCAGAAAGTTTGTCATGTCGCAGGCAGAGAGATAGAGGGACGCCTAAGAAAAGATGGATGGATTGTGTAAGGAGTGATAGGAAAGAAAATGGAGTTAGTATTGGCATTATTGACATTGTTCTCACATGATAGCGACAAGAAACATGTAACAGAGATATTTGTAATTGCAAAACATGATTGAAAAGAGTGTCCATGGAGTTTCTTGCACATTCTTCTCCATAGAGATCTACGCTTTGGAATGTGCAATTAGCATCATTTTTTCTGACTGACTGACTTCTTGACATTTCAAAAGTGCCTGTAAATGGTTTATTTGAAATAAATGCTTTTGAATCTTTGAATCTTTGAATCATGACGGGTGACAGGACGGAATGAAAGAAAAATAAAACATGTTGCGCCGACCCGAAATAACACGGGACTAGGGCTGGAATATGATGATGATGATAGGTGCAGCTATAAGGTACCTAATGAAATGTGTGTTCCTTTCTTCACAGAGATGTATGAGTTACGATCAAAGTTAAAGTTCACAAGAACACTCGTATGAGGTCGGCAGTAGTATCATCACAGTTCTAATGGTCTCCAATTATTATAATTTTTTAACACACTAGAAATTACTCAAAATCCAGTTTTGATGATGGGATCCATGAGGAATTGAGGGAACTCCTCAAATATTATAGGCAACCATATAGTGATTTTGGTATTTTCATCGAGAACTTAAGCATTTACAGTCAAAAAGTAACATTTGATGAAGTGGAACTGATGAAGAAGACCAGAAATGGTCAACGGAACTTCATACTCACTTTGATATCACAATGAAGATAGTTAAGCGACTATGATGATGATTCAAATAAATTAATGGTTCTGAATAGTTACTTTACGTTGAAAATGGTATCATCGAAGTGATCTGCTGATGATAATGGAGCCGGAAGGTAGGCACTGGAACTCCGTAATTAATCAATGTAACCTATCCGTGTTTGGACTTATTAGAATCGTCATGAGATGCACTTTAGCTATAAGGTACTATCGAACTGATCTGATGATGGAGCCGGAAGGTAGGCATAGGAACTCCGTAAATAATCAATGTAACCTAGCCGTGTTTGGGCTTATTAGAATTGTCATGAGATGCACTTTGGCTATAAGGTACTATCGAATTGATCTGGTGATGGAGCCTGAAGGTGGAAGGTAGACACCGGAACTTTCTAATATAACAATGTAACCTTGCAGTGTTTTGGGGTAATTGGAATCGTCATGAGAAATAGGCACTCTGTTTATAAGTGGTTCGCAACTAAAAAGTGTAAAATAAAAACTTTTTACAAAAAAAAATAATAACGGACTTCACTAAAAAAAAAACACTAAGGGCTGAAACTGCGTAAAACGGGCGCCCGCGCGGTTCCATACAAAAGTGCTCCGTTGCGGGGACTCGTGCGCGTACTTTTGTATGGAACCGCGCGGGCGCCCGCTTTACACAGTTTCAGGCCTAAAAGGATCAAAATAACTTTAATTTCGGAAGTCGGTGTTAAATAAGAAACAAACAATACCGAGAAACACCGACTTCCGAAATTAAAGTTATTTTGATCCTTTTAGTGTTTTTTTTTTAGTGAAGTCGGTTATTATTATTATTATTTTTTGTAAAAAGTTTTTATTCCGAGCAAGAATCAAACCCGCGACACACAACTATGCCAACCGTGCTATTATTCAATGGTACGAGTATATTTGTACGCGCTTAAGCGGTTATTACTAAATATATTAATAA
This sequence comes from Mythimna impura, assembly GCA_905147345.3. NCBI lineage: Eukaryota > Metazoa > Arthropoda > Insecta > Lepidoptera > Noctuidae > Mythimna > Mythimna impura. Next base: position 13,546,332 of record LR990351.1, read on the forward strand.
TTGTATATATGTATATATCTAGTTTATTCATTTGAGTATATATTACATTATATTTATGAGTTATTTGTATATTTTTGTATCCACTTATCTTTCTCTCAATATTACACCCACCACTATTTTGTTTTGCATCACCCAAAAGTTGGTTGGTAGAAAATACCTAAGGCATTTAAGTTCACCTTTGTATTTTTTTTGTAAGCATAAAGTATTAAATAAATAAATAAAAGTCACTACCAAATTAAGAATGACATGATTTTTTCTGGCAGCTAGAAAGATGCCTTCGATTCGTATGCTTTAGCCACAAAAACCTGAATAATTGATTCGAACGCATGGCGATTCCGAGGATTTCCTTCAATTTTCTTTCAATGTTCCTTTCCTATCGGTTTAGTCAATACAATTTGTACGTTCATCAAATATTCAAGACGCTTCAAGGAATTCATGACAGACAAGACATGCCTTCGAATGTATGGGTTACCGAATAACTAAACGGCCGTGTTTGTAAATAATTCGTTTGTTCCAAACACTATTTGAAAACAATACATATTAATATCTTTCTCTTTTGATCTATCAAAAACATTGCTGTCTGCTCTGCTTCTGGTATTGTCTGAATACAATTCAAGTGAATGAAAACTAAACGAGTGTGTGTAGGCAGTTCTTGTCATTCTTTTTTTTTTATAACTGATGTTGAAAAGTAATTTAGAAGCCTTGCCTGTTATGTTTTGAAAATCATATGATCGAATAGGCTCAAAATACTCAATTGTACCTACTTATTTTGAAGTGGGAATTCATCTAATGATTTCTCTCACTTTAGAGTGTAGCTAGAAGGCGTGTCAGACTTTTACTGACTAAAACATACCTGTGCTCTTCAGTTGCCCTTTACGTTCTAGGACCACGAGTTTCTTTTCAAACAATCCCCTTGGCCTTAGCGGGCATCGGCCCTATTGGGCCCCTACGATTTGCTGATATATTTTTTAGGAGCGCGTGATACAGTCGTGACTTGGGCTCAGTCCAGACAGCCGGACGGTGAGCTACCCATTGCTCGCTATCCGCAAGCCCGCTCCTACCCTGGCTGGTATTATAGTCAAGGACGGGCTCGTGGCGGCTGAGGTGTAAGGATGTGCGGTTCCTCACTCGTGCGGCTGTCTCCTTCGCTTGCATTACTGCTTTGCAGAAGGAGGTGACCGCCTGCCATTCCCCCTCGTTCTGGACCACGGCCTAAACCAGGGCCCGGTGTGAGAGGTTACCACCACCGATCGCCTCCACGAGGACATGACGGTATTCTGCGCAAGCGGGCACACCTCCACCGTATGCTCCACCATGTCCTCCGAGCGTTTCTTCCGCCTGAAACCGGTTTAGGAACCTTCCGAACTTACCACGTCTGGTGAGGACCTGCGTCATGTGGAAAGTGAGAACGCCGTGACGCCCCTCCAGGCTCTCCTCAAGGAGGGGCTTACCACCATGATTATGGCGTGCGGGTTGCGTCAGTGACTGTTACTATATCAATCCCGCCGAAAGTCCTAAAAAAATATTACCTCAATTTTTTGAGTTAAACTGTGGATCTAAAGTTGTCAAAAAATAAAAGTCCCGTTTTGACATTTGTATTTTGACTACCTAGCGGTTTTTTCGGTGTAGACTACTAAAATAGCTAAAATAGCTACTACTACACCGGACCCCTAATTATTATTTTATTGTTTCTTTCAGTTTCAACTTACATTCTAGGGTCTTTCTCAAACGTCAAAACGGGCTTTTTATTTTTTAACAAGATTAATTAAAGCAATGTAAACCTTTATTAAATCCAATCTACGAGATGTCCTACTTCGCAACCAGTAAACCCCAAACCATCGTAGTGTCTTACTTTATTATCCCATAAATCTCTCTTCTAGAGTCGTGCAACATTTTAGCGCACTCCATCTCATGTTCGCCCTACATGTCCCATGAATAGTTGATGAGTAATCCTCCATCCATTGTTTCAGAGTATCATGGCGTACGACAATAAACACACAAACGCCACAGCCACCGTAACTGCAGGCGGGATTGGATACACGTACGTCAATCTTAGACTGAAGAGCGAAAGAGGAAAAGAGCTGGATTATGACATTGGGATCTACTCTTAGAACTTTAACCTAGCTTATACAACTTAGTCTATACGGGTCCAAGATGACAGCGGGTCGGGTATATCGGGTCTTAAGCATAAGATTATTTTTTAGAGACTTACATTAGCTTTAACTTAACTTTACTAATAAAATGTATGGGTTCGAGATATCTAGATGATATCGAGAAAGAGATGAGAGACTCTAGTCTATATATATACTATCAGAGATATAAATTCTCAATAAATTTCCAAATGTATACGAGTAGGTTTGACAAAAGCCGCCGTCATTTGTACTTTTATTATTTATTTTAGATATTGTGTCGTGGACCTTATCGCATAATTTATTATTTTCCAGCTCTATACCCAAATATTTTGAACTCTAGTGGTCTCTATATATATATATATATATTTAAGTGAAGTGCATCTGATGCACGCTAGTCAATTCTCAAAACTCAATTCATATTAATAAATGAAAACAATTGGACACAGCAAAGTGTTAAGTAGTAGGAGATAGAATTGAACGCTTTAGCGATGACTTTTTACTAAAATAAATGTTTTGATCTTTCCCTATCTGATTTTTTTATTTTATCACAGCAGACTTATTTTATTAATTCCATAACTGCTTTTTTATTGTAGGCTCCCAAATAATATTCTATTAAAGAAGGTAATTTAAAAAAAAAAGTAGTTTTTAATCATCAAGAAAGAAAGAAAGAAAAAATCGTTTATTCGTACCTCACACAATCGTATAAACGAAAAATACACAATGAAAATAAACAAAGAAAGGTATAATCAGTGCGAAGCCAAAAAGGCATCTAACTCAGCATATGCTGCGTTACGCAACACAATTTTTAATATAATTTTCCATAGATATGTACCATTTAAGCAAAATATATAAAACAATATATAAAATATATATGGATCCTGTTATATCATTTAACTACCTATTTTATGTACAAACATTTGAAGCAAATAAAAAGATTCTATTATATTCTAAAACTAACATAGTAAAACGTTTAGTGATGTAACAATGAAAACGATTACAATCATTAATTGCATCTTAAGCAAACGTCTGTTAGTTCAATTCGACATTCATTAGGTGTCACGAGGTCTCATGAAGTCCATTATATCCCATGAAGATCCCCAGAATCTGAAACAGCTACTGTATTTGGACTAACAGGATTATCTGTTGGATGAACAGACTCGTTATTATCTTCTCCTTCTTCAAGCAGCTGGCACGACATTATAAGTCTCCATTAAAAAACTTCGACTTCAACTTATTTTTATTCCCAACCTACGTTGATAGCTCAAAACGAATTCATAATTTCTGATAACCCATTTTTTTCAAATTAGACGACAAATAAAAATAAAAATTTTAAAGTCGGGAACACATTGGCGGCCGGTATTTGGCTGGGCTGCGGTCACAAAACGTACGGGCGACCGGTGTGGGGCTCTTGCGTGCTATCATTTCTCTCATGTACACCACACCTATATCTAGCTATACCTATTCCCAACCGCAATGTCGCCCACAACCGTTGAACGAGACTTTATTTATGCCCAAATGTTTTACCAAACTAAAAGCTCGAGCAAAATGGTCAGTGTTAGATAAAATAAAAGCTTTTTACAAAAAAAAATACAACCGACTTCAAAGTAAAAAAAACACTGAAAAGTGCAAAATAACTTTAATTTCGGAAGTCGGTGTTTCTATAATAGTTTTGTCTCTTCGTTATTTAACACCGACTTCCGAATTTAAAGTTATTTTGCACTTTTCAGTGTTTTTTTTACTTTGAAGTCGGTTGTATTTTTTTTTGTAAAAAGCTTTTATTTTACACTTTTTAGTTATGGTACCACCACTAAAAAGTACCCCTCAGCCAAACTTAAATACCTTATAGCCAGAGTGCATCTCATGACAATTCTAATAATCCCAAACACGGTTAGATTACATTAATTTATTACAGAGTTCCAGTGCCTAACTTCAGGCTTCATCATCAGATCAGGTCGATATATTCACCCTCTACTTTCAGTCAGTCATCGACTACACATATAAACATAGCAATTTTACTTGTTACGACGGTTCTGCTGTGATCCTATGAGGAGTTCTGTTCCATATCTTCGAAGTTCATGATCGGATCATAACAATATTTCTATGGGACCAACTTGGAAGCATAACCTTTCAATCAAAAAAAAAATTTTCAAAATCGGTCCACAATTGACCGAGAAATCGGTGAACATACATAAAAAAAAAAAATAAAAAACATACATTCAACCGAACATATAACCTCCTCCTTTTTGAAGTCGGTTAAAAACAATAGAATTTGATAGAATAATAAAATAAAATTGAATAGCACAGGTGGTGTATACAGGGTAACAAGAGCTTATTTGCAATGATTTTCGCAGCGATAACTTGTGGTCCCAATTGTATTTAGAAGATATTATGAAAATATTCTACTTCACGACCAATAACTTGTTAAAAATATTACTCACTTCGAAAAATGTATCTCTTGTTGTCTGGAAAAAAATGTTAGACGATGCAAATTAAATACAAACTAAGGCTTACTGACCACGGACACGTAGCTTCTTAGACGCGTATTCGTCATTATACGCTTGGTGTACGCCTGCATGAAGCTTACATACAAAACTATGAAATGCCACGATGGCACGACATTGTCGCTTCGTCGACGGAGTTCTTCAGAAAATTCATTCATCACTGCATCTGCCATAAGCCTCCCTAAGTGTCGCCACAATGAACAGTCCTGTGAGTCTTGCATCCATCGGATTCCCGCAACCCTTGCCAAGTCATCAGTCCACCTTGTAGGAGGCCTTCCAAAGCTACGTCTTTCGGTACGTAGTCGCCATACCAGAACCTTTCGGCCTCAACGGCCATCCGTTCTGCAACCAATGTGCCCTGCCCATTGCCACTTAAGTTTGGCGATTCTTCGTGCTATGTCGGTAACCTTGGTTCTCCTGCGGATTTATATATATTATAGATTCTCATTCCTGATTTGATCACGCAAGGAAACTCTGAGCATAGCCCTTTCGCGCGTTTTGCCTGGGCCCAACTATATTTAATCACCTAGCTACTGCCAGCAGGCTTCGCCCACGTGCTAATAGAAAATTATCTCAAGATACTCTCGGGATAAAAAAAAACATCCTATGTTTTAATCTGTGACATGATCTACCTGGTGCCAAATTTCTTCCAAATCCGTTCAGCCCTTTGATCGTGAAGGAGTAACAAATACACACATGTGTGTGTGTATCACTCACATACACATACAATCTGACTGATGACTGGCCTGTTGGTCTAGTGGTTAGTGGCCCTGACTGCTATGCCAAAGGTCGTGGGTTCGATTCCCAACCAGGACTTAAATGTTTGTGTGATGAGCTCAATCATTTGTTCTGTGTCTGGATGTAATTTATCTATAATATGTAAGTATTTAGAAATATTTAAGTATGTTTATCAGTTGTCTAGTACTCATAACACAAGCTCTGCTTAGCTTGGGGCTAGACGGCGTTGAGTGATAGTTGTGTGAATATAATATCTTTCGCTTTAGTAATATTAGCGTGATTAACAACACAGCAAACATGTTCGAACCTTCAAATTAATTATAATAAATCGCCAGTATTTTCTACACCCGCATATATTTTGCCTCAGTGGCAGTAACACCGCTGTCCCCTATTGACCTGCCTCATCCATCATCCTTCAACTTGTTATCCCTTCTCAACGGTTAGTTCATTATATCCGAAGTCAGTGAGCATCAACACCGGGAGGCTGTTATTTGTCATCCATGTTTATGGCAACGAAGGTAAATCGATTAGTTGAATTAGAAGCAATTTCAATATTTGCCGTACAGTCAATAGAAACAGCTGTTAAAAATAAAATTGAAAAGATGTGTATGTATAAAGGAGCACGTTAGTTTCTACAATTTCACTTTATTTATATATATATATATATATTTTTTTATTAAATACTTTGTGCACAAACGTACAGCGGCGGACTTAATGCCTTAGGCATTTTCTACCAGTCAACCTTAGGGTGATGCAGAGATAAATAGTGGTAGGTGCAATAAAAGAGAGAAAAAAGGCGAATAGGTACAAGAAAAGATACACCTACTATTTTACCATAAATATCATACAATTATAAAATACATTCACAAATTAATAAACCATCTACTTATATATTATATCTACACTAATAAAGTCAAACAATTGATTGTTCTGTAGGAATTGCAAATAACCTTTTTTTCTCTTTTTTTTTTTTTTTTTGTTTGTATGATAATATACATAATCACCTTTATGATTTTCTCACTGTTGGAATCCGGGCCTCCTTCCTAGGAAAAGTCTAAAGTACGGGTTAGTAGATGTCACAGGCCTTGGATTTGTTTTGGTTTTAGGACATGCCGTTTCTTCATGTTTCCTTTGTATAAACCAAGTAATTGTTAGCATTCTGACTATAAGGAGGTGTTGGTTTTTATTTATAAAAGGTAATCTATTAGTAAAGGACTAATTGCGGAAATTGTTTAGCTAATAGATACCTACACTATCACTGTCATTGGGATTTATATCCCAAAAAAATCTAGGTTTCTGTGGGATAAGCCACGGGATTTGCGGAGAGAAAACTAATTTACAAAAACTGGGCAAGTGCGAGTCGGACTCGCGCACTGAGGGCTCCGTACAAACTTACCTACATTTATATATATGTTATAAAAATAGTTCAATTTCCGAATGGAGTCTTAAAGATTTTTCGGAGTCGTAAAAAAGGTTTTTTTTATTGTGACGTAACAAAAAAATACTGTTTTTAGATTTATTCCTATACCTCTGTACACTGTGGACCTGAGTATATGGTTTTAATTTCAACTCGATACCTCCAAACATTTCCGAGATAAAGGGTCTTGACAGACAGACAGACAGACAGACGGACAACAAAGTGATTCTATAAGGGTACCGTTTTTTTCCCTTTCAGGCAAACACAGAACTCTAAAAGTATAGAACCAGAGAACAAAAGCTGCAACGAAATAACATATTCACCGTGGGCAGAAATATTCCCAAAATTTAAGCCCACAGTGAATATCTTATTTCTAGTCCTAGGCAAGCGTGCTCCAACAACATCTAAACATCATCGCTTGATCGCCCTGTAAGATAGTGGCCGAACGTGAGCCTATCCACGGTAAGAAAAGCAATTCAAAATATTAATCGACACTAATATTATAAAGAGGTACCTAAAGTTTGTTTTTAGGTTATCTCTGAAAGTACGGGTCCGATTGCTAAAATTATTTCACCGGTAGAAAGCTACTTTATTCCCGAGTGACATAGGCTATATTTTATGTACGCGGGCGAAGCCGCGGGCAAAAGCTAGTGTTTCATATAGACCAATAAAAGCACTTTTAAATCGTCAGAAAAAGAAAATTCGCTTGAACTCCACTTATTTCATTTCATAGCATACGCTCAAGTAAGGGTAACGGATTCTTAGCCGTACATCCCTACCATATGATCGAGGGTCTGGGATGAACCTACGTCTTTATTACGACCATAAGTGAGGTAAGGAAAGGGCTGAGTTATGGAACAAATTTGTGAAATTTATGGATAGTGTTAATAAATGTCTGGGATCGCTTTACCATTTATCTTGAGTAAGGATCTTCGAGTTTTCTGCTGATCATGAAATTTTTCTAGTTTTTTTTTTTTTAACCTACTTTATGTGCCAGTTTCTAAATTAAGTATTTTGAATTAAGAACGTGTCAAACCCTATTTATTTATGCCAAATTTTGGCGGGTTTTTCTGAATTATTTTGTATTATTAAACGTGTCAATCCCTACTTAAATGCCAACTTTTGACAGGTTTTCAGGCTAATGTACAGCTTAAAAAATACTCACCTTCAAAATCAAACCGTAAGTGCGGGCTTGCGGACGGCGAGCAATGGGTAGCTCGCCGTCCGACCGTCCGGTAACCGTCCGGACCGAGCCCAAGTCGTCGACGGCGCGTACTGTTCCACGCGCGCCTCAAGGAGATGTCAGCAACTGTAGGGGCCCAGCAGGGTCGAAGCCTACTGGGGCCAAGGGTCTGATTCTGAAAGGAAGACTTGGCCCTGGTACGAAAGGCAACGAAGGAACAGGAGTGGGTTTTTAGTCAGTAAAAGTCTGACACTATCTTTCGCCCCCCCAAGAGCGGGGGATGTCATAAGATGATTTTCCCACCGAAAAAAAAAAACCTTCAAAATCAAAAATCAGAGATAATTAATCAAGTTTGAGTAAAAAAGTCAGTTTTTTGAAAACCTTACATAGGTACCTACTTAACAAGTTTTTCTATGAAATTAATTAATTCAACCAAAATATATGTTCACCATCATCTCAGGCGGCCTCTTCCCAAATCAACATGGCGTCAGCTTCTGGTATAACAGAATGCAGTATTTTACCTGAAGCGATAATCTGTCTCCTAGTGACGGGGTCGTGGTAAGACTGGTTATCAGAATTCAGAAAATGAGAAATCATCGAATAACTTTTCTCGCTCTGGTTGAAGCGAGAGGGAATATCAAACTTTTACTAACAGCCACCCGTGTTCTTTCAGATGCCTTTTGCGTTTCAGGGCCAGAGTAAGTCAAACAATTTTGTGGCCAAGCAGAGCGTCTTATTATCTGATACTACTTTCAAAGATTTTTAAATGAACTGAACCCAACGACTCCACACCCCATCTATAGACAGACCTTGATGTTGTGGTTGACCCATGCACGCACCTGTTATTAGTTACTAGCTTTTTCCCACGACTTCGTCCTCGTGAATCTCGGTTATTGCGGACACGAAATCGAAGCCAGGTAAGAAGTAGCCTATATTCTTCCTTGGGGTTTAAGCTTACTTCGTACTGAATTTCATCAAAATTAGTACGGCAGTTTAACCGTGATAGCGTAACAGACAAAGAGGTTTCACACTTATAATGCTAGGCTAACTGTTGCCCGCGACTTCGTCCTCGTAAATGGCGTACACGAAGTCGAAGTCAAATAAAAAGTAGCCGATGTCCTTTTTTGGGGTTCTAGCTTAATCTGTATCAAAATTGTTTCAGTAAATTAACCGTGAAAGCTTAACAGACAGTTCACATTTATGATATTAGGAAAGTATTCATTCATTCATTCATCCATATTCATTTCAGCCGAAAGACGTCCACTGCTGGACATAGGCTTCCCCCAAGTGTCGCCACAATGAACGGTCCTGTGCGTCTCGCATCCGTCGGACTCCCGCAAACGTAAAAAAAAAGAAAAGAAAAGAAAGGAAAGTATTCAGAAAAACCAAAATATTGTATTTTAGCATCTATTTTAACATGTTACATAAGCACTAAATCTCTATTTCAGTTAGCTGCAGCATTTAAAAACTAACGCAAATGGAAATTCTCGTTCGTAAATCGTCGGAATTTATTGTCATTTTAAACCATAAGGGTAGTAACACATGGGTCGTTTACAAGACGGCGGAAATAATGCAAGTGGTAGAATGTACGACCGTTCTATGATTTAATGTGCAATAACAGTTCTGTCCTCTCCACTTATACGGCTATGTCCCACAAACCGCAAAATATGCAACGGTTTTGTCGATATTCACTTAAATACTGGTTATTTATAGTTAAGATATTTATGGTTCGTCGGCGTCGATGGTGATTAAATATTACTATTTTCAATTTAATAAACAAAATGGCTTTTTCATTTAATAGGTTAATTATAGGATGTATTTCACATAAAAAGCTAGGTGCTTTTCTTATAGGTAAGACTTATACAGTTGATGAAACTGGCTGAAAACTCTGAAAAATGAAACGAATCACAAATAATTTGAGTTGTTATTATTACAAATTGAAATGGTAAAACGACTCGTAGACTATTTATTTTTTTAATAATTCCAACTCATCTACGTCACTGCTCTCAAAGTATTCTTTTAAATCGATTATTAACTTTTTATATATACCTTCTCAACCGAACTGACGAATAAGACTTGTTAGTTAATGACATTAATCGAGATTTTTTTACGTTATCATGGCTACTAACTCAAGTAAAGTGGAAGAAGATTCCTTCAAATAAACTTAGAATTGGTGAATTACATCCCCCTCCTATTCCAAGTAAATATCATGCAAAAAAAAACGAAAGTTCCTCAAACCCAAAACTTTGATTCGGAACACAGTTAGGTAGCAATATCCTCAATTCACTTCCCACAATCGACCACACATAACACTTTCCCGTCACGTCACTCGTTGCCGTTCTAATATTTCATAGGACGGCAAAAGGGCAAATTGTATCAGCGACAAGGCGTCTAGAGTGGAATGTGACAGTGGAGCCAAATTGGAGGCGACAACATGCTTTTAGTATCTTGTCTCAGCCTCAGACCTCTGTGGATAGTGGTACAATAAGATCACAGCTTTGACGAGGTCCAAGTCAAAGGATCTTGGTTTTAAACTGTTTTTTTTATTCGTTTGGGTCTCTTTGTAATATTGTCAATCGAATAGTCATGTATCTAGTTAATCCTAATGATATATGAACTACAGATACGCTGCCCACGTATACAATCTAAAATGAAGGTAACTGACTTTTTTATTTTTAGGTGGGAAAATCATCAAATGACATAAAACCCCGGATCTCTTTCGCAGGGGCCCAGTAGGGTCGGAGCTTACTGAGGCCATCCCCAGTAGGCTTCGACCCTGCTGGGCCCTTACGGTTGCTGACATCTCCTTGTGGCGTGCGTGAAACACTACGCACCATCGACGGCTTGGGCTCGGTCTGGACGGTTACCGGACGAGCGGACGGCGTGCTACCTATTGCTCGCCATCCGCAAGCCCGCGCCTACTGTGGCCGGAAATCGGGATCGGAATCCCGGCGGCTGGGGTGCGAGGGTTATTGCCTCATGCGTGCGGCCGCCTCTTTTGCTAGCATTACTGCTTCGCAGAAGGAGGCGACCGCCTGCCACTCCTCCTTGCTCTGGACCATGGCCTGTACCATTTCTTTTAGTCGCACACTAATCACTGTAGAGAAGTTACGTTACATAAAATTAATTCGTGCACAATTATTTAAAAAAAAAACTGGGTAAGTGCGAGTCGGACTCGCACACCGAGGGTTCCGGACAAACTTATCTATCTAAATAGTTAAATTTCCGAATCTCGAAGATTTTTTTTTGTTTTCAGATTTATTCCTATACTTGTGCTATAAGACCTTGCTTTATGCCAAATTTCAGTATTATGGGTCAACGGGAAGTACCCTATGAACTTTGATTCCCTTGAGAATGTCGAAATATACGTTTTTTTGCGACCTAATCAACCGTATCATGCTTGAATCAATTGAGAAGCGAGCCAAGAGGATCATTGATCATTCATGCACTCGTTGAGTCGAAGATTTAAGCACCGACGCCACGCCGTGTTGCGAGCTTGTCGGTTTTGTACCGGTTGCATTTAGAGGAGTGTTCGTCGGAATTTCATAACTTAGTTCCACCAATCTCGTCCCGTCATCGGAAAGCCAGACGTACGGTGATGCGCCACCGGTACTTGATGGACACCCCACTCATATGCATAAAACGTTTTAGGAACACATTCATCGTGTGTACGGCTAAAGAGTGAAATTCCCTGCCGAAGTCTGTGTTTCCTGACAGCTACAGCCTAGGGGTATTTAAGTTATGAGTGAATAAGTATAGGTTGCTTCTAGACAAGCGTGCTCCATCGTCGACCACATCGTCACTTTCAGCATCGGGTAAGATAGTTACAGTAAAGCACAAGCCATATAATAGTAAAAATGAGTGTGCAAATAGATTTGAGTAGATTATGGAAAAAATAAATGCACTGATAAAATCATAAATAAAAATAAAGAGGTATAAAGATGTAATTATATTTACATTTAACTATATAAAGTAGCTGTTACTACTGGATCATCACTGCTATTCAGTAATCGTATTAGCAACCCACTATGAACAGTTAGTTTGCCTCAAACTAATTACCTGTCACTTAGACCACGCGACATCACAGTCTCTTCGCGAGAACTATTATAAGGATCTTGTTTACGAGGAGTTACTTCTAAAGTTTAAGCATCTAACACAATTAAGGAGTTATCTTTAACGTCCCTTTAGCTAAATATACTCTGCTGACTAAATTATGTGTTGTATATTCTAATTATAATGAGCTTAGCTTTGTACAGTGAGGAGACATGGGGATGCAACATAGCTGGATGTACATCCAGCTATGTTGCATCCCCATGTCTACCATGTCTGTCATGTGTGTCATGTCGTGTGTTGTGTCATGTCTTTGTCCATGTCTGTGTGAATGTAGTGTGTTAGTTGTTGGTGTCAATACATAGTGGGGTAGGTCATAGTCATTCCGAGTTTTGCTCATACTGATAAGGTTATTAAGGTTTTCAGACTGAATATATGTCTGAAAAGCGCCCGAAATAATGTTGTGGTTACATTGCTCCTAGTAAATGCCTACGAAGTAGAAACTAATGTTTCGAAGTAGAAATTTATTTCTTTCGTTTGTTTTGAAGTAGAAATTTCTTACTTTATTATCAGCTTTGATAGATCAGATACCATTGTCTTAAACTCATAGATTATTTTATATTTTTGATTCCAATCATATCTAAAAACATCGCAATTTGGACGTATTGTAAATATCAATAAATTAAAGGAATAATCGAGGAATTTTTTATCGGTTCTGTTCCATAGGAAACGACAAAATGAAACCGTAGCTTCTGACGTTCTATAGGCCCCCAAATAAAATAAAATAAAATATTTTGAATTGAATTAAATTCTAAGTAGATAGCATTTACATAAAATATGTATAATGATATTTGCTAGTCTATAAATGTTTTCGATAATATCAACTTCGCAAAATATCGTTGCTATTAGACAAACTATGTTGCACTAATAAAGTACGGCTAAGCTCAGAAAATCTGCATGCAAATGGGTCTTACTTGGTATCACTAAGTTTGTATACAAGTCCCATATAAGGTCTATGTTGGTATTAAGTACGATTGACTTGTAAAATTGACTGCTATTACTCCGATACGATAAATAGATACACGAATAGGGCTGGTTGTAATAAAGTGTAATAGATTCGTTGAGCTTGTGGTATCAGGATATGAATTATGAATGTGGGTACGTCAAGTTGGATGCTGTTGTGTTTAAGTAAATTTTGCTGTGTATTTGGTTTTGTTTATTAATGTTTGAAAGTCAGTTCTGATGTATTTAGTGTTGAAGGTATTGTATCCTACTTCATTGATGAAACAGGTGAATTCAATTGGCCGATGGCAATTTTATATATGTTTTTGTAATGAAATCGTGCATTAGCTTGACGTTTTATAAGTGCCCATGAAGGCCTTTTTTTGTTAGTCTGTTTTGTGTCCCACTGCTGGCCAAGGGCTCTCCTTTCTTCTTCCAAATCTCTCTGTCACACCACCTTCGCTGCGGTCGACTTTGACGGCGTCGACTTACTGGACATAACAACCCTCGCCCATCTGTCCGTGTGCATTCGTACGACGTGGCCAGCTCACTCCCTAAAGTGACGCTTGTAATTAGCAATTTGGTAATATTACACTCATTATAATCATATCGTTTTATTAATCTGTAAGCCTTCTGTAAAATAAAAAAATATGAAATAAATTATTTTGGACCTTGAATCTTGAAAACACACATTCAGAAAAATAAACAACTACTGTTTCTTAATTCCAACTGAAAACAGATACTTAGTATATACTTAGGTTAGGTTCGCGGTGTATATCTTCGATACATAATTTATTACCATAGTATTATAGTGTAGTTTATTATTATAGTGCTAAAACCCACTAAGTATGAAATTAACATACTTAACTAATTATACTATACTTACAAATAACTATACTAATAATCAACTTAATAGATATTTGTACAGACTGAAAAAAAGTTCTTATGTTTTTTTTAACAACATTTCCAGTTTATCTTTCAATTCACGGTGGCGTTCAAGTGAAAATTTAAAGGCCTAAAGGAAAGAACTTAGACATGCACAAGCTTATTCAAAGGAGTCTACTCTGTGCAAAAACATTTGTGTAGTCATTTCAAGAAAGTGACTTTAGATCCTGGTACAAAAGCATTATTCTTCACAAAGAACAAAAATATTCATCCAGAGTAAGACGCTACAGTCTAGTTTACTTAGATTGCCCATGATTTTTCTCGGGATGGGATAAACTCAAAAATTACTGTATGGATTTTCATACGGTTTTCATGAATTCAGTTTATGGACTGATTGCGAAAATAGAGGAAGTAAGAAAGATGGTGCCTTCCCATTTGAAACAGTTGTCTATCAGTAACTTACTCATATGTATATTTATATATGTATATAAAAGGAGAAACTGACTGACTGACATATCAGCGCATAACCGAAACTTCTGGGGCTAGGAGCTTGAAATTTTGCACAAAGCTTCCTTTTATGAAGTAGACGAGCTCTAAGAAAGTATTTTTCAAAATTCAGCCCCTAAGGGGATGAAACGGGGGTCTAAAGTTTGTATGGAAAAACCCATGTCACGAAGCTAGTACATAATACCTATATAAAGTTTTGCCTTTATGTATGATAATCTACGGATCATTCTACGCTTCCAGAAACCTTTAATGGTAGAAATTCATTGCCTAGACATACAGGAAATTGGAATCACATAAAATTAAATTACTGTTCTATTCGATGGCCACTTACTGGCAAACTTTAATACTCAGTACTTAACTTTTAGTTCGTTACCAATTGATATAAATTCAGGAATTATAAGATATAAATTCAGGAATTATAACCGTGCATAATTCAGACAATACTTAACGTCGGTGGAGGAAAGTAATCACAAATATTTATGATCTTTCTCCTAATTAGGATTATATTATTTATACACAATGGTATTAAAGTCGACCGCGTGACTGCGTTGTACCATTAATCTTTAAAAAGGTAGTTTTATTTTAATAAGTATGGTTTCATTATTGCGGTGGTGCATGCCTTATTATTTTATGATTACTTCATCCATTTGTATTGGTTCATCATTAGACAGGAATTAGGTTAGGTAGCAAGTAGACGTAT
This sequence comes from Mythimna impura, assembly GCA_905147345.3. NCBI lineage: Eukaryota > Metazoa > Arthropoda > Insecta > Lepidoptera > Noctuidae > Mythimna > Mythimna impura. The sequence continues at coordinate 13,561,447 of LR990351.1, forward strand.
AACGTCCTAAACGTTAGGTAGGTATTTATTCTTCTTTCAAATTGGTTATAATCCTGTTTTTATTAACCGACTTCAAAAAGGAGGAGGTTCTATGTTTGGCTGAATGTATGTTTAATATTTTATTTTTTTATGTATGTTTACCGATTTCTCGATCAATTGTGGATCGACTTTGAAATTTTTTTTTTGTTTCAAAGGTTAGGCTTCCGAATTGGTCCCATAGAAATATTGTTATGATCTGATCATGAACTTCGAAGATATGGAACAGAACTCCTCATAGGATCACAGCAGAACCGTCGTAACAAGTAAAATTGATTTGTTTATACGTGTAGTCGATGACTGACTGAAAGAAGAGGAGGAATATATCAAACTGAAGCCTGAAGGTAAAGTTTTCCCAACTTCCGAAATTAAAGTTATTTTGCGCTTTTCAGTGTTTTTTTTGTACAATATTTTATTCTAAACAAGAAATAATACTGTAAAGAAATATTTTTTTAATACAGCATTTGAATTGGTTGTTAAATAAGCAATTAGCATTTTAAACATTGATGTGTGGAAGAGTGGTGGTGTGGGAGGAATACCTCTCTGTCTCTTTTGTACACATAATTATAACCTAATGGCGGTGACGTCACATTTCAGGGTGCGCATTCTTATTCTGTTATTTGGCAGTTTCCTTTTAAACCAGATTTGATTTTTTCTAACTTACTTAATATTAATCGAATTAGATTTTTTTTTATTTACGGTTTTGGATAAAGTAATTTTTTTGATTAAAAAGAAATGTGTTCACTATCCAAATGACAAAATGTCTTCGAGAATAGATTATGCTATGACAAAATTTTAACTGACCAACAAAGTAAGCTTCTAAAAGAAATTATCCCCATCCTAGACTTCGACCTAATCCTGCAATATCTGGTCCAAAGTTTTATAATAGAAAAACTCATTTACACACCGTCCTCACCACAACAAAATGTCTACTTCATAAAGCTATCCATACTACCACCATTACAGTCATTAATATTTTTTGCACCCTAAATCTATCTACACTATAACCATTATCCATAAAACTTGAACCACCAAACGATGCAAATAAACTTGCATGTCATAATGAACCTTATAACTTAATAAACTTTATGGTTGACATGCCATGACAATGGCGTCAGATAGCGCCGGGTATCACGCTGAACATAAATTATGGCGACGAGCATAGAGCCAATTCAACATTGAGATTGACACTCGATTAAATGGCTGTAAGCTTAAAAGTTTAACTTAATGGGAACGTGATTCTGGATAGAAACATAGACAGAGTAAAATGGTGTGAATCTGCATACACAGCCAACTCCAGGCTATACCTGTTTAAACCGGGTACACTACATAAATACGAAAAACTTTATTCCGACAGTCACAATTACGAATTTCAAAATACCGATTTTCATAATTCCGAATGGTTAAAAATTCCGAATATAACAACTCCGACTTATCATTACTCCTATTTTTATAATTCCTAAATTTCAATTTTCCTAAATTTCAATTTTCCTAACTTTTATAATTACTATTCTCAAAATACCGAGTTTCAATAGATCGAATAACGAAAAGTCCCACTTAATGATAATTCGAAACATCAAAAATACGAATTCCGATTATTAAAATACCGATTAATAAAATTCCGAAATAAAAACGCCTCATAAAACTGTATAGCAAGACAAATCGTCGTAGTATGAGGGGGTAGATTTAAAAAACTAATGACAGATGCGTTTTCCAGCATGCAGGGGATTTATTGCAGCATGCAAGCAGGCATGCAGCGTGCAAGCAGACATGCAGCATGCAAGCAAGCATGCAACATGCAAGCAGGCATGCAACATGCAAGCAAGCATGCAACATGCAAGCAGGCATGCAGCATGAAAGCAGGCATGCAGCATGCAAGCAGGCATGCAAAATGCAGCAAGCATTGTTTCTGTCACGGCTCCGGCGCTGCGGGGTTTGGGCGGCCCCACGCGAGCTTATCGTCGCAGATCTGCTCCTCAGCTCGCGGGCCGCCCTACCCCTCCACGCCTACGCGGGTTTAAATTGCACTATAGGGGTAGGGCAAACAAGACTGCGTGAAGTCGGTTTTGCAGCGATTCGTTTCTGACACTAAATTTTGTAGCACAACATGTTGACTTTTAGTTTATTCGAAGTATTGAAAATCGGAATATCATTTTTCGGACCGAGAACCCTTCGAGCATTTGATTCTTCGAACGTATGAAAATCGGAAAACTAACAAATCGCATTTACGACTTTCGGTAAAATAAATTTCGTGATTTTTAATAATAGACATTATAATTTTTAGGTATTATGAAATTCGGACTTTTAAAAATCGGAATATCGAAATTCGGAATAAAATATTTCGGAGTATTTGGGTGTTCCCGTTTAAACCAATATGTACACAACTTTTATTCTTAAGTAGATTTTTTTTTTAGATGGGAAATCATCGAATGACTTCTCCCGTATGTAATGTATTTAGAAATATATAAGTATGTATATCAGTTATCTAGTACCTACTCATAGCACACGCTCTGCTTAGTTTGGGACTTAGATGGCGTTGTGTGAAAGTTGTGGAATATTTATTTATTTATCTCAGCACCCTAAGGTCCTGGACCTTTGGAAGGCGTACGAGGAGCCGAAACCAACTCGCAGAGGCCCTTTTAGACGCTTTTAATGGAAAGTGGTACGAACCGGTGATTATCCCTGTACGCACTATGCTAGTGCATCCAAGGACAACCCCCGGTTGGTGGGAAACTATTGCGACATATGGAAAACTAAGATATAAGGCTATGGTTTTTGCAGTCTTAAGTGGACTGATTACCAGGAACTATGTTAAGACTATGGCCCCTGCCTAAACAATGTTATTAATATCCATCGACAAAAGGCAGGGGGTGACTTGCACACTCAATAAATGGGCCCCCATAAACGGTCGCTAGCACGAAGTGACGTAGCAACGAGAGGGCAACATATCCTGAGGTGCTTAAGGATTGGAGAGGTATACCACGGCTATCAGGACAATCCCGGAAGTACGGTCAAGATCCCTACCAGCATCTTACTGGATTATACATCCTTCTCCCGAGCACGTTTGCTCTTGCGAATCTCCACTCAAGCCAGCCAATAAAGGCAAGAGGGAGGTGGGAGCTCTGTTCCTCGTCAGTGTTTACTACGGCCCGCTAATAAAGGCAAGCCGGAGATGAAGAACAAGAATTTTCCCGGGAGATCGGGTCCGTGGGGTCGCTAATGCCCAACAGTTCGCCACAAAACTGCCCTGCGGATTAGGATTAGGTAGAACTTTTCTTAACTACTAGAAACATCTTGAAAAAATACACATTTCCTCAAAACATGGTGTCTCTAGTTTTACACGTCGTCGATGTACGGAAGAAAGTCGCTGGCTCTCATAACGCTTTCAGTTGACGTCATGAAAGAGCATTCTTGAAATTTCATCTTGCAAAAATGTCTTATTCTCCTTAAAATAAAACACAAAACGTAAGGAAATGCTGCGAGACGTGAAATGAGATTCATCGTTTAATATTAAAGAGGGACTTGTGACTTATTTGCAAGCATAATTTGTTTACAAAATAATGAGTTTGAAAATAAATGTACGTATTTTGTGAATAGAATGGATTCTTTTTCACAATTCTTTTTTAGCTAATAAAAATAACGTCAATGTTGGTTAATAGTTCTTACGATTTATAAATGTTAGGTGGATTAAACATGGTTTCAATGTCGACTTACAAAATAAATCATAGAACTTTCTACAACATTATTTTATAAACACTATTTTCCTTGGTTTTCATCAATAAATCTGCAGCCGAACGCGTAGATCTCGCTCTCGTCAAGGTATTTGAACAAAAGAAGAATAAAGTTATTTGGAAAACTAAGTTGCAGAAGTCAGGTGGGATCGCGTTCAAGCATTTCATTACAACATTTACCTTATTGCTTGTTGTAGATACTGGCTAATCCGTGTTATGCAGACTTATTTCTAAGTTTATTTTCTTTTACTCATCTGAAATGTTTTGTATCTTAATATTTTGTATTGCCTAGTTACTTGATTATAGTTTAATCATAATTAATTTAATGCAATTTAATGTAAATAATTTCAATTTTGTGCAATTTAATTTATTTTTGATCTAACATAATTTTGCTTTCATTGGAATCAGATATTTATGGTGGTGACTAAAATCGAGTCTATTGTAACTTGAAAAATAAATGAATAATAGAATAATAATTTACGACAGTAACATATTTTATCTTATTTATTTAGAAATTTTTTACATATATTTACGAACTTTCATCTTATTATTTTAACATTGCTGATATAATTGATGTGATATTGATGATGACATAACAGGCTACTAACCAAATGGAATCCGAGCTCGAGTCGTCGACGGCGCATAGTGTTCCACGCGCGAATCAAAGAGATGACACCAAAACCGTAGGGGCCCATCATCAGGGCCGAAGCTTACTAGCATTGCTGATATATGATGTGATAATGATGATGATATAACAGGCTATTAAGAAAATGGAATCACATAATTTATTTTAAAACACCACTTCACTTTTTGACTGGCCTGTTGGTCTAGTGGTTAGTGGCCCTGATTGCTATGCCGGAGGTCGTGGGTTGGATTCCCACCCAGGACAAATGTTTGTGTGATGAAAACGATGGATGAAAACAATCATTTGTTCTGTATCTGGGTGTAATTTACCTACAATATGTACGTATTTAGAAATATTTAAGTATATTTATCAGTTGTCTAGTACTCATAACACAAGCTCTGCTTAGCTTTGGACTGGGAGACGGCGTTGTGTGATAGTTGTGTGAATATTATATTATTACTTCAATTTTTCATCAAACCCAAAGCACCACTCTATCATTTCCATCCAAAAAACAATATAATATAAGTGCACTTCGATCAAATATTTGCCTAGGGAAAAACGCCCAACCATCGGACACCACCATTTGTCATCGTATTGACACTGGTAACCCCGCAATTAACATGAGTTAGCTCGTCCGGCCAGTATCCGCCGATCAATCCATTATGAGTCCATCCTATTTACTTGTACTATGTTGTTTTAAGTGGAAGGTAGCTATTATTGTTTGTTGGACTTCTATATGGTGTCTCATTACCACTTGTAACTTTTCCGAGTAGGTATATGGAATCAAAGTGCCTGCGGGATTGTTCGAAAGAGTCAACGACATGGCGAGCTACCTATGCTCCCCGTCCGGGCCGAGCCCGAGTCATCGACGAAGCGTAGTGTTTCACGTGTGCCTCAAAAGAGCTGTCAGCAAAATCGTAGGGGCCCAGCAGGGCCGAAGCCTACTAAGGCTGTGAGTCAATTTCTGAAAAGTTTACCCGTGTTCCTAGAACGCAAAGGGCAACTGAAGAAACATAGGTGTGGTTTTAGTCAGTAAAAGTCTGACAAGCTCTCCTGCTCCACCCTAGATCGAAAGAAGTCATTAGATGACTTCCCATCTTAAAAAAGGTGATTTTCCCAAAAAAAGGATCAAAGTGACGCTAAATACGGTGCTGCGGATACAACAATTCTCATTACTCCATAATTCATTATCTCTGTGGTATTTTATATTACTAAACGAAATCATTTTCGTATGACACAAACAGCAACTTCGAAAAGGTACACTATAATAGCTCAACGACGACTAATGTGCTGGAAACCTGGCTAATAGGCAAGGCAACACATTCGAACGTTCCTGTTATTCCAAAAGGGCACTTTCTAGTCATTGATTCTATTTCCATCTTAAAAACTTAGTTTAAAAGTTTAAGAAAGCAAAGTTGACTAGACGTCATCAAACAATACAATTTAAGAAAAAACCTAAGAAATATTTACATTAATTCGTCCTTAAATCAATATTCTTCAATCAATTCTAAGTCCTAATCCTATTTGTCCAGACAAGGCAACTACAGAACTGGATGTAAGTGCACCCAAACAGTGTGGGAGGTGACCCTTCCATCCAAGGATTGACCTTAGATAAATTGCATGTATACCTACGTCCTTAACCTCAGGGATCAACTCTATTTGCATGCATTAAGCTAAACCGTCCATCAGTCCTTATAACTGAAAAACTTATAAGATATCAAAACAGCCAATCTTAGTAGATATGTCACGACATAAAAATTGATCACTTCATGAAATGGCCAACTAAAACTGGCCAGATCGTTTTAAACGTTAATTTTTGATGATATGTAAATCCTCGTTAGGCCTACTTTCTTTAGACCTTTTATTATCATAGAAATCCTTCATCAATTTTATTGCCAAACGAGGATTGACATGTCATCAAATGTTAAGGTTTCAACGATCTGGCCAGTTTTAGTTGGCCATATCATGAAGTGATCAATTCTAAGATCTGACCACGACAGATATAAAACTACATATGCAAGAATGTTTGAAAAGCCATATATTGAAATTCAATTGCAATTGCATAAAACCCCTGAAAAATAAATCTAACTAGCGATGCCAACAGACGACCTGCCTAAAAGCTGGTACGTTGTCGAAAAAAAATTAAGAACCCGATTGCAGCGCCACCACAGAGACCCATTTAAATATAGACACAAAATTACTTTCAACTCAGTCAAGCCATTACGAAGGAGTATAGGGGCCAAACACACGTACAGAAGAATTATAAATATAAAAATGGTCTAGCGGAGCATATTTACATAAATAATAATAATAAATAATAAATTTATTGAAACATTGTTACAAACGGTACCTTAAATTAAATAATCTTAATGTATTATAGGTCTGTAACTAATTGCGGGCTTTGTGTAGTATACGGTGGTCCCCAAACTACGCGGCGCCTGTATCTTGGGGACCGGAGTTGAAAAATGTAAAAATAAAATTGCTTTTTGCCACTGGAGAATGTAACAAAATGTACATAAAAAGAATGTAAAAAAATAAAATCTAAAATTAAAACAAGTTAAAAGGAGATCAAAGTAACTTAAAAACTAAAGCCTATGTGAAAAACAAAAAATAAAAAGTAGAATTAAAATTGTGCTGAACCTTGCACAGATCTTACAGTCTTAGTAAAAATTAAGTTAAAACTAAGGTGTGGCTGTGTGAGTGTGGTGAGTATCAATCACACTATCATCACACTAATATTATCTGTGTATGCTTGTTACTCCTTCACAATCAAATGGCTGGACGGATTTGGGTAAAATTAGGTACAGTGGTGTACTATGTCCAGGAATAGGGCATAGGATACTTTTCATTCCAGGGACAAGTTCCCGTAGGATAATTTTCTACTTTCACGCAAGCGAAGCCGCTAGCAGAAGCTAGTCATTCATAATTGCTTTAATGACTCATTCAATAATCAAAACTAACTCATTAATATTTATGTTGTTATTGTCAACTAATTATTGATGCCTCGATAATCTTAATGTTATTGACAAGTTGTGGTAGTAAACAACTACAATAACAACATCTTATTTCACCAACCAACAAAACAGTCATGCAGACTATGTCTTAGTCTTAGCCACTCCTCAAAGAAGGGATTTACCGCCCTGTCGCAACAGTTGTTGCGACAGTCGCTATCACCATGTAGCCATGAGATCCCGCTGGAACTCTGTCCGCCATGCGAGTGAGTTTTGCCCCGGCGTTGCATCTCCATGCGCATATTGTGCATGCGTGCAATGACTTGCCTTCAGGTCCCATGGCGGCAAGAAGGTAAGGAGGCTCGGCACTTCGCGGGAGACCTTGCGGTATCCCCGCACCATCCGGATGATTATGATCTTCTGGGACGCTTTCACCTTGGCCGCCAGTCGCAACCGTGGACCGAACGATCCCCGCGTAGATTATTCTCATTCTAACTTTCTGTTCATTATGTTGGTTTTAGAGGTAAGTCGTCCATATCAATCAAAAAAATTATAGCGATAACTGTTTATCTAACAAATTCTCGTTAAATACAAGAACTTAGCACAACTCAGACCCAAAATAAGCCTGCATTTATTAATTAAGACCGAACCAACATTTATAAACAACATTATGCATAGCACAATCAAAACGCACTCGCAGTCCCTCCATCATCGAATCAATAGTCGGAACTAATGCCACCCCTCAACTGCGGCCAACAGGCAATTAGTGCTAGCCCGCCACCCGCACGGATATCCGTCTGACACAGAATAAGGAGTAAATGGAGTGAATAGAGCAAAGGGGTGAAAATTGTAGAACAATCACTGCCGCGACAAATTTAAGGAAAACTACGTAAATGTGAAGTCAAGATATTTAAATTGTGCAGAATTGTTCGAAAGAACATTCCAAGGTAACGGCAGTTACCTAATAATGCAAAAGACAACTGAAGAAACTCGGGTGGGTTTTAGTCAGTAAAAGTCTGATCTTCCCTCTTGCTCCATCCAGAGCGTGAGAAGTTATTTGATGATTTCCCATCTCAAAAATAAAGATGGTTAAATTAGCCTCTGGCTTAGCTTTGCATATGTGTATTTTTTAAATTTTCTAGTCAGTGGTTGTTATATGTTTGCAGATTGATTTTTTGCTAGAAACCACGGAAATGATACGTGTATTACCTACATTATAACGATGTTTCTAATTCATCAATCTAATAACTAGCCGTTATTTCCTCGTTTTTTACTCTCGCCTGTTTCTATTGGGGTTAGGGAGAAACTACACAACGCTGTTTACTACGATGGGAGTTACGTAATGTAAATACTCTGTTTTTAAGGTATAATAACAAATTATTGTTAAATAAGGATTATAAGATTAAGAACTATGCTGATGATCATTCCATTTTTTTTACCGACTCCACGGTGCCTATCGATTTGCACGCGGCAATTATCCTTGCTTTATGTCTGGCTATACTGGGCTTCGATTCGCAGGCTAAGGATCGATTACCGTTGTTGGTTAGCGACGAGATAAGCTTATGTGAGCAATATGCATGCTTCGTTAGTGAAAAGCAATCTGAGAGCATAATTTGGAAATAGAGGTCTTCACAACTTGGTTGGTTCAGTATATAGTAGGTATACACCACTAATTTTTAATTAGTACAAATACTTAAAGGGCTTATTAGAAAAGGCCTTGTTATTATTTAGGTAGTCTCAATAAATAGTATTCGTAAACAGCAAAGTTCTTAGCGTTTGTTTATTGGGATTTCGTTTTTTTTTTACTTTTGACTACAAAAATATGATCAGTAACGGGTACGGATAGAGCCCCATTATTTTTTGTACTAATTAAAAACAGTGATGTATAGTGTAATCTTTGCCAAAAAATAATCTTTAGCACAATATGAAAGTTCTTTATTCGGATACAGCGCAAGAAAATGTACAAAAAACCCGTCGAAAATTATTTTTTCAAACTTTTCTAGCTCCATCGCCAATTCAGCTAAGTGAAATCAATTTACTTTAAGAAAATTTTGCTAGCAAATAAGAAAACGTCTTAGTCTAACTACCCACTTAGTTCCCAAAACTAAAAACTTAAGCTTAGAACATAGTAAACTGCTAAAAGCATATGAGCATCGTAAAGTTTGCATACTCAATGAACTTGACGGCTTATATTCAAAGTTTTGGGGAACACTGCAAGTTTCGAGACATGCTGCCAATGCTGTCTTTTGCCTTAAGTATTTGTATAAGCAAGTAAATCTCAGCCAGCCTTTGTTTACCCGAATATTCTAGTGTCTAGACTTGAACTTTTGGAAAATAAAAGACTTTGGGTCGATTTTTCAATAGTCAGATAAAACTTAATTGAGAAATAAAAATGGTGGTTTGACAGGTTTAGCATAGAAAATATATCAAATATATAAATATGGCATTTATTCTTCATAAAAAGTTTATCCGATAATTGAAAAATCGACCCTGATTGATGAATGTGCTCCAAACACTTACTTCTACCAGGTGATCTCAACAATTTTGGATCAAATAAGACTATTTTTTTATTGTATATTTTAGTCGTTATTTACGGAGAACCATCGAAAAGTACATTAACACGATCTAAGGGCTATAGTTCTGATAATAATGGCCTTGTTTATAAGGACCTTGAGCACCCTCCACTCAAGATATCCCCTTAAGGAAAAATACTCGCAGTATATTTTCGTCTCAACCGAATATCAGATGATCCCACCAAAATATTAAAAGTAAACTTTAAATCTTTTTATACGGTCCAATACGCCATTTCCTCATCTTTTAGTCTGAAGCTTACTATAAAATGGTTGTGAAAGCGCAATGGAACGTTAAACTAAAATGGAGATTTTCTCGTTCCGTGTTTAGGTGGGAGGTTCCGGTTGTATCGGATTTTCGTCTCGAAGTCAATTCCAGAGTAATTCCATTTCGTCGGGATTAAAAAGGGTCTCGCTTCATAAATTGATGGAATTAATGTAATTTTTTGATGGAATGTTGTATAGTCTTAATCTTGTGAATATGGGGCTATTGTGTGCAAATATAAAAGGATGCTTTTATATGATTCGTATAGTGACAGAGATTTGTAACTACCTACATTTATTTATTGTAGGGAAAGACACCATCGAGCTTCTTACAAGAGATGATTGAAAATGTTGCTACCACTTTTAATGCTGTTTTTTAAATAAACCTTGATGTTTACTTTCAGCCAGAAGCCAGTCTTGGCAAGGTGTATCATCTGTTCAGACAGGCATTTCTAACCTTGAAGGTAGGCATTCGCTTCATGTAAAATACTGCTATTTACTGCATCCGGTTTGACTGAAAGCTAACCCCAACATAATGGATAAAGGCTAAGAAACAAATAAAAAAAACCAAATTGTAGGGAACAACAACCTCCATTAATATAATTGTAGGAAAAACACCTTCAAGCTTCTTTTAAAAAAATATTGAAAATGTTGCTACCAGTTTTAATGCTGTTTTTTAAAATAAATCTTGATGCTTACTTCTTACCGAGTAGAGCAGTGGTGGCCGAGTGGTAACGGCCCCGACTTACGAGTTGTAGGTCGCGGGTTCAAACCCAGCCAGGCGCATCACTTTGTGTAATTTATTTCATCACTACTGCTCTCAAAACGGTGAAGGAAAATATCGTGAGGAAACCGGCATGTCCTAGAAACAAAAATTCGAAGACATGTGACATTCACCAATCCGCACTGGGCCGGCGTGGTGGATTACGGCCCATTCACTCTCCTAGAGAGAGGAGGTCTGAGTCCCAGCAGTGGGAACATTAAAAGGCTGATTATGCTTATGTTTACTTCTTGGCAAGGTGTATCGTATCACTGTTACAAATGCCTTTTCAGACAGCCATTCGTAATCTTGACCCAAGTGATCGAGGTTGGATAGGCATTCGCTTCATATAAAATATTGCTATTTCCTGCATTCGGTTTGACTAGAAGCCGACCCCAGAAATAAAATAAAAGCTACCTACCTACTTCATAACAAACCATGGACCCAATTTCCCAATCAAGATTGATGCCTTCCACACTTACGTCTTCAAATATATTGTGTTCGGCGCATGGTAATACAATTTAAAGTTTTGGAGCCCACATGAGCCTTCGTCTGGTTGCCATGGCAACGCCCTCCCTCACGGATTGCTCGCCTAAATTCCCAGTAAACGCACGACGTGTGTGGATAGAGGAAGCAATTTTCCGAGAAGGTGAATATCATTAACCGATTCTATCGTGTGCCTGTTTGCAGATTCCATTAGCTATACAAACTTGGAATCGAAAACCTTATCATAATTCCGTCTTGAACGATTTTCTGGCACAACCCGTCTCATCCCATCACTAGAATTTTAAATAAAGAATAAGATTGAACGATTTTTTTTCGAAGCGTGAAAATACGTGTCTCTGCACATGACTTTCAGAGCAAAATTATCTTTAAAAGCCACTACGTGAGCAGTGAAGCTCTCTTAATTTTATGAACGGCAAAATAATCCTTTTAATTTTCACGAATGAAAACGCTCATTTATTTTGTCCTGTATTCTGTACGAATTAATTGAAACTCGAGCACAATGGAATTAATAAGTAACTTCGTGATATCTGGGTAAAAAAAAAAATAATTTGAATTTTAAACGGATGACATTATCTGATATCGTAATTTTTTTAGGTAGTAGTAGTAGTGCTTTAGCAGCGAGTGCAATGGAAAAATTGTAAGTCGTGGGTTCAAACCCAGCCAGGTGCATTACTTAGTGTAATTTATTTCAACACCATTGCTTTCAAAACGATGAAGAAAAACATCGTGAGGAACAACCGGCATGTCCTAAAACTAAAATTCGAAGACGTGACATCCACTAACCCGCACTAGGCCCGCGCGGTGGATTACTGTCTGTTCCCTCTCCTAGAGAGGAGGCCTGAGTCCCAACAGTGGAAATAATATTAAAAGGCTGATTATACTTAATAAGCATAAGCATAATCAGCCTTTTAATATTATAGCTAGCGAGCTACGAATATTTAACAAAAAAACTCAAAGCGATTTCAAAGTTGTTCGTTTTTAATTCCATACCTCAAAAGTAAAAAACGGAACCCTTATAGGATCACTTTCTTGTCAATCCGTCTGTCTGTCTGCCAAGACTCTTTATCTCGGAAACGCGTGGAGGTATCTAGCTGAAATTAAAACCATATACTTTGAAAAAATCAAACTTCTAAATTAACGAAAAAAAAGATACGGCCGTTTATGTTTCAAAAAACGTATATTTCGACTCTTAAGGGAATCAAAATTCATAGGGTAGGTACTCCCGTTGACCCAGAATCCTGAAATTTGGCATAAAGTAAGGTAGCACAAATATAGGAATAAATCTGAAAACAGTAAATTGTTGTTATCTACGTCACAAAAACAAAATACTTTTTTGCAATTCGGAAAAATCTTCGAGACTCTATTCGGGAATTGTAGTTTGTACGGAACCCTCAGTGCGCGAGTCCGACTCGCATTTGCCCAGTTTTTCTAGTTTAGATAATAAAATTATTTAATTACCTATGTTAACAACATTTTTCTAGCAACTAACAACCATATTGCACATTTTGTTTTCAGTACCAGTTTTAGTTCCTGAAGGGATTACTCACATTGAAAATTCGTAATATAATAATAAATTTTACATTAATAATAATATATTAATAAATTTTAACATGTGGTCCTCTAGATATATAAGGGAACGCAATAATATTTAACTTGAACTTTCCAAAAATAAAATCTCAAAAAATATGATCACCCGTACCAAAATACACTGCACTACATAAACCAAACGCCACAGTTATTTGAAAAAGAGATTCAAATCTTTGGGATTGTCGGAATATATCACGGTGCAATGAAAAAAGAATCGTTCAGCTAGCCGTCGCGTCGGCTCTTCGTTTATTCACCCCTTTTTATTTACAGTGGGGATTTTCTGATTTTAGTCGGGATTTTCCCCGCACTATCTGTATCGTTACTTTGTGATAGTTCTTTTTCGAAGTCGTATGCTGTTGCTTTACTGAAATAGTGTGATACTGTTGTTTGATTTAGGTTTTGGGAACTGATGTATTATATTTTCTTGTGCATCAAATACCAACGGTTTAAGTATGTCATTTGTTTGGGCAGCTGTAGATTTTTTTTTTATATTTCACAATTATCACACAATGCCATCTAGTCCCAAACTAAGCAGAGCTTGTGTTATGAGTACAAAACAACTGATAAACATACATAAATATTTCTAAATACATACATACATACTAAAGATAAATTACATCCAGACACAGAACAAATGATCGTGCTCATCACACAAACATTGGTCCTAGATGGGAATCGAACATCCGGCATAGCAGTCAGGGCCACTAACCACTAGACCAACAGGCTAATCAAAAAATTAGTATCGATATAATTATTGATAATACCTTATTTTATATTTGGTATTTCACCCGCACCCGGTTAGGCTAATTGGGAAAAGGCTAGGAATGGTGATGAACTTATTTTATATTGTGAGATAATGTACCTACCTATTATATTACGTTGTATAAAGATATGTGATATATTTAAAGCTCAAAACATTATACATAATTATTTTTAGTATATGCGAAACCTGAATATAGTTTGTTCAGAATCAGTAACTGAATCGATTTCCAATAATTTTTACACCATGTTTATTTTTTCCCAAAAATATTTTAAAAAGGTCACAAGTTGGACACCACCGAAATTTAGTAAAACACAGGTCATGGTAGGTCATAGCGGATATTAGACGCCAGCGCACAGTTGGGTGCGGGAGCAAAACAACCCCTAAGTCGCCCAGAAGGCCCGATGATCATGTATTTGTGTGGACAAAACAAGTAACATAACAAGCTTATAACTTTGTGATTTTTCATGATATAGTTATGAAATTTTGTACATAGATTCTTTACATAAAAATACTAAACACATGTTTCGGATTTCGCATATACTAAAACTATAAATGTTGTATAGCCTAAATGGCAGGATAAAACTGACCATAGACTTATATAACCATTTTATAAACTACTTATTTAATTATTTATTTGTTAATCCTAACGTTGCAGCAATGATACCCATGGAACGCAAATTAGTTCAGAATCTGCGACTTTTCACCATCATGTGCGCGGTGGAGTGGTAGATACACATGAAGAAGATACATATGTTTCTATTAAAAAGAGGCCATATTTATGAAAGAAAAAATTGTTCCTTTTTGTATTCCGACTACGTTCCAAATTGCCAAACAAACACGAACATTTCTGAAGGCGTTATCTTCATATAAACTCAAACTAACCAAGAATTCCTAGACACCCAAGAAACACTAGACCGTTCCCAAGCCATAACAATACACATAAATAGTGTAGTAATACCGCACACGATTCTCAGAAAGCTATATCGATGGAATCAGTTATGAGGGTAGAAATCCCCGGTAAACCCTCGCTTATAGACTACAGTTACCGAATAGAAGCCAGCATCGCCAGACAACGGATAATAGTTTCTACATGAATATGTAATAAAGAACCCGGTGTTCCTTAGTTTTCTAAAGGTAAAAAGGAAAAGTTTAGTTTTATTTATGGAAAAAGATAATGGATCGAGAAGATTGAATAGGAAAGTTATGGAAAAGATACTGCTTTAGTATCTTCAATTCTGCCTTTTCCCAACTAAGTTATGAGCGGTTTTCAATCAAACCTGATTACCAATGTTTTACATGGGACGACTACCAATCTGACCTTTACAACCCAATGATTCATCATCATCATAATTTCAGTCGTAAAACGTCCACTGTGGACATAGGCCTCCTCAAGTTTGATTGGGTAACACGATACCCCTTAGCAAGATTATTATTTGTTTAGTACAATGGGTTTGATAGGTATGTCCTACAAGGAACAATAAAACCCTAAATAAAAAAAAATAAAGATTATTATCAGTTTCTAGCTTCTGACTCTCCGTAACGAAGTTCTACAAATGACATTCCTGGTGTCATTTGTAGAACTTCGTAGGAATAAATGGTCCCCTATCCATTGACTGACTTTGCCAAGCTCTGGTTAACCTTGGGTTCGATTTGTTAAACTGATTGATATATTTAACAGAATTTGTATGAGTTGAGTAGGTTTTAATACAATTTATGGTCTTCTGATATAGAGTACTTATAATTTAGTTTTAGACTCAATTTATGAAAGTTTTTGCAAACTTTTGGCTATTTAAAAAATATATGTTAATATATTATTTAAAAACTTAAATACTACGAATAAACGAAAATAATAATTAAACGCAAAAAATAAACCTTTATACACATTTTTTTAATATACACAAAGTACAATTTTAGTGCAATAAAATAGCCCCAAACCCCACACTAGAATATCTTGAGTCTTTTTTAGGGTTCCGTAGCCGAATGACAAAAAACGGAACTCTTATGGATTCGTCATGTGTGTGTCTGCCTGTCCGTCCATATGTCACAGCCACTTTTTTCCGAAACTATGAGAACTATACTGTTGAAACTTGGTAAGTAGATGTATTCTGTGAACCTCATTAAGATTTTCACACAAAAATAGAAAAAAAAAATTCGGGGGTTCCCCATACTTAGAACTGAAACTCAAATTATTTTTTTCATCAAACCCGGTCTGGGGTTTCTATGGATAGGTCTTCAAAAATGATATTGAGGTTTCTAATATATTTTTTTTCTAAACTGAATAGTTGAAAGTGGTAAAATGTGTGTAACTTTTAAAATAAGAGAATGAAATTACTAAAAAAAATATATGATGTACATTACCATGCAAACTTCCACCGAAAATTGGTTTGAACGAGATCTAGTAAGTATTTTTTTTTTAATACGTCATAAATCGTAAACCGCAATTTACCTTTCAAGTTTGTACGGAACCCTCAGTGTGCGAGTCCGACTCGCACTTGCCCAGTTTTTTTTTGGGATGCGAAATAATTAAATTACTTCTCCGGCTCAGGGTAGTACGTAATGCAGCTTTAGACTTTTACGGACCTACTCTTATTCCTTCAGTTGCCCTATGCGATGAGTCTTGTAGATATTTGAGGTTATTGTAGTCTGCTTTTTCGCAAGTTTTTTTTTTTTTTTTAATCTGAACACTAGTTTACATAACCTAACAGTGACATTATCTATTAGTTTGATCTAGGATATTGTTGGTCGATCAGACTCTAAAGTATTAATTATTATAATCAATTTATTCAATCTTGACACGATGACAAGAAGAACTGCCTACTTGAATGCGACGGTCGAGTTTGATACGGAATAAGTTTCCGGGCTCAAAAAGCTTAGATATTTTGATTGACATGTGTTTTGTCTTATTGGCATTCAACGTAAGAAGGCAGCCACTTCATAAATTAAGCTAGATAGCGTCTGAGTAGCATCAATGATCCTAGCTCAGTTACTGCTTCTTTGCCTTCGTTTCAGGGCCCCGGGGTTCACTTTCGCACAACCCATGGCCCCAATAGGCTTCGACCCTGCTGGGCCCCTACGATTTGCTGACATCTCCTTTAGGTGCGCGTGGAACACTACGCGCCGTCGACGACTTGGGCTCGGTCCGGGCGGTTACCGGACGGTCGGACGGCGAGCTACACAGATCAGTTACTGCTATGAAATACAAAAGCCAAATGACAAAAACTTAATTTAAATAGGAAGATTTTTCTGTAGAATGGCTCGACACATGGTTAAAAATCTGGTTCTTTTAACAAATTCAACCGTTTATTTGAGCAATTTCTAAAAACGCCCACTCATACACGTCAAAACCAAAAAACTGATTTCCATTAAACACAATGCTCCATTAAATTGGGTATTAATTTGATTTATGAAAACATCTAACGTACCTTTACGTTTTCACCAAAATTACACACCTACGTACAAGGGCGGACAGATGGGCAATTAATCTAAATTAGAGTAATAATTTAACCCTTACCGGTTATTATTCAAAATGAACTGAACATCAATTCTAGCTCGGTGCCTTCATTCGCTTCAGAGAACGGAAAACAGTTTATTATTCACAATTTGTTTGTGTTCGTGTTCCAAATAAAAGTTGTTTAATCAGGTTTCTGTGCAGGTTTCAATTCAGTTTATTTAATGAACTCTGACTTACTGTTTGCTTGTGAACAGACATTGTTTTACCTAATGAAAATCTGAATTGGTTTCATCTCTTGCTAGAACACTAAGCAAGGCAAACTATTTTATTTTTACAGTATGTATGCATAACGTACATAATCAAGTTAGAACTACACTGCGCACACGTGTGCCACACACGCCGATCTGGGCGCGTCGGTCTCCATACATTTTATATGGAAACTAGTCTTGTAGAGCTACACTTGAAACACGCCACGCGGTCCGCGCGACGTCGTTCTACTTACAAATCAGGCGTGTTACACGTGTGCGTCGGTCTAATGTAGTTATAGCTTCAACCTTATAATGTTGCCACTATTGGGACTCAAGCCACCTGGCTTGAGTCTACCACCAGTCTTGAGTGGGACCATTCCCTCTCCTACAGAGGCTTTAATTTACCGCGTGGACCCAATGCGGGTTAGTAGATGTCAATGTCTTAGAATTTTTGGTGTTAGAACATGCCGGTTCCCTCACGATATTTTCCTTCACCGTTTTGAGAGCAGGTGTGATGAGTGGTTATAAAATAAATTACATAAAGTCGTATTACTTTGGTTAGGTTTGAACCCGAGACATACTACTTACTCGTAAGTCGGGGCCGTTACCACTGGGCCACTGGTATAGATCCTCTGAATATAGATTTCCAAGAATATTTTTTTTTAATTCTGTTTAGAAGAACCCAAAATGATTATGAACGAAATTAATAATTTTTTGGGTAGAGGAAGAAGCCACTGATAATTTTGGATATAAGTTTTCAAAGAGCAACAACATAAAATACATATTATTTATTTCACTATCCATTCCACAGAATGAGGATATAACTTTAAATCGAAGCGAAACAGTAATTATACTAGTCACCAGAAACCGACAATTTTAATCGGTCTCGACTTGACACCTGCAATTATGAATCCAAGGCGCAACTTTCGAAAACCTATTTAAACTTTGCTATACATAAGTGGGTAGATAATGAAAATTGCATCCTTCATGTCAAAAGAAAGTTTTTCAAATTTCCTTGTCAAAGTTCGGAGTGACGACAAGATTGATCGTCCTGTCGGCGCGGAAGAAAAATAGCAATGGCGGGTTTTCATAAAAATAAATTAGGATTGTTTTTAGTTGAAAAGATTTTGTGGAATTTAATATAAGAGAACATGTTTCAAATAAAGTACTCATCATCTGAACTGTAGGATAAATTAATTCATTTAGAAAACCATCTTCTGTCAGCGAGAAAATCATCCCTGGACATGATCTACCCCTGTGCCAAATTTCATCTAAATCCGTTCGGCCATAAAGTAAGTTCAGCATTAATTCTAAACAGACTCCGCACCCAAGTTGGGCGCAGCAAAGACAGTCTCCACAGACGGGGGTTCTCGGACGGTTCCGATCTTCAGTGTTTGTGCGGCGTCTCTCCGCAGACCATGCCCCACCTTCGATCCTGCATCACGTGCTCTGTTACCTGTTCACGTAGAGACCTAATGACAGCATCAGCGAACGGCATTGCCGTGGCCGAATACTGAGCCAGGCAAGGAATTTAACTAGTTTTGCCATCGATACGCTAAGAAGAAGCTTTAATCGTAAAGGAATTACAAACATACACACATATACACACCACTTTCATTATATGTGTACAAATGTGTGACATTTTATCGATAGCAAAATATCACCTAGGTATGTGTTTTAATAAAATTAAAATCATGTTATAGTAAATTATTTTGGTGTTGAATTGAAAAATAGAAGGAAAAAGTATGATGACTCTTAATGTTTCTAACGAATAACAAAAACCAATCAATTAATTACTATTTAAAATCATCAATATTATTAACATACCGAACAGTAATAACAATGGGCTTCCATTGTTTCCATTTCTAGACTACAACTACATTATAAACAAAATACTAATCGATCTGGTATCTTCGTTTGTCAAACATCATTAAGAAACGAGTTCACTCATTAACGTGTCACGTCATTTTAGCAAAACTGTGTAAATTAGGAGCGAAGTGAAGTTGTTCGAGTCGTACATTGGTCGTATAAATGCTAGCTTATCTCATTCGTCGCCGCTCAGTCGTATAAGCTATACTTACTACTTGTGCAACTATGTGAAATAAAATCGAAATGCGTTTAGTGTTCTTGTTATTTGTCCTTTCGTGCCTGTCGTGCGTGTGTGTGTTGTGCTCCGACATGATCATCGGCGATACTGTTCATCGGAAGATGATCTTCCATCAGAGGATCAAAGATTTTGCGATACCCTTTAAGAAGAGAGTGAAGACTTTAACGTTTACTGATCCGGAAAAGAGGACGATTAAGGTTTGTTTATTTTTTAATTATTATTTTTTTTTTATTTTATGTAGGTTACTTTATTTTATTGTCATATGTTCAAGGTTTAAATTAAGTTTAGAGAAAAAAGTTTCCAAAAAAATATATATTCAGAATTTAATAAGTAACCTGAACCTGGTACCTGTAGTACCTTTTATATAAATACCTGTACGAAGTTTTAAGAAAAATAATGTAACAGTGATCATAAGAATATTTATCATCACAAAACTTTTAAATATTAATAAATCCAGAAATGCGATAAAATAAAATGCCGATCTAGACACTTCGCATTTCACTGACGTCATATCGTAAGAAATATTTTTATACGGAAATGTACTTTGACCAGTCAACGTCCATGCTCTTGTTTTTTAAATGTATTGTTCTATATAATTAGCTATTAAAAACTGCGTAAGCATTATATACAAAAACTGCTTTGTCCATTGAATCATTATACAACCATCAGAAACCTGTTGTAATAAAATAAATTTGACTAATGTTATATATACACATTTGTGCTAGAATTTTTTTACACAATACCCTCTTTAATCGCAGCCACCACTGGATCTATGGGTCAAGGGTGATCAATGAGATCATTGATTACTTACATGATCTGGTTCTATCATTGATATTATTGAATATAATTTTGAACTTTACTATGAGGTCGTTAAGATCAACTTCCATTGACAATCATCTTATCTTAGTAGTATTCATAAAGGACAAAAGTCTTTTCCTGTTGACACAGATGAAGTCATACAACAGATATAATTATTACTTTCAATGCAGTTTTTCAAGACCAGTTGCACATGTTTTGCTAAAAACTGAAGTACAATGCGTACCAAATAAGAATAGGATCGATTGCCCTGTTGTGACGTCTCGTCATACTGTCAAATCGAAGAATTATTATGGAAAACAAAACAAGAAATTTTTAAAATTTAATTTATTTACGAACTGTGAACGAAAAAAGTTAAATCAGAATCCAGTTCTTCAATTTTGCCCATTTCTGAGTTCTTCAATTTTGCCCAATTTCTTGCGATTTGACAGTATGACGTGACGTCACAACATGGCAATCGATCCTATTCTTAGTTGGAACGCATTATAAGTCTACGTATCGCGAATAAAAAAGTGTCCGTCGTAGGCAGATTATAAAAACAATTTGTTATCAAAAGAAAACGAATGACCCGAAGCAAGTTCACAAGCAAATGTCAAGTAAAAAAATACCAAGTATGTAGATATTTTTAGTCAACAACAACAATCTGATTAATTCAAGCAACGGAATTTTAGTTGTACTTAAATGATTATAAGCACCTTTTTTTTTCTTCGACTTTGATGTTATTTTAATGATTTGTCAATGCATATGATATATGCATACCATAATTTTTCATTCTGGTTAGTTAGGTACATTTTTATAAATAAATTCACAAAAACAAACAAAGAAGTAGCTATAGGTAAATATTGCGGTTTTATTAATGATGAAGTCAGCACTGTAAAAAATAAAAAACCATCGTCGTTGTTTTTAGTAATATAATAATAGACGTGCATAAATATTCCGGCAAAATAGCAGACTCTAACACTATTTTCATGTTTAAATTTGAAGAGGATTATAAAAATAATACTTCTTTGATCTTACTTATGGCCCGCAATGTAATATTAAAATGTCCGAGGATTACTTGAGACTGGTTCTGAAAACCATAATTATCTTATTGATTTTAGCAATTACTTATTTAAGCATCATTAACTAGATACCCTTTTGTCCAAGCTTGACATATTTTTCTTTCTCTTACAGGGAGTTGCAGCAATAGACAATGATTTTTCCCATGCCAGTGCCAATATCACTTCTGGTGGTGTGGGATTCTCCTACGTCACAGTTCGAATGAAGAGTCAAAGGCATCATCCCTTGAACTTCGAAGTGGAGATATACGTCTAGTGCTCTAGTCAGACTAAATGGTGGAAGTGAAATAATCCTAATTGTAAGTGACTGTACAACAGCTTTGAAATGTTAAGTGAGAGATGGTAAAATGAGTGGAAAGTTTGATAAAGAAGATATCCTAATGATGTTCGGGCGCCTTCGACAATCTTCGGGCGACGACAGCGGGAGGCGCGGTCATGCAAACAATTTCAATTAACACCTCTGTTTCTGTTTTACTTTTCGAATATGCCTGCATATTTAATTAATCATCCATGGAAACGCCCTTTAAAACCCTTTCAATGGAAAGGCTTTGGAGAAGGGAAGGACTACAAACCGCTTAAACTATTGAGAACTTTCTTCTATCTTACCATCTCTTTATACATTCCAACTGACAGGAATCTCTGTTTCTCCCTATATGATGATAATATAAGCAAACCAAAAGTTAATATTGATATTCTTAGTAATAAACTTTGTCCCTTTGTATGCAATAACCGATACCAAAGGCCAGGGGATCCCCTGCAGCAGATGACTAAGCAACTAGTTAGTATCGTTGGCTTGCCTAATGTCACTAGTAAGCTGTTGATCCCCGCACGAACGCCGGCGGTCGTGCGCCATTGTCTTACTATTGTGTCTCTAATTACGCTACTCAAGAAGTTAATAGCAAACTTACGTTATAGTCATTTAGTTTGTAAGTTAACCCCATTAGTTGTTACCAAGTTTTAAATGTAATGAGAAATGCTGCATGAGTCATGAGTCATCAAAGCGGCTATAAATAGTATAGACAGTGAACCTTTAATTGTTGAAAACTTTTCCAATGATACTACAAATAGGCTCAGTGCCAAACCGCTAAATTGTGCTGTGAAGCCCATATTATGATTGCAAGAAAATAATTGTCTTCAAAACAATAGCTTGTTTCCTTATTTGATTTTGATTGGTGTTAAATACTTGGACAAGTTCATTACGAATTTGCCACGGGCTATTGTTATTCTTTGTTTTTTACGTTGGAATCCATTCATCAAAATATTCAGCATATTACTTGAATTCTTCATTGAATATGTAAAACAATGCATCAATTGTACTTTTAACATCATCGGCATTATAGAAAATTCCATTTATGTAATTAACAATACCTGATTATGTAGCTATTAACTAATTAGAGTACATTTGAGATGTTTGACATTTATGTTTACTGTACAAATGCACTGAGATGATAAACATAGTGATGTGTTCGTGGTCACGTTTGCAGTAGAAGTATACAAATAAACGTGTATCAAATATCAGGTAGTTTGAGGTTAGTTTAATGTTAAGTGGAGATGTCAAATACTATGTAACCTGTGTTTATCTTAACTTACGTACGTTCATAGGTGGATAAACACAGGTCGAATGTTTGCAATTATTTATTTTTTTAAGATACTACTACTGAGATTGTATTTCAATAAAATAGAGAATGTAGCATAATGTTGTTTATTTTTATATAGCATGTGAATGTAGAAATTAGAAATATGTAAAAATAAGGACAAGTTATTTTATGTTCAATGCTAAGAACTTTAGAATATGAGCTAGATGTTCTCAAAATATTTTTATTTGAAAATCTTTTTAATGTTCTGTTTAAAGAATATTACGTAAACAGTAGTTAATTTGTTGTTGAGAATTTTGTAATCTTATACATAATTAAGTTGCCGATTGCCTAATTTTAAATACATTCAATAAATAAAATATGTAGGAATTTGTGCATGTTATGAAATATTAATAGTTCCTTGAGTTATGTATGAGTATGTAGGTATTTTATTATGTCGAACAAAATGTATAAATATTCGCGTGTTTTAAATAGAAAAGTTGTATAAATATGGTTTAGGTAGGTTCCGGTTTTGTTCAATTAAATTCAAATCAAACCATTATAATGTTTTTATTACTATATTTCCTTGATTTTATTTATTTATAAAAACTTTTAGTAACGCAAAGAAAATACAGGTGGACTTTTCTGGTCATTTTATTCTACGTCTGAATAAATCTTCAATAACTGTAGTATTAAAGGAGTACCTACATGGGCATTATAACGGTATACACATACATGACTGTCCTGTTGGTCTACTGATTAGTGATCCTGACTGCTATGCCAGAGGTTCGATTCCCACCCAAGACAAATGTTTGGAGGTATGCGGAACAGAGTGTAAAGTCCCACATACCTACCTCCACCAGACCAGACGGGTGTTATGTCTGATGGGCAACTGCCCGATAGATGATTTCGGGCTGTTCTATATGTTCTATATCGCGCGGAGAACTTTGGTTGCACGATGCAGAACTAGTTCTTATGTGACGCCATAGATGTTGCTATATCACTCCCCTCCGGAGATCGGAGATCGATGGTTCTTGATGCTTCTTTGATGCGTGCCTGGCCATTGTGGTAGGTTGGTTCCAGTGGGAGTCGGAGCGGTGCTGTGCGACGTAGGGCTTGTCTGCTGGCGTCGACCAGGAGAGGTTCTTCATGGCTTTTCATGTGACTGGCCGAAGGTGCTGTGTGCTTAGCCAAGGTCGCTGATGAGGCTGAGGGTGATGACCAGGTAGGCATGCTGGTGCCGCTGGTGGTCAGGATACTCTTTAAAGCCGTGAGTGCTGGCTGTATGGCTCGCTGCTCGATAGCTTGAGGAAATGATGATGACGTCACGAAGTAGTGGCTGCACGAAGGCTGCGCTGACGTTCTTTGTCAAGGGTCACCAGTTTGGAGGTATGTGGAACAGAGTGTAAAGTCCCACATACCTACCTCCATTGAACAGGGAGGATCCTCCGACCAGACGGGCAGTTGCCCACCAGACATAACACCCGTCTGGTCAGAGGATCCTCCCTGTTCAATGGAGGTAGGTATGTGGGACTTTACACTCTGTTCCACATACTTCCAAAAATATTTGTGTGATGAGCACGATCATTTGTCCTGTGTCTGGGTGCAATTTATCTATAATATGTATGTTTTAGAAATATATCAGTATGTTTATTAGTTGTCGAATACTCATACCACAAGGTCTGCTTAGTTTATGACTAGATGGCGTTGTGTGAAAGTTGTGGAAAATTATTATTATTATACAATAAAAACTAATTTTAGACAGTCGATAAATTGCAGGTTGATGAAGTTGACGGTGACTTACAGTGGGCCCGAGTGGTGGATGGTCTAAAATTATAAAGCTGATTATGCTCATATCATAAAAAATAATAGCATAGCATAGCATAGTCGGCCTTATAATGTTCCCACTGCTGGGACTCAGGCCTTTTCTCTAGGAGAGGGAATGGGCCGTAATCCACCACACGGGCCCAGTGCAGGTTGGTGAATGTCACATGTCTTCGAATTTTTGGTTCTAGGACATGCCGGTTTCCTCACGATGTTTTCCTTCACCGTTTTGAGAGCAGTGGTGATGAAATAAATTACACTAAGTAATGGTAAGTACACAAAGTAATAGTAAGTTTGAACCCACGACCTACAACTCGTAAGTCGGGGCCGTTGCCACTCGGCCACCACTGCTCTCTCGGGGCCGTTACCACTCGGCCAATGGCGTTGTGTGAACGTTGTGAAATATTATTATTAGTTTACAATAAAAACTAATTTTCAATAGTCGATAAATTGCAGATTGATGAAGATGACGGTGAGTTGCAGTGGGCCCGAGTGGTGGAGGGTCTATTCTCTCTCCTAGAGAGGAGACCTGAGTCCCAGCAGTGGGAAAATTATAAAGCTGATTATGCTCATATTACAAAAAATAATAAAGATACCTATTACTTAAACATCTGTTCACTGTTTATGACAAATTAATTAATTAAGTGTTTTGAACTAGGAAGTTACTAGAACTAAAAACAAGAAATACCATAATATTTCATGGAATTTTTTTCACCCATAACGCACACATAGTGACAAATAACTGGCCCACTGCCAGTACGTTATTAAATATCAAATTTCCCGCCACCGACTCTTTCAATATGCAAAGGATGTCACGCTGCACCTCGACAGCACAGATTTTGGGAAATTTTAAATTTATTTTAATATTTATGACAGCAGATAATTTGGTCGTAGTCATAGTAATATTCGGAAATTGAGGAATATTTTTATCTCAGTATTTATTTCTGTATAGTCTTGCTCGGTCAGAACAGTGAAGGCTGAAGCAGGTAATTTATTGTTACAGTGTAAATAATGCAATATTTTAAGTGGGTGTGGAAAGCCAAAACTGAAACATTAATTTGTTTTTTTGATTTGTGAAATCATCAAAATGACTTATCCCGCTCTAGGGTGGAGTGAAAGTGCGTGTCAAATTTTTACTGACCAAAATACTCGTTCCATGTCCGGGGCCTCTTTCAAAAAATCCTGTGGCCTTAGCGGCCATCGGAGGCCCTTAAGGTTTTGCTAACATCTCATTGAACCACCCGAAATACTACGCGCCGTCAACGACTTTGGCTCAGTTCTTACTAGACGGCTGAACGGTGATTTTCTCATTGCTCGTCTTCCGCAAGCTCAACTGTGGCCAGGGATCGCCCCGCTGTGACGGCGGCTAGGGGATGAGGATGTCTGTTCCCTCACAACTGCGACTCTCTCCTTTGCTAGCAAGACTGCTTCACAGAAAGAGGCGAACTCTTTCCATTCCCTCTCGCTCCAGACTATGTCCAAAACCAGGACCTAAAAGAAATAGTAAATTTTTAACGGCTGTTAATAAGATAATCACATTTTAGGGTTCCGTACCCAAAGGGTAAAAACGGGACCCTATTGCCAAGACTCTGCTGTCCGTCTGTCTGTCACCAGGCTGTAATCTCATGAACCGTGATAGTTGAAAACGTGACAGTTGAAAATTTCACAGATGATGTATTTCTGTTGCCGCTATAACAACAAATATTAAAATTAGAATAAAATAAATATTTAAGTGGGGCTCCCATACAACAAACGTGTTTTTTTGCCGTTTTTGGCTACGGATGGTACGGAACCCTTCGTGCTCAAGTCCGACTCACATTTGGCGGTTTTTTTTTACCGTAGAATCTAAATATTACAAACTTGTTAGCCCAAAAACCGTTATTCCAAATAACGGACTCACTCATTTTCAGCGCCCTTTTCACAAACACGCAAAAGGCATAATTGATAAGACCCTGCATATACGCCATATATTATAGTGGGCTCCCTATGGAATTCCCATCACGTCCTTTTCGCTCAGATTTTCGTTGATGTTAATTTCACGCCCGTCAATCCCTGAATACACTGTCGTATATTGGCAACCAGAAATTTGGTTTATTATACGAATTACATTATTATGTTCTCTCTCGCTTTTGTTAAAATTTAATTTTAACCTAGATTGCTTCGTTGGGTCGTGCGTTTGTGAGATGTTAATTATTTTATTCATGAGTAAGCATCAATAATACTCGTATTTTCATAAGAAATTGTCGATTCAGGGTAATGAAGCTTTCAGCTCTTTTGTTTTACAAAATGAAATTTTGCCAACTAAGTGCTTTATGGTTTATATGCTTTTAGACTTTCTTGTCTCGTTAGAGGTACTTACAAGTTTTAGAATGGTGGTGCGATACGTATACCTAAGTGAAATTTAAGTCAGCTGTATTATAGTAATTAAGCTTGTAGTACCTTACTAGTATTAGAACTGTACACTTTATTTAGATTATAGAAAGCTTCTAGTACCAGTAAGTGACTTGACTTAATGTCCTATGATGGGGAAAAAGGCGTTTACAGTAGTCCTCCATCGCAAACGGTCTTGAGCTGCGCAAATCGCCTTTCTCATCGTCCTTTAGAACCAGTAAAGTGCGTATAACTTTTTTTTCTGTTGTGTTGTGTGTTTTGTTGTTTTTTTTTTTGTGTCTTTTTTTTGTCTTTGACAAAATGTCCTAAAGATCGTCCTTTGATGTAGACAACTTCTCTTAAATTTTTCATTATGAATGACTTGAATTAATTTAAAATACTCACTGGTCATTTCTAACAATAACACGATAACCGTTTCAAACAAAGTATCAATAAAAACCTCTTTGATACCATGGAACGTGTGGAAAATACATGAGGACTTATAAAAGGGGAACAGCTCAGGAAGGCCGCCTCGGTTTTTGTGAGTGTTGCTCCACTAATAAATCAGGGTGGCCCACTGACTAGCGGTCAACTGACGAGGATCTACGAAGGCAAAACACGAAGGTATTATACTAAATGTCTATTCTGTATTTTAGAAATAGGAAATCCTTTTCTTCTTTTCCAGAGGATAATTAAGGATAAGGCCGCCTATTGTATGTGTTTTAGATATAAGTTTTTCTTTGTTATATAGGGTGACTGGTAATTAGTGTACGATACTTAAACACGTGATTGTGCTCATGATAACCAACAACTTTTACTATGGGAACAAACATGAAATCGCGAAAAAAAATCTGCTGTTCAGTACATTTATGTTTGCCTAATGTACTGAACAGCTGATATTTTTTTCGCGATTTCGGCTTTGCTCCCATAATAAAAATTGTTTGTTATCATGAGCACAATCACGTGTTTAAGTATCGTTCACTAATTGCCAGTCACCCTATATTTCTTTATGTACCTGTAAATAAATAAATCCTTTTTTTATTTAGGTGAGAAGTCATTGGATGATGACAGCGGGCGGCCGTGTCAAACTTTTACTGATTAAAACCCACTCCTATGTTCCTTTTTTGCCTTGCGTCCCAGGATTCCGGGGTTCCCTTTCGGACAACCCATGACCCTTGCAGGCTTCGGCCCTGCTGCGGGGCCCTACGGTTTTGCTAACATTTCTTTGAGGTGCGCGTGAAGCACTACGAGTCATCGACGACTCGGGCTCGGTCCTGACAGTTACTGGATGGCCGGACGGCGAGCTACCCATTGCTCATCGTCCGAAAACCTTTCCACAGGATACTTAAGTGGCGGTTCAGTATTCTTTTCCAGGGGTTACTTAAGAGCGTTTTAACGCACGATTTAGCTAAACAACGACATTTCAGTTTTTGACTATGTCTTATACAAATACTTTATTGCCTTTTCTATTTTTTGAATGAGTCTTAATTTGTATATTTGATTATACATATTGAAAACTGATTAGTTTTGTTCAGTTAGCGGCGCTAGTGGGCTGTGAAACGCTTCTTAACGTTTTAGAAAAGAAAGAGGGATGGAGCTGTACACCCTATAAGTATAGTTCCATCCCTTTAACAGTTCAGTTTAGGGCTTCAGTAGATGGACACGTTATTAGCAGCGTCACGGTTAGTGGCGTTCATGAGGATTTCAAAGGTGCATTTTTCGTCGTTCTCCACCATATGGATCACCGCAGAAAGTAGAAAGAACATCAACGGATTTTTCAATAGATTTGAGACGTTTACTTTACTGTCTATATTCTTTTTGCATCAACGAAACTTTTGTTTGATATGATTATTTTTTGTTTCATTTATTTATCAATAAATAAATGAAAAAAAAAATGATAACGAAACAAACACTCTTTCTTGTAGTGACATTAAAATAGTTAAGATAAATAAATTAATAACTCATTACAAAAATATTTCTTTAATAGGACCTTACAAACAAGTATAACCGCATTTTTGTCGTTATTAAATATGTAAATTAATAAATAGATACACAAGTAGGTATGTACTTGGGTAAAGTACATGGTCATTAAAAGGTAGCCGGACTGCGTTGTTTTGGATATAAATCTATTTATATTGGTAACATAAATTAGACAAACAATGCCATTAGTTGAATTCACAGTTAAACATTGTGATTTCGGAACCCGTTATTTACCGTACTATAAATTACACTGTATTACATAGTTCAAATGTTTTGTTCAAATGTTTAACTTCACTAGTTTGTTTTGTTGTTGGCTAGTTGGCCGCTACTTGCTCTGAATTCCAAATTTAGAAATAAATAATTGTTTTTGTTTGATTTGACTCTGTACCTAACACACTCTTTCTCGTCGAAAAATAAAATAAGCTCTAAGCTGTATTTTCCTGCTTATTCAACCTAGTAAACCCCAAATTTTCTAGGTGTTCAAACAAAGTAGCTGCTTTGCTTAAATTAGGTAGGTACTGGCACTATGAACTCTCAGACAAAAGCCAGAAAGAATTATACGAAAAAAAAAATCACACTTTCAAAAAAAGAACCAGAGTCCTACATTCATACATTTGTAAACAGGCATTATGACAAACATGGCGCGAAATAAAAAAAGGAGACAACGCCCGGAATATTTACGTTTATATATTTCATCAAAGAGACAAAGAGGAAGTTGGCGCGAGGGATAAACAACAAAAAGGGTAGGGTTTTCCCGCCCTCCCTTATTAATGTAATAACTGACACTTTGCTTTATGCGAGTTTCTACTTAACTATAGTTCGTTTGTGAACCGCGATTACTGAGATGCTCACCGCGGTGTGAATTTTAAATTACTAATTTGCGGAAACGCTAAAAGCGTGGAAAATTAGTTTGTAAAGGAATCATTAGCTCGCCTTTGTAAATTTTAAGGAGTTATTCAGTATTATTTATAGCCTAAAAGTTGTTAAGGGTTGATGAACACTAAAATGTTTTTTATAACATGCTAAGAAATTCATTTGATACCTACTCTTTCTTTACTAAAATTTCAAAGCGATGAACGAGCTATAAAATCATCCCTGGCTCAGAGATAAGGTAGATACCTACTAAAGAATGAGTATAGTATCTATTAAATACTTAGGTGGATCTACCACAATCCCTAAGCTCATAGACAATTGGTTTTCAGCTAGAATATTTTCATTTTCAGACCGGGAGTGGAAATGCACCCGATTAATCGTGATAAGATCTACCCCATCGCATTTGGATTAAGTTCCTACAGGAGTGATCGATGGCATAATGGACACAAGTACCTACGGAATAGAAGGAACATTTTATTGAGCTTTGTGCTTTATTTGTACAAACATTTCCTTTATCCAAAGCTGCAAATCGACATTTTCACAAAGCGCAGAAAATTCCTGACATAAGCATTCCTCTTCAATGTTCCACGAATGAAAAGCTTTGAGATTTTCTTGATACTGTTTATTTCGTGAAACAATACAGAATGCAGCGTCACGCCGCGGGAAGCCTTCACGTCCGAGACAGGAGTTCCCTCCAATCGCAGTCCAACTATCGTCTGCGTTCCATATCAGGCGAACGTTTCGAACGTTCAGGAATTTCCAATAATACCTTTCCACTAACATACACTTGCCAACTAGTAAAAATATCCAAAAATAAAATAGACTGTATTACTAAACCGCTAAAGTTTGAAGTCCCTTGCTTCATAGCCTCTGACAAGCAAATAGAATCTTGCGAAAGGACTTTCGCGATACTAAAGGTAAATTCGAAAGAGTTTCCAGCTCTCAAAGCTATGTTGTTACCAGCATTAGGTACTTCGCGACGGTAAGGTTAAATCGTTGGCAGTAAAAGGAAATTGCTTCAGTAATGGAATTATTTTCTTAGGACGCTCGGAAAAAAGTAAATTATGCTGAGAAACGTAAATAATTTTTCATTTTTCTTCAACGGGACACGCTTAACGACTTTCATAGGAACACATTATGTCATTCTAGTTGCATAAGAAAGCCTACGATTACGTAGGTAATGGCTATATTAACATTTATAGGAAGTAAGGACCTATAGCATTATTTCTAAGTGTAGGTGTGTGGGTAATTATTTAGAGATCATTTAGGCGTTTCAGTTACTGGAATAAACAGGAATTCACAACACGAATTTATTGAATACTTATTCGTTCTTTTAATGTTTCGTTCCGCTAATGTGCGTAAATCAGTTAGATTGCAGATTAACTTATTAATCAGCAGATTATCTGATCAAGTTCGTAAAAGTGAAAAAAAAAGTGTTAAGTTCTTACATTAACTAGATAATCTGCAGACCCCCTGGGTAATCTGCAGAATAACGGCCAAGCCTGCGGTAAAGTTATAAAACATGTTCTTTGCTTGAATAAAAACTATGTTAAATGTATTGTAATTGTATTCAAAGGTTTTTTGTGCCAATAAACTATTATTACTATTAAAAAACATTCGAATTCATTGTAATTCCTATTTAATTTACCTAATAATACCTAATCTAAAGTTGCTGTTGTTTAAAGTTGTTGTTGTTGTTGTTGTTGTTTGATGACATATTACGCATGAAGAATTAACATATTTTAGGGCACCGACACGGGCAGGTTAGGTTAGAAGGCTATGGTGGGAGCGAAGCGGAGCCGGGATTGCTCGGGAGTGTTGCAACTCTTGCGAGTTGCTTATCTTGGAAGATCGACCCGTGCATTTGTTATAATTTAACCGCTCATTAAAACCTTTTTCCAATATTTATTATATGCGGAAGTCTATTCCATCTTTCTTCGTTGCGAAACATTTCTGACTCAGTAACAAAAACTAGAGCAAAAATGTTTGATAGATTTAAAAGTACCCAAGTATGGAGCGGCCCGGTCATCGTTTCATCGTTGGTACATAAAAACCAGCCAAGTGCCAGTCGTACTCGCACACGATGTGTTCCGTACAGTCCACAGCAAAAAACAGCAAAAAAACCGGG
The DNA here is from genome assembly GCA_905147345.3 of Mythimna impura. Taxonomy (NCBI): domain Eukaryota; kingdom Metazoa; phylum Arthropoda; class Insecta; order Lepidoptera; family Noctuidae; genus Mythimna; species Mythimna impura. The sequence continues at coordinate 13,593,670 of LR990351.1, forward strand.
CAACTGTGAGTCGGACTCACGCGCGCGCTGAGAGTTCCGTACAAACTTACGTATGAAAACAGTTCGATTTCCGAATTGAGTTACGTAGATTTTTCTGGTTAAAAAAAAAAACTTTTTTTTGTGATGCAACTTTATGACGTACTTAACTACAAATTTACAGTTTTCAGATTTTTTCTTATACTTATGCTATGAGACCTTCCTTATCATCATCATTACAGCCGAAACATGTCCACTGTTGGACATAGCCCTCCCTCAAGCGACGCCACAACGACCGATCCTGTGTGTCTCGCATCCACCGCATTCCCGCGACTCTCACCGGTCGTCCGTCCACCTTATGGGAGGCCTTCGCGGCCTTGCGGATCACGCAAGGAAACTTCGAGCATAGCTGTTTCCATGAGACCTTGCTTCATACTAAATTTCAGGATTCTAGGTCAACGGGAAGTACGAATTTTGATTCCCTTGAGAGGATTGAAATATACGTTTTTTGAGACATAAACGACCGTATCTTTTTTTTCGTCAACTCAGAAGTTTGATTTCTTCGCAGCTTCAAGGGTCCGTAGCCTTGAGTATATGGTTTTAATTTCAAATCGATACCTCCACGTGTACTCGAGATAAGGGTCTTTGATTGACAGACAGACAAATGGACAATAAAGTGATCCTGTAAGAGTTCCGATTTTTTCCTTTTGAGGTACCTAAATATCACGTTTGTTGTATGGGTACCATGTGATTTTTTTTCGCCCAGCTATCACGATTCATGAGATACAGCCTGGTGACAGACGAACAGACAGACAGACGGACAGACGGACAGCGGAGTCTTAGTAATAGAGTCCCGCTTTTCCCTTTGGGTACGGAACCCTAAAAACTGTTTACATGATCCACGTCCTATGCGCGGCTAGCTTTTATAAAGACGTTTTCAACGAGGGCCGATTGTATTGAAAGGGAGTCATTAACCCATTTCTTTGTGGATATTTTTAGCCCATTCACTGCTTTGTTATTGAACTGTGCTATCAGAACATTGAACTTCCTGCTGCAAGTCTTCGTAAAATATGAATAGCGGTCTTTATAGTTTATAGCATAGTTTGAGTTGTTGATTTTGCTACGAATGTCATGTCAGTATTATTGTAAGTAATTGGAAAGTTTTACGACAATTGCTTTTTGAGTTTTATTGGTTCTCTATTTGAGATTTATTTATTTTTAATGTCTGAAGAAGACGTTCTGTGGGATGAATATTTTGTTTATGGTTATACTAAACGTGCCATGTCCGAGACTTCACAAATATTTGTTGTGAATTTTATTAGAATAACCTTTTGATTTGGTATAAGCTTCACAGATAAGCCAGTCTATTTAAAAAAAAAACTCGGCAAGTGCGAGTCGGGCTCGCGCACTACGGGTTCCGTACAAACTTATCTATGAAAACAGTTCAATTCCCGATTTGAGTTACGAAGATTTTTCTCAATCGCAAAAAATGATTTTTTTTGTAACTACAAATTTACAGTTTTCAGATTTTTCTTATACTTGTGCTATGAGACCTGGCTTCATGCCAAATTTCAGGATTCTAGGTCAACGGGAAGTACCCTATGAATTTTGATTCCCTTGGTAGTGTCGAAATACACGTTTTTTGCGACATAAACGGCCGTATCTTTTTTTGTCGTTAACTCAGAAGTTTGATTTTTCACAGCATCAAGGGTCCGTAGACTTAAGTATATGGTTTTAATTTCAACTCGATACGTCCATGCGTTCCCGAGAAATAAGGGTTTTGACAGAAAGAGAGACAGACAGACAGACGGACAACAAAGTGATCCTATAAGGATTCCGTTTTTTTCTTTTTGCGGTACGGAACCCTAAAAATCCCATTAATCGCCAAAAATGTGTACCCGTATAATTGAAAACAGTGCAGCTGGTGGTACCTAGTCTATAATGAACAGGTACACTAATGAATGTAGGTTTTAATTTATTTTTGGCTAACCAAATAAACAAAAAAAAAATTAAATAAATAAATGAAAAAGACATGTTTATCACCCTACTCGATATTAGCCGGTCTACACTTATGCTACACTGAATTTTTGATAATAAATATGTCAACAAAGACAAAAATTATGCAGCACACGAAGTAAAGTACTTACCTACTCTCTAAACTTTGACCAGATGAATTTCTTACTTCCACTTAGTTTGACAAAGTTCTACTCAATGTTCATGTACCATGTCATATCAAACTCCCATCTCGCCTTTACCAAAGCGGTTTTAATCTTCGTATAAAACGTTGACAGAGGCGGGGGGATTGGTTGAGAAGCTAATTGTATAAGACTTGGGGGCCATCCATCAATCAGGCTCTGTCGGGGACCGCGTAGGACTAATTTGCCCGTTTGTTTTGCCCATAAGCTCGCGGCTTGCCCGTCCACACTAATAGATGTTTGATGACGGGCAGACTCGAGCGTATTATAAGATGGATTTGTGATGGCATTGTCGATGCGGGTTTTTGTATGGCTAATTAGTTTTTTTTTTAGTAATGACTGGTTACTAAAGCCACCATAGGAATGCTTGAAATTCAATCTGGTCATACCACATTTTCTTTCAAGTTGTTAGTATCGTTTACGAAACGATAATAACGGCAAAAAAAAAAACAAAAACAATAAATTAATAGTACTCGCGCAAAAACGTAAAAGGAGTTGACCTATCTATCACAAATTAACTACCATGTGCTTGGTCGTACAAAGTATCACAGATCATTTTAATTAAATTTTATATATTAACATTAACATTATTATTTATTAGTTGTTGTAATCATCACAGCGTTGATTTGTTGAATTCGTTTTTATTAATAACATTGTTAATTTGTATGTTTGTATCTAAGTATATATATTTATTATTGTATTTCTAATCTAGTTTACCATTATGTTGCACCTACCATGTTATATTTCTGCGCCACCCTAAGGTCAACTGGTAGAAAATGCCTAAGACATTAAGTCCGCCTTTGTACAGTGTTTCTTACTAGTGCATAAAGTTTTAATAAATAAATAAATTAATTAACTTTTTGGGATGTCTAGTAAACCGGTTACTTACTATCATCACCTAAATTAATGTTCGAGATAAGCACATCGTTTTCAAGCTTAGATTAATTAAGCAAATATCTCAATTTTTAAACCACGTCGCATTGTGGAAGGCACTTCTTCCCAATAAGATACGATCAATTGGAACCATACACTAGCTTCTGACGTTTTGTAACTGTCCACGTAGGTCTAGGTGAAATAAAAATAATGTGTTTATTTAGCATGATCTTTTAATACTGTAATATACATAAAAAAAACTTAAATATTCACTAAACTAAAAATGTATACTAAAGCTAACTATGTACACATATATACAAGAATACAAAATACACTCAGGTGTCGAAGTACTGCTCCACATCGCTATCATTCGGAAATGAGCCCAGGAGACTGGCAGCATTGCCACGTTGAATGGCAATGCTAATTCTTTGGGCAAAGAACGAGCCGGCCCTCTGGTCACGCAAAGTGTGGATCAGTTGGTGTGAAATTTCCTTGAAAAGGAGAGGTGCACTCGGACCTCATGACTCAATTTTGAATTTGAAGTACTAAGACTCCAAAAACGTGCCAAACAATACATAATCAGCCTTATAAGGCTGATTATGTATTGTTTGGCACGTTTTTGTTTGAAGGAAGCCTGAATCCCAGCAGTGGAAACATTATAATGTTTCCACTGCTGGGATTCAGGCTTCCTTCCCTAGTAAAGGAACTGAAGCGTGATAAACCACGTGAGCCTAGTGCGGGTTGATATATGTCTTCGAATTTTTGGTACTAAGACATGCTGTTTTTGTCACAATATATAGTTTCATTTTGAGAGCAATAGTAAAGAAATAAATTACAAAAAGTAAAACGTCTGCCTGGATTTAAACCCACTACCTACAAAATCGTAGGTCCGGGCCATTACCATTCGACCACCTCTGCTTCTGCGCCAAACATAACAAACTACGAAAGGCTTCGTTTATCTCCCGTATCATAAAACCGTTGTTAGCGGTATCGGTGCACCTATCCGGCTTCACACTGAAACACAATGAAACAAAGAGGAGCTTTATAACTGCAGGGGATTCGGGTAGGAAAGCATCAGCCTTCGAAATGGCACCCATAAAATAGTTACAACCGAACAGGGAGTAAGGGAGGAATGAATTCATTGAGATAGGTACGGGAATTTGCGATATGAAGTAGTAGTGTTGGACATATTTATAAGGCAACTAGTTGACTTGGCAAACGTTGTTCTGCCATATATAATAATAATAATATATTTATTCAGAGTTAAAATTTGGTGAAATAGTTGCATAAAATCTTAGGAATAATTACAAAGGTATGGCTATGTTATGTGCCTGTACTAGGATAAACCTGTATCACAGACGGTAATACAGGTTTATCCTATAAATTATTATGAAAGAAAAAGACCTGGCAACTGTGAGTCGGACTCGCGCACTGAGGGTTCCGTACAAACTTACCTATGAAAACAGCTCAATTCTCGAATTGAGTTACGAAGATTCGGCGAGGATTAGGCGTCGAAGTACTCTTCAACACGTCTGTCATTTGGCACGCAGGAAACGTACCCAGAAGACTGACAGTAAAGTCACGTTGTGCAGAGCGGCAAATCGTACTTCTGCGGACTTCGAGGTCGAATGTTGGATTAAGAAAAAGTTGCGATTCGATATAAACGTGTAATTTAGAGAGGAAATCAAATATTCAACTTAGTTTTCAATATAGCGCAGTATCTGTTATTTTGTGCATTTTTGTTTTATCTATCTTATACCTAGTTATGTGCATGCTGTGTTAACACACATCCCTCTGGCACACGTTAAAGGACCCCTTGTACAATTGTGACTTAAGTTGTGACTGTGTCCTACCCTTTGTTGGAGATAAAATTAGCTAAATAAACCAATATGCCACAAATCCTTTTAAAATCCACCACCATCCAACGTCGCGTCGGCCACATCATCGCTTACCATCAGGTGAGATAGAGGTCAAACGTTCCCACCGAAAAAAAAAAAGCCTATCAATAATAAAAAATAAATCTTGTCAAAATTAGACCAATAATAAATAGTACTGGACAAGCTTACCTGTATAAACAAAAGAAATATAAATTAAACTAATATTAATACTCGTACTTCAGCGTAGTTTCAATCTTATTATCATGTACATCAAAGTTTTTCAGCCGTCGTTAGTGAATCAAGCCAATTTCAGACATTAACATTTTTCCAGAATAAAATACTTTATTGACTGTCCTTTGTACATCTACTTTTATTGCAAATAATACTTCACTGTGCCATCAAAGAGGATTTTTAATGGATGTGCACCTGGAATTTTTCAGGAGCCGAGCCGTCTACGTTACGTACGCTTCGTTTCAGTAAAATGACCGACAATATAAATTCCGCCTGAAAAATTTTTCATATGGAGGCTTTATTGGCTTTTATGGCTAAAAATGAATGATTTACAAACATGTGCGATTCGTTTTTCCACAATGGTTTTGGTTTATTCGAAAACAACTTTAACAATTCATTGAATTTTATACGTCGCGAATGCTGAACAAAATATTCTACAGCGAAAATAAAAATAAAAAAACCGGGCAAGTGCGAGTCAGACTCTCGCACTGAGGGTTCTATACAAACTTGCCTATGAAAACAGTTCAATTCCCGAATTGAGATACGAAGATTTTTCCGAAAAGTAATTTCTTTTTTGTGACGTGCCTACTTTAAAGTTTTCAGATTTTTTCCTATACTTGTGCTATGAGACCTTGCTTCATGCCAAATTTCAGGATTCTATGTCAACGGGAAGTACCCTATGAATTTTGATTACCTTTAGAGTATCGATTGAGTATACGTTTTTTGCGACATAAACGGCCGTATCTTTTTTTTTCATTAACTCAGAAGTTTGATTTTTTCACAGCTTCAAGGGTCCGTAGACCTGAGTATATGGTTCTAATTTCAATTCGATACCTCCATGCGTTCCCGAGATAAAGGGTCTTGACAGAAAGACAGACAGACAGACGGACAACAAAGTGATCCTTTAGGGGTTCAGTTTTTTTTCATTTTGAGGTACGGAACCATAAAAAGAATTGCTTTTGTTACTACTGAATAAAAACAAAGTACCTTACAGTCAAAGGAACTCTTTAAAACAAATATAAAACAGGAAAATAGATCCTTCCCACCCTTCCTCTTTTCCTTAACCAAACTCAAACTTTTTTTAACACACCCCAATTTTCTTTGTCTTTTCAAAACAATTCAGGGAACAAGTCCAGAAAGTTTGGTGTAAAGCAATATAATGAAACTTTGGTTATATTAGAGGCTGCGTTCGCATCGGTAACACAATCACGAACCACTTTGAGAAACTTGACGAAGGCTTTTTGGTAAAGGAAAGTTGGCTAGAGACGGGTGTGTCCCACCCATACAAATGACTCCAAATGGAGTGGCAAACGTAAGGGAGAATTATAATCTAACGACATTGCTAAAAGAAGTAGTCCACAGAGTACTTTGGTAATGTACTTAAGTAGTCTTTCTTGGTTCCGCTTCCTTGCAAATTTTGGATGGGGTTTTTGTGGCTGGTTAGAAAAGTAGGTCAATTGTGTGATTATTTAACTGCATTGTTTGGGTGATAAATCCAACTAACAGAACTACTGACTTTGCTAATAAATTCTGCTAATATTGTCAGTGCGAAAGTTTACATATTTGGATGTTTGTGTGTATGTATGGATGTTTGAGCGTCAATCACACAAAAACAGCTGACCGGATTTGGGTGAAATTGTGCACACAGTTAGGTAAACATCTTGAAAACTTTAAATTTGGATGAAAGTATTTAAACTTGGAACGCAGACACAAAGGCAGGTAACCAATAGATAAAAGATGCACGGCGCGAAAAATTTTAGTGTATAAATGAAATCCGCAATATTTAATCGCTATCTAACTTTAGCCAGCGACTTCGCCTGTGTGATTAATAGAAATACTACTTTATGATTCTCACTGTCATTAAATTTAAATGATAGAGAGAAGTTAGTTGTACTATATATTTGGTCTCACTTAAAAATAGTTCAAAAACTGTTGGTTTCTGGTGCACTCTAATCTACTGCTTATGTATTTCGATTTGTCGTCTTCTATAGCAAATATTTGATTTTGTGTTTCCTGAACTTGCTTTCCAAGACTACGTTTCTTGCTCGTTAATAAACCAGATGGATTAGATGGTTTGTGGGTGTGGAGATATGCGGAACAGAGAGTAAAGTTCCGCAAACCTCCGTTGAAAAGGGAGGATCCTCCGGCCAGACGGGTGTTATGCCTGGTGGGCTATTGCCCGATAGATGATTTCGAGCTGTTCTATATGTTCCAATCGCGCGGAGAACTTTGATTGCGCGATGCAGGATTAGTTCTTGTGTGACGCCAAAGATGTCGCTACATAGGTATTACCTTAGTGCCTTCTCGTTTCATTGCTTAATTGTAACAAACTAATGTATGTCTTATCTATTCTATGACAAGTTCATCTCTAAATCTCTAATGGTACGGTTGGCGCAGTGGTTGAGCGATTGACTGCTGCGCTGCATGTCACGGGTTTGATTCAAGCACGGAACAAATAATTGCATGATCTACAGATAGGTGCTCTGGGTTTGGGTGTCTTGTTTATGTTTAGGAACGCACTTACGACATAGGAGTTATTCCTAGTGATTTGCCCTTCACTAGGAATAACTCCTATGTCGTAAGTCGCCTATTTAAAAAAAAGGAAACAAACTATCTCGTCGCTGTCATAGTGTTAATATTCTGCTATGTTAACACTATACTAAATTGCAGGTATAATTTCTATGCTCGTCTCAGGCTTTTAGTGTATACCTGTTGCCCTAGTTTTAAGAGCCGTCTAACATTTATGAGCTCGATCCTAGTTAACGATTTTAGCATGTTTTTGACATATCAACTGTGTGTGTTACCTTTTCGATTCACGTTGTGGTTATATCCCCATCATATTTTTATTTATTTTCTTGAAATAATCTAGTTTGATGCACTAGAGCCATTTGAAAAACGATCCATTAGGATCATTGGCAATGATGAATTTCGTCAAGACTTGATCATGGACGCAGAGTGGCCAGCCTATCGGTTTACCATCGGAATAGCATAATTTGATTCCGTCAAGTCCTTTTCATCATTGAACCCTAGACGTACAGCGATGCATTACTAGTATATACATCCCACCCGCAAACCAATGTTTTGGGATTATTCATTGTGCGTACAGCAGAAAGAAGTGGAATTTCTGTATTTCCTTAAAGTAACTTCTAAGCAAGCGTGCTCCATCGTTGACCACATCATTGCTTACCATCAGTTGATATAGTAAGTCAAACGTCAAATCATTACACAACAGTAACATAACAGTAAAGATCAATGTTTGTATTTTTATTTTTAAGTTTGTATATTATTGGCTTGCTAACCGCTTTGGTTTACACTATAGCTATATAGCAAGTAAGTGATAAATTAATAAAAAAAATAATTAATAAGAATGATAAAATGAAGCAATTAAATACGTAATGTAGTTTAAGTCGCCTACCATTTTCTTTCATGTATTTAATTGGTTATTTTAACGAGTTTCAAAATAAAGTGTTTCTGTTATGTTATTTGTTTCACCACTATAAATTTGTGAGGTCGTAAAAATGCTGGCATGTACCAGGGCCGCATAGAGCGAGGTAGTTCTCCGACCACTAAAACAAGGTCCTTAACACTTAGCGCACCGTAGCATCTTTTTTGTATGGGAACATAAATCATTGTAACGAGCGGTCTTTTCCTGAAGCGTTTTCTCGCGTTTTCCTTCTACGGATGTTGCTTGATGATAAACTACTTATGGGTTTAGAAAAACTCGGTTTATGTGCCAAACTTCGTGGTAGTGTTTGTTTCTTTTATTTGTTTTTGGTCGAGCGTTTATTTCTTTTTCCGAGTGTGTTGTCTTGTTGAAAAGGAACTATAGGTGCCTATCTGGTACCTATATAAACCAAATTTTTTCTGTGTGTTTTATGATGTGCGTAAAACGCTATGATGATATTAAAATAAACCGGAGTTCTATAACGTAACGTTGCCATAAATGTCCTCTTTTTGTTTATTACCATGATATACTTTTTCCTTTTGAATATTTTATTCAAATGTTTGCCGGTTACAAAGTAAAATTATTTCGTTATTGTTAAAGCCGTCCCTTGCTGCCATTATAATTACATTTCATGGTGTCTGGTATCTACCTGGGGTACTATGACGTGTAAAATATTAGGCATGCAAGCGATAAAGAGGGATGGAGCTGATGGATCGATTGCCGTGTTGTGACGTCACGACATACTGTCAAATCGCAAGAAATTGAGCAAAATTTAAGAACTCAGAGATGAGCAAAATTGAATAACTGGATTTTGATTAAACTTTTTTCATTCACAGTTCGTAAATAAATAAAATTTTAAAAATTTCTTGTTTTGCTCACCTTATAATTTCTTCGATTTGACAGTATGACGTGACGTCACAACATGGCAATCGATCCTATTCTTATTTGGAATGCATTGTACATCTCGATTCAGCTCCTTTAATAGTTCAGTTTAGATAGTCAAATGGATCGAGTTAAGAGAGCTCCTGGTAGGCCCTCTTTGTTTACCTAATTAACTTTTATTCATAGCAAAATCTCATTTCTACGGTCATCAACAGAAATATAACACAAACTATTATATTCATAAAACGTACAAAAACTTATGGAAATTAACAGACTGTTTAAAAACAAAAAAAAAAACTATATTCATCAGTCAGTCTGACACACGTGCTCCAAATACAGGAGAGACAGACCGACAAAAGCGTTTATAATTTAAAATGACACTTTTATAATTATTTGAATGTGAATAGAGGAGTATGAGAGCAGAGAGGTGGCTACGGCCCTATTAAATACTTTTTATGTCTTTCAACGTCGTGGGCCTGAGAAAAAAAAAGAAACGGGCGTGAATAAGAGCCACAACTGTCAGAATAGTTTTAATTTATGTCAACAATTATTTAGAATACGGAAATCTCATGGATTTTCATTCTACATTGGCACTATTAATATCGCCCACCGAGTTGCTTGCGACACCATTTGTCTCGTTGTGAAATAATACCGTTTCTTTGGTCAATATTTATAGGATCATAAATTATTTGACATATTGTGTTTTGCGGGAATAAAATTAAATGTATCGTTATTTTACATTGTATATTTATATATTCTACTTAAATTTATACTCCTATTTATTTATTTAATCTTCATTCAACACTAAAGTGCAACATTCTCTATCAGTCAACCTAGGGTGGTGAAGGGACAATATGGCAGGTGCATAAAAAAAAATACTTAATGCCCAGTCAACTGGGCATGAACTGGAGGAGCACTTCGACGTCTAAGTATATTTTGATTTTGTATAAATAGTTTATATTTAAGTTATTTGCATAAAAACATATATTATACACAAATAAAACCGATAGCACTTAAAATATATGTAAAGCTGAATAACATTTCATACGATATTGTTTTATATTTGTGTTCAATACAAAATCGTATGTTGTTTTAATATCGTGCAATGACACATGGTAATCAAAGGTCAATTTTAAAATAAAGTTATGACCAATACGTACCTACTTTAACTAAAAATAATATTATATTATGATAATATATTAGGTTTGTAATTAATAAGTAACGTTTTCATTTGACTGGCCTGTTGGTCTAGTGGTTAGTAGCCCTGACTGCTATGCTATGGTCGTCGGTTCGATTCCCACCCAAGACGAATATTTGTGTGGTGATGTTCTGTGTCTGGGTGTAATTTATCTATAATATATATGTATTTCGACTGTGGCACAGTTCATACTAGTTCAGTCGTCAATGTTATTTAATGATCTCATAAGCAGTTTGCTATCTATTGTCTGTGAAAAATTTTAGATTAAGAGAAATATGAGAAATTGAAAATATTGAATAAATTATTATTTCTATTATTATTTAGATATATATAATTACTATGGTTGTCTAGTACCCATAGCACCAGCTCTGCTTCGTTTGTTACTACATGGCGTTGTGTGAATGTTGTGGAATACTATTTATTTTTAACCGACTTCAAAAAGGAGGAGGTTCTATGCTCGGCTGAATGTATTTTTTTTTACAGTAAGATCACAACTAAACATTGCATAAGAAACTAATAATGTAATATTCTTTTAAAATAGTAAAGTAGGTAAACCTAGATACAGTGAGATATCTATTCGGTTCAAAAAAGGCCGCTGGCTATTAAAATAATAAAAAAACCGCCCACGGCATAGTCAAGCTTTAGTCTAATGACGTAAGAAAAGTTGTGTAAGAAAGAATGATTATATCATTCATACCACACATAATTAACATTTCCCATTAGACTATCATTTTTGGAGTTCTGTACCTCAAAAGGAAAAAACGGAACCCTTATAAGATCACTTTCTGGTCCGTCCGTCTGTCTGTCAAAACCCTTTATCTCGGGAACGCGTGGAGGTATTGAGTTGAAATTAAAACGATATACTCAATTTTGCGGTCCCTCGAAGCTGTGAAAAAATCAAACTTGTAAGTTAACGAAAAAAAAAAAGATACAGCCGTTTATGTTGCAAAAAACGTATATTTCGACAAAATTCATAGGGTAGGTACTTCCCGTTGTTCTATAATCCTAAAATTTGGCAAGAAGCAAGGTCGCGTACAAAAAATCTAAAAACTGTAAATTTGTAGTTACGTCACAAAAAAAACTTTTATGCGATTCGTAAAAATCTTTGAGATGAGATGAGAATTCGGAAATTGAACTGTTTTCATAGGTAAGTTTGTACGGAACCCTCAGTGCGCGAGTTTGACTCGCACTTTCCCGGTTTTCAAATAATTAACAGCTGATTAATTTGACCGATTAGCATCTTAATCAATTTCTAATTGCCTATTCCTTTCTATGACAAGCTCAGCATACCATTAAGAAGGTCTGCAGGAATGTTGCGAAAGAGTTTACTGTGGTCCCAGAACGCAAAGAGCAACTATGGAAAACCGGTGGGTTTTGATCAGTAAAAATCTGACATGCCCTCTCGCACCACCCTAGAACGAGAGCAGCTTTATGCTGAGCGTTCGGCCGTTTTGCGCGGATGTGACGCATAACTTCCCTATCTATTGATTAAGATTGTTAGCTAGTTTTAAGATTGCGTCATTTCGCGTAAATAAACTGTTTTTCTTTCTTTCTAAGTAATTTGATGATTTTCCACCTCAAAAAAAAAACATACCATAGACGATCAAAATCCAGCCGCCGGGATCCCGACCCTAATTTCCAGCCACCACAGGCGTGGGCTTGTGGACGACGAGCAATGGGTAGCTCGCCGTCCGACCGTCCGGCAATTATCCGGACCGAGCCCGACTCATCGACGGTACGTAGTGTTCCACGCGCGCCTCAAAGAGATGTCAGCAAAACCGTAGGGGGCTAGCAAGGCCCAAGCCTTCTGGGGCCATGGGTTGCATGACTTCCGAAAGGGAAACCCAGAATCCTGGAACGCTACGCAAAGAAGGATCATAGGTGTGGTATTAGTCAGTAAAAGTTCGACACGCCCTCTTGTTCCTCTCTAGAGTGAGAGAAGTCATTGGATACTGTCAGCCCTTGAAAAAAAGGGACAATTAATATAAATGAACGTACAAGTATCGTTAGTCTAAAACTAGCGCCGTCTCATTAAAAACATACAAACATAAATACACAATTTAGTGCGAAATAACCGTTATCTTATCTCTCTACCAATTAAACATATATTAGCTTTTAGAAAACTTACTAACGCGACTTCATTAAATACAAATCTTAGCTAATTACCGCGCCGATGTAATTAAACAACGGTGCTTCGTTTACATCGAATCTTAAGGGTCACCGCAGAGAGAGCAGTAGAAAACAATCTATTATATTTGATAAGGAACTAAAATACTGCTACATAGAGCATAAAATAGTATGCGGGATTGTTTGAAAAAGTTACCGCAGCCATGAAACGCAAAGCGCAACTGAAGGAACACAGGTGAGTTTTAGTCAGTAAAAGTCTGACCATATCTCTTGCTCCACCCACAGTAAGAGGAGTTATTTGGTGATCTGTCATCACATTAAAAAATCTTTCCATATAGCGTGTATTCGAGTATGCATTTTTGCGTTCGATTTTGGCTACTTATCTTCGTTAGCACTTATGACGGAATATTCACATACGGCCTTGCTTTCGGTCGACCTCTATAGTACAGTTCTGTCCTATGTCTGTTAACACATTGAATGCCAGCTACGAGATATCTCGTAGATGATTTCTTCTCAGATGCCACATCGTCGGTTTACTGCAAGAACTCATTAACTGACAAATGCAAAACTGTTAAAAGTTTAGCCTGACACTAACTTACCTAATTATTAACTAACAAATACAGAACTACATAATAACAAACAACATTTATTGACAAATATAAAGCCACTTTTAGTTACTAAAAGTGGCTTTATTTAAAGTTTTGTATTTGTCAGTTAATGAGTTCTTGCAGTAAACCGACGACATTACTAGATTTATCGCAGGTTCTCTATGGCCGCCGATGGCCTCTAATGAATGTATCTAATTCTTCTTGAAATTCTTGGCATTCAATGTGTTAAGTGTGTAAAGTGTGTGTGTGTGTGTGTTGTGTGTGTATCACGCAGAGAGACGTACCTATAGTAGAAAAATCCTATGGCCATCACCCTCAGGCATACCCTCGGGTAAGTCCGTCCAGTGAATTCCTCGCTTTATGATCCAACGAGTTTACATCCAAGATCGAAATAAGAAGGCAGACTGTCCACTTCATTAGTGGCTTCGATAATCAGAAATACCATAATTCAAACCATATAATTACTTTGCATATACAGCATGTGATTATTTTGTGTTATAATGATCAGGTGAACGGTATCCACTTATTGCACCTTATTAACATCGTACCATATCATCGTTATTTTCCGAATTATTATCGTTTAAGACGTCGATGCGTTGACGTTGAATCTAATTTTCTCTATTAATGAAACTCGTTCTGCCTACTGGTTATACCTACCTTTTACTGTATCAGTAATATGTATGCCTTTAAGGCCCTTGCTCCTAATAAGTGACATAAAAGTAAAACGGACTTTCAAGCCTACTCGTCGGTAATAGCTGGGGTAATAAATTTAAAAAAATATATATGTATTTATTAAAGACTATAATTTATTATAACATTTGCCAAAAAAATAAAAAACAACATGATATTTTTTCGCTTGTTTGCCCTACTCCTTTCAAACGGCTTCTTCTATCTTTAGAAATATTTTACACAAAAAAATTGCTGGTTAAGTGTTCCTCAGAATGTACAATTGTACATAGCATAATATGTAAATCAATCAATATTTCGCAAAGAAAATTATTTTAAAGGTAAGCGGGGCTCTATGCAGGCGCAGGCGGCAGTATCAACGAGTACAAGATACCGGCACGGATCTTGAGCGCTGACTTCTACAGTTCTACTTGCGCAGAAGCACGCAGAAGTGAAATATCGGGTCTCTTTAGTGGTATGAAAAGAGATGCGGGGGCGGGGAGTGCAATCTTTGTACAGTGATTGGCTCACTGATGTTGTACGATGCGCAAAGCGATCCCCGCTCTTTCGCCGAGCGCTCAAGATTCGTGCCTATCTGTATGTGTGCATTTAACTCCGGCCAGATGCTCAAGGGACTATACGCCTTCATAGTCAATGGCTTACATCACAAAATAGATAATACTTACATTCTCAGTTCATTTAATAATTGTTGTAATAATTATTAATAATACTAAAATAGCCAAGGGTTATCTCTTTACATTCAGAATGTTTAATGTTATTGCATTCTATTATTGCCCATGTTTATGATTTTCATCTCGTATAACTATTTTACTGCTTGTTTAGGAGTATATATCTACAGTTATATGCAGTTAATAATTGATGTTCAGAGGCTTAATATTGCAAGATATCCATTAAGCTAACAGCTTGCCGTGACGCTTCTTGGCAATTAACTAAATCATGTCACTGTTTATTACGTAAATTTAACATAATAATATATTCTTTAGGTAGTTAAATATACGCATTTTGACGCAGTTCAGTTTGTTTGAACTAGTTTTTATGGCTGTATGCGTTTTGATAATAATGATCAGTCTCTTTGGGGACAGTACCTAAACAAAAACTTGCGAGGATTCTTCGAAAGAGCAACTGAAGGGACACCGGTTGGCTTTAGTCAGTAAAAGTCTGATAGTCCCTATTGCTTTACCCAGAGTAGGAGAAGTCACTTGATGATTTCGCAACAAAAAAGAGGGTTATGCCTATGTTCGCCAATGTGGTGTTCATTAAAATCACTTTTTAGGGATTTTGGTTTATAAATGAAACAACCAAATTATCAGTAGCAGCAACCAACTTCAGAATGATGTCTGCTCGTTCTCGGGAACAGATTGAATGTGCCCACGACGCCACACCTCAGCTGGTCTACATTTAATGTGTATACCACAGGTATATGTGTATACACTAATGCATAACTGCGATCCCACCTGATGGTAAGCAATGATGCAATCGTTGATGGTGAAACCCACTAGTTTATTAAGAGCCTATTCACTTTAGCCTAAGCGCCTGCGAGTCTCTTGTACACTATTCAGTAAAATAGTAATAATAATAATAAAAAATCCGCAGGGCAGTTTTGTGGCGAACTGTTGGGCATTAGCGACCTCACGGACCCGATCTCCCGGGAGAATTCTTGTTCTTCATCTCCGGCTTGCCTTTATTGGCCGGCCGTATTGAACACTGACGAGGAACAGAGCTCCCACCTCTCTCTTGCCTTTATTGGCTGGCTTGAGTGGAGATTCGCAAGAACAAACGTGCTCGGGAAAAGGATGTATAATCCAGTAAGGTGCTGGTAGGGATCTTGACCGTACTTCCGGGATTGTCCTGATAGCTGTGGTATACCTCTCCACTCCTCAAGCACCTCTGGATATGTTACCCTCTTGTTGCTATGTCACTTCGTGCTAGCGACCGTTTTTGGGGGCCCATTTATTGAGTGTGCAAGACACCCCCTGCCTTTTTATCGATGGAAATTAATAACATTATTCAGGCAGGGGCCATAGTCTTAACATAGTTCCTGGTAAACAGTCCACTTAAGACTCCATAAACCATAGCCTTATATCTTAGTTTTCCAAATGTCGCAGTAGTTTTCCAAATGTCGCAGTAGTTTCCCACCAACCGGGGGTTGTCCTTGGATGCACTAGCATAGTACATACAGGGATAATCACCGGTTTGTACCACTTTCCAATAAAGCGTCTAAAAGGGCCTCTGCGAGTTGGTTTCGGCTCCTCATACGCCTTCCAAAGGTCCAGGACCTTAAGGTCCTGAGATAAATGAATGTATAAAAATAATAATAATAAATTTTATTGTTCTCTCTTCACAAAGGTTTCCTTAACTAAGTAATCTATTATACATATACAAGTAAGTGAAAGATACTCAAAAAACCCCTACTACCACTTACATAAAGATGCAAATACACCAGAACTACTTTTTAATAACCATAATTTCCACTGTACTGCAGCATTAGCTATTAAAAAACATCAAGCCACTTTGGTTCGCGTAAACATTGGCCAATTAACTGTAATTTCAGTTCCCTGAAAATTACGAGTCCGGTCTCCGGGGAAATTTTTCATTGAAATAGGAACAGGCAAAAAGTCGGAACGACATTAATCAAGGAAGCGGAAAAATGAATTGTTCATACCTTTCATAAAACTGCAGACATTGTACTGTATTTTTTTTTTTTTTGTTGGAAATTTCGTTATAAAATACTTAATTATGAGAAAGGCATTATTGGATTACCTACCTCTTAATTTTCGTAGGTATAAAAATACTATAAACATTAAAATAGGTATTTATTTTAGGAAAGTAATGGCGATGGGTAAATATGTCGTATTATCATTGTTCGAAAACCGTTAGATTCAGTTAGGTCTTAATTAAATTGATAACTCTTTCATATTTACTTACGACATTGGGGTCATTAGTGACTAGAATATGATAACACAAATATGCACAACCAAGTGAGTACGTATTGCAATGTTGGAATATCAAGTGTCACTGCAACATTGCAAAAAGTAACAAGATGGGAGCTCGCCGTCTACGTAGCAATATCATAATATCAAATATTTCCCTCTGTTGACACAGACGGAACTTGCAGGGAAAGAAAACAGCTAGATACCTTACCTACATTACTCTTTTTACTTTAGAAAAATCTCGACTTGCACCTAGCTACTTCAACGTTTTGCAACAGCTGTAGCTTTCAGACTTAAATATGGGGATAGCTGTGATATTTTCCCTCAAGTGCCCTTTACACAAATAGTTCTTGACTTTAAAGTGCCACAAAAGGTGGTAGACAATTGCTGAACTACCGAGTTAGGGCTACAAAGTGGGCAGACATCAAAGTTTAAAATTTTCCTTTTCGATTGAAGTATGTGTGCAGAAAGTGAATGGTGTCGCACCATACAGGCTCACAATGTTGGGGGAAGTAGTTTTATGACCCTGGCACCCCAGCGCGCTGTAAGTCCGGGTTGATTCCTTGATCACATAGTATACGCAATTGTTTGTAAGTAAAATTGGTGAATCTACCTGTTAGAAGATCTGGTTGATCTTCATTAATCATAGGTGGGTAGGATAAGTGTAATATTATAGTGAGGTATATAGGTAACTAACTAGATATTTTTAATCTGAAACCAACGACCATAACAGGGCCGAGAGACTATGAGAACGTGGGTCATATTATCAAATCCTGTTACCAATTCGCTTTTGACTGAAAAAAAAACTCGTGCCTACTCTCTGTTTTAACACGAATACGCCAAAGTCAGAAAAGGGACTAAAATTTTAGTAGTCTATGTATGTTTGTAGATAGGTTTATATATTCTGCCGTAGCGGTGAAAGTATAGGAAGTGCAGCATATTTGGAATATCATTTTGTTTTTCAGAAAAACGGTTAGCCGATTAAAAATTGGATTGAATAATTGATAATTAAATTTGAGTTCAAATATATAAATACACTTAGTGCAACATGAACACCAACCAAAACACATGCATTTACGTGTAAATAGATACTATCGTGGTTTTATCTGTAGCCCTTACTTTGTATTACTTTAGATGGTTTTTATTTTATTTATTTTTTCTGTGGGTCATCTAATGACATTCCGCGCTCTTGGGCGGAGCGTGAGATAGTGTTAGACTTTTACTGACTAAAAACCCACTCCTGTTCCTTCGTTGCCTTTCGTACCAGGGCCGAGTCTTCCTTTCAGAAGCAGACCCTTGGCCCCAGTAGGCTTCGACCCTGCTGGGCACTTACGCTTTACTGACATCTCCTAAAGCGCGCGTGGAACAGTACACGCCGTTAACAATTTGGGCTCGGTCCGGACGGTTACCGGACAGTCGGACGGCGAGCTACGCATTGCTCGCCGTCCGCAAGCCCGCGCCTACGGTGGCAGGAAATCGGGATCGGAATCCCGACGGTTGGGGGCGCGGGAACCATTGCCTCGCGCGTGTACGTGCGGTCTCCTCCTTTGCTAGCATTACTGCTTCGCAGAAGAAGGCGACCGCCTGCCACTCCTCCTCGCTCCGGAACATGGCCCAGCGCGAGAGATCACCGCCGCCGATCGCCCCCAAGAGGACACGGCGTTGCTCTGCCCAGGCGGGGCACACCTCCACCGTATGCTCCACCGTGTCCTCCGTACTTTAAATGGTTCAGTTTACCTGTTAGTTTTAGCTTAGTATAGCATAGCATAGTCGGCCTCCTCTTTTAGGAGAGGGAATGGGCCGTAATCCACCACGCGGGCCCAGTGCGGGTTGGAAGATGTCACATGACTTCGAATTTTTGGTTCTAGGACATGCCGGTTTCCTCACGATGTTTTCCTTCACCGTTTTGAAAGCAGTGGTGATGAAATAAATTACACAAAGTAATGCGCCTAGCTGGGTTTGAACCCGCAACCTACAACTCGTAAGTCGGGGCCGTTTCCACTCGGCCACCACTGCTCTCTTTTAGCTTACCTACATCTAATACTAATCTGAAGCTTCTGAACTCTCACCATATACTGTGTAGCTAAGAATGCACGAGCGTCTTGAGACGTCTCCCCCAAGTCAGTTGCAATTTTACGAGCGGTCGCCCCGTGCCGGTGGAACCCCTGCCTTGCACGCAGACTTCGATGGAAAGTAATGGAAACAAACAACAATATTTTGTACACGGAAAATTGCTGGAGGCTCGCTCGCTACGGGAAGGAATTTGTGTTGAACTTTTTAATCTCTTTCAGAGTGCCTACGGAGCGATTTTAGCAATAAAGTCGAGGATTACTTGTAAGAAGGTATTATGCGGGTAGGTCGATATTAACTGGGTACGAGTAGGTAAGTACTTATGTATTTTGGTGATCAATTTTGATGCCCTCTTTTGGCGTTTAGGTATCGCTATGAAAATGGTTGTATTGTGTTTATATGGTATAAAACAAAGTCGCTTTTTGTCTGTCGGTTTATCCGCAAACACCACCTAAACTAAGCAAACCAATTTTTTTTTCACTAACTGAGAGAACTCAAAACGAGGAGGGTTTATGCATAGGTATAATTTGCGGGGGTGGGTCACTATTATACACATAATCAGCCATTCAATGCCACTGCTGGGATTCAGGCCTCCTCTCTAGGAGAGGGAATGGGCCGTAATCTATCACGCGGACCCAATGCGTATTAGTGAATGTCACATGTCTTCTAATTTCCCGGTTCCTTACGATGTTGTCCTTCACCATTTCAGTCACTTATATTCGTACAAATAGGAAAGTGCTGATAGATAATACACAATATTTTGGCTATCAGCGCTTTACGACTGAGGTGCACTTCATATTCGACTATATCAATAATACCTATTCAAAAGCAAGGAACAACACGTCTCTAATTAAAAAAAGATGGAACATTTAACACCGATGTATCCACGCACGCTACAAATTCCCAATTTATCGATGTGTAAGATCAGTGTTATCGCCGTCGCATCTTGACGATGATTTATAACCAGAAACTTAATAACGATAAAAATGAAACTATAGGCCCAATTATGAGTCATTTACCTATAAGAACTCATGCATATAAATCAATGTAATCACGGTTCGCCTTGGTAATCACAGGACGCGAAACCGACCTGACTTTGTGCCGGTCATACTGAATGTGTCACTTATGCCGTGAGCCTAATAAGTAGGGATATTGAAATACTGGATCTATCTGGGTATTTTCTTACAATATAGACAAGGCAGTTAAATGCGAGTATCGTGCTAAATATATCAACATTTAAATATATTTATTTTCTCATATACTTAAAGAGAAAAACATAAGTACCTAGATTGGCTATAGGAAACGACCAATTTGAAACCGCGCACTAGCTTTTGACGTTTTATAAGTGCCTTTGTAGGCCTATGTGAAATAAAACATTTTTTTTTTAATTGAGACAATGTTATCTGCCAGTGAGCGTAGATAAAAACAAAAACTATTAAGTATGTATCTTAAAATACGCATTTGAACGCAGTTCAGTCAGCTTCTGTCAGGGGCTTAGCAGGCGTGAAAGAAAATCTTCCTTATTCCTCTCGCACCTTTTTCTGAACATCAGCAATTTTAGAACATCGGTCTAAGGTTCTTTGTACTGACACATCATTATCATCATCAGCATTTCAGCCGAAAGACGTCCACAGTTGGACATAGGCTTCGCCCAAGTGATCCACAATTAACGGTCCTGTGGGTCTCGCATCTATCGGTTAAAGTGACTTTCACCAGGACCTGTACCATGAAGTTTAAAGTAAGATTGTTTCATTCTTATTTCTAGTGTGGGTAAGAGAAGGCGCTAGACAACCTGTATAGCTCTGTCCCTTACCCACACTGAAACAAGAATGAAACAATCTTACTTTGAACGTCATGACCCCCCAGGTCTTCGGTCTACCTTGTGAGAGGCCTTCCAACGCTGTAGCTGTGTTGCTCTAGCTGTGTAACGGCTTATCTTTAACTAACCACCAGATGTAGTAAAAGGCAACGCTAAAAATCACTTTAGATTGCCCAAAATAGCAAAATTAAATCCCTAATTTAACGTGAAATTAGAACCAAACATAAAACTTGTGGTCCAACTTAAAGTTAAACTTCAGATTATGATTGTTTAATCCAAAAATAGTTAATGACCCAAAAAAATCAACAGTATTTTAATGTAAAATGGCATTTAAAATAATTATGTAAACAACATATCCAATAAAAGTAAATTACTTAGGTATTCCAGACAAATTATCAAATTGCTCGATGACGCCCCGCCCGTAGCGAAGCTCTTATTTCCAGGTGTTTATGAAAAAACCTAACCTATCCAAAACGAACCTATCTCTGTGCACGAATTTGGTGGTCAATTTACTTACTAAATTTGGTTTTATAGTATCTACAATTTAAAATGCAGTCATGACTAAAATAACTAGAACCATTATAATTTTAGGTTTTTGGTTTAGGTACTTATGTTTAATTTTCTTGCTAATTGGTCTATATTTTAGGGTTACGGTCACAAAATTCTTTTTAGTGGTTATTATATTTAGCCCAATATAAAATTACATTAGCCTAAAGGTCGATTTACATCAGACGAGCGAATGCTCATTCTATCCCCACTATATCAAATTCTTTTAGTGTAAACAGGCGTAGAGCATTCTTTCGTTGTTCTTAGTGCGTTCGCAAAGATTCTATGGAATATTCTAAGAATACTCGCTCGCTCGATGTAAACGGCGCTAGAGCGCGCGAACAGTTGCTTAGAGCGTTCTTGCGTGTTCGGACGTGCTCGCGCCTCTGAGCGGTCTCTTCAAAGCGTTCTTGTGTTCTTGCGATTGTATACATATCTTATCGATTAAATTATGGATTGGTCTCAAGAAAAGATAGATCAGAGATAGTAAATGATCAAAATCCTCTGGCGCCAATCTACAAAAGTTTTGGAATTGACCACTTTCTTCTTGTTTTTGCATATCCGTCATTGTTTCACCTACATTATCCAGTGTCCTTCGTTGCATTAAATTTGTAACCCACCAACGTCTCTTCCTTCTTTTATATTTGAGTTTTTGCGACAAAATAATAAATGCAGCACTTGCAATTATTATGATATCGCTGTCAGAGTCAGACATAGCGAAGCACTACCAATACCAACCACAGAATTGACACGAATGAGCAAAGAATATTCGTTCAGATGATCTAGCTATCGTTTACACTAAAAGATTACGAAAGAATGTTCTTGTTCTAAGCTCTAGCTCTTTGTTCGTTTGATGTAAACGCTGAATACGAGTTTTCGTTTACACTAAAAGACCACGAACGAATGCTCTTGTTCTAGCTCTAGCTCTGTGTTCGTTTGATGTAAATCGACCTTAAGCTGATTTCGTTTATTCTGATTCGGAATCAGAACGTGAATATTTTAAATAACTAGGACCTACATAATACGGTTCACTGGTTTTATTGAATTAAACACACAGAAGCAAATTTTAATTCAATTCACCAGGTGCATTTTCACTTTAAAGTCCGTTTTTCCAGCATATCCGCGCCATTTAAAAGATTTACGAGTTCGAAAGTATGGCTACTAGGTTCAAAGGCAAGTCGAGCGTACGTCAACAATGTTTGTACTCTCGCAAAAGCATGGAGGCGACAAATGCAGTCGGACAAACTGCAGGCCGTTTATTCAGGAGCTCCATGGGAACAGACACGACTGCGAATTTAAAATTCCATTTCCAGACAGTAGGAAAAGTTCAAATTGCTCCCACTTATACGTAACTATGTATGCAGGTGTACCTACCTATATTGAAAAGATATGGCGAGATCAGCTAGGTACCTACTCACCTAACAATTTTATGTACCTATCTAAGTATAACTTTGGTTGTCTATTTTTAGTTTACCTAACATAAGCAAATATACATCCTGGTATGACTACAGGATTGCTTGAAAGAATCACGGTAACATTGGAACGTCAAGGACAAGGTAAGTAAGGTTAAGTCAGTGCACTCCCTCTCGCTCCACCCAAAGTGGGTGAAGTTATTTGAAGATATCCAAACCAAAAAAAAAAGTTTATTGGTGTATCTGAAATAAATGAGATTACTTACTGCAGGTGTTTTAGACTCGGGGCTGTTATTGTGAAAAAACAAAAGGGGAAAAATATCACTTAGCCCGAACCGAGTACCGAAACCAATAGGTAGGTATCTTAGTCAGCAAATATTCTACCTAGTAACGATGCAGTTGCATGTAAAGAATAACTACAAATCTTGATCAAGAATTATGGTCACCGTTTTAGTACTCTATAGAAGGCGCCAGATAAACGTGAAATAAAGTATGACTTTTTCACCTATCTCTGCGTAGGTAGGTACCCGAAAAACAAATAATGAACTGTTTTTCATTACTAGATCATGTAAAAGATCACGATACATGTGGATTTAAGATAGCTTTATGTCTTTATTTCCGTTTTTGACATTATGAATGTCAACAAATGCAGGAGGGTCAATGACCGTTATTCCATGTTTACCTATCTGGCGCCTACCTTAGCGTTTTTGCTTTCTGGTAGACATATGTGTGATTCGACTCTCTGTGAGTAGGTATGTCATCAATTCAGTGTCCAAAAATGGGTTGTGCCGTTTTCAATTTATATATTTAGGTACTACCTAGGTACAGTCCTAATATTCTTATTAGTATTAATTGGCATTGCAACAGCCTGTCTGTTGTGCCAATTCCAACAGCAGTATAATTATTTATCCTCTTTCGCTTCTTCATTGTAGTTTAGCAATCTTTGGTTAAAAGGAAGACCCATCAGTGTTCTGCTTAAGACAAAAGTGACAGACCTAAATAAATATGGCCTTAGCAAGCTCATATAGGTACATTCTTACCACCTGTTTTAATAACGTAACGGTGAATTAAATTAGTTTTGGATGTCCATGTTAGCAGAAGTTTTTGAAGCAAAGTTGAGTGTGCTAGCGCCATCTACAAAACAACATTAAAAGTTTTTCTATGACGTAGTGCTGTGTAGAGTTGAATATGACGTCATATTCCAGGAATTAACTAGATGGCGCTTTTTTCAGAAGTATCATAAGTGTGACGCTCAAAGCTTTGTTGCTTGCTTGCTTTGTTTTGACCACGTGACTGAGCGTTGAGATGACGTCAGAACAAAGGAATCGGAGGCGTGGCCTACCCAGGCGTTCGCGCCGAACGATACGATTGTAACTTGGCTAGGGGGCAGTGTTGTCATATAAAAAAGACTGTAGGTACTCTTCTGGCAAGCTGGTTATATTCAACTTCATAGACTATCAAGATCCCACTGCTAGGACACACAGGTCTCCTATCTATTGGTGTGTCCAGACCTGGCGAATGCGCCGCTCTCGAACGGCTCGCGAGCAGTACCGGTGAAATGCATGTGTAAGTATGTGAGTGTTTAGAGGGTTCTATTTCGGAATTAATTTACTAGCTACCAAACACAAAATCCTTACGGTTATCTGTCAATTTATTTAGTACTGTACAGGAAGAGTAAGTAAAATATGCGATTAGTAGGTACCTATTTAAATGGTAGGGAGAAAAAAAAACACAAGAGCTACGTTTTTTAAATATTTACTAATCCAAATCAATCTTAAACACACATCAAAACATACATAATATGCACAATCTCACTTAACTAAAATTATTTATTTTCTATAATATTGTTTTTGGAAAACAATTTTAGATTTTGTTATTCTCCGCTATATTAATACTTTAATGAAAGATAATAATAAATATGTACAAGTTCTTTTAAGGCACTCGATTAATATTTGCCCTAACAATAAGTACAAATTAATATTTAAAAAAAAAAACAATGACATGTATTAAGCCCGTCTGCTGATGGCACTAAGCATGTTTCAAGAAACAAAATTGCTAATGTAATTTCTTATGAAACACAGTATATTACTAGTTATTTGCAGACAATAAAATTATTTGTACGTTAAACACATCTATTTCATCACATATTACATTAATATGAAACGGATTTCTCGAGTTGTTATGGCATTTGCATTTTATGATTAAATCTTTAAATGCTTTTTTGTATTAGTATGATTTGTACGAACTATTTAGATGCATGTGAAGGGTGAATAAAAGCAGTTTTCATCCGTTTTTGAACAACTGCTGGGATATGAATTTTCTGCATGACTTTTTTATCTGTGAACTCAAAGGAGGATAACAATATAATATTTTCAACATCATTTTATATATTGTCCAGCATATCATAGATATATGCTGGACACACACACAAGCAATTTTAGATCTTACTGGAAGGTGTTATTGAAATAACTGATTGCCTATTACGGGTACTTAAACCATTGTATTCATCATTATGACCCACTTTTAATATTGGACCAATCCTATAGCGAAAAAAAATCAGCTGAATTTTGGTTCGCTATTTCAGATTTGGTGCAAGAAGAGTGACCCCTTAAAAGATGATTATTTCAATTGTACCTTGTGTAACTGTATAAAAACCAAATTAACATGTACGAATACATGGATAATGTAATGTGAGACGCAACCAAGAAATATTAGGTTGACATGATTATAAAGGTAATTTTTGTAAAGGTAATCTAAACATTTTTCATGATTATTTGAAAGTGTTAACACATGCTACGAATAAGGAGACGTCTCAAATTAATCGTACTTAACTATGCATGAGTGAGAGACCAACAAAATTAAGTACTTATTTTATGAAATAATCATGGACGGAGTGTTAACAACTTCGATGATATTTTCCACTTCTATAGTTTTACGGGGATATCTACTTATAAATGTTGGTATTCAACATAACTTTACTTATTAAGAAATATATTTAAAAAAAAAAGTATTACTTCAAATAATTTTGAAAAGGAAAATTTCTTTAAAATTGGTTCCGAACTCTCGATAAAAGCACCTAATTAATGTAAAACGATAAAAAAATGTTACCTACTAATTAGCTCATCTAATATAATTACTTATAAACAATTTGATTTTAAAGAAAATAATGTATCTCCACAGATAACCATCGTGATAATATACTTTTACCTACCGCATTAATCTCAATATCAGATCTCTATAAAATCTTGTAAAAATATTCTCCCAACTTATTTTAGTCGAGATTACTTTAATAATAAAATATTATTTAGTATTATAACATCTCTATTGCACTAATCGTGATTTATTATTGTTATAATATTGCTTTTAATTACATTATGTAAGCTCTATACATAACAATATACATGTAATGACGAATAATTGCCCTTGTTACATTAAACTTGACCGTTTGTGTAAGTAATCTTTGAGATTGTGTTTGGGTAAATATTTTTCACTGAATAAACTAACTGCAGATCTCTGATATTTGTATAAGATATAACGAAATCTAGAGATTCCCGAAGAGATTGTAACGAAGGCACTTATAAAGTTAATAATGTTGCCACAACTAACGTAGATCTACTAGACACTAAAACATTTGGGTATTATTATTTATATTCTTAGACAATTAATATTTCAAAACTGACGACGATAAATGTATAAAAATTAACATTTAGAAAAGTTAACAATAATTTAATCTCTTCTAACTTAGCTATTAATTAGCATTATAACAATTTCTATAGAACCAAAAAGGTAAGAACATTGTACATTTAATTAAGGCACATGGGATGTACAAATATCCAAAGTTATCTATAAATATTAAGCACTAAGAGTAAAATACAATGCTATAAATATTATTTATTTCAAATGAGAATTCATACACTCATTGACCAATATAAAATGTTTTGTAAAGGAAGACATTGATGATTTAAAATTTGATCAGAAAAAAAGTAGTCAAATATTACTATAACTTAATAGTCTTTGGTTTTAAAGTAATGTAGAAATGATTGCCGAAGGTTTGTCGGGTCGATGAGTATATGAAGAAACAACCTATATTAGACTATAATCCAATGTCAGTCCAATTATTTATGAAAAGCAATTTAATATATTTTAGCATCGTAGGTACTTACTTGACCTCTTGCATGACGCCATCTTGTTCTTGTGACGTGCAGTCACGCCACAGACTATCCATGTAGCGGCGAACGATCAGTATACGTACGTTTGTATTGCGTGCGCAGTACTTCATGAAGTACATACAATTTTTGATCGATAGATTTTCATCTAACATCAAGTGAAACTTATTTCAAAATCATGACCGCACCAAAAAGCTTAATTCATACAATAGTTCAAAGCTTCTAGGAATCATGAAGGATATTT
This sequence comes from Mythimna impura, assembly GCA_905147345.3. Taxonomy (NCBI): domain Eukaryota; kingdom Metazoa; phylum Arthropoda; class Insecta; order Lepidoptera; family Noctuidae; genus Mythimna; species Mythimna impura. Next base: position 13,620,956 of record LR990351.1, read on the forward strand.
TAAATGATTTTGTAAAGAGATCAAAAAGCGAGTTGTGTTAGCAACTTATGTCATTATATCAAAATTAATGTCTAGCTACTGCATGAATTAAGTTTAAGTTAGAAGTCAATATTTTACTCAAACCATCTTGTTTGTAGTGACGGCGCTAAAAGTGCGAATTTTCAAAATTATACTCTATGCAAATACGTTAAAGAAAAAAGTTTTAAATAAATATCTATAGATTATAGAGGTGCCACGTTTAACGCCGTGATTTGTCCGGGTAGCCTAACAACACTCGTGCTTCAACAACAACACGTTCAAGCGACAACAGAAGTACAAAAAGATACAATATAGTAAATATAGTCGATGGCGTGTGCCATTTCATAAAAAAATTATATAAAAATGTTAATAAAGTTCATCATGTTATAAACATAACAGGCATATAAATGTTAATAGTTAGACTATTATAATACATAGTATAATGTTAAACGTGAAAGGCCCAACAGCTAATAGCTACATGGTGGTCGATGTTCCGATGAGTATGTTACGCGGCGACATAGGGGGCCGGCGTGCAGCGGCCGGCCGCGACTCCTGTTAGTTCCTCGGCGCCGTTAGCACTCACCTAGCCGGGTTAACGAGAAGAGAGAAAAACAGAATGTTAGTATCGATCAAAATGTCATGGTCCGACTACACGAGTACCCCCAATCGCGAGTGAGCACGTTTTACCGCTTGCGTCGCGCTGCCGGCGCCCATCGGTGACGTAGACGGGTAGGGGGGGGGGGGGGGGGGGGCGAAATGTAAGACGCGGTTGTAATGAAATCTCAATATGCGAAAGATAGACATGGGTACCGGCAACATGCAGCGATAACGCGTGGACTCGGATTGAACTGACTAGTGTACGGAATTTCTCATAAAAATGGAAATTTCAATAAAAAAATGAGGGGGAGGCTATCAGGCATTCGCGCCGCGACACTTGTTCTGTTTGTGGCCCAGTTAATACTATACGGGTACTTCATTAGTTTACGCAGTTAATGGTTGAAAAATGTTAAGTCAATTTAGTATGTAAATGATAAATCTACAAATATAGGATTAAATGCCCAATAGTTCCCAAAAAGCAATGCTTGAAACACTAGCGGAGGAGGCCGCGATGTAACGAACATTGCTCAGACAAACAAGCATAATAAATTTATCACTTATGTATAACCATAGCACCCAGATGCAAGTATGTAAGTTATTCAACACATTGCTGCAACATCTCAATACTGTATATGGCGGCATTCTCATACAAAAGTTGTTAATAAGTTTGTGATAACGAATCAATGTCATTACATATTTGCATGTTAGTGACTCATATAATATAAATACATAGTTACAGATAATCTGCAAGTTGTGACAATAGCAGTTATGATAGTGCACTTAATAATTATTATTATTATGTCAACAAACGGGAACTTGGCCTTGTGGAGTTGCATGTTAGTTGTGTGAGGCTACAATTGACCAAATAAATGACTGCACGTCATCAACTTTATCGACATATATACTTTTGTAACACATAAAACATTTACTTTAGAACCGCGGACCTAACGAGACTAAATAAAGAAAACGCTAATTAAAATTTTCAGACAATTTATTGCGTGTATATTCTCAGAAAATGCATTTATTTACAATCAACAACGGAAACAATACAAAACATTATCGCATATTATCATCCATTTTATAAAATTACGAATAGCATTTCGACTTAAAATCATTTCATATAAAGAAGCGTGAAAATACGTAACCGACATAATGGATGTCGGCTTTAAATCCACAAGGACACAAGTGCAAATTATCTTAATCATAAACCACTTTCAAATAAGAAAGTAAATATAATACCTAAGGCAAAAATAAAAACAACTAGCTTAAAAATTTCATATAAAAAATCTTATATTGACTAATAGAAAGTTGTGATGATTATGAAAAACATATCGAGTCAAAGGAGGGGCATTACGTTTAATACTGGATTGATGGCACAAATTCTGAGAATGCTCTTTCCTTTGACTAATACTGGGCGAGACGCAGGAAAGAAGGATCTCACAACCGGCTTATAGCACCTCCGTGGATTCTATTTGGCAATATTGAACACTATGCGAACATTTACTAGCTTTTCAGTACGAGAATAGTGTAACATCAATCCTTCTTCCCTCAAATGTATAATTTATATCTGAAAATATTACGACTCTCCGGAGACATGTTGTGATTTCAATCGTTGCAACAACAGCATTGAAAACAACTACAGACAAATAATTTGGTAACGCTGATGTTCAACTTTGAATCAAGATAGAGCTCTAATAATGCCTCGCATCACAACATGTAACAGATCTAAATATCTATAAAAAAAGAAATATAAAAATCACAGTTTTCAAATTATGCAGTGTCACCTCAGATCCGGTATGAAGAGCGATAAAGCGTCTTATCCTCATACAAACTATTCAAGAACGTAACTAATAAGTACACAATATAATAAATATAAATAGTGACACAGAGAGACAGTAAAGCAAAGGTACCCACGCATACTCGAGACGAATATGGTTGCTCGGAAATATAAAATTGAAGTGATAGATACAATAACATAAAAACTTGAAACTTGCAAGTATATTGAGAAGCATTCGAGTGAGATTCGATATAGAAATGCAAGTTCCAATTTGTGCGACACCAATAAGACACAAGCAAACGTATTCATCTAGCTGCATGCGCGCGCACGCGCTTCTCACCTTGTGAACAAAATGGCGGCGTGAGAGCGTTTTGGCGGGAATTAAGGCGCCGGTAAGGCAGTGCGCTGGTAAGGGTGCTCCCTGACCTGCGCGAGCCGTTGCGCCCTCCTCACCACACCTAGCGGCATATACACATTTAACATCTGCGGCTTAGCTCACAGCACAAGCTTCCAACATTGAGTCGGTGAAACCAGACCTTTGCTAATGATAACATGGATTATATTATGGGTTAAGTATAGAAATTCACTGGAAAAATAATTTGGAATACATTTAAAGCTGATAGACTATATAGAACTGGGTGGAGCTTTACATCTAAATGCTGCAAATAAATTTAATCTCAATTAAGAAATAGAAAAATGATTTCGTTTTCTACACTTAAAGATCGCAAGTACCTAGATATCACTGCCAAATACTCGTCATTGCCGTTCGGTAATACTAAGATATACTTTTTTATGATTAAATCTTCATTTGGCAGTAACACTAACTTCTATTATTATGCTTAGGCCTATAGATTACTCTATTATCTATTATATTGCTTTGGAAAATATAACAAAATAAAACATTTAAATGAACGGGTCTACGTTCGCCCGATCAAGGTACAGGTAATGGCTGGCTTCGATAATTTCATGTTTTAATTAAAATTGACTACAGTGTTAGCTGCGGTATAATAAACCTAAACAATAATATACTGGTGTATAATATTTTCATAAAGCTCACTCTTTTCTAACCTAACTAGATCTTTTAAAGATAATAATAATACTTAGCCTATGGTATGTTTATAAATATAATAATATGGCTAATAAATTAATAAGTTACGATATAATTATTGTAGCAATAACACTATGCACAATGCGGATACTGATGTTATTGCTACACGCTAAACGTATTTAAACATTTAAAACCGCCTAGAATGTTCCACGTTTTGTTCGTAATGTGTGTATCGCGTTATTAATTTTGTCAGTTTGGTTAAAATAATAGTTAAATATGTAAATGTGTTGTTTTCATAAATCAATTTGTATTTGGTCCCTTTTGCTTGTAATTGCTGAATTATCTATGCAGCTTATTGCGTTATTCAGATAAACTACTGTTAATACGAAAATTTCTTTTGTTATTCACAAGTATTCAACTGGAAATATAGAAAAAGGATGAAAAAAAAACCACATGCAAATGGTGGAATTTTAGAATACATGATAATACTTTCAAGTAAGATAAATTTAGTCCAAAACTCAATGAAGTTTGAATCTAGATTAACATAATGTTAATAAATTAGTTGTGTTACAAGCAAGGGTTATCACAAGAACTAAAATGATGGGTTCTATTCATATCTATCATCATTTGAGTGAAGTATATAAGTAACGTGACAGGTAAATTATTATATATAAAACTCTATGTCTTTGTATATAAAACATCGGTAACTTATATAGAGTTCTATTGGCAGTTTATATTCGACTAAAATAATTTCTAATTAAAACAATTATTTAACTGCCATCAGCCCTAACACGAGACAACTGATATAAAAAGAAAATATATTTTCAATAAATATTCTGATATTTATATTAGATTTGAATAAATAGTAAAATTATTCTGTTATATAATAAATAATATATCTTTGACTGCAAAGTAAAACAAAAATTATAATTTGTATGAACTGTACAAAACAGCCGTAGAAGAAAAAAAACAATGTTCGTAAATATTAAAAGACGATAACATCGTAGGTACAAAATAATGAGTCGTTAAGCTAAACGTACTTAAAACAATAAAATCTTAAACTATAAATTGATCATGGCGTTTTATTATGACTGTAAAAAGGACGTCCTGTGAGGCGTTTAGAAGAGGATTATGATATCAAGGACGGCAATAATGATGCGTAGTGTGATACGGTGCTTGCAGTCTGCCGTATCTTATTGTGGGCTGATGCGGCCAATGTCAAAAGCCAGCTAGCAGATATCTCGACGCTGCAAACCCCATTAAAATATTTATTTCACACACAGTTCAACATAAGCTCGACACCATACGTTAGAATAGTGTTCATTAGTTTGTTAGTGCTGTGTAATCACGAGCCTGATTGTTCTTTGTTAACTTGATTTAAATAAGTAGCTGTATTTAGTGATCTAGCAGCATCTACAACCGTTATCGAGTTTCTGTGTCTCATTTACTTTGTTTTGGAGTTATTAAGTCTAATATCGCGCAGCAGGATAATCCCTCCAAAAATGGCTCCAGATGTAATCGGTCAAATCACGTGCTATGGACAAGAAACAATGGCGTTATAATTCTGTCCGTACTCTTTAGTTGTTAAAATCAGTACCGTCACAAAGCCCCTTATAAGTAGTAATTGTGTCAATATAGAATACATAAAATATTATGTGATGAGAAAGGCTATAAACGTACCAAATTATAATTGATGTGGCACTCAGTATGTCGTTAAAATTGCCAATGTGAAGGCCCCAGTTAAAAATGCTACAAAGACACATGAATTGACCATTCAGGGAAGCAGTTTGTGGAGATTATTCTGCTACTTCATGAAGTTGCTGGAAACAAGCTTGTACTGAAAGCTTTGTAGAAAATAAGGCATGCGACATACGTATGAGGGTTATAGCCTGTAGGCCTTGGGCTGAAATATACCGAAGGTACTGCGAACTCGGGGACCTAAAAAGGTATGATTCTGGTCGTCGCGACACTAAGTAATGAAAAGGCCTAAGAAGCCATGAATAAGACGGACTGGCCTGTATCTTAAACTTTAAGCCTATGATTATAATGACTATTTTTTACTGTTACTGCCACTTTTCCAATAGCTTTTTATACATACCGTTTTCGAGGCCGGAGCCAGTGTGTATGTTCATATAAACATGCGGTTATTTGTTCGATATTTGCGATAATAGTTATCAAATTGTATATTTTTAATATTAATTTGATCAAACGATTTTACCTACTATAATTATTTTTGCTTCTAGTGGACGATTGAAAACCCGGTACCGTGTGTATGTAGCGTTAGTAATAAATAAACGATGCTTGATAACAAGTTATTTATAACAAAATAAAATTTTAATTATTATGCTCCTAAAATTCAGGAAATATAATTGCATTAATCTTTACGATTTTACGAGATCAAGCCTATGTCCAGCAACAGGCTTCTAAAATAAAAGGTTCTTTCTGAAATCCCCTTCTAAATATATTCAACCAAACCAAAATTATTTCAGTCAATACAGTTGCCGTTCAGATGCGTCTGACTTTATATAACTAGGATATTGCATTCTTAAAACGATAGATTTTTCGCGTCCCTACTTATGTGACCTACGTTTATCAAACATCGTTCAAAATAGTCAACGGGCGAACAACCCACCCGTATGGTCCGCAGTGGCGTACTCCGTAGTCAGGAGCGGGTTGGCGGCGGTGAGCGCGGCGTAATTGGCGTAGTCATAGGGAGACGCGTAGATCAGCTGGTGTGCAGGTTCACCGGGGGAGAGGAGCCCTGCTGCAGCTTGAGACGAGCCGTTGAGTAAGCCAGCCTGCGCGCCTTGCGACATGCGCGGCGACAGGATCAGTGGCGCCCCCAGCGGCGCCTGCGAGCGCAAGGCCACGCCGCCCACGCCGCCCCCGCCCGGCGCCAGCAGCCGCTGCGTCTCCGCCGCGGCCGCCGCCACGCGACGCCACTCCTCGTCCGCTGTGGAATCGTCTGCATTGTATCAATGGTACTTATATCAGCTCGCGTTGGGTTCCTTGTCTCTTTCCCGGTTAAGTGAACCATTGATGAAAAATTTTTACCCATTAATTAGCACAGTTGTTTTGATGGAGAAATCAGGTTTGTTAGTGATTGAGCGTGCTAGGTTGACTTGAGACTTTCAAGTGATGTGTATTAAACTCGATCAGCTAATATCACGATTTTGTCATCACTGGTTATGAACGTAAAGAGCTAAAAAAAGACAGAAATGTGTAATAATCGAGTCGACTCTACAGGTGCTCAAGTCATCGCGCACGAGACAAAATGTATTCAACTAAGTACACAAACTCCTTTATGAATTATGCCCCTAGAATGTCTCGAAGAAATAGTATACCATAGGAGAACAATTCATCATCTTCCTGCCCTTGTCCCGTCTTATTTGGGGTCGGCGCAACGAATAGCATAGTCGGCCTTATAATGTTCCCAGTGTTGGGACTCAGGCCTCCTCTCTAGGCGAAGGAATGGGCCGTAATCCACCACGCGGGCCCAGTGCGGGCTGGTGGATGTCACATGTCTTCGAATTTTTGGTTCTAGGACATGCCGGTTTCCTCACGATGTTTTCCTTCACCGTTTTGAGAGCAGTGGTGATGAAATGAATTACACAAAGTAATGCGCCTGGCTGGGTTTGAACCCGCAACCTACAACTCGTAAGTCGGGGCCGTCACCACTCGGCCACCACTGCTCAACACGTTGGTGAACAATTGTTATAAAAAAATATCGTTTCGTTGTCCGTAGCAAATTCCTCTTTGGTTCGAATGGTTTCCAATGGCCCTTAATTAGCGATAACAGATCTTGGTGTAGTGAAATCACCCATGTTAATAGTTAACAACCGTCACATGCCACAAATCAATTAAGTTAGTCATCTAAGCAGTCGCCTCGATGACTCACATCCGCAAACAAAAGACACAGTTTATGCTCACTTCAACAATAGGAATCGTAATGAAAACAGCAGAATATGTATAGTTGTCAGAAAACTATTCAATGAAGAATAATCCCACGATTATTCCGTAATATGTCATGCAAAATTATGTGTCCCACAACATTGTATTTTATCCAGGAAATGATCGCAAATAGGTTGTTACCTCATTCCAGATACATTTCTTCGAAATGATTGAAATTCCTTTGAAATGTTCGTTTGGATGGTACGGTATTTGAATAGGTACACAGGATCCCCGGGATCTTTCCACAAAGCGCCCTTGAAAATTTCACTCAAACCCTTAAAGCTAATTTGACTATCTACTCCATACAGCATTTCATTGTCTTCATCATCAATCATTGGTTCATTGTTTATCAACAGGTCTTAGTTAACAGCCCTGATACAAAAGTAAGACATTTCTGGACATAGCATCCTCTTCTCTTATTCATCATTCAGTAACCCATCACAGCTGTTCGACTGTATGGAGTTAGATAGTTTTTAGACACGAAGTACTAAGAAATGGAGTAGGTAATAAATGAGGGCGAAAAATGTGCCTGAGTAATTCTTTGTCAGAAACACGCCTAATGACTCAAGTAACTGGAATTCGTGAAATCGACAAGCAAGTTCCATTTCTTACTACTCTATGACCGTATTAGTAAGTCTTAGTGGGTAGTTTTAGTGACAAAACATGAATGCGACCATACTTATGAGGCACTGACCGTTGACGGGTACCACCGCCTTGCTGCTCGAGTCACGGTATGTGCCGTTTATGATAGCCAATTCCATCAGCTGACGTTTCTTCAGTTCATCTTCGCCATCGGCTTGCTGCAGAAAAAAAGAAACGTACTATTAGAATAGAATATAATATTTTTATTTGCTTAGAATGTAGGTACATAAAAAATAAGTTGTTAAATGATATAATAGGATCCATGTTCATTCTGCTTTACTATTGCAAATGTAAAGAATTTAAAGTTATTACAAAAAAAAAAGTCAAAAACCTTGCACAGAATTCAAATACATATATTATCGTTTTTTTTAATTTTTGTAACGACAAGTATTTAATTTGATCAGATATTTTATTAATTAGGTCATTATTAAACATTTTCATACGAAAACACTTATAATGATGTTCAGAAAGGAGGTTCATGTCATGAATACCAAGGAAACAACAGATGATCTGTGTCAAAACCGATGTGGCTAGGAAGGGATTACTATCCAATTGACCTAACTTACTACTAAGGTAATATTTTTTTTTATTGACTAGAGGAATATGGGAGCTATAAATAAATTGGGGTGAGAATGATGATGTGCATAAAAGGATCGATAGCAAAAGAGGATCCATTTAGTGTTATGGTTAAATGTTTTCTATTCAAAATTACCGACAAATACAACCATTCTAGCCAGTCTACTGACTTGGTTAAAGGCATGATGAAACTACCAATCCATCTTTCATATAAATATTATAAGATACTTTCATAATCGATTGCTTAAAGATTTTCAAATTCTTATATTTGATTAGTCCAGCTCTTTACTGAATGAAATAAATCCAGTCATTCAAAACTATATCGAAAAAAAAAAGTTTAATCACGCCTTGCATAAATATATAATGAATTAATGACCGTTGATAAATTAATTAATATATTGACGTGGGAGGACCAGTAGGTACTCGTACATATATACCATAAACCTTTAAAATGATGCACAAACTATACATAATTACTTATGTCAGTAATTAAAAACAAACAATAACGTGCACTTTATGGCTAAGAATTGAGAGGTCAAGTTAATTAAACATAATTCTAGAACCAAAATAAGGTCAGTGTCGGTAAAACACTATATGTATTTGTGTTGCTATTAGCCTTATATTTAGGTACGCAAACTCGTATATCATTTTTGACTCTGATGGCAGTTTCGCAGCCAAGAATATTATTTTGGCAGCAATATTTGGAAAAAATATTCATTCAGAGAAATGAAGGAAATGAGTCGGAATACTTTTAGTTACTAGACTAGTCTGTCCTGTTCTAAATATATCTTCTAACGTATTGATTTAGGCAAACTGCGGAAGCTGGTCACATAGTCATAGGTGTATGTAATATAACTTAGAAGATAGATGCAATTGTCCAGCCAGCCAAATGTTTTACAAAAGCACAATGTCAGATAAAAGAGAAATCGACCGAGCTAAACAAACTATAGCTGTCTCTTTCGGGCACTGGATGATGATTTTAGGACTTTTCTAAACGACCCTTGATCTTAGGTATCTGATTTATATTAATAAGAAAAAGATAAGGATCATGATTAAGAATAAACAAATAACAAACCAAACTTGCAATCTAAGGATACTACTTGAACATTTCGTAAAAGTAGAACACGTTATCAAAACAGAATTATTAAGATATCTAGGTAGAAGGTAACCAGTGTTCGTTAATTAGTCGTAATGAGTCCAAGCCTTGCAGCGGTTCAACACAATTGCTCGTGACGTCATCACACCTTAAACGCACGGCAATGAACGTTACACTGAATGCGATCTGTATAAAGATAGTCAAAGACTTTGTTACATTTTTCCCAAGGAAGATTTCGTTAATAGTCAGTGGACGAGAAAATATTTATCATATCTTTCGAGGAAGGAAAGGCGCTAAGCTGCCAGGTTCGTGTCCAACTGCGTTAGCTGCAACTACGTTGATTAGAATTCCGTGGTTACTGGTAATACTTTATACACAAATAGCGAGTTCATGAAATATAAATTAAAGCTGTTAATTTGGAAAAAGAAAGTGTAGTCAATTTTGTAATTTTTTTACGGAAACTATTTAAATAATGTATGTTCCTTAATTTTTTTTCAGATTTCTGTCAAAAGAAGACGGTCACTAAAGCATCTACTTACAGATTACAGGGGATCTATCTTTAATTTCAGAACCTTAAAAACGACACCGCAATGAGTGAGTTACATTCGAGGCTACTGGAGTGAGTGCCAAAATGTCTATTTGGCATAACCATCCGCCAGTTTGTAACAGAGTTTATCTTAAACAGATAATATTTGGAGCAACTCGAACAATCCATCGCGTGGTAACCGACTGTTAAGTTAGTCATAGTTTACTATTACGGAATAATAAAATGTTACGGGCTGTATAAAAGTAAGATTGGAGATTGCGTTGCTCATACTCCATCCCACACTAAGGTATTTTAAGTATTCATTCTATATTTAGTTATATGACATGGTCTTTCTATTGAACTATTTCTATTCAAGTTTGTGTACAAAGTTGTGTAATTTTTTAGTGTACAATTATATTATTTTGTTTAAATTAGATTTGACTTAAAAGTCCAACATTTTTCTTTTTTAGTTTTGACTGACTACTCAATTTTTAAAACTCTGTCCAACCAGTGTGTGACTTGGTCAGCTTTGCCATTTGCCACGTCCAACGTTTAAAATTAAGGATAAATAGGTAATACTTGTTGCACAACAATGAGTACTAGTTTCTAACCTTCCTCAACGAGACTAGTCATAATATAGTACCCAGTACAAGTCACCACAATGAGCAACCATGTTTATGCCCTTAGCTACTTAGATAACCGCAGAGTCGCTCCTCTTAGATCGATGGCGCTGCTCGTCATCAATCATTTCAGACTAACACACTATTGTTCTAGACCTGGGTTTCTCTTCACGTCTTAACGAGTTCAGATGTTGCCTTGCCTATTTATATAGTTGATGTTTTAAGGGATATGAAAGTAGTCTGTTTCAATTGCCAACCTTTGATTGGATTTATCAGAGCTGGGACGAAGGGATATATGCAGTTAACCACTGCGACCTTAAATTTAAAAAAAGATGCAATCTACTGACTAGAGGTGTGTTGAAATACTATTAATAAAATTATTATACTTACAGGTACAAGCAAGCGTTTTACTTCATCGACAGCCCTGGCCAACTTGACCTTCGCCCTGTTCTCAGTATCCTCAACAGTGAGTAGGACGTGGAGGTCGTCAGCCAAATGCTCCCAGTTGGGTTTTCCTCTGTTTGCATCCTCCTGAAATCCAACAAAATTATCCCGTTAAGTTATTGCCTTCTTAAAAAAAAATGCATCCTGAGTAATTCTCTAGAACCGAAAATTTGGAGACTGGGCCCATGTGGTGAATTACGGCCCACTTCCTCTCAAAGCGAGAGGGCTTGTGTGCCTAGCAATTATAAAATTATATAGGTCAATTATGCTATTTGCCATATGCATTTAATGCCCTTCTATCGCAACGAGTCCGTTTGCTTATGATGCTCCTATTTTAGCACAGCAATTAAGGTGCTGTATGAGAAATCAAATATAGCGGGAAATCGGAACGACGTGCTGCTAAGATCCAATGTTTATGTTGAGGGGATTTCTAGCTTTAGTCATGGCGTCATTTTAAATATTCCCTACAGTTTTTACCAAGAGTTTATTGTACTAGTTTCTGTAAGTATTTAAAGCAGTGTAAGCTGTTGATCCCCGCATTAAAGCCGGCGTTCACGCGCCATTGTCTTTCTATTGTGTCTCTAATTACGCACTCAAAAGGTTAAATATATTTTGTAAGTAAAACTACCAAAATTTAAGCCATAGTCCAGCATTTTTTCAGGTCGAACAGCCAGTCAAGTACCCATTACAATATTACATTCTACTATTGGTAGTTGAAGTATGATTGTGAATATAAATAAGCCCGAACGTTGCTATAGTCTCAAGGACGTAACTGAACGTTAATGGTCGAGCACTTCAAACAAGCCCATACAAATCTAAACGGAAGATCCATATTCGTTTCCAAATGTTTGGGCAATACTATTCGTAGAAATGGATTGATTCGGTAAGTTATGCCTCGATATTCAGAGCAAAACAACACTCATGGTTGTATTGATAAATTTAAGCCAAGATTAGAAACAGAAGGGGTTTTTAAACGTTGTGCTAATAGATGTAAATAAGAATTTTAAATGTTAATGGCTCGCGTGTTTTCTTTCTATTGCCGTTTGCAAAAATGATATACAAAATACAGCCATTACTACAGAATTGAAAGTTAAATTGTAGGTACTCGCTTTGACAGAAGTGATTTAGACAAACAACTTAAAAAAAATGCAAATTTTTTGAAGAACCGCTTAATAAATTATATTCATACTCACACCTAGCATAATGTCAGAATATATTCTATTTGCTTTTCGTGATTAAGTACTTACTTCCCTCTTGCGGTTAGTGGGTTACGTAGTATAATTTTCTGCACTAAAAATATTGATCTTGGAAACTGCTTAGCATAAATTGATGGGACCTGGTAGTGCCAGTCACGTTCAATAGATTTCTATAAAGTAGTGGACTAATAAGTTTCTACAAGTCTTAAAAAATTGTAGAATAAGAATATATTGAGAAATGAAAGTAACCTGATTTGATTTCCAACTGTTAGCTGCGTGAAAAAAACAAATTATATAAACATGTTTAGGTACTTATACAACGTTCATTAAATGCTTCTACGATGTTTAGTAAAAGGAAAAGTAAAGAGTAATAAATATTTACTTTTACCTTTTTCTTATCCCTCATTGATCCTTTTCCTCTGACCATGATTTTGCATCCAGTCTCTTGTTCTAACTGTTTAGCTGTCATCCCCCTGGGACCTAGAATCCTTCCAACGAAGTTGAACTGAAAAAAAAGAGAAAATATGATGAGTTTTACATGGACACCAAGTCTTTTTACCGTTTTAAAAATATTTATTGGTCGTGAAAATGTTGAAATTCAGTAAAATTTGATATCAGCTTTCAATTCAATCAGCAATTTTGTAAAATAAAGTCGAAACCAATTTCAATGTGTTTCTATCAAATGAGAAAACCAATCCTTGTACACATTCTGAAATTCCATTCATCATCAGCTGTTAGCTAATTCATTCAAAGTTTAAAATTACGAAATCGCCGCAGCGACGCCGACGCCACATGCTAAGACCTAATTCAAGTGTGTGACTACATCTAATGCCATTAGCTGTTGGATTAATTACCAGCTTCGTTACACATAAACCATATTTCCTGCACATACACGCATGCTGTACATACGTTTAACCTCAATACGTAAGCTTCAAAGCAACGATCAGCCCGATGTATATGAACTGCGAACCAGTATCATTCTACCGTCCACGAGCAAAGCTGAGAAATGGACCAGTTGGCATCACGCCAAACGCCGCAGCAGTTCACACTAGCGCTTTTTTTTCTAAAGTGATATTTCAAGGGAGCCAAATGACGGTTCAAAACTCATACAATAAACAAGCGTAGTAAATAAAAATCGAGGTTAGAAATTCGTCACATGTCTTATGCTAAATTGTTTTGCGTGACAGCGTGCAAATTGTCCGAAGATGTTATTATGCGACTGAAAAATGAACCGACGGTCGCGTCGGCAGCAAACATACATTAACGCGAAGATAGGCAGACCGAGCAGATTCGCTTCGAAGTCGTAAATCTATACAAACATTCAGTATCTCTTATTGTGACAATAGATTCATTAGATATATCTCATTGCGACGATATATTTCAATGACAAATATGAGATGCGGAAATAGGCGCCCCAAGCGAGCTGGACCAGCATTCGTTAGCCGTCGCGGTCCAGCGCCTGCTACGGTGACAGACGACAAATTGTAAATCACTCAAAGAACAGACGGAGCGAAGTTTCACATGCCGATACATATCTTTATCGTACAAATAAATATTTTTAAACCAGTCAAACGTACGAAAAAAGACAAGCACAAAACGGCTGAAATAACAATTGAACTTATACTGGAAATCTAGTTATTTTATAGTACGGAATACAACACTACAATATTCATATCATTATCAAAACACGTGAGTGATTTCAACGCAGGGCTTTTAAAATTTTATAAATAAATCAAAACAAAAACGTTTCAAACCGCACAATTTGAAATGATGGAAAATATCATTTAACCACAGGTTTTGAAAGCTTATTTTCTTTGATGTACACACGTAGACTGCGGGCAGAATTTCCTTCTATCCCGTTTATATCAGAGCGTGGTTTCTAAGCTACATAAAATCCTAGCCGTAATCTCGTAGTGATCATAATTCCAAAGCGGAGGGCAGTCCCGATGCTATTTAGCGGTTGCCCACAAACTGCTCGCTTGAGAACACTTCCTTTGCTTGTCAACCATTATATTACATTTCCTATTATTGTACAGCAAGGACCTCGTAAAATAATGCGTTAGAAGCGAGTTATGTATTGTTGAGGTTAAACTAACTCGAACTGATTTTTTATGATTTGTGTCTCTAATCCCTTTTCATGTTTTTACGATTGCCCAAAAACATACCTAATCGTCATTAAATGAATGGAAATGCATTTTCTGATCACAGAACCATTATGTTATATCCGCTCACTTCTTCTATCTGCTTTACTAGTTCTTGCAAAAAAATTACCTACCCGTTTATCTAAGGGGAGGAATTGCTTTCTAAATGTCTGAATTTAAACTGGGTGCGAGTTTCAGACTAATGAATTGTCTGATTTGTCTGTTGATTTGTCTGTGGGTGAAATTATGTATCTCGAGCCAGACGGCTGTAATGAATATGGAAGTGTCTGGACATTTTTTCATGTCAAGAAAACGTCACAATTTGGCCCACGTGACGGGAAACAAAGTTTGATCGCAGCACCGCCGGTAGCCGGTCGCCGGACGTCGGGCAACGTTGAAATAGCGTCGCGATAGTTGGCGAAGCGCCCGTGTTTACTTTATTGCATTTTTTCACTGTTAGTAATATTTTTATGAGAAAAGTAATTATTTTATTTTGTACATTACAGAAATACCTGTAAACGTGCCTGGATTCATGGACACGCCAGTTTGTCACTACAATTATTTTCAACGCGAATTTTGTAGTTGTTTAATTATGTAACGTTGGATGTTACCTGCAAGTTTAGTTGTTCAGGTAGCCATGCATTTACGAGTATTTTTAATACTCGTAAATGCATGAGTAATGAGTAATCTTGTTTATATCAGTTCAATCAAATAAATAATACAAGGAAATCGGACAGTGCAACAGTAAACAAAAGCTATGGGAAACGTACGCCGCCGCCGGCGCATCTAATCGATAACATTAACCAATTGCATTCCAGCCTGCGGCGCAAGCACGTACCGCCCTTTACCTATGTACACCGACTATCTACGATTAGAAGAATTAACGCAAACACCAACTTTATCTGTTTGAGTATCGGCAGTTATCGGAATTAATGCAAATAAAGTTATTTGTTTGTGAAACGATAAATCAGTAAACGCTACTTGTATTAACGCACTATAGGATCTGTAAATAGGAGTTAATAATAAACTTATCTGTGTTGTAATACCGGTATTATGCAACTTTAATCCTTGTTTTTATATGCAATCTGACAGATCATGACGATTTACGTCTCCAGTAATAACATTGAGGTGAATATTTTGCGCGAATGTTATAAATTACATTATTAATCCTGACACGTTAGCACCTATATCATACTATGGCATCTATTTATAAAGCTCGCTAATCATATGCTTAGGTTTTTTCTTTCTTTTGACATTTAGCCAGTGTCAAGTTTAGAGAGTATTTCGTTTTTAATACAGAATACAGTCGCATTCATATGTTTTTTGTAGTATTCGGTAGCAAATATATCGATTCAGCTATCTCGGCAAGCTTCACTGAGGTAGTCTACATAACAGTAAAATTTTCTGCTCCATTTTTACCGAGATCACGTGTATTTCAATTATATGTCCAGTCGTGTGAGCACTTACACCAATTTTAAATGCACTAGGAATCAATTTGTGAATAATTAAAACAGTCATTGAACTCCTAATTGAACTCTTAAAATCAAAATCATAAATCATTCATTGCATTATACCTACCTATACCTATAACACAAAACCTCTTTCAAATTGGTTCAGAATTAATACCCGCTTTTACTTCTTTTGGGTAGAAAATTTTAAATTAAGAACTTGCTGATTAGTGTTTAAACTAATGAAGTAATAATACATAGTAACTAAGCTCCTAAAAAACAATGGCAAAATAATAGTTAATAGAATTATTAAGTATCTAATATGTCTTTATTAAGTATCTAGTATGTAATGTCTATTGTCTTTGTCTTAGTTTTGTAATTTCTGTGATATTGTGGTGAGAAAAATAAACGAATTATTATTATAATTATTATAATAAATTCTATAAAATTATTATAATAAATTCTTTATTATTAATGAACACCAAATAATTTCATAGTTCCAATTGCGTTCAAGATCTGAGTAACTCTGAAAACAAAATTAATTATAATACAAATGTATTTGATTAATTAATACTGTATTTTCACTACTTTCAATACAAATGGTTTTGCTACGTGTTTTTTTAATTTAAAAAAAACTTCAAATCAGCCTTTTTTGCATTTACATATTTTGTCATTATGAGTATTTACGTTTAAGAATAAATAAAAAAAAACGTTAACATGTTTTCAGAAAAATACCTATAGGAGTGGTAATTAAATAAAATCACGATAATTCTTTAAACTTAAATCAACTTAGGCAATAATAACAACGGAAATCGTCTGTTGACAATTGACAATGACATGACATCTTGTCGTTCGTTCAAGAATGCGTTTACACATTTTTAAAATTCATAGGTAGGTACGTATTGACATAATATATATACATAACCTACTCAACATTAAACTGGAAAATATCTTTAACTCTTGACTTCTTTTAATAGTACCTACCTAATGTTTAAGACCAAATTGTTCAGGAATTAAATCTATATACTTTTGTATAGGTATTTTTCATGACTAAGCACTAAAAAAATATACCAACAAAATTTTATTCGGGAGTTCGCCATTGTTTTTTATAAGGAACACATAATATAAATAACATATTAGAAGGCTCATCATCATCATTTCAGCCGAAAGACGTCCACAGCTGGGCATAGGCCTCCCCCAAGCGTCTCCACAACGACCGATCCTGTGCGTCTCGCATCCACCACACTCCCGCGACTCTCACCAGGTCGTCGGTCCACCTTGTGGGAGGCCTTCCGACGCTGCGCCTTCCGGTGCGCGGTCGTCACTCTAGAACCTTTCGGCCCCATCGACCATCCGTTCTACGAGCTATGTGCCCTGCCCACTGCCACTTTAGTTTGGCGATTCTTATCAGAAGGCTATCTCGCTAATATTATAAAAGCGAAAGTTAGTATGTATGTTAGTGTGTTTACAACATACCAGCTATAATTTTATAATGGGGGAAACACTTCCAAGCAGGTGAAGCCGCTGACAAAATCTAGTATCTGGATATAACAAAGTATATAAGGAAGGAAAAAATTAGATCACAAAGTGTCAATTTAACGCACGATAAAATTTATTAAAACGAACGTAGTGTTCCAATTACAGAACATTATTTACCACAGACTTTTTAGAATTTGACAAGTTATCATGTAGTCCAATACCTATCCCAGAGCGATCTGACATAATTTATTTTCACACGGATGAAACCTTAGGTTCTCAGTAGCGTCTTATGTGCTTTGAATACTTGTGTGCTTGTGGAGCTCCCCTTCGGGCCCCTACTGTACATGACGTTTTAATAAATAAATCATCTGTAACATTAAAAACAACCATTGTACGTACGGATCCAGGTACCCACTGTACCTTAATTCTTATATTCGAATCGTGATCAAACCTTTCGTCCAAAAAATACTTCTTTCTAAACGGGAAAATTTGCCTTAGATATATGAAAAGTTGTTTATTTGTTAATTATTCTTACAGAGAAAATTATTTAGTGTTACAGAAGTAATCACCCCCTATGGGCTGCGGGATTTTTAAAAGAGTTATCATGGCCTTGAAAAGCAAAAGGAAAATGAAGAAACACAGAGGCCTTATGAGCTCTTAACACGATCAATTTAACGACCTAAACTAAACTGTTAAAGGGATGCTATAAAAGGTGTATAGCTTCATCCTTCTTTTTTTTGCTCGCACGCCTGACATTTAAACACGACATGGTAAGGCTCCAGGTGAGTTTTAGTCAGTAAAGTTCTGACACCCGCTCCGCCAAAAGCGGAAGAAGTTATTTGAAGATTTTTCACCTAAAAACATACTCCTAGCACCAAAAATTCAAAGATATGTGACATCCACCAACCCGCACTGGGCCCGCGTGGTGGATTACGGCCCATCCCCTTTACTAAAGAGGAGGCCTGAGTCTCAACAGTGGGAACATTATAAGGCCGACTATGCACCACCTAAAGCAGTTGACAAAATTAACTGCATTTATATATACTGTGCAGTTTAACGCTGTCCCGTTGTTCCATAACTGAAAACACAATAGCGTTTATATTGAGTAGAAATGTGCAAGTTTTCCGTTCGTAATTGGCGGTGGTTTTGTGCCATAATGATAGCGTTCCGATAGTACCGCAAACCACGTGCAGTGGGAACCACAAACATGGTTAGGCGAGGTCACATTGTTAGCGGGGAAGATAAAAAAAATATCAGAGGTTAATTTTGCTAATTAATTAACACATCAAATTTTTCAATCTGATATGTTTTACCTATGTCTAATACTTATTGATATATTTCTCTGTGAGTACTTAAATACATAAGAGCAGTGCCGTAACTACGGCGGTGCCAGGTGCCTAGGCACAGGCTAACGGGGCGCAGAAATGTTTAAACCAAGCAAGGCCAAGTTTTGTATCATTCATTTCATCAGAAGGAGGTTACTGTTTCCCATTCCCTCTCGCTCGCTCTCTATATGTATATACAGCTTTATGTGAATTTCAAAAACGAGAACTCAGAACTTAAAACGGTATGTCCTAACATAGCTAAGTTTACAACCAGGCGAACGTGAACTGACTGTTAGCCGTCAAGGCAACTTAATTAAAACTGAAAATTATTCTTGCACATGTTTCTCTACTAACAAATGGTTAGTAAAATATTTAACTTAGGTATCTTTGACATTATTACACGGCCACTTTATTTTTTAACATAACCATAAACATTTTGTTTAATGAGTAATTCTATAATGCATATTAAATAAACAAAACAAGTCTGATGATTACTATTTATGGTAACCTCAGATGCATGATTTATAGATAATTCCTTTGATTAATTAATTATACAATTCATTTTGTTCAACACGTGACTACACTGAGATACAAAATGATATATCGAACTATTAGTGTAAACTGCTTTGTAATTTATTATTTTGCCTTAACTTAGTTGTTCATTTTCCGCTTCCTTCTGGATTTAAGTTCTAAAATTTTAAGTCATACGATTTACATTGATTGATTTGATATTTAACAGTAATTAATTGTATGAAGTTTTCTTCACAACGTCTCATTAAATGATGTCTTGTGATGGAAATTTAAGAATGCGTTTCTTTCTCCAAAAACACTTTTGAAGCTCAATAAATTCATGAATTTTATTTAAGCACCGGAATTTCTTGAAGAATTTGAAATCGTTTGAAACGTCCATAAATTTTTGTTGAATTTTAGCTTGAAGTCGAAAATTCGTCGGTTTACGCGAAAAATTATGAGCTTTCAAAAGAAAACTTATGCTCTGTAGTCTGTCAACAGTCCGCCTTTCGCTTGCACTTTCCCCTCAGCCACTCAATAACAAGCAAAACGCCGTTTCATCGCTTTAAAATATTCATTATTATCATTACAACTTTACGTGGTTCATCGTTTTGTGTCATTGTTTAAATCCTGTTATAAACGCTACTGGCTTCACTTCTCATATTCATTGGCACATCAAACGTTTTCTTAGGAAATCCCGGTTATTTTAGATTTCTTAGGAAGATTAAGGTGCAGGTATTATGAAGGTATGAGGCATACAGCAGTTGTTTCTGATATCTAGATAGGTAAATCAAAGAATATGTATCACAAGTCAAAATGTGTTAAGAATATTAACAGCTGTTTCTCAGGAGAATGATGAGTGATGGTCTAATGAATCTTCGGCATTGAGTAACAAAAAGGAACGTGACAAAACTGTGTATTGAGCAGACAGTAAACGCACTTGAATCATGGTTGAGGCAAACCATAATGAAAAGGTTTTTCTACAAAATGAAAAACCTAATTTTGCTATATAATTAATGTGATTTGTCTGAATAACGAGGTAATAATTCATGGTTGATTCGTTTCTGGTGTACGAAAGGGCATTATTTATTTACGGTCACGTCAGTTCATCATTCTGAAGGAATGATTACAAAATCTGCCTCAAAGTTCAGCTAAAACTACAAACCATTAAATAAATGATTTTGTTCTAAACTTTGTAAGCGAGTGACGGCATGAACTCAAAGGATTTTCCATAATATTAAATATCAAAGAGTTTTTGTACTAATTTAGAGCAAAACGACATCAAAGTCTAGAATGCATTCGATGACGCAATGATCAAAAGTATCGAAGAACATAATCTCGATTGCAAAACTTAATATGTTTTTAGATTCATGGCTCAGGCTGTTCTAAAACAATAGGTTTTTTTACCACTAGGATATTAACTTATCAACATGTGGAAAGTAGACCGTAAACTAACAAAAATCTTAAAAAATCGTCGGTCATTGACTCATTTAACGCCGAGGCGCATTGGATATCGGATTCGCCATGTATGTTATCCTCTATACGTTTCAAAGATTCAAAGCATTTTATTTCAAATAAACCATTTACAGGCACTTTTGAAATGTCAAGAAGTCAGTCAGTCAGAAAAAATGATGCTAATTGCACATTCCAAAGCGTAGATCTCTAACAATGAAACGTATATTTCGCATAGTTATGTCAAATTGTAGGGGAAAAGGGAATTGTCTATGTGTTGCTCTTGTCAGATCCGATTTGATCCAGTTATTACATTGTTGCCGAATGAAAATAAGTTTACAATGTAATTTAAATGATATATTTTGAGTTGTCACAACAAAACACGCCTCATTGTTTCAGATACTCCGTTAAAAGAACAATGATGATATCAAATACAAGAAGCAGCTTGTATATAAACAAATAAACACAAAATATTAGCCCTAACAAACTTCAACAAAGAAAAAGTACAATGGAACAACAATAACAAAACAACTGAACTATTGACCGCCGGTGATTGGCCATCATTAGTGAGACTGCGACTATGCCGGATGAGTGCAGGCAGGTGGGTGTGTAAGTACCATATTGCAATTGATTGATGGTATAATTCTAACATAATTGTCGTACTACGATTGGTCACGACGTGATACGAAGTCGCCTCGGGCCTGACTGCTGTTGCGCCGATTGTCCGTAAAGCTTAGTGTACGAGTATATTACTGTTCAGATAAATAATTATCCTTATGATCATTTACTTAGTTCTTGATTAACTGTTGAGTCAATATCAACCTTATATAAAGTAAATAAAGAGTTGGTTTCCTGTTAAATCAAACATGACATGAAAATGACATGAAAATTTGTATTATATACGGATCACTGCGGTTTGACCTCTGCAACCCAATCCAAAGTGGGGCACAGCGGTGTCCTCAAACTGTCCTATTCATTGTTGCGTGTAGCCCTTTTAACCTTTTCCCGTAGTTGGAAGCAGGGCCTTCACGTTCTGTACCGATTAACAGGATATTACCTCGATGTCTTCCAGTTAGTTCATCTTACTAGTATTACTACTACAAATTCCCGTGGAAAGTTACCTTAAACTTGCACGTGCCTATTCCTACGGATAAAATGGGTTCCAAGGTTTTAAATTTTTGTAAAATGATGGAATGGAATTTTGGCTACCAAACGTAATGGGGAAACGTGTCAATCGTTACGCACAATATTTGTTTTCTTTTTCTGCACTATTTAATTCTGGATATCTCGGCTTGTTGCCAGGCCTAGACAGATGCATATTAATAAAATTATTTTTAAAACATCGTTGCACGACTTTAGAATATATGAAAAGCACAAGAGTACGAGTTGCTATGTTTCCGCGTAAACGTAAACGAAATCTAAACAGTTTGGGAGTCACTAGGTGATGACAGACAACAGAAGAATAACACACTCATTACTTTTACATATACACGTAAATATTTAACTTTTGGCTGGGAAATAACAACATCCTATTAATATGATTTTCTAGCGAAGCAACTAGGACAGAATATTTTTCTATCAGATGCTATGCGAATGTTCGGTTGCTGACAAAAGTAACAACATTAGAAACACGTCATAGAATAAAGATCACTTAGTTTCAGCCATTAAAATGAGTTTAAATTGGAAAATTGAGTCTGTTCTCGCCTTTATAAGTGATCAGCCCGTAATGGTTAGAAAGATCAAATTATCATCAATCCATAAGTATAGTGAATTTACGGGACAGACAATAACTTACTGTAAATATAACCAAGTAATATTGATTAATAAATCATTTTAGACTTTAATGACTTAACAGGCTTTATCCCGGATTAGTCACGAACCTCTGTTTACACATTAATTTATAAGATTTTCTATATAAATGTGGCGTAAAAGGTAAATCATCACAATATTTTCAGGTGTTACTAAGAACTGAGATGTTGTAAAGTATTAATACTCATTAAGTCATGACTAATGATATGAAACAGATTTACTCATAAGGACAAGTGATTTTAGCGCCATTAATAAGTCGACAATCTTAATGTAAATCAGTTCTGGAACCATGATTATAATTAAAATAAAAGTAGACTGTAGGTATACGGAAGCTGATTGCATAATTATGTATTGAAGATATTTGACTACTAACACAATGGTGAACATTAAATAGAACCGATGATTCAATAAACAAAACCATCATTGATCACAACCGAAGTAGATACTGCGGAAGTATTAGGCGCAGTTACTTCTTTAAACAATATGGAAGACAATGTACTAATGGATACTACTGTTAGACAAAGTCTAGAGCGGGCCACGACCCGTGACCCGCGGTCGCCGGAGCGAGACCAATCCGATCAACCTCATTTACTTGTACCAAAGGCACTGCTGCATCTACCCAAACTTATGTGAAGGTACTAAGGAAGAAGCCTGATGATATAAAATGCTTTGGAGATAGCTAGAAACGGGGGAATGGAAGGGGCGCATGATCCATGACAATTTAATTTTGATGTGTTTGAAAATGTGACAGAGTTGACTACGTAACTTTGAAAAGGAAAGAATTATTTTAACATAACATTAGAACAGAAGAAGGATTATGTTTATTAAGGACATGTGTACTTAAAAGATAATTGAAAAATGAGCAACAACATATTGTTATATACTTGCACAGACTGTGCAAGGGTATATTTCCATTCGTGATGCAGTTGGATCAATTCAGTTACTTATTTGAGTAAATCAGCTGAAACATCAAGAACAAATGTCTGAGTAAGTTTCACTATTGTGGTTGCGGTCGCTAGTTACTTTATTACTCTATGCGTTCTCCTCAGTACTATATTCACAATGGAAAACGTTCATTCATTAAACATGTTCAGCTGTTCCCGAGCATTTAAAGTTAAAGTTTTCCCTGTCTTACTGTGTGAAAATGTCAGCTGAAGTCATTAATCTCTATCATGCAATTTGCATTCAAGAGTCTGTTTTCGCGTACAAAATATTGTGGGAGTCAGCATTTGTGAAACGGGCGAGACTTTGCATTGCAATTTAGAATTTCTTGTTATGTATGTAGTCGTTTCGTCTTTGTCTTTGCGCATACGCAACAGATTATTCGGCCCTCGTAAGCCCAAAAGCGGTAACTCAATCAAAGTAAGTTTTCACAAAATATGTATTTTACACATTTGGTAGAAAAAAATTATATCCGTTTTTATAATGATATTGTAGGTATATTTAAAAATTATATGTCCTATAATGTTTATAAAGAGTATCTTTAGTCTTACTTCAGGTCCAAAGCAATATGTATGTTACATTTTATTTAGATCGCTTTCGCCGCTAAAGCGTGCTTTCGAAACAAATGAACAGGTTGACTTTCGTATTTATAAAATAAAAAGGTAAGTATGGATAATGTTTTTGTCATTGTTCCAACAAGCAAGAGAACTTCCGAGGGCAGTATTTTTCTTCCTTCTCAAGTTATTAATTTTAAGTTGATTTTAACTCCCGCAGGAACTACTTAGCTGGCTGTGTAGTCACATGCTTATTCTATGACGTAATCGTATTTTGTGTATAACTTTACCGTCATCCATTGTTCCTTTGAAACGTGGTTGAGTAACAATCATTAGGAAGTGCTAACGTTGACGATAATAATTGCGTTATTTTATATAGCTTCTTTCGTTTTGCTATTAGTTTCGTAATGTTAAAGCTTTACCTAAGTAGCTTCTGTTAGCAGCGCATGCCATTCGCATGGTGTCATAAGTTTGTGCGTTTTAACGATAACGATAGAAGATAATCTATAAGTACCTAGTAACTCGTGGTTTAGCTAAACAAAAGCGTCCGTTATGAGCTAGTGTCGAAGGCGGCTGAACTGTGACCCTTACGTGAAGTAGGGCCAATCCAATCAACCTCATTAATACACACACCACTCCTTGTTATCAGCCGACAAAGAAACTACTAAATAACTTGAATGCTCAACTAATATTAAATTAACATTATCTAGCTTAACAAAAATACCAATGGATTCGACTGAAAATCAATTGGAATATGAAACTGCCACGATGAAAATAGTGACTATAATAGAGTTCAATGAATCCATTCTTCATTTGTCCAGATTTACAGTGTTAGAGATAAATGGAGCGGATATTAGCGGCACACCCACACACGCTTTTACTGCATACGTTATAGCTTAATATCACGGCCTTAAAGCCATAAGAAAACTTCATTAAATTATACAAAGCAACGATGTCAGAGAAAAACACAGGGCACATGCGCCCACGCATGGCTACAAATTTAGACAGCTAACAACTCGCGCGAAATTGAAAGACAGCGAGGCAACTCAAACCGGTCAGCTTTTGTTTGTGAAAAAGGTGTTTGGATGTGAAATCCTATAAACGGCGAAACAAGCATAAATTAACGCGAATATATTATTACTTTTTTACGGAGACACATTATGTGAGTCGTATTTTCTCAATTTGTCGTTATTTTGATTCCCAGCACTACATTCTTATAGCCAACTGTGGTATGCAAGGCCACTATAATACTCGAAATTTCATGAAAAGCTTGACTCTAATTTACGTCGTACTTGCCGTCATATGCTTTCGCCGAAATAATATTGGCCGCTAGAATCTTTTAGCTTTTCGTTGGCGGCATGAAACATTTTGAAAACCAAGTATTCCTGTCTGATATAACGGGATGTATAAAAGTTAAGTATTTCAATCGATTTATTGATCGATAGATCGAAATATCGTTAATCTATTCGATCTGAAATTCTCGTCTGGTCGTAACCTAAACAAGTTTCTCGATGGTGCAGTAGCGCGAATTGTTTAATCTTTTTGAAACACATTCGCGAGCTTTTACTGATGTTTGCACTCGCGAATGATAAAGCACACGCTGCTTGTGCCAGACATGTTTTCACTAAAACAATTCAGCCGTCCGGCCGGTTCGTCGGCGAATGTAATTCTGTTTTACGTTCTTTCCTATAATAGCTAGTTTATAGCGGCGAGTACAAACTAACGCGATAAGATTATACTCATATTATTTACGCAATTATCGGTACTTGATTATTAATGAAAGTAAATTTAATTACCAATCAGTAGTTAAGACAGAAATGTGTGAAATATGTTGGCTGGCTATAGGTACATAAATGTGTGTAATGATATGTTCATAAATGTGGTTAAAAGTTCATCACTGCGTCAAGAAACATTTGAGCCTACTATTAACATTTTTGTCACCAAAAAGAACGATTTTTAAATGCAAGAAAAACTATACGTTATGTTTATGGTGATACTTACTGAGTTTTACTACCGAATCGGATACAACGCCTTCAAATGCATCAGTGTCATTGGCTTTTTAAATGGGTCATCATTTTATTAACCATTCAGCTGGGTTCGTATTTCCCATCAAACCAATAACTTTGAAAAAGCTAGGTCTTTGAGCAACAAGTATTTTAAAGAAACTAATATATATTAAGTTGCTACGAGAAATAAAAAGCCTCATTGCATCTTGAGTAGTCTCTGTGTATTTAAAATAAGTAGCTAAGCTCTCCAGAATCTTAATGAACAGTAAGGCTTTCCTCTTTTGCGAAAGTCATCATTTCAATTAGCTTGCACTTCAAATCGCAGATAAGGATTATTGCCTGCATTTAATAAAACTAAATACACCTTTAAATTTCCTCGAATAAAATAACAGATGACTTGCTTTCTCTCAATGTGATCTCACCGCAGTGATCCTACATTAAGACGTGCATCAACTGGTACTTCTAGGGGAGCAAAAAGCCGATGTAACGGTCCTCACCGATATGGCAGGATTTAATAACTCCTCCGGCCCTAAATGGAGAGAGGCAGATTTCGAGGAACGAACCTGCGACTGTATCGATGTTGATTCTTTACTAAGATCGTGACTTTACTAGTTTTGATGTAGAGCACATCTGTTTTATTCGAAACTATATAAATGGTGACGAAAAAATTTGTGAAGAGGTAAAATGTCCTTCAATGATACCAAATTTGGTGATTACGAAGATATTCACAGTGTTAACAGAGAATAAAGATGTCTGTATACGATTGTACAGAAATAACACAAGATTAACCAAAACAGAATCCACGTCGCACATGTATTCGTAAGCGCCAAACGTGTTTGCGATTTGTACACCAAAAACTCATAATTTCACATAATATAATCTGTGGGAATATGCGCGAATGCGTTTATTACATTTCAAATGCAGCTAGACTATCGATATTAATACTTGCATTAGGAAACTGCGTATTTTATCGATGTGTTAACATCACTATGCAATGCAAGCGGAACCTGCGGGACCAGAATGAGGTTGGCACCATCTAGTGGACTATGATCGAGCAGCTTTGAGCGCACTCGTATGTGCTCAGCATATCATTTGCCATACCAACAAAGCGGAATAGAACATGTTCCGTATTTGGTTCGCATTTTTTTCTAAATAGGACGAGGAAAAGAATTAATTATCTAGCTATCCTGCATTTCTATATGTGCATAACGGCTCAATCTTGAGAATAACATTATTACTATAAACAGAACATAATACATGATTTGTTTATGACTCGATGAATAAATATTACTTTGTGGGAAAAATGTGGTCTGTTATATTTTTTCTCGGAGTTCGTGGACGGAGACGGTAGATATGCACTGTTTGCATCGCCGTGAAATTCACACTGATACTGAACTCAAATGTGAATTTTGAACCAAGTAGAATAATTAAAACAATCTAAACAGAGACTGGGTTAATCAAATAAAACTGAGTAATAAAGGTGTTGAAATAGACCCTAAAATCTGCATTAACGTGAGCACAATAGTGTATCAAAGAATGAACACGATTATATTTGTTTGAGCTATAAAGATGAACGGTACAGTTACAAAAATAAAACATTTTAAGATATTAGTCACAGCAGCCAGCCGGTGTACCGAAACCATTGTTTCGACAATGTGTTCAACATACGAATCACATTGGTACTGTTAGCTCTATTTCTAAAATAGTTAATGTTTACTTTACAGAGCAGTTTTTGCGAGCGAATAAAACATTGAAGGTATGATTACCAATTGTAAAAACATTATTTTAAGATTTGGCAAAATACAGAGATTTATTTGAGCAATAAAATCGTTCGGCGTGTTAGAAACTATTCGTGATAGTTTCTAAGAACTCCATCATGTGACAACCATCTGCATCGTTAAGGGTTTTCATCATTATTTCTGAGTACGTGACCGATGTCTCGAAACGGTTCTTTTGATCGGCAATCAATATCATTCAAAGATCAATTTATCTTGAGATTTACGTCTACATTGTTAGATTCTTCGCAATTATTCAGATAGTCTATGACAACATTAATCTAAACATGAATATTCATAGTATTGGCTTATATAATTAAAGTTGCGTTGATATATCTGTAATTGATACCCAAAGAGAAGCTAATTGCGTAGAATCAAAGAAATACCAACTCGATTAACTGCTATAGCATTGAAAACAGTTTGACATAACCTTAACTACAGTTAATGTTCCTGTTTCTCACATTATCACGTGATAAATTCAGTAATTGTTATTCAGCTACTCAACATTGTAATAAAATTCAACTAAATTAATTCAGTGGCTGAGGTTCGTTAGATGACACCTTATAAGGAGTCTCAGACGAGTAGATGGCGCCAACAATATATCTCTATGAGTCAACACACATCTCACTAATGTTGATTAGTTTCTAAAACACGTTAAAGGAAATATTGAATCCATAAATTCTCGTCTTGATGTTGAAGAGTTTAAAAATGGTAAAGCAAGAATATTTGCAGATAACATCAAATACGGTGTACTAACTGCATGAATAACTATTGGGGCTATATTAAAACCAAACCCAAATAAAGTATTTTGAAGTTTTCAGTCTGCATGTTCAGAATGTGTCTATCAATTACATTTACAAATAATATAACCGGTACATTGAAAACAAAATAGCACGACATGTGAACTGATGCATTGACAATATTTTCATCAGCTGCAGTCGAAGTTGGCACGGACTGCTAGTGTTATTCGATTAATATGAATCATTTGGTTCATTGAACTCTTTGCCCAAAAAGGCACTCTATTCGTGTTCGTTTGCTTTGACTAAGAATCAGTTAATAACAATGAATGGACCGTATTATAGAGGTCGGCCCAAGAATCAACAATCATTCCAAAGACGAGATAGCCCTGACATAAGTCTCCAAATGTAGCAGCCTGCCTACCTTGTGTTTCTATTTGTATGACTAACGCAACTGTTCCAGTAAAACTCGTTACTCCTAACAATTAGCTTGATCTACGTAGAAATCATTAGAATTCTCATCAGTTAAAAACCCTTAGGAAAGCTAAGATGTATCTTACGATAGCTTTACGTGTATCGTGACGTAATTGCCAAGCGTCTTCCTTTATTACCTTTTTGCAATTCGATCAATGCTAATGCATTACAAAATTATCTTTAAACTGATGTTTTTCTATAATGATTTTGAAACGGGTAGTATTAATGCAGTATTAAAAGCCCTATGAATTAATTATTAGAATGTTTACAAAGCAATACTAATTCATTATGGTTATAATTGCTTGAGCACTGCTCTCAAACAATATGCATACAAGTTTCGTCAGTATCCAAGCAGGAGTGTTTGCACTCACTTATTACAAACACAGCTCAAAAGACTGTCTCTTGACAGTTGAATAATTAATGACAGAACAACTCTGTGTTCTTACAGAAAGTGCTCATTCATATTCTGATACTTAAATGGTTTGTGAATGAAATATAAGTTACGACAAATTAAGTTGTAAACAATGACATTACACATGTATCGTCCATCCGTCACGGTCTTTCCGCTTAAGGGATCAAAACAATGTGCGAAAATATTATGATTTACATGCAACCACACACTGAAAAAAGTTATTGGTTGGAATTTATACGAAGTAGCTGTTAATATCTTTAAGTTCTTAAAGCCTTAAATACTATCCGCCGTAAAAAATATCTTCTCAGCTTTTGTAATAAAAATAAATATTTTTACCGATTCGAACAAAAATGTACCACTCCTACATATTATATTTTGGAAGGAAACAAAGGGATATTACCGAAATAAAATTGTGTGTCTTATTTTTACCTCCCTCCTATGTCAACAGGAAATCGCATTGCTCATGACCTAATAACGTCATGTAGGTATAGCCATTTCAACAAGTTGGGTGTTTTCTGTAAATCCATAAAGTTTCAAACGATACGGCTTTAATTAGAATTTCTCGGAGCTGTAATAAAGCAGATTGGTCTTACGTGGTTACGAAGGAAATTGAGGGCTTAATTTTCTAGAACAATTGGAACTTCTCCACAAACCGTGCGACAAATTCAAAGACTTCCTGATATATGATCGTATGATTGCAAATATGTGTATCTCATATTTTAAATACAGATATGTAATCATCGTCGTTTTCATTCCCTTGACCTCAGCTGCCTGGTGTTTTAGATAAACCCTAGAATCTAACGCAAGTACACCATATGTTATTAGTCTTTATTGCATCATTAGTTCATTACTTACATCTGGATGTTCTTTTACTGGCACGTAAACTTTTTCTGTGAGTGTGGTGACCATGCCTTCAGCTTCTGGTAGAACGAGTGGTTCTTTCTTGACTCCATTTATTTGGAATAAACTTGCTCGAACTTTTGCTATTTCTGAAAAGAAGAAAATACATTTGTTAGCTACGTGGATAACATCTGCTCTAGTAAATTTTACACATGAAACATGTCATATTGGCTCGTTAATTTTAGAAATACCGTCCCAAACGTTTACTAGAAAATATAAAGTTTTATGACCCGTGGAAAATTCCTGCTTTTATGAGTACTTATTTTAGTTTTTGGAAAACTTGCAATACCTAATTACGTTGGTATGTATTTGTTTGCGACACATACTATTTCCTATTGTATTGCCTGCACCGAATAAATCCTATTCTATTCTATTTTAATGGTTATAGTTATATGGAAACATAGCTATTCTCTGCATCTTCATCGCATAGGTAATCAACATTTTTAGTATGTATTGGATCTGTAATAAGTTTGAAGGCTACGACAATACTCGATGACGATTATGACATCATCTGACAGATATATTGATAGATCTGATGCTGCACCTCTAGTAATATGGCTGGCGAACATAACGCTCAGAGGCCACCCCAGCCACAGTGATGTAATTGAGTTATGACATATTTTTAATAAGCAAGGTATGAGTCATTGTCCAGGGTATGCGGTACGACAGATATTATTTGATTATTTGCTGTTAGAGGCCTCAGAAAATATTTTCAACAGACATTTTGGATTGGACCCAACTTACATGAATTGGTCAATGAAGAAACCCAGTAAACAGTAGTATTAAGATGTGTCTTGTCTTGTGTCGAGTAATATAGGCGTGATGTGTCACGCCTAAATTATTCGTGACAGGGAAAAAGGAAAGAAAATGTTGAGTGATTGGAAATGCAGAGTTGCATTAAATCTGTTTATGTACCTACTTGTGGTGCTACGCAAATGGTACATAAAGTTTAAATAAATAATAGGATATCTGAAGTAGCAAAACGATTCTCTAATAAATACTTTGTTGATTGCTCTATCATGTCATATGCAATGTGGTTAAAAGACCATATGGCTGGATGGTGCAAAAGTATTATAACACAAGCTCGCGATTTCCCCACCGTGTGTGTAAGAATCGTTGTGCAAACACAGGGTCTCGTTTTATCTTCCTTATCCAGATAAAGAGGTGATGAGTCATCGGCTAATTTCCGGACGCGCAATCAGACAACCATCTGTTTCTGAGATACCGTTTAAAATATGTCAAGTTATAATGTGATTAAAAGTAACTTATCGGCTAGTAGCACGTGCTGAACCTTTTATTTTGTTGTAGCTTCACTATCTACAATCAATCGATCAAGTCAGAAAGTTACTGCTTGACTACTATCTAATCTAGCGATAACTCCTTTCTGAGGTTCAAAAGTAGGTTCTGAAAGGTTTGCGCAATCATGTCTTGTAAGACTTATAAAAAAAAAATGTCAAAAATATAAAAAAACGGTTATTTAAATTTTTATCTGCAAAATACGTCGAGTACAGTTATGCGAGTTCTCTTCAATTTGTTAATCTCTCACGCTATCAAACGACTCATATGCGCAGACGCACGTATCCGCCTGACCATACCGAGTCCGCTGAGGGGCTCGCGACAATGCGGAGGAGCTTTCACGCCATATAAGGGCGGCAGAGTGAGTAAACAAGCCATTAACCCGCCACGGTGCCCGTGTGATAGCCGATGGATTATATATTTAATTGCCACCTTCTCTTGCATATTGATGGCAGACGCATTTAGGACCAGATGTTTGTGCTTTATATTTTCTCTGTATTTTTTCTCTTCAAATAACCTAATTGGTAGCCGATGGCATGTGCCAGCTACTGAATTTTGCGGTTACAACACCTAGATCATTAATTTGTAATTAAAAAACACCGCCTTTGATATCTTGTAAGTTACACCACAAAATTTCTAACTCATGTGACCAAGATTATGTTGAATCAGTTGATTAATTGAACCGTAATGGTCACTGACAGCGTTTATGTATTGGACAAGTAAAATCGTCTGATGGTCAATACAAGGTTGCATCAAGAGCAGATCGTTTAAATAACTCCTTTTGTAACATGTCACAACGGACGTTGACGGGTGTCGAAATACTTGTAATGCTCGTAGAACAATGCAGCAGTCTTTGTACTGGTAAATGAGAGTTCTAAACAAAAACAATCGCGATATAATAGAGGCTGTGTGTTGTCGCAGGTGGTTTTGGGGCTGTCCGTCCGTCGTTCCACGTCTCTGAGTCTGAGTTTGATTAATGTACTCGGATTTGACGTGAACGAGTTTCGGAATATGTCTTCTATAGGAGGTCGCTCTTGTGCAAGCCACCAAACTTGTGTACCTACTTCAATCTCGTGTGAACTATGAAACGGATGATTTTAGTGATGGACGGCTATTTACGCATTTCTATTGAAGTTTCCAAGTCTTTTAACGTTATGTTTATACCACTAACTTTCATTTCTTACTGAAAAGTACAGCTTTAGGCGCTATCATTAGAACGTATAATGGAAGCGTTTAGAGTAACGTGCAGCAGTTATTTATGATGCTTGCAGATGTAACAGAAAATGTTTAATGACAGCTTGCATGCTCATCGCCTACGAGCATCACATTAACCCATTTCTTGGAGATAATTCTTTCAACTTGCGGGGGAAGAGGTAGGTATATTTTGATGTTTTCACAACTGCGGAACACATCACTGATTGGAACATGCAATTAATCTTAAAGGCCATGAATTAATTTCAAATTTAATATGAAATTAATATTCGAATCAAGTTTTATTAACCTTCGGCATACGAGGTGGGGTTATTTTAACCCCAACACTTTTAAATTGCGTTGATTGTATATTTAAACGCAACCAAATAACTTGATTTTCACAGTAGCTGGAGTTTAAATATTGCCGCGTCGAATCACAGCGTTGGATCGGTATTGCGCGCGCCGGCGTCGTGTGTGCACGCGCGCGAAGTGGTTCCCGGGCGTTTTTAACCCCACGTTGTATGGGACGTCGTAAAAAAAGTTTGTGCCTACTTCTGTGTTTTTCGTTATTTACACTTACAATTAGTGCTTTTTTAATACTTTTTTATTTTTATTATAGGTTCAGCTAGTTAATATGTCTAACAACCTTCAGGATGATCGTATTGCGGCGGCCTTATTGGAAGAAAATGATACTTCGTCGGACGATGAAAACTTTCTTCCTAGCAGTGACGACGAAGCAGATCATATCAGCGAGGCTTCTGAAGTTCGAAGTGATACGGACGTGGAAGATGCTGAAAATAATCTGGAACCATATTTAGATGATACACCTCAACCATTTTATCTCGGAAAATGTAAGGAACATGCGAATTTGATGTGTCTAAATTGTACTGATTTAGATAACGAATGATCTCCCTTATATAGCCATAAAGTGCTAATTGTGATTATTTTTATAAAGCCAAATATATCTAGTTTTATATAATAAGTAAAATAATTGTATTAATTTTAAGAAATATTTTTGTTGATTTTTTATTTTGTCTTAAGGTCATTTTGTTAAATTCACGGAAAGGTTATGTGATTTTTAAGTTTTTTTATAATAAATGTTTAATTTAATACATTTTTTATTTTATTCATTAACTTTGTGATGTAGTTATATAAAAAAACTCATTCAAACTTATTGCACTTAGCGCATACATAAAGTAGAGGCAATCCCTTGTGGGGTTAATTTAACCCCACGTTGTATAGGTGAGGATTTCTTTTCACCTCGTATGCCGAAGGTTAAGTTATTAGTCATAATTTATCTAATTTATTAGATTAGGTAGTTGATATTTGTGGGTTTCAAAAATAAGTTGCATCAATGTAGAGCAATCCACAAACAGGTAGCAAAGCCACATAATATAGTGTATATTTGTTAACGAGGTTTAATTTTACCATTTACTCAGATTACTTCAACCGCAATCGCGATCATTCTATGAACGTAATTCTAGCCTAGTCAGACTCCCTATAATATACGTAAGCAAAATCTATCTCTTTGTCTTTGAGTTAAGATTGAAATTGAGTTGAATTTTATTGATAACTCTATAATATAATGATGTTTGAACGCTCGCGTAGGAAGAGCATTCACTATAATAGGAGAGCAAGCAACTTGTGTGTCACTGAGTGACAAATGTCAATTGCCGCTTCAATCTTCGAGACCACCTACGGAAAAGCAAGCGATGTTAGATTACCTTAGATTTGTGACCAAATCTAATGGTGTAGCTATTTTATTTACTTTAAATTTAACATGACTCTGAGATTAACTCTTCTTGATGAATAGGTAGTGGCAAGAAAACCAGTTTAATATACCCAAATTCTGTTTTTGAATATCAATATAATATAAGTCGTTGTCTAATAACTTATTCTTGATAACTTGGTTCTTTAAATAGTTATTTCTCGTGTCCTTGTTACAGTTCATTAACGTCTATGGCAATGTAATTTTACTACTACTTACTATAGATCAAAAATCCTTTCTGAAAATATATAGAATTTTTATGCACCTATTAATAGTATTGTACAATTCCTCCCTGGAATTGCAACAGCGACCTACACACACGTACACTTACTGGTTCCAGATAATGCAATGCAATCTCTCTTGCATTGTCACTGGCCACAATGGCAGACCGCGGCGCGTTCACTCTGTAATCCCTCTCTCTCATTCTATTCTAATACGCATTTAATAAGCTGTAACTTCAAACCCAAGAACGATATTATCACACGGAATTGGACGCTTTGGACGTGATTAGATTTTTACGCTTTACCATGAAGACACACCGCCCACAAGGTTTTATAGTTTCTATTAAAAACCTTAAACTCCATTTTATAGCACACGGTGCGATCTGTTAAATTATATATTAAATAAACATGTATAGCGTTAAGCTGGGCTTGAACTCGACCCCTGGACAGCTATAATACAATTTTCGACATATTTCACCAGCACACTACACTGTTAATTCTCATTTTAGCATATTTATAAAATAAAGAGCCGATTGGGCAATTTAACGTCAAACTTTGTGCAGTTAAGCAACTGTTTCTGCCTGTGGTAACTGTATCGTATATTAAAGTTTATTCGGCTAGCGAAACTTGGAAAGGTTAACTTTAGTAAGATCTTCAGAAACCTGTCTTGTCATTTGAAAGCGCTCTTTTTACAACATCGCTTTTGCGAACATCTTAATCTGAAAACCTGCTACGTAGTTTTCTGTAACAATGCCATTAAATAGCCATCTACGCGCAGTCACCTGCGTAGTAGTTCCAGTGAAACAAATGGTATAATTGGTTCTTAGAATAGACTAAGTCACAAAATCACTTTCGTTAGCAGCGTCGGTCGGCGGAAACAATTAATTTCTTTCATCACCAAGAACAGTGGTGGTATTTTGTAATTTAACGACGACGTCAATGCAACGGCCGTCATAATAACAAACTAAGTAAACGGACGCGTGGTCTAGACAGTGAAATTACAAGGTGGTGCATTAATTAAACTTGACTGTCACAATTGGAGCATAAATGAACAAGATTTATTTGAATAAGTGAAAGACTAGAAACATATATCTTTTGCAGTATAAGTGTTCCAAATATTTGTTAAACTCGTAAATTCGTGAAAAATTCCAAGTAGTTGCAACTTTAGAATCGGCAAGAATATGGAGCGATAATCTAACAGTCACTGCTATTTTTGTATTCTGCTAGTGTTGAGATTAATGTTCCCTGAATAATAACATATGAGGGCAAATTAAGAACAATGTGGATTGAAGGGGAATTTTCTCACGTTGGTTGGCGATGCGTAAACGTAGCACCACGGTCAGTAGCGACCGACTTCACTTGCGTCGACCAACCACGGAGACTTGAATCACGCGAATAATTATGTTGATATATTAAAATGTGTGTGTAATTACCCGGAACATAAGTGACATTAACGGAATCAGACTTCTCTGGAAAAGATTTGATATCACAACAAACCTGTCTCGTTAGAACTTCTGAACTAACGGACAATCTATACAAGACAACTCAAAGAAATAAGAATTTTTATATCGGATTTCTGATGTGATTTGGCAGAAAGCTGAAATACTATTCGAAAACTCGCATATTTTTTTAGCAGATGTAAGCTAACAAGCGCGGAAGATAACAGCAACAATAAATTATAACCTTAATATTCCTAAATTACTTGCAGGTATTGCTAATGATTTAGCAATTCAAATAATTGAAACAAAGTAGTATTTATAAATATAGAATTACATACATTAAAACAGTCATAACTGAATTTATGGAGAAGAAGAAGAAGACCTTTGACCAATCTGCTAGCTGGGTTAATAACAACAATAAATAATCATAATGATGACATAAAATGCCTGTAAATTGACCAAGACTATTAAAAACACCTTTGCTAAATCTAACATAATGTCAGATATAAGACGTTCTGTAAGGCCTAGAAAATAAAGGTCAATAGAACCTTAAAAAAAAGAAACAGTTTTTTTCTCTCGGAAATTATAGAGATAACTACACACTATCGAGCCGAACTTTTTCTAATACTTCGACGTTCCATATCAAAGGTACGTAGATATCAACGTTCTTGGCTTCTTTGACAGGTCACTACTAACGATACACTGGTAACACTTATGTTATCTCTGAACAAATACAACAGACGTGAAAGAATACTATGTGAATTAAGTTAAGGTGTAATATTGGTGAACAAAGAGCATGCATATCCGGTGTGACTTAGGCTCCTAGGAGAACCATTGTGGTATTGTATTTGTAGACCGGGCCATTTGTAATCAAGCTTGACAAATTAGATTATTAAGTAATCAAACCGGATTCTGCTGTCTTGCTGTTGGAACAAACTAACAAAACTAATGATCATGGACATCAAAGCGTATTTAAGTTAGAAGATGAATAAGTTAACCCACTCAATATATCATATAATAACAAAGTAGTGTGTATATTAATAGAAAGCGATGCACTTGAGAATGATGAATGGGAACCAGATAATCAAAAGGCAGTAGTGAGTTAAGTTGCCGGTACGGTAGCTCCAGACAATATACAGCGTCGGACAGATGTACTGGCACATCATGGCGGCATGGGCTTTGCGTGGATATTTCCTACAAATAAAACCAGTCCCTTCGAAGTGGAACTGAATGTACTATTGCCTATTGCGCGAGAAGCGCGAGATACTGATAAGATTCGACGACCCGATTGTAAATATTGAATACATCTGCATAAGCGATTGCTTAACTTTAATTTGTGCTATACATAAAGATCCAGTTACACAATTTTATGAGTAAAACTTCACAATTATTTTGATGTTTTATATGCAAATGTTAAACTCGGATAATTTTCATATTTGTAGAGATTTCAACATTTTCTTTCGGTTAATTCGTTTTGCTGAATTTTGAACGTGTAAAAATGAATATCTTTTCTTCACCTTTAAAGTTTTCTATTCCGATTATGGAGTTAAAGTTAACAAACACAGTGTGACGGTTTATTAAAATTTTAACTTCACTAAAACAATAGATCACATAAATGTGTTTGTCTTTCTAGGGCGAAAAAATAGAAAATCTCTGAATTCCCCAGAAAGAGAAGTATATAAACTACCTATTATTTTTTTGGTATCGCACGTAATATCTATCTACGATATGAGCGTGACGGTACATTTAAATAACATTTTACAGCTTATTTAACAACTCACAGAGCTCCTTCGGTTATATCCGACTTCCTGTCCTCGATGTCAAGTAACATAGGCTATATGGCTAGTCATGCGCATGCATTATGCAAACATAGAGAGAGAACCAATAAATGCTGCAGCTGTTGAATCATAGAAAAGATAAAGCATAATTTTAGAGGTACACATATCTTTGAGGCCTATATTTACGAAAATGCAACCGGTACCATTCGCAATTCAAAAGGTGAATACATAAACCATAGTATTCTTAATTAATCAAGTATGGACTTACTTGTAAAGGGCTATTCATTAAAATCTTATCAGTTCAATTGAAACTCAGGTTTAGGACAGAGTAACTCATTGACACTTTTTGCTAGCTACAAGAAGCCATTGAGATGACATAGAGCCGCTTTGAGATTAAGTTATGTTAAAATTGTATAATGATGGACTCAGTATAGTAAGAACATAATAGATGTTCTTTCAAGATCCCCATTAGTCATTCCTACAACGCGTGGGACGATGACAATAATTATACGTAGAAAAGTGACGAAATGAGATTGAAGGTGAATCATATATAAAAGAAAACATTGATGTAGTAAATATTGTATAAGTTAAATTGGATGCTATACAAAACAATGTATGAAGTTGCAAAATAATAAGGGCATAAATCACAGCAGGAGCAAACTGACATTGGCCATTAGGAAATGCACACAAAATGGAAACCTGTTGAAAATGCCATAAAAGGTTAGCTTTACAATTGTGATTGAAAAGCTTTTATCTTGACATCTATCTATGCACAGTCGAATGATCATTGTCACATTGTTTAGGACACTGATGTAGCATTTTGAAAACGCTGCGCTGAAAACAACTATAAGATTGATATCAATCAATACTGCAGCTACAAGAGAACGGAGATACCGTTACAAATAAAAGCAAGCTTAAATATTTGTGGTGCATACCAATAGTCGTTTGGACTGCAGCTAATTGTGTGAAGTGTGACTGAGAAATATGAATATCGTCAGCGAAACATGTTATGTTAATTTCAGAGAACGTGCACATAAAACAGGTGGTCAAGCGTAAATAGTCCTAAGAAAAATAATATGTACTCATATATTCATGAATGGCAGACATTGGGTGTGAATGAAAAAATAAACTCTTATTTGCATAACACTTTGCAAGGGTAGGAGTAAGACACTCGTTGTTTGAGTGACACTTATAAAAAATATGCCCAAACACACCAGGTTGTTCGCTGATGTTGCTGATACAATAGAACCATATAAATAAATACACGGAAGTAAAAATATCTTGGCTTCAGACAAATTTGTTTTCTATTAAATATTCTTTCGTTAGCTTTATTTACATTTCAAAACTAGGTAATCATAACATATAATTTTGTTAAATATCATCATCATATTTTCTACAAGTAATTTATGTCTGAGAAAGATCAACACGAGCAACTATTTTACGAAAAATATAATGGGTTTTAAAGTGCGTCTTTTACAAGGAGCACAAGAAGAGGATGCTGTTAAAATAATATTGTAAGGCCACAACATGCAAACGAAGTTAGAGTTATATCTCTATAAATCGTCTTTGTACGAAGGAATACGCATGTTTTCATACAAAGCGGCTACAGATTTACAGTTCTATTTCGTTAGAATTTACGCAGGTTCGACACGTGTAAATAAGCTCACTAGTTAACATCGCCTAAATGTGTCAAAGCAGAACCAATGGGCACTATTACGCGTTCGAGTTTCCAGAATGCTGGCCGAGATCTATACTATTTATTCCCCGAACACTATCCACAGTTGACGGTTCTTTTATTATAGCTATAAACGCATTGGAGTAAACTGGAGATTTTCGCTGATTTATCGCCTAATATTTATTTTTCACGGTTTACTTGCGAGGCCCATTTGTAAATATAGGACGAGTTTACGGTAGGGAAACTGGGATTTCCTTTTTATGTGTTTTGTCGGTGCCAAACAACGTGACTTGATGAGACGCGCACATTAATATAATATGGAACATTATCGTAAAACAACGAGCTGTGGATGTTTCAGTGTGTCGTGTCAGTTGGCGACTTTAATGCACCATTATACTAGTTCAATAGAAAGTTTATAACCTCCGGTGTAGCCGTTTTATAAAGCCGTTCACGCAAAAATCGGTGTCAGGAGGAAGACATAAAACTTCTTAGTATATTCGATGAATATAATACAATAATTAAAAACAACTATGAATCAATTTGGGCGGGTGTTAAGTTATATATTGTGGCATGTTGATATTCAACATATTGACGAGCATTTTTTCTTCTACAATAAAACTGAGGAGCGTCAAATGTCGACACCTACCATTCTAGAATGGGCTTCGTATTCAATGGATGTCTCGTGGGCGTAGCTTATAAACATTGAATGACAGAATTATACCAATGACAAACTATTGAATAAACACTTTGACAACAATTTTAAACATATTTAATGGCGTCATTGAATGTGACACATTGTGGATCTCATTTTACAACAACAATACTGTTCAATTCAAGTTTATTTAAAATGAAAATACAGCTCGTCAATGTGTTAAGTTGCATAGAGTAGCTTGAAAACGTGCAAGTTATATAGCGGTTCGAAATTTGCTAGCGAGACGGATTGTTTGAGGCAAATATTTGACAATAGCAAGCCAGCAGCAGAGTTTGGCTCAGACAGACTTAGCCTTGCCATTCATAACATATTGTTAACGTAGCTGGTAGCAACGCCTACAGTAAGACACGTGTCAAATTCGCTTTAGAAAAAACTATTGTAATGAGCCGTCTCACTCAATCACACATAAGAAACACTTCACTTCATACGTGCAAACCTCCCACACGAACTATATTTCAAGTAGGTAAACATATATGACAATGTTTAATGGCCCACAAAACTTGATTATTATTACCAAGTAGGTACCAACATTTATGGACAGTCAAGAATGATGTATTCCTTTTTCAAGGATTCATCAACAACTACAGATATACAATGATTGAATTCAATTCAATTGCAATTCTTGTAATAATCGTAGGTGTAATCAAATACACGTAAGGCCAACCTCGTGTTGTCATTGCGAAGCTAATTTTGCTAATTAATTCTGTGTCCCTAACCTAGTACAAAGCGAAGTGATGCCATAGACACCTTCTTGGCTAGATAAAAATTGGCATCACAATAATTCTAAATTGGCGTAACTGATATGAGAAAGTAATAATCTAACCAAACTACAGAGAAATAGCCACATAGTTAAATACCTTTAACGTTAAGTTTGAACAGGTTAGAAAATACGAACCTATATTTCAATCACTATTCATTTTTTGAAACAAAAATATACTCGTATATATGGAAAACATAAAAGAAATGATATCACACTAATATTATAAAGGCAAAAGTTTAAATGTGTATGTATGTTTGTTACTCTTTCACACTCAAACACCACACTGAACGGATTTGGATTAGGTGCATTTACCTATGAAACGGGTACACCATGTCACGACCATGTCTTGGAATACTTAGACATAGGATACTTTTATCCCAAGAGTATGTTCCCTTCGGATAACTTTTTACTTTCCCGCAGGCATAACCGCTGGTAGAAGCTAGTACTGTATAAATTTGTTTTATATTAACGTTTTTCTTTTTAGCTAAAGTTTTATAACATTTAAAATCTACATCGTAAACCCAACAATACACGAAGGGGAATCTAGAACAGTGTACGAGTTCTACCTAATACATGAAATATTATTTCCCATTCTTTTTTTGCTAGTTGTACCGAGAATAATAACGTCTTGAACAATAAATAAGACAGCTAAAGAAAGCTAAGTTTCTCTAATAAAGGCGATGTAAAAACACGTTGAAAATCTTTATGACTTTCAAGTCGCGGGGCTCTATAGAATTTCTCACGTCTCGACTCTAGTGTACAAAGCTTGCCTGGAATAAAATATAAACAATATGTACTAACGATATGTTAGCTATTGATGCACGGACATAATGTTTACTAATTTATGTAATAATTGCTGCTGCCTGGTAAAACTATGAGCTACTGATTCCAACAGTATCTTTTGAGCAGATTTGCGAAGAAAAAAATATTGAGTGCGTGTGGTCGCCAGGTGCTATATTTGCACGATAAACAGAATAATTAGATGACAATACTGAAATACATTTGTTCATTCTGAGTTTTAATTTTGTTCGAGCAGCATTTATTTAATTTAATAATCATGTTTCAAGCGGTCGTCTTCCAAGATTTTCTAAAATTTTAACCTTACAAACCACATAACTTGTACATTACAGTAGAGATTACTATCAGTGCAAACGACAAAGATGACAGTAAGCACAAGAAGGCAAGTGTAGAAGAACACCACAGCGTAGTAACTACGCGCATCAGAATGACAAATTTTATGTACAAAAATATTTAGACAACCGTTTTCAGTGCGTTGTGCAACAGCGTTGGTCTAGGCTTCTGACGCAATGTTCGTTCAGCTTTTAAAATCATTTAGTACTGTTCTGACAATATTTACTAGGCGTGGCTCGTTTCAATTTTGTAAAGAATTTATGTAACTGAGACATCTAGGTTTCATAAAACAAATTTTTACATGTACATATTTACATTAACCCTAGAGTACTAATCATCGCCTGAGAGGCCGCCCGCGGTCGGTTTTTTCTGTTTTTTTTTGAAATTGCGGGGACGTGTCGCGCCATGCTTTCCCGCCAACTCAGTGTAGCCCACGACGCGGCGGGGAGAGCTTGCGCGCTCAGCGGAGATACAGCGTTCCCGAGATATTGCCTACGTGATCGCCTGGGAGGCGAT
This sequence comes from Mythimna impura, assembly GCA_905147345.3. Classification (NCBI taxonomy): domain Eukaryota; kingdom Metazoa; phylum Arthropoda; class Insecta; order Lepidoptera; family Noctuidae; genus Mythimna; species Mythimna impura. Next base: position 13,663,898 of record LR990351.1, read on the forward strand.
CATTAGTATTAAAGGTAGGTTTTTTACTATTGACTTAATTTATATTTTTGAGTTTTTTCTTTGTTTAGTCACTATTATAAGATATAAAATACATGTTTTATTTCATAGATGGATCTCAACGAGCAGCAGATAGCAAATTACTTGGAAGATGACACCTCTGATAGTGAGACCGAGGATAATTTAGAAGTCGCGGATTACGATTCTGATGACAGTGTGGTTGATCCCACTTTTGTTCCATACCGACTCGAAAATGAGTTACAAAATATTGTGCTAGATGACCCTGATCCTCAAGACCGAAGCTCCCCAATACCGTCATCATCCGGAAGCACTTTACCAAATCCACAAACATCACCTACTTGATAAAAAATAGAAGTCTGAGTTCGACTTAGTCTGCAGTAAGCTATGTGATGATTAGACTAGTTTTTTGTTATGTTTTTCATACTTTATATATTATATTGTAGTTTTTATACCAAAACAGTGGTCCAATGTCAACATTTTTTTTTTAAATAAAACATCCCTTAAGGCTGTGTTAGAAAGTTAAGTATTATGTATAAGGCTGATTTTAAGACAAATAAGAGTTTCTCAGATATATATTTTTTTGCATTTCATAAAGGCAGAGGTATGCCTGTTATTTTGTTATAAATTTTGTTACGTTTTAATAAAAAGTTAGTACTAAAATTTTGCTTTATTTATAAAGTAGCCTCCCAGGCGATAATTAGTATTAAGCAGTAATAAATTTATATTAGTACTCTAGGGTTAAGTTATTGATGTAGTTATAGCTACATATTATGTTTAATCCTTATGCAGCACATAAAATTGAGCTTCGAAAATTATGCGTAACGCAATCTTATTATTTTCGAGGTTGATTAACACTACAGCTCAATAGAAAGGTAGTTGACAGCCACGAAACACGAAAATAGCAATGACATAATTTGCAAATGGAATAAAAAATATGTTAATACCAATAGGCAACCAATAATGACCATTGTCGAACGTGAGCACGTTTCAGGGGACTTTTTCGAACAACGGCGCTTATTAGAAGAACCAAATGTTATATGATATGACAGATGAAATAATTCCGTTTATACATTAATAGAGAACTCATTCATAGCTCTGACACTCGTGTAGCGGTCACACGCATCTAGAGGTGATAGTCAGAAATAACCGTCTCTATTTCTTTGTGGATATACACGCGTGAGACTCTTGGCACAGAGTTCAAGCACATGCACGCAAAAAGAAAACAGTGCAATTAAAAATACTGAAAACCAAAATACTGTCGATAATCGCTTTGTTTTTTGAAAATTCGTCGGCGTCAGGCGACGAGGCGCTGCGGCGATGACACGCACGTGTATTTAAAGTCTTCTTCACAGTAAAGAAAACGTGATTTTTTGTTTGGTTGTATTTGACAAAATTCTTTGAATAAGCTTGTCTAATGTAACATAATTTAAAACTTGGCACGCCGCGTTATTTTTTTGTATTTCAGTAAGATGTTTAGTAGTGAACTTATTTTATTCAGATCGCTTTTTGATTTTAATCGCTGTCGAAAAATAAGATAAATGATTGCAACAAGGAATTTATTCACCCTCGCTTGTAGCACCCATTCTAATTAATGCGTCTCATTCAAAATCAGTTACAGATTATCTCATCATTGGAGTGTGAATCTGCTTTGATTCTTCTCGATGCGGATCCCCCGTCGATTTAATGACAAATATTCTATTAGATATGAAAGATATGGTGTAGCACGCACCTAATTAATCACAAGTCATTAAACTTTTGGCTTCAGAGTTGGGTGTTACATTGGATCGGCTACTGTACTAGTTGGATATGTCGAGATGTTTGTTAATCGCATGTGACTGGTCGAATAGAAAACTTTATTTATTTTGGCTGTTAACAGAGGTAGATGAACGCTGGTAGAAATTGGCCAACCTCCCAATCGTTATTATAATTTTAGTGGTCATTTCTAACAGTATCTATCATGTTATTTCGTATTTTAAAATTATTTCGATAAAGCATTAATAGATTAATTAATTTTCATGTTAAATTCAGCGCATTTGTTGTCATTAAATTAACAGGTGTGTAATTTGAAGCTATTTAAATGAACTCGTGTTATTCATGTGCATTTAGAGTTATTCGGCGACACACATCGAATTTGTTAAACAGGATTTCCCATTTATTTAAATAGCACTTTAACAAATTAAATGCTAAAGTAAATATCAACGATCTTGAAATTCGCTTTCCAATTTAAGGTTTTTGTACAGGACAGTGTCTTGAAGAAAGCTTACATGCACTTTTTCTGATAGAGTATCTTGTGCGAGTGTCAGAATCTTACTGAATCAAACCTACCCGTGTTCTTTCAATTTCTTTTTGCGTTCTAGTGCCGCGTTGACTCTTTTGAATAATCTTGTAGATATGCACTATGTCTTTTTTTTAGGTGGGAGATCATTAAAAATCTTCTCTACAATTTTCTGGGTGAAGCGATAGGGATCTCGCTTCACCCAGGGCGGGAGATTTTTGTGTCATACTTTTACACTTTACTTATGGACAGTAGGTTCATAGTTTTGTATGTAAGCTTCAAGCAGGCGTACACCAAGCGTATTATAATGACGAATACGCGTCTATGAAGCTACGCGTCCGTGGACAGTAACATATATTTTTTTCAAAACATACGGACTAGCTTTAGACGTGATGTTGGATTTAAAATCATTAAAAATCATATATCTGCCCCTTAATATAGTAGTAAACTGTAGATATTTTTCACAAACTTCAATTTATATTAATCCTTAATGACCATACTACAATGTAGATACTATTTTTACATTTTGAAAATGTCGCTTGGTTATTTTTTTTTTTTTTTTGTTTTAATTTTTTTATTCAAACTGTTCAGATTAACAATACCCCTCCTTATAATTGTCAGATTATCATTCAGGACGACAAAGACATCAAGTTGAACCCTCTGTATAAAAATCTGACGCGCTCGAGTATCCAAGGTAACTTCATTTTCATATTTTAAAAAATCAGTCGTGACTTTTGGTCACGTCCAAATCGTCAATCATTTAAATAGGACACTTTTTGAGTTCACTTAACATTCACTCGGAATATCTAACTCGCTCGAATAACTTTTTTTTACATTTTTTTACCCTTTTTACGGTCCCCCCCCCCCCCCACCCCCTCGTTAGTTAATCGTTAGATTAATACCTATTGGTTATATCAGAAAGACAAAGCGCGTATACACTATGAATGTCTAACACACTCGAGTATTTCCATGTGACTGTTATATTTTACATTTTTGAAAATTCTTACACGCTCCCCCCCCCCCCCCACTAAAATGGAAACTTGCCATAGACTTTTTATCGTTTTAGAACCTAAACTTCACAATCCAATAGGTCTCCGTGATGCTTTAGTAACTGCAAATTTAGCATCCCGACGGAGAATCGAATCTGCAATATAAGTAGGTATTTACAGCATCACATAATTGTAGGGGAGCCTGTATTATGCGATGCTGTAAACACTTATATTGTCTGTATACGTTAAGACAAAAGCTTACATCATTGTCGATAAAATTATATAAAGACAACATTAAGTATACGCTGCGCTGCTTGCCGTTTTAATGCTACATTGTCAGAGGTCGCCTACAGTTAATTACATGACTTCAGCGACTAAATGTCACAAATGATGTGTTTTGACGCAAAACTGCGTTTAATTGCAATTTGTTGGGTGCGATCTTGGAGATTGTTCACGAATCATTTCAGATTAACGGTACCCATATTAGTATCAATTAGGGCTACTGTCCACGGACGCGTAGCTTTATAGACGTGTATTCGTCATTATAATACGCTTGGTGTACGCCTGCGTGAAGCTTACATAAAAATCCACGGACGCGTAATTTCATAGACGCGACACGACGCTCGCTGCCGCTTCGTCGACAGTTTCATAGTTTTGTATGTAAGCTTCACGCAGGCGTACCCCAAGCGTATAATGACGAATACGCGTCTATAAAGCTACGCGTCCGTGGACAGTGGGCCTTAGATTTCAATTACTGTTGGGTATTTATTTTATTTATAGTAATAATGTTAAAATGTCTTACCGACCCGTTGTAAAATAGTTAATTATTTTAACGACCGCAATACAAAATAGCTTTGTTTTTGGAAATGCTGAGTATGTAAGTACGATAGGAAAAAGACAGAGATATGCTGAAAAATTCGGTCACCACTGAAATAAAATAGACGCAGACAATTTATCGGCAGTCTTGGATGGTTGAAACCGCATTTTTTTACATAGCTATCTCAGAAATCGAACGTAGATGCAAACATTTTTATTTGAAATGTTTTTTATTGTTTTCTTTTTCTTATTGGTGTGTATTTTTATGATCGTAATCAAATCGATAACTCAGAGAATAAAATTGGTGAATACGATTCAATAGAAAAACTTCACTTCAATTTCCACAAAATCAAAAGTTTATGTAAGCTTTTTATGGGTTTGTATTCAAATATTTGAAGTAACGAGATGATATAATTATGGAAATAGATATAATTTATACTCATTATTGATTGAGAAACTTAAAACGTCGGTGTTGTCTTACAATAAGTGTCCGTTGCGGATGAATGAGCAAAATATAACCGTGCGTCCGTGCGATGCATTCATTCAGTTAGTTTTTAAAACGAGATGTTGGACACTTATTTTTATCTCTCTGAACTGCCAGGCCAGTAGCTTATTTTATTACAATTACTATATTTTGAATTGTTTTTTTATTGTTCTTACATAACAGATGCGACAAGAAACGTGTAACCAGGATTTTTGTTAGTACCTAATAAATAACATGATTTAAAAAAAGTGTGTGTGTTTGTTACTATTTTGGTGTGCAATAAAGTTTATTCTATTCTATTCTATACTAATGGTGTTTCTTGCATGTTCTCCTCTATAGAGATTCACGCTTCGGAATGTGCAATTAGCTTCATTTTTCTGACTGACCGACTTCTTGACAATTCAAAAGTGCCTGTAAATGGTTATTTAAAATAAATGCTTTGAGTTTGAATTTTATCAAGCCATGCAAATAGGATTACCTACAAGAAAAAAGTGTTGAAGAGAAGGAAAACAACATGAACTAACGATGAGTAAAAGGAGAAAGAATACCTTAGAAAGAAGTGAACATCAAAAGGTATTCCGCAATCGCCAACACTTTTACATTTCAACATTACTCCAAAAATGGTTCGGTACATAAATGGAAAAAGCACGACAATAGATTGATAATCTCACATAGGAAGGAATGCGGTCTTAAGATCACATCCGCGGATATTATAATAGACCGAACACTATGTAAGTTTAGCGCCAGGCTACACGATATCCATTACAAAACCGGTACCTACCATCTAACACCGAGTCCGTCAAAACGTCACTTCAACTGACATGTACACTAAAGGCGCATTTTTATTGATTATAGGGCAAAGGAATACATCGGACCACCCATGGAGGCCTAGCGTCTAATTGAGCGTCGAGCCCATTGTCCACGCGACAGAAAGTTCAAAGGTCCCCAGATTAAATATCAATCAATGAGGTTTTTTGTAAAATTCGTCATCTCTTGTCGGAAGAATACTTTGATACGGCCTGTAGTTTCATTAGTTTTATTTTGAAAAATATTATATTACATTGAATCTTAGTACAGTGAGAAACAGTCGAGAAGATTGAGTTTGTGCTTGTCTTACTTCACCGCCATTGTACCAATAGATTTAAGTTAGTGTCAAAAGTTTTGTTACTATTTTGGTGTACAATAAAGTTTATTCTATTCTATTTTACTTAGCAATTTAAATAAGACCGTGTCTTTGTGAACGAAATAATTGTTTAATTCCTTGTTTAGTTCGTGACGGATGGTAACCGTTTAGATTAAGAAACGACAAGTTAGCCTCCAGCTAAGTTAACGCTTAAGTTTAATTGAAGTGAATTATAACTATAGTTCTTCATCATAAATATGACAAGCGCAGGCGCAATAAATACACGTAAAGGGACACTGATGAGCTGCTAATATATTAACCAATCAACTTAATAAAGTACATAATTACACGTCTTGGCTTGACCACAAATATTTAACGACCTGATTGATATCAATCACACAAGTTTTTAACATGAAACTTACTTTGACTAAAGTTATAAGTAATTTGGTAGGTTATTTTTCAAACACTGATTGATTGCTTGGGTTAATGTTGCATGACAATTATGTCATCTATTTATAAATAACTATGAACAATTCGGCCATGACTCTTAAAGGTACGCGTAAAACTCTCGAGTAGTACTTTAAATCTAAATTAATGGTAATTAAAATAGCTGCAGCGGTACCATGCAACGTTCAAAGTAGGGTTGGGCATCTTGTTCTTGGAGTGTTATTTTATTCTAAGAAAATACCTTATAACATGACATTTAAACGTATTCAATCTGATACTAATATAATTATTTAATGCATGTTATATAAATGTAAATTTATTTTATTTGAACAATTATCGATCACGACATGTTACTTTAACACAACATATCGCACCTTCGGTAGAACAAGGGCATAATTGCAGTTTTTGCTATTTTACAGGAGAGCTATTTTAAGATATTTATTGCATTCAGTGAGGTCTTGCTCTGTTAATATTGCTCGAAAGTTTTTCTTCTTTGCATGATATAAACTATATACTATATCCTTTTTAGGCGTATAGTTTATTTTTAAGGCATTTCTGTATACTTAACTCATTTTTGCAATTTTTGACAATTGTGCCCTTGTTCTACCGAAGGTGCGATATATTGGTATGTATGTAGCTACTGAGCTACACTTATACATTTGATTGATATCTAATATATTACAACTGTTAAAGAAAAACAAAGTCATACCATATGGCAACCCTAAAGTAACACAAATCCATTACTTAGAAAATAGTCTTTATCTCATGGCGGTAGCAGAGATGAAACAAACTGAAAGTTTGTTCGGTTGTGAACCAAAATGATAGGTTACTAACACGATGAAAGCATAATTCTATACATTAAATAATTTAGAACTGTTCTATCCAGCCATTAATTTGGTTAATGTTGATATTAGGCACTAAATTTGTTTGCTGTTATGGATTTTGTAAACAATATACAGAGCGAGATGCGTTTATGTTAACAATGAACAAGGCTTTATTTTTAGCCTTATTCATAGAATAAAAAATCGATCGAGAAATCGCCATAAATCGTAAATTATTGGGTCTACTATTATTGGGTAGGTAATCAGTCATCACACATCTTAAAGTCTTGGACCAATTTATGAGAATAGGAATAAAATAGGACAATAAAAATTATTCGTATCGATGAGTAGTTGTCAACAGTCTTTAAAACATTAACTTGTACAAAGACAAAGGGCACTTTTGTATGGGAGCGATCCCAGTGCTATATCAAGTTGTGGCACAATGTTTATATGTCATTTGAAAGGTCTTAAGTTAATAGCTTCAAAGTTCAATAGTGAAGTAAAGGCTCCGTTTACCACTGAATGACTTAATTTTTTCTCTGTAAAAAACAAAATCAAAGTTTTACATACACCTAACTTAGATTTTGTAAACATCATTTGCTACATTGATGATATCTAATTCAAATAAAATGAGTCATAGTTCTTTCACATATTTGACTCTCGATGTCGGACCGTATAATAAAATGAAGCTATTACTATTATGACCTTTTAAATGACACATAACACAATTTCATACAGATCTGGTTCCAAAATGCCCATTCTCTTTTAAGCATTTACCCATTTAACTGGATTCACTGTCCAAAAGAAGGTCACTTAGATGTCGCAAGTACTTACAGTAACTTATGCAATAAGGTTAAATAAATATGTGATTTGAGAATTATGTTATGCCCAATCATTAGCTACCCACGTCGAATCGGAACTATCATTACGAAATCGAAACAACGCTAATTTCCTTAGTATGCTCAAGTTAAGATATAAGTACCCACCACCTACATAGAATAAGATAATCTTTATATCGAAGGTGAATCGGCCGCCCACGGCAGCGGCAAATAGTATAGTCATCAGCTTACATCTAACAAAGGTAGCCGATTCGCCGGCCGTCTTAGTCAGAACGCCCATAATGACGAATATGGACATTTGTACAGCACTGTGTAGGTGGCACTTAGAACCCGGCCCCTGCCCTTAAAAGGCGCCATGAAAACTTCTATCGATATACGCAAAGGTGGCGGCATAAAATACCAATTTGGGGTTTAACGATTATCGTCTGTCAACATCACACAGGCTGAGCATCAGCTCAGACTAATAATCGTCATCAGACATGGTTCTTTAAATCGAAATTGATGAAAAAACATACACAAGATAAAGTTGCAAACAAAATTTTTATACAAGTATCCAATGGATGTCAAAGTAGTTATAGACTAGTTAATCCTATCTCCAACTTTCTCGATTTACGCGAGAATTCTCCGATCAAGAAAAAAGCTAAGATTGACGTGGAGATGGAAAAAAATGACTTTAATTATAGCCATATCATAAATGCGTTGTGTTATTAGAATTTATGTTCGCGTCGCATTGGTTTAATCCGAGAATAATAGTGTAACAGGCATTCGATACAGATCGTCGATGCTTGAGTAGGCAGTAGAGAGCAAATAGGTAAAACAAATCGTTTTGGAACTGCTTCAGTACACGTAGTTTGTACAAGTTTACATACGGAAATGATATCGCATTTAAATAGGCACACATTGTACACCCTGAGCAATGTTTGAGTAAGTTCAATTGCTTGCCGGACTATTGCCAGTGCAAATAATGTACATACAAGTAAATAGTTTAGATGCAATGATGTAACAAAGCTTTTTTGGAAGCTAATACAATAAAATAACTGCATACCATCAGGTGGGATCGCATTCAAGCACTAGTTAAAATATCAATAAAAAAATAATAATAATAAGAGTAAGTTTTTCAATAAGTATATTACATAGTAAGAAATTAATTTTCAAATTTCTGTTATAAAGTAATCAAGTGCCGTTTCGGGGTTTATAGAGATCATTATTATTAAAGCGGTCTCATAACTCTCTAATTCTGAACAGTTCTAATAAGTTCAAAGAGAGCACTTAATTATAAATGCAGGATATTCTGCATTTATAATTAAGTTTATTTTCATTGAACATAAAATATCCATCGATTAATCAGGCAGGCATAAAAAACTAAAGTACACCTGAACAAATACAATTTAGGGCAGCACTTTCCCCTCAAAATGACAGTTCCATTAAAATTCCCAATTTGGCACGATCATGAAAGTTGAAATATTAGATTGGATTATATGAAATATCGATGGCAAGTAACGAATGTGATGGATGTAGCCACAAGACCATATTTCATGTTATATATGACCCATTGTATATAGCCCTGTGACAAATTACAACTGCTAGGCATACAAGTTTCGATGACTATATTGTACCAGTATATTGCAATGAAATCGGAATTTGCATGGTAGATCTTGTAGTATTTAGGTCACAGAAAACAACTGAATATCAGGTAGGTACTGCTAATGTTAGACTGCATTTGATTGGGACAATTGCGTGTTTTACAAATATTGTATAACGTCCGGTAGCGATGGCTTATACCATTATATTATTATTTTGTATTGTAAAATATTAAATCTACAAATAGAACGATGGAATAGTTTAGAACAGTGAAGCTACTAGCTTCAACTATTGGACACATTGAGTGAAGGAACAAACGCCTATTAAAGCACTGTTATCCATCATTGTTTGATTTACAATTTTCAATTTCATTGTGCTCGAAAGATTATCATGATAGAATTGTCAATACAATAAATAGGTCTTTCAGATAAGTTACATTATATTCTTCCTTTAGTTATTAATCACTGAGCGCCATTATATTATTCTAGTCTTACTGGTCCCGTTAACCTTAGGACCCACCTTTGTAATGTAAGCTTTATTTTATGCTCTAAACAAAATACCTAATAAATGGCGTCACAAGCTAGTATCATAATGAAAATAAAAGGATCAGTAGCTATACAAGGTCGCATATTGTCAACGTTACGCACAATGTTAGCCACGAAATCGCCTGGCATATTTTTAATTTCAATAGCTATTTACCTTTCTTGTTTGTAAGAATTCATGTTTAAAACATACGTGTGGACAGTGTTGAATGTACTGTAACCTCAAACGCGCTCAGAACATGTCACGAAATTATGGGCTGATTTTATCCTAATGGTCGCCAGTTCACGATCCTTAGATAATATACATATTTGATTAGCATAATAAATACATTCAAGATTGACATCGTCTATCACAACAATAATTTTAAGGTCTAACACTGAAAGCTAAATAGTAATATTGCTCATAACTCAAGTAATTAGTTAAACCTTTACAACATTTTCGATGCATTTATACCGTTGGTTGCGAAAACTGACTACAAAACACAGTTCGTCCTATTTAACTTTACAAATAGCATCCATAATCCTAAGCAAACAAATATGCAAAATCGAAGTCGCACCACATTTCGAAATGATGAATACAAATAGGGCTAACAACAATGGTCAATGGTCGACGTCTTTGGCAAATTGCAGCTGTCGTACAAAGAGGTGGATCATTGACGCTAACACCGACCACGCTTCTGAAACACGAGAAGTCTGCAACCACTCCGACAGCCGACACACTTAACGTGTTATAAACAATCGAATACCTAAAATAGATTTTATTGCTTGAGCCATTGAATTCAATGTCGGTGCAAATGATACTACACTGTTCATTGTGGAATGTTTTACTTCATATGAGATTCTAAGAGCAGCTCACTTAGGCATATTGTTGATTGATAAATACGTTGCGAAAACGAAGGGCTTGTATTCTACTTGTACAGGACTTGCGGTTAAGTCATAACAGAACAGTTATTTTATTGTCACTGATTTAGTTTTTAGGTCATGCACTCACTCGAATATTTTACATTTAAATTAAGTTTCGATCCATGCGGCACTTATTTCGGTGAGTCAACTAAAGGCCAGATGATTGTCATACCAATAGTGACCTCTAATACGCACCGTCTATGTCAAAGGTCCGCCAATTTAAATAAAATATCGATACTCTAAACTCTGTCATACATAGTGAAGCCTTCAATTAGATAAATCGATGTGTGTTGCTTCGAATCTGTGTTTTAACCTGTTTTTAAGACCAGCCCATTGTCATTAAAATTCTTTAGTATGCAACAATAGGCAGTACATTAGTAGCAAATGTGGAACAACGACAGGAAACAAGTGAAACGTTTGTTAAGACTACGCATCGCATGGGCCGGACAAAAAAAGGGGGAAAAAGCAACGGTCATCCCTTTGTCTTTACAAGTAGAAGAAATCATTGAGCAACGTGACGATTGTTTTGCTAGATAAGTACTAAGATAATGCAATGAAAACTGCCTTCACTTATTTGTATGGTAATATGTAGGTACTCATTCAATGATTGCTTACATACATATGCATTTTGCTGAATGATTCTCAGGAAATGAATTTTATTATAGGGTGTGTGTGGGCATTGTACATAATTATTATTTATAAAAGAGATCAATATGTATATATTTTTTTTAATTTTTGACGTAATTCATCAAAAATTCAAAAGTCGCCTTGTATATATCTATATTATTGAATAGTAACATTATGACGAGACAACACATCAGCGTTGCATCAGCATATCGCAAAAATGTCCAAAAATTGCAGAAATAAAATATAGTAAAACTATCAGACACATAATAAAGTTTCAAATACAAAAGAAAATAAGTATGATAAAATCAACCAAGTACTGAAATGCATTTAGTAAATGGGCAGATAACAAAATAAAAGTTATAAACGAATGGAAAAAAAAAACAAAATTGTACTGTTGCTTCTTTTCACAGTAACGGGTCGATGTTAACCTAATTAAGACAAGTTCTCGTGATCAGCTGATTCTGGGTCACCTACCGTTAAATGTACGTTTTCCTGGATTCATGATTATGAGGTAGACACTATAAAATAATATAATTGTATTTTAATGGATGATTTATCACGGCATTTACCCACGTATTGTACCGCTTCTCGAACATTTATAAATAAGCTAATCGTCATCGGTACGTCATGCGTCAAGGTAAGCTAAATTCTATTGATTTGGTTTGTCCATCGCCATTGTTAATTTCCTTATTGGAATAATATCAAAATTTTGAAATTCATTCATGGTTATTTTTGAACTTCCATTCAGGATAAGTGACCGTCTATCGATTTGGCAGCATTCATTGCTAGTGCCCCACAAATTTAATATTCTGTGTACACCTCAAAACAATCGTCCACTGCGACGTTAATCAGAATTTCAATTAATAGATTTAAGGCTAGGGTTCGAATAGTTGTAAAAAGCCGTGACATCAACAGTGGATCTTTAAATTGACAAAGACGTTAACTGACTTTAAAAAATCCTATGAGCAATACGATTCCGTAATCCTACATCTTAAAAAGGTAAAAAATAATGTTACCAACCTAATACTTTTTATAAGGACGTTTGAAGATTACCTCATACATACAGAGCGGCGCGGGCGCCCCTCGTGAGAGTTGACGTCATCAACAAAGGAACGCCGATTGAATAATAGGGGTCCCTTTGATAAACACAAAAGTGAACCTGCGCACAGGTACGGTTGTAACAGGTGCGACTTATTCTTCGTTATATTAGTAATATCTTAGAATGTTTCTATGTCATATATTTGCATACATATCTAACAACATATGTAACGTAGCTCTGTTTTACTATGATGAATTTTAACTGAAAACAACTGAACTTTGGGAGAAGTTAGTATTTATATACGCAAAGCACTGATCAGTTCAAGCACCTTATCTGTGTTCTCTCTGCATTACAAAGTTTATCCCGACAGTTTTCGCGTTGGTTTCCGGTCATAGATTATTTAAATTTATTACTCACTAGATATTTTAGATCCCTTTTCGATATAGTAAAATAAACACGTTCTAATACTGCTTAAAAAACGTAAGACACACTGTGCTTGTTTACATTATTACTAATCTTTTTAGCACCAGAAAAGTGATATCATCCTCAGATGAACATACTTAAGCTACTATTCGTCCAAGACTTAGCAGGCCGCTGACGTAGAAGTAGTAAAAAAAACTCAAGAGAATTGAACATTCAATAAGTGTAATTCTGACTTACCGCAAAATTAGCGGCATCTGTTGCTTGAACACAAAATACCATATTTTATGCGCGGTCGTTGTGGAACAGATTCCGCCTTTACAAGATTTATTGCAGAATCTTTTAGTAAACAAAATAAATCACTTATCTTCGTAATCATTTAATGTCTTGTTGTCTATATTGTTGAAATATGCATAATCAATTAACATACCGAATTTGCTAATTAGGTACTTTTGTAAACACCAAAATGTATTTGGCATAAAGCCGTAAAATTAATTAGGTATCTTATCAATATCTCCAGTAAAAGAACGGTACTGTTTTTTTCTTCTAATTAAGTAGGTATGTCAAGGATGAGTACCCACAAACTAAAACCTAGATCCTTAACCATGGCATGTTGCTAAGCCAGTTGGCAAGTTTAGAAAATGCAGCGACCATGTGACAATCAAACGTGACAGCCGAGTTAACATTAAAAGCGACACCAATTTGCATAGATTAATTAAGGAAACAAAGACTTTATTAACAGACGACGGGAGAAAATGAATTTAATATAAGGAAATGAAATTCTACTTCATTTGAATGCTGCCTAAACCGAGTCTAAAATTATAACCGAATGGAGCATTAGCGATATATGCAAACGAAGTCCACGCGATCGGCAAGTTCAAGGCTTTTGGAAGCCGACACAGCAGACCACTGCGTTCTTATATCAAAGCAATAGAGTTTAAATCGGTCACAATCGTAGTGAATCGCTTACGATGAACGTTTCAAAACTGCAATCACATTGTTACGTGTCGACGGACGGCAACAACCTGATTGTACCGTTAAGCGAGCCGCGCAAAACTGACCTAGTGCCGGGAAAGTTATCAGGGACGACCGTGTTCCGTTTCACGACCCAAGCCGAGCCCAGCATTCAGATCAGTCAAGACTACTTCGTATTACCCCAACTTTTTTAACAATTCTCGGAAGGAACACTTGGTCATCGGTTCGAGATAAATAGTTCAGAAATCAAATCGCTGATGTCATGCAACAGGACGTTTTAATGGTAATTTTAGCAGATCAACCCGAGACGCTAGTTTCATTATTAGTTATAAAACGGCCAACGGTGTCATATCATTATCTATTAATGAATATTAATTCGTTGCAAGTGGAACTGATTCAATTGCTATCACCCATGTAGAGGTGGCATTGAACTTTGTCGAAACAATTTGTATCAGCCGGCTTGTAAGTGTGGCATGTACGGACGGTGAGTCCAGCCAGTTTTCGATACCTAACGGAAAAGATCCAAACCGGAACATTTTTGATAGCTTCCAAAACGTACAGGGGCCATATTCATCTTTGTTTTAGCACAGGATAGGAGACAATTTTCAGCACGATGAAGAAAAAAAAGCAACAAATCCAATCCAGAGGTCAAACGAAATAAATTCAACGATGGTTTTGAGAAAATATAACAACATATTTCGTGTAAGAGGTGTATCAAGGATGTTCTGATGCATGGATAAGGAGAGTGTTGTATATTTATAGTTGCACGCGGGGTCGACGTTCCTCGTGCGTCTCCCACGCCGCGCTTGCCCGGTGCGATGGGATCTACAAATCAGTTACACGACGAAACACTCTTCGGCTCTTTTCGCATGCAAATGAAAACTAATACAAATTCCCAAAACTTTTCACAAAAAAATGTCTATGCGAAAGAAGCAAATATGCTACTTCATATGTACCTATATGCTAATTCATAATTAAGGTAGAGGGTCGTATAACTAATTAAGCCCATTTGAATTTCAATTTGTCATTGCAATTAAGCTCAAGATTTGTCCAAATAATTGAGATCTGATTGATAGCCAAATATGGATTCGAAAACAAATAGGTCGTTTTATTTACATAAAAGCTTGTTTGGAATATCGGCTTACAATGATATATCTTATTAGATTACTTGAAAATGAAAATTATTCCGACATAGGGGTTTATGGTACCAGTTGCGCATAAAGTGGAACACATAACTTTTAGCTGTCAGAATACAGTAAATGATATTTGTTATTGTAAATCAGAAAATTTGTTTGACAGCAACTAAAACGTAAAACCAATGACTTAAAGACGACGCGTATTCAAGTCGACGTAGTCAAAGAATAATAATATAATTATGCTAAATGTCTAGGAAATACATTTGAGCAAGATTGATAAAATATATCCCTCATCATGACTCACAACCTCTAACTGGGTCATTCTACATTTCTACAGAATCCTGATTATTCTCAGCCAAACACCAGTTCAAATCGGCTTAATTTTGATACAAAAACTGTACTCGCACTTAGCAGATGAAAAAGCTTCTCACATGAAACAGCGTACAATTTGATTCATGTACCTAAACACAATAACAAGTATGTTGATGGTGCGAAACTGGAAAGTGGTAAGAAGGTAAGTGGCTTCGTTAATGAAACTACAGTTCGTGCTTTGCCTATTACAGTATCCAAATCATGGCGGCACTTAATGAACATTATGTCCAATAGCCCCAAAATGTAAACTGCATCATTTGTACGGAGACTAAGGACATCCAAACATAAAGTCATGAAAATGAATATGCAAATTAAATTGTTTCGAAGACTCTATAGGTGGAATACCGCCACACTGCAAATGGCAAGAGTAATTAAACAGCACGTAAGACGAATTTTGAATAAATTGGTTACACGAATATTATAGCTTTGCGTGCTATCGAATTGAGTAACTAGTAGGTCATCATCATTTCAGTCGAAAGACGTATACTGCTGGACATAGGTCTCAACCGGTCCTGTGCGTCTCGCATCCATCGGTTTCCCGCGACCCTTACCTTACCAGGTCATCGGTCCACCTACTGGGAGGATTTCCAACGCTGCATCTCCCGGTACGCGGTCGCCACTCCAGAACCTTTCATCCCCATCGACCATCTGTTCTACGAGCAATGTGCCCTGCCCACTGCCATTTAAAGGCGATTCTTCGGGCTATATTGGTTACCTTGGTTCTGCTGCGGATATCTTCATTTCTGATTCTATCACGCAAGAAAACTCTGAGCATATCCTTCTCCATTGTCGTTAGGGTGACTTCAAGCTTTCTGATGTGATGGTCATATTAAGCGACCACGTTTTAGAACCATATGTCATCACTGGCAACACGCACTGGTCATACAGTGTAGTAGGTATGCTCAACTAAATATATGAAGTGACACACTTACAGATGTTTCAAGAATTTGTCAAAAACTCTCCAGACGCACCCGACAACACATAGATTTATTTAGATACATATATTTAAAACGATAGAATGCGGATCTACTGTCATTTGTAACGTTTCATTCATAATTTTACAGCGAGGATTAAAATAGCGATAGTTTACGTCTACGACGATAGTGAAAAATGAAACAGGTGATGCGAGGAGTTGTTAAGACACGATGTGGGATGACAAACAAACCTCGGTCATTCAACTCTACAGGAAGAATATGTTTTCTGGCGGCTGAATTTAATACACGAATGTTTATGTTACAGCTTCAGATTCTTGAAAAAAGAAGGGCACATCGATTTGGACGTCTGGATGTTTTCGTATCATCATTTCATTATACAATTCATGAGAATACCCGTACAGTAGTGAAGTTTGTGGTTCATAATGGTTAAAATACACATTTTTCTTTCCGAAAATTTTCGTGGGCAGCAAAAATAAAGTTACACTGACTAATTACTGCTTGGACAGAGTCCCAACCAGATAAACACCTAAACCTCAGCCAAAAATACACAAGATGGCGTCGAGTTCATAATAAAACAATTTAATGGGCCAGCGCGCTTTCCGCGGTGACGAAATCTGCGCCGACGCATTCTCGTTGCGTAACCTGAAACGCGATCTGTCCAAGAGAAAACTGTTTAAGGTCAAAATAATTACATTTCATCTGTAGTCTGTGTAAGTCCTTAACCCATAGAAGTCTAAACAAATTGTAAGTTTCCCTAGGTGCGGTCATTTGGGCTCCACACGAAGAGAAATACAGGGTCATGTTGGAGCGTGTTCAAAACAAATTTACGAGACACTTGTATTGTATGGTGTATATCCGTTCTACCCGCTAATATACCCCACACTATTTGTATTGGGTATGGTAGGGTATAATGAGCACAGCGTGCGTCGGGAATTCAGTCTCGTCGTGTATATAGTGAAGCTTCTGCGGGGCAGAGTGCATAATCCGGCAGTGCTGCGTCACCTAAAAATCAACGTACCGGACCGGTACGTGTGGAGGCGGCGACGCCCGCAACTACTGAATATTCCTATAACCTGCTGGCGAAAACACCCCTCACCAGAACAATTCGTATTGTCAATGAAGTTCATGAGTGACTGGATTTACTCTTTTGCACTTCGAGTGAATTCGCAAGTTTCATTAAATATAGTTATTTGTAAAACAATGTAAGTATTATTTATGTTTAAGTTTTATTTTTAATACATTATATATTTTTTATTTTATAATAAATGTATGTTTAAGTTGAAGTATAGTTGTTAGCTGCACTGTCGCATTAGGTTTTAAGGTCTGTAAAGATAGATGTAAAGAGGATAAAATAAATAAATAACCATTTTTTTTACGGAATTCCTGCTTATCGAGATTTTCCTGGTGAAATACTTAAATTATTGAAATGTAAACGTCTAAGTCCTTGTTACGATTAGGTATTGTTCCTACGCTGTATTGACTGACTGACTATAATTAGTCAGTGATAAATTCACTACATTTTACGTATCGCACTAGTACCTAATACAAATCAGTGGGGGCGATGGACAACAAACGAATCTGACGATTGTTTACGCGCGAGTGCGACGGGACGGGCGCGGCGGAAGCTTGGCGGAACCTCGCGTCATTGGCTCGCGTCTGCCGGCCCAAAACTTGGCCACCATCGCCACGCCACGCTTCATTCATGGCACATATCATCCGCTAGCCATACGTCACACTCAAGATAACAATCATTATGGAAATAGCAATAAATAGCCAATGTAAACATCTCTGACATAAATTCAACCGCATTCAACTAGTCAAAAATGTTTGATATTTCCGAAACTCTTCAATTTCATTTTCGACCCGACAAGAATTCTGGTTAGATATTTAATGAACGATTCTTAAAACAAATACCATTCTTTTATCGTATGCTTTAGATTTAATGAGTCGAACAGATTTATCGTGACCGGAGACAAGTAAGGAACCATTTAGGCACTCCCATCCTGAGCGTCTTGTAATTTTTATTACGCAGGCTACCCCGCCCTGCATTGTTGTGGGGTTTAATGAGCGTACGCTCGTGCCGGCTCTGTTCCTGTGTGTTGCCGAGTATAAAAATTTATTGGATACGGGTTTATTTTCTTAATTCTTTTATAAAATCTGCCTGATGCCAAGAGGAATTAGAGTTACATTTTTTGAATATCTGAGTCGTTTTATGCTACTGCCTAATGTTTCTTTACGGGATAAAAAGAACATTTCCAAGACCTGGTTTCTATTTTAACACATAAGAACGAAGCCCATTTGGCTAATTTTATCATGCAGTGGCCGATAGCGAGCATAAGTGACGTACCTACACATGAAGATATATTTTAGAGTGAATAGGCTCTCAATAAATTAGTGCGCCTCACCATCAACGATTGCATTACCACTTACCATCAGGTGGGATCGCAGTCAAGCACTAGTTTATATCAATAAAAAAAATAAAAAAACTATTACTGATCCTGAAATTGGGATAGTAGATGTACTTACCTTGTAAAGCGTTTATAGAAAATACGTTATATGATTTGAAATCTTCTGAATTTCTAGTTAGCTTTAGGTTTTAATTTCTAATTAGGCTGTGTGTAAATAAAATAATCTATGATTATACACGTGCCATTCTACGTCCAAAATCATACGTTATTTTATTAATTGCAGGACTTAGAAAGAATATGAACTTACAAATAATACGGCTGTAGGTAGAGAAACCATTAACTTCAAATTGTAAGCCGGTAACATACCTGAAACAAGAATAGGTACATTAAGATTATATTTAACATACGGATCGCAACAGTTCCAAATAACATATCTGTGAACCAAACCGCCTCCAGATGGTTTATAAATACACAGCGCCATGACATTAAAAATATCCAATTAATTCATATTAAGTCCTATTTGGAGGAACAGTTTTCAAGCAAATTTAGGCTTTAATTATAAACAGGCAAGGTTCACAAGTCGTGTTCATCGGACGATGCTTTTAGAGATATCAAGAAGACGGCTGTGTAAGTCGTTACAGGGTTTCGGGCTAGCGTTTGATATTTTCGCTCTAAGAATATTTTTATTTAGAGCATGAAACTAAAATTTAGTTTACGATTCAACAGCCTCATTACACTGTAGACAGACTTAGCAAGAAGCTTAAAATTATTTTATATTTCTTAGAGCAAGATATTAGCTCAACACAGTTCATTAAAATGATATTACATGGGTGTAGCGAGGAAGAATAAGTACTACAATATTATTTGTTGTTCAAAGGGGAGAATTTTATCACAATGCAAAATAAAATCATCATTAATAGATGCAGGAGAGATCGATAAGGACACATGCGGGTAGGAAGCGAAAATTAACGGCTGTAGCAGTTAATTTTTTTTATTACTAGTTATTCAATGTTAATTATCAAGTTGATACTGTTACTTGATACTGTTACTTATTTATTACTTTATTGCACACCTTAACTTACTACAGGACATTTATAAAAAATAAGTGTACAATAGGCGGTCTTATTGCACAGGGCAATTTCTACCAGACAACCTTTGGATGGACTGTAACGAAACCCCTACTTATCCCTATTAATTAAAAATAACGACAAAACTAAACATGTAAAAATAGCTCCTGCAGTGTTGTTGAGACTGAAACAATAGAGGAATCGAATTCTGGTCTAAATGAAATCAAAACTGTCTACAGTTGAACAACAAATAGTAGACAGACACAGACACATGAACTGATACAAACTGATACTGTGCTAAAGATTCAGAAAGAGCAAGAGGTTAATAAAATACAGATGGAAAGACAAAACATACATGGGATACAGCACAATGGAAGTTAGAGGTCCCTGCCAAAGGTACACCGAAGAAACCTATGTTATTTTACATTTATTTTATTTGATTGTTAACTTTTTGTAAATACATATTTAAATCGATAATTCTGTCGGCACTGAGGCAAGATTGTAGTTGATTTCAAAGAAAAGAGTCAACATATTTTAGAGCAGTAAAACCAGGTTTAACAGTGTAATTTGGTATTATTTCAAGACAGATAATCCCTCATAATTTATATTAAAGTCTACGGAAAGTATTCGAGTTATTCTGTAATGTATATAAATGACCCAATTAGATGAAGTTGGCCAGCATCCAGTCACCAAGACTGGATGCAGTTCTCTATATACAAATTACCAGTTTACTTACATAATATGCCTACTTCTCCGTATTGTAGCTCTCGGTTTAAATCATAGACACACACAGTATTTTAATATTCATAATAATACGGGTCTTTAACAACCTGTTGTTTGGGATCTGGAGAAGCGACTTTATGAACAGGACCATTATCATCATTAGTACTGAATTACGTAAATGACGAATAATAAAGTTGACATTAAACATACTCGGAGACTACCGACTGACCTTAGATTAACACCACAATCTTCTCATCTATAAGCAGGTTCGTTAATAAGATAAACTTAAGTAACTTTATATGCATAATATAAGTGTTATTACAATCATCCTAACCTACATCCAATGTCGCTCAAGGAATTCATTGTACTTGGTTAGAAATTCCACAATGCAAATACTCTATGAATTGAAACATTCTGTTATTTGAAATATTCAATTTAGATAACATTTCGTGGCACTACGGCGTAGTCTATAAATAAGAGCACAACTTTGTTTCACACAAGTGTTTCTAGGAATTTAAAAATTTACCTCTGCGGGGGCATTTCTTTCACTCAGATGTGCTTTTTACGTTATAAAAAAACTCAAACAAAATTATTTTGGAAAGCAAAAGTGAATATTATTTATAAAAATCATGAATTCATGATCATTTATAAATGGTATAAAGTGGAAGTAATTAAATTAACAGATGACGTCGCGTAGGCGAGCCAGCAAACACGTGAAGTGTTAGTTGAGGTAGAGAGTGACAGATATATATGTAATAGGCGAGTACGAGTGAGATCGTAATAATCTATCAGCATCTGAAAGTAGGTAAAGACATAAGCAGACGACTTCTCGCCGCTGAGTCATGGCATCACGACCTTTTTATATACGATCTAGAACAAGACATTAAATCGATTCAGCCGATTTTTGTATTTCCTGCAATAATTATAAGGCTATAGTAATAGGTAAGTCATTCATAATTTAACTCAATGTGGGTTTCCTCTGGCCTTGTATCAATGGACGAAAAGTACCAACAAAAAAAATACAGTATCCTACAGTAATCGGATATTTGTTCAATTACCACCAGTGTTTGAAGTGTGCGGTATAAATCTCATATCAACAATTGCACAATCGCATGAATGAACCGGTAAACGCTGTGCGTTCACCAAATTGCTTAATGCGAAATGAATGGGGACCCTTAAGCCGTCTACACTAGAACCGACGGCAGAGCGGCGCCTGCGCATCCCACACGTGTGGCGCAACGGAGGCACTTTCGGCATGTTTGTGTTGCTTGTTAGTAACGCCTTGCCTATCGATTATAGAAAGTGAATCTCAGCAGTCCATGTGAAAAAACTGGCCATACCTATACCATAGTGTTGATGTCATACCCTTTTATAGATTTGACTAGCAAATTCTCATTAGCATCCGCTGCTTTGAACACGTTACTTTTTGGACATTTTGCAGTGCTTCTATCTCAGAGTATGGGAAGCTGTCTATTACGAACTGCGTAACAGCGTTAAACTGTCGCCGATCAACAAGTCTCTAAATGCCGACTGTCGGGCGCCACCTACGTACTTCTGTAGAAAGTTGAAGAACTACACCAGTCCAGTTTGGACGAATTACAAAATTTGTAAGAAATTACGCAGCGTTAGTACCTACATTTACTACGCCATACGAATTAGATGAAATGATATGTAGGTACTTTGAATAACCTAACCTCTCACTACTTCCTAGGAACCGAAACAGCTTACCTATGCACCAGTAAGTATAAGTCGTTCTAGCAAATGTTACCTAAGGATCCTGCGGACTACAAATCAGATTAGTTGCTAATTAATTTTCATAATTTGCATCAATGAATCGTATCAGAATAACATGCTTGGACTTCAAAGAATGACTAAGTGCCTACCTACCTATATTATTTTTCTGTACCATATCCGTAATTTAAATTGGTAACGTGACACCTAATTTCACTACATTTGCATTAATTACAATAAAAATTAACACTAAATCGATAAAAAGAACTAATTATAATTGGAAACTGTCGTCAATGTAAACATTAAATAACAGGCCGGACAGAGTGCGCCTGCGTTGCATGGATCGCGATTAGTGTGGAGCGTGAAGGCCGGGCAAGCGTTATCGTAAACACAGTAATAGGGTAAATAATAAATTTCACATTTTTAATGAAACTCTAACTATGCGTAATCCACATTTGGGTTTCGGACTTATAGAGCTAGGTAAGTAGGTAACTACTGGAAAATAACCGCAATGTAGTGCAACAATTTCTTTTAAAACATTGCAGTTACCCAATTTAAAATTATCTGTAGTAAAATTTATATTATTTGAGGAAATTTGGAATAAATACAAGAAGTGAGTCCAATAATCCGAAGCACGCCGCTGAAGAATCAATAAATTAAAAAATAATGTTTTTCTAAAAATTATGCTCACAAATTAAAAGAGCAGTTATAATTTGAACATCTGAATGTAAAAATTAAAATTATTTGACGTGTGCCAAGATGTAAGTGCACGTCTATAAATTAATCGCATCAACTGACATGCCTTTGTACTTTGTCTGCAGCAGTAATTTATTACAATAAATATATTATTTTTATTGCCTTATTCAATAGGATTCATGAGTATTACACAAGATTTACATTCATTTGTTGTAGTTAATACAAAGTAGGTAGGTAACTAGTTGGTGTCCGAGCAACATTTCTTACAACAATCCTATTCCATGGACCAGATTTCTAATGGGATTTTCCAGATTATGCAAAACTATTTGTACTTTACTTGTCTTTGTTTCATTAACCTTGAATTCTAATCTCATTTGATGTTGAGAGAGGAAATGTTGTTTTTTATCTCTTCGTGGTTATTTAGATCATGCATTAAAGCTGAAGTTTTAAATATTTCGAATTTGAGAGCTCACTTGAGTTTTAAATAATAGTTGAAATAGCATGGAAAAATGTTAAGCAATCAAGATCATCTTGAAAGCCTGATCATCTTAACATAGTAGGGGTACCTATAGATACCTACACCAAAAACTAAGTAGGTAGTCTACGCACTCGGTCTAGCCAAACTGAGACACCTATTGGAAGATATGCCTTTAACAACACAGCTATTAAACAACAGCTATAAGATAAAATAAGCCTAAATAACAGAAAATAGAGTAAACGTTAGTAAAATATATTCAATAAAATTGAATGCTTACTGCGACTACTGTTCACGTTATGCCAATAGGAATTGTATGTGCGCCAGAGGTGCACTTAACTGAGAATCAATTGTGAAGTCGGCTCAACTACAACAAAAACCTTTTTTGTCAAAACAAGAAGATTTATAGGCCTATTGTCCTATGTGGGTCAACGATTTTCCATATGTCCATGCAGTATTACGTTTTTCCCACTAACGTTGTAACTAGCTAATGCATGAAACCAGTAAAAGCTTCTAAGTTTAATTAAACGTTTTTGTCAGTTTCGGTTAGCTTCCCACAAGAAAAGAGGTATAAGCACTGACACACTTTTGATAAGGTACAAAACAAAGAAAATATTTGAATTTTAGTCAAATTAATTTGTAAGGTTATCTAAATTCACAAGTCGTCGAGGTATAGTAAGTTACATGGTCAATCCCCTAAAACATTCTACATTTGTTAATTTTTAGGTATCTCAATAGGAAGTTAAGCAAAATATTTTTATAATAAATTACCTAGTAGATTTCTGACTATCTGACATTTGATGTAGACCTGTTTGAAGGAATATTTAAAGAGCTTTGAAGATATGATAACTTGTTTATTTGTTTACAATACACCGATGCGTAAGTCTATAATTCTATTCTATTTTTTATTAATGGTATGCCATCCTTGCCTAAATCTCAACAGCAGTAAAACTTATGCAAAGTCTGTTGTTCTACAAAAAGTCAGCTTAATCATCAAGTCTCGCTTCAAAACAGACTTAGAAATCGAAGCCTCAAGCGGTGAGGACCAGTTCTCATAACACACCCAAATTGTGTGTTTGAAAGAGATAAAGAAGACATCCGCCGGATTGTGTGAAGGTTCAGGGAAGTTATTTTTGCTAAATGGCTGGTATTTATTTAGATTTAAAATATTTAAGCAAGGTGTACGAACCTGTCCCAAATTGTACAAATTGAAC
The DNA here is from genome assembly GCA_905147345.3 of Mythimna impura. Lineage (NCBI taxonomy): Eukaryota > Metazoa > Arthropoda > Insecta > Lepidoptera > Noctuidae > Mythimna > Mythimna impura. The sequence continues at coordinate 13,688,554 of LR990351.1, forward strand.
AACTTTCAACATCAGTTAGGCTATTGCGGTGGTCGAAAATTCTTTACGTTCTCGAAATAAGCAATATGTTGACCTAAGCCTGATTGTCAAGCATCTAGCGATACTGTAGGCGTTGAGGGCCACAATTAAACAAAGCAGGTCTACCCAAGTTACCTCCATCGTGGGCTGCCAGCTCCCACGCTTTGACTCCGACCTTTTTGTTTTGGTACCAGTTAGCAATCCGTCTTATTTCTATTCGTGTTACAAAGTTGCTGAATATTCACGTATGCTAAGTAGCGTCTTAGAGAGATCACATAAACTTAAATTATGTTTAGATAGAGCTGTCGTGCACGTCGGAAGGTGAGCCAGCTTTGTTCAAATTTCACGTTGATACAGAACTTTGTGGCTGAACTACCTAATCGATTTATGGAAAATTGTATCAACGATTCTGATTTATAATCGCGTTTCCAGTTATGTCTGCTTTCTATTTCGTATAATAAGCGGAAATAAAATTTCTAAACGTACGTAGATTCAATAAATCATAATATGACTCGCGTAGGAGAGCCGAAATGGTGCGATGCCGATGGTGATATTATGGAACCGAATTGTAAAAGCGACATTAGAAGGATTGTTCGGCTCTACGTGTAGGCCTCGGCTTCCCGCCCACGGAACTGGTTCCCTCGACATTCTGAAGCGATCGATTTTCATTTCAAATTACAGTGCTCACGCACAACCCACACATTCTTCCCGAACGCATTCGATGTGCGTTCAAGTACACTAAGTATGATGGCCATCCAGTTTTCATTAACATTCCATGTGGACGTCATAGTTGAGGTGCCACTTTAGGAGTTCAAAAATATGTCAAACCGTAACAGAAAAGGAATTTTAATATTTGGCCAAAATAATGACACAGCTGCGGCAAATATGTAACGATTATGTAGTACTAGCACATATAACATTTTCACGGCCTTAGAAAAATATAACTCATTAGCAGAACGATCACGTTGCTTTAGATAAAGCGTAGATACTACAGCGGCAGTGTCGTGGGAACGAGCGAAGAATAGACGCCTCGTATGATCCAGTTTTCTACAGAGATGCAGTGTAGCCTTATCGAGGTCGACGCGATAATGAGTCGCGTGTCAATATTTGCTCTCAGTAACATTTTCTGAAGTACCTACCTCATACAAAGGAAGTGTAAGAAAGCAAGTGTTTCTACTTAGTCCACGTAGGTACTTGTTGTTCACGTATGCTTTCCCTTCTCAGGCCTCCTCCGTGATTCAACTACTAATAAAACATTGTAGAATACAGCTTCTTCCTCTACTTTGCATGCCACATTTAGTTCCATGTTTTTCTTTATGCAGACAGGGTATACTATCTTCTATTGACATATCATGTCTATATTCACCAAGAGAGTACCTATATAAGACAGCAACTACATTAGCACTAAACATTTTTAAGCATTTCATCAAGTAGATTCACTTCGGAAGCCAGACACGCCTTCCTAAGATTTAGGAGTTTATTTAAGATTTATTTTTCAGAAGATTTCCTTGATAACCAAACATTCAACTTTAAAGCCAATATTTCAGTCAGGCCTGGGCGTTGTCCTCAAATTGGATGGCAGCTCTTTCTTCTATATTAGTGATTCTAATTAGTCAAGTTGCAAGTTCTTTCCAAAGTGTTTTGAAAAAGAGTGTGATGATGATTTAGCCTTCTTTTTTAGTTCGATCAGGTTTGGTTGATCCATATATGGAGCCTTCGGGTAAGGTCGGTTGACAGTCAAAATTGATTAACTATACAATATACATCGACGACTGTTTTGAATCTCTGCAATTAAGCAACCCACAGCAAGTTACAACGTGTCAGAAAGCGACTGGAACAACCTTGGCTTCTACACCTCCACGCTACCCACGGCTACCCTCATTTGGTCATCGACGTAGGCGCACCCGCCTAATCGCATACTAAGCAACCTTATAATGACCCAACTAAGACTCACTTTTGCTACAGGGTTGCGGAACCGAGCCTCGGCATCAAAGGTAGGTGGCGCCTACGCATCAAACAAAACGCAATAATTGCATTATTAAGCAGATATTACTAGCTCGGTGTAATTCGATTTCATTTAAACAGGGTCACTAGAACTTGAATTCTATGGTTTTGTGGCAGCAACTTCAAATAATTTGCAAAACCTTCAACATAATATGACAAGTGTTTCTAATGTGCATACTATGCATAAAATTATCTTTCTGTCTACAAAGCATTCTTCTCTGATATTTACTGATAAAACGATACTTAAAGGCTATTAAACTCATTATCTTTATCGTGGTTTAATCTGCAAATCAAGTGCGTGTATCATATTTGATAAAAAATTATCTAGCTACTTATAAATCTGTTCTTTTTATTATCCACTCATACCTACCTATTGTTCATATCAAAAATGATAAAATATATAACCGATGTTCCATTGATGTCTCTTTATCTTGTAAAACTTGTCCAATCTATAAGTTATTATCTGTAGGTAGACCTATTAAATGTTTTGATTGTCGAAATTGTATGTTTACTTTGGTTAGCGCATTGTTATCTAGCGATGCTTACTGTTCCTCTTGGAATGCAAACAGCCAAATAGTTAAATCGATATGTAAACATTGATCGGTCGATATTGTTTTGACTATCAAAATATTCCGTGTTATAAAATGTCAGCCATCACATTTGGATAACTCATGTCTATTATTATAAATGAACTTTAAATTCCATCAATCGAAACATGGTCTTTAAAAGCATTTAACATTCTGAACAAGATATTATTTTATATGTAGAAGATGTCCTCTTTTGCTTGTGTAAAAGTGAGTGTTCGTTGTACTCATTGCTGGGTAGAAGACGCGTTGAAATCTTTATTTTGCTACATAAAAATGTTGAAATTGTGGTGAACTATATTATTTTTCTCGTATGCCTAATATACCAGCGTCTAACGAAAATAGCCGTCGTTATTTCTCAGTTCGGCGTAACGCGATACGCCACGCCTGTCGGCTGTCAGCTTGCCGTCGATATTTTCGTCAAGTCGTCAGTGCCCACCGTGGACCGGCGTGACATGTCAAATAAACCATAAAATTTCAACAACATCGCTGGACAACGTTGATCGAAACTATAAGTGGACATCAACATGAAAAATATAAAACTTGCTAACATCAATGAATAAGTAACCCGACATTTCCCAATCTACCTCGGGTGAGTCAAACCTTACCAATCTTATCAAAATGAAATTAAAGAGTCGGTTCTCAAGTCGAGAGCTCTTGCTTTTTAAGGCAAATGTTAAATCAACAAGTTTTGGAGAATGATGCAAGCTGAATATTACCTGAGCCACGTGTTTTAAAATTACGTCCACGCAATTTCAGTACTTACCTACATTACGGCTGTTTTATTAAAACTTATTAGTTGGTTCAAAGCAATGGATATGGCACATTTCAATCCACTTGGACTATACTGAAACCTATCTTATTAGATTCATGCGCCACTGACATTATTTCGTAAGTGCTCATTTAAATGCGAGTAAACATTAGACAATATGTGACCAACGAGAACATGAGGACATCTGCTGCTGGTTCAATATAACAGAAACTGTTTGTCTACTTTGTATTTGCGTCTATATTCAGAACTTTACCTCTTCGAAATAGAACTGACAGTTTGCGCCAATTAGGTGATTAGCTAAGATGTGTATATTATAGATGTCTTGTATATCCATGTAGATAGGTAGGTAGGTACCAGATGGAATTCAACGAATCAGCATGTCAAAATTTAAAAAATTAGGCGTTATATCGGGAACCCGATGGATGCGAGACCCACAGGACCGGTCGTTGTGGCGAAGCTTGGGGGAGGCCTATGCTATGTCCAACAGTGGACGTCTTTCGGCTGAAATGATGATGATGATGATGAGGAATTATTCCTAACCCAAAATAAACAAAAGGGATTCTACAGTATTGTTAGCAGTTATTTTATTGATAATTAGGTAGATTGCTATGGTGTAAGCGAATTGCGTACAACTTACTATGTATTCATACCCTTTAATCCCAGAGGGCAAAGCTAACAGTAAATGGTTATGGCTACGACATTATGACATGTAGAGGTATCGGTCGAATAGACCTTGCTTTGCACTGAGACGTGACTCGAGTCGCTAATGTGTTTTAAAGTAACACATCGTCTTTTCAATGAATTCTGTTTCTGCCTCGACTAGCAGAATGTTTATTGGTTTAATTATGAAAATTGTTTTGGACATGATTAACAAGGTAGGATGCATCTTTCAAAAATTGGCAACACTTTTCTGACTTCTGTAAATTTTACGACCACATTCTAAATTTAAGTGATTAAGTGGCAAATCTTAACTGTCAGAAAAGAAAGACGTTTTAAACAGCCAAAATCATGAGCAGGATAGATATCAATTCGAATTAGCCAAAGCCTTTATTTTAAAGCAATAAGGGCTTCTGGTTTAAATGATGTCATGTAGGTGCAGTTGACCGTACAACTATTGTATGGGTATTTTTAATAATTTTGTGGTTTTCATATTAGGTATCCTTGTTTTTATATATTCTGAATGTGCCCGCTTTAAATTACATTTACAGTGTAACAAAATGACAGAGAAAAGAAGATTTTAAATAATAATCTAGCTCTGAGTCGCAGACTATATTATCGTGTTCTCTTGATCAGCCGACTTATAATATCAATTAGGGCTAGTGTAGCGAAGCGGCATAGCTACCCAAGTACTAACATTCACTTATATGGTGCCAAAGTGACTTAAACCTGTTTGTTATTGGAATATCTACCTTAGAATTATCACAGTGAAACTGTGAAGGTACCTAAGTATCACAGTATTAGTTCAGGATTGTAGTCTCTTCCCATCAGAATCAAGGAAAACGGAAACTAAACTACACAAATTATTACAAACAAATGGTGATTTAATAAATAAACTGAATAAATAGAACTGAAGAAATAGGTACTAATCTATGCAATGAGCTAAGCATGCTATATTGCTACAGTATACTTAGCTTAAACCATCTAAAAATGCATAAATAACACCTAGCTTTACAACAATTCATACTTTATTCAAATTAAGAACAACCAAACACATACCTACCAGAATGTACTAATTTACATCAAAATACATTCCATATTCACTGCAGGACATTTTGCAAACGTCAAGTGTAGTCGGCAGGCGCTCAGAAGCAAAGATAAGGGCTACATAGTATCCATGGACTGGTTACGTGTGGTAATAAAACGAGTCTATACATCGCACAAGGAGCGCTGTGCCTGCGCCGCGCTACGTACAAATCTCGTATGACTGAGAATGGTGGACGTACGGTACCTACACAGAGTGGCGACATTCCACCAACTCGCGCGGAATGCAAGAATACGGCCCTGCGAACAGGTTACCCCCAGGGCTTGTGGTTGCGATCCTTCATATCGCTCGGCCCCATTTAAAATATAACCTCAAAATCATAACTCGACTAATTAAAGATTTATTTACAACAGCTGCGTGGACAGCGAAATGAGACACATAAACGTAGTCACCAAACTCGTTTACTACATGTACATTTCACCGATCTCTTTCGTCGGCGACAATCTAACGACCGCTGACCGCAAATCGGCACAGAGACGGTCTGCTTTACTTCGCTTTTCGAAATGAAGGATCGCATTACAAACACCACTGGACCATAACTCGGCGGGGCGAAGACAAAAATAAACTTAATATCGTTTGCGTTGTAGCATTTGTCGACGCATCCGATTTATGATCGCCTCGGTGACAGGCATCGACGGGAGGAACTAGTACTCTCATCTGCCGATGTATTATAAATAGTTCGAGACGATTTTGACCTACCTTCATCCAGAAGTCGCTCCATGTGCATGAAAACATTCGGGAACGCAGCCACTTGCTTCCTGTCTTTGAGCAACTGAGCTAAGTAGTCCGCTATACTTTGCGTCGAAGGACTGTTATTGTCACACATCATGAGTACTATTTATACAACTAACGACACGTTAAAAGTTTATTCCAACACGATCAATTAAGATATTGTACTTTAGTTACTGATTATTGTTATTTATGTGAGATTATGTTAGAAAAGTTAAATTCACTTCCACACACATCGAAGTTTCGATCACCACTAGTTGAATTTGACCGAAGTGAAGTTGTGGGTGAATATAGCGCTGCGCTTGCGCTCTTGTCGAATGGATTTTTTGTGAGCGCGTGCGACTTCTGTCCACAGTGTAGGCGTAATAATAACATACGCTGCTCTCGCTCGCACTCGCTACACTGCGCTGTGTACTTGTCTCGCTCTCGCACTACAGAGAATAAATGCGAATCAGCCGCCATCTAGCCAACCCAGTTACAACTATAATGATGTAAGTTGACATGACCGTAACTATTCACTATATTTCCATCTATGTATGACGAAGCAGCAGAAGTATTGTTTTAGTGTTTTCAAACGCATATATGGATGTTTTGTAAGAATACTATTTCGAAAAATAGATTTCTATCATTCCCACCTACCTTACACTAACATAAAAATGACGTCAAACGTGTTTTATGCTAAGGTAGGAACTATAGATTGATGCCTATATAGGTACTTATTGATTTCTTGAAAATACTTTAATTTGCCAACACAAGTAAGATAGATTCACAAGAAAGATAACCAAAATAAGGACAGAAACCGTGACAGAATGCGTCTTTTTAGATCACCTTATAAAGGGCACGACGACGCCAATCTTTGAAGTTGAATCCGTAGGTAGGTGCTTTTTAATAAACCATCCCGGGGTATTCGGGGGATTGTTGAGATGGATGTGTGGTGTGACGAGAATGGATAAAGTGAGAAATGAGTATATTACAGGAAGTTTGAAATTGGCGCCAGTGAGTGAAAAGTTGAAAGGGAATCGTTTGTCCTGGTATGGTCATGTAAAGAGGAGAGATGAAACGCATGTTACTAAAAGAGTTATGAGTATTCATGTGGATGGGTGGAGAGGGAGAGGGAGGCCAAAGAAAAGATGGATGGATTGTGTGAACAGTGATATGAAAGAAAAGGAAGTTAGTGATAGCATGACCGTTGACAGGATAGAATGGAAGAAAAAAACATGTTGTGCCGACCCCAAATAAGATGGGACAAGGGCAGGAAGATGATGATCCCGGGGTATTAGAAAAAACCTAACTTATGGGCATTGAAATCTGAAACGTTAAACTTTCGTTTCCCTCTGAAACGTCTAATTTGTAAAAAAAAATTTATAAACACTAACAGTATCATTCATAAAAATCTTAACTAATTAGCTTATTTATATAGAATTTTACTAATCAGTAAGTTAACAGGTGGTAAATGGTACAGAAAGAGTGAGAGTTTAAGGACATAAGACGATAAGTAGGGTCTCAGCTAAAGAGCAAAGGCAAATAAAAATAAACAACTAAGCAAGGCAAAAAAAGAAAAAAGCAAATCAAATAACAAATATAAGCAAATAAAAGCAACAAGTTTCCATAATTTATAATAATAATAAATAATAAAATTGATTCAAATTATACAGTAAAATTTTAAATTATGATTGCTCTTTAATTCCATTAAAAGCATGAATTAAAGGGGGAAATTGCGATTTCCGAAATACTCTCTTAAGTACACAACTTGCGGTTTTAAAGCAATAAAGAATACTATAAGAATAGCAACAATACTTAGTTAAGTTTTTTTTTTGTTTAAATTCAACAATGTAAAAATATACTTACATTTTTGTAAATTATCTATAAGTAAGACATTTTGTAATGTTGACAAGTATATAATTATGTAATTTAGACATTTTTATTACTATTTTTGTTAATTTGACGTAATTTTATGATTTTTGTACTTTGAATTTTATTATTATTGGACTACCTATTGTACCTATTTGTACGCCTTTCTAGGCAAAATTTATGTTGAAACATTTTTTATTTTTGTAGGTAATCGTTCCAACTGATTTCTAACCTAAACTTGTTTTTGACAAACAAAATCAATCTTAACTTACCTTATCTTATTGTTATTTAGGAAGATTCAATGGACTTCCAAAATACAGCCATTCCATTCATGCTTAGTTTGGGGTTCAAATAGTCTCAACTAAATAGATAAAATATAGACTAAAATCCACAACAATTAGATACGTAGGTACACAAGAAACTAAAAAAATATCTGATCGCGAAACTATAGATACAGCTGACAATCATAATTTTCAATAGCTTGCATAGCTCCCGGTCGTTGGTTTGTCACGAGTAATTAGGCTCAGAAACTTATTAAGCCTATTGCAAATAAAGATTCATGGATTGGATGAAGCGACGAGTCACCTTTCCAATACTGAATTGAGCACTGAGATTTGTTAGAATTCTATTGCAAAGAGAGCAATTCAATCAGTATATAATGGAACCACCGTAGCTGATGGTAGACAGGCCCTCTGAGACAGGGAGTGTAGACCAACACTCGCATCCATAGTTCCCTCAGCGTTTTGAGCGGTGATGTAATCAATCAGGTATCTATCGAAAGTAAAGCACATCAGCTCCAATAGAGGCTCATAGTGAAAACTTCTAAGAGGACAACATACCTATTTATGTTAGAGTTGGACTCCTTTTTGTATCAATTGCAGAAAGGCGAGTAAATATCAGAGTTGACACATCATGACTGAAATTCGACCTTTACAACCACTACCGAATCATGAGAGAAACTTCAACAATTTCATCATTACCTTCATTCACCCATCATTTCATCATTACCTTCCTACCACTGCCCCTTGTTACCTAGGGTCGTCGCAATCGCAATGTATAAGTACCTATTCTTTTCACATTCTCCCCCCCACCAATCATAAAGCTTACTTCTTCTCCTTCCACTCCTTTTCCTTTCATATATCATTCCTCACACAATTAGCTTTACCTTTTCTTTAGCCTCTGCTCTTGCTTTCCAACTTACCCAATTAAAAAATGACAACAATAATTTAGTTGCACCCAAATGCTATGCCAATGACGTGGTAAAGCGATAGAGGCTCCTCCTCATACACCTACACACAATATTTCATCAAGTGAGTTTTTTCTGTTTTTACATAAAAGGAAACCGTGGGCGAATAGAGGATTGTTTTTCACAAGATTTTTATTCAAGATTAAAGTTACGCAACGTGTTAAGAACATAAACGGAGTGAGATTGCTTAATAATTTAAATGTTTTATGGTTTTAGTTTATAGACTTAAACTGTATTTATTTAAGTACATAGGTACTTCTGGCGAAAGAAAATATTCAGAAAACGTAAGAAAATAAGCTTTTGTGAAAATGAGGCCGAAACAATGGAGCATCGCTCAAATTTAAACTATCGCCATGTCATGACATGTGATAAGCGAAACGTCATAAATGCTGAAAATAACGTTAGTGTTTCTCGCCATCAAACTGTAGTTTAGCGAGTAAATAACTTTATTAAAATTGAGTTACAACAAAAATAATAAAAAAAAATGTTTTCATTCTCCAATGGATCATAGACAAAATGATGATAACCGAAATAAGTATAACTACATAAGTAGGTACCAATACCTATGTAGGACCGGATGCCCATTAGCGAAGATATAACAAACTCCTCTTAACAGAATACTCCGCTACAGTTACTATAGAAACCTTTAAGAAGCCTATTGAAAGCGGAAATATTGTAACAAATTGATTATGAAAACCGAGTCTAATTTTTTAGTTCGCCTTGATACGAAATTGAACACACAAGTGTTCCGTTCTAAATACTCACAATCTCTTCTTTTTATATGCAGACAGAAGAATTTACCTAAATGCCATGTAAACCATACTCATTTTTTACTTATCTTGTGCGGCCTCTGTCACTAATGGTGACTTCTATACCTATTTATTTTGGTGCCATAATCAACCTCGAATGATTTTGTACCTACCACATAGGTATTATGACGGCGCGTACTGTTCCACGCGCGCCTCAGGGAGATGTCAGCAAATCCTAGGGGCCTAGCAGGGTCGAAGCCTACTGGGGCCACGGGTAGTGTGAAAGCGAAGCCCGGGGCCCCGGGATGAAGGCAAAGAAGGAACAGGCTCCGCCCAAGAGCGGGATTTATCATTAGATGATTTTCCCACCTAAAAAAAAAAACCTACCACATAATAAGGACAAAAATGTAGATAGGTACAGTCAGGGGTCAAAAGTGCTGTTGCACTCAACCAATGCTAAAATGTCTAAAATTTATTAGTAGAAGGGGATCAATGTTTCATGACTGATTTAATTCGTAGAGTAAAATCTAAAGTATTGAATGAACTAGTTCTGAACCATTCAACTTCTACTACAAAGAAATTTAAGACAATTTAGCATTAGTAAAGTGCCTCTGCACTTTTGGCCCCTGACTGTACCTATTAAGAAAAAAAATATATATCTTTGAAACTTTTCTGCAAATATTTGAAGCAAAGATGATTTTTGTAATAATAAGAATAAAAACTTATGTTCTGCATGGATAATATTGAAAGGATGGCATTTATTTTTCTTTGAAAACCTCTAATTATCTTCTTAAACAAAAATTGGTCTGATAAAAATTAAACTTTATATCACCGTCGAAATTCGTTTTTAACAAAGCCAGCACATTCGATCAATTAAAATCACCCAAGTTAGTTACGTTTTATCAATTCCGTTAAAAGGATAAATGGATAATTGACCCCTATACGATGTTCTCGTGGATCTATCGAATTAACCGGATTAAGCACACAAGTTCCACGCTCTATATTCCGCTATTATTTCTGAATTGAAAGCTTTATTACGAGCCTACATCTCAAATAGAAGGGTCATCTGTTATGCCTTCATATCTACAACAGCTATACCGTTTGTAATTACCTACTTGTTCAATCAAAGTTATTGCCTAGCGTTAATGCAACAGAACCATCCTATTAAAAACAAATCACACTAACAGTATTTATAGGGACTTCTTCTTCTTATCGATTCGATGGTAAACTCGTCAAACTGTTTGGGCCCAATAGGTGGCTACATTAATAGCATCATCGGTAGCACTCATCAAATCCTCCAAAGTGCAGGTGTATGGGCACTTGGGGCATTCTAGTATGGGGACTAATACTGTAGAACAATCTATTGTTTCCATCAAATAAATCTGTGAAATCGTATGCATTACCTAGTACCTACCTACATGCGATTAATTACTACCTATTTACCAACTGACTGCAGCAACGTTTACGTCATAGTGAAGATGGTTACAGCTACTTGATCAGAAGACATTTTCCTTAAATAAGTAATACCTACCACAGAATTAACTAACAAGGAGGTTGCTTAGAGTGAATTAAATGTGCTGCAAAATGCTAAAAGTATTTAAAATCGTTTTACGACAACATTTTTCACCGATACACGGGCTTGACTACCATAAAAGCATCGTGATTATGCGGCCGCTCCGGATATGGCAGCTCGCTTAGACTCTAATTATCTAGGCGCTATGGAACTTGGATATACGAAGATGGTAACCATCTAATGCAGCTATCAGATATCTAACTCTCTGCCAATAATAAAAACATTAGATTGCAAATGGTACATAGATATACAATATCTATCAACCGCTTGAATATGTAAATAAGAACTTGGTAAAACGCTTTGTTTTCACAGTATAACTTTAGATACGATCGTGTAATTTTACACGTGAGGGATTAGAATGTACAAACATGACTTTTTATCGCATCTCCATAAAATCTATCAAAACAACAGTTTACAACAGAAACACATAAAAGGCGAGCAATAAATACATATTCTTGAAGTTAATTATTGATCGACAACGCATCGTTAAAACGTCGGTATCACAGATCTATTACATACCTACATTGTGTTTTTTTTTTTCTTCAAATAAACACCATGTGGTGCACAATATGAAATTAAAATAACGTCAAGTCCGCAACAATTTTTATGTTCATGTATGTAGGTTGGAGTGCCGTGCGCACAGCTTCGCGTCTTGGATATCTACATGTCCGGCTTTCGGCCTACGATTTGTGCGGGCGAGGAAAACATTGCGTCACCCTACCATCGTGTGACCATTTACTACAAGCTTCCCATCTTTGATCTTAACCAAATGATGACACAAAAAATGCCTTGTCGAACTCTCGAACTACCAAGCTCTTCCTATTTATTCATTTTAATGTCTATACTTTTTTCCCCCGCTTCCTGTATTCTTCGTAAATCAACGTCCCATTTAATTTTATGACACAAAATATGCCCACTAGTTTATACAAACTTTTGAAACCATCTAGACGATAAAGATATTTTATTTTGACAAGTTTTAAAATATTGAATTGCTGAATTGGTCATCTGAAATAATCCTGAACGTAAACTTCCACCAAGATAATTAATTGGCCTGAAAATGTGTAAGTCTTTCTTTTGATACAGGTTTTTCAAAATCTTACATTGCATTAACATTTTTGACAATTTGATATTTTGGCTAGCCGACCAAGACGAGGGCCTAGATATCTACAAATACAGGCGTAAAGCAATTAAATCAGATGGAATGCCAGCTCCACCAAGAATCGCCTCTGGAATCGCTAATATTCGCTTGGAAATGGATGAGGACCGTCGACATAAAACTTACGCTATATTACAAGAAGGACGATCTGAATTTTCATCAAACAGCAAACTGCGAACAATTCTGCTCATTTATTCCAACCCTGCTTGGAAAATATTCATACTTACCGACCTTTTCATTGCATACATTCTTGACACTTGTGTTTATACATTCTGCAATACGAATGAAAGACCGTTTTGGGCCATTGTTATATTATTGTGCTTCAATTTCATATTTACATTTGATGTATTTATCATTGTAGGCCTAAAATTCTTTAAGAAATGGAGGAAAACTCTTAACCTTGTAGAACCAGATACATTTAAAGTAATTATCAATATAATAATAGCAGTCCCATATTCATTCTTGTATTTGGTGGACGATCATACGATAAAGTTTAATTTTCATGCGATTGCACCTTTGATAGCAACAATTCGAGTCTATAGGATATTAGAATATTTCTACAACAGATCTTCGCAAGCAGGCAGTAATCAGTGGACTACGTTCTTGTCGCAGTATTTGATACTATTTTTCTTATCTGTTCATACCTGGGCATGCGTATGGTATTTATTTGCGAATAGATCCTTCGACATTCATAAACTCCGAACATCGTGGTCACTAGCAGCAATATACTTGCCGACGGAGGAAACTCTCGACTGGTACTATGTCTGCACATATTGGTCTGTCATGTTCCTCACTACAAACGCGCTCGGGGATTTATACCCAGTGACCACCGCTGAGAGAGTCATAGCAATATTGGCGACATTACTCGGCTTTTTGCTTACAACTGTAGTTTTTGTGGGATCCTTAACATCACAATTCATTACTATAACAACAAGACGTTCCAAATACGTAAGGCAACTTAAGAAAATACAAAACCATCTGCGATTGATCCAAATGGATGCAGAAACTACCAAGCGTATTATCGGGTAGGTAAATGTTCTAATTATCACATATTTTTATTAAACGATACACCTATCTTACAAAGTAACTTTTAAGTTTAAGATTTCATAACTTTGCAGATATTACGAAGATCTCTGGTACCAAAAATCTGGAGTTTTTAAACCTAAGCTACTTGGATTGTTACCCTATCCTTTACAAATGGAAATCTGCTACGACTTGAATGCCGTTCCGCTCTATAGCTCCCTGTTATTTAGGAAGTTACCGGAAGCATTCCTTAGGAGACTATCTTTAGATATGACGCACCAGTTTTATCTACCAGGAGATGTTGTATATAACCATAACCAGAACAAGACTATTATGGTAAGGCTGCATGTTTATGATCTGTTTATAATATTAATTAGGTACGGTATAAGTTTGTCATTAAGATTATATTCATGCGCTACTGTTGCAGGTGTGTATCACTAGTGGTGTATTAGAATTATTGTCAGACGAAGATGATGAAAGTCCAATGATTTCATTTGCAAAGGGGACCTGTTTTGGTGAAATTTCTTTAGTCTACAATATACCAGGTAAATATTACCAAGAAAACGATTAAAATTTACAAAATTTCTAACTAAAAAATTTTCATGTTTATGTTTTTAGCACGTTGTACAGTTAAAGCGGCAACTTATGTAGAATGCCAAGTCTTAGAAAAAACCAAATTCATAAGACTGATGATCACATACCCAGACCTTGTTGAATCTATGCGCTCAGAGATACAAGACCGAATCAACAGGAGTCGGCAAAGGAAAATAAAGCAAGGGGATCAAGCAGAATTCTCATTGAATATCTACGCGTCTAAGGATCGAAAGAAGAGCAGTATCAAATGTTTGAAAGATAAATTGAGGTATATTCAAGGTAGGAACTTCGAGTAACACCACGCCATTGACCTATTTACTATTCTTTTCCAAACTAATAAAAACTGTTCACATTGATCGAATTGTAATTACGTTATAAAGGCCAAAAAGGCACATAGGGAAATAATAAAAAAACTAAGTTATCTGCGACGCAAGTTAACCAGAATTTATCACATCCACAGGTGCATCGGAAGTCGACACATTGACAAAAGACGATCACCTTGATGAAAATTGCTTGGACCTATACATTATATCGGAACACATAAAGAAGAAAGCGGCAATGTTTACTTGCATCAAGGCCAAGTTTCCTTGGATATTAGAAGCTGACTGTCCACTCGTCAAATACTGGGAATTGTATATGCTTTGTATAGTATTTTACATATGCCTCGTATATCCTTACTTCATAGGTTTTATGCGTAGATTTCCCGATGGAATTTATTTCTATGCCCAGATAATTATAACTATATCGCTGATACTGAACCTGTTCATGACTTCTATTACCGCAGTTAAGACAAAAAAGAAGTACATAAAGAATTGCAAAAGCATCGTGGGATATAGGATGAATACTCTTGGCTTTTATCTTGATGTTATATCAATAATACCATTCGAATACATTGTTACCATACATCAATCTGTGAAATACCACGATAACTATAGAGATCACTTATTCTATTTGTGCAAAGGAATAAAACTGTGTTTAGTCTGGAGGTTGTCAAGTTTCTTTGAGAATTTAGAAAGAAAATTGCTATTGAATTCGCTTTTAGTTAAGGCAAGTGCAACATATTTTTTTCTTATGCTTTGTTCTTTTGAATTTTTCCAGATAATAAAGATGTATTTTATTTTTAATTATAGATAGTGAAGTATTGCGTATACATATGTTTACTGTGCTATTGGTCTGGCGTCATACTATACATGGAATCATGTTTCGTAAACCGATGCTCGGAAAACTCATGGTTTAGTAAAGCGTTGATTTGGGAAGACCAGAAACGCGGGTACAGATCTACCAAGTAAGTTTAAATGTTTGTTTGAGTATAAAGAATATAATATCCTTATGTGGTATAGTATGTGGGTTCATTTGTATATTGCGTGGTACTGGTGAAATCGAGATTTCACTAACTCATCTAATATGAATCTCTCTCATTCTTTCAATATGGCCTGAAACACAGGTTTTTGTTAACCTAGCTCAGGCAAGTCGCTACAAGTTGTTACGGCAGTACTAATACACCATTAATAGGTCAATACAAATATGTGTAAATGAAACTAGTTAATTAGGTAATTAAGACAATCTTTTTAGAAATTAGTACTAGGTACTAAGTATTCATAAGTTTGCTTTATGTATTTCTTTGTAAAAAGTACTTAAATAAATTATTATTATTATTATTATTATTATTATTATTAATAGAAAATTGCGTAAGTCGACTAAAACTTTCGGGTACAAAATGCATTTTTATTGCAACAAACAAATATAAACTATGTGATAAATTATTTCGGATCAGGGATTCATGATTCATCAAGCATAATTATTAAATTTTTCCGCTGAATGATTTATTTTTATGACTCATTTTAAAGACAGCAGCCATTATAAATTCTGATGACCTTCGTTACCGCGTATGTATGATTTCAGAGTGAGTGACGGGTGTACAATTTATATTTTCGAATTAACCGCAAAACCTATGTTGCATTATGCACACGAATTGATATTGTCAAACATATTTGGTAAGGTACTTAAGACACAGAGTTTTCATGTCACAAATACTTATGTATGCCTACTGCGTCAGCTTGTTATAGTCCTATTACAATCGAATCTCTCCCAGAGGAGATTTCCAACTGCTTTAGCATCACATAAGTTTCAGGTTATATTTTAAGCATGTGCAAATGTCCCCAGAACGCAGTACCCAATTGTAACGTCTGTATACTTTGCCACAACTATACTGCTATCGGTCGGCTACGGGGATTACACGCCTGGAGATATCTACGACATGACATTTATAGCTTTCCTTAGTCTCTATGGAGTCCTACTTTCCGGGTTTTGTGTCTCAGAATTCTCGGCTGTTGTCACACATTGGTCAAGGTAAACTACTTACGAGTACCTATACATATCATTGTTTTAAGTAGGTATTTACTTGCATAAATCATGACAAATCGTAAAAAAAATAAGTTTGAATCAATTTGTTAACATTAATGAATGACTGAACTTATTTTTAGTTCGGACAGAATTTGAAATAACATTTTTTTTACTTCAGAACCAAGACAGCCTTTCTGGAAGTAATCATAACGATTGATAAATTCATGAAAGAGAATAATATGCACCCAGCAATCAAGTCTCGGATAATGGCTTTTTATGAGCTGCAGTGGCAATATAATTCGGTAAAATTTTCTCAGTCTTAAATAATATAAAAGTATTGAAATAATTCACCATTTTCTAATTTCAGGGCGTAGAACTAACAGATGACAACTGGTTAGAAAAAACGGTAGTCCCTTCAGAGTTGAGGAAGAAAGTCTTGCATCAAGCTAGATTCAAAGCACTCACATCTATCAAGTTCTTTCAAGTGAAAAATAAGGCCTATATTCATACACTAACGGAAGGTTAGAACTGTTTTTCAAATAAGGGGAATTCTTTAAAAGTAAAATGAATTTATACCTTGCGACACTACGTTGCTCAAGTGATTCGGCGCAGAGTCTATCAATCCCATATAAGTACCAATCTTTAATTGACATCAATCAACTGCAAATGGCTCGGAAGGAACTGGTCCACACACGAGTTTATCAATTTAGAAGTCAAGGATAAAATTGTTTCGTATCTGGGGTTTTCAGGACGCTATCAAAAAACCAATAGATTTTTGATTTCTTACACAAATGAAAATCAATAAAGATTATTTTCTTTTATAGCGGCAAAAGATATAATTCTACCACCTGGCGAAATAGTATTCTACGGGGGCACGATAACTAGGGAGTTATACATAATCGAGAGTGGCTACTGCTTAGTGACATCCCTTGAAAGGAGGGAGAAGAAAACTGAACGCGTCATAGGCCCAGGTTGTCATGTGGGGTTACTAGTACTCTTATACGGAATCCCCACTCTTAGCACCGTGGTCACATTGACTCATTGTAAGGTAAGCTCAACTGTCCCCGCAACCTTTTACAGGTGGGTTGGAGTAGTGGGTGGTCGTCCTACGCTCACTTACTGCCATTCGACCTTATTTAAGGCTACATGATTGGATCTTTGTTGCGACAAAGGTGACCGTTATCAGGTAGAATAAAGTTGGCCCGCCCGTGAACATATGGCTTACTGTTGTACTAATTAAAACAAGGGACCTCTAATTCTACTCGTAGTTCGAAATCTATAAACCCCTTGAGGGTAAGAACTAATAAAAGGTAGGCATCTATGGCTGTGTAGGTATAACCTAATACAGGAACATGGATCAAAGAGTTTCTTTTCTTTTCTTGTTTTCTATATAAAAGTGTACAAGCATGTTGTCAGTTTCTTAATGTCTAGACAGACCTAAATCTGAAGATTGATACAGCAATTCATTTTCCTGAATCACCTTTAAAAAAAAAACTTGCACGGAATTATAAATAATGGAAGACCATATCAAAATGGAAATGAAGGAAGTACTGGTTGATTAATATCTATACCAAGTTAATCAAATCAGGTGTATAAATGTCTTCCCACACGATGTAAACATGGATTGAAAAAAATAAAATAAAACAACTTGCAACAAAAATAATCCTTACGGTAAATTAGTTTATGACGCATAAAAGCGATCTAATTTACTCATAAAACAACATATAAAAACCACCAAAATCAGCTTTGATTTTCTATTTTCTAGCTTGTTAGTGTTAGCCACTACGCATACACGTCAGCACTGAGCCTATTCCCTGATATGAAAGAGCACGAAGGAATCTTAACACCAGAAGAACTACGAGAGGTGGAGGAGCGAGCCAATGCTCAAGTCACTGATTCTTATTTACAGCATTACAATCGGTTGACAGAAAAGAAACAGAAAGTCAAGATCACCAGTCTTCTACAGGATTTTTTTAACAGTAAGTTGCCTTTAAAGAAACGAAGCCCATGTCTCTACGCTAGCTGGCAATTTTTTTTTAATTTAGACTACATTAAAGGAATATCCACACAAAATAATACAAAGTATTATTTACGTTGATGAGCAGATAGTCCAAATATACCACAGTGTCTCAAGACGAAAGTCTATGACCAGTGCGTGTTGCCAGTGATGACATATGGCTCCGAAACGTGGTCGCTTACAATAGGCCTCATCAGAAGGCTTAAAGTCACCCAAAGGGCAATGGAGAGGGCTATGCTCGGAGTTTCCTTGCGTGATCGAATCAGGAATGAGGATATCCGCAGGAGAACCAAGGTTGCCGACATAGCACGAAGCATCGCCAAACTAAAGTGGCAATGGGCAGGGCACATTGCTCGCAGAACAGATGGCCGTTGGGGCCGAAAGGTTCTGGAATGGCGACCACGTACCGGAAGACGTAGCGTTGGAAGGCCTCCCACAAGGTGGACCGATGACTTGGTAACGGTTGCGGGAGTTCGATGGATGCGATACGCACAGGACCGTTCGTTGTGGCGACGCTTGGGGGAGGCCTATGTCCAGCAGTGGACGTCTTTCGGCTGAAATGATGATGATGATGATGATGAGCAGATAGGAAAGGAAGACGATATTTAAATTTCTGCTGTGTGTTTCTGAAGCTGGATAGCTAGTCTTAATTAGGTTGTAGGGTTACATAGGCAGCCGCACCGTGTAACAGACTAATTTTAAAATTCTTCTGCACTAGTTAAAATAGAAGCAGACCTCGATAAGACGGGAAAAGTCTAATCTGTTGATGTGTTACTAATCTTACAGACAAGACGGGGAAAGTATAAGCTGTTGATGTATTACCAATCTTACACGTCACATTACTCTCATTGCAGACTCCTTCATAGACCTTTTAGCTGAATACAAGAAAACCAAAGAAACGTATTGGAAATCTTTCAAACAATTCAATGTACTAAATAACGTTGCGCCATATTTGCTGATGCCTATAGCTATAAGACCGGATGGAATATTCTTGAAAACGTGGGCGATTTTGCGAATAACTACTGCATTTTTATTATGTCTACTTATACCCGTAAGTTTATATTATTGGTATGTTTTATGACACCTATAAGATTTACTATTTGTCTAGGTTTGGAACGTCTGGATGAGTTTATAAAATTTATTGTTATTTATTTAGCTTGAAAATTGAGTTGATCATAGTCATAGCATAGTCGGCCTTCTAATGTTCCCACTATTGGGACTCAGGCCTCCTCTCTAGGAGAGGGAATGGGCTGTAATCCACCACGCGGGCCCAGTGAGGGTTGGTGGATGTCACATGTCTTCGAATTTTTGTTTCTCGGACATGCCGGTTTCCTCACGATGTTTTCCTTCACCGTTTTGAGAACAGTGATGATGAAGTAAATTACACAAAGTAATGCGCCTGGCTGAGTTTGAACCCGCGACCTACAACTCGTAAGAAAATAGTTTTGTTTTGATCACTATAAAGCAATCTAAGACTATATTATCATTATTATGTTTTTTGTAAGAGATGAATGTTGAAGAAACTTCTGAAAGTCAATTGAGTAGGTCTTTTTTGTTAACATATTGAATAATGCAATAGTATGTAATTACTTCCGCCAATTAAACAAATTAGGCACCTACACAATCTGAAGATCCGTATACCTACTTAAAAACCTCAGTGGGTGTCTATTTCGACACAGTCAAACTTAACGCATACTTGTGCTCATAAACAACTTCCTTTTTCTTGAAACTTCAAGGTGATTGTATCTATGGCGCCACAGTTTGGATCATTCAACGTGACACTTGTGATATTGGAAATCATCTGCTACATAGATATGTACCTGATGCTACATGTGGCATATTATGGACCCAAAAATCAGTTGATATACCATCCTTATATGACGGCAAAGCATTATCTAAAAGTGAGTTCGAAAGTGACTCGTATTTAAATTCTTAGGGAAACAACGTTTGGAAAAGGAAGTAAAGTTGCGAACGAAGAAAGAAGACGCACATTTCACGTGTTAAAGACAGTTTAATGATACTGAAAAAAAAAAGCAAGAATTATCTCGTAGTTTCCCAATACAGGACCAACTATAAAAAGTTTTAATGTCACTCGATCTAAAAATAATCTGAACTAATATCTTGAAAGAAGTTTCGTAGGCACTAGCCAAGGGAATACCTACGTCAGTGCGAAAGCCGTATCATCGAAGTTTGTTTCTTTGAAAACCTTTCAAAGATACTGCAACGCCTTACAAATATTAACAAACTTATTATAATTCCAGGGACAATTCGTGGTAGACTTCATAACATGTTTCCCTTGGTACGCCATTTGGAAGCTATTTGTCCCCAAACACACTGAGGACCATACCGACGATGACCACGAGTATAATCATCACATGTACCATTGCGTGTTGAGAATGATTAACGTTTCACAAATTATTAAATTGTATGCTGCGTCTTGGGCTCAATCTATAGGCGCTTTGAGAAGGGTAATTACTTTACTTGAAGTCTTGACCAGTTAAGTCGAACAGATGACTTGGTGAAAATCGCGGGAATCCGCTGACTCGGCCGACTGAGTTCAGGACCGATCGATGTGGTGATTTTTTACGACCTATTCCCATCAGTAGAGAACTCTCTTTATTCGACAGAACTCAGTATTTGACTCAACCTGCTGCAGTTCTCAGCTCCAAGGATCTTCTTCATACTCAATTTTTTTGTCTTTAATTTTCTAAAAATTTCTTCTCAGGCTTACTTCATGAGTGTCATACACTTTCTTCTTCTGACGTTATTCTTCTTGAACCTCTATACTTCGCTGTTGGTCACTTTATCCTGTAGATACGTCAAGGCTGATGATCCGGAAGACTTCGAACTTAAATTATCAAGACTACCGCAGAAAATACCTTATTTGAAAGCGATCTATCATCCCGATGGCAATATGGTATGTCAGGAAGGTTAGTAAAACAAAAAGATATTATATGGCACAAAAATATAAAAAAGTGCTGAGGGGCCTCAGCACTTTTTTATATCTTACCATGAGCTCTTAACGCGACCCATTTGACGACCTAAACTGAACTGTTAGGGATGGAGCTATACACCCTATGGTGTATAACTCCATCCCTCTCTTTCGCTCGTACACTTAAAATCTTAACATGTCATGGTAAGGCCCCAAGTCACACTAACAAAATTTCTTGCAGGGTGTTGGATAGATGGTGCAATAATAATAAAAGACACCCACATGTCACCGACTAAAGTATTCTTGTTAGCTTATTATTGGACAGCCACAAGCTTTGGCGGTGCCGGCTTTGGCGATATCACTCCACAGAATTTATCCCACATGATATTGTGTATTTGTGTCCAAATGCATGGTGTCTTATTTTTTGGGTGAGTTCATCGCTGTTTTTGCAAACGTATATTTTATGAATTGATTCGTAGTACGAGCCACAATAGGAAAATGCATATTTCCAATAAGCAAAAAATTGCAATTTTTTTATTTGCTAAATTAAATAATTTTTAGCTGTAGTAAACAATTTTTTTATATTTTTTTATATCGTCATCAATAACGAAGTTATAAAGCTTCAAAGTTGCTAATAAGAAAGAGAAGTCCGATGATATTATAGACCATCTATGACGTCAAAATTCATCACGCCCACAATTGATTTAGAAATCGTAAACTAGTTTCAGATATAATTTAAATGCGACAGCTAATATCAATGACGATTAGGCATGTGTAACTTTTTGCTGAACCGACTCATTGTTCCGAAACATTTTAGTGTTCTGAAAGATTGGAACAGCAGTAATGTTTTAGATGCATCATTTGGAACAATTGGAACACTGAAACACTCTTAACTTTCAAGTGACCTGCAGTCTTTTTATTAAAATTCAAATTAAAACGTAGTGTAAATTTTAATGAACTGAACTAAAAAAATCTGCTTTAAATTATTCTCAAATCAAAATTCAATTAAATAAAACTGTTGGTGTACCTACTTATATGGCGCAACGTAACAGATCACGACTCATAACAGTCAGTGTCTGTGTTTGTATCTTTTGAACCGTTGTTCCAAATGTTCCGTTTGTATCTTGTGAGCGGATGTATCAAATGTTCCGTTTGTGTCTTTTGAGCCGATGTTCCAAATGTTCCGTTTGTATCTTGTGAGCCGATGTTTCAAATGTTCCGTTTGTATCTTCTGAGCCGATGTTCCAAATGATACATATCACTGTTTCGGAACATTTCAGTGATTCAGATGCAAATGTTCCAATCGCAAAGATGACACACTTTGCCTACGCCTAATGACGATTTTACGTTTGACCACATTATTTTTTTTAAGTTATGTGTATGCACGAATAGCTTCATTGAAAGCCATGGCAGATCAAGTGGTGACCAAATTTCAAGAAGATCTAAAACATTTAGAAATGTTTCTGAACAGAGAAAACGTGCCATTTACGCTAAAGAAGACTGTTATAGAATACTGGAAGTACCAGTGGAAGAGAACAGGTGGATGGTCGGTAGGTTACTCCACATTCTGAGGCAGAAAAATCATATACTTGTTGTTACGAAGCCGGAATTGAATTTATTGTTCATAGATAAAACCTGGAGAGCAGTGGTGGCCCAGTGGTAACGGCCCCGACTTACGAGTTGTAGGTCGCGGGTTCAAACCCAGCCAGGCGCATTACTTTGTGTAATTTATTTCATCACCACTGCTCTCAAAACTGTGAAGGAAAACATCGTGAGGAAACCGGCATGTCCTAGAACCAAAAATTCGAAGACATGTGACATTCACCAACCCGCACTGGGCCCGCGTGGTGGATTACAGCCCTTTCCCTCTCCTAGAGAGGAGGCCTGAGTCCCAACAGTGGGAACATTATAAGGCCGACTATGCTATGCTATGCTAGATAAAACCTAACAGTCCATCAAAGAATGCACATAATATGTACAAATTCTTTCTGCTTCTTCTTTCTTCTAAATTATCCCTCTTATTGAGGGATAATTTTCATGAGGCACCTGGAATTTTAGAAAAAAACGGGATGTTTACCTCAATAAAAGCACAGCACATGGAAAGGGGCCCCGTGACCTATTAATAGATTAGACCGCAACCCCCTCTGCACAACTCCTAGGGTACCTACATCTCTAGGGAGACGAGAGCGATCATTCAGCTACCGTCTTTCCTAGGGTCTCTCGGTGAACAGACAGTCCCCACTCTTAACGCCCGCGAATTCGGAGTCCCACCTTAAATAGTACAGGCGGAGTTTAAGGCGTTGAGACTCGGCTCGGCAGCCTCCTCCTGTACCATCAGTCTCACAAAAGGAGACAATTTATCTCCTATTTTTTGTCTCCGCCAGCATTTTCTCATTACTACTGGCAGAGACAGATCTCGTCCAGTCCTAGAGAGCAAGATCTACCGCTCAGAGGCTGATACAGGGCACCCATCGTGAGTATACTTTGCGGATCAAGGTCACCACCACTATGGTGGCCTGTCAGAAACTAAGTTAACCTATAGGAGATGCGCTCTCTCCTATTCAGCCAGGCTTCGAAGTGCAGCAAGACGGCTTCGACAAAGCGCTTGCCCGAGAATTGCGGTAGACGCTCGCGCTACCGCTCGAGCGCGTGTCATCATTTCTGCCACTTCAGCCTTACTACAGCGATTCCCGGCACGCTACTGCCACTTTGGCGTATGTCGCGAATCCGATTATAGACTCTATCGTCCGTATCGTATATTATGTGTCAGGATATCCTGTACTGGAAAACCTGCCACGAGAGTTGGTGACTTCAAGAATACCGTTCGGTATTCACGTGCGATGCGAGCGGCCATTTTCCGCTGCAGACAATTGATTTAATTTCTGCAGCGTCGGGCACCTGACAGGCTGTCTGACAAATCAGGCACCCCATAAAGGACTATTAACACACGACACCTGCGTAGAGGCCGCAATCTTCTTCCGGAAGTCCTCCGAGATTCGGCAGCACTCTGTACAAAACACCCACTGCCCTTTCAACGCAACGGACCAATGTGTATACCTACAGACTTGATAAAACTGTAAATACTTTCACTATCGCAAAATACAGAAATACTAATATTTACAAGACACGAACAGCAATTTATTGAGCCTACACTGCCTTATAAACATTGAGGGAGAATTACATATTATAATAGATCATAGTCTACAAGCAGTTTTTGAAAAAGGCAAACACGATTTTCTACGCAGCACCAATCCATTCTCGGAAAACTACATGCAAACTTGAACGAGGATGCAGTCCTATACATGTACGAGAAAACTTTGAAAGAAATTCCATTATTTGAAGACGTCGAGTATTCCTTCTTCAGGGCTTTTGCCAAGAAACTGAAGGAACTCTACTTCCAGAAGGGTTACATGGTTATGAGAGCAAACGAAGTTATTGATATTATGTATATCATTTATAGAGGAAAGGTGAGTGACTATCAACTAAAGATAAACAATAATTATGGCTTTATTTGACATCTCTGGCATACCTATAACTTCATACAAATTTGTAAGGTCGACTGGTAGAAAATACCTAAGGCATTAAGTCCGCCTTTGTACAGTGTTTCTTACTAGTGCATAAAGTAAATAAATAATTATTTGTTTGTTGTATTTCCAAATCAGGTGGATATAGTGTCAAATATAAATGAAGTGGAGGCATGTATGGGCCCAGGGGGAATATTCGGCAACATAAGAGGAGCCAGAAAATATTTGACGATGTCAAATGTCACTGCGAGTCGAAACATTGACTTACTTTGCATTCGAGGGAGGGATTTCTACGCTCTGTTGAAGGTATTCTATCAGAACACAACATAAAAAGATGCACAGCTTGCTACATGTAAGAAAACAAAAACGATTTAAATAAATCCTTTAGATGAACACAATTATTTATATATATTCCTATAATAAGCATTGGCATGATGTTATTATTTTTATATTATTTGATGTGTATACGATTGTATGCCTACTCATGTTTTAAAATAAAATAATTTTACTCTATTCTATTTATTGCAGAGCTATCCATCAGTTCTAAAAAAAGTAATTCATTCAGTTGAATCTGCAGCTAAAGACTACGTTTTACCGACCGTAGCATCCGCAAGAAATAGCACGGAAGTATGTGTTTCAACCAAAATTTTAAATGCGGTTTTACTGTTTTACATTCGCATTCAATTATTTAAATCCCGCGTATATGTATTTGCAGCAGATAACAAATTTTCCGATGTCATACGAAACTGGAGATGAGGAGGAGGAAGACATTGAGATTGATGATAATGTATATATAGAGGTAAAGAATATAATGCCCAAATTGGTATCCTGCCAGTTCACCAAAAATTGATTTACAAATTTTCACTTGACAACTAACGACTGGCAACAAGTTTACCAAACGATTCATTTTTATATATTAATTTTAACTCATAAAACAACGTTTGGAATATATAACGTTTTGTATATTTTTAGTAGGCTATCCAGAATTGAGTTTTTTTTTTTTTTTGTCTCATGTCATTCAATGTTTGTCAACGCTGCCGCTGTTATTCCCGTCAAAAAGTGTCGGGAATAATAGCCACTTAGTAAAAAAGCCACAGAGAACTTAAGATGCAAGAGCGAGCGAAGCGAGCTCGGGACTTGGAGGAACCCTCCATCCCCTTTGTGGTTATTTGGTAACATAGGGGAGAGAGAAATTATCATATTGACGTTTTATGAAAGTGTCATAAAAAGTCATTATGTTGTGCTACAAAATTTAGTGACATAAATGAATCGCTGCAAAACCGACTTCATAGTCTTGTCAGCCCTACCCTTAGAATGTAATTCAAGCCTGCGTAGGCGCGTAGGGGTAGGGCGCCCCGCGAGCTGAGGAGCAGATGGTTTGAAGGCCCGCCGCTACGGCTGAGGCTGGCCAGTGAAGCCGGCCAGCAAGCCGAAGCTGTGGTGGTGAGCGTTAAAACCATCTGCGACAATAAGCTCGCGTGGGGCCGCCCAAACCCCGCAGCGACGGAGCTGTGACAGAAACAATGCTTGCTGCGTGTTGCATGCCTGCTTCCATGCTACATGCCTGCTTCCATGCTACATGTCTGCTTGCATGCTGCATGCCTGCTTGCATTCTGCATGCCGGCTTGCATGCTGCATGCCTGCTTGCATGCTGTATGCTTGCAAGCATTCTTGTTTACACGCTTCTTACTGGGACCAATTAAAACCACTTTTGCTCATAATCAACTATACTATTAAGTGTAAACAGTGGAATAATGAATGTTAAAACTTCGAACAAATGTTATTTCGGCTAAGTTTAACATCGGTGAAAAATTTTTCGACCAAATGAAACGTCGGAGTAACGAAAAAAATCGAATTGATAATAGGTAGGATAGGATTGATACATTGGCAGAATTTTTACAAATTTAGCCTTCTTTTATTTGAAGGCTAAATTAACAAGGAAATCCCTATGTTCATATTTGTTGCACAATACCGTCATGATCGTTTAGAAAATTCATTATAAAACGATTTAGTCTAATTTTTCCAAAAGAATTAAAATATTAAATAAAAAATGTATAAATGATTAAATATCATCCGAACCGTCATCAAGAGAACAATTTTCCAAAAAAAAGTTTGTAAAGCAAGAGTTTGTAAAATGAAACATTTGCAGAACGAATCGTTTGTGACATAAATAGTAAGTATACGAGGCGATAGTTGTTAACTAAAAAATTGTGAATGGAGTTTTGGTGAAACATTAGTGAACCGCCTAAATTAGTATAAAGATCTTCCCCAGTCAATACCCAGAATGCAGATTTATGTCATAAGATAGCTTTTTAATTGTATTTTTAAAATAACTAGATTTAATGTCATATAAATAACGGGTTTAAAGTTATTAGACGATATATAATGATAGCTTTCTACTGATGTTTCATACATCTTATAGTTTTCAGGCATCTTTACTATTAGTTATTCACTAGGCGCTTGTTTTAATTTTTGAGAAAATGCCTGCCCAACCTAAGTTGTGAACCCGTTGAGTCGATTGCAATTGATGATGAGAATAAGAGGTAAATATCCAATAAAGTTAGGTTATAGGTTGCATCTCGTCGAACCGTCAACATGACTGTCAAAAGAAAAGACTCAGGCATGGAACTGATGCATGGAAGTAGTTAGTACGCGCCGTATAATTATGGCCATGTTGCCATATAAAATTGTAGATACATGCGTATCTAATCTGTATATTTTAAGCTTTTTCTTTGATAATCCTAAAATGTACAAATTGTTTCCTCTATCATCATCATCATCATCATCTTCCTGCTCTTGTCCCGTATTATTTGGGGTCGGCGCAATACGTTTTTTTCTTCCATTCTGCCCTGTCACTCGTCATGCTATCACAAACTTCCTTTTCTTTCATATCACTCTTCACACAATCCATCCGTCTTTTCTTTGGCCACCCTCTCCCTCTCCATCCATCCACATGTATGCTCATAAATCTTTTAGTAACATGCGTTGTTAAATTGTTTCCACTATGTGGAAGAAAAATAATCGGTCTAAATATCACAAATCTGATCGATTTATGTATCAACACTTGTCTAAAATAATCACAACACCATTGCCAATGTATGAAAAAAACAGGATTTGTGACATGGCTGTTCTGATTTTTTTTTTTTTTCTAAAAAGAGTTCATCACAGAGTTTACTGTATAAATTTTGTTGATACCTGTTTTAATCAATAAACAGCAGCAGTAATATGCTCTTGAAAGGAAATGTAAAATAAAAACTCCATTTACAATGAAAAGAAGTATCTGCCGAGAAAACACTCACATCAACATCATTGCAATGTATTGTAAAACATCTACATTGCCAAGAAATAAGTTAAAATAATTATACTATGAAGACAAGACTCAAAAGACTCTGTATCCGAGCAACAAGCATTAATCAAAAAAAATAATAAATGAAAACTGAAACAATATAATCAACAAAAAGTATAAAAGATTTCAAATTAATATCATAATTATCTAGGATAATTAGGTAGTTTACTTTTTCTGCATTTTCTGGGTAACAAACGGGCATGATTCTTTATGATTAATGACAGATAATAATACATATAAAATAAAGAGGAATAATAGTATTTTGTTTGCTTAAACGCGTTTATCTCTGAAAAAGATTCGACAGAAACCTGGGTATTCCATACAGATTTTCCTATCCGGCATATAATAACCAAAGACGAGGGTGAAACCGCGGGGGAGAGCTAGTGGCAGATAAAACTGCTAGGTTTCACCTCTAGTGATACTAGTCAGTCCAATAAACAGATTTGAGCAAAACAAAAAGCAAGCATCTCCTGGACTCACTCGTTTCATCATAAATCTCATCCATCGCTTATTACCAATAGGCGAGATCGATATAATGTGCGGGATCATTGAAAGTTAAATAAAAATGTACTACATTAGGTTTTGCTTCAGTGCCGATAGCGCCATTTATACATCAAGTTTTTCGTACACTATCTCATTAAATCTCATAATCTCTTCGTGTTAAGTGATTGACTTGTAAAAGATGGTTTGAAATTTTCTTGATACATGTCGTGTTTTACACCTTTTCAGAGTCCAGACAAAAGCATCGCAGAATCGCACGGTTCGAAGTCGATTACGTCGGCAGGCAACGTAGATTATACATCAGCTGCACTTCTGTTTTTTAAGCCACACAAGTATTCCTTAATTGAATGAGTATTAATATTTTTATTCAGCCGTTTCGGGATATCGGCAAACAGCTGGTCGACTCTTCATGTGATTATAGGACTGGACTTTTGTCAACAAATCAGTATTGCTTATCAAGTCGCAATGCTGCCAGCTTTCTGGGCCATTTTCCCATTGACAGCGATGTGAATGATTTATTTTTGCCCAATGAGTTCTTTTATACCTGTTTGTCTCCCTGATTATTTTCAGTTTGTATATTATATATCCATTAGGTTATAATATTTGTACGTATTTATGATACAAATACTTGTAGTTTGTTAATATTTAAGTCGTTTATGTGCATTTTTTGTTATTTCCTACTATACTATTTTATATAATTGGGGAGTATCAGAAATGGGTGGTAATATTTTAGATACTGCTTTTACTTTTGAAAATAAACTGCTTTCTTCAAGGACGTCATAGTAGTTTCCCAAAAAAAAAAAAAAATTACCCACATTTTTTAATTTTGATCAACTGATGATAAGTTTGTACAGAAAGCAACATTTTTAAGCAGTATATAAAATATTACCACCCTTTTCCGCTACAGCCTGTATAGTCTCGAGCATATTTTGTGTTTGAATAAATCACGAATTCAATACTTGTATTTCAGATGGTTCCGTAGCAGCATCATACCGGATTGTAAATTAGTCACATTTATGGGTACGTGAATCGCTTGATATTAGGGATGGCAATTCTTCCAAATGAAAATCGATATTTAAACACGATTCGAATACAAGTCTAATCGATTCAGACATAAATCGAGTTCTAAAAAATCGATCCGTTAGTTACCAGAGTCCTAAAAAGCATGATACCTAAAGATGATCCTGCAATGCATTTATTTCACTTAAAAAAATAACAATCAGGTGTACAACATTCACTTAAAAATTAACTTGAGGAAAATGGGCGCTTTAAACTTAAAAAAAACCGGGTAAGTGCGAGTGGGACTCGCGCACTGAGGGGGCCGTAGAAACTTACATAAGAAAACAGTTCAATTCCCGATTTGAGTTATGCAGATTTTTCCGAATCGCAAGTTTTTTTTTGTGACGTAACTACAAATTTACAGTTTTCAGATTTTTTCCTATACTTGTGCTATGAGACTTTGTTTCATCATGCCAAATTTCAGGATTCTAGATCAACGGGAAGTACCATATGAATTTTGATTCCCTTGAAAATGTCGAAATATACATTTTTTGCGACATAAACGGCCGTATCTTTTTTTTCGTTAACTCAGAAGTTTGATTTTTTTCACAGCTTCAAGGGACTGCAGACCTGAGTATATGGTTTTAATTTCAACTCGATACCTCTACGCGTTCCCGAGATACAGGGTCTTGACAGACAGACAGACGGACAACAAAGTGATCCTATAAGGGTTTTTGCCTTTTGAGGTACGGAACCCTAAAAAAAATGGTTGCATTCCACAGGAAATACATCGAATCTCGATTTCAAGTGTTTCATACCCATCTATTGTTTAAGATCGATTTTAGAAATCGATGTTTTTGATTAATCGATTTCAAATCGCCATGCCTACTTGATATCTATAAAACCCAGAAGTATTCAATTGACTTCACTAGAGTATGCTAAACGTATTGATATATTTAATGTTAAATCCTTGTTTCTTTCCAGAATATCTAATTCTCGTCATATCGTATTGCGACTTCATGTTGCTTGTATACCAAATGGCGTTTCTTTCAGTACCATTTTTCTTCCACGTGTGCGTCATATTCGACATCCTGTTTCTATTTAAAGTTTTTCTAGATGTCCATAGCGGTTATATGAATCGATATGGAGACTATGTTTTAAATCCAAAGAAAGTCAGGAAAATGTGGGTTGTTTTGTATATCAGTTTAATGACATGTTACCGTAGATCAGTGTTAAACAGACTTCTGAAAGTTTTGCACTTTTTAACTTTTAAGACAAACTAAGATATTTTTGACTTTACAGGTATTTCTCGAAAATATATCTTCGAAGAAGGGACTTTTTAGCAAACTTTGTGATATGCTACTTGGTATTCTTCTTGTCTTTAAAGACGCGTATGAAAATGGCATTGTTCTGCTATTCGCGCTCGCCTCAACTAATTAGAATTTCGTATTTATTTACGTATCGAACACACAGAAAATCAAGTATTGGTTCAGCAAATTTGTTGTTTAAACTAACGTAAGTATCAATCGATATTTTTCGAACAGACATTTCATCAATACCTACTAATAGAAGGCAGACTATAAGGGTGATTTCCACCAGAGATGCTATGCTATGTTGCTATAACATACGAGGGTGGATTGAAAAGTTCGCGGCCTCAGCAAGAAAACAATATAAAATATAAGCAAAAGTACTTTTATTTTTCCACGCAATCTCCACCTAACTCTATGCACTTCTTCCATCTGGTTTCCAACGCCTGTATGCCGGTCATAAAAAAAGTTTCTTCAAGGCCTTCAAAAAAGTCACCCACCGCAGCTTCGACCTCCTCATTTGATGAAAATTTTTGACCTCCAAGGTGTTTTTTTAGATTTGGGAATAAATGAAAGTCTGAAGGTGCCAAATCAGGGGAATAGGCGGGATGGGGCAGTAATTCAAAGCCACAATCACGAATTTGAGCCATAGATTCAACAGACGTGTGAACGCGTGCATTATCCTGATGGAACAACACTTTCTTGCTGAGTAATCCTGGCCTTTTCTCTTTGATTGTATCACGCAAGCGACGTAAGAGGGTGCAGTAATAAGCCGAGTTTATAGTTTTACTTTTTGCAAAGTAGTCCACCATGATGACACCCTTAGCATCCCAAAAAACTGACGCCATCACCTTGCCAGCTGACAAAATTGTTTTGGCTTTTTTTGGAGTCGGTTCATCAGGTTTTTTCCACTGCTTGGAATGTTTGGACTCTGGGATGTAGTGGTGTACCCAAGTTTCATCCATTGTTACAAATCTGGCCAAAAAATCTTGTGGATCAGCCTCAAACATTTCCAAACAGTTGCGAGAAATCGTTAGGCGTATTCGTTTTTGTTCGACTGAAAGCAATCTGGGTACCCACCGCGCAGAAACCTTAGAAAATCCAAGTTCATTGACTATGATGTTTTGTTTTCGTTCATACGAGATGCCTTAGAACAGTGTCTGCAATCTCCCTGATGGTCAATCTCCGATCTGTCAATATCAGATCACAGATTTTCCCGATGTTTTCTTCAGTCGTAGACGTCATAGGCCAGCCAGAGCGAGTGTCATCTTCAATACTCTCTCGTCCGCGTTTAAATTCAGCAACCCACTTTTTCAGTCGTATACGACGGAGCAGATTCCCCCAATGTTGTTGACATATCTTCGTGAATCTCTTTTGGAGTTAGTTTTTTTTTAAACAGGTATTTGATGACCGCACGTTGCTCAATTATCTCCATTCTTTAAAAACGCTGCACAAAGGCTCACAAACTTCAGTCTAATTTAAATACAGTTAATGCTATTGCGATAGATTTTTTTCAATTTGACAACCAGAGAGTAAACTAATCGAATGAGGTCAGTTACATTAAAATAGTTTAAGTATTTATGTGTTAGGCCGCGAACTTTTCAATCCACCCTCGTACCTAGCTTAGCAATGGTGGAAATGGGTTCAACTAAGCTATGTTTTTTTTATATGGAATGGATGTGCGCTCTGAATGCATGTTATGGATGGTCGCAAGTGGTGTAGCTTTGTGCGTACCTATACTCTCTACTATCGATACATCGCATAGCTCGAGCTGCGTATCTTCCTACCTTGCGGCGGTTGCATCTTTATAGCACTCTTACTCGCACCACACAAATCACGCATTTAGCATCAATGGAAACGGTCACATAGTTTCGTAGCTTAATAGCTTTCAGATTATCGCAATAAAGCTATATAACACATCTCTGGTGGAAAAGTACCCTAAGGTCCTCGATCGGCTCCTTTAGGACCTTGCACGGGTGCTAAGACGGACGCGTAGTATCGAAAAAAGATGAAACCGCCGTCACGTCCGTATTGAAGGGCAACTAGAGCGATGTGACAGTAGATCGATTATTGTTTTACCCGGAGGAGATACGTCTAGCTACTACTGCCCACTAAAACAAGTTGCGATGCACTGTGGCCACCTATACGCGCCCGCATCCACCCCTGGCCCGCCATTTTCACTATGGACAAGGTCAAGAAGTTTAATGTGACTTACAGTTACAGTTTTGAATTTTTCAGAACTATAGCCATATGGGCATCGATACTCTCGCATGTGAACGCATGCCTCTTTTTCAAGTTATCGTGCTTAACCCCTGTGCACTGCACATCGGCTAACTGGATGTCAAAGGAAGCACTAAATTTGAGGGCCAAATATTCTGAGGTGATTGATATTTTTTATGAATTTTACCAGACATCACACTCTTTTCTAATGTTAGAGAAGGATATTTCAGTGATTAGACATTTTTCTAGCAGTATTATAGTTTAAGTAAGATACAATAATTCAAGCAACTACTGCAAGACGAGAGAAGGGTTATTTGATGAAACATGACACAAAGCAACAGTTCAATAATCATTAAGATCATTTGTTCTGTGTTTGGGTGTAATCTATATATATAAAAGGAGAAACTGACTGACATATCAACGCACAGTCGAAACTACTAAGACTAAGATCGTGAAATTTTGCATGGAGTTTCCTTTTATGACGTAGGTGAGCATTAAGAGGGGATTTTGTAAAATTCACCCCCTAAGGGGAAAAAACGGGGGTCCAAAGTTTGTATGGAGAAACCTTCTTATCCGCGGGCGAAGCCGCTGGCAGAAGCTAGTTTATCTATAATATGTATGTATTTAGAAATATATAAGTATGTTTATCAGTTATCTAGTACTCATAGCACAAGCTCTGCTTAGTTTGGGACTAGATGGCGTTGTGTAATAGTTGTGGAATTAAAAAAAAATAGTCTTAAAAAAAATCAACAAAGAAACGATATATTCTTTTAATGTTTTAGGGCCGATACTTTGCCTTATACGTGGCCGCCCTATGGTACATGATCAACTTGCTTACGATAACTGGCACCGGAGATGTGTCTTCACAAAACAGTTTTGAAGTTATTGAGACTATTATAGTAATTATAGTTATTAAGTTTTGTACAGGTATGTAATATTTTAAACTATTTCTTCTATGAGAGCAGTGGTGGCCGAGTGGTAACGGCGACTTACGAGTTGTAGGCCGCGGGTTCAAACCCAGCCAGGCGCATTACTTTATGTAATTATTTCATCACTACTGCTCTCAAAACGGTGAACAAAAACATCGTGAGGAAACCGGCATGTCCTAGAACTAAAAATTCGAAGACATGTGACGTTAACCAACCCGCACTGGGCCCGCGTAGTGGATTATGGCCTATTCCCTCTCCTAGAGAGGAGGCCTGAGTCCCAACAGTGGGAACATTATAAGGCCGACTATGCTATGCTATGCTATTTCTTCTATCGACTAGCTTTTACGCCTCTTCGCTCAGTAGTACACTAAAAAGAGGCCCTTGTTTTTTTTCCAGGTCTTCTCATATCGGAAATGTCTGCAATGATCACAGCTCATTCGTCTTCTCGCATCGCATACGATTACGACATCAACGAGTTGAGAGATGGCCTTCGAGATATGGATCTGAGTGTCCATCAGATGAGCAAAATGTGGGACTATGTGCGTGAGCTATGGAACAGGCAACAAGGAAAACAGGTGTCCATGAATTCTACCTTTAAAAACCATTAGTACAAAAACCAAAAGATTTAAGGTTCATATACACACACCTCAATCACGCCACCGTCAAGTAGTCGGTTAGTTACGTCCAGAAATGTAAATGGGTACTAGACACATTTTTTTTAAATGTTGGTATTAAAAGCTAGGTGACCCGACAAACATTGTTCTGTCATATAAATTATCAGAAAAAAATTGAGGGGTGGGGGTAAGAGCGTAAAAAATAGTAGACGTACCAAATATTCACAAACAAATTCATAAAAATCGGCCAAGCCATTTCAGAAGAGTTCGATAACAAACAGTGACACGAGATTTTATATATTAGAGAATTTTCAAATCTGTTCAAAATTAGGTAAGTAACGAAGTAGAATCCTTTGAAATCTGGTGGAAGGGTAAATTGTCAAATAACATAAAAACGATGCACACACTGAAATGTGACGTCACCGCCATTTGGTTACGCGCGTGCAAAAGAGATAGTCAGATGTTGGCATAAGTCCGACTTTGCACAGTTTTTTTATTAATGCAATAAGATTTAATACATAAATAAATGAAAATTGATTTATGTGTGTATGTAACATTTATTTTTAATGGGAATCCATTATGCCCCCACTTAACTTATTATACTTACTACTTTACTTATTATTTCAATGAAGTATAATGACAATGGAAGAAATTACTGGCTCCTGAAATACAGGCACCTAAACTAGTTCAGGAGTCAGGGGTTCCGTTATTTGTACACGTATTTATTACAACAATAAAGAATTTTTATTATTATTACTTTTCCTTACACCAATATTTGAAACGGTTATTGCTGCTTCATTTAATAACCAATTTTGATGCCGCTTTCAGAAGAACATTTCTTATTAGTGTTAATTTATTTCCTACAAAAATTATAAAAATAAACATTTAGTAGAAGGCTTAGGACATCGAATCAATGGAACCGATGTCGACATCGTTCGTGTGTGTGACAAATACTTCAGTCATGACACGACCGACGTGCCTCAGTCAATCACATACAATCCTAACGTTGACATGACTGATGTGTACGAACGTATGTATATAAGGTGACTGGTAATTAGTGACCGATACTTAAACACGTGATTGTACTCATAATTACAAACAACTTTCCCAAAGAAACTTTTTTTTATATACTCACTAGTTTGTAGGCACATTAACTGATTAGGTACGTACACCTATGGGTTTGCAAGCTGCGCGGGTGTTCTATCACTATTGTAGCTACGGCGGCGTCACGCGGCTAACAGCTGAGCGGTCGCCGGTCGCAGGCGCGCGGGTATTTTAACAGCTGTTTTGTTATTGTGTTAAAACTAATGAGAATATAAAAAAAGTTTCTTTGGGAATGTTGTTTGTAATCATGAGTACAATCACGTGTTTAAGTATCGGTCACTAATTACCAGTCACCTTATATATAAATGCAATAAAAATATTTGTTATAGAATGAAATGTCAGCATCGGAATTTTAGGGGAAGGCCCTACATAGCCAATAACAGAACAGATATTTTGGCATGATCCTCACTTATTTAGCCTTTGCTACGCCCACCTGTCTCGTTGCCAAATCGGCAAATGTATGCTGTGACATCCCAATTTAGTTAATTTAGAATAGATTTAAATAACCGTGTATAGAAATATGACACAATGAATAATAAAATAGTTTTGTCATTATCTGCTTAACCAACTGACCTCTATTATTTACCACTAGACAGGCTGTTCCGTATGTTTGACAGCAAATTTTTTGTGCCTATTTGAAGCGCCACTCGCGAGCCTCCAGAGAACCAATTTTGACGTATAATGCAAATGGCTTCAGAGAAGTGTACAGTACTCTGAAGTATTTTTGCATTTTGAATTAATTTCGTTCGAATTCCGTGTTATTCCTGCTTCACGAATTATATAAAACCTATGAAAAATGAGGTCATGTGTATATTGTAAGTGGCCCGACATTATTAGTTTCAGTACCGTAGATCCTCGCTACGGCTGACAGCGCTAATATGGCGAATATCTAACGGGCACAAAAGCAATTTGACGGCCGCCAGTCCCGTGTGGTAAATAGTAGAGGTCGAGGCGACTTCTATTCTATGTTTTTATCAGTAAACATTAACTCCTTTTCTTAACATTTCATAAACCAAATACCTACAGATGCCTGCCCTAGTCTACAAACTACCATTCCGTCTCCGTTGTCAAGTAATGCAAGCAGTATACGGATCCCACATCCGAGAATCAGTCATATTCAGCAAAACTGACGACGATTTCCGAAGAATGTTAGCGATGTGGATGAAACACTGTGTATTCTTCCCTGGCAACTACATCGTGCAATGCGGTGACTCAGACCAATGCATCTACTTCATACATAGAGGACAGGTAAGGGTGTGAGGTAACCTCACTCATGACATCATCGACAATATGACTCTTGCATTAATCATTAATAAGTATACCTACTCGACCGCCCAATCTTAGATACGAGTAAATTATACGAATACGCCACTTAATCGAGTATCTACTTTGGTTTTATGTACTGAGAGTTGATTTTTAATTAACCTTTTGTAGTCAAAAAGGGTCCAATATAAATTTCGGTTGCAATTGAACTTGAACTTTGTGTAAAATGACATTAAGTTTAGAATTCATTGAAAAGATCACAACCCGAATGTTTTAATAAATCATTTGTGTTTTAGGTTGAAGTGTTAACAGTGCATCCAAACTTGACAGAGTCAATTTATGATGTGCTAGGACCGGAAGATAGCTTCGGGATCGCTCAGGTTGTATAATTTTCAAATGTTATTGAAATAAGCGGTTGGTAAAATACGAGTTTTTTTTTTTTAATTTTGAATTAAGAAAGTTACAAGTGTCATTCTCAATTAATCTGCCAAGCGTTTTCCGAGGTCCGCATCTAGTATAACTGAATGTAGCTAAATAACTGTATTTTACATGGACCGATGACTTCACAACCCAGTAATTGAGTAACATGATACCGCTTGGAAGACTAGGAATGCTGGTGACATTTTTCTCAAGCTTTCGACTACCCTAACACTTCAAATAATAGCCTGGAGCCGAGCTCAGCATGTCATAAGCTCAACCCATCCACGGACTGACGTTGTTAAAAATTACTTTCCCCGTGCGTCGGTTATTATTTAGCCACGAAGCCCCTTGTACTTTAATAATTTTCTTTACTTTTTAGGGATTGTTCGTCGGTGTGGTGCACCATTTTTCCTTCCGAGCACGCACTGTCGTTGACATCGTATATTTAAAGTTAGACCAGTGGAAATATCTCCTGGACTACTACCCGAAATCTGCCAAAATCGTTAAGAGAAAAGTCGAAAATGTCTATTTAGCTATTTAAAGATGATATGGTGATACCCACATTATTTTAGATTTAGTAATATTAATGAGAAATGTAACGTTAATTAGAAAAATTAAATTAGTTTTATGTTTTTATCTTGCATTTATTATTAATAATTGTATTAACAAGTAACATTTTTGGTACGAACATTAAAAAATAGTTTGGAGCATATTATAATATTAGTAAATAATTTAGCAATTTGTTTATCCAAAAATATATAAAACAGAGTTGAATAGTGGTTTTATATCACTTGCGTTATGTATCATTGCTAAAAAATCTACCCATATTTAATCTAACTAGCCTATCTTGTTCCACCGTTGGGCCAGTCTCCCTCCCTCCCTTTTCCACACATATCAGTCCTTTGCTAGTATGGTCTAGTATACAATAGTCTTTTAAATTTTTATTCATTACTAGGTGACCCGGCGAACTTCGTACCGCCTAATAGTAAGGATAACGCCATCTACTGGCATTACCAGAACAGCATAATTCATTTTATAATGACATTTTAATTTGAGATGGCGTTTTATTTGATTTTTTTTCCCTTAAGTATTTCCATATTTTCTCACCGTTTAAACCTTCCTTGAACTATCACAAATATTTCAAGACCAAAGTTAGCCAAATCGGTCCAGCCGTTCTCGAGTTTTAGCGAGACTAACGAACAGCTATTCATTTTTATATATATAGAAGATAGATTTTTATATATGTATATAGATATGGTAATAAATGAAAAATTTAAAAGAACTTCAATGTATTGACTGAAATATCTTTGAGAATCAAATAGTACATGTATCTGCACTACATTGCCCATTTTTTAATCAAGTAGCAAAAAGATGCAAGTGTGTATTGTCAATGATACCACTGAACCACACCATGGGTGTCATTAACAATATCTGTTTATGATTTATAAGTTTTTTAGCAACCACAACCCCATAATGAGGTTGTATCCATTTAACTATATCAATTATTTATCATTGGTAAGACCACGACAATGAGATAAACGATCTCTTTCTGCAGTTGTTATTTTCCTCAGTAAAACAATGTTTATTCATTAATAATACGGACAAATTAATTGCTATTATATAATATAGGGGTAAGTGTATTTTTTAATTAATTTTATTATTTCTGTTGTTATTGATTATATTTTAGAAATCCCTTGTGAACTCAGCTAATTTAAAAAAAAAGTTAAATCATTAGTCTGCAGTGGTGTGGTTACCAAAACAGAATTGTAAACGACACACCATTAATGTGGTTCAGTGGTGTTGTTGACAACACGGGTTTGGAAGGAAGAACCAAATATTTCCAAGTACTCAATAATAATAAAACACTACAAAAATCTAATCCTACTAAAAAATAAAAACTAAAATCAAACTATGCTTCAAAAAAAAAAAAAACTAATCATACAATGACAATCAATAACCTTACCAGAAAGAAAGAATACATTATTGTTGCTTTCTCTTCCTAGTTACTCTCTGAGTGACCACTTCTTTTACTCCCATGTTTTTAAATGACTCTTCAATTACTTTAACTGGATTGCTTGTAATAGAACAGCTTGTAGTAGGAACTTGTGGAAGCGCTGCTACATTACTTTTCTTTGTGGAATTAAGCAAAGTAGTCACTTGTGCAGGCGCCGCTACGGTACCTCTCCTTGTAGAACGACGATTTACAGTGGTTACTTCTGTAGGCTCTTCCACAGTACTGTTCCTTTCGGAACGATTCGGGGTAGTATCTTGTGTAGGCGCTGCTACAGTACCGCTTTTTGTAAAATTACGTCTCGTAGGAACTTGTGTAGGCGCCGCTACAATTCCGCTTTTTGTAGAACGACGTGTCGTAGGAACTTGTGCGGGCGCCGCTACAGTACCTCTTCTTGTAGAACGATTATTTAGAGTTGTAACTTCTGTAGGCGCTTGTACGATACTGTCCCTTGAAGAACGACGTGAAGTAGCATCTTGTATAGGCGCTTCTGCAATACTTTCCGTAGTAGGATGAAGTGTAGGTACTTCTGGCTGTAGTGATCTGGAAATGCATAACATTATTATTAGGGCCTGAACTTTCTGGTTGGTGGCATGGAATTAGACAATCTTCGATATATTATTGAATATACCACTAATACCACTGCCTTTATCTAGACAATGGCATGGGTGTGAAAGTGGCTATAAACAAGTTAGGAACTTAAAGAACAATCGGAAACAGGCAAGAAATTTCAGTAACGTATGTTGGATCTTAGGAAATTCAAATGGATTTTTAAATGGCAGCTTGTTTAATAAATTTACAATAACTAAGATCCATGAATGAACAAAAAACAGCAACAAAAATCAAAACATAAAAAAATAGGCAAAGCAACAGTGAAATGGAATGTTATTCAGTCATCATACAAAAAGCGATATGTATACACAGATGCTAGAACAATCATTGTTTCAAATAAACCATTTTAATGCAGTCTAGATAATCGAAAAGATGAAACTAATTTTTAAGTCCCAAAACGTCGATCTCTATGAAGAACGTGCAAGGAGCTCCACGGAAACTCTTTTAAATCAATAAATAGGCGCAAGCATTACCAAATAAAAGTTCTACTTTTCAAAAATCCCAATGGAGTGTGCCGGTTAATGTGCCGTACCTATTTGAATTTTTCATGATTATACCTAGGTAAAATATGTACATGTCGTGGCCAGATCATAGAAATCGATCACTTCATGATATGGCCAACTAAAACTATTTATTTATTATTATTTATCAATCTCCCTAATGGAGCTGAAAGCCGTCGTCGCTGGGTTTGTTTCCCTCCCCGTGGTCGTGTGCGGGGACTTCAATGCCAAGAACTTGGCTTGGGGTTCCCGGTTCACGAAACATACAGTGGGGTCGGATGGTGGAGGACTGAGCTCTGGAGACAGGCCTGGTCGTCCTAAACCGGGGTTCTGGCCGTCCTAAACCGAGGTTCTGTCCCCACGTGTGTGCGGATGCGGAGTGACTCAGTGGTGGACATCTCGTTCGCCAGCCCCGCTCTGTCGCCGCGTGTCGTTGACTGGCGCGTCATGGAGGGGGTGGAGACGTACTCAGACCACCGGTACATCCGGTTTGACGTCTCCGCCCACACCTCGACCGCGCCGGTCCGACAGAACCCTTGTGGGCCGCGATGGGCGCTGAGGTAGATGGACCGGGAGCTCCTCCTGGAAGCCGCGACGGTACAGGCCTGGGTGCAAGCACCGGACAGGCCTGTCGACATTGACGTCGAGACAGAGTGGTTCCGGAAGGCCATGTCGCAAATCTGCGATGCGGCAATGCCCCGAGTCCGTCCCGGACGGGCTCAGCGCCAGGTATACTGGTGGTCACCGGAGATTGCGACACCGGTATGCCAGATACCGAAGGCGCCGCATCCGTCCACCGGATGCGGAATCCAGAGAGGCGGAGCTGTACGAGGGATACAGAGGCAAAGCGCACCCTCAGAGCGGTGGGGACCCATGGGGACGCCCCTACAAGGTGCGGGACAAACTCCACCCCTGGGCTCCCCCGCTGACGCAGAGTCTCCGGCCCCAGCTTGTGGAGGTTGTGGTGCGCACTCTGTTCCCTGCGCGAGGGGAACACTCTCCCCCGCCCATGGCTCCGCCACCAACGGTGTCCGACGCGGACCACGGTGGCGACGACGACGACAACGCTCCAGAGGTAACCGAGGTAGAGATGAGAGTGGCGGTACGAAGGCTGAGTGCCAAAAATACCGCCCTAGGACCCGACGGCTTGCCTGGGAAGGCCGGTCCTGGCCATGGAGGCTTTCGGGCCTTGACTAAAAGGGCTCTTCAGCGCATGCATGGAGAAGGGCCAGTTCCCACTTCGCTGGAAGACGGGGAAACTGGTCCTCATCGCGAAGCCGGGGCGCCCTGCGGACTCACCGTCCGCGTAGCGGCCCATTGTGCTGCTCGACGAGATGGGCAAGCTCTTTTACATCGGCCACATCATCGCTTACCATAATAAAAATAAAAATAAACTACAACAAAAAGGCGCGAATTCTCTGTGATAGTGTGCGGTGATGGGATGCGATGACGTAGGGATGCGCTCACTCATCGACTTTTATTCTAACAATACAAATGCCAAATAATCATAAAGCAAAGCTTTTTTATAATAATTGATTGCATAGTGACAAGCTTCTGTGTTGTGGGATTGTTGAATAATGATATGAATACTGACTATACCTAAACAATTTGATTTAAACCCTTAAGATAACAAAAATAAAGTGCCTAGAAAAATATGTAAATGAACTACAAAAAATAATTGGGTACTTGACTCATTTAATATTATTTGTAACAAAAAAGAAAAAAATATCCAAAATCGCAAACAGAATCAATTTTTCATTAAATATGGTGGTAGAGAAAACTGTTAAGTAACAGCGCGTAAAAAAGAAATAGCGAGATGTTCCCAACGCGCGCCTACTCTTACTCATCAAATATTTGAAAGGAATATTTGCTAATTGCTGCTTCATTTTATAACCAACTAGCTTCTGCCAGCGGCTTCGCCCGCGTGAAAGTTTATTTCTCCATGCAAACTTTGGACCCCCATTTCATCCCTTTAGGCGTGAATTTTGAAAAATCCTCTCTTAGTGCTCGCCTACGTCATAAAAGGAACACTTGTGCAAAATTTCAAGTCAGTCAGTTTCTCCTTTTATTTAAATAGATTTTGATGCGGTTTTGAGAAAACACATTTCTTTTTAGCATTTCATATAGGCAAATACACAATTGCAAGCACTTTTCATAGTATCTGAATTAATTATAATGAAAGCATGATCAAGTAGTACAGACTACAAACCATAGGTCGGCTTCAATTTCATCTAAAAATGGTGACTACTGCTAATTCTACAGGATGCAATTAGTGACAAACGGATGACCTTACCAAATGCATGTAATGAATAGCTTTAGCATTATTATTATTTTAC
The DNA here is from genome assembly GCA_905147345.3 of Mythimna impura. Classification (NCBI taxonomy): domain Eukaryota; kingdom Metazoa; phylum Arthropoda; class Insecta; order Lepidoptera; family Noctuidae; genus Mythimna; species Mythimna impura. The sequence continues at coordinate 13,731,593 of LR990351.1, forward strand.
ATTTGCCGCTTTCGCTTCCTAGTTACTCTCTGTGAGATCTCCGGTATGATTTCTTGGGTATCTTGGGTCTGCTCCATGAGTTCAGATGACTCTTGCATTTGTGTAGTCTCAGCCACTGTATTATTTTCTTCAGAATGAGGTGTAGTATCCAAAAGTTGTGTAGGTGGTAATCTGGAACTGATATAAAATGTATTATGAAGTGTGTTAATGTATGTTGTCTCTGCGACTGGACAGAGGCAGTCTGCGTCTGGTGGCAGGATCCATTACCGGACACTGCTCCCTGAACAAACACTTTTTCACAATGAATATCACAGATACACCTCTGTGCAGAGGATGCATGGAGTCACAAGAAACTGTCGCGCATGTGCTCCTTGAGTGCACAACCGTCAGCGAGATAAGAACACCTTGAGAGCACCGAATTCACTGATGGACACCCTGAGCAAAATGAAGAGACTCATCTGTTTCTGGAATAAGGTGGGCCGGTTGGAGTAAAGGCCGACGCCCAATAGTCCGATAAGGACTAAGTGCAGAAACCAGACCACAAAGATAAGTTGTCATCATTCTCCTGCGCTTTTTTATGTCTATTTAACTAACTGTCTGCAACTGCCGGGCAAAGATCTTACATTATGCTCTTTTCTACTTAAAATTGTCGCTACGTGTTCTATATTTTATCAGTCAATTTTTTTTAGAACGTTTCTCCACACTTAGAATTACTACATGTAATACTCACGTACACAAGACACCCAGACCTGGAAAAACTATCTGTAGGCCATACAAATATTCCCTTCTCTGTTCCCTGTGTTCCCTGCGGGAATCGAACCCGCGATACGCAGCACAGCAGCCAATCGTTTAACCAACCGTATCGCAAGCATTTTATTGATACTCAAAAAATTGTTAGATTATTAAAAACCTGAATCTAAATTTGATGTGTTACCTACATAAAGATATTATTTAAATTATATGTTATAAAACTAACAAAAAAAAATATTGTCCTAATAGCCACTAAAATTGTAGATCTACCACAGTGGTTCCTAGCCTGTGGTCTTCAAGAACTAAAATATGTTCCACGATTAAATTTTCTTCTGGACATCTGGTACCTGCTCACAAAAAAGAAACAAAAGTGATCCCTCAAACACTGGTCTACCACAAAGCATAAAGTTAGACGGTTCGTTTTACGGCGCTGCCGTCACCACATGATGTTAACAGTCGACATTGGTTTAGTTGCCCAAGAAGGGAAAAAAATAAGTATTTCCCTGTTAGTTGTCAACTCTGAAGTCACCAACTAAACTATTTTCTTCTGTTAATATTCTATGTTAATAAGCCAACAAGACTGAACTTTCGAGGAATATAACAGAATCAGTTTCAAATTGACATGTCGGCCTATTAATTATTTTTATGCACATGATAAGTAGGTACAGTACGGCCGACGTAACTTGGCGAGCCTGAACATAGGCTCTGCGAACTTTAGCACATGTATACTCGGAACAAAACTGTTATTGACATCATTTTTTTTTAAACCAAAACACGAATAAAAATTTACTAATACAGCGTCCAAGTACAAATAAAATAAATATTAAAACACTTTGAGACAGAAAGTTACAAAAATAACTTATGAATTAAAGAAAAAAACCTAACACTACTCAAAAACCTTAACAATATAATAATAACAACCAACGAAAACTTTTGTCACTGCCTGTGCTCAAGACAGAGACTCGAAAATAACAACAATGCTAACATGTGAGTGAGACATATTACTGCGTACCGAACATTGCTGAATAAGCACGAAGCTTTACGAAGTTACCGAAGAGGGATGTCCAATACGCGTCTGCAGGTGTTGTTTAATCGTTTTTTTTTTTCAAATCAATTGAAATTAATTTATAAAAATATATTTATATTCAATTTTCTATGGAGGTTTAAAATATTCTTAAACAGTCGTTATTCTAGTAGTCGTTTATAAATAACAGATATTTAACTAAATCATGTCTTTCAACCTAGAAAACAGAATTAATTAGTTTTTTTTTATTATTAAAGTCGAAATCTCGTTTACTAATGACAACATTGACTATGTTTGTAAATCTACTTCGTTCAATATCTCATATAAACAAAAATTAATAAATTCCAAATCGATAAAAGTCGATTGCGATAAGTATTTGATTAAATAAAGGGTCGATTGTGTTTACATAGAGTCAATCTCTACCCTAGACCTCTGCCTCGCGCACGTCGCCTCATGCCACCAATTGGTTCCTAAAAAACGTTCGGGCTCGCCAAAATACGCCAGCCGTACTAGGTAGTCCTTAAAATAATTTTTTGGCCTTTAAGAATAATATCAAATTACCATTCATTTCTCAACTGCTCCAGTTGTTCCTGATCATAGTCAAGTTTGCAGCATGGCCACTTTGTTACCTTCTCCAAATACCGCATCAGGCATCTTGTATGGATAGCTTTACCACATCCAGGACAGTTGTAGCCCTGAAATAAAAATGTCAACTTTATACTTACACATTCCGTTTTTTGGGATAGGAAATCACGAAATAACTTGTACCCCAGTGTTCACATGGGTGCAATTTTACTAGAACATTATATACCTAAACCTTTTTATATATTGCTCTTTACATAATAATAATAATGATTTGTAACAACAAACAGCGACTTGGCTTTTTAATATAATATGTCAAGTTTTTCTGGTCTTTAGAATCCCATTTATACTAATACTCGCGGTCCTGGCAGACGTTCTGCCCGAAAACTGGCTTGACGTCAGAAAAAATATTGAGAACCCGATCTCAGCGCCACCTACCGGGTCCAATTGTATTTTTTAAATTCAGGGACGCACTCAAATATACACAATTTCATCTAAATCGGTCAAGCCGTTTAGGAGTTAGGCAAAAAACATTATTACAATTATATCCTTTCCTTTGTTGAGTTCCCTATAGGGAAAAGGTTTTGTATTGTTCGTTAATCAGGTTAAATAGGATGGAAAAACGACTTTAGGCTATGTTATCGGAAATTACAAAGGTATCTTTAATTAAAGAGACTATTTTTCATATCATACTATATTAATATTATAGAAGCGAAAGTTTGTCTGTATGTATGTCGATATCTTCACCAATAGGTAGTTCCGACCATTGTCTGGTGAAATCTGTATCCGTCTATTCCCCGCCCGATCCCAGCCCAAGAGGCACCCGGCGGGTTTGGCGATACAAGTCAGCAGATTGGGATGGTATGCGTTCTTTCTTCGCATGCTATCCTTGGCAGCCTACTTGCTTCTCTTCCGCTGATCCGTCGTTGTACGCGGACGCAGTGTCGGATGTGTTGCGTCGGGGGATGGAATATTACATTCCATTCTCTGATGTAACAATGTCTGACAAGGTTCGACCTTGGTTTGGCGCCGAATGTAATCGCGCTGAAGCGCTAAAACATACGGCATACCAAGAATGGGTCGACGCTCGTAGGCGCAAGACAAGTGACGTGACTCAAAAAAAGAGAGCCTATAATAGGGCTGCCAAATCCTGCAAGAAGGTGATGCGGAGGTCTCGGTTTGACCACATTAGCCGAATTGGGAACAAACTTGCTTCATACCCAGCAGGTAGTAAAGCGTTTTAGTCCCTGGCTAAATCTGTTGAATCGAACTTCTGCCGTCCCTCACTACCACCACTGCTGAAACCCGATGGGTTGCTGGCCCACACCGCTGAGGAGAAAGCAAATCTATTTGCCTCTCTTTTTGCGGAATCTTCACGTCTTGATTCCGGTAACGCGCGGCCCCCTGCCTTTCCTGAGCGATGCGAGACGACTATGGCAGACATACGCATCCATCAGAAGGACGTCCGTAGGGTGCTACGTAACCTTGACGTGAACAAAGCCAGTGGTCCCGACGGGATACCGGCAATTGTTTTAAAAACTTGTGCGCCTGAACTGTCTCCGATCCTGACACGCTTATTTCGTCTTTCGTTTGAGGCTGGAAAAGTACCGATGGCTTGGAAGCAAGCTAACGTGCAACCCGTGCCCAAGAAGGGTAGTCGGGCTGACCCTGCTAATTACAGACCTATCTCGGTAACGTCCATTCTCTGCAAGAGTATGGAACGAGTGATCAATAATAAGCTCCTGGCATACCTAGAAGCTAATGACATCCTCAGTGATCGTCAATACGGCTTTCGCCGAAATCGGTCAACTGGGGATCTTCTAGCGTATGCCATTCACATCTGGAGCGAGGCCATCGAGAAGCATGGGGAAGCACTTGCAGTCTCCCTTGATATCTCGAAGGCCTTTGACAGGGTCTGGCATGATAGCCTTATTGCAAAGCTTCCTTCCTTCGGTCTGCCCACTGGTCTGTGTGACTGGATCGCAGACTTCTTGATCGGTCGGCGATCCATCCGAGTGGTTATTGATGGCTGCTCGTCCGGTCAAATGGAAATTAATGCCGGGGTCCCTCAGGGGTCGGTACTCTCGGCAACACTGTTCTTGCTGCACATAAACGACCTTCTTAAACCCGGTACCTTTGGGTATGCAGACGATAGCACTGTTGCTGAGAGATACGTGTCCGATGCACGTGCTAGTGGGTCACAGATCCAGTCTTTCCGAGAGGCTATGGTTGAACGCTTGAACTTTTCCTTGAAGGCAGTATCCGACTGGGGCGATGCCAATCTGGTCAAGTTCAATGCTGCTAAAACCCAGGCGTGTCTTTTTTCCGCCAAACGGAGCCAATTCCACCCGGCTCCATCATTCCGGGGTGTAACCGTGCCGATAACCAGTGACCTTGAGCTTCTTGTGGTAACGTTGTCATCTACCCTCAATTTCGGCTCTTTCATCGAGGCTAAAGCTCAACAGGCTGCCAAAAAATTGGGGATCTTGGCCAAGGTGAGTCAGTACTTCACGCCGGAACAGCTGCTCAAACTTTATCAAGCGCAAGTTCGATCGTGTATGGAATACTGCTCTCATCTTTGGGATGGGTCTGCCAAATACCAGCTTGATGCTCTGGAGTCGATTGAGAAGCGAGCCAAGAGAATCATCGGTGATGATGCACTTGTCGAATCAAAACTCCAAAGCCTTGAGCATCGACGCCGAGTTGCTGGCCTGTCGGTTTTCTATCGATTACACTTCAGGGAGTGTGCGCTGGAATTGCACAATTTAATTCCACCAAGTCCGTTCCATCATCGGACCACTAGACGTACGGCGTTGCGCCATCGGTACATGGTGGACATCCCACCCATACGTACAAAGCGTTTTGGGAACACATTCATAATGCGTACAGCTAAGGAGTGGAATTCCCTGCTGGAGTCTGTGTTCCCTGATAGCTACAACCTAGGGGTCTTTAAGTCAAGAGTGAATAGGTTACTTCTAGGCAAGCGTGCTCCATCGTCGGCCACATCATCGCGTACCATCAGGTGAGATGGTGGTCAAACGCGAGCCTATCAATAATAAAAAAAAAAAAAAATGTGTCATTCACACCTACACACTACACGTGATATATATAAACATTAATAGCACTGTTTTGTGAATGACAATACTGATAACAGTTATGTAGTTATTTTAGTGGTGTAGTACTATTACCATATAAATTATATGCACAAATTATCAGTAAGCCAAGTTGATATAAGTGTTAAACTTGTTTCCATGATAACAAACACTTGATTATGAAAGCAATTTTAAATTTTGTATAAAAATGGATAAAATGAAATTGTTACAACATTATCATTGAAAAATAAATAATAATCCTCCCGTCCGATATGCGATCACGATGGTCAATCTTCTGGCTCTTGTAATACAGGATATCCTAGTACAAGAGCCAGGGCGACACTGATGCTTGTATTTTTAAATGATTTTAATAAAATATTATTATTATATTATTAATCTCAACAGAGGTAAGCCAAGCACGGGGGTATCATACCACCAACTTCCAAACTTCAAGCAGCTACAAGATAATCCTAAAGAAAAACCCAAAGCACTTTTTTTCTCGCCCCGGGAACCGAACCCAGGACCCCACGCTCAGCAGTCGCGCTTGTAACCACGAGACCAACGAGGCAGTAAAAAAATAAATATAAAATGAAACATACTCTGCAAACAATATGTTTACAAAGGAAACAATCTTCAACTGCATGTTCCATGTTCTGGCGAAAATATCCTTCAAACTCGTGGATGGCTCTCAGTCCTAACGCATAATTGTCTTGTTCCTTCTCAAAGTAACGCATCCTGCACCATGTGTTGAGCACTTTCTGAAATGTTATAAGAGTAATGTTATTTCAACTTTACTGTTATTCTTCTGTGTATGTACAAGCATTGATTGTGTTAAAATAAAATCTGGGCAAGTGCGAGTTGGACTCGCACACTCAAACATATATATATATCGACCATCTCAAGGGAATCAAAATTCAAAGGGTCAGAATCCTAAAATTTGGCATAATTCAAGGTCTTATAGCACAGCTATAGAAATAAATCTGAAAATAGTAAATTTCTTGTCATGTCACAGAAAAAAACTGTTTTAAAAAATCTTCGAGACTCCATTCAGGAATTGAACTATTTACCTAGGTAAGTTTTTACGGAACTTTCAGGGCGCGAGTCCGACCGCACTTGGCCGGTTTTTTTTGTCGTAGTCGGGTTTTAGTTTTTTTACTTTTTATTATTCTAAATTATAAGTAGCTTAAGTTACTCTGTAAATCATCAGCTATTTAGCAGTGAGAAAATCCTATCAAAATCCATCCAGCCATTTCAGATTAGCCAGAATAAACAGACAGATAACATTACACTAACAATTATACATTGATCTGCATTTAGTAAAAAATATTGTTTAATCATAGTCATCTCTTTATTTTCATCATTATCATCATCATTTCAGCCGAAAGACGTCCACTGTTGGACATAGGCCTCCCCCAAATCTCTTTACTTTAGCATAAATATTTTCAAAGAAGTACAGGTACTAAAACAGTGACAATATTAGAAAAAAGTAATACCTACTTGTTCAGCAAATTGATACTCAACAAAAATAAAAAAATACTCACTTCTGCATCAGTTTTTGTAAAACTGGATTTCATACTACTAACTAAATTCATTGCATAGATTTTTGTTATCTGTCTCGATTCAGTACTCATGATCTGTTCAATGAGCAGCCTGAAATATTCCAGTTCAGTAGCAGAAAATAAGTTCTGGGCTTTTGTTGCAGCATCATCAGCCAGAGATAAAAACACAATACAATCTTCATTTGTAACTTCATCCTTGGTCATCTTTATTTCCTGGTAATATGGTCGGATTTCATCATTGATAGCTTTCACTACATCCGCCACTAATAGTTGCTCATCTAAAAATAGGGTTATTACATTAATTTATTGTTAGATTTATGTAAATTTTTAGTTAAACTGGCTTCTGCAGGAACAAAGTACTTGATAGTCCACAGTCACTTTTTTCTTTGACCTATGGATAGAGTCAAGCTTTGGGAAGAACATTACCTACCACCATTTCACATCTTGAAACCCCAGGAACATCTCCCACCTGGATGTGAATTAGGAATTAGGTCTATTTGGAAAGCATATACTGGTTGCGCACCCAGGGGCTGCAAATACAATTTGGCAAATTGGGGTTTTAAAGAATGTTGGGCTGTGAAAAAGACGGATGAAAAAAGATTGCACGTAGCGGAGATGAGAATGTTAAGATGGATGTGTGGTATGACGAGAATGGATAAAGTGAGAAATGAGTATATTAGGGGAAGTTTGAAAGTGGCGCCAGTGACTGAAAAGTTGAAAGGGAATCGTTTGTCTTGGTATGGTCATGTGAAGAGGAGGGATGAAACGCATGTTACTAAAAGAGTTATGAGTTTACATGTGGATGGATGGAGAGGGAGAGGGAGACCAAAGAAAAGATGGATGGATTGTGTGAAGAGTGATATGAAAGAAAAGGAAGTTAGTGATAGTATGACGAGTGACAGGGCAGAATGGAAGAAAAAAACATGTTGCGCCGACCCCAAATAACACGGGACAAGGGCAGGAAGATGATGATGATGAAAGACCCATTAGGTACTCAATGTGAGTGCGGTACCCCAGTTTAGAACATGAGACACACGACAGAGTGTCTCAAGTGCCCATACACCTTGCAGGATTTAATAAGCTGCAGTTAACATAGCCACTTAGTGGGCTCAAACCATTTAACGAATTTACCATTGATACGAAAAGAAGAAATTCACATTGAAATTTATAACTGGAGGCCAGTTAAGCGTTAAAACATTTTAGTCATTTTATTCAGAAGCCATACAAATAACCTGGTAAAAATAATAGTAGCAAAGAATCCCATGCAATGCAGTGCTGTATGGTCTGTGTGTGTACAAAGTGAAGCAATCCCAGAGCACTAAGATCTCTGATAAGCTATAACAGGCTATGTTTGCCTTTAATGGGATTTAATCATCAAGTTTTATTGGACACATTTAAACACTCTACAGTGAGCATGTTAATGTCTGAAGAATATGTGAAGAAATTTTCTTAGCTTTATTCTCTGGACTCAGTTTATCCCATCACATAAATATTAAGTACCCCATAGTTAATATTTATAATCACATTCTCACTACACTAATTTGCTAGCTAGTTGTTGAACAACAACATATTTTATCTTGAACCAACACAGAATCTTGAATCCACAGAGATTGTATAGTTCCTTACCGATACTGTTCCTGCACCTTTCCAATACTGTTTGTGCGTCTGAGATTGATAAAACTCCTTGACTGGCAACTGTTCTTAGAAAAAATCTATGCGCTTTACCGTATGTCATGGTTGTTACCGTAATGAATTCCTTTTTTCAAAGCAACAACCACGTACTAAATAATAATACAGTGGATAACAAAATAATAAATGCCGGCTATCAGTCTTTAGAAGCAAGCAATCGAACCAAATCGCCAGACGAGACGCCAACAAATCGCGATTCGGTTGAAACATGAAAGAACTGTCATTGTCAAATGTCAATGTCAACGTAACGTGTTATTTTTTTTTATTTTTTTTTTTATTTTTTTTGTACATTGACTGTGTTGCCAAAACCGAATGTAAAAATCCGTACCGTCCCGGGCGGCGGCGGCGTTCGCTTGGGGTTTGACTGGTGCCTCAACAGTCAACACTGAAAAATATCCGAAGAAATCAGTACTTAAGAGGGTCTTTTTCACTGGCCTATCGTCAACATCGAGCATGGTTTAAAATTGCTTGTTACTTCATCTAACGCAATCCAACGGGATGTTTGACGAAAAGGCTACGCGAAAAAAAACTGAAAAGAAAAAAACAAGTTTAATCCAGTAGCGTAGACTAGACCGGATGGCTAGGTAGGTTTTACAAATGTAAATGTAATGTGTAATGTTTGTAAATGTAAGTATAAGTGTGTAAGTGTTTGTTTGTAATATCGAAAAAACATTTGTTTACTAAATGTATATCAAAATGTATTCGATACCTACTTAGAACAAAAATGAGAATTTTAAATTTTTGGTACACTTTCGGTTCGTTCTAGCTAATATTCGAAACGGCTAGACTGATTTTGATGGGGCATTCAATGACGGATAGCAAATGTTATCCGTAAGTTACATAAGCTACTTTTCATTTTCCTGTGAGAAAGGGATTTCTTATTAAGCGATAAGTCTTCGAAATGGATAAACAAAATTTGATGGAACTTTTAATGTGGGATGTAGCTAATGTTAATAACGAGTATCTTAATTCACTTAACGTTTCACTGACGGATGTTTAATATTACAAAGAGTAATTCGTGCTAATTTTCATTTTTCCGCGGGAACGGCGTTTCATAATGCGGGATAAGTATTCGAAACGGTTGAATTTTGACGGAACTTTCATTGGGATATAGCTAATGTTATAATCAATAACTTAATCTATTTTTTTATAATACCACGGGACGGGACTTAATTCTCGAGGGCGGGGGGCATCTTCATTCTCGATAGAGGGAGTTCATCGTAATTCCCGGGGACAGGAGACATCTTCGAAAAGGCTGGACCGATTTTGATGGGACTTTCACTGACGGAAAGCTTTTTTTATGTGGGTAACCATCTAATGACTTCTCCCGCTCTAGAGCGGAGAAGAAGAGCGTGCCAGACTTTTACTGAGCAAAACCACACCTAGGTTTCTTCATTTGCTGTTTGATCCGTGGGTCACATTTCAGAAGTCCTCTCATGGCCCTAATAGGCATCGGCCCTCCTGGACCCCTACGGTTTGGCTGACACCTCTTTAAGGAACGCGTAGTACACGACGCGCTATCGACGATCTGGGCTCGGTCCGGACAATAGCTGGACGGTCGGACTGTGAGCTACACATTGCATGTCGTCCGTAAACCCGGGCCTACAATGACTGATAGTCGAGGTGGGGGTCTCAGCGGCTGGGGCGTGAGGATGTTCTTTCCCTCACGCGTGCGGTTGTCTCCATCACTAGTATTTATGCTTCGCAGAAGGAGGCGACCGCCACTAATTTCCCTTTGCTCCGGACCATGGCCTGGACCAGGGCCCGGCGCGAGAGGTCACAGCCACCGATTGCCCCCACGAGGACACGGCGATGCACCGACCATGCGGGGCTCACCTCCACCGTGTCCTCCAGGCGGTCCGCACAATGGCGACACCCCCGAGCGTTTTCTTCCGCCTAAATCCGCTGCAGGAACCTCCAGAACTTACCATCACCGATGAGGACCTGTGTCATGCGGAAGGTGAGGATGCCATGACGCCTCTCCAGCCACTCCTCAAAGAGGGGACTTACCGCCATGAATATGACGTACCCAACTGACGGATAGTTGATGTTTTAAGGAGTGAGTCAGGCTACTTTTCATTTTCCCGCGAACGAGTCTTAATTCCTGGGGGATATATATCTCTCTGAAATAGATTACACGATTTTACACGATTGCTTCAAAAAAGGGGAAGTACAAGTTGTAAGTAAGTAAATATTTATTTGTTTAACGAAGTGACGAAGAACGGGAGAAATGAAGTCGCGAGTAACAGGTAGTAGATAATAAATAACATATTTCCTAATGTATTTTTAGGGTTCCGTAGCCAAATGGCAAAAAACGGAACCCTTATAGATTCGTTATGTGTCTGTCTGTCCGTCCGTATGTCACAGCCACTTTTATCCGAAACTATAAGAGCTATACTGTTGAAACTTGGTAATGTAGATGTATTCTGTGAACCGCATTAAGATTTTAACAAAAAATAGAAAAAAAAAACAATATATTTTGGGGGTTCCCCATACTTAGAACTGAAACTCAAAACTTTTTTTTTTCATCAAACCCTTACGTGTGGGGTATCTATGGATAGGTCTTCAAAAATGTTATCGAGGTTTCTAATATCATTTTTTTATATACTGAATAGCTTGCGCGAGAGACACTTCCAAAGTGGTAAAATGTGTCCCCCCCCCCGTAACTTCTAAAATAAGAGAATGATAAAACTAAAAAAAAATGTATGATGTACATTACCATAAAAACTTCCACTGAAAATTGGTTTGAACGAGATCTAGTAAGTAGTTTTTTTTTAATACGTCATAAATCGTAAACCGCAATTTACCTTTCAAGTTTGTACGGAACACTCAGTGCGTGAGTCCGACTCGCACTTGCCCAGTTTTTTTTTTTAATTTGGTCATTAGATACCATTTTGGAATCCTCATGATGAGCTCATAAGTTTTTCTTAGCTGTTCATGTGCTGGCCGAAGGTGCGGTGTGCTTAGCCAAGGTCGCTGATGAGGCTGAGGGTGATGACCAGGTATGACCAGGTAGGCGTGCCGGTGGTCAGGATACCCTTTATAGCCGTGGGTGCTGGCTATATAGCTCACTGCTCGAAAGCTTGAGGAAGTAATGATTACGTTACGAAGTAGTAGCTGCAAGAAGGCTGCGCTGACGTTCTTTGTTGAGGGTCACCAGTTTAGAGGTATGCGGAACAGAGTGTAAAGTCCCGCAAACCTTCCGTTGAAAAGGGAGGATCCTCCGGCCAGACGGGTGTCATGTCTGGTGGGCAACTGCCCTATAGATGATTTCTTGCTGTTTTATATGTTCTAATCGCACGGAGAAGTTTAATTTTGCGTGCAGGATTAGTTCTTATTTGACGCCATAGATATCGCTACACTTTAATTTGATACCCATATTGCAGTATACAAAAAAAAAATTACTCTAAAGTATAGCGTCTCACAGTCGTTATGTTGGTTTTTTTTTAAGTCACCTATATAAGACGAATCTAACGATATCTTTATTATGTAAATCCGTTCAGCGGTTTGGAAGATATTGATATACTTTTTTGACTTTTTTTAATTTTTGAGTAAATGAAGAATTGTCAAAGTTCATGCAAAATAACAGATTTTCAAAGGTCTTTACTGGATTAGTTTTACAAATATTTATAAATTGATTTCAATAGAAGCCATATCCACAAGATAGGTACTGTATTTCCAAAATATCTAATGAAAAATGTGTAATAACGTCATAATCGCGTAAGAGCGGTTGTATGAAAAGCAGTGAAAATGTATGTTGAGTTGCATCTCCTAAAAACCTCTTCTCCTTTACTAATAACCAAATCCGCTCCCAGAACAGATGGTCGATGGGGCCGATTCTTGATAGGTTCGCGCTTGACCGCTAACTCACCTGATGGAAAGCGACGATGCGGTCGACGTTCTGGAATAGCGACCACATACCGGAAGACTCAGCGTTGTAAGGCCACCCACTAGGTGAACCAATGAGGTTATCTGTCCACCAGGTGGTTAGGGCCGCGAGTATCTGATAGATGCGAGACAAACACGAAAAGTCGTTATGGCGACACTTGGGGCCTATTTACAATAGTGGGCGTCTTTCAGTTGAAATGATGATGATAATCACAAATCATTGTTTGTGATTATCATCATCATTTCACAAAAATCGAGTTCGGTTTACCCTACGTAAACCGAACTTGATTTTTGTTAACGAATGGTAAATTCCATAGATTAGCCACTCTTAACGAAATTCATAAAATTGCGTATTAAGTATTAATCCATGAGTCTGGCAGCACTGGTTATAGTAGAATTTTTGACGTTTGACATTTACCCCGTGTTCCGAATTGCGATAAAAGTGATTATATCGCGAATCCGACCAAATTTAATAGTCACAAAATATAAGGGCTATTGAGTAATAATTGTGGAGTTGCGCGTTGGTCGTATTCGTGTAATTATCGCTTTTGACGCAATTCGCAACGCAGGGTTTTAAACCAATTTTTTTTTTGTTAATGTTTTTGGCTTGGAAACTAAGTTCTTTAAGCAATGCCATCTAGCGTAAAACCAGATTGAAATGTTGCTATCGAGAACATTACATTATACTGTTAATAGATGGCGCCGCTGTGCTTCAAATGATTAATGCTTATTTTTGTACTTTCTTTTTGTTTCTTCAAACATTGAAATAATTTATAATTTCTTTTAAAGAGATGAAGATATTAAAATTGAATATCAATTTAAAAATATTTGATTATCTATGTGTTAGTTTTCAAACTTGAGAGAGTAGGTTGAATATGGATTTATAAATAATAACTAGTAGGTAGTATAAATAATACTTAGACCAAAGAGTTATGACTAAGCTCAATTGGTTGTTCGCTTAGTTAATTTCGATTATCTCGTTCCAGCGCCTTTCGTTCAATTTTATTTTTAACCAGGTGTATTGTCTACTTATTTTACCAAAATGAGTAAATATGCAATGATAAAAAGATTAAGTAAAAAGAGCTCAAATAATTTGTATGCATAATCGAGGTAAAAACTAGTCAGAAATAGCCAAAGAGACCGGTGTAAACGTAAGTAGTTTTTTTAACCGACTTCAAAAAAAAGGAGGAGGTTATCAATTCGGTTGTATTTTTTTTTTATCATTTTTTTTATGTTTGTTACCACAGAACTCCGTCGTTTATGGACCGATTTGCAAATTTTTTTCCCCTTTATAGGATATGCTTCCAGATTAATCCCATTTTTTTCAAAATCCAGTTCTGATGATGGAATCCATGAGGAATCGAGGGAACTCCTCAAAAATTATAGGCAACCCTATGGTAATTTTGGTATTTTCATCAAGAACTTAAGCATTTACAGTCAAAAAGTAACATTTGATGAAGTGGAACTGATGAAGAAGACCAAAAATGGTCAACGGAACTTCATACTCAAATAGATATCACAATGAAGATAGTTAAGCGACTATGACAATACAAATAAATGAATGATTCTGAATGGTTACGTTGAAAATGGTATCGAAGTGATCTGATGATGATGATGGAGCCGGAAGGTAGGCACTGGAACTCCGTAATTAATCAATGTAACCTAGCCGTGTTTGGACTTATTAGAATTGTCATGAGATGCACTTTGGCTATAGGGTACTATCGAAAAATCTGATGATGGAGCCGGAAGGTAGGCACAGGAACTCCGTAATTAATCAATGTATCCTAGCCGTGTTTGGGCTTATTAGAATTGTCGTGAGATGCTCTTTGGCTATAAGGTACTATCGAACTGATCTGATGATGGAAGGAAGGAAGGAAGGAGGAAGGTAGAAAAAACTTTATAATAAAGCAATGTAACCTAGCAGTACTTGGGTTAATTGGAATTGGCATGAGATGCACTCTGTTTATAATAATAATAATAATAATAAAGTTTATTGTCACAAAGAAACATGTTTATATTATAAGTGTATCGCAACTAAAAAGTGTGAAATAAAAACTTTTTATAAAAAAGAAATAACCGACTTCACTAAAAAAAAACACTAAAAGAATCAAAATAACTTAATCTGTCTGACTTAACAATAAATTAACACAAAATAAACAGTTCACAGTCTGTTGCTAAATTGCTAAATGCTAAGTTGAAAACATTTCAATAGAGACGCTTGAACAACATTTTGTATCCTTTCCTTTCTTTTGTACAAAGCCGTCTGCCTGCGGCCTGCAGTAGTGGGTTAGAGCGAGACAAATATATATCAATCTGTGTGGGACTGTGTGGTGCGGGTTCACAGATCTAGTAGGCTAAAATAGTGTTTACATGTGAGATGTGACTGCTATATTTAACAGCTATTTTAAAATTTATTTAACAGGTGTTGACACTAAAAAAAATATAGCAGTGTTAATTTAGCAGCTTATTAATTTTAGACCCATCTCTATTAACTGGAGACCTTGTTATGTGTGTTTGACTTAATGTCCGTATTTAAAACAACTTAAAAAAGTTATGAACACTTGATGTGTTGTTGTGCAATTTTATAGTTTTTAGCCTATATTTTTAATCCTTTTCACCTTTGTGATAAAATTATCTGGTCTTTTGTTTGTTTTTGTTAAGGTTACATAAGCTTCAATCCTCTTTCCAATTTTGGAAACGAATACTTAAGCTATGGCCTCAATAAGAAATTATATATAATATTATAATCTTATTCGGTGATTAATAAACGGTGATTGTTAAATTTGATTAAGAAATTGTAAGAAATAAACATATTATTTTTTAATGGTGCCTTTTTGTTGCCTGTTTACCTGCATTTTTTTCGTTTTGCTGAGTAACTACCCACTTGAATATTATATTACAAATAAATATCCACTTGTTAGCTTTGATATAATGTTCCTTCCGACTTCTTTTGTTTGTTATTCATAACTTACAAAAAGTGTGAGTACTACGTGAGATTTGAACTCATGGCTCATTGATTTACGCATCTATCTGCACATGCTAAACCACTAGGTCAACATGACTCTAGTTTGAATGATGAAATTATAAACTACAATCAGTTGTTGACGACAATGATGACGCATGTGTCTATTATTTGTTAAACTAAAAGTCAAGTTTATACTTTGTGAGATTGCCTTAGGTCGCCACTTAGCTGTGAAGAAACCAACGCCATCTAGTTTAATTTTCGAAAATTTGAACTTTAACGTGCAAGGGAAAATAGGCGTTAAGGTATCCAAGCACTTTTGCTGGGTCACTGTACACGTTCTAATGTTTTTGTAGTATTTGGCAGCAAATGTATCAAGTCAACGTTTTTGGCAAACTTTGCTGAGGTAGTCAACACTACAATAAAATTCTCAGCTCCATTTTACCGAGGTCGCGTCTGTTTAAATAACTTCACATTGATCAGTTGCACAGACACTTAAGGGACAAAACTACACCAATTTTACATCACAAAAACTAGGAAACAGTTTGCGAATAATTAAAACAGACACTGAACTTCACTCGAAGAAATCCCGCCAAAACTTTATGAACACACTATGTATGTATTCCCCAGTTTATCAATTTGGACTCTAGTCTTTTTGCCTGAGTTAAATATAACAATATGGTAATATCGAATCATTCGATGCCAAAGTTCACAGACATAAAAATTACAGTTTAGCTATCAGACTATCATGTATTGTCACAGTGGGAAATTCTTAGAAAAACCATGAAAACGATCCGAGGGTGTGGTTTAGCTAGGTGACTAGTGGTATACACGACTAAATAATGAGTGTTACGGCACAACATACACCGCTCACATGCTCACATACCTATACCATACACCGCCAACCAACAGTATATTTAGAGCAGCAAATGCAATGCCGGTTCTATGTAGCTAACGCACTGGTTTCCACAATCTGCAGGCTGTAGGTATTTCGGTCAACTTTTATAAAATTGCAACCTATCTACTAAATTTCTTTATCACGGTCTCGATTATAAATTCAAATGCTTTTTTATCACAGTGTTGTCAAGTATGTAATATTGTATGCATGTACTTACCTAGGAGCAGTTATAGGTTTAAGTACCTACATTATATTAAAACAGTAGGTTTTTGTGAATGAGTCGATTCAAAAAATGCAACAAAATTAAAAAAAAACCATGAGCTAGATTTTACTGATTTATTCAACGGTATAGTACGGCCGGCGAAAGGTGGCGAGAGTGAAGTTAGCCTCTAGCAACTTTCGCGCTTGTGTATTCGTAAAAAAATAAGTGGTTTACAAAAATAAAGGCCAATAACCGTTAATTACAGCATTGAAAATAGCAAATGGAACTTATTTTGTTAAATTGTTTATTTTCTTAAGAGTATTAAAGCGCTAAAGTTGCTAGAGCCTAACTTCACTGTCGCCATCTTTCGCCGGCCGTACTGTAGTAACGTTATATTTGCATAGAGTACATAAAACCCATAGATATAAGAAAGCCATAGCGAGGTAGCTTCGGCTTTATAGGTAGGTAAGGTAAAAACGCGCTGCTATTAAATACGTTACTTACGTTACGTGCCTTAACTTCATTAAAAGTGAAGATAACTAAGTTATAAAACGGATACTTCAGTACATTTCTTGACATCATTAGCATCACTAAATAAAACAATATCTTGTCTGAGTCTGTACTCTGTACCCACGTGCCTATTCCTCAAATTGCTAGACGAGATGATAAATGTGTAAGTAGACATAGAAGCTTCACACACTGACCTAATATTTGAAGTACTTAAGTACGTAGCTACTTAAAGACGAGCGTATTGTCGTTACTATGAGCAAATGTACCTACCTAACCTAAGCTAAATTCTCTATAGAGAATTTGAATTAAGTCGTAGGTCCTTGACTTGTTTAGTTCAATTCAATAAAAAAAAATCTAGGCATAGAGAATTGGGATCAAGAATCTGCTGATCAGTATTAGGTAAATCAATTGGTAAGAAAAGTATCCATACTTCACATTATATAATTAATATTACCTTCCCTTAGTGGCGAAAGTTTGTGAGCAGGTACATGATCTATGTAGGTATTTATTTTTTCTCACGCTCTAAATACTGAACGGATTTGGAAGAAATTTGGGACACGAGTAGACCATGTCCTGGAATAGTAGGTACCTACATAGGATACCTACTTTTTATCCCTAGAGTATGTTCCCTTGGACAATTTTTTACTATCACGTAGGCGAAGTCGCTGGCAGCAGCTAGTAAAAACTGGGCAGGTGCGAGTCGCGCACTGAGGGTTCCGTACAAACTTAAAAGGTAAATTGAGGTTTACGATTTAAGACGTATTAAAAAAAAAACTACTTACTAGATCTCGTTCAAACCAATTTTCGGTGGAAGATTATAAGGTAATGTCTTATTTTAGAAGTTACGGGGGGGGGGGGCATATTTTACCACTTTGGAAGTGTCTCTCGCGCAAACTATTCAGTATATAAAAAAATGATATTAAAAACCTCAATATGATTTTTGAAGACCTATCCATAAATACCCCACACGTTGGCTTTGATGAAAAAAAAAAAATGTTGAGTTTCAGTTCTAAGTATGGGGACCCCAAAATTTATTGTTTTTTTTTCTATTTTCTGTGAAAATCTTAATGCGGTTCACAGAATACATCTACTTACCAAGTTTCAACAGTACCTATAGCTCTTATAGTTTCTGAAAAAAGTGGCTGTGACATACGGACGGACAGACAGACACATGACGAATCTATATGGGTTCCGTTTTTTGCCATTTGGCTACGGAACCCTAATAATATAAATGTAAAACGTAACTCAGTCTGTCTATTACACTTTCACGCTTAAACTACTAAACTGAATTCGATGAACACCAAGGAAGGAAATAGACTTTTATCTGGTTTTGACTTCAAGTGCCGACATTCAGGGCGTGGACACAAGTCTACGGTACGACAACGGCCGCCGTGTAACGGCACTTACGGCACGACGACACCACTGGGACGGCACGGCGTCGTGCACCGTGGTGGACAGGTTTCTAAACACGTACTTATTGCTTTTGTATACGAGGAGCAATCTTGGTTAGTAGTTCTTCATAAGTTAATAAGGACATTCTAAAATATTCGTAAAATTTTTCATCACCACATATTTTCAGCGCTTTATTTTTCCTCTTAATTAAAATGACTTCCATCATGCATGATTCACCCACTATTTTCTTTGATTCAATTTTTTCTTTATTCGTCTCCTTAGTAACAGGAGCAGAATAATACATCTTTCGCGGTCCATATCAAGACAAAAACTGAACGAATGGTTGCTGCCTTGTGCCCGCGGTGCATCGTACACGGCAACATGCCGTCTCACGGTAGCAGCGTCGTGTTACACGGCGGCCGGTGCCGTACCGTAGACATGTGTC
The DNA here is from genome assembly GCA_905147345.3 of Mythimna impura. Classification (NCBI taxonomy): domain Eukaryota; kingdom Metazoa; phylum Arthropoda; class Insecta; order Lepidoptera; family Noctuidae; genus Mythimna; species Mythimna impura. The sequence goes on from LR990351.1 coordinate 13,750,586, forward strand.
TACGCCCTCACACGGACGAAGTCGCGGGCAAAAGCTGGTTAACAATAAAAACTAAACTAACTAACTACCTATTAAACTGTAGACACAATACCTCACTGATAAAAAAAAAAATGTTATTCCATAACAAGATTAAACCCAGTTTAACCGAGCAGGGATAAACCACAGCTTTTCAAATGTCACTTTCGATGGAGTGCGGCATTCAATTACTTACAGTGGTTAATTACTATTGTGTTCGTGATCGCTTCTTTTATTTGCCATGTTCTTTTAATTTGGAACGGTTTTTCTGAAATACTAACTAACATAACATGAGATTTGAGGAATCTATTATGTTCGGCCATGCCGCGTCTCACCTTCAAATAAAGACGCATTTTCCTCTTAAAATGAGATAAGTTCCTAGTTAGGTCTATTATATAGGTAATATACAATGTTTTGTCACTAGTAAACGTGATTTTGGCCTGTAGGATGATGTAAGAAAGTTCGAAGAACCGCGCCCCTACATCTGGCGGGGCCGTCTCGTGTCCGGCCCTGGTTCTCTGGCGGTTACTTCCTACTGAGAAGCAGTAATGCAAGCAAAGAAGCCAAGACGATTGAGAGTGATGAAGAGAGCCGCAGAACGATTTTCCAAATTTTGTAAGAACCAGGCCCGGGTTGACGACGCTTTGTGTTCCAAGCGCGCCTCAAAGCAGTAAAATTGATTTATTTATTTATTTACAAGCATTTGTACAACATTAACTTGGGAGCGCGTGGAGGTATCGAGTTGAAATTAAAACCATATACTCAAGTCTGCGGTCAAAAAAACTTTTTTGTGATTATGAAAAATCTTCGAGACTCGATTCGAGAAATGAACTGTTTGTTATGTGTTAATTGAACATAGATAAATTTGTACGGAACCCTCAGTGCGCGAGTCCGACTCGCACTTCCCCGTTTTTTTTTTAAAGAAATTTCTTAGGAGCTTGAACCAAGGCATGACCACACTAAGCAGTTGTGCTGACTGGATAAACAATAACATATTAGATAATGCTTATTTCTTGTAAAAATCACCAACAGAAACATAGCATTATCACAATATGTCTGATTAATGAAGCACTATATTAACGGAGTTGAATGTTGGTTTACCTGTACCAGTTCCCTTATCAAATTTTGGCGTTCAACAAAGCAACACATAACATTATTAAGGAGCAAACGTATGGGTCGCGGCTCCTATTAAAGTCGTAATTGCTTCCCCGTTCCCTAATTACTGCGTCCTGTGTCCCCACCCTCTCTTATCAATTATCCCTCCCCTGCGAGATCACCACAATTTCAAAGGAAAAGTTTGCACACGATAGAATAGATACAGTAACTACGTGTGTATAGGCACTCTAATCTATCAGCCAATCAGCCAAACATTTATTGATTCATGTTAGTGAGAGAGAGTAGTAGAGAATAGAAATTGATTCTGTTATCTTTCGACTTGTAACGTTAAACTCATACGTACAAAGCGTTTTGAGAATACATTCATTATGCGTAGTACAGCTAAGGAGTGGAATTCCCTGCCGGAGTCTGTGTTTCCTGATAGCTACAACCTAGGGATCTTTAAGTCAAGAGTGAATAGGTTACTTCTAGGCAAGCGTGCTCCATCGTCGGCCACAACATCGCTTTCCACCATGTGAGATAGTGGTCTAACGCGAGCCTATCCAGGATTAAAAAATACCGTTTCCTCTTAAAGTAATTTTTATTTAACTTGACGAAATATTATTAAGCTTTAAAGTGACAGTTGGGACAGAAAATCGTATCCTTTTATAGAGTCTGGCATAATCTACTGTTAAAAGATATCGGAGAGGCGATGGCGACACAAGCACCATTTAAGCGATTGGATATAAAGTTTGAGTACCCATCAGCTTTCTCTACGACAATCATTTGGGTAGTTAGATACATTATCTATCTGAGTCGTGTCATTAAAATATTTAGCTACAAGGTAGCGTAGTAATAGAAACTTAGGTGACAAAATCAACCACCTAAAACATTAAGCTTCGACTTAACTAAGTTAAGTACGAAAATATAAACACAAACATAAATTCATTAGTTTTCAGTACCCACGTATGCTTTTATAGACGGCATAACTCTCTCAGTAAATTATCTAAGCTACGAGCGCTTTCAAAACTTTTAATGGAGTCAATTTGGCCTCGCATTCAAAACACCTAACGTACTGGATGCCGAGGCAGGCCAGGTAAGTACGATTTATACAAACATTAGTGCCGAGTCTTTTATGCGAGAGCCAACTTTTCTTAAAATTTTCATGCTCTTTGAATAGCGGGATGGCACGGGCAAAGAATTTGATTTCCGAGGAGCAATACACTCGATGAAGCATGCAACAAAACTCAGGTTAACACTTTCATTATTTCCAAGAAGGTATTCGTTGTAGTTTTATTTTTATTGAACAGTCTCCTTGGTCGTACAGGCTGATATTTAAATTCCTTTATTTTAAGCGCGATGACGCTAGCTCCCGGCTGCTATTTGCCACTTTTGCCACACACCTTTCTGTGAAATTCGTTCAAGTGCATTGCATACATGGATAGAACGGAAAGAGCGACTGCATGTTTTAATCGAACTACAAAAAGTGGAAAATGGACACGATCCGTGGCAGACACGCTGGAAGTTTGAAAGTGTGCCAAATAGTAGTTAAAGTTTACCACTTCTAGTGTGTATCTAGTGGATGCTTATAGTGTTTTAAAAACTTTTCATGGTTGCATCTGAAAATTTGAAGCCACTTTGTACTCGTTTAGCCGGGACTCGTACTCAAGAGGTTCCTACCTAGGTAACTTTTCATGGTTGCCTCTGAAAATATGAAGCCACTTTGTACTCGTATAGCCGGGACTCGAACCCAAGAGGTACCTAGGTAAACCAGCAGAGATTTTTGTATCTGAGAAACGTTTTTAAACCAGCATTTATAATGTCAAATACAAATCTGAAATCTGTAGGTGCTCAAGTAATAAGCATCTTACCTTTGTCTAAACCGTCAAAAAAATACAAGACAAAATAAAAATAAAACGTCACTCAAAGAGCAACACAGCGGTAAGAAGAGTCAAAAGGTTTTTCCAAGAGACAATAATGCGATGTTCAGTGACTACCTGTCATTGTCCAACGTTCAGCAGTAGGCGAAGCGTTAACAATTTGGTTTGAAGGCAGTTAGAGAACTAACTTTTAATGGAGCAATTTGGGGGTGTATTGAAAACAGCCGCTCTCGGAAGCGACAGAATTGAACCAAGCGAGTTCCCACCTCAGCCGATCAAGAAAACCAATTCTAATTTCGCAGTTTCACCTTGTTTCTAGACTGTATTAGAAATTTTTGCATTGTTCGAGCGTTAGCTAGGTAGAGTGTTAGAATTAAACGTTGTTGTGCTATAAACAGCAATAGAGCGGATAGGTACCTATTGCTATTGCACAATGGTGTTAATAAAAACTGCATTATGCGTTTACTTTGTGTAATAACTTTTAACCTCTCGAGCGCTTATCTGCTTATACAAAAGCAAAAAACAAGGTATTTTGAACCTACCGCTTACGAACCTACGGTAATCGGCTGACATTTTGAGCGTTGTCACGTATGAACCTAAGCGGTATCATGTGAGATTTGAAGGATTAAAATTTTTGTTTACCATTTATTGTTGTGTGGGTTCAATGAAGCAATCAAATACCTAGATAATTTATTGTTTAAGAGAATAACGATGATGGGATTCTCCCACTCCCTAGGGTGGAGCGTGAGGGCATGTCAAACTCTTGCTTACTAAAACCACAGGTATGTTCCTTCAGTTGCCCTTTGCGTTCTAGGACCACGGGTTTCCCCTTTCAGAATTCAACCCTCAGTAGGCATCGGCCCCGCTGGGCCCCTTCGGTTTTGCTGACATCTCTTTGAGGCGCGTGAGGGTTTTGTATTTATTTGGATTCATTACTGATAGTATTCAGTAAAAGAAATCTCTAAATATTTCGGCACCTGCAAGGAATAACATTGTAACACAATTTTAGGCAATTTGTATTCTGCATTTTAAGCATTATGAATATGATTGTAACTTTTTTGCTTCAAAACCAACTCGGTTTGGAGGCAATTTTTAGTTACAATCAATGTTACAGCAATGTTAATCCATGCCGATGTCGATTTAATCAACGAAAAATAGTTTATTAATAGAAATAGTTACTATCAAATCTAAACTATACCTAATAAACACAACTATAACGGCCGAATAGATAAACTGTCAACGACGAGGGAATGTTCACTAACAACTTGTGTAACTTCCTGATTTATAACGTTTCAAAATTACTTCGCATAATTCCCTAGATAAACGCAGACTACCAACGCGATGTGTGCTAAGATTTAATATTGTATTTCTGCATGAAATGATGCAGTTTTGCATGGAGCTAGCTGAATGCAGTCCATTAAAAGTTCTAGGAACGTTCATAACTCGGTTCTCGAAATTTGGTCTTAGCTAACAGTCTACCTTCAAATATTTATGATATAAAGCAACAGTTTCATGCAGTAGTTGATGTTGGAGGATAGTTTATCAATCCGCAGTCGATAAGCTAAGCTTTTGGTCTTAGCTAATAGTCTACCTTCAAATATTTATGATATAGAGCAACAGTTCCTGCAGTAGTTGATGTTGGAGGATAGTTTATCAATCCGCAGTCGATAAGCTAAGCTTTTGGTCTTAGCTAACAGTCTACCTTCGAATATTTATGATATAAAGCAACAGTTCATGCAGTAGTTGATGTTGGAGGATAGTTTATCAATCCGCAGTCGATAAGCTAAGCTTTTGGTCTTAGCTAACAGTCTACCTTCGAATATTTATGATATAAAGCAACAGTTCATGCAGTAGTTGATGTTGGAGGATAGTTTATCAATCCGCAGTCGATAAGCTAAGCTTTTGGTCTTAGCTAACAGTCTACCTTCAAATATTTATGATATAAAGCAACAGTTTCATGCAGTAGTTGATGTTGGAGGATAGTTTAGCAATCCGCAGTCGATAAGCTAAGCTTTTGGTCTTAGCTAACAGTCTACCTTCAAATATTTATGATATAAAGCAACAGTTTCATGCAGTAGTTGATGTTGGAGGATAGTTTACGATCCGCAGTCGATAAGCTAAGCTTTTCGTTGTTTATGTTTAACAAATTCGAGTCTGCTTACTCTCATGATTTTTTTTAGGTGGGAACATCATCCAATGACATCTCACGCTCTTGGGCGGAGCCGAAGGGTGTGTCAGACTTTTACTAACTAAAAACACACTCATGTTCCTTTGCCTTCGCCCCAGGGTCCCGGGTTTCACTTTCGCACTACCCGTGGCCCCAGTAGGCTTCGACCCTGCTGGGCCCCAATGGTTTGCTGACATCTCCTTGAGGCGCACCTTCGACGACTTGGGCTCGGTCCGGACGGATATCGGGCGGTCGGACGGCGAGCTACCCACTCTTGCCGTCCGTAAGCCCGCGCCTACGGCGCTTACTCTCATGATAGCCTTTGTTTTTGAGGGTGGGAAGCAAATAACTTCTCCTGCTTTGGCTGGAGTGAGAGGGAGTGTCAGACTTCTACTGACTAAAACTCAAATAAGTTCCTTCGGTTGTCCGTTGTATTCCAGGGCCACAGCAACTCGAACAATCCCAGAGCCCGGACACATAATACCCTGAGTTTTAAATACTTAGGTTTATAAAGTGTTCAGTCGATATTTAAACGAAAAGAGTGAAATGATATTCTTATTTTAGAATAAATTTAGATAAAGTTATCCAATACTTAGATTAGGGACCACTCAAACATCAGTATTACCTGCTTAAGATGGAGCTGCTTTTACACGGTCGTCGTGACGTCTCGTCTGCAATCTTGATACTTCGTACACGCTGTAACAGATGGAGTTACTGATCACTGCTCTCGTGGCGCTGAAAAAGTTTTGTTGACTTTGTGAAAAACAGGAAAGTTGTTCCTAAATAACCATAATTTATCAAAAGTTTTGGATACAGTGAGCAAAGCTTTGCACAATTGCAAAGTAAACTTATACATAAACCTTGCTGCGGGAATTTTTGAAAGAGTGACCGTGATCATAAAGTGTAAAGGGTAATTGAAGGACACAGGTGAGTTTTAGTCAGTAAAAGTCTGATATGCCCTTTCGTTCCACCTTAAAGACCACCGGAAAAGTCGGGTCTAGTTCATAATATCGACAGTCACTACATCGATGGTCGAACGTTCCATCGACGACGGGCTAATATATCGACAGTACCCCAAAACGATGGTACGCTACATCGACAGTAATTATGAACTAGACCCGTAAGAAAATGTTTGGAGTACATTAGCCCGTCGATGGAACGTTTTCGATACAGCGACCATCGGAATATGAGTGATTTATACGTACATAGTATAAATCACTCGTATTCCGCGTCATATAATATATATAATGTCGGCGCCAGGATGCCGATCATCATTGAAGCTCTGTCCAGGTACTCTGTTTTGTGGGCGATGGCTGGGTATCGAGCAATAAACAAACTATTCCAGATCATACAACTGATTTATTGTGATGCAAGCTTTAGGTATTCACTTTACACAACGAGCAGTGAGACAGTCCCCGAGACCAGACGTTGTACGCACGGCTGCCGACAGAGGAAAGAGCCCCGAACCTCTGCGGTCGGCACTTTTATCTGTTCGGTTCGTGCAAACGTCAGCGCGGATTCTGTCAAAGTGACAGGTGTCACTTTTCACTTAGCTCGTTCATTCGTTCTCAAGCTTCCGTACTATTGACTTCTCCGACATATATATAAATAAATACATTATTCAATTACACATATTTTTCTAAATAAAATATTTTTTTTTTCACAGACAATTGATAGCAAACTGCTTAAGAGATTACGTTGACGACTGTACTAATATGAACTGTGACACAGCCGACAGCGTCCTCCTCCCTATTTATTATAATTTAATACAAATTAATCGTATTCCGCGTCTGTCTGTTTGAGATATAGTTTTAAAATGATTAATTAAAGTGTGATTATCATGGCTTATTTATAGGCTTTTATTAGACTCCTTCGTTACGTATATAGAACAAATGGTCGATGAGGCCTACAGAGTAAAAGTTTTGGAGTGGCAACTGCTCACCGGAAGGCGCAGCGTTTGAAGATGGACCGATAACCTGGTGAGGGTCGCGGGAATCCGATGGATGCGAGACGCACAAGACCATTCATTCTGGCGATACTTGGGGGTGGCGGTGGCTTATGTCTAGCAGAGGACGTCTTTCGGCTCAAATGATGTTGATGATGATGACCTAAATAGAAAAGGCAGAAATATTAAGGTTTTTATAATTTTTTTATATCTTTATTTCTTAAATTGATTGAACGGAATGCAAAACGTAGTTATCAAAAGTCTGAATTAAAAAGTTAGTTTCTAAAAAAAAAAAAAATGAACTGGTTATCAAACGTGAAAATAGAATCATATATATATTAAAATTTCCAACTCCCGACTTCAGTTTCGATTTAATTTCTCGCATGTCTATCTAGCAGTGTCGACTCGACCGCGGACTGGCGCAAGGCCGAGTACAGAATAATTTCACGGGTGCTTTACCGACTACGCGACGACAGTGATGTATGAAATTATTCACATAAGTGTTTTTTGACTTTATAATAGCTCCAAAGTTTATGGAGGTGAAAATTGGTTCTCGACTTTACATAATGTAGTGTAACTTTAATTATTGTTTATGTAATTCTTAATTTAATTATACTACAGGCTCTATATCTTTCATTTTGAACACAAAACACGAGATTTCATCTAACTTTTAGGTTTCCGTACCCAAAGGATAAAACGGGACCCTATTACTAAGACTCCGGTGTCCGTCTGTATGTCCGTCTGTCACCAGACTGTATCTTATGAACCGTGATAGTTATATAAGTAGTTGAAATTTTTACAGATGATGTATTTCTGTTGCCGCTATAACAAAAAATACTAAAAAAAAAACAGAATAAAATGAATAGGGCTCTCAAAAAAAAAGTAAAAAACTAAAACCCGACTACGACAAGAAAAAATGACGCTAAAAAAGTATAAAACAAGATTTTCAAGATGCTGAAATAGACAAGGTAACTGGAAAAACAAGAATAGAACAAAAAGAAAAACCGTAGTCACACGTTATAGGTAGGTAATAATCGAAACACTTTAATAACGTGTGACTACGGCTTTTCTTTTTGTTCTATTCTTGTTTTTCCAGTTATCTTGTCTATTTCAGCATCTTGAAAATCTTGTTTTATACTTTTTCAGCGTCATTTTTTCTTGTCGTAGTCGGGTTTTAGTTTTTTTACTTTTTTTTTATTTAAAAGATTTTGGTGTTAAATCACTGTGCTTCTATACTATTTATTTTGGTATGTACAAGTGAAGCCCTTTCAAATGATACGAAACACGACATATTTAACATATTTTTTTTAACACAATTTTTTAATTTTTTTTTTGTCCGCTAGAGGGCGTCACTTTAAATTTGAGCAATATATTGGAAATGTACAAGTGAAGCCCTTTCAAATGATACCAAACACGGCGTATTTTACTCCATATTTATTTTTAACACATTACTTCTTGTCCGCTAGAGGGCGCCATATCAATTTTTGTGACACGTCACGTAGCCTATGTTCAGCGGACAATTAAGACGGTTCTAACGATACCTCAAACGTCGAGTTCCGATAAGTAGATTAGGAGCTATGAGGAAACAGATGAACATACTCACATACATACATAGCCTGTCAAAATCATAACCCTCCTTTGGCTTTGCAAACATGATTTTTTTGCCGTTTTTTACTACGGACCGCACGGAACCCTTCGTGCGCGAGTCCGACTCACACTTGGCCGGTTTTTAGGGCTTCATAGACAACTAGGAACCCTTATAGTTTCGCCAAGTCTGTCCGTCCGTCCGCGGATAATCTCAGTGACCGTTAGCACTAGAAAGCTGAAATTTGGTACCAGTATGTATATCAATCACGCCGACAAAGTGGTAAAATAAAAAGTGGAAAAAAATGTTTTATTAGGGAACCCCCTTACACGTAAAGTGGGAAGTGATTTATTTTTCATTTCAACCCTAACGTGTGATATATTGTTGGATAGGTATTTAAAAATGAATAGGGGTTTACTCCAATCATTTTTTGATAATGTTAATGTTTTCGGAAATAATCGCCCCAAAAGTAAAAAAAATGTTCCCCCCCCTCTAACTTTTGAACCATAAGTTTAGAAAATATAAAAAAAAAACTCAAATGTAGAACTTTATAAAGACTTTTTAGGAAAATTATTTTGAACTTGGGTTGAACAGTTTTTGAAAAGTTGTGCAAAATAATTTCTGAATTAAGTTTGTATTTTAACCGTATATATGCAAGCATTTTTTTAAACTTATTTTACATATTTTATTATCCTGAACGTATATTCTTTCAAATAAAAAAGAATTATTAAAATCGGGTCACGCAATCCAAAATTACCAACGAAAACCCAACATACATAACCCGTCTAGTTTGTATAAATTAGTAACCCAATTTCCCGAGAGATGGCGCTGTACTTGTACTATTTCTTATTCTGTGGCTGTGTTGAAGGCGTCGGGACGCGTATGAGCTTATATGACCCACCCGTATTCCTTCACTTGCCATTTGTATTCACTGGCGATTTGCGCACCGCGACAACTCTTTGAGGACGGACTTAGGTCAGGACCATCATAGGACGGTGAGTTACCTATTGCTAGTCGTCCACAAAGCCGCACTTATGGTTGCCGGTTATCATCCTGCGACTCCCGATGCCTTGGTAATAATATCTTGTGGTATTGAAACTGTCTTTAACAGTGCTTAGTAAGCTGGAATCACTGATTACCTGATCATCATTATGATCGTATCTAATAAATTATTGAGTTTAATCAATTATGATAATGTATGTACAGAAACTAACAGCGGGTGATATAATGCCTTATGTAAACATCTATAGGTGTAGGTACGATACTCGTTGATGTAAAGCTGGATTAAAATAAACAAGTGCGAGTCGAACTCGCGCACTGAGGGTTCCGTACTAACTACAATTCCCGAATTGAGTCTCGAACATTTTTCCAACAACAAATTGAAAACAACAAATTTACTGTTTTCAGATTTATTCCTATACCTGTGCTATAAGACCTTGCTTTATGCCAAATTTTAGGATTCTGGGTCAACGGGAAGTACCCTATAAATTTTGATTTCGTTGAGAGTATCGAAATATACGTTTTTTGTGACATAAACGGCTGTATCTTTTTTATTCGTTAATTTAGAAGTTTGATTTTTTCACAGCTCTAAGGGACCGCAGACCTGAGTATATATATGGTTTTAATTTCAACTCGATATCTTCACGCGTTCCCGAGATAAAAGGTCTTGACAGACAGACAGGCAGATAGACAGTAAGACCTAGACAGACATACACTAGCTTCTGACGTTTTATAAGTGTCCATGTAGGCCTATGTGAAATAAAAACTTTTGACTTTGACTTTGACTAATTTACAGACAGACAGACAGATAGACAGACGGACGGACAACAAAGTAATCCTATAAGGGTTCAGTTTTTTTCCTTTTGAGGTACGGAACCCTAAAACACGATTAGATTTTAAAAAAAGTCATCGACAATTTCAAACCATAACTTCGTTTCTATACGTCATCATTCTTAATTGTTTGTTTGGGCATCTACCTATGTATGCCATTTACACATTTACACAGGGCTCTTAAATTAACAATCTAAAAAACTTTTTACAAAAAAAAAAAAATACAACCGACTTCAAAGTAAAAAAAAAAAAACACTGAAAAGTGCAAAATCACTTTAATTTCGGAAGTCGGTGTTTGTATAATAGTTTTGTCTCTTCGTTATTTAACACCGACTTCCGAAATTAAAGTTATTTTGCACTTTTCAGTGTTTTTTTTTACTTTGAAGTCGGTTGTTTTTTTTTTGTAAAAAGTTTTTTATTTTACACTTTTTAGTTATGGTACCACCACCAAAAAGTACCCCTCAGCCAAACTTAAATACCTTATAGCCAGAGTGCATTTCATGACAATTCTAATAATCCCAAACACGGTTAGATTACATTAATTTATTACAGAGTTCCGGTGCCTAACTTCAGGTTTCATCATCAGATCAGTTCGATATATGGGCTCTACTTTCAGTCAGTCATCGACTACACGTATAAACAAAGCAATTTTACTTGTTACGACGGTTCTGCTGTGATCCTATGAGGAGTTCTGTTCCATATCTTCGAAGTTCATGATCAGATCATAACAATATTTCTATGGGACCAACTCGGAAGCATAACCTTTCAATAAAAAAAAAATCAAAATCGGTCCACAATTGACCGGGAAATCGGTAAACATACATAAAAAAAAACATACATGCAACCGAACATATAACCTCCTCCTTTTTGAAGTCGGTTAAAAATCAAATCAATTCAGTCCGAAGTGGTTTCTTTGTTTACCTACAAGTCAAAGTAGGTGTACAAACGATTTGGTAATTTCATGGTTCTGCACAGAAACGGTTTGTCTCGATCGCCTCGTTCTTTTTCCAAGTCTATCGAATGAAATGCCTTTACGGTGCTGCAAACCTTTTTTCAGGGGTCCGGCATGTGTACGGATCCAATTTGACTCATATTTGATCTGCATTGAGTAGTCACGAATTCGCCGATCGCATACATTACAGATTCTGTTTCAAAATGGACACGCAGCAGTGTTTTAAAGCGAAAATGTACTAGTGTTTATTTTTGGTAATGTCAACAATAAACATGGCTGGGCACTAAATGGGAATCGTCATGGATAGTTTTTTTGGTTCTTATTGTGAATGATGCTTTATGAGTAGCTTTAAACAAACGAATAGTGGTACTCGTACTGTCATGTGTTTTTTTTTTAGTTGGGAAATTAGTGTCAGACTTTTACTGACTAAAACCCACTCCTATGTTCCTTTTTTGCCTTGCGCCCCAGGACCCTTTCAGACGACCCATGGGTTATTGTTATAGGGCTGGGTTTTCCTTTCAGAAGCGAACCCTAGGGGCCTAATAAGATCGAAGCCCACTGGGGCCATAGTAGGCTTCGATCTTACTAGGCCCCTACGGATTGCTAACATCTCTCTGAGGCGCCTGTGGAACACTACGCGACGTCGACGGTTACCGTACCGGACGGTCGAACGGCGAGCTACCCATTGCTCGCCGACCGCAAGCCCGCGCCTATGGTTACGGTGGCCGGAAATCGGAATCGGGATCCCGGGGGTTGGGGCGTGAAGGCCGTTCCCTCGCGCGTGCCGCTCCTCCTCGCTTCGGAACATGGCCTGTACCAAGCAGTGGCGTGCCAGATACCTTTAAAGGGGGCAAGCCAAGGAACCTTGACTTATCTACATACTACCTACCCAAGTACCCATTTACCTAATATTTCGAATAAAAAAAACTCGCGCTATAATCCGCCGTCACGTATCATCAGTGCAAAATCTCTTGCTGTAATGCTGATTAATTGCTACATTTTCATTTGTTATTAATAAGATAGAAATTAATTATACATCATACCTGTATCATAAATGATTTAAAATATGTAAGAGCCATCTATTGATATTTTTTGGCAACTCTTGCTCGCTCACAACAAAATTCTAGCTGGCTACTTCTGAATAATCCACTAGATGGCGCACAAAGTAGTAATCAATGAAATCAATCATTTGTTTACGATATATATGTAATATAATTAGCATAGCAAATACTCACAATTTAAACAGCCATAGAGTATACAACAGCATAGCCGTTCTTCGTTTCTTTATCACACACTTAGAAATTTCATCACATAACTGTCGAGAACACGGATATCGGTCGAGAAATAGAACCAAGTTTTTGTTCGCGGTTTACCAAAACTACACAATGAAATAACAGCATTTGAGAATTCTGATGTCTTTTCATAGCACCAGCGAAGTTATTTAAGTCATTATAACCTGATGTATTCCAAGCATTCTTATCGTTTGAGAAAAATATGCAACACGAATGAAACTGCCTATTATGTGATTTAGTTTTCTGAGAAATATTCAAATCAGGGGTATGTTTAGGCGAAGTTACGAGATCACATTTATCTCTAAAAGTCAAAGTCTTTACCTGGCCAAGTATTTTTTCCACACATTTTAATCCGTCACAAGGAACAATTGCATGTATTTCCGAATTCATTTCAAAGATAATAAACTTTAATCACTTCAAAACAAAGTAAGTTACAGTAATAACTAATCATAAAACTTTAAATGACAGAAATCAAAAATCTTTGTTAACAAAACACACGTAAAAGTAAACACGATTTAAAGAAAAAATGTTCGATTAGTACTTGCACACAGTATCAAATTTTACTCACACAGACTCACATTTTTATGTTTTTATAGGGAAAAGTGAGATGGCAGATCAAGCCTCATAACAAGCCTTTGCGCCAGACAGAGGCAGCAACACACTAGTGTTCATCTCTTTTTTTTGTTAAGTGTTAGAGTGAGATCGGAGAGATGGCGCTCAGAGCGGCAACATTGCTTAATGTGCATACGTCCTAGGTATCGTGCGTGAATGAACACGAAATGGCAACAGCGCGTAAACGCATAAGCGCGCGAAGTTTAAAAATTAGAGTTTTATTTAATTTAATTCATTTGTTGTGTTTTATGATATAGATGACTGTGGTGTGGTGAGGTATTATTTTCACATCAAGCCCGGCTTTTTAACTTGTATTGCTCGCACGTCGCTGGTACCAAGGCCCGGCGCGAGAGGTCATTGCCGCCGATTGCCCTCACGAGGACACGGTGGTGCTCTGCTCAAGCGGGGCACACCTTTTTTTTTTATTCTTCATAGGTTCGCGCTTGACCGCTATCTCACCTGATGGAAAGCGACGATGCGGTCGACGATGGAGCGCGCTTACCTAGTACCGTGTTGTGTCTTCCTTGCGGTCCACATAGTGGTAACGCCCGGGCGATTCTTCCACATGAATCCGGTACAGGAACCCCCCGAACTGACCATCTCTGGTGAGAACCTGCATCTTGCGGAAGATGAGGACGCCGTGAGGTCTTTCCAGCCCCTCCTCAAAGAGGGGACTTACCGCCATAATTACGGCGTGCACAGCACTGGGTTGCGACAGTCGTTGTCGCCATTTCACCATGAGATCCCGCCGGAACTTTGTCCGCCATGCCGCGACTTGGTGCGGCCGCGGAGTTTCGCCCCGGCGATGCATCTCCACGGGCAGATCGTGCATGCGTGTAAGGACTGTTGACTCCAACTCCCATGGTGGCCGGCCAGTAAGGAGGCTCGCCGCTTCGCGGGAAACCGTGCGGTATACCCGTACCATCCGGAACTGTCATGTGTTGCATATAGTTTTGCACTTTTTTTTAAGGTGGGAATTCATCCAATGACTTGACTCTAGGGCCGTGCGTGCGGGAGGGCGTGTCAGACTTTTACTGACTAAAAACACACCTATATTCCTTCTTTGACTTGCGTTCAAGGACCCCGGGGTTCCCTTTCGGACTACCCATGGATAGTTTTGCATGTTTTAAAAGGATTTTCTTCACATTTTTTGGGTCATTATCTACTAAAGTACCTAAACTTCATCAGTAACTTTTGTTTTGTCCCTCCTAAAACGGAATATTTACGTTTACCTACTTTAACTTAATTTATAAATTTATTTTGGAACAAAGGCTTTGTATTATAATAAAAGTGTTATAACTTAGTATAAAAATGTTTGGAAACTTGCCGCGAACTGCTCGACCGAAAGTAATTCAAACAAAGTAGATAAAAGTTGGCGGCGCTAAAGAAGCGATTAAAAGAAAAATTAGCATTCTTTCAAATTAATTACTTCCATAGTAAAAGTCTTTTTTTATGGGAAAGTATAATCTGAACATTTGTCGCTTAGATAATAATTATCTTAATTAATTTGAATCACGTGATTGCTATGTGTTCTTATCAGTTCATGAATTAAGATTTCAGGTATTATCTAGTTGTTAATGTGCACAGATATTTATTTCTCTAGTTAGTACTTCCTGCTACATTTTTGTTACGAAGGAAAACCTCTTTGCATCAAGTGTGGAATTAGCCCTATTGCTTTTAGGCTCACAATGTATTTCATAAGTACTAGTGTGGAAAAGTGTTGCGGCCAGCACCCCTACAATTTATTATTTAAATTATATCAGGCTGGGCGCGCGACAATCCTCACGAAGGGTCATGAAAATAAAACTGGAACCCATTTCTCACAATAATATATTATTTTACTAAATATTACGTTTTTGAAGCTTTGTTTTGTAAGTGTGTTAAATAACGTAGTTTAATACACTTGTCTTAGGTAATATTGTCATAGTAGTTTCTAAGCTCCAAAACGACCTGGTGACCGGTGTACGACTCAGGCGTGGATTCCATCCACCTCGACTGCAATGACAAACTTTGCCCATTTGTATCAAAATGTCAGATATAATTGTTGTGACCTATATTTTTAAAAACTTCTGTTATATGCAGTTTTAATTAAACCCTACCTTTTGCATATATGTCAAAGGCAACGTTAAAAAGGTTTACCTAAATCTTTATTGCCTACCGAATTCATACTGTATTGTATAGTACAATAAATACAGTATGAATTTAAATCGGCTGAACATTGGCGGGTAGTTTTGAACGGCTCCTAACTGCTCTATTAATTCGCAGTTAGTTTCTTTCAGGCTCGATACAGGGTTTTTGCTTTTCCTATCGGTTACTCGTTATGTCGGGTTTTACCCGTTTTTTCTCGTATTTTTGGTCGGATGTGACGCCCTGTAGCCCGATCTACTTTTTCGCGTGTTTATATTAACTTTGGCCCAAATCTGACGTTCGGCTCGTTTGGCCGTTGAATATCGCTATACTGCCTAAATATTATAGAATATTTCGGAATGCATTAGTGTTGACTCTAATGAGTATATTGTAGTTTTTAATTTAGGTAAGTATTTTGATGGTTAAAAAGTCAAAAGTCAAGTCAAAAGTTTTTTATTTCACATAGGCCTACATGGGCACTTATAAAACAAAAGGTTGACTTTGAATTACTCGGTTACTTACAATTACTCGTATGTTATTTTTCAAGCCGTTCTTCTGAGTTTTTACGCATTGAATATAGATAGAAAAGGCTCCACTAAGGCTTTTAACTTCTCCCAGCAAGTATTAGCTTAGCTTCCCGAACCGGACATGCTTCGTCGATGTTTACTTGTTGTTTAGTTTTTCTTTAATTTTGTTTGTGTTCTTCACATGCCCGCTCTGTTTAGTGGTTGCCCCTACCTTTTGTTTTATTTGCACAAAGGAAACGTTTCATGTAGGTCTTAACTGTTTTATCTTTAGTTAACGTTGAAAAAGCTTTTGAATTTAATTAAACGGATCTTTTAATTTGGTGCAAAATAAAATTTAACTGTTTTTATTTCCGTAAGAATTAAAAACAGTTAATTTTATTTTTAAGAGATGCAATCAGTTTGCTGAGGATGCTTACTGGTTTTCATTGATGTAGGTACTGTTTTGTTATCAAGACAGACTGTTTTATTTATTTATGTTGATGTAGCAGCTTTTTTATTTTTTATTTGATATAAACTAGTGCTTGACTGCGATCCCACCTGATGGTAAGCAGTGATGTAATCGTTGATGGTGAGGCGCGCTAGTTTAGTAGGAATATAGCTGAATTAATACTAAGTTTATAGCTACACCAACGACTTATTGACAATATAATTTCAACGAGGTCATAACAACAGGATCTCCTGTGTAAAAAACTCACTTTACCTTTACAATATTCATAGTAGGTCTAATTAATTAAATAGATTAAAAACCGATAAATAATAAACATTAAAATACGAAAATAAAAATTAAAACTAAATTTGTCTTAACTTAAAATAAATTGAAATCTCATTATTACTAACTTTTAAATCTATAAATTGAATTACGTTATCAATATTATTATATTACATTTTTGAATGACTATTAAATTATATGAATATATCATTAAATTACATTTTTATACATAGAAATAAATAATTACCATTTTACAATGTTAAATTATGAAAATGACATAGGCACAAATAAGAAAAATCTACTTTTATGTCTCTAGTACGTAGAAACTCAGACTTTAGTTTTCCCATTAGTGCTATCCATTTTATTTTTTATTGCTTTTCATTTAAAAGTTCAGAAATGATGTGCCTTAAATTGTATCGTTTGATTTAATTATAACTTTGACCTGGCTGACAATGTTACTCTTCAAAGTCAGACTCACATTTAACAACTTAGTAGAAATAAATACAATCGGAATTGCTATTTTTACGACTTCATAAGCAGTGTGAAGTCGCAATGGATATAAAATTCCTTTTACGGCTTTATATGTATAAGTAAATACTGTAAAATAAAATTAGAAGTATTTACATTTATCTACACTAGTGCTATAAAAGAGATTGCCCAAATTTGTATGTGGATCCGTACCAACTTGCGTCGAACCAAATTTACTCTCAAGAGTATAGTTATTATTTAAATTTTCACTATCTAAAATTGTTTTGTTAATATTTAACCACATTTTTGAGAAATTAAAAATAGTTCGACAACGCCTGATCATATTTCATAGCAATTTTTAACCGTAGTGATTATTATAATTTGCATTCTATACCATAGGTATGCGTTTTAAGGCAAATTGCTGTGTAGTGTATTGCATTATTATTGATTTATGCGATAAGTTAGGACCCGGATTCCTTCACTCCTATATTGTGGCGTTATTTACGCTCAGGCTTTTATCGCGCATGGGAAATATCTTTACGCTATACCTAAGACTACTGAAGAACCTTAAGACTGTTAAAAGTCGTAATGGTTTAGTCTTTTATTTACTTATTTAGTTATAAAGTTATCAAGACCTAAACAAACTTATGACGTGTTTTAGTTCGATTTCTCGAATCAAAAAACGCAATACATCACTTACAGGTTGTGGGTTCTACATTCAGCTACCGAAACGTACAGTAAAGGGGTTGACTGTAGCCTATCATCACCCTTAGCTGCACCTAATAACCTAGCCCTAACCATATAGCTACAATATATACGTATATAAATAATAGTGCGGGAAGCCTGTTGCCTTGACACCTAAGGCAACAGACGGAAGGTGGGAATAATGAAGGGTGTATAGGACGGGATTTTATCATTGCCGATCCGCAACCTCACGGATCGACCAATAACTAAGGCTGGATAAGGCCAGAGCTATCGGCAACCATTTATAGGCGCAGTAACAGTGAGAGGAGTCGATGGTTTCGTCGTAATGAAACAGCGTTGCTCGTAGCGTAAAAAGAGACTTTATAACATATTTACATAGTATTTATATTAATCTACTTACATTAGTTATTAATGCATTTGTGTGAAAAAACTGATGTACCTAGTCGAATTATTTTAGTGACAAATAACTAATATTGACGTCATTTCGGCTTCACTGCCACTTTCTCGTGTGAACATAGGTACTTAACAAGGTAACACAAATAAAGAATTTTTAATTGTTAGGCAGATAAAACATTTACTTTTAGGGTACATAGTATAAAATCATCGTCATCTTCCTGCCCTTAGCCCATGTTACTTGAGGTAGGCCCAAAACATTTTTTTCTTCCATTGTATCCTGTCAACCGTGACGCTATCACTGACTCCGTTTTCTTCGCACAATCTATCCGACTTTTCTTTAGCCTCCTTCTCCATCTATTCACGTGTTTATTCTTTAGGTATATTCTGTGTATAACTCTTTGGGTGTGTTCACATCTGGCGAATACGCCGCTAGCGAGCTGCGTGCGTGCATTTCAAGTTAACGCGCCGTTCCCATGCCATCATCGTACCCTTCGCGCGAAAGCTTCGCCACGCGCGAACGGTGCAAAACCGCGCGCCAGCGGCCAGCGCGCTTCTCCTCGCGCCCGCAGAAAGCAAATGGAAATGCATGCGCGCGAATTGCGCGCCCCGAACGTGCGCCGCGCGCCCCCTTTACAAACCTTGCCACTTGCAACACTATGAGTCACTATCTCAACACTGTCAATAGTTAGTATAGACGTATTGAATTATTAGAATATTGAATTATTATTCAATATAACTACCAGAATTACTCAAATGCAGTACAAAACCACCAAACGATATAAACGTCAGTATAACAACAAAATATCAAAATGTCATAACCAAATTGGCAGTGTCAAGTTTTCAGTTTCTAATATATGCAATGTTTACTTTATAAAATGGTGAGATAAAATAAAATAATTTAACAGAATTTATTTTTAGCAGTTTAATTATTTTCAACTATATTAATTTATTTACTTAGATAGCAGATAAAATTAATTAGGCGAACCATTTATTTATGATCATTGTCAGATTAAAAGCGTTAGCATTACATACTCTTTGGTCAGATTACGAAAATAACTGAAAACTGTAATCGGAACGTAAAGATTTCTGAAATGACGTTATTTTTTTCGGAAGTAGGAATTGTTAATCATTTAATATCATTTTTACGATATTTTTTAATGTGGTTAAAAAAAGCGGTGAAAAATCAGTACATTGGACATATAAATAAAACATTATTTTTGGTATTAATATACTTGTAACGCAATATGGTACGGGGTATGGGCATTCTTCTTTGATTCTAGTGGAAAAAGTTTGTCATTGCGACCGAGGTGAAATTGTGTTGAGGAACCAAGTGCTACAGTGACAAATTTCCACGTGTATCAAACGACATTTTTTAATACTATTACGAAGAAATAAATAGATGCGAGTTAATCGGCGACTCGCATGGGTGCTTAGCGCACAGCCTGATACGATAAATACAATCGAATGTGGCGGGAATGAACCCGCACTAGTGCGGAAAACAGTAAGTTGCGGGCCTAAGAGTGTGGGTTTTCCAGTATTGAAAAAAGGTAAGTTTTTAAAATTCTTTCACCAGTAGAATTCAATTTTATCACAGAGTGACTTATGCCATATATTTTCACTGGATATATATCATTATCCATCTATCTAAATTCAAAGTGAGCTCCAAAATTGAGCTCCACTTTATCCATTAACATGGCCTCTTGCTGGGCTATGTCCCGAAGTTATTTGTGTGGTAATTTAAGGCGATATCTACACAAGGCCATTCGTCAATCACGCGCGTCAGTAGCGTCTTGACAGCTGCTGTCATGAACTCTCGGGGCGTGAGCACCAATATGTTACGGACTTTGTAGATACGTACAATAGGAAGTAGACTTCGTATTGAAAGTTATATGAATAGGTATACTAACTACAGTTGTTTCGTTTAAGTATGGAAATATCGGTCATAGTCTTTTCTTTACATACATACTTAAAAATAAAATTGAAGTGTCTATTTGTAATGTCAATATAATATTTTTTTCTAAATGCACATGAAAGTATATTCGATATCTATAACAAAAATGCATTTTAATCATTTTTGTCTGACTGTTTGTTCCTGATAATCTCCGAAACGTGTGGATCAATTTTGATGGGACTTCCACTCGTAGATAGCTGATGTAAGCTGTTACGGCTACTTTTATTTTAGAAATAGAACTAGTGGTAAATAACGCGCTAAATAAACTTCTTCAAATTGTTACCAAATGACATTGTGTTTTACGAGTCTGACACTGGTAAAGTCGCAGGCACCAGCTTGTAAATAACATAGTTTCATAGTAGGAATCCGAACAATAATAGTAAGTATCGTTTTTCGTTAGTAAACAATGTTGAGGACCCCGATAAACGTCGATTCTTAACACCTTCGTGTCTCTTTTCCGATTTGGAAATGAATATTAATATATGTATGCAGTTGGGTCAATGACCACTAGAACCATCCTAAAACGCAACAGCTTTAGTGTTTTTTCAGAATTTCTGGTACTTAGAGTTACCAGGATTATATTTATAAACTTTAAATTAATATTTTTTTTTTTTATTGAACGAAAATATTCACACATTTTTTCAAAATTATATTATTCTGAATAATATTTTTTATGGATGAAATAGGTATCTACTAAACCGTTGCCTGTTTCATGGCTAAAATGCGAAAATGAATGTGAAATGAATGTGGTGTAGGCTTTGTTGTGTTTTTTATCATCAAATATTTTATCAGTTAGGTATTCCAGTATCAAAGATATGATTATTTTGCTTTTAGTGTCCTAGATTGACCCTAACTTGTCCCTTTAGATAACCCCAATGAAAAATTCGGTGAAGATCTATTGACTCGTTACCCAAAGAAAAAATTTTGATAAAAATTTGGTCATTTTTTAACGCGCTTACAACGCTCACTTAAAAGTAAAATTACTCAAGTTGGTTATAGTGGTTATAGTCTTAAGAAATATCTATACATAATTCAAATTTTGAACTAAAAAATGGACCTCAAACCACAGGTTAAACTTGACTGCAAATCGAAATAATGGTAAAAGTAAAGTCATATAGGTATATCGGATTCAGCCACTCCATATTTTGATAAATAAAAAGAGCTCTAAAGAATTACTTAGATATTTTCTAAGCTCCATAATTTATTATGTAAGTAACTGTCACGTAATTACACAAAAAGCTTGCACCCAATTAACTTATAAAACCTTCTAAGAAACGATTTTCACACTAATTATCTCTACTTTACAGGAGGAGCTTGTACCTTTAACAATAACCCACGGGTCGTCCGAAAGGGAACCTGGAGTCCGATTCCCGGCCACCGTAGGTGCGGGCTTGTGGACGGCGAGCAATGGGTAGCTCGCCGTCCGATCGTTTGGTAACCGTCCGGACCGAGCCCAAGTCGTCGACGCCGCGTACTGTTATGAAAGGCAATGAAGGAACAGGAGTGGGTTTTTAGTCAGTAAAAGTCTGGCACACCCTCGCGCCCAACCCAAGAGTGCGGGATGTCATTGGATGATTTTCCCACCGAAAAAAAAGAGAAGTTTTGAGATGATGGTTGACTGGTAGAGAATGCCTTGTTGCATTAAGTCCGCCTATGTACCACTACTGTACATGAAGTTTAAATAAATAAATAAATGATTCTGCTATTTGTGTAGAAAGTAATTCCGCAACTTCCGCCTAAATGCATACTGACTCGTACTCATTATTAGGTTTTCAAAACTACCCTCAAATTATGGTTTAAGAGGTGTTCAAGTTTTTATGAATATATTCTCGCAAACAAAGTCGTTGGCAAAGTTCTAGTATGAACTGAAATAAAGAGCCTAATATAATTTTTTATGTTTAAAAAAGTCATCAATAGGTTTTTAGTGTCATTTTGCTCGTTAAGTAGGTTTTCCCCTGTTCTAGGCAAGTAAGACCTTTGTATTCAATATCATTACCATTCCTAGTCAGGGAGTGATGCAAAAACAGTGGTATCAGCTGTTTCCACCCGGCGCAATTTGTCAAGTGACGGTGAAGTACGACGGTATGTGCTTGCACTAGGGTCGTTTTTAAGCTGGTACTTATTTACCTATTTATGTTACTCAGAAATAGGTATTGTTGTTTATTCTACCGTGAGCTATATTTCTAGTTTTGTTGTCAACGCATACCTAATATTATTCAAAAAAATTCAATTTTTAGGGTTCCATACCCCAAAAGGAAAAAACGGAACTCTTATAGGATCACTTTGTTGTCCGTCCGTCTGTCTGTTCCTATATCTTGGGAACGCGTGGAGGTATCGAGTTGAAATTAAAACCATATACTTAGGTCTGCGGTCCCTTGAAGCTGTGAAAAAAATCAAACTTCTGAGCTAACGAAAAAAAAAGTTACGGCAGTTTATGTCGCAAAAAACGTGTCAAAAATTCATAGGGTACTTCCCGTTGACCTAGAATCCTGAAATTTGGTATGAAGCAAGGTCTCATAGCACAAATATTGGAAAATATCAGAAAACTGTGAACTTGTAATTACGTCATAAATAAAAACTTGATTCAGAAAAATCTTCGTAACCCAAAATTCGGGAATCGAACTGTTATCATAGGTAAGTTTGTACGGAACCCTCAGTGCGCGAGTCCGACTTGCACTTGCCCGGTTTTTTTCTTTGGATACTGTATATTACAGTGTTTCTGAGTACTTGCAGTTTAGACTATAACTATTTTATTTATTTATTAATTTATTTATTTAAACTTCATGGACAGTAGTGGTACATAGGCGGACTTAATGCAACAAGGCATTTTTCATTTTAAAACTGATTTTATTAACATTGATGCTGAAAATGACTTCTTTATTGGGAAACGTTTAAATAAAGGTAGGTATGTCCATAAATATTAATTACTAATATTTATAACCTAACTTCGGACATAGAAACATAATTACACTTAGGCGTCGAAGTATTATGTTATTAGTATTCCTTCACATCCCTGTATGCTAACTAGGTACGCAAAGGGTTGATCAGTCTTCGAGAAATATCTTTGAAAAGATGACTTGCACTTTGACCCCATGACCCAAGTGTTGACCTTGTTAACTTATAACTTATAACTAGATTTCTATTTTAATTTGTCTGTGATAATTTGATATCTGCTCTAAATGTTGTTTTTTTTTTTAATATCTTTGCGTTTTGTTTTTAAATTTGCATGCTAGGTGGGTAAATTATGACAATACTAAGACTTGTAGTTTACTAGGTATTGTTGCATGATTGGATAATATGTATCTACACATTATAACTTAATTGTTTACCTTAATTTTAGATAAGTATACGATTTTGAATTTATTTTCAAATAAGATGACGCATTTTTTGAAAATGGTAGTCAATCAAGTCATATTTGAAGTAAAAAACGTGAAAAAGATCAACGTTTTATGGGGGATTGACTATCAACACATCATAAGAGCGTTGTGAAATAGTATTAGTGCAGAAAGTTTGTCATTGCCATCGAGGCGGCATTCGCACGAGCCGTAGGCGAGTGTGTTATGGAGCCGAGGGCTGCAGTGACAATTTTGCACGTGTATCAAACGACATTTTTCAATACACTTACAAAATGAATAAACGGGGGTTGAAACAATCCAGTAAATGGCTTAGATACCTACCTTTTGCTGGATTGGCCTTAGGCCCCTAGAAGCGTAAATCTTGGCAAATCTGTTGGAAGCTCTATCAAAATCTATCATAACTTTTGAGAACCTAATAAACTCGTTGATATTACGTTTGACAACGGTAATCGAGTACCAAAGCTAATGCGAACGCAACCCCAATAGTCTGTTACGCTAATTGAAACTGAGCAAACCCACAGAAGCAATTTATGACGGCTAATAAATGGCACAGTGTAGTGTGTTATGTACAGTTTGCCAAGCTGTGTGTTTAGCTGTAATGGATTATTAGAATATGGTCGCTCCGTCAAAACACTGGACGTTAAAAAATTATGTGGATTTTTTGGGGATTGGGCCGTCCGCAGTGGCGGACTTACAAATTTTCAAAACATAGGCTATACAGTTTTTGCCGCCCTTGCCTTTACAATTGTCATCTCCTGATAATAGATAACATTGTAGCGTTAAAGAAATACCGCATTCGGAGAAAAAATATTTTTTTGACTTAAGACTACCTCACTATCACTGTTCAAGGTTTTTTTTTTAAGTTTTTTTTAGAATTTCAATTGAATTTTTCTACTCTCGGAATGTGCCGGTGTGTGCTGTTTGTTGCAGACTTCTATCTGTGAGACATCAGAAAAACGTCATGCAAAAATCTTTTTGATTTCTATAAGGTAGCAAAAAAAAAAACGGTCCCCAAAGTCGCCCCAAAAATCTGCCGCCCTAGGCTCAAGCCTACTCAGCCTGCTGGTAAATCCGCCACTGGCCGTCCGTGATTAACATACTGTTTGTTGTGGCTGGTTAAGAATTCGCTTGGCGTAAATGTTTATTAGTATAGGACTTATAAAATTAAGTTTGTTTCAGGTAGATATTTCATTAGCAAGCTGCATAGCTTCGCGCGGGTGTTACAAATCTTTGATATTCTCGTTTTTTATTTCTACTGTAATATGCATATTGTATTGACATTTGTGACTTCGTTGCCTTTCGTACCAGGGCCGAGTCTTCCTTTCAGAATTAGACCCTTGGCCCCTTCTTTATGGCTTTGACCCTGCTAGGCCCCTACAGTTGCTGACATCTCCTTGAGGCGCGCGTGGAACAGCACGCGCCGTCGACGACTTGGGCTCGGTCCGGACGGTTACCGGACGGTTGGACGGCGAGCCACCCATTGCCGTCCGCAAGCCTGCGCCTACGATGGCCGGAAATCGGGATCGGAATCCCGGCGGCGATTGGGGCGTGAGGACCGTTGCCTCACGCGATCGGCCGCCTCCTTTGCTAGCATTACTGCTTCGCAGAAGGAGGCGACCGCCTGCCACTCCTCCTCGCTCCGGACCATGGCCTGTACCAAGGCCCGGCGCGAGAGATCGCCGCCGCCGATCGCGCAAATTACACCAAATTTTGACAGGTTTTCAGGCTAAAGTAAAGTTTGAGATATACTCAATTTTAAACGAAACCCGGGGCCCTGGGACCAAGGCAACGAAGGAACAGGAGTGGGTTTTTAGTCAGTAAAAGTCTGACGCTATCTCGCGCTCCGCCCAAGAGCGCGATTTGTCATATTGATGATTTTCCCACCCAATAAAAAAAAAACTTCAAATTCTTAATTCAGAAATTGGTGGTAAGGATAAGGATAGTTGCAACAAACTTAATCTCCCTTTTTCCTTTCTTTTTGATACCGTCAGCATTCTGTGACCAAATATCTTAAGTACCCTTCTTTACTTATTTAATTCTAGACAATACAATTTTTATTTTCTTCATATAAAAACAAGGTAAAATAATGTTACTCTAACTGTCGTCTGCACCTCATCTTATTGGAAATCTATTGCAAATAAATGTAACAGCATTGCCTGAACCTAGAATCACATATCTGGTTCGGGCTAAAAATATGTCTATCGGCTGTAATGTGTAGATACGTAGAACACAAAACGTTGGCTCTTTGCCATTCAGCCGTTTAAAACCTGTGGGAAACTGCCTTTTCATTATTTAATTCAACAACCATCGTATTTGCGCCAATGCCAAAATATATTGAGCGAATTCAATAAAAGTTTGTATACGTGCTATTAAAAGCCACTGTTCGCAACGATATTTATGATACTGCATAAATGCACGATGCCGACGCTGAAACTGTGAAATTTTATTAAAATCAAATTTCTCTTTGTAATGTATGAGCCATTAGTCCATTAAGTAGTCACTGATTAAATTAAATTTTGTAATCATCAGCAAAATCTTAATGTGAGCTTTTTAAAAATGTTGTGATAAAAATAGGACGGTAATTCACCAGTAAGGCAACAACCTAGGGTTGGTTAGTTAAGTAAACTTAAGTTAAAGTGAAAAGGTTACTTCTAGACAAGCATGCTTCATCGTCAGCCACATCATTGCTTACCATCGGGTGCGATAGTGATCGAAAGTGAGCCTATCCATAATAATAAAAAAGGTAGAGTTATATATAGGCATTGTGACGTCCTTGATGAGTTTTCAGAGGTAGGCTTCGGGCATTTGGTGCTGATGAAGATAAACACAAGGCACAATATTTCAATTCTTTGTATTTTCGACACTTCTGTTAAATTGTCTATCTACAATTTACTTAAAACAATCCAATTGTTTTCCTATCTAATTCAAATTGTATTATAAATTTGTACAACCCTTAAAAAGTCATTATCATCATCATCATTTTAGCCAAAATACGTCCATATATTGGGCATAGGCCTCCCCTGAGTGTCGACACAATTAACAGTCCTGTGCGTCTCGCATCCATCGGATTACCCTTAAAAAGTAATAATAATAAGCATAATCAGCCTTATAATTTTCCCACTGCTGGGACTCAGGCCTCCTCTATAGGAGACGGAATGGGCCACAATCCATCACACGGGCCCAGAGCGGATTGGTAGATGTCACATGTCTTCGAATTTTTGGTTCTAAGACGTGTCGGTTTCCTCACGATGTTTTCCTTCAACGTTTTGAGAGCAGTGGTGAAGAAATGAATTACACAAATTAATGCACCTGGCTGGGTTTGAACCCACGACCTACACGACTCGTAAGTCGGGGGCGTCACCACTGCGCCACCACTGCTCTCAAAAATTGCGCTATTAAAAATTATGTTTATCTAATCAGCCCGAATGTTAATAAGGGTCGTTTCTCATACAACCTCCTTCAATACCACAGTATCAATGTGACGTCACAAAACTGAACTATGAGTCCTAAATTAGGAGTGAAATAAATAAAGAATCCAGTGAAGAACGCTTAACAAATCTCGATAACATTTTTCTTCAGCTTCAAATAAAACCCAAGAATGAATAGAACTAATATTTTTGTCACCAACAAAAACCGTTCATATCAAAAAATAATAAAAAAAAGACAGCTCACACTTCTTTTACCGAGGAACAGAGCTTTCTTCCCTCCCTAAGGTACCATTAGACATCTTGTAACCCCCTCTTGCTTTTTACAGGCTGAGCGCCTTAAGTGCTTGCCTGCTTAAGCCCAGTGATGCCATAAAGGCCGGAAGAGGCCAACAGCATCTGTCCATTCGAAAAAAGGAAGACAATAGAATACTAATGTACCTTGTACAGTGCATTAAACGTGAACTGCGGCTTTTCTACTAAGTGGTTAGGGATTTTTTGGTAAAATTTTGACGTTTAATTTTGTTTTGGTTGGTCAACCCTTTTTTTGAAAAGCCTTTAAGTCTTAAGCTTGGTTGAGTTAGAATTTGTTTTGTTGTTCCATTCTTGATGGGTGATTTCACTTGAACTGTTTCAGTGAGGAAATACAAAATTCGGTTAGTAATCCAATATTCGTGTCCGGACGAGTAAACACGACCAAAATAAACGTTTAAAACAGCAATCGTAACCACAAGCATTTTTAACATAAAATAAAATAATAATGGTCTCCACTATAAACACGTCAAATAGTTCCGTTCGAGCGACACTGTTCATCGAATTCCTCTCATACAAGCGGTGTCAATAAATCCATCCCCCATAGTCGTGGTTAAAGGATAACTCACATAGTCTGAATGTCTGCTCAAGACTAACATTGTCAACGAGAAGGTTGCGGTTACGGTGTCGACGTATATAGACTATACAGGCTATGCAAGTATTCAAGCCTGCGTTCTTGGAACTTGGCATTTACCACCACCTTTCTGTGAGCGTTTGAGTTGGACAGGTGTATCACTATTTACTTAGGTATTGCGGATGTTGTTACTAAGATTCTTATTAGTAAAGCATTTTTGTTTTATTGTGATATGCGTTGTATTTTATAACTAAAGATTTAATTAGTAAGATACGTACCTATACCTTATTCGGCAAGCAATGGGTGGCTCGCCGTCCGACCGTCTGGTAACCGTCCGGACCGAGCCCAAGTCGTCGACGGCGCGTAGTGTTCCACGCGCGCCTCAGGGAGATGTCAGCAAATAGCAGCAGTAGCAAGGTCAAAGCCTACTGGGGCCACGGGTAGTGTGAAAGTGAAACCCGGGGCCCTGGGACGAAGGCAAAGAAGGAACAGGAGTGAGTTTTTAGTCATTAAAAGTCTGACACTATCTCCCGCTCCGCCCACGAGCGAGATTTGTCATAAGATGATTTTCCCACCCAATAAAAAAAAACTTATACCTTATTACCTGTACCTACACAGTCTAAAAGCACTTGGTAAACAATTGTATGCTCAGCAAGGTAGCAAATAGTGAAACGATATTTTATAATTAATTGGTACCTTGTACGGACAGCGTCATCAACTGGTTGCCCCTTTTTATAAAGTATTTTAATGTTAGTGAGGTACCCAATTGGTGCAGCTCTCTGTACCATAACATTATACCTGTGTAGCAAATAACTACATTTGACATTGACTAATATTTTTGTTGTACAGACTAAACGTGTTTAAAAAAAAAAAAATTGTAGGAAGGAACTTGTAAAGCACTTGAGGTTTCAATAAACAAATTGCTCTTCTATCTGTATTTGTTCTTTTCATTTTTAAGTGTTTGTATGTACATAAATAAATAAACATTTAATTAATTAAACGAATGTAATAAAATGTTTAAGTGCTAAAGATAAAATACCTACGTGATTGAAAATACAATACAAACATGCTGCGTGTATTGTAACAAGTTACAATTTGCAAACAAAACTTAAGATCGAAATTGGAACGTTTCAGATTTGTACTTTTCGCATTCCCCTTTATAAAAATTCTGTGTTCAGTTAGTGGCCATTATTAATTTACGCGATGTGTTCCGGAAAATATTCAGACAAAACAAAATAAGGGTTAGGTACGAACCAAGCACGCGTAACATACGAACTCGCAAATTATAAGTGACAAGTTCGGAGCCAATTCAAAGTGAAAGATAAACAACCCGAATCCGAACAGACAAAAGCAGACTTCTGACAAATTGCTCGTGTTAGCAACTCCATTGGTTCTTAAAGAAAAAAATATTACTCAGGAAAATCATCAGGAAGTTGGAGCAGGAAATATCTTGGCTCTGGTACTTGTGGGCCTTCCCTTTCGACGGATCATTTAACACTTGATTTGATTAACGATATAAATGCTCGGAGCAAGATGCATGCTGATAAAGTTGCTGTCGCTTTTGTGTTATTTTCTCATTAATTTCAGTCATCTATCAAAATAAACAAATGAGTGGACTAAATAATGGTGTTCTATTAAGATAAATGTATTAATGAACCGGTCCGGGCTACTATTATGAAACTTTGCCTTAGTTGCCAACATTCATGAAAGTTAAAACCACAGTGCCTCTATACAAGTTTTTGGGGTTCCGTACCCAAAGGTTAAAACGGGGCCCTATTAGGGCCTGTGCACACTTGAGACAAGACTGTCTTAGACAGACTTGTCTTCTACGTCGCAGACTTGTCTGCGACAAGACTGTTTTGTCTACGACACGGCGCACACCATCAAGACAAAACAGTCTAGCGGCGTATGGCCAGTGTTGCCAACTTAGTGGATTTTCCATTAAAACTGGTGGTTTTAACCCCCCATTTAGTTGCGAAATATTGGTTTTAGTGGCTAGTGGATTTTAACCCCCCATACGCCGCTAGACTGTTCTGTCTTGATGATGTGCGCCGTGTCGTAGACAAAACAGTCTTGTCGCAGACAAGTCTGCGACGTCGTAGACAAGTCTGTCTAAGACAGTCTTGTCTCAAGTGTGCGCAGGCCCTTACTAAGACTTCGCTGTCCATCCGTCTGTCTGTCACCGGGCTGTGTCTCATGAATCATGATTGTTAGACAATAGAAATTTTTACAGATGATGTATTTCTGTCGCCGCTATAACAACAATTACTAAAAAACGGAATAAAATAAATATTTAAGAGGGCTTCCATACAACAAACGTGATTTTTTTGCCGTTTTTGGCTACGGACGATACGGAACCCTTCATGCGCGAGTCCGAGTACCTACTTAAAGCACAACAAGAGTAAAGTGTGCATACTTTTAGTTTTTGTAGAGTAGATACTCAACATCGTTGCTTTCAACACAATGGAAGGCCATCTACACCTCTACCTTTGTCATAATTTCCTTGTCTTGCACTAAGGAATGCAAATTTCACAAAAAGCATTCGCTGGAACAGCATTCTAATTTAAATCCAGCTTTTCTTTAGAGCTTTGCTCACTTCTCATCGTAAGCATACATTCAGAGTTTGAGGTCTTATGACCTAAGCCGGTAGATGCTATGGATGGTTAAGAAGTTCTGAAAAGCAGTTTAAAATTTAGAATATTTCTGGTAACCATTTTTTTTTTAAGTGCTTTAGTCGAAGTGCTAGGGCAGCAGACTTTTACTGACTAAAACTCACTCCTATATTCCTTCGTTGCTTTGCATTCCAGGGCCCCGGGTTTTCCTTTCAGAAGCGAAACTAATGTCCCAGTATGCTTTAACCCTGCTGGGCTCCTATTTTTTTTTTAATTCGGAAAATCATCCAAAGACATCTCCTGCTCTTGGGCGGAGTGGGAGAGTGTGCGTGTGTTCAGATTCGACTTTTACTGACTAAAAACCCACTCCTGATCCTTCTTTGCCTTCGTTCCAGGGCCCCGAGTTTCACTTTCACACTACCCGTGGCCCCAGTAGGCTTCGATCCTGCTCCCTACGGTTTGCTGACATCTCCTTGAGGCGCGCGTGGAACAATACGCGCCGTCGACGACTTGCACTCGGTCCGGGCGGTTACCAGACGTTCGGACGGCGAGCTACCCATTGCTTTCCGTCCGCAAGCCCTCGCCTACGATAGCCGGTAATCGGGATCGGGATCCCGGCGGTTGGGGCTTGAGAGCCGTATCCTCGCGCGTGCCGCCGCCTCCTTTGCTAGCATTACTGCTTCGCAGAAGGAGGCGACCACCTACCACTCCTCCTCGCTTCGGACCATGGCCTGTACCAAAGCCGTGTGAGGTCGTTGCCGTCGATCGCCCCCACGAGGTTACAGCGGTGCTCTGCCCAAGCGGGGCATACCGCTACCATATGCTCCATCGTGTCCTCCGGGTGGTCCACACATATGGTGACACGCGGGCGTTTCTTCCGCACGAATCCGATGCAGGAACCTCCCGAACTTACCATGTTCGGTGAGAACCTGCGTCATGCGGAAGGTGAGGACGGTGTTGTCTTTCCAGCCACTCCTCAAAGAGGGGAATTACCGCCATAATTATGGCATGCCCAGCACTGGGTTGCGACAGTCGTTGTCGCCGTTTCACCATGAGATCCTGCTGGAACCCTGTCTGCCATTCCGCGATTTGTCGCGGCAGCGGAGTTTCACCCTGGCGTTGCATCTCCACGCGCAAATCGTGCATGCGTGCAAGGACTGTTGCCTCCAGATCCTATGGTGGCAGGCCAGCAAGGAGGCTCGCCGCTTCGCGAAAAACCTTGAGGGATCCCTGCACCATCCGGATGGCCATGACCCTCTGGCATGCGTTCAGCTTGGCCGCCAGTCGCTTTCGTAGCGACGGCGCCCATACCAGCGCTCCATAAAGGCCCATTGACCGAATGTAACCTGCGTAGAGCCTATGGCAGGAGGCGTCTGGACCCCTTATGTTGGGCAGGAGCCGCTTGAGGGCAGCCCCAGTCCGATCCAGTATGGGAGCCAGACGTCGGAAGTGCTCCTTGAAATTCCATCGGCTGTCGAGGACGAATCCTAGGTACTTGTGAACTCCTACCATTCCTGGTCACTTTAATAAGTCGAATTTTTTTCTAGAATGAATACCTTCATCGATGCAAGATTAGTTTGCTGTAACACTTATCAACCAACTAAAGCTTTCAACGCGTAGGTACCTATAGTGTATGGATACGTCACTAACTTTCACTTACTAATACATACCTACTTTGAAGTTTTAATATACTGTGCACATTGTCAATAATAAGGTAAGTCTGACATAGCAAACGAAGAGCAAGCCCAAAAAAAAAAAAAATACAACCGAATTCAATGTAAAAAAAAACTGGACAAGTGCGAGTCAGACTCGCGCCGAAGTGCGGTTCCGTACAAACTTGAAAAGTAAATTGCGGTTTACGACTTATGATGTATTAAAAAAAAAACTAATTGCTAGATCTCGTTCAAACCAATTTTTGGTGGAAGTTTGTATGGTAATGTACATCATATATTTTTTTTAGTTTTATCATTCTCTTATTTTAGAAGTTACGGGGGGGGGGACACATTTTACCACTTTGGAAGTGTCTGTCGCGCAAACTATTCAGTTTAGAAAAAAATTATACTAGAAACCTCAATATCATTTTTGAAGACCTATCCAAAGATACCCCACACGCACGGGTTTGATGAAAAAAAATGTTGAGTTTCAGTTCTAAGTATGATTAACCCCCAAAATTTATTGTATTTTTTCTATTTTTGTGTGAAAATCTTAATGCGGTTCACAGAATACATCTACTTACCCAGTTTTAAACGGTATAATTCTTATAGTTTCGGAAAAAAGTGGCTGTGACATACGGACGGACAGACAGACAGACATGACGAATCTATAAGGGTTCCGTTTTTGCCATTTGGCTACGGAACCCTAAAAACACTGAAAAGTGAAAAAATAACTTTAATTCCGGAAGTCGGTGTTTCTATAATAGTTTTGTCTCTTCGTTATTTAACACCGACTTCCGAAATTAAAGTTATTTTGCACTTTTCAGTGTTTTTTTTTTTTAAATTGAAGTAGGTTGTATTTTTTTTGTTTTTTTTTTTATTATACACTTCTTAGTTATGGTACCACCACTAAAAAGTACCCCTAATCCAAACTTAAACCTTATAGCCAGAGTGCATTTCATGACAATTCTAATAATCCCAAACACGGTTAGATTACATAAATTTATTACAGAGTTCCGGTGCCTAACTTCAGGCTTCATCATCAGATCAGTTCAATATATTCCCCCTTTTCTTTTAGTCAGTCATCCACTACACGTCTAAACAAAGCAATTTTACTTATTACGACGGTTCTGCTGTGATCCTATGAGGAGTTCTGTTCCATAACTTCGAAGTTCATGATCAGATCAGAACAATTTTTCTATGGGACCAATTCGGAAGCATAACCTTTCAATAAAAAAAGGTCCACAATTGACCGAGAAAGTGAACATACAAAAAAAAGTACATTCAGCCGAACATAGAACCACCTCGTTTTTGAAGTCGGTTAAAAAGTAGTAGTTATTATTATTACTATAAATATTTATTTATTTATTAGGCTGACCAACAATTGTTAACACTCAAAATTATTGCAAAACTTCACTTAAATCTATAGACTAGTGTCACAATTTATTTCAAGTAGGTAAGCACCACATGTGCTAAAAAGTACAAAATGATTTATGTGTCCTCCAACGTAAAATTTAAATGTGATACAATAAATATATTTGCTCCACTTACTATTTAACTAATATATATAAACATAAAGATGGAAAAAACAAAAAAATAAATAAAAAATAAACAAAAATAAAATAAAAATAAAATATGGTTGATATGATGCCAAAAATTGACTTGTGTGAACTTTCTTTTTATAGTTTTTTTATCTATGTGTGAAGGCGTGTAATTAGCAATTTGGGAATATTACACTATTTATATCACTAGTCTTCTCTAAAAAAAACATTTTTAAGGAAAAATAATATAGCTCAATATCTTTAGTATAAAAGCCGGATATAAACAATTCAAGCAAGACTTCACTTGTGGTATTGTCAACTGGACCTACTTCTGTCGTATACCTTCCGAAAAGCAGGCGTTATAATAAGATCAACCAACCATCACAAAAACCTTGTTCGTAAGTATAATAGCAAACTACTTAAGTCTTGTGTCCCGTTGTTTCTAGAACAATTTATTTTTACAAGTTTTTATATCAAGCAAACGAGCTATTCATGACAGGGCGGAAGCCCGTCTTATCTATAAAACAAACTTTGCTAAACGGATCGCCTAGAAAAAGTTTCGGTGCCTCGAAGACTACCACATCAAAGATCTTGGTGACCTAAAAAGCTTGAAAGCTAAAGTGACTGTTTTGCATTTTCTTATTGATAGCTCAACAATAGTTGTGTGTGTTTCTACTCAGCTTATAACCACGGGATACCTATTACCGATAACCGCCAATGCATTTTTCCAAGACACGCTACACGCTGGCGGCGCGCTGACCCCTCGAGCTGGGCTCTGTTTTAGGTCATGGTCCGGAGCGAGAGGGAATGGAATGCGGCTGCCTCCTTCTGCAAAGCAGTTATGCCAGTAAAGGAGGCGGCTGCACGCGTGAGGGAACGTAGGCACATGCTCCCGCCCTAGCCACGGCGACGGGAGTTTCCCGGCCGTCCAGAGACAAGTAATGGGTAGCTCACCGTCCAGCCATCCGGTAAGGACCGAGCCCCAGTCGTCAACAGCACATAGTGCTCTACGCGTGCTTCAAAGAAACGTCAGCAAAACCTAAGGCCCAGCAGGACCGGTGCCCGTTAAGGCCATGGGGAATTTCTGATAAGGAAACCCGTGGTCCTATAATGGATAGGGCAACTGATGGTGAGATTTAGTCAGCAATAGTCTGACACGCCCTCTCACACCATCAGCAGTCACTAGATACTTTCCTAACTCCCAAAAAAAAAAACGATACACGCTATTATTTTTTGTCCCACATACCACAATAGCTTAAGACGAAAGTCAATGACCAGTGCATATTAGTGATGTCTAGGCTTTGAAACGTGGTCACTATTGTAATAGGACTTATCAGAATTTAGTCACCCAAAGGGCTACAGTCAAAGTTTTCTTGCGTAATCGAATCAGGAGTGAAGATATCTGCAAGAAAACCAAGGTTACCTACGTAGCCCGAGGAATCGTCAAACTTAAGTGGCATATGGGACATTGCTCACAGAACAAATGGTTGATAGGACTGGAGTTAGAAGCCGGAAAAACTGACACTAGCCTTGCCAAGGGGTGGGGCACTAGTTCAGGTCATGGTCCGAAACGAGGAGTGGGCGACAGTCGCCTTTTTCTGAGAAATAGTAATGCTAACGAAGCCGCATGCGTGAGGTAACGGATATTCTCACGCCCCAGCCGGAACCCGAATCTGACCCAGATTTCTAACCTAAAAAAAGTCATGCCATTATTCAGCTGGATATT
Source organism: Mythimna impura (assembly GCA_905147345.3). Taxonomy (NCBI): domain Eukaryota; kingdom Metazoa; phylum Arthropoda; class Insecta; order Lepidoptera; family Noctuidae; genus Mythimna; species Mythimna impura. The sequence continues at coordinate 13,786,040 of LR990351.1, forward strand.
AGTAATTGGGTAATACGAATACCCCATTCGTATTACCCAATTACTAATATCCAGCTGAATAATGGCAAAGTGAATAAGACTACCATGCTGGACAGCAGTGCTGAGACTGCATCTACAGTGGTATTTTTGTACTGAATTCCACTAAACAAGCAAAGTCTCGAACATTGAATAATTTTTAATCAATTTGAAGCACAGCAAGATCATAAGTAACGATACTGTCATTTTTGTTCATGAAAATGAGAAAACATTTTCCCCTTTATTCTAATCAGGAACGCTTTTGTCCCTGTTTTTTTAGTTATTTAATACTACTTTTAACGTATTGAATTTAGAACCAAAAAGAGAAATGTAAATTTTATTATGGCAATCCATTAATAGACCACCACCATCCACCTATTCTCACATCGGCTAGCAAAATACATTACATCACACTAATATTTTAAACGTGAAAGTTTGTGAGTTTGTATGTATGTTTATAACTTCTTTACACTCGAACGGCTGAACGAATTTCGATGAAACTTGGTACACGAGTACGGGCTCGGGAACATGCCCTGGAATAGCGCATAGGATACTTTTTATTCCGGGCAAATAAATATTCTTGCGTGTAGAACCCGTACCAAAGTTCTTACGCACTTTTACTGGAAAAAGTGCAAAAAGCGTTCCTTAGGTTCTTGTACAAGAGGATGCACGGCTATTGCCCATACCTCTATCCGACAAATTTTCTATTGGGTTGCCTCGGATATAACTCGCTAAAGGTAAGACGCTGCAAGATGCTCCGTGACGCTATTGACGCGCCTAACCTGTTTACTGTGCTGGCACGTTTCTTTGTCCCGGACCGGATTACTGGATTACTGTCGCCGTAAAAGCACAGAATGTTTGCTGTGCCTCAGTGTCACACTTTTGGCCGTGCTCAGTCTCCAATACCTCGCACTTTGGCTGCACTGCTTTGGCACATTGCTCGCAGAACAGATGGCCGTTGGGGCTGAAAGGTTCTGGAATGGCGACCACGTATCGGAAGACGTAGCGTTGGAAGGGCTCCTACAAGGTGGACCGATGACCTGGTAAGGGTTGCGGGAATCCGATGGATGCGAGACGCACAGGACTGTTCATTGTGGCGACACTTAGGGGAGGCCTATGTCCAAAAGTGGACGTCTTTCGGCTGAAATGATGATGATGATGGCTGCACTAAATGACCTCTTGGATTCTTATCCCACAAACGATCTGTTTGCGGATGAATGGAAGATGATTTTATTGGCATGTCAGAAGTATACTGTGGATTGATGTACATGTTGTTTATTTATTTATTTATTACTTTATTGCACACCTTAACTTACTACAGGACAGACATTTATAAAAAATAAGTGTACAATAGGCGGTCTTATTGCACAGGGCAATTTCTACCAGACAACCTTTGGATGGACTGTAACGAAAGGAAAAGATTTGGGGCTGTCAGTGTACAACAACAGATAATAAAATACATATAATACATAAATAGGTATATTACCAAATAATAAACTATTACCAAATAATAAACTGTTTATAAGTTTTTTTGTTTAGTTACTGTAATTGGTTGTCTAACCGTTGTAATTAATTAAATAAATAAACTCCCTTGAGACAATTTTCAACTTTCACGCAGGCGAATCCGCTGCACTGACAGGAGCTAGTATTAAATAAACGACATATTGATTTAAAAATAAACACATCCTAACTTTTATCGATAATTCGATAGTAGCATTAACACTAGAGAATATAACACACTGCATTCTCACATTCCCGACAACAGGGCACCGAAATCATGTTATAACTGAAACGGGCTTTAGCGTAATTAGAGACACAATAGAAAGACAATGGCGCGTGAACGCCGGCGTTAATGCGGGGATTGACAGCTTACGCACTATAAATAAATTGGCGATCAGCCATCGCTCGTAAGGTTCAAAAACGGCTATTGGCACTACCAATTTTTCTCTTTTTTTTATCTCAAGAGTAAACATAATCTCAGGATAAGAAGTTGGGATAATTTTCTATTTTCACACGAACAAAGTCGCTGACAGTAGTCATTTTGATTTAACCTTTTGAGTGCGTAATTAGAGACACAATAGAAAGACAATGGCGCGTGAACGCCGGCGTTAATGCGGGGATCAACAGCTTAATATAATAATTAATAATCACACCCTATTTTTTATCGATAGAAGCATTAACACTAGAGAATGTAACACGCTGCATTCTCACATTCCCGACAACAGGGCACCGAAATCATGTTATAATTGAAACGGGCTTTTTAAGCACTATAAATAAATTGGTGTTCAGCCATCACTCGTGGGGTTCAAAAACGGCTATTGGCACTACCAATTTTTAACTTTTTTAACTCGAGAGTAAACATAATCTCAGGATAAGAAGTTGGGATAATTTTCTATTTTCACACGAACAAAGTCGCCGACAGTAGTAGAATCACCGTTCTCAGTTTGTCCAGGTGATAAGTGAAAGTGATGGATACATTGAGTCCTCTAGTCCAAGGTGCGTGAGCAGAGGTGTGCCCCAGGGATCGATCCTAGGCCCTCTTCTTTTCATTCTATACAGTGCTGACATCACCAACTGCCTGCTCAACACCAAGTTCCACCTTTATGCGGATGATTTGCTGATGTATCTGTCTTTTCATCCTCAGCAGACTGTCGACACTGTGAAAAGAGTAAATGAGGATTTGGATAGGATCACAGCCTGGTCTATGCGAAATTCACTGGTTTTGAACCCAGGCAAATCAAAATACTTGATTATAGGATCAAGAGATTTTTTAAATAAAATGGGTAACGGTACTTTGGATGTGAGGATTGACGGTTGTCCCATTGAGAGGGTGCGGGAAGCTCGTAATCTTGGAGTGGTGTTTGACGAGCACTTGCATTTTGAGACTCATATTACTGAAGCTGTGCGCAACTGCTTCTACCGTCTCAAGCTTTTATATCGTGTACGTCCCTACATAAGTGTGGATATGCGTATCATGTTCTGTGAGTCACTTGTTTTATCCAAGCTGAACTACGCTGACACTGTGTATGGGGCGTGCATTCTTGGTAGAAGCAAAAGGTTGATCCAGCGAGTACAAAATGCATGTGCTAGGTTCTGTTTCAATGTACCTCCGAGGTCACACGTAACACCATTTTTAAATAAAAGTAATCTGATGAGAATGGCCGATCGCAGAAAGCTTCATCTGGCTACCCTACTTTTTGGCACAATACTCACAAAAAAACCGGCCTATCTATATGATAAACTGACTTGGTCGCGTGAAATAAACAAAATTAAAACCAGAGCATCTTCATATCTTTTGTTGACCTTGTCACATAAAACTGCTGCCTTCCGTGGTAGTTTCAAATTCGCTGCTAGCAGAATCTGGAATGACTTACCGCCGCCTTTTCGTGCTATAAAGACGGTTGGTAATTTTAGTTACAAATATAAACAACATTTATTACGAATCCAAAAGGAAACTACCACGTAGTTTACCGAGAGTCTGTACGGTTTGTATTGGTGACATTGTCGCTCGCACACAACATTTTGTTCTTGCTTCCAACACATCATACCACTTACACTTCACAGTTAAACACAGTAACATTTTAGATACACCCGAATCACTTTTAAAATATATATACGTAATAATCCTAGGTATTTACCTACACACCTTTTGACAGTTGATTCACTGTACGCTCGCGTTCCTCCGTTTGTCTATGGTAATGACAAATGATATATGTTGGAGCGTCAGGCGTCGGTCGATGGTTTATTATTTATTCTTATAAGCACTATTTTTAAATATAATTGTTTATAATTTACATTACACACATAAATATAAATTCACGAATTTTATTTATCTCTTCATTATTTATATTTTATTTCGATAGACTACTTAGCGTCCGTAAGTGTGTTCGTGACATCATAGTGGGCCCTAACAGAATACCAGCGCTGCGTTATTTATCGTTTTAAAATAACGCAGCATATGCTGAGTTAGGTGCCTTTTTGGTCTCGCACTGATTATACCTTTCTTTTTTTTTATTGTGTATCTTTAGTTTATACGATTGTGTGAGTCACGAATAAACGTTTTTTCTTTCTTTCTTTCTTTCTTTCTAGTAATAGCATAGCATAGTCGGCCTTATAATGTTCCCACTGTTGGGACTCAGGCCTCCTCTCTAGGAGAGGGAATGGGCCGTAATCCACCACGCAGGCCCAGTACGGGTTGGTGGATGTCACATGTCTTCGAATTTTTGGTTTTAGGACATGCCGGTTTCCTCTCGATGTTTTCCTTCACCGTTTTGAGAGCAGTGGTGATGAAATAAATAACACAAAGTAATGCACCTAGCTGGGTTTGAACCCGCAACCTACAACTCGTAAGTCGGAGCCGTTACCACTCGGCCACCACTGCTCTCAGCGACAGTAGGTAGTCATTTTGATTTAATATAACAATTAATAATCACACCCTAATTTTTATCGATAGAAGCATAAACACTAGAGAATGTAACACGCTGCATTCTCACATTTCCGACAACAGGGCACCGAAATCATGTTATAACTGAAACGGGCTTTATAAGCGCATAAATTGGCGATCAGCCATCGTGCGGTTCAAAAACGGTTGTAATTGGCGCTACCATAATTTAATTCTGCTAACGTAGTGTTTGAGCTGATGCCAGCAAGCTCAAATTCAATAAAAATTCAAGCCAGCTCCCGCCCGAATCATGGGCCATCAATTTTGCTTCGATGTGCTCGTTCCCATCGATATCTAGTACACAATCATGAAGTTATTGAGAGTATCTTTTGTAGGAAACTGAATGTTACTTAGCTAATAAAAGGTATCTACGTAAATGTCTAAACTGTTACTTAACTATTAAAATGTATGTAAAATATGTATAAATAAGTTTTCCTTGAAGTTCGTATGGTTCATTAGTTTCTTATCGGTTTTCCAAATAGGTCTTTTTTAGTTGTTTCTAAATGCAGTCTGTTTACAGTTTTGGTTTTTTTTGGTATCATTAAACCATAATTGGTTTGTTACTCGTAATTACCATAACAACACTGCATAATCAATTATTATTTGTCACATCAAAATTACACTAATATTCTATAGGTGTAGTAAAGTAAAAATATAACACTCCCTCTCAATCTACCCAGAGCGGCAGAAGCTATTTAATGGTTTCGCACCCGAAAAAACGAGTGAATAAAAACAAAAATTGAAGGGTATATTCACGTTATTATACTATAGTTTGCAGCAGTTTACTTAGGTCTTTTTTACATAGGGTAGGATGACAGCAGGACGAAAATATGCATTTTTAAGATGAGAGAAAAGGAGAGGTAGCTACATTGTATGAATCCAACAGCTGTCACCTGTACCATCCTTTATTATAATTTATGATTGAACTAGCTGTTGCCCGCGACTTCGTCTGCGTTAAGTTTGTAAAAACGTACAATCATTCTGAGCTTGCAATTCATTCTGAAAACAACGCAATTATTTATTGTACTTTAACATAAAACGGTTAAAAGTAAAAACGCAAATTACCTTCAGGAAACATGTTGTGACTGTCTGTCACTTATTCCAAATTAACAACAAGAAATTATATTTATTTTTAAATACCACGACTGGTGCCAGGCCACTTGGACCCACATAAATTGTCCTTTTTAAAGAAAGGGCCGATAGAATTCTAAAGAAACTATTGAATTATGGGATTTCTAATAGCGCACATTAGAAATAGCGTGCTCCATCGTCGACCACATCATCGCTTACCATCAGGTGAGATGGTGGTCAAACGCGAGCCTATCATTAATAATAAAAAAAAAAAAAAAAAAAAACATGTGCAAGTGAGTCGTTAAGAAACGGGCGTCCAAAACCTTTTACAGACAATTAGGAAAGTATACAAAGAACGGTGCAATAAAAACTTGTTAGGAATGTGTGGGAACACTCCACCCACCACCACCGTCACCGTCACAGACTCTTCCTTCCGACGCGAAGGAGCGGGGACGGTTGGCTCGGGGAGAGGACACTTGGCTTCGGGCAGAGATAGGGTTCGGACGTCCAGCAGGAACGGGGCTGACTAACTCAGTAGATATTGTAGGGCTACATAATGTCCCGTGGTAATTCTTAGAAGTGCTAGGATTGTGGTCCAGTATTAGATACAAGTGGACTAAGTCCAGTTTAGGCTTGCATAATATTTATAATACAGATCCGTGTGTGAGTTAGAGTACGAATGGATGGGCGTTGGTTGTGCGTAAGTAGTGTGTAAGTACGCGAGTGAATCTTAGCGACTGTGTTGGTGACCGAATGGGTGAGTGTTAACTCTTTTATCCTTATACCATTCCTTGACAAGGTGACCTAAGCTTGCGGTTGGTGTTAGGGACTCGGAGAAAGCCTTCCTTTGGAGTGAACTTGATATTAACTTCTTAGGAGTGGGCTCGACACTGATTTCCTTCGGGGTGGACATGACCTTTGCCGGCCGGCGTACCTACTTGACACAACTATGACTGAGGCACTGCCGATTGAAGGCTGAACCGAATAAATATTCGTTACATACTAGAGCCAGTTTAAGCTATAACAAGATCACAAACCACCAAACGTTAGCGACGGTTACCTCCCCCTATGGACTGACTGACAGTAGAATACTTTGCATTGCTCTTGATAGGCGCACACTTCCTGAAAGAAGGAGGTAGTCATCGCTGAGCACCCTGGATTGCATTGGTAGTCGTTCTAAGGAACGCTAGTGAACGTATCTCGTTAAATCACACCCGGCCCCCGTAGGCCTCTTACTGATACAAAAAAATAATATTTAGCGAGACACGTAATTTGGAGTCATTTCAGAAAAGTCCCGCAGCTAGACGTAGCTCGGAGGCTTGGAGGTTATGATGTCCTCAACTTGGGGCAGTAAGGAAGTGAGAAGTGTCGATTTATAAACCACTTCGGCGTCTAGCGAGGCAGCTGTGAATAGTTCTGCGGCGACTGACGATGCGTCACGCTTGCTTAAGTCTTGTATTGTATTGATGGGTGAATAGGTCGTTATAAGGAATTGATTGTTATAGAAAGTGTGTCTTATCCAATAGCAGAGGCCTCACAACCCTTTGCCGTAGGATTGGTCAGGACATGCACGGGTGAAATGGATTAAAGTAATTCTAAAATAATTAATTCTAAATACAAGCGTCACGTGTCATATTCCCTTTTGTAGCCCTCTCAGTCCCTTAAATTTCATAATTCAAAAGAAAAGTAGATTATCCTTCCTAATCCATGGATTCCCAATCCCAATTGTTTAATTTTGTTTTTTTTCTCTACCCTATCCCCGTCCCTTAAACTTTCTAAGTCGGGACGTGGTGATAAATCTCCTGGGAGTCCATTACTGACGGTGGAGGTCTGTCCAGGTCATCAGGATGAGGACCACAGAATGGGGCGGGGAGGGGCCCCATTCCTCCCATTTAGTGGGAAGCCGACCTTCCTACCTTCATGTAGGCAAATTCAGGAAAAACGAAAATTTTATCAGCCTAGGGTCTTTTAGGAACAGTCACAATGTTATGTACTCGTCCAGATCCAAATGTATGAATGTCAATGAATAGAAAGAGTATGTAAGGGTCGTAGCAGTTAATGAATAGAAAGAGTATGTAAGGGTCGTAGCAGTTGGCATTTCTGCCTACCCCAAATGAAAAGAAATTAGTTTATGTATGTTTCTGGTTTATGTTCTGGTGAAACAACATTGAATGATTTTAACCCCTCGCCACAGTGAGCACGTCACAATCGCAGCGGTAATGCCAGCCTTTGAAGAGTGTCTACAGAGGCGTCACGGCATCCTCTCTTTGTGCAGGACTCACCGGATGTGGGTGTTTTGGGAGGTATCTGTATCGAATTCAACGGGAAGAAACACTCGGGTATCACCATTGTGCGGATCGCCTGGAGAATACGATGGAGCATACGGTGGAAGTCGGTCCCGCTTGGTCGGAGCGCCAGCACCGCTGTGTCCTCATGGAGGCGATTGGTGAAGGAAATGTCAACCAGTAGCCTCCTTCAGTGAAGCACTACGATCGAAGAAGGTGGCTGAAACTATGAGGGACATTCTGACTCCTTAACTGTCGCTGCAAGTGATGCTCCGGGTGTTGAAAGCCGCAGGGCGATTACCAGCCATCGCAAACCGGGATTGCGGTGGTGCCGTCCGGCCGTCTCGTCAAAGCAATCCTGAATCGACGGCGCGTTGTATTCTACACCGGACTCAAAGAGATGTCAGCAAATGGATAGGGCCCTCTAGGGCCGATGTCTGCGAGATTGTTCGAAAGAGTTACCTCCCGTAAAATTTTCAGCTCAATAATTTTTCACTGAAGAGTTTAAGCCGTTAGACAGCTTTGGTAGAGGTAAATGAAGGAGCATAATCGGGACACCGACCTTCAGCTGAATAACGTGCACTGATAGTGCAAAGCCAAAAAGCCAGTGAATTCAAAAACTACCATCATCATCATCAGCTATCTTCCTCCACAACAGTACTTATGAAGAATTTGCGAGAGCATGCTTGCATTGATTGTTGCAGCTTGCTCATTTTGGGCGTAAATATTACTTGTTCATTTACCTAGGATTTTTTGGTGTGTATTTAACTGACGTCCCCGTTGAATGAATTTCGGTGAAATCTTGAGCGCGTGTATGCCCAATCAAACTCGCATATTGATGGCCAAACCGAGAGGTCACTGTCACCGATTGCCTCTATGAGGACACGGCGGTTCACCCAATGTGATAGACCTCCACCGCATGTTACACCGGGTCCTCCGGGCGATTCGCAAAATGGTAATATCAGGATACTTCCAACCGAATCCGGAACAGAAACCGCTCGAAACACCCTCAACAGTCCTGAGCTTGTGTATCCATAAAACAATGAAATTACGGTAAACAAATGTAGCAGCCGATTAGTGTTATCCCTGAGACTGGCCTTCCTCAGAGGGTTGTTAAAGTGTTGGTCACCACTCACTGCAAGGAAGTAACGTCCAGATGTCGACGCAAGGCTGCCAGGAATCTGAGATACATCAGTGATCAGGAACGTAAACCACTTTCGACCCCGTTTTATATGGAGCAGAAACTGCAAACAATAAATCACGCCATTATTAGGCCGCAAGGTGCCATCCCGGAGGACATAGTGGAGCATGCAGAGGTGTGTCCCGCAAGGGCGGATCACCGCCGTGTCCTCGTGGAGGCAATCGGCGTCAGTCACCTCTCGCGCCGGGGCCTGGTTTGGGCTATAGTCCAGAGCGAGGAGGAATGGTAGGTGGTCGCCTCCTTCTGCAAAGCCGCAATGCTAACGAAGGAGGAGGCCGCACGCGTGAGGGAACGAGCGTCCTCACGCCGAGCCGAGATTCCGACCCCGACGACCAGCCACGGTAGACGCAGGCTTGCAGACATCGAACAATGGGTAGCTAGCCCTCCGGCCGTCCGGTAATTAACCGAACCGAGCCCAGTCGTCAACAGCACGTAGTGATCCACGCGCTCCTCAAAGAGATGTTTCAAAGCGCAACTGAAGGACACAAGTGTGGTTTTAGTCAGTAAAAGTTTGACACGCCCTCTCGCTCCAACCAGAGAAGTCATTGGATGATTTCCACTCTTAAAAAAAGAAAAAAAAAAGTATCATCATTATCATTATCATTATCATTATCATGGACATAGGCCTCCCCAAGTGTCGCCATAATGACTGGCCCTGTGTGTCTCGCATCCATCGGATTCCCGCGACCCTCACCAGGTCATCGGTCTACCTGGGGGCCTTCCAACACAAGGTGCCATGCAACCCCTTCCGAAAATTTGGCCGTGTTATTTTAAAATCAATAATTAAATACATGTACTTGTTTACTTTTATCGCCTTTTTTGGTTCGTATCCCTTGAATAATCATGGTCAATTATCTTGTTACAATCATGGGAAAAAAAAGCAGTAGGATTGTTAAAAATGCCTCCGTCTAACACCAGTTTAACCATAACTATTTTCCTCAAATTTTGAACAATAGAACTGTCTGCAAACGTGGGCGATGGTCATTCTTCCGCCATTCAGAAAATTACGTAAAATACACAATGCCATCTATCAAATATAAAGTTCAACTGTCATTGTCATCATTATGTCTACTTTGAGTCTTTAGATGGCGTTGCGAGTATCTGAATAGCGTGTGGTGCCATATTTGACTAATTCGATTTTATTATGTGTTTTGATTAGTTTTTACAATATATTTAGAAGATATCGAATAGAAATGTCAATTTTATTTTGAAAAAATGGTAAAAGTTATTTTATTACAAAAAAGAAGATGAAATAATGACAAAAATTTTAACTGTAGCTGGGAATCGAACTCGCGGCAAATGTCGTTCAACACGGACGTTTTGGATTATTGCTCACCCCCCATAGCAAATAGCGTGATAATTTATAGCCTAACAGATGCACTGACCTATAAGAATTATTTATGCAAAATTTGAACAGGATCGGTTCAGTAGTTTTTGCGCCAATTAATACCATCGCAAAATAATTTTACTGTTTTATTATATGTATAGATTATATTTAAGAAAAATTGATCGATATTGTTAGAACCAATAATATGGTTAATACCATATTATTGGTTCTAACAATAGCGAAACCTCTAATAAAAGTTTTGTTTCTGTTCACCGTATTTTTTACTTATTAATATCTGGATTGAAAGGGAGTATCAAACTAAAACCAAACTTGTGCCTCTGTTGCGTTGTTTCAGGCTGATAGATGTTATCATGAGATTATTATGCTCACTTGAAAACACAGCACTTTTAAAAACGTTATCGATATATAGTGTGGACTCACTAAAAGAAAGCCACTCACGAAGCTTCTTTACACATTTAACGAAATGTGTGTCGTATCACTGACTAATTATTGTACTTACATATAAAAATAAAAGTAAAGAAGTAGGTACAGAAAATATATTTTATTATTAAAATATTTTATCCAACGAGACAATTTTAGTCAGCAAACCGCTTTCCTCGTTATTACGTTCTACTAACTCCGGTTTTCAGGAACACATATTTAATTATTCGGGAACAAGAATTCATAAGGCGAGAATGAAGTATGCATATCATTAAAAAGTTGGACCACAAACTCCGGGGTTACAACAGAAAGTCAGACGGCGATGTCGTGTTTACATAATATTGACAGGAATAGCCATACCTGAGCTTATAGATTAAAATATGTTAACTGTTAAAATAAAGTTTGTACTGCATTATGAATAGGATAAAGTCATCAAAATTATCTTATTAAGGCCCTAGCTGCCGAGCCACTGCTAAGGTATAGCACTCCATAAAACTGATTTTCTGAAACCTACTCCTCTCGGTAAAGGCTGAGTTAATTCATACGAGTATATAACATTATCAACATATGATTTATGTCATAGTTGCATATTAGTATGTATGTATTAGTTTTATTATATTATTTAGTATGTATTTCTGTGATATTTATTTTACTATGTGTATGTGTATAATTATAATAGTATATCTTTTTTTTGCATGTTATGTTATTCTATTGATAACTATTTTGTATGTACTTATTTTCCTATTACTGTTACACACGGTGTCTACATGTCTATTTTCTTCCAACTCTCCTTTCGCAGGTGTGCAGAAAGAGATTTCATTGGAAATAAGCACCACCTTTGTACCTATTTTTCTGTTTCCTTTTTCTAATCTTTTATGTCTGTGTGTGTACATAAATCGTTAAATAAATAAATAGATTTTTTCGTAAGTATGACTAATGCAGAAGGATGCCGGATTTTGTATGGCCACCGCCCCCACCCTCCAACAGACATGGGATACATGTCAGTTCGTTCATTCATATCCACAAAAGACAAAATAGCTAATTTGGTTGTTAAAATATATGGGGTATTTATTTAATTGAAACAAAAACTTGTTGAAATTAATGTATTTATTTTTTCATACTAAGATATTTACTATTAGTCATCTATTATGATATGATCAAGCATTTGTGCTGGTGCAATAAAATTAATGTGTCTCCGTAACCCCATGTACCATACAATGGCTCGATGAGCCGCATTCAAAAATGTATGACAGTACTATGTTATGAGTATATATAAGGTCTAAAACACTTAGGTTAGGTAAGGTTACGTTAAAATATAATGATTTATAAAACCTAAATTCCATACTTTTGAGATATATATGTCGTTATAATAAATAATTCTCTTTTCGAATAGACGCTTCGAATGACACCTGTTTCAAATATGTTGGTGGGTGAGGAGACTTTTACGAAATGCCCTTTACCAAAAAAATATTTTTAGCAACATAATATTTTTTCGCTTGTTTTTCCTACTCCATTCAAACGGCTTTGATCTTTAGAAATATGTTTACACTAAAAAAATGCTGGTTAAGTGTTCTTCAGAACGTACATAGCATGTAAATCAATCAATATTTCGCAAAGAAAATGGTTTTAAAGGTCTATGCGGGCGCAGGCGGTAGTACGGGTATGTGTGCATTTAACTCCGGCCAGATGTTCAAGAGACTATACACTTAATCACCGAACACTATTCGCGGCTACAGAGCCTTTCAATTGAAAATATTCGTTGATGAAAGTGTAATTCGTGCACCATGACACTATTGACAACAGGTTATTTTGATTTATAGGCATATTTTAGTAAGTTTTAAATATATATATATATATATATATATTTTTAATGATATAAACTAGTGCTTGACTGCGATCCCACCTGATGGTAAGCAGTGATGCAATCGTTTATGGTGAATCACATTAGTTTATTAAGAGTCTATTCGCTCTAGCCTTAAAGACACCTCAATCAATTTAGGATATGTATTTGAAAAATACTTTTATTTATAGTAAACAAAATTTCAAAATTAGAAATGACATCTTCATCTACTGACCTCATCAACTTAAAAGTCTAGCTTTAAAAAAAAAAAATTGGTTGCCTGTAAAGTCGGTATACGGGCGAAAGTTTTACGTGACAACGACTTTGAGTGGTAAAATAATTTTAATGTGAATATTCATTCGTATAGTAGGAAGAAGGATGAAATTATGTCTGTCTCTCTCGCTCTTAGGCGGGCTAACCATGCCCGAGTGGAAGGGACGCGTGCCTCTCACTCGCTCTCATTGTGAGCGCATAACGTGAGCGGAGCGTAACGCAGTTTCTTGAAGTGTCACCCGGCAAACCAATTTATAAGACGTTGTCACGTCAAAAGTGTGACAAGAACATGGTTCGTTTATTTATTTATTAATTAACTAGCGACCCGCCCCGGCAAGAACCCTGTCTGGGAAGAGATTTTTAAATCAAGTCTAAAAAAACCACAGCAGTTCGAAATCTTTCTCTTTTAAACCTTAATGGAAAACTTCGATCAGTCTTCTACATAAACTGAAGTATTTTGTCCGTATCTAACTCTTGTAACTATCAAAAGTCACAAATGTCAACACACTAAAACATTGGCAGCAAATAAAGCGAAACATTGTTTGTTTTGTGTATAAGAAAACGTAACCTTTATTTTCGTAGAGAAGTTGGTCCCCACTTTCAGCGAAACTTCTACGTCGTTCCCAAATCAAACACGACGAAGTTTGTTAAGTTTTTAACACAACTCTTCTGACTTTTGGAGTATCTTGAAGTTAACATTGACATTTATTCAAAGTGAATTGAAGACGCTGAACTGGTGAAGTATTAAATACGAATGTTGTTAACTTATTCGATGCGTTGGTGATTTATTTTGATTAAATGAAACATAATTGGTACATTCTTGTTGTCTATTGATAACCGAAAGGAGGAGGTTGGCAATTTGGTTGTATTTTTTTTTATTTTTTTTTTGTAGGTACTAATCTACAAAAAAAAATTACAACCAAATTGCCAACCTCCTACTTTTTTTGAAGTCGATTGATAAAAATTTTGGTGAAGGTATATTTATTCCACTCTGTCACGTAAATTAAAAAAGTGTAATAGGTATTATCATTGAATTTAAAGCCCTTGAATAATAGTATGTATTCTACTAATAACTTTAAAATATAAGAGAATCAAGAAACTTCAAAAATTCGAGCGTAAATACGACATTTATCATGATTTTTAAGATCTTCCCAACTTTCTAATTACATTTATGTGTAGATGAGACTATGTATAACAGTTATAAATGGTCTATAGGAAATTTAGACTTTAATATACTTATATTTTTTTTCAGGGGATTAAAGTATCTACTCAATATTATAATAACTTTGAAAGTCAGTATTTTCGAAACAAAAGAATCTGCAGTATCATTATAAAATCAATTCAGGTAAATCAAAATGAATGAATACAAAAATGAAAAGTTAAGGAGTATAATATTGGTACTGCAACTTACTACTTAATTAAAATATGAGACTTTTGTCGATTACTAGGCAATAAAACAGGCATATCTAAATTGTCAAGATCGGTCAGTTACAGAAAAAATAAATAAAGATGAAGGTTCCCAAGACACGTTCCAAAGCTAAGCTCTCAATGGAGAGAATCGAGCAAGAAACACCACGGGCAGTCTATTATATAAATAAATATTTACAAAATTGTGTATACATCGTTCATTTTCAAATTATATGTAGATACAAACATATCTATGAGAACCTTATCGAAAGACGTGCTCGTTAAAAGCGTCCAAATGAAAGCGTAAACAAACAAAGAGCCCAAATTCAACACCACATAAATGTAATCGAAACTTATGTAAGTTAAACAACATTTAAAGTAATAAAACAAACATTATACCTTCAGCGCGGCCACCGCTGAACGTTTCCCGTCATTACCGCCACCGAGTGAACGGTAATGAACGATTTAAAAGATATTGCGGCGCTATTAAAAATATTCCCACCATCCCAGATAATGTTCATACTTTCAAAAACACGATAGTTTTACCGGGGAGCGCCGGTTACCTAAGGCGAGGAACACACGGCCCGATCTCCCCACAATTCATTTCTCATTTCCGTAACGTTCGCCAGCGCTGATCCCCGCTCGGTCACAAACTCTCATCTTGTAACAGGTAATTTATTTTACTTAAAACGCCTTCCATTCCAACAAATAACGGTTTGGAGAATGGAATGAGCTGGATAGTTGCAGTTTTAACTAAGGTTCTGTAAAATATTACTCGATTAGACTTTTCGCGCGCACAGATTCTAAGTCCGTGATTTTCCAGGCGAGACAGGTCGTACTTAATTCCTTTGGATTTGTTTTTCATTGTTCTGTATTGATTATGGTTTGAAACAGCAAATAAAACTCGTTGCTTGCTTGAAAGCTAAGCTGTGAATGGATAAGCCGTATGAATCGACTCTCAGAGCTATCGATTTGCACTTGAGTGTCGTTCACTTTGACGATTGAACTCATGCACGGGGTTTTTTATTTTCATGGTTTTTCTTTTACGTTTGAAACGGAGTATATGAGTTACGGACTTTGTTTATTTTTATAAAGTTCTAGCTTCTGCCAGGGCTTCGTCCGCGTGAATGTTGGTTATTGCGGACGCGATGTCGAAGTCAAAGACGGATAAAAAGTAGCCTATGTCCATCCTTGGAGTTCAAGCTTCCACCGTACCTTTCATCAAAATTGGTTCAGTAGTTTAACCGTGAAAGCGTAATAAACCGACAGACAGACAGCGTTACTCTCATATTTATAATATTAGTATGGATAATGTATAACAACATATCACATTATTTTTATTCTAATTGCAATGTATACTACTCTAAAATCAACAAACAAAATTGCGATGTGACAGTTGTCAGCAGTAATTTAAATTGATGTTTTCAAAACCACCATTACATTGCTTGCTACGAGTAGCTTGCCCTGGCAATTAAAACTGAAAAGTATTTTTAATTCCAAACAACACATCATACGTGTTATTCCATTATATTTTTTCTAACAATGTCTGCGTTCCATTTGTGTCTATGAAAATAAAAACACTGATATAAATCTATGTGACTATTTGCTGAATTACTTTTATTTAGTTTATAAATCTTTGTTAAACTGGTTGCCTCTGGCTGGATGGAATCTATTAAACATTGAACCTTCTCAGATCTTCTAAAGGTGAGCTTTTCAGTTTTTAAAATCGCTTTATCGGTTTCAGGTAAATTTTCATTACCACCGTATCTGGTGCGCAGATTTCCGATCACATATCTTCTCTTTTCCTATCTTATCAGCTCGATTTCGTGAGGAGAGAGGCGAGAGATCGCTTCTGTGCTGACCAAACAGGGTTCAAGCGGGGTTTACCGCCAAGAGAATGCCATGTACCTGTTATTAATTGGAAACGAGAGACTTTTTATTATCTCTCCTAACAATTCGATAGTAGAGTAGCTATGTTCAACGTTAGCCTTTTCATAGTAATCGACTAATTTGTCAATTTAGTTTTCTTGCAGTTCCGCAGCAAGTTTTCGTTTTACCACAGTTTATTTTGTACGGATTTGGAGCGAATGTGGCGAGACTAATTTCACGGTGACTTTGAAAGAGAGCCAGCGAAAATCAAAGCTCAGTTTACTCGTAAAATATATAGCTCTGGTATATATTTTTGGTCGGTAGTTGAGCGCTATTTCAGTTGCCCTGAAATATGGCACTCGGTTTGTACAAAAAAATATACTTTTTCAATTTGATAAGTCGGCAACATGTAAATAGTAGCTAGGATTGTGTATGTTTAGCTTTGTGAGAGAGCAGCCCTATTTTTCGTAATGGATAAAAATATTTTGCTGTAATCTTTTCCTTTTATTTTATTCGTACTTTAATGAACTTTATCAACTACATAAAATATCAAATGAGTTCACACTGGTGTTACTGAACACGTTTACAATGAGATCATTTTACAAAGCTGTTTTAATGATTTTGCGATATTTTTATATGTTTGACATTTTTACGTCATCAGACTCATTATATAATAAAGGCTTTTCTATGTGTTTTTTTAAGGTAGAAGATCATAATCACTTCTCGCGCTCCAGGGTGGAGCAAGAGGGCGTATCAGATTTTTACTGACTAAAACCACACCTATGTTCTTCAGTTGTCCTCCTCAGTTCTAGGACCACGGGTTTACTTTTCTGAAAACACCTGCAGCCCTAGCTGGTATCAGCCCTGCTGTGCCGCTACGATTTGCTGACATCTCTTTGAGGTGCGCTTGGAATACTATGCGCTGTCAACGAATGCCGGACGGCCGGACGGTGAGCTACCCATTGCTCGACGTCCGCAAGCCCGTGCTTACCATGGCTGGTAGTCGGAGTAGGAGTCGCGGCGGCAGGGGCGTGAGGATGTCGTTCCCTCATCCATGCAGCCGTCTCCTTCGCCAGCATTACTGCTTCGCAGAAGGAGGTGACCGTCAGCTTCTAAGTATGTGTGAATGTATGTTTCTCACTCCTTCAGGCTCAAACAATAGAACGAATTTGGCAAGCGAGTAGATAATGTTAATTAGCACATAATTTTATTATTCTAGAAACATGTTCCCTTGAAATAATTTTCTAATTTCACGCGGGCGATGCTGCTGGCAGAAGCTAGTTCATTCTGTAAGTTATTGAAATTTATTGTATACTCGCACTTCTCGTTTTTAAAAAACCGGGCAAATGCGAGTCCGACTTCCGTTCAAACTTACCTATGAAAACAGTTCAATTCCCGAATTGGGTTACGAAGATTTATCTGAATCGCAAAAAATTGTTTTTTTTTTGTGACGTAACTACTAATTTATAGTTTTCAGACTTTTTCCTATACTTGTGCTATGAGACGTGCTTGCTACATGCCAAATTTCAGGATTCTAGGTCAACAGGAAGTACCCTATGAATTTTGATTCCCTTGAGAGTGACGAAATATGCGTTTTTTTGCGACATAAACGGCTGTATCTTTTTCTTTTCGGTAACTCAGAAGTCTGATTTTTCACAGATTCAATGGGCCGCAGATTTGAGTATACGGTTTTAATTTCAGCTCGATACCTCCAGGCGTTCCCGAGATAAAGGATCTTGACAGATAGAGAGACGTCAAACAGTATTATAATTACGCGTTTTTTTTTTTGAAAACCTCACTCTCGGACTCCACGAGACAGGCTCGACCTAATGTGGAGTTCAACAGTAATTTCTGTTTCCTTTGTGTATTTTTAATACAATATGTATTTGTAAATCTAGGTTTGTAGTATGTAAAGGAAATGTAAAGCACTTGTTTTCTGGCAAATAAATCATATTATTATTATATTATTATTATTATAGATAGACAGACAGACAGACGGACAACAAAGTGATTCTATAATTGTTCCGTTTTTTACTTTTGAGGTACCGAGCCCTAAAAAGACATCTAGTAATAGCACATTATATCGCTCTCCTTACACATAAGTATAGCATAATCAGCCTTATGATGTTCCCTCTGCTGGGAATCAGGCCGCCTCTCTATGAGAGTAAATGAACCGTAATCAACGTGCGCCCAGTTCGGGTTGGTAAATGTCACATGTCTTAAAAAAATTTGTTCTAAGATACGCCGGTTTCCCGACAATGTCACTATTTCACCATCATTGCTTAACTGTTTTGAAAGCAGGGGTTATTAAATAAATTAATCCCCATACCCATTAATGTTTTTATAAATATAATTACAAATAAAATTATCTTTGAACAGAGTCAAAACCGCGGTTTGTTACTGAAACCTAAACCAATCAGATGGATCGTTTAGTTACTACCCTACTAACTTTATTGGCTCCGGTTATTGTCAATTAAAGGTTACGGTTTTTAATTGAAGCCAGTATCTCGTTGCAAAGTAAATCAATTAGTGCAAAGGGTGTAGGCGGAGCTCGCAAATTGATTCAGTTTGCCCAACCTCTATGGGGCTTGTGTCATAGTCATTTAGACGTTGTGTAGCTAAACATTTTTTCCAATTACGGTGTGAAAATTTAAACCAGGACCCTTCCCATTCCCAGCTCCATTTTGTACCGGACTCTTAATAGGACGAACGCTAATGTCAGGGAAATAGGTGCAGTTATTCAGTTGATTTTGTTAATGAACTTGGTACAGTTTCCTATTAAATATACGAGACTCTCCCAATATGATTATTTCATTTGGAAACTAATCTATATACATAAAGGGAGAAACTGACTGACTGACATATCAACGCACAGCCGAAATTACTGGGACTAGGATCATGAAAATTTGCACAAGGCTTCGTTTTGTGCCGTAGGTGAACACTAAGAAGCGGTTTTTGGAAATTCAAGCTTTAAAGGGGTGAAACGGGGGTTCAAACTTGGTACAAAGAAACCTACTTTCACGCGGACGAGTCCGCGGGCAGATCCTAGTTTAAAATAAATAAAGATTCGAAGTATCTGAGGTACACAAGGAGACAAAAAAAGGCCGGTTTTTTTTTTTTTTTCAGCTGCCTTGATATGAAACAGTGGATAAAAAGAGTTTCTAGAAAAAAAAATGCAGAGAAAATAGTTTATAAGTAGTTATATAATTATTAATTTATTGATTAATAAATCATAAAAACATAAATTGGGAATGAAAATTGCTATGAACAAAAAATGCAAAACTTGTTATTAGAGAATATCACTTGAATGTGGTACCTAATAAAGAAGCAAGAAGAATACACCAGGGGGTAATTACGGTAAGTGCAAACCGAGCACACGTCACATAGGTATCAAAATGACAAAAGAACCTTTGTAGGTTGGCATATTTTCCAGTAAACACCGTATACCAGTATATTTATTCATATTAAAGACCAACATAAATAAACAATGCGATTACCACAGCTTCATTCCAGTTTCACCGGAGGTGTGCAATGGTTGTGTCACAGCCATCATTTATGTAAAACTGTGGTCCCTTTAATAAATTAATCAACCGGTGCATTTATAGGCGAGTGCGACAAATTGCTCAATAATGATTTTCATGGCACAGCTTGTGCAAATTTATAATTTCCTCACACAATATATAACCTAATTACGGACCGTTGAACGGTGGACGGAAAATTATTGGTATCAGGAGCTGGCGTTCGCGGATCATGCGTTTAATTTTACTTAATTGAATGACAATTGAATGTTTAATTGTAAGGAAGAATGATTTCAAGTAATCACTGCATTGGGTTGATAATTTAACATATTGAATTTCTTCTCAGATGCCGCATACGAGATATACGTCTATGGCCGTGATGGCCTCTGATGAAAGTATTAATATTGCTAGTGACTAAGTACGAGATATCTCATATATACGATATATCTCGTACATATGCACTTTTTATAGACGCCAGCTACAAAATTTCTCGTATGGCCATATGAAACTGTTTGGTGGGAACTGAATTTAACTCATTGAAATTCTTGGTATTCAATATTAAAATTCGTGTTAAATTTTGAATACTGCTTAAATTTTTCAGGACCTTCCTTGAGTCTGGTAAGCGTGTGGTTTTAGTGGGTAAAAACTCGTCAGCCCCGTCCGCCCGATCTACAGCCGGGTAGTTACTCGAGGATACCCGTAAAAAATCTCTTTTCAGCACTTCTAGCTTCCGAAAAGGCTAGCATGCCATTTCATAATAAGCTGTATAATTTTGCTATGGCAGGGATTCAGGTTTCCTCTCTAGGATAAGGAATTGGCCGTAATCTACCACGCAGGCCATGTGGTATTTGGTGGAACTTGCATTTCTTATTATTTTTTTTGGTTTTAGGGCGTTTCCTGAGTATGTTTTTACGTCACCGTATTGAGACTAGTGGTGATAAAATAAATTACTCAAATAAAGAGTCTGCCTGGGTTTGAACCACAGCTGCACAGTGCCATCATTGCTATTGCTCTCTGCATGTCATTTGTTATTATATTACTGAATATTATAAGAAATAAAAGTCATTAACTAGTACTAAGTACAATGTAACTAACTTTAAAAAAAAAAATATAAACCAGTACTTGACTGCGATTCCACCTGGCGGTAAGCAGTGATGTAGTCGTTGACAGCACAGCAAACGCTGTTTACTCTAGCTGTCAAGATACTAAATTATAACCGGACGGGATGACCGCAGCAAGTAAATTATACAAATGAGTATAAGAAAAAAGGTACTGTCTGTTAGTATTATGACACAATAAGTACCTTTTACCAAAAACTTTCTACGTTCAAATATATTATTTCCACTAACGGGTTGATAAAACCGCCTAAGAATGCCGATATCTCCACCGCACACTTTAAAACCTCATGACGAAGGTACCTACAAATACAAACAGACACTAAGTATTCAAACTTGGTATATTGCTATCATTGTTTTGCGGTCTTTGGGCTATACCCTTCTAACGCGAAACACGTATTTGTGGTTATCAAAATGTCCGGGGTAGCCTTGTCTTCAAAGTGCTTCCAACGTGACAGTACGATTGCTCTTATAGAATAAACTGGGGCTGCCCACAGCTTTTGTACGCATTGGTGAGAATCAAGGGATTCGTGTAAATGAAGGCGTGATGTGAACTCAACGGTACTACGCGTTTATATCCTTTTATAAGGGTGGCTGAAATTCTGTGTAGGATCTGTTAGAAGTAGTCTTTTTGTTGAATTTGTTCTGTACAAATAGTACAATTTTTAAACAAACAAATCATCTTGCCATGCATCTGCCGAAAGCAGAATTTAGTGTCAGTTTCTGTGTAGTAAATCAATTTAGATAACAGTTTAGAAAACAATCAATAGTGAAACTCATTTAAATTACGTATTTACAGCCAGAGTGCATCTTATGGCAATGCAATAAGCTTAAAAATGGCTAGGACACATTGTTTTATTACGGAGTTCCAGTGCCATCACCATCAGATCAGTTCATTGGAATTCAATCATTAATAAAATTGTGATAGGAACCATTTTTCTGTTTTTCTTCGTAGGTGGTATCTTATTACCACCCGTGAAATGATTCTTTGAGAATTCCGATGGCCATTTGTGGTTTCCTTCATCAGTTCTACGGGTTCCACTTTACCAAATTACATATAGATATACATTATTCAGAATATGTAAATGCAAAAAATAGATTTGAGGAAATTTCTCAATTCCTTATGGATGGTTAATAAACATAATTTAAAACACAATCGAATTGAGATCGTCCTTCTTTTTTGAAGTTAGTTTAAAATCAGATAACGTCCTCTTGACCAAGGCTGAATTATTTATTGTTTTTAAATACCACTGTAAAAGCTGAGATAGTCGCTCTCTTGACCTCGCTCAGATCTATTTATTTTTAGTTTTAATTAATATGTTGTATGCACAAATAGACACTTCTTTTTTTTTTCTTCCAGAATTCGGCATTTTTTTTAAAGTTTATTTTATGGCTGTGTCGTATGATGACTAGACAACCACTTTTATATTACAGGCAGTAATGGTTTCGCAGAACAAGCTAATAGTTATCATGAACCAATATTTCATTCAAATGGCAAAGCTATTGTTTGTTTTTATGTAGGTACAGTCAACATCGAAAGTAGGTGAATAGTGTGTAAAGTTTCAATAGACTTGTTTATGAATGAAATTGTTGAAAAAAGAGCACGCAGGAACTCTGTATTTATCAACACACTTAACACATCTGCTGTCACATTCGAGTCAAACAAGTGTGATGTTATGCAGTAAAGAGGAAAAGAAAAACAACTTAATGTGATTCTCAAATTCAATCACCATGTAACGAGGGCAGACTCTGATTATTGAAAATTCATTCCCTGAAGGGGGACAAGTTCTGAATTTAAAAACGTGGAAGGTACTACTACCTTCCTTTTTTCAAATTCAGAACGGTACAATTAGGAAATTAAAGTCCAAAGTACCTACGTACTTTGACTTTAATTTATTATTTTATTTAAATTATTAAAGTATAAGTAAATTATTCGCCGGAATGCTCACATACTTTCTTTGCTTTACAATGTGCTCTTTAATCCTTCGACTCCTTTTTATCTTAAAGAACGCTTTCAGTTCCTCTGTGACACACATTCTAGGTCCTTGAGGTCATCGGAGAATTTAAAACTTAGTATTCATATGCATTCCACATCGTTCTTTGATAAATCTTTCACGATACAAGCTGCGCGTTTGTGGAATGCATTACCCTTAGAAGTGAGGCGTGCCCAAACACTACCGACTTTCAAAAAGATGGTGAAGGAGCATTACCTATCACTTTAATTTTTCTTCTCCTTTCTCTGTCGTATATTTTAATATTTATTAGTTTATTATTTGGTAATATACCTATTTATGTATTATATGTATTTTATTATCTTTTTTTTATGTTGTTGTACACTGACAGCCCCAAATCTTTTCCTTTCGTTACAGTCCATCCAAAGGTTGTCTGGTAGAAATTGCCCTGTGCAATAAGACCGCCTATTGTACACTTATTTTTTATAAATGTTGTCCTGTAGTAAGTTAAGGTGTGCAATAAAGTAATAAATAAATAAATAAATAAATAAAGTCTAAAGTACCTACATACTTTAGACTTTAATTTCCTAGTTGTACCTTCTCGTTTTAGAAACGTATTCTCTAAAGCTCGTCTGTAGAAGTTGCCGATATAAAAAATTCTGAAATTATCTGCCACTTTTATCACTAACTGTACCTACATTATTGTATTAGGAATGTTCACACAATTTGGCACACGAAAATGCATCATGTTATTGTCCATTCTGGGGGGAATTGGAATAACACTGGTAGTCTGGTACGCATAGCAAACATTATATTGGTATCATTTTAAATGATTAGTCTCTAATGTTATGTAAGCCCACACATTTGACTAGCGGTATTGGTAAGTGCTAAAATTGTATTGTAGCCCAAATTAATGATTGTTTTGCACTTTGAACATTTGTTAATAATTGTATGTCATCTTGTTCAAATGTATAAGGTAGGTAAAGTTTGTTTTTTTTTTTGTTTGTAGGAGGTAATGTCTGAAAGTACTGGTATTTTTTACCGATAAAATGCTACTTTATTCCTGAGTGACAAAGGCTATGCTATAAATAGGCTAATTTATGTACGGGGGCGAAGCCGCGGGCAAAAGTTAGTTATTTATATAATGATGCGAGAGTTGCAGTCTATAATCTATTATCAAGAGCCCCTGCCCAGTACTTAGCTATTTACAATTTATACCCACAAGTACAGTAGTACTTTTCAAAGAAATAAAATGGCTACTTATTACCTTCTATTTCCTTTCTTCATATTAGACAAACTCTGTTACAGAAATTAACGGATTCACAGAAGAATTAAAGTAACCGACATAGCGAGTAGAATCGCTAAGCTTAAGTGTAACCTAGCCACTTAGTTTTTGGCAGGAGAAGTAATTGCTGGCAGAACGGAAGGCCGATATCTGAAGAAGTGGTGACCACGAAGACACTGCTTTGGAAGGCCAGCCCCAAAAGGTAGAACTCTCAAAATCCTCACCATGTCATTGGTCTAATGACATGGTGAGGATTTTGAGAGTTCACTGGATGTGATAAGCATAAGACTGCTGCATAAGTGCTGCTTGGAGAGGTTTTCGGGTAAAGTAACGATGATCATGATGTAACAAAACAGCATAATGACGGGATCCAATAGGGTGATGCCTGCCAGGGCTGCGGAATTGTTTGAAAGAGTAACCGCGGGGGCAACTGAAGAAATACGGATGGGTTTCAGTCAGTAAAAGTCTGCCAACCCCCTCTCACCTCACCAATATCAGGAGCTACCCGTGCCTGGAGGACACGGTGGAGCATGCGGTCGAGCTGTACCCCGCTTAGGTGGAGCACTACCGTGTCTTTGTGGAGGCGATTAGCGGCAGCGAACTCTTGCGCCAGGCCCTGATTCTGGCCATGGTCCGGAGTGAGGTGGAATGGGATGCTGTCGCCTCAACTGAAGGACACAGGCTCCACCCTAGAGCGGGAGAAGTCATTGGATGATTTCCCTACTTCTAAAAAATCCCACAGCAGGTGAAATTATTTAAATAATTATTTACCACCCTCAAATTTAAGTCTTCATAAAAACATGATAACATTAAATACATTATCACATCATACCGACCATGTATCTTCTTTATAACAAAGGTATTACAACTAATTTCGCTCACCAGCTCGACACACAATAATATCAGTGATACTTATCTTTTGTCAATGGTGATTTTCCGTCGAATAAACGACAAAAGAGACTGAATACAATGTGACGAAAAGAATTACTATTGAATCAAGCGTTATTATGGTCACAATAATAGTTACGTAAACTGCTTATTATATCAGGCTGTTATTGTCCTACTATAGGGACAAGGATTTTTATAACAGTATTCACTACACTTGGTTATTACACGTGTTGGAAATTTTAGATATTTATTTAGGTAATAAAATTATAATAAATTGAAAACTAAAGTTTAACCACGTAGTAGATTATATGACTAGGGGATAAAGCAGCATGTTAAATTCCGAACGAAACGAAGGTTGCTAAGTTTTCATCCTGAACCCAGTGAGGGATTTATATAATTAACTCCCGAGCACTTCACGTCCTTTACACCTTCTGTGAGATAATTAAAAGGCTATTTACTAAATAAAATTATATATTAGAGAAATATCAATATTATTTACTAGTTCATGTTAACTAACTCGACATGTTTGAGATTTGAAAGAAACAAACTATACAACTAAAAAGAACTATATTTTTAATTTTCTATAACGTTTTCTCATTTTTCGTGAAAATTATCGCAAGGGAACAGACTTCTAGGAAAAAAGGTTTCCATGGGCCAAATTACATCCAAATACGTTCAGCTGTTTGAGTATGAAGGAGTAACAAACACTCACACAAACATACAAACTTTTGCCTTTGTAATATCGTGATATAATATATATATGTAATATCTGTGAAAGAAAAATATCTATGACAAGAAACAAGAAAAAATCATGAATCTGCGATATATCTTTCTATATCCTAAATGCCACAATGTATTAACGAACTCATTACACTATTCCGTGTAGTGTCTATTCTTTGGCTCGTTGTCTATAACGAAGAGCACTTTACTATACTTGCAGAATACCTAAGCTTTGTGTAAGGATATTATTATATAAGTACTAGCTAACCCGGCAATCGTTGTTCTACCAAAAAATATTTATCAAAGAAAAAATGGGGTGTGGAGGTTGGAGGGTAAAAAATTGCCTACAACCTCAGACTTACCAAATATATATAAGTACCTAACTTACACAAAAAGATTCATAAAAAAAATACAACCGACTTCAATATAAGAAACACTAAAAAGTGCAAAATAATTTTAATTTCGGGAGTCTGTGTTTCTATAATAGTTTTGTCTCTTCGTTATTCGAAGTCGGTGTTAGACTTCCGAAATTAAAGTTATTTTGCACTTTTTAGTGTTTTTTTTTACTATGAAGTCGGTTGTATTTTTTTGTAAAAAGATTTTTACTTTACACTTTTTAATTGTGGTAGTCAAACTTAAAGTCATCCGGTATACGTATAAACAAAGCAATTTTACTTGTTATTTTACTTGTTGTTCTGCTGTGATCCTATGAGGAGTTCCGTTCCATATCTTCGAAGTTCCTCATCAGATCATAACACTATTTCTATGGGACCAACTCGGAAGTGTGTGTGCTTTCAAATAAAAAATAAAATTCAAAATCGGTCCACAATTGACCGAGAAATCGGTGAACATAGATAAAAAAATAATACATTTAGCCGAATATAGAACCTCCTTCGTTTTGAAGTCGGTTAAAAATCGGTCAAGCCGTTTCAGAGGAGTCCGATAACAAACACTGTGAAACGAGATTTTTGTATATTAGATAATGTTGTTACTCGAAAATGCTTGTCGTATACATTGTTGCTTATTAAGTAGGAGTAAGGGTGAAACATTATTCTTAGCTAACTTTTGCCAGCGGTTTTGCCTGCATAAAAGTACCTATAATAATAGTCCAAGGAAAGATATTTCAGAAACGAAAAGTATGACATGATCTACCAGTTTACCATCTAAATCCGTTCCGTCGTCTGAACGTGAAACAGTAACAATCATGTAACATATACACACACGCACATACATATACACTCTCACCTTTATAATGCTAGTGTGAAGTGTGATTAGGTTCTAAGGTGATAAGAGACATATGTAATAGATTTGACAATACAATATGATTATTCAAAAATGCATGACTATCTAATAAAACATTCGAAACAAAACATGCGAGATGTTACTAAAAAACTTACCGAAAACCGCCAAAAACTTTCTACGACAACAGACTCGTCCAAACACAAGAGAAACGGTCGAAAACTTTGTTCAACAAAACAATTGTTACTCTCTCAGAACCAGTTTAACAGATAGCTAATTCAACTAATTAGAACTAACAGTTACTCTGATTACAACATAAGTAATGGCACAGCACTACTGCAGAGACATGGTAATTTGCAATGCTTATTTGTAATGATATGTACGGACACGTTACATTGGATCACGTGACTCTTATCAAGTCAAATCGATAGCGTCTTCCATGTGTGATTAGACACGATTGTTCTATAACAAAGGCCCAAAGAGCTATGCTCGGAGTTCGCTTGCGTGATCGAATCAGGAATGAAGATATCCGCAGGAGAACCAAGGTTGCCGACATAGTACGAAGAATCGCCAAACTTAAGTGGCAATGGGCAGGGCACATTGCTCGCAGAACAGATGGCCGTTGGGGCCGAAAGATTCTGGACTGGCGACCGCGTACCGGAAGATACAGTGTTGGAATGCCTCCTACAAGGTTTTTTTTTTTTTTAATTGATACAAACCAGCGCTTGACTGCGATCCCACCTGAGGACCATCAGGTGGTCATCGCTGCCAAGGTGGACCGATGACCTGATAAGGGTTGCGGGAATCCGATGGATTTTTTTTTTCGGTGGGAAAATCATCTTATGACATCCCCCGCTCTTGGGTGGAGTGGGAGATAGTGTCAGACTTTTATTGACTAAAAACCCACTCCTGTTCCTTCGTTGCCTTTCGTACCAGGGCCGAGTCTTCCTTTCAGAATTAGACCCTTGGCCCCAGTAGGCTTCGACCCTGCTGGGCCCCTACGGTTTGCTGACATCTCCTTGAGGCGAGCGTGGGACATTATGCGCCGTCGAAGACTTGGGCTCGGTCCGGACGGTTACCGGACGGTCGGACGGCGAGCCACCCATTGCTCGCCGTCTGCAAGCCCGCGCCTACGGTGGCCGGAAATCGGGATCGGGATCCCGGCGGCGGTGGGAATCCGATGGATGCGAGACGCACAAGACTGTTCATTGTGGCGACACTTGGGAAGGCCTATGCCCAATAGTGGACGTCTTTCGGCTGAAAGATGATGATGTTCTATAAGATTATATCATGCCTGCATTCCCTAAAAGGTTAGATAGAAAAGTGTTCTAAGGCCATACCACGAGCTCTTAACGCGAGCCATTAGACCTACACTAAACTGTTAAAAGGATGGAGTTAACCTACAGGGTGTATAGCTCCATCCCTCTTTTTCACTGGAACGCTTGACATTTTAGTATGTCATGGTAAGGCCCCAGCCCCCCTAGCCAAGTTACAATCGTTTCGTTCGCGCCGAATGCCTCGAGTAGGCCACGCCTCCAATTCCTTTGTTCTGACCACGTGACTGAGCGTTGAGATGACGTCAGAACAAACGAATCGGAGGCGTGGCCTACTCGAGGCATTCAGTAAAACTCTGGTACTTCCTTTCGCTCTACCTAGAGCGGGCGAAATGATATTTACTGAAAAAAAAAAAACGCAGATAAGTTTCTAATGAGTAATGACACTTTATCAGTAAATTTAAATCCCATATAATATGTAGATAACATAAATAAACATAAAAATTGTTAGCTTTCGTTAGGTTTTCACCATCTATACAGATGATGTAATGTTTTTGGCTTACCCTGTATAGAGGAGTCCCTGGTGTCCTAAAATACAAGCCACGGTATAGTTTATGGCACCAGTCCTCCACAAATTACCATTATGTATTATATCACATCGATATTTTAAGTTTTAGTTTCCTACTGTTATTGTTATTTGTGGAAGATAAATAGATAAACATTATAATTTATCTATAAATATAAAAGGAGAAACTGACTGACTGACATATCAACGCACAGTCGAAACTACTGGGACTAGGAGCGTGAAATTTTGCACAAGGTTTCAATTAATGACGTAAGCGAGCACTAAGAGAGGATTTTCCAAAATTCACCCCCTAAGGGTATGAAACGCGGGTCCAAAGTTTTATTAAAAAAACCCACTTTTACGCGGGCGAAGCCGCTGACAGAAGCTAGTTAATTAATAATAATAATAATATTCCACAAGTATCACACAACGCCGTCTAGTCCAAAGCTAAGCAGAGCTTGTGTTATGAGTACTAGACAACTGATAAACAGACTTATATATTTCTAAATACAAACATATATAGATAAATTACATCCAGACACAGAACAAATGATCGTGCTCATCACACAAACATTTGTCCTGGGTGGGGATCGAACTCACGAATTCGCAGCTAGCAGTCAGGGTCACTAACCACTAGACCAACAGGCCAGTCAAAAATTATATTGCTACGGAAATTACACTAATAACACTTTAAATAGTTTATTCTCATAAAGACAAAAGACCCACTTACATGAGAATACAAGATAATGCAATAAACTTATAACTTATCTACTTAACACCTATGTTTTATCATCACACTAATATTATAAAGGCGACAGTTTTTTATGGTGTGTTTGTATGTTTGTTCCTTCTTCACACTCAAACAGCTAAACGGATTTCGATGAAACTTGGTCCACGGGTAAACCATGTCCTGGAATAGCATATAAGATAACTAGAAGTGTGTTCCCTTGGGACAATTTTCAATTATCACGCGTTCGAAGCCGCCGGTAGCAGCTAGTATTATAAAGGCGAAAGATTTTGTGTAGGTATGTGTGTGTACATAAACAATGTGCCTTCTGTGACAAATGATACAAGTCAAAAATCTCCACTTTACAGGAAAATAAAAACAAGATTAAAAAAATCTTGGTTCCTGAACTAAGGGGGCTAGGTTAAACTTGAATACCTTTTTTTTGTAGATAAAAACATTCACTTTCATTGTGAACTTTATTTTTTATGATTAATATTATGATTTTAAAGTAATCCAAGAAAAACCTGTGAGTTGTACCTTTTTTTATTTCTAATGTGTGCTAAAGTTACGTGATACGTAATACAAGTACAGTTAAATTATGTTGCACCTATAAGTTGTCTTTGTGTAAACTGATATACATGAATCAAAAAAATCTACTCATTAGACTATGTTACTAGTGCAATGTTGTTCAAACTAATGATAAAAATACTTCCCCAAAAATTTGATTTTTTTACTTATCAGTCCCCTATGGTCAAAATAAACCTTAATTGTATCAGTTTGCAAAAAAAAATATATTTTGAAATATATGTTTTTTTAATGATACAAGTCCAGTTATACCCCTCACTAAAATAAATATTAATTGTGTAAACAAATACAAGTCTTAGAAAAATAAATTAATCAGCTTTTATTAAACTTCATCAACATCACACTTACAAAAAAACACCGTTGTATCAAAATTCTTAAGAGATGTAAATTGAGATCCCAATAGTAATAACATAATTTTACAATCCAAATGTAACTGTGAGCACGCCATGATCATGGCGGTAAGTCCACTCTTTGATGAGTGACTGGCAAGTCGTCACGGCGTCTTCACCTTCCCCATGAAGCAGGTTCTCACCGGACATGGTACGAGTAAGTTTGGTTCCTGCTCCTGATTCGTGCAGAACACCCCGGTGTCACTATTGTGTGGACCGCCTGGAGGACACGGTGGAGGTGTGCTACTTGGACGGAGCACCGCCTTGTAAGGGCGCTCGACGGCGGCGACCTCTCACGCCGAGCTCTGGTACAGGCCATGGTCAAGAGCGAGGGGGAGTGGGTGGCGATCGCCTCATTTTGCGAAGCAGTAATTCTAGTGAATGAGGCGGCTGCACGCGTGAGGGAACGGACGTCCTCACGCCCCAGCCGCCATAGGCGTGGGTTTGCGGACGATGAACAATGGGTAGCTCGCCGTCAGGCCTTACGGTAACCTTTCGGGCCAAGGCTGAGTCATCGACGGCGCGTATTGTTTGATGCGCCTTCCTTAAAGAAATGTCAGTAAAACCGTAGGGGCCCAGCAGGGCCGAAGCCTACTGGGGCTATGGGTTGCTGAAAGAGAAATCCGTGGTCCTCGATCGCAAAGGGCAAAGAAAGAATATAGGATACCATTACATTCCACAACCTTCTTGGATAAATCCTTTGCTGTTGTTCCTGACGTCACAGCGGGCGGATGTCCCCTCTCCTCTCACTCGCTCGCCGACACCTTGAGCTTACGCATACCTACACGTCGGTTGTCTCAAAATTTTTACCTTCCCTTAAGTAATACAGTCTTATAATTATAGAAATCAAGCAGTTTCATTTTTAGTCAAGTCTACCAGCAGCACACCTGGAGCATGATAGCTAGTCAGGCTGCTCATCTGTGGAATGCATTATCAGATCCTATAATACGTGCCAGTCCGTCCTACCTTCCGGTAACCGTCCGGGCCAAGCCCGAGTCATCGCCGGCGCGTAATGTAAAAGAAATTTTAGCAAAATGGTATGCGCTCAGTAGGGTCGAAGCCTACATGATCAAGCCATGGGGTGACTTCTGAATGGGAAACCCGTTGTCCTGAAACACAAAGGGCAAAGAAGGATTATAGGTGTGGTTGTAGTTACTAAAAGTGTCTCTGTGTCTGTTTAAGACACCCTCCCACACCACCCTAGATTTGGAGAAATTATTAGGTAGATGATATTATACCTTAAAAACAAAAAAAAAACGCACTAGCTGATACCAATCTCTTGGCAAGTGAATATCCACACTCATGTGCTTCTTCTGCCCCGGCCACAATTACGTGCACTTGTATCATATAGCATATCTTGTTCTTCATAATTTTTTTTCAAGATTTGGTTTTAGATACAATTCAACTTATATTCGTTTACACATAAAAGAAATATTTTTTAGATTTGGATTTGTAGGTGCATCTTGATTTGTACCCTAATCAATATTGACTCTAATGAGAAAAATCAGTTCAATCATATATTGGAAAAATAAAATGTAAAAATGAATATACACTTATATTATAAAGTACATAGTTATATTACGAAGCACGAAAAAAAAGTGTGGAGCAATTGCCTGTAATGGTTACAAGTTTAAATATATCTATACTAATATTATAAAGCTGCAGAGTTTGTTTGTTTGTTTGAACGCGCTAATCTCTGGAACTACTGGTCCGATTTGAATGTTTCTTTCAGTGTTGGGTAGTCCATTTATTGAGGAAGGCTATAGGCTATGTTTTTTTTTCAAAATTAGGGATCCGTAATAAAATTGCTATTTTGTAACACAAGGTGTAAAATCGAAAACCTATTTTTGAGTGCGCTGCAAAAACTATTGACAATAGAACAAAATGATGTAAGGTTTGTAGATCCCATTAAGACCTACAAAAAAGTCCGCGAGAACATATATCTAGCTATCATGGTTTAATCACAATAACCGATTTTGTGTTCAAAATAATTATTAAATCGTCTGAAGAAAAAAAAACTACGTTAAATATGTATCGTAATATTAATCTTTATCGAAATTAAGCATTATGTTATCAAGAGTATTTATGTAGAAGTAAAATACTTTTTGTTTCATCTCAATCGGTTTAAAAGTTATCACGTGTGTAAGATGTTAAGAGTTGGTACCTATTAATGAGTTATGGGCCATAGAGTTTTTTATCAACATAAAATCCTGTAATAATCTTTTTCGAAATATATTTTGTTGATGAGATCAAGAAGATGCAATCCATTATCCACAGGAATTTCTTAATTCTTTAAACCCGAGTGGCCTCCCCCCACATTCTCTCAAGTTAAAAATTGGTGCCCCAATTATTTTACTTAGAAATCTTAAGCCACCAAATTTATGTAACGGGACTCGACTTCAGGTTAAATTTCTTCGCAATAACGTGATCGTTGCAACAGTTTTGACTGGTCCAGCGGTTGGTCAAACAGTACTTATACCTCGGATCCCAATGATTCCAAATGATTTGCCTTTTCATTGTAAAAGAGTCCAACTCCCAATTAAATTATCTTTTGCCGTAACGATAAATAAATCACAGGGGCAAACATTTAAATATGTAGGATTAGATTTACGGCAAGACTGTTCTTCGCACGGCCAACTATATGTCGCGTTGTCAAGATCAGGTTGCGGAAACAATCAATATATTCTTCTGCCACAAGAAAATAAAACGAAAAATATAATTTACTCAGAAGTACTTTAAAATAATATTTTAACCCGGTTTAAAGTGGACGGACACTCCCGCCTGTAATCGTAATTCTTATGTGTCTGGCTGAATGTCGAACAGATAGACAGCTATTGCCTGCGACTTATACAATTTAACTTAATCTATATTTTTCTTAATATTATAAAGCTGAAAAGTTTGATTGTTTGTTATGAACGCGGTAATCTCGGGAAATACTGATCTGATATGAAAACTGTTTAAATATTCAATAGTCCATTTATTGAGGGAGGCTATATTTATCTCGGTATTTCCACGGAAACGAGAAAAACGCGGGTGAAACCGCGGGGCACAGCTAGTCATTCTATATTCATGATTATTTTTGCCAAAATCCCGGCAGTTAGGTATATCTCTTGGCACAAAATTATCTCCGAAACTACAAGAGATAGAAGAACGTGAGTTAGACCAAAAAATCGTATTTTATTCTTATTAGTTTTATGTAAAAATCTCAAAAATGATACAAGTCGAGTTGTATTACTCATCACAGGAGGCACAGTATACTCCTTCATGTTTAAACGGCTGAACGAAATTTGTATGAAATTTAAGACACAGATAGACTTTGTTCTGTATTATAGCACATAGGATACTTTTTATCCCGGCAGTATATTTTCTTGAGATAATTTTCTACTTTTACACGGGCGAAGCCACTGACAGAAACTAGTAATCCATTTACACTAATATTATAAAGATGTAAAGTTTGTTTTTGAAGTTATACTTCTTTTGGTGCGATAGAAAAAAATTATGAGAGTGAATTTTTACGATGCGCGCGCACACCGACACCTAAATTCTACATCGTGAAGTTAGTTCTAGGTGGCATGCATGAAAATTGATAACTATGTTCAAGTTGTATATTCTAGTATTTTTATATTTAGAACACGTGTTTCGTAAGAGTACAATTAAACAGTGTGAATAAATAAATATTATTTTGGTGTTTTTATTGATTAATTTTAATATTTATCGTTAATCACTACTGCATTTTAGTTTTTTTTTTTCCATACGCCAAAGAAGTATAACTTCTAACGCGTGTACACACACTCTTTTTTTTTGTTTGTAAGAGGTCATCTCTGAAAGTACTGGGGGGCTATTGGCTAACTTTTTCAATAACAGTTGACAACTAGCATTCGTTGCACACTAAACTTAGTTGTCAACTGACAATTTCATAAAATTGGTATTACGTATCACACAAGTGACTAACAAACTACGGTGGAAAGGAGATGTTTCATTTTTGTATGGGGCTCCGGCCATAACATGTACATTTTGGTTAAGCTGGGAAACTTACCCCTGAATAGAATAAAGTAACATTTTTTTCATAATATCATATGGTTTTTATGTACAAAATAAAAATTAAAAATGTTTGACGTTTGTCCTAAGAGTTATGACAGCCATGATAGGTCGTAGAGATGACGTTTACTTAACCTATAGAATTGTTTTGTTTTTGTTTATCAGAACTAAACTCATAAATAGTCTAAGATCAGATCTTTCTAATAGAATATTAGACAAAAGTGGCTCACCAAAGCACGATCAAATCTTTGAATCATTTCTCAAATAAAAAGGGACAAAAGTCACTTTGAGCGTTCGGGCGATTATTTTGAATTCGTTTAGAAACACACTTCAAAAATGGAGACTAAAGATTTTTGTAACGATGAAATGGTCACATTTAATTATGTTCACTCAAAAATATGTTTATGAGAATAATAGTAATTTATTTTTAACACTACAAGAATACACACATTTTTTAATTATTTTCTACGTAACATTGATTTGATGAGACATCATTTCAGAACGAATGAAGTCTGCAAGCAAACGAGATGCCATGTTGATTAAAACATGGCAATAATTGAAAAACTATTATTTTTTGTACACAACAAATCAGGCTCAAATTCACCAGAGAATATTTTCCCCCAATTTGTGGTATTTTTTTCTCTTTTTCGATAAATGTACATCTGATGGCCGAAAATGAAACATCTCCTTTAGTGAATTATAAAAAATTACGGTGCCTATTGTGACCACTCTAAAATTGTATGGACTATTATACAGCTTCAAAAGCTTACACAATCGATACAATAACATCTGTCAAAATGTGTTACGGTGGCTATCAAAGGCACCAGTGGCTAAAGACGTCACTGCAGTTGGTCACTGAAGATAGGCAATACGAAACTAGCTGTTTGACAGTTCAATGATGCACATTGTTAACAAGTGATCATCACTTGAACTGTCAACAGAGTTACGCAATACCCCGCCTGGTCCGATTCCTAAAATTTTTCACCGATAGAAAGCTGCTTTATTCCTGAGTGACATAAGCTATATTTTATGTACGCGGGCGAAGCTGCGGGCAAAAGCTAGTGTGGAATAAAAACAATGGTCTATACCGTACAATTAGATAAACGATGCGGTAATTTTAAAATAATTACTTCGAACATCAAAAAAGTTTTTCAAATAAAATTGTTGGAGAACTATAATTACCGCCATTTTCTTTTATGGGGCAAGTTTGAATTATATCAGTTAGTAATGAATATATTATAATATTTATACCTAAATACATAATTTAGTGGCCACTTTGTCGCTTTTATAAGTGATTCAGTGTATTTTTTAAGCATATATAAATTAAAACATTTTTCAGTTATCCCTTGAGACAATAATTTGCCATGAATGTTATACTTTTATAGAGTCTGAACCCGTTTAGGTTATAGATAGATAGTTATAATTCGTAGATATTGCGATATAGCAAAGTTATAAGCATCGTAATACTGTGACGTTAAGGAGATCACATGAAAATCGTACCTTGTTTAGTTCGCAGGCTGGTCGGTCGCGGGATTTTATCAACCAACACTGCGCTGGGAACGCCAAAATCGCAGCTACAGTTCCCTCTTTGAGGAGTGGAGAGGCACCACGGCGTCCTCACTTTTCGCCTGACATAGTCCTCACCATGCTGGCCATGTTCGCCAATTCGAGAGCTACCTGTTTTGGAGTCGGACGGAATTGAAAGGTTCGGATGCCACCATTGTATCACGATCGCAGGGTGGTTCTCGGCCATCGTAGAAGTGGACTTGCGGACAACGAGCAATGGGTAACTCGTCGTCCGGCCGTCCGGTAAGGCCCGAGCCCGAGTTGATGGCGCGTGTACTGTTTCACGCGCGCCCCAAAGAGTTTTCGGCATAACCGTAAGGGCCAAGAAGGGCCAATGTCCGCAAGGGCTGTGGGACTGTTGGAAAGAGTGTGACTGTGGCCATGGAACGCAAAAGGCAACTGTAAGATAGAACATTTTAAATTATTCTTAACATAACCAAAAAGCTTCCCCAAAAACAACATTCAGTTATACTTACCCACTAATCATTCATTCACATCAAAACAAACACCAAAAATAATAACCAGCAACCACCCTCTTTGCTTCAAATAATAATCGGGTTGTGTAAATACACGGGCGCGGGCGATACCGATACCGTGTCCGAACGATGGCATATTGCTTGGGATAATCCGGCTGGGCTATCCGATGTCGCGTACCGTCGAGGCTACATCGTGATTCTGATCGAGATTTGACAGTTTCGTGATTATACGTAATGAGTATTGTTAGTAGTGATTAAGGTTCTGTTAATGATTGGTTTCTAAGCTAAACTTGTCTAATTTCTAAGTTAAGCTAAATTAGAATTTTACTTGAGGTGTGGCGTTTGAAGTTAATTCGTACGTGGCGTATTTTATCAATAGAAAAAACAAATATATACTATCGCCTCTTGGTGTTTTATAAGACAAATCTGGCCACAACATTCTTATCCACTGCAACTCTTGAAAGCGAGAATTAATAGTGGCACTACCACAAAAGCGGCATTGTTACAGAGATCCATTCGCGATCGCGATAGTTGTCGCAAATCATTTTAATGAACATAAAAACTGAAATTGACCGGCAAAATACGAAAATTGTAATTTCGCTGGCTACCCTGAAGTATTCACTTTAAGGCGTAGAGTCCCTTGAACATCAATTAAATGCATTTACAGCTGCGCCCGGATAGAGCCCCGCTGACCTTTAAATCCATTTTCTTTGCGAAATATTGATTGATTTACTTAAGCTAAGTACATTCTGAAGAACACTTAACCAGCAATTTTTTTGGTGTAAACATATTTCTAAAGATCTTGAAGCCGTTTGAAAGGTGTAGGGAAAACAAGTGAAAAAATATCATGTCGTTAAAAAATTTTCACTTTTTTATGGCACTGCTCGGGTGCTAGGACCTTAATGTCCTTTCTTTGGATGTATTATTTGTCAAAACGTTGAGTCCTGAGTTGAACGAATACTAATAAATGCATGCATTGACTGGACCGGTCTACTCAAATCTGTATGACTCTTTCCTTAAAAGACCATCATTCTCAGAAATTAATGCAGATTATTGTCTGAGGTAGGTAGTTCTTCTCATATTATGATTGGACTATTACTGTGGGTCTTTGAATGAGACTTGATTTTTGTTTTCATGTTTCTTCTTAGGGTCATTTAGGAAACGCAATCTAGTTTGAATGACGTGTAAAAGTTATTTATAACCGATGTGCAAAAATATAATTTATCATTAAAAATAACTAAGTGGTGGCATAACAATATTCAGTCAGCTATAGTGCATAATAACATGCAGCCATGCGGGATACGCGGCCCGGTTGCTTTATGTAAAACAATTAATTTGCGTCACCATGCGCAAAAAGCTCATCACACGCTGGCTTAGCAATGCGAGAGTTCATAATTATTATTTTTTACTTATTTAAAATGAAGCTAGTGCATTTTTTGTTTATAATGAAAGTTTACACTCTCATTTCAAGCTCCTTTGAATAAAACAGCCATCACTGCAGTCGACTCAGCCGTAGTGATGTCTATAAGTAGCAATCTATAGGTATAACTTTCTGTCATTTGATTGAAGAAGGTAAAGGAGTGGAGGAAATTACCAAGAGGATCATTGGTAATGATGCACTCATCGAGTTGAAGCTTCATAGTCTTGAGCACCGACGCCGAGTTGCTAGCCTGTTGGTTTTCTTCCAGTTGAACTTCGGGCAGTGCGTCGAAATATTTTGCAAGCCCGTTCCATTATTGGATCATCAGACGTACTGTGATGCGCCACAGGTACCGCACGATAGACATCCCACTCATACGCACAAAGCATTTTATGAACACATTAATTGTGCTGTACGCACTAAGGAGTGTAATTCTCTGCCGGAATCTGTGTTTCCTAACAGTTACAATCTACAGTTCTTTAAGTCAAGAGCGAATGGGTTACTTCTAAGCAAGCGTGCTCCACCGTCGACCACATGTTGAACATCGTCGTCTCGGGTTTCAATCCCTCCCCATGCTTGTTTGCGCGAACTTCAACGCCAAGAACTGCGCAAGGCATGCGTTGCCGCACGACGTCGGTACTCCAGACACTGCAGGCGTCGCATCCGCCTGCCGGATGCGGCGCAGGGCAGCGAAGCGCACCCTCCGAGCGGAGATACGCCGGGCCAAACTGGAGGCCCGCGACGTGTGGCTAGGGACTCTGAACGGAGCCCTCTGGAGACGCCCCTACAAATTGGTGAAGGATAAGCTTCGCGCCTGGGCTCCCCCACTGACACAGAGTCTCCGGCCCCAGCTTGTGGAGGGTGTGGTGAACGCTCTGTTCCCTTCGAGAGGGAATCATTCTCCCCTGCCTATGGCTCTGCCACTCGCGGTGTCCGACGCGGACCACGACGGCGACGACGACGACACTCCGGAGGTGACCGAGGTAGAGATGAGAGTGGTGTTACGAAGGCTAAACGCCAAAAATACCGCTTCAGGACCCGACGGCTTGCCTGGGAAAGCTTGGGACCTGACCATGGAGGCTCTCGGGCCTTGACTAAGAAGACTCTTTAGCGCATGTTTGGAGAGGAGTCAGTTCCCACTTGGTTGGAAGACCGGGAAACTGGTCCGCAAAGCCGGGGTGCCGTGCCGACTCTCCGTCACGCGAGTTATTAACTAAATCGTATAAAGTTGTTCTTACTCCTTTTTATTTCTAATTGAAACATTTATAATAATTATTATTTATTTATTCACTCAGATAACTGAGATCCATACATCTTATGAACAGGTTCAAACTAATACACAATAGTAAGCAGGGACTTTGACTGCTATACTAATTTCCATATGAGAAGTCGAGTCTGTCAGCTATGGCACTCAAGATGCTGTGCCAAGTTCCACGCAGCCGATTGATGCGGTCTTTTTGTGTCAGATAGCTGCAAAGAATCATTGTCCATAAACAAGCATTGCTGTTGCGATACAGAAACGTGGAAGCCGCAACAGTGCCCTGAACGCGTTGTTAAATTGAAGCCTCAGAGCATTGTCTGCTCTCTGGTCGTTGACGAATTTCCCGTGTACAGTGAAGTACACTACGCCTGTGTAATTATGACTGCGTCTGTACCTACAAAGGGAGAATCTGTGAGCCAACATATTCGGCCAAAATAACAATGCTTTTCGTTCCTCTCCATGTTAATATCATATATTTTAGATCATCGTTACCCAAATATCCATGATCTGAGATCTGAATATCTTGAATACAAGATGCTTAATGGAGATCAGAGACTTTTTTTTTCGGTGTGGAAATCCTCATGAGTGGAATCCGCCCTGGGGCGGGTGAAAGGGTCTGTCAGACTCTTACTGACTAAAACCACCCTGATATTCCCTAGTATACTTGTGCCGGAAGCTGAAGGTGCAGTTTGACTTCTGCTGCCCCGGACTAGTGTTGACCTGGTTCCCGTGAGTCTCGTCCCGTATTCGATAGTGGCTCTTCTATACGTCTAAGAGAAGTGAGCGTGGAACACTACGCGCCACCGTTTCGGATCCAGATTGATGGGCCGACGGATGTCCCCTAATCCATCGACCCTGGACTTTTTTAAGGGGGTTGGAAGAGAGCGTTGTCTGCCCTTCCTGGACGCTCGGTGTGCTTGATACGGGGCGGGAGAGAACTCTTCTCCCTTTTCCTTTTCACAGCTTACAGATTACATTCTCGCAGAAGGAAATCACTGCGCCTCAGGACTCTGCACTGCCGACTATGGACCAAACCACGGCTGATAGCGACAGTTCACTACCGACTACCGAAACGCGAGCACGGCGCGGCTCCTCCCATGCGACACATGCACTCCCATGGAGAGATCAGAGACTTGTAGATCAAAGCCTACATATCATAAATAACTGTTGAAATGAGACTACTCAGTTTTCAAATTCAGAACATTAATTCACTTTGAAATATTTGCTTTTGCTCTTCTGATTTGCTGCAAAAATGAATATCGGACTATAGGGATCTGATGTCGTTTACGTAATAGAGAAATACTATAATTAAGTTTTCGAGTCAGTACCAAAGTTCCAAACAAGTGCTAATGTAATAAAAGTGGACAAGAATAAGTTGTAAGTGAATCACAATGGGATTAACTAACTTACAAGAGCCATGACTTCAACTTATTCGTATCAAATAAACTCTACGTAATACTATAGATTTGGTTATTCTATTAAGTACCTACCTAAGTTGTATTTTAATTTTCTAATTGAACAAATTGAAAATTAACGTTTAGAAAACAAACTTTAAAATAATATAATTATATTATCAGTAAACTCGTTGTTTTATCTCTCAAATATCTCACCTGACAGTGATCTGTGTCCAAAGTCACAAATCCCTGCATAACTAGTGTTAAATCTGCTGCTGACTACTAAATTCCGTATTGAAAGAAAGAAAAGAAAGTAAAACATTTTATTTGGCGGAAAAGGGTGCAAATTCAGGACTAACAAATTACAAAGATTTCTGTATAAAGATAAAGATTATCTATAATATGAAAGGAGAAACTGACTGACTGACATATCAACGCACAGCCGAAACTACTGGGACTAAGAGCGTGAAATGTGCTCAATGTTTCCTGATTATGATGCAGGCGAGTGCTAAGAGAGGGATTTACAAAATTGCCCCCCTTCGGGGTTAAAACGGGGGTCTAAAGTTTGTACGGAGAAACCTACTTTTAACGCGGGCGAAGCCGCTGGCAGAAGCTAGTTATTATATATTTTCTGACTAATAAATGTTATTTCTTTTTACTTTTCTCTTCAAAGAACTGCTTGATTTTTTAAAAGTATTAGGTGTATATTGTCAAAGCATTAATTTCACTTAAAGTTAAATATTAGCTTTTTTCACCATTTATAAGTAATAAGTCTTTCGGTATAAGACATTTGATTTTTATTAAAGCGTTTTTCTTGGAGCTACGAAATTGCCTGAGGTGCTTACCCTCTTATCGCAGAAAAATGTTGATGTCAAGAAAGCCTCTCAAGTCTCTCTTGAGAGGCCAAAGCCAATGAAAGAAAAACCGGTCAAGTGCGAGTCTTACTCGCGCACCGAAGATTCCGTACAAGATTATCTATGTAAATAGTTCGATTCCCAAATCGAATCACGATTATTTTTCTGAATTGTTAAAAAGTATTATTTTGTGATTTAAGTAGTTACATAACAAAATAATAATTTTATTTACAGTTTTCAGACTTTTTCTTACACTTGTGCTTTGAGATCTGGTTTTCAGCCTAGGATTCTAGGGTAACGGAAAGCCTTTTTGGTCTTTTCAGGTTTTGATTTCCTCGAAAGTGTCAAATATGCGCCATAACAGGAGCATAAACGGCTTTGTCTTTAGATAGTGTTGATATAAAGTTCGATTTTTTCACTACTCCAAGAGGTAGCAGACCTGAATATTTAATTAATAATACCTCAACGTGTTCCTAAGAAAAATGATCTTAACAGACGGACTGATGGACAACGGTGATCCATTGAGGGTTCCGATTGACCAACTGAGGTGCGGAGCCCTAAAAATAACAGAGCCTTTGTGTAAGTACTTAAATTTGGAACGACTCAAATCTTTGCTTAGTTGGTAGGTTGGTCAAATTGTATCCCAAACCTCTATAGCCGAATCCGACCTTGGAATTTGGCCGTGGACACCTTTTATGAACACAACCATTATCATTAATAATAATAATTATTATTTTACAACCGTGATTAACTACCGGTAGCTTGGACCCTGCTCCTTACACCGGTGGACTATTATTTTTTATATTTTTAAATACGTTTTACATACTTTCACGGTTACCAACATAGTACGAAGAATCGCCAAACTTAAGTGGCAATGGGCAGGGCACATTGCTCGCAGAACGGATGGCCGTTGGGGCCGAAAGGTTCTGGAATGGCGACCACGTACCGGAAGACGTAGCGTTGGAAAGCCTCCTACAAGGTGGACCGATGACCTGGTAAGGGTTGCAGGTGCGAGTCGCACAGGACCGTTCATTGTGGCAAAACTTGGTCGAGGCCTATGTCCAACTGTGTACTGATATGATGATGATGATGATGAAAGGAAATAATAATAAATACTTTATGTCAGACCATGGTGTCCATTAGTTACACTGCAAACTTCTAACAAAGAACTACTCGTAAACCAAAAACCTTTATATCTAACAACATTTATTCCCGTTCCGTGCAGTCATTTGCTTGTCCTTCAATATTTTGTAGTCACATAGAAAAACGATCGCTCTTTCATCCCGCACGAGTATCGGTACCGTGATCTATTTGTTGGGCCCGAAACCCAGGCACTTGGAAAATGGTATGTAGTCACGACACATCTTGACGTTTGACTGATGGTGACTCGCGTCGGCTCCTTTCACGCGTGGATTGTAGCGAAACTCGTATACAATCGTAGCTATTTATTGCAGGCCCGGGAAATTATTTGCGGGAATCGATGTCCGCCTCATCTGGTTAGGAAAGAAAGAATTTTAGATATGAAATATGTTGTGCGAATGTATTTGCCAGATTTGTGCGAAACTGCGAACGGGATTGCTCAACCGTGATTAATAGTTTTTCTTTCAAGGCTAAGATATTTTATGAATTAGTTTGATGACCTTCGGCCTGATAAGCATAAGCAAGAAAGAATAAAAACATTTGTTTGTGACTCCTACAGGAAAAACAGAAAAAAATTAAAATGAAAAATACAACATTAAAACGAAAAAAAAAGTCCTGTGCCAAGCCAAAAAGGCCTATCTCAGCATTTATTAGCATAATCAGCCTTATATTGTTCCCACTGCTGGGACTCAGGCCTCGTCTCAAGGAGAGGGAATGGGCCATTATCTACCACGCTGGCCCAATGCGGATGTCTTCGAATTTCTGGTTTTAGGACATACCGGTTTTTACGATGTTTTCCTTCACCGTTTTGAGAGCAGTGGTGATAAAATAAATTACACAAAGTAAAGCGTCGGGTGGGTTTGAACACACGACCTCGTATGTCAGGACCGTAACCACTGTGCCATCACTGCTCCATACTCGGCCTGAACCTAATGCTATTTCATGGTGTAGTTTTTGTTCATAGATTGGTTCATCTTATTTCCAAATCAACGGTTAACCCTTATATTGTAGCGGCCCATTAGCCACGTTAATGGTCATGTTTAAGTTAGTATTAGAACCCTTGGGTTGAATACAGACTACACAATACACAGCCAAAAAGAAACTAGAAAAAACTGGTCCGTTGAGTTCATGCTTTCTTAGCATAGTAAGAAAGCATCAAGCTAACTGAAAAATAAAATGTTACGAGTATTATTGATCTAAATTATATCCCTGCATTTTAATATCCCCACATATTATAAAACAAAGTGTCCCACTCCATCTAGACAGACGATTATGTTTAGTTTATGAGTTTGTAGCAAACAAA
The DNA here is from genome assembly GCA_905147345.3 of Mythimna impura. NCBI lineage: Eukaryota > Metazoa > Arthropoda > Insecta > Lepidoptera > Noctuidae > Mythimna > Mythimna impura. The sequence continues at coordinate 13,829,919 of LR990351.1, forward strand.
CAGCCATACAGACTATTGTCTGTTTGTTCGCGATAAACTCATAAACTACTGAATGAATACTCATATTTTTTTACTTATAAGTTTAAATTTTATATATTTTAATAGCACTGTATATATATTATTAGCGCTTCTCGTCATATTGTTTAACTGTAGGAACGTACACGCAGTCGACATACAACATACAAACTTAGACACACCATCATTAATTGTATGTCTAATTTTGTGTATAAATGTGTATTATTTTCATTTATATTAAATTTAATTGTATTTATGTCATTATTTATGTAATTTTAATATCTATTTTTTAAATGCTTTATTTGATTTAATTTTGTGTAGGAACCTCTGGTATGTCTGATTTAAATGAAATAATAAGTAATATTATAGCAAAGAAAAACTGAACACTTATGCGAAGCTGGAGCGGGTCGTTAGTTACAAATCTTTAGAATACACATTGAAACTAGAATTAATAATACTATACTAGCATATATAATAAATATTATTCTCATTCTCAACAGCATAATGCAATATACTCACATGTATTACATTAGGGAATTCCCAGAGTTTCAACCGTCTCGCTACGTGATAGATTTGAATCGAATATTATTGGATAGCGCTTTACCATATACAGAAATTACGCGTTAGATCGCAATAATGGATAAGTGGTTTCGAATCGACAATTTATTGCTTAGCTACGGCATCTTATTTCCTAAGCGCTGTTTAACATTTTTGCTAGGAGTCGTAGATCATATTCATAGTGGTTGTATTTTATCGCTCATCTTGCCTTGTTACCTTACAGGCCAGACTAGTCGCAAAAGTTGACGTTTATGATAAATTAATCGTTATTGAAATTTTTGTAATTATCCATGCAGCTGGGGGCCGTAAAAGCGCAAGTGCGAAGCAATACATGTGCGAGTTCGCGAATTATTGGCGCGCAAATTTCGCTTCAATCGACGCGTCTGATTAAAACGATGATATCTTCGAAACTACGTTAGTTAGCTGGCTACGAGTTATATCATTAGAATCGTTATGATTATTAATCTTAATTATTATTCATCACGATTGAAAAATATGTATTTTGATCTAGTTAAAAAGTGATTAGCTTAATAACATTTTTTTATTTATTAACAAAAATCACAGGATATAGAATTACTGAAATACTAATTGGTTATTTTTATTTTTTATTTTTTGATAATTAAGCGGTCTATCCTTAACATCATCAGCAGAGGTAGGAAATAGGTAGAGTTATTCATGTACTTGCATCGAAATGTTGATATTAATATGATTTTTCATTGGTAATGAAAAATCCCGTGTGGCCAACAATATTCCAAATATAAAAGATAAGACAAATAAAACAAAGATAATTAACATAGAATTTCTATTAGTATTTTTCATTGAAAAAGATCTCTCTACGTCAACCGAGTTGAAGTTAACAAATGTATACACTTCCTCCTCCTCGTCATTAATGCAGTAAGAATCTTTTTTCTGCTAATATTTCTGATATGGTCATAAAAAAATTCTGCTCTTTAAAATTAATCTCGGGATTTGAGGCATAACTACTTTATTCTTTCCCTAAATAACTCTACCTAATTCCGACCTCTGATCATCAACTGCTGGACAAAAAAGTAAAAAACTAAAACCCGACTACGACAAAAAAAAAGACACTGAAAAAGTATTAAACAAGATTTTCAAGATGCTGAAATAAACAAAGTAACTGGAAAAACAAGAATAGAACAAAAAGAAAAGCCGCAGTCACACGCTATTAAAGTGTTTCGATTATTACCTACCTACCTATAATGTGACTACGGCTTTTCTTTTTTTTCTATTCTTGTTTTTCCAGTTACTTTGTTTATTTCAGCATCTTGAAAATTTAGTTTCATACTTTTTCAGTGTCTTTTTTTTGTCGTAGTCGGGTTTTAGTTTTTTACTTTTTTTTATTTGAAAGATTTTGGTGTTAAATCACTGTGCTTCTATACTATTTATTTTGGCATGAACAAGTGAAGTCCTTTCAAATGATACCAAAACGACGCATTTATCTTATTTTTTTTAACACAATACTTTTTGTCCACTAGAGGGCGCCACATTGAATTTTGATGATATTTTTTTATAAGTACCAGTGAAGCCCTTTCAAATGATATGAAACACGGTGTATTTATAATTTTTTTTAAACATGACTTTTTGTCCGCTAGAGGGCGTCACTTTAAATTTGAGCAATATTTTGGAAATGTACAAGTGAAGCCCTTTCAAATAATACCAAACACGGCGTATTTATCACCTTTTTTATTTTTAACGCATTACTTTTTGTCCGCTAGAGGGCGCCATATCGATTTTTGTGACACGTCACGTAGCCTATGTTTAGCGGACAATTAAAACGGTTCTAACGATACCTCATACGTCGAGTTCCGATAAGTAGATTAGGAGCTATGAGGGAACAGATGAACATACTCACATACATACATAGCCTGTCAAAATCATAACCCTCCGTAGTCGGGTAATCATGGCCCTCCAACGTTTGGGACGTTGCATTTTGCATTTTGTGCATCTTGTGTTTGATTTCCGTGACATTCACCCACATACTAAAGGAGGACTCCAAGGTATTACTATGCGTTAATGTTAGCTATTGTGAGCGACCACGTGCCACAGGCCAGTTGAACGTATTAAAAGCGACCACATTTGGAACCATATGTCATTATGGGCAACACGCACTAGTAACTCTAATGTATGCCAGACGACGAAATACTGCGGAGCTTGCGAACGCTTTTCTTAACCTGGAAAAAGCAATCAGTTGAGCTCGCTATCCCAAATCAAAGCTGAAAATTACATTTACCATTTAATTATTAATTTCCATTTTCAGAATAACGAGGGAATGTGACGGGGCCCTACTAATAATACTTATGTAATTTTAATCCACCACCGTAAATACGACCACGTGGAAATTCATCCATCCATAATTTGTATTGACACAAGTTGATTGAAATTGATTGAATGCGGTTCGAGCACGGTTGCATGATATTTGTATGAGTTTGCGGTTTTCCCTTTTTGGAGGACAACTGTTACTAAAATCAGAATTGCTTTGGAGAGATATTGCAACCGGTGATGCGTGAAGAGCACTTGTGAACGCTGTTTTATTTGTAAAGGAGGAAACACAAAAATGTGTAATAATTTTTTATATGTAGTCAAGTGTAAATAAATGAATTTTCACCAATTTAAAGCAATATTTTGTTTATTCAGTATACTTTATTTGTATTGAAAAGTCAAATTTACTGTATATATTGACCATCACATTCATCTAGTGCGATATATGCTATAACAGTGAATAAGGTGGAAAAGTTATTTTTATGACTTTATAAATCAACACCAAATAAAAAAATGCCAACATGTAAATCACAAGAAAAACCGCAAAATTAAACGGAACTGATGAAAACCTTTTAAAAATCGAACAGAACCACCTCAACAGGTTAAAATCAATTCAACGTCATAAAGATTAGACATTTCAACAAGCGGATCATTTTCTGCTTCATCATTCTGGAGTATCAAAGGCTCTCAAATTTAGCTCGCTGAGATCATAAGTGCCTACTTTGGCGCAAAAAAGTTTGAATATAATATTTTCAACGATCTGACGACTAGGTGAACTTGATTTTCATGAACACTCCAAAAAAAGACTAGTTTTATTAGGAATATTTTTGGCAATAAGCAGATAACACGACAAGTTCTTACAATTTTGAAATGGACAGTCAATTTTAGATTGTGATTGACTTCAGCAAATGTACATTATTCAAGTGTTCAACACATATGTACCTCCCCAGACAAGAATGTTTAATACAATACGACACAAAGTTGCGAGTAGATACTGCACGAGACCGAATACGTTTTCCGAACACGATACTCTGAAAAACAAAACAGCAAAACGCGATTGAGAGCACAAAGCGTATCACACGTCGCTAGACAAGGATTGAGTGACAAAAGATAAACTTTATATGAGACAAGTCAATCTCAGTCTCCCCAAATACAGATAATAAGTTGGAGATACGCTGTACTGAACACAAGCAATAAATCTCCTCGTATAACTCGGCATAAATAACCAGATGTTCTTAATAAATAATTTGATATTGTTGTGTATACGATATCCAGTAATAGAGGCTAGCGGAGGAAACGGAAAAAACAAAATTTGCTTAGCCCGAGAGTGATGGACAAATTTTCTGGTAAACGGCTTCTTCCGCGCCGGGACTATTTGTCTGAATTTGAATCGCATTTGTTTCCCGGGAAATTTGTCTCCTAAGCCTCGGGAGTATAGCCAGAGAACGGCAGGCGGTACTTCGTCTCTTTTAATTGAATAAAGACCTCCTTATTCGTTCCTTATTGTGTAATTATCTACATACACTGTATCCGTATTTCCGCGCGACGTCGACTTGATTTTATTTTTCCCATAAAGCTTTGCTGTAAAATCACTGTGTAGGAAGTCAGTGTTTACTTTCTAATTTTCCGGTTGTCTTCGCGAGGTCTGAAGGCAGACGGGGTGAAGCCTGGCATGTTATATGTGACAGGAGTATTACAAAGCCCTGCTGATAGATGGTATATGTATAAAGAAGAAAGATCAATGTAGATTACGATACCTTTTATTTTATACCGTGTTCCTATTATGCGAGCAAGTACTTAAATTAGTGGGAGAATTTCCTTAAGTTTATCTTAACGACTGGCTGATCCTATAATGGGTTATATAAATTGCTTATTATCGGTACGAGTGGTCATTAAGAGGAGATACGAAATCCGCTACTTAATGGTGGAATAACACTTGATATTACACTCCATAGATTTGTTATTTTGGGCCGATAAATTAAAGTATCCTAAACCTTTGTAGAGAATAACTTTGTAAGTATTAAAAGTTCTTAAACGTGTACATCTCTACTGGTTTATGAAAATCGTCAGTAAAAAAAGGATAAAAATAGAAAGACGCGGCTAATTTAACGTCACAACGAACTCTTCAACAAACTGATCTTCAATTAAAATCAAGAGTGGTGGATTAAAAAAAAAAACTTGAACGGGTCCATTCGGAAATAAATTACTGCAAAGAAAAGGATTACTCGCCAATTTTAGATGTCTTTCAAAAAGCTCGGATAGCGTGAAACGATGATTAAGTTCTAAAAGTTTGCCTAATTTCTTGAATTTATTATCTTTTTATTCTCTTACACTCAATACTGTGTTCATTGAGTATAAAACTGTTTGAATCGTAATAATTAGAGTACTTTTCATAAATTCGAAATATTAGGCTAAATTAGATTTTGACGCTTTTCATTCGACTAAATTATTTTATGTTCATTGGTTGTTCTATTTAAAAAGCTTTACATAAATGGTTTGCTCTTGAAATGAACTTACAAACATATATAATGCCCGGAGGACACGGTGGAGAATACGGTAGAGGTGTACCCCGCCTGGGCAGAGCACCGCCGTGTCCTCGTGGGGGCGATCGGCAGCAGTGATCTCTCGCGCCGGGCCTTGGTACAGGCCATGGTCCGGAGCGAGGAGGAGTGGCAGGCGGTCGCCTCCTTCTGCGAAGCAGTAATGGAGCAAAGGAGGCGACCGATCGCGTGAGGCAACGGTCCTCACGCCCCAACCGCCGCCGGGATTCCGTTCCCGATTTCCGGCCACCGTAGGCGCGGGATTGCGGACGGCGAGTAATGGGTGGTTCGCCGTCCGACCGTCCGGTAACCGTCCGGACCAAGCCCAAGTCGTCGACGGCGCGTACTGATCCACGCGCGCCTCAGGGAGATGTCAGCATATCGTAGGGACCCAGCATGGTCGAAGCCTACTAGGGCCACGGGTAGTGTGAATGTGAAACCCGGGACCTCGGGATGAAAGCAAAGAAGGAAACAGTAGTGGGTTTTTAGTCAGTAAAAGTCTGACACTATCTCGCGTTTCGCCCAAGAGCTGAATTTGTCATTAGATGATTTTCCCACCTAAAAAAAAACTATATATGTACATATAGATACAAATATTGCAAGGTAAATACAACCTTGTCATGCGTTAATTCCAAAAATATAAATTCACAAGCGAGATATTTGTACTTGTTTATTTTTTTTTACCAATCAAACTGACGATATGTTTTATTTTTCAGTATCTGTGTTCATCGTATTAAAATAAAATGAAGTTCCTCTGGAAAAAATGTATGATCGGACTAAAGTTATGTGTAGTAAATCGCTGTTCAGCATTCAACATTCATGTCTCCCATTGTAATGCCCGATCAATATATACGATGCATACGCAACAATCCTCATACAACTGCTTATGTTACGAAGCGTAACAAGTTTAAAAATGAAAATAAAACTAAGAAAAGTTTCTTCGCCCCGAGCAAGTTGTAAGAGCCAACTGGAACTATTACAATCTCCAGACACAACGCACGAAGCATTTTCTTATAAGCACTACAAAATAAACAATACCTATTAAAACATAAAGAATGAAAACAAACGAAGCAATTTTTAAACAACGAACTCTGTTGTTCAAAACGTTCTTATAAGTAACCGACCTCATTTAATAGATAAAATAGTAATATTCTCTTAAATAAGGAAGTGATTTCCAGAATTATTATTCTCATTCCGCAATAGAGAACTTTTAACAAGAAAACTTTTCAATGTTCTTCGGCAACAATGTTCGAGGGAAGTTATTGTCGGCACCAGAGAATAAATTTTGATCACTCTATTAAATCGATCAGGGGACACCGCTTAAATAGGTACGTTTACCTGTTACCTTATTTAATTTTGTTCTTTGTAACTTTGGAATGAAAATGTAAATTTTTCCTATTTAGTATTTTAACTGAAACATAAGTAAGTACCCACTTTCTACTTTAAAAAGTTTACAAAGCATGCATCTACTACTATTTGTTTCATGTTGATTTTTTGTTGGAGGCATCGAGTGACATTACATTTTTTTTTTAATTTTTTGTATTAACATTGACATTTAGTTTTTTTTTATTACTATTTTTTTAATCTATGTTATTAATGTTGTGACTAATATGTAATTTTATTTTATTTATTTACCTTGCAATATCAGCATGTTTATATAAATTATTTTTAGTATTGTGGTTTTTAGGGTTTCTTACCTCAAAAGAAAAAATGGAACCCTTATAGGATCACTTTGTGGTCCGACTGTCTGTCTGTCTGTCAAGATCCTTATCTCAGGAACGCGTGGAGGTATAGAGTTGAAATTAAAACCATATACTCAGGTCAGGACCGCGTACCGGGAGACGTCCAGCGTTGGAAGGCCTCCCACAAGGTGGACCGACGACCTGGTGAGGGTCGCGGGAGTGCGGTGGATGCGAGACGCACAGGATCGACCGTTGTGGCGACGCTTGGGGGAGGCCTATGTCCAACAGTGGACGTCTTTCAGCTGAAATGATGATGATGACTCAGGTCTGTGGTCCTTTGAAGCTGTGAAAAACTCAAAATTAAAAGTTAGCGATAAAAAAAGATACGGCCGTTTATGTCGCAAAAAACGTATATTTCGACACTCTAAAGGAAATCAAAATTCATAGGTTCCCGTTGACCCAGAATCCTGAAATTTGGCATCAAGCAAGGTCTTATAGCACAGATGTAGGAATAAATCTGAAAACAGTAAATTTGACGTCACAAAAAAAAATGTGATTTTGAAAAATCGTCGAGACTCCATTCGAGAATTGAATTATTTACATCTTGGTAAGTTTGTACGGAATCCTCAGTGCGCGAGTCCGACTCGCACTTGCCAGTTTTTTAAATGTTGTGTTACACATTGTTCAATTTTTAACTTGTTCGACACAAATGTAAGTTGATGAAATGAATAAATAAATAAATTCTGGAGGCTGTAGAAGTTAGATAAACAGATATTCTATAGGGACAATGATTACCAAAATTTTCGAGATTGACATTGTTACTGAAATATCACGTGGTACAATGACTTTTGACACTTTCCACTAATACAATAACTCTTTGTTCCAGGTCCAGGGCTGGCAATGTCTACGAATACGAAAAAAATTAACTTACGGCGTCGACAGATATTAAAAAATACCGATTAATAGCGCTAGTTAACATAAACGCTGAAAACAAAAAAAAAGTAAAAAGGTTTGGTACACTTTGAAATGTACATCTTTTATTTTACTAATCTAAAAATTTGAATTTTTTCTTCTTTCATTTGATACCCGACACAAAATTATAGTGAAAATTAAACCAAGCTGGTTTAATTTTTAAATCTGGCTTTGGATGTTTTTAAGTTCTTTTGTGTTTTTTATTTATACAATGTAGCCAATGTCCTGTCCGATCTGGGTTGACAATCTTGACGTAATTAACGATCGTGTAGATAATGTAGCTAGGAAGCAAAATTTTGTATCCTTAAATATATTGACAAGTCGATTTAATTGTTACAAAAGGTAAAATTATTAATTTAAAATATAAGTAAGCTATAGCTTCCTCTTCAAGTTAAGATTTACGTTTTTTTTATTTTCTATAATCATCATCATCATTTTAGCCGTAAGACGTCCACTGTTGGACATAGGCCTCCCCCAAGCGTCTCCACAACGACCGATCCTGTGCGTCTCACATCCACCGCACTCCCGCGACCCTCACCAGGTTGTCGGTCCACCTTGTGGGAGGCCTTCCAACGCTGCGTTTTCCGGTACGTGGTCACCTTGTGTATTTTCTCAAATACACAAATCGTAACACTTTGTTTATTTTTCTTTTTTTTGCAGGTTCTAAAATATGTTCGTATTTATATATATACAAAATTATATACAAAAACACTTAACTAATTAAAACTATATATATACACTAAAGGCTACTCCTAACTAAAATATGGCGTCATAAAACTCCTCCGCATCGCTGTCGACTGGAAGTGTGCCCAAAAGGCTGGCGGCATTGCCACGGCACTGCTTAATCTCTGACCGAGGTAAAAGCCAGCCCTTGGGTCACGCGAACTGTCAACTATTTCTATTGACTGGTAATTTAGCGATTGGTAGCTAATGTCAGTTTCGCTATCAATATAGAGACTGCTGGCCCAGGTACATGCAAACCAAATGTAACAATAACAAAGCTCTCCAAGTAGTTTCAACTTCAACTATACGTGACCTAAAATTGTACACAATTAGATATTCAAAATTCATTGCAACCACCAGTGCGGAACGTCGTAAGGTGCAAAGTTGGTCAATATAACTTAGTTCAGACTTCCTTTGTTTATATCGTTTGCCTTGTTTTACTGAGAATTTCCGAATGTAGGTAAATTGCAAAGTTGTTCTGCGGTGCAGTGTGATATGGTACTCGTAGGTGTGTGTTTTGATAGTAGTACAACTAAGTGCATTTGGAAAGTACAGTAAGGATAGCATATGAAAGAATACCCACTCATATGTACGTTCTTTTGCCTTGTGATCTAGGAGCCCGAGTTTTCCTTTCAAAACCCATGGCCCCAGTAGGCTTCGACCCTGCTGGACACCTACGGTTTTGCTGACATCTCCTTGAGGCGCGCATGGAACACTACACGCCGTCGACGACTCGGGTTCGGTATGGACTGTTACCAGACGGCCGGACAGCGAGCTACCCGTTGCTCGCCGTCCGCAAACCGACGCGTACGGTGGCTGGAAATCGGAATCGGGATCCCGGTGGCTGGGGCGTGAGGGCCGTTCCCTCACGCGTGCGACCGCCTCCTTCGCTAGCATTACTGCTTCGTAGAAGGAGGCGGCTGCCTGCCATTCCTCCTCGCTCCGGACCATGGCCTGTACCAGGGCCCGGCGCGAGTGGTCGTTGCCGCTAATAGCCCCGCAACTTACCATGTCTGGTGAGGACTTGCGTCATGCGGAAGGTGAGGACGCCGTGACGTCTTTCCAGCCATTCCTCAAAGAGAGGACTTACGATATTAATTCAAAGGCTCAGGTCAGAATATAAATAGATTGGGTTGCGGAATGGTTTGAAAGATTCACCGCAGATCTGGAATGCAAAGGGTGACTGAAGGAACACGGGTGGGTGATGACTAAACCTAGTCCTCCCAATAAAAGGCATAATTGGTTAAATACCTAGGACGAATCACATTTTACAACATCTATCAGAAGCTCCAGATATGATAGGACTTATTAGGTAGGTACCTACTTAGAGAAATATGTAGGACGATATTCAAAATTTTTCTTCGAATAAAAATCTCACACCGGCCTGGAGTCACAGGCGGAACTATCTTCAATCTAGGCTAAATAGAATAGAAATACTTTTTTTCGGGACAGACACAGCACAACGGTTACAAACACAAAGTAAAAAGAACAAAAGTACAGAATGCGCCGAGCGTGCCCGTAGCGAAAGGGTGACCACCTCACCATTTGCTGGGCGTCAGATACCCAGCGCTGGTTTTCAGTTGACACCCCGCAGTGACGCACAGACGTGGGTAAACAAAATATATAATTGAACTAAATATTGATATTTGAATTGACATAAATTGGCATATTAACATTACTATGCCAATAAATTGGGTTTTTAGAGATAACATATTCCAAAGAGAATGGTACTGATATTTATCAACAGAACACTTAATAAGAACGCGCGTGACTGCTGTGAACGACCCTTTATCAACGATTCCCAAAAGGTATGGTAAAGTAATTCTTAATCACTTTCCCTATCCTTTTAATATTATCTTACTAGCTTCTAGCAGCGGCGGTGAAAGTAGAAAATTATTAGAAGACAACTTACTGCCGTAATAAAAAGTATCCTATATCCTATTCTAGGATATGGTCTACCCGAGTTTTTCCAAAATTGATACAAATCCGTTCAGATGTTAGAATAGAATAGAATAGAATCGTTTATTTCTGAGTACATGGTATATGAAGATCTTAATATTAGACGGAATCACATATAGTACCTTTGCCGGTGTAGAAATATTAAATGAGTATCTAATTTGCAAATTCAAATAATTATAGTTCACGCAATGTTAAGTAAAATTAAAATAATAATTATAATAATCCCGGGAGAATTCTTGTTCTTCATCTCCGGCTTGCCTTTATTGGCCGGCCGTAGTGAACACTGACGAGGAACTGAGCTCCCACCTCTCTCTTGCCTTTATTGGCTGGCTTGAGTGGAGATTCGCAAGAGCAAACGTGCTCGGGAGAAGGATGTATAATCCAGTAAGGTGCTGGTAGGGATCTTGACCGTACTTCCGGGATTGTCCTGATAGCCGTGGTATACTTCTCCACTCCTCAAGCACCTCAGGATATGTTGCCCTCTTGTTGCTACGTCACTTCGTGCTAGCGGCCGTTTTTGGGGGCCCATTTATTGAGTGTGCAAGTCACCCCCTGCCTTTTTTCGATGCATATTAATAACGTTGTTCAGGCAGGGGCCATAGTCTTGACATAGTTCCATGTTACCAGTCCACTTAAGACTCCAAAAACCATAGCCCTATTATCTTTGTTCTCCATATGTCGCAACAGTTTTTCAATAACCGGGGGTTGTCCTTGGGTGCACTAGCATAGCGCGTACAGGGATAATCGTCGGTTGGTATCATGTTCCATTATAATTGTCTAAAGGGCCTCTGCGAGTTGGCTTCGGCTCCTCGTACGCCTTCCAAAGGTCCAGGACCTCAGGGTCCTGAGATAAATAAAATAAAAATAAAAAATTATAATAATAGTGGCAGTTTTAAATGAATATGAGTAACTTTATGGACCACGTATTTCTTTGCAGACATAATTAAAAAATGACTAATGATTTCAATGTTAACTATTTTTAACCGACTTCAAAAAGGAGGAGGTTATATGTTCGGTTGAATGTATGTTTTTTTTTTTTTTTTATGTATGTTCACCGATTTCTCGGTCAGTTGTGGACCGATTATGAAATTTTTTTTTTGATTGCAAGGTTATGCTTCCGAATTGGTCCCATAGAAATATTGTTATGATCTGATCATGAACTTCGAAGATATGAAACAGAACTCCTCATAGGATCACAGCAGAACCGTCGTAACAAGTAAAATTGTTTTGTTTATACGTGTAGTCGATGACTGACTGAAAGTAGAGGGGGAATATATTGAACTGATCTGATGATGAAGCCTGAAGTTAGGCACCGGAACTCTGTAATAAATTAATGTAATCTAACCGTGTTTGGGATTATTAGAATTGTCATGAGATGCACTCTGGCTATAAGGTATTTAAGTTTGGCTGAGGGGTACTTATTAGTGGTGGTACCATAACTAAAAAGTGTAAAATAAAAACTTTTTACAAAAAAAATACAACCGACTTCAAAGTAAAAAAAAACACTGAAAAGTGCAAAATAACTTTAATTTCGGAAGTCGGTGTTAAATAACGAAGAGACAAAACTATTATAATAAAAACACCGACTTCCGAAATTAAAGTTATTTTGCACTTTTCAGTGTTTTTTTTTACTTTGAAGTCGGTTGTATTTTTTTTGTAAAAAGTTTTTATATATAATGTAATATGTTTGAGCGTAAAGGAGTAACCAACACATATACTGACATACATTCAAACTTTTACCTTTATAATATTAGTTTTACCTACATACAGACACAACCAATACTTATACGATTGTGTGAGGCACGAATAAAGATTTTTTCTTTCTTTCTTTCTTTACATACCTACGTACATACAAACGTTTACCGATCGATGACCGGTAATGAGGGAATAACTCAAATGAGAACAAACAACCACCCCGTAAGATCTACTCAACACCCCGGACCAACGTCCTAATGACAAATAGTTACATTCTGTTTCACCAAGACAATGGACATTGACGAAATATCGTGTTCAACCATCAAAAAGCCGGGCACCACCACAAGACGGCGGATTGCTTGCAGCCACTAGGAAATGACTAGGAAATTGCTCCATTATGCTTGCAAGTCGTGAGCTGCATTCGAATTACTTCTTTGCTGGTAATTTTGCATAGTATGAGCGACGATTGCGCTTAAAAGCATCTACGCACGATGGGGAGTCTTGGGAGACATAATGGCGTGCAATTCCGGATTATGGCCACCATATTTTAGTTTGTAGATATGGAAGGACGATTTTATGTTGATGTATTTGTATGCTGCTATATGCGCACGTGATAAAATTATTAAATGTTTTCGTAATTTCGGTTTCGTCTGTTATTTACCACTTGAGATTTGATATCTATACATATATATAAAAGAAAGTCGTGTTAGTTACACTATTTATAACTCAAGAACGGCTGAACCGATTTGGCTGAAAGTTGGTGGGGAGGTAGCTTAGAACCAGGAGACGGACATAGGATACTTTTTTTTTGAGTGGGGTTGAGTAGGGTAGAGTAGGGTAGAGTAGGGTAGAGTAGGGTAGAGTAGGGTAGAGTAGGGTAGAGTAGGGTAGAGTAGGGTAGAGTAGGGTAGAGTAGGGTAGAGTAGGGTAGAGTAGGGTAGAGTAGGATAGAGTAGGGTAGAGTAGGGTAGAGTAGGGTAGAGTAGGGTAGAGTAGGGTAGAGTAGGATATAGTAGTCAGTTGACGGGAGCGAAGCCGCGGGCAAAAGCTAGTTGTGAAATAAAAAGTAGCTTTAACTTAACAATCATTGCCAAGATAATATAACCTGGCTACATAATGTACAAATGTCAAATGATTATCTCTGATTATAAAAAGTGTTGCATGTTTTTTTCCATTTCATAAGTAAGTAGTGCGGTACCGCAACCGATATTTACCTAACGACCGAAAAATAGTCATTAAAAATTTTTGCAACTAATTATGGCCAGCTTTTATTTCCCGAGGGCAATTCGACAGATGCAAATGTCTAACTCATGACACTTTATTACAACTTTACTAATACTATTATTATATTATCTTTTATTGCTTTTAATAATGTTTTTAATGTAACTTATTTGTAATAATTTGTTGGCTATAATATAATATTCTATGAATATATATTATTATATATATAGGCTATAATATAATATTTTCGACGATACAATCCAAATGACATATTTTGCCTTTGACTTTAATAAAATGTGAAATGTAACCGCTCTATCGCTGAAGTCTTTCTTCTACTGAACTTTGGACTTCGCTTATTTTAAAAGTTTTACTATTTTTCTAATACATGCCCCTTTACCTGTGCCCAACAACGACAACGCTTTGAAACACAGAACACATTCGATTCCTTAGCAGGCAAAGTAACGAATGCAAAATAAAATGGCAGCCACAAAAAAATAAGGAAAAGTCAGAGTATGAAAAATTATAATGTTCCTATTAGCAAAACTACTTTTTTTTAAATTAACTTTCTTGTCTGGCTCAGTATTCGGCAATAACAATGCCGTCCACTAAAGCTGTCATTAGATCGCTACGTGAACAGGTAACAGGGCACGTAACGCTCGATGGAAGGTGGAATATGGTCTACGGAGAGACGCCGCTCAAACGCTGAAAATCAGAACCGTCCGAGAAACCCCACCAGGGTAGATTATCTTTGCTGCATCCAACCTGCTTGCGGAGTCTGTTTAAAGTTTTCCAGGTTGGCCATAGCAAGGCTAGACGAAATCATCCAGAGGTTTGCATCTCCCGCCAAAGGTCGCATCTATCGGAGGCCTTTACGAGATTTTACGACTTTTAAGTCTCTGGGGCACCGAGCTGTAATAGCGCATTGGTTGGCGTGGGTCGTTCTATTGTTTTGTCTTTTTTATGTGGCTGGCCAGACAGCCCTGTCGTTTTCTGTTTCAGTGTGCAACCACCGCCAATTAGTGGATACGTTGGAAATTCGGCACTCTCAATAAGCCATAAGTATTTTCTATCCACTAAGTTCACGATAAAAAAAATTTTTTTTTTGAACATTTACAATAATTAAAAAATAAAGGTTGTCTGTAAGAAATTGCCCTGTGCGATAAGACCACCCATTGTACACTTATTTTTAATTATGTTTGTCCTTATTTTTGTTTATGTGGTGTACAATAAAGAATATAATAATAATTATAATTTTGAATTTTTTTTAGACTGCACAAAAAAATACTATTGTAATTTGGTCCTATAAACAAGGTTAAATCATTAAAATTTCCGGTATTATAAAATAGGAGACATCACTTTAATTAAAAAGCTGACTATTTCTGGAGTTTAACATTTGCACAAGCCAAATCGTTATCCCGAATTAAAAATGGACCTCACTTATTTGATTTTTCAACCTCACCTGCCTACCAAGGCGTATAGGTTGTATTATGTACTTACCGACCATGAAGAGTATCCTAACCAAATTATAATTCGCTCACACAATGCACATTCATGAGTGTTATTATTCCGGTTTGCTTTCAATGTCGTTTTCAAGCCAAATAAAACTTTATTGAACAATAATACGGTGCTATTATTACTCATTGATTTTTAATTAAAACACCATGCAAATATATCGACAGTACGGTGGACGTATCGCCACTGATGCCGTGGACTTTAAATTTTGCATTATCTGCATACAGGGTTGACTACAACAACAATTACAAGTTTTTCTTTATAGGTTAACATTTAACCACTATCTCAGGATGGTATTTGATGACGTGGTTGACGATAGAGTACACCTGCTTTGCACTTGCATCTCAAGTTATAGCTATCAGGAAACAAATCTATTTTGTGTAGTTTATGTAATCATAAGTGTTAGTTATGTATTGTGAAAAAGTGACGATGAGGCTGTTGCCGAGCAAAATGGCGGTAAAAACTAGTATTTTGATAAAAACATCTCAGAAGTTCATGAAGCAGTCTTTATTGTCGATGTGGTGTTCGATAACCCTATTAATGCTACGTATAAAATCGTGTCAGTTCATTTGGCTCCCGCATCCATACCTACCGTGTAACAAATTACTCCAGTTAACGAGACATACATCTGACTACAAGCTGTCTGATGTTATAACAAGAGCCAAATTATTTTCCATTGTAATCACTTTTTCATAGATTATATCCAGCATGATTCAATACAATATATCAGTTTTAACCGCTATATTGTATAGAAAATCAGTCTGAAAATAAAAGAAAGAAAAACATTTTATTTGCAGGTAATGACGCAATCTGAAGGCTGGTTTACAAATTATAAACATTCTATACGGAAAATATCCGCCACGTCCGCGCAAAACGACCGAATGCTCAGCATAATGCTGTGGCCACACGCATAGTGCGACAAGTCAGTGGGCTGGTGGGTAGAAATAGCTACATTATCATCCGTAATCAAGGTTTAGGATCAGGTTGGGTATATTGACGCAGAATCGAAGCGCAAATTTTCATTAATGGAATAGAATAGAATATAATATTGATTTATTTGCTCAGAATGCAGGTATTTACAATAAGGTGATAAAATAATATTAAAGTATCCTTGTACATTCTACCATTTTGGCATGCAAACATTGATGTTTTTTGATTGGAGACGCAAGTGTATGCGTTGACCTGCAGGCATCGTCATAATACAAATCATCTCACCGATTTCTGTTGGCGCAACGTCGCAATAGAGTTTCTACATGCTACAGCTAGGGGTTGGTGGTGTTGGGTCTCGTGTCTCGAAGTCCCGGAACTTTTCGTAATTTTAGTTGCATCGAGTCCCGGGACTTTCGGGTCGAGACTCGAGACGAGACAAGATTGTCGAAATTGTTAATTATTAGATACTAGAATTACTAGATAACAGTAGAGTTATTAAGAATTAGTATGATTAAACTAAGTTTGTTTTATAACTTTAAGACTGATTAACGTAATAGTTATTAAGATTTAACTTACTGTTAAATCTTAATCTTAAAAAATGCCGTTTTAGGGTTCCGTACCCTAAGGGTAATATGAGACCCTATTACTAAGACTTCGCTGTCCGTCCCACTGTATGTCTGTCTATCGGTCTGTTCCCAGGCTATATCACATGAAGCGTGATAGGTAGTCAGTTGAAATTTTCACAGATGATGTATTTTTGCTGCAGCTATAACAACAAATACTAAAAACAGAATAAAATAAATATTTAAGTGGCTCCCATACAACAAACGTGTTTTTTTTTTTTGCGGTTTTTTGCTACGTTCGGTACGGAACCCTTTGTGCGCGAGTCCGACTCCCACTTGGCCGGTTTTTTTAAATACGTTTCACGAAAAATTAACTCAATTAAAATTCTTCAAAAATAGTCTCCTCTTGAACAAAAAAAATCTTAAAGTCAAAGACCCGGAAATTCCCGGAATTTTGATTGTAGGCTGTCTCGTGTCCCGGGACTTTGAAATTGTCGGGAATTCCCAAACCCTAGCTACAGCATGCTACATTCCGTAGCATTGCGCCGTAGCTATCTATGCGTAGCCTGCTACAGTCCATAGCATCGCGTTGTAGCGGTCTATGCGTAGAATGTTACACATGCTACAGTCCGTAGCATCGCGTCGTAGCGGTCTATGCGTAGAATGTTACACATGCTACAGTCTGTAGCATCGCGTCGTAGCGGTCTATGCGTAACTGTAGCTGTCATAGCATTTTACACGTAACAGTAGGCGTCATCGTAGCGGTCTATGCGTCTCTAAAAAAAGTGCTACTTATCATTATATGCGTTCAAAGGATGTGAATGGCGTTATCGAGCCTATGTACTTGTTCAATAGTACCATATTTTTGCCTAAAACCAAACTGTATAGGGGGTTATTTCCTTAATCATTATTTGGATATACTCGTACTTTGGATATTAGCAAACTGATGTGTCCGTATGATTTAACATCATCTAACCTTTTACCAGGTTTAGAATCCATTATGACCTGTTCCACTTTCCATTACCACGCTATCGGTGATCATCCCAAGATAAAATTACAAATGTATGTATGCTAAGGAAAGCACAACCTCTTTGGGCAATTCAAATAGGATTCTCAAAGTTATTAGATCATATTATTATCCTGGAGTTGTTAACAATATGAATCGAATCTTAATGCAATACTCTTTTAGATTTTTAATAACCTTTTTTTTAATTTTGCAAGCATTATATCGTCTCGCATCTCTTTGTTTTCTATGCAGTCCGACAGGGACCACACTTTAGGTCATACCACGGTGACAAAGTTACCTACACAATAGCTTTTTGATTTCAGGCTCAACAATTATTACAAAGGAGCAAGGAGTAAGAAGCAATGTTAGCTTAGAGGTAAGGCCCTAAGAAGATGTCAGCAAACCGTAGGGGCGCAGCTGCAGGGTCGAAGCCTACTGGGGTCATGACTTCTGAATGGAAAACCCGACCCTGGAATGAAAGGCAACGAAGGAACTAGGAGTGGGTTTTAGTCAGTAAAATCTGACAAGCCCTCTCACTCCGCTCAAGGGCGGGAGATGCCATTAGATGATTTCCCACCTAAAAAAAAAGAGGTAACTGCCCTGACTTACAAGTTGTACATTATTCGTCCAAACCTAGGCAGGCGGTTTGACGGTGCGTACTGTTCCACGCGCGCCTCAAGGAGATGTCAGCAAACCGTAGGGGCCAAGGGTCTGCTTCTGAAAGGAAGACTCGGCTCTGGTATCAAAGGCAACAAAGGAACAGCAGTGGGTTTTTAGTCAGTAAAAGTCTGACACACCCTCCAGCTTCGCCTAAGAGCGGGGGATGTCGTCGGAAGATTATTCCACAGAAAAAAAAGGCATGCACTTTACTTTGTAATTTATTTCATCATCACTGCTTTCAAAACGTTAACGGAAAACATTTTGAGAAAATTGACATGTCCTAGAACCAAAAATTCAAAGATATGTGACATCTACCAACCTGCACTAGGCCCGCGTGTTGGATTACGGCCCACTCCCTTTCCTAGAAAGGTCTGTATTGGCCTGACTCCCAGCAGCGGGAACACTATAATAAGTCTGATTATGCTTATATCGACGCTGGAAAGCGATTTTGTCGTATCTCGAAAAATGGGATTTTCTTTTTATTGCATTTTTGAATTAAGAAAAAAATACTGCGTCGGATGGTCTGATCAACGTTTTCCTAGGACGTTTTTTTTTATGATACGACGTTGACTTTTTCTTAACTTTTTTAACAAAACATGCTTCAAAATGCTGTAAATACCATAAAATCAACAATTTTGAAATGGTAAATAGATACAACAAAAATGTTATATTTTTTTTTTCCATGTCAAGATACACGGTCCTCCTTTACATACTACGAAAGACTTACAGCATTAGGTATATGTCACAAAATAATACTTTATTGAGATACAGCAATTTCGCCGACTCAGTACTTTATTCCAGCTTGAGATACTACAATTCTATCGCTCGGGTTTTGAATGAGCTTTAGACTTACTACGTTTCATTACATTTCATTCTACACATTTATAATAAATATTATCCATAAATCATTTATAATAGCGTTGAAATTTGCGAAAAATTCTAATTACGCTTAAGAAGCATACCCCACCCCCGTGTCTTCCCTTCGATACGCCGTATCCCGATTGTATCGCAGTTGATGTGCGAGCGCACAATCTAGAACATGAATATGTAGTCTGCGAAATTCGGGTGTGTTTTACGTGTTCAACTAAAGTGAATTCTAGGTAAGTCATGTTATTTAGCCATTTTATTTACTTTATCTATCTATACTTATAATATAATAAAGCTTAGTAGTTTTTTTTTGTTGGTTTGTTTGTTTAAACGCGCTAATCTCTGGGACTACCAGTCCGATTGGAATAATTCTTTTTGTATAAATGATAGCCAGATTCGTGAGAAATAGTATATAACATCACGCTCCGATCGACGAGAGTGGATCTGGCTCCAGGCAAATTTTAGCAGCATTGAACTTGACCAGATTGACATCGACCCAACCGTATACTGCCTTCTTTTTCTTCTTAGCGTATCGATGGCAAAACTAGTTAAATTCCTTGCCTGGCCCAGAATTCGGCCACGGCAATGCCGTCCGTTGATACTGCCTTTAAGGACAAGTTCAAGCGTTCAACCATAGCCTCTCGGAAAGATTGGATTTGTGAACCACTAGCGCGCACATCGGACACGTATCTCTCAGCAACAGTGCTATTGTCAGCATACTCAAAGGTACCGGGTTTAAGTAAGTCGTTTATGTGCAGCAAGCGTGTTGCCGAGAGTACCGATCTCTGAGGGAACCTGGCATTAATATCCATTTGACCGGACGAGCAGCCATCAACAACCACTCGGATGGATCGCCCCCTCAAGAAGTCTGCGATCCAGTCACACAGACCAGTGGGCAAATCAAAGGAAGGAAGCTTAGCAAGAAGGCTATCGTGCCAGACCCTGTCGAAGGCCTTCGAGATATGGATGGCCTCGCTCCAGATGTGAATGGCATACGCTAGAAGATCTCCAGTTGACCGATTTCGGCGAAAGTCGTATTGACGATCACTGAGGATGTCGTTAGCTTCTAGGTATGCCAGGAGCTTATTATTGATCACTCGATCCATATTCCTATATAGAATGGACGTTACCAAGATAGGTCTGTAATTAGCAGGGTCAGCCCAACTACCCTTCTTTGGACACGGGTTGTACGTTAGCTTGCTTCCAAGCCATCAGTACTTTTCCAGCCTCAAACGAAAGACGAAATAGGCGTGTCAAGATCGGAGACAGTTCAGGCGCACAAGTTTTTAAAACAATTGTCGGTATCCCATCGGGACCGCTGGCTTTGTTCACGTCAAGGTTACGTAGCACCCTACGGACGTCCTTCTGATGGATGCGTATGTCTGCCATAGTCGTCTCGCATCGCTCAGGAAAGGCAAGGAGCCGCGCGTTGTCAGAATCAAGATGTGAAGATTCCGCAAAAAGAGAGGCAAATAGATTTGCTTTCTCCTCAGCGGTGTGGGCCAGCGACCCATCGGGTTTCAGCAGTGGTGGTAATGAGGGACGGCAGAAGTTCGATTCAACCGATTTAGCCAGGGACCAAAACGCTTTACTACCTGCTGGGTATAAAGCAGGTTTGTTCCCAATTCGGCTAATGTGGTTAAACCGAGACCTTCGCATCACCTTTTTGCAGGATGTGGCAGCCCTATTATAGGCTCTCCTCTTTTGACTCACGCCATTAGCCCTGCGCATAGGAGCGTCGACCCATGTATGGTATGCCGCGTGTTTTAGAGCTTCATCGCGATTTCATTCAGCACCAAACCAAGGTCGAACTTTGTCAGGGAATGTAATATTCTATCCCCCGCCGCAACACATCCGACACTGCGTCCACGTACAACGAAGAATCAGCAGAAGAGAACCAAGTAGGCTGCCAAGGATAACATGCGAAAAAAGATCGCATACCATCTCAATCTGCTGACTTGTATCGTCAAACCCGCCGGGTGCCTCTTGGGCTGGGATCGGGCAGGGAACAGACGGATACAGATTTCACCAGACAATGGTCGGCACTACCAATTGATGAAGATACCGACACTCTTGTAGCAAGAGTACCGGTCCGGATCTGTAGTCAGCAGAAGGTCCAAGCAATTGGCCATGTATGAGTCAACATCCGGCACTCTTGTAGCCCCCTGAACCATCTGGGTGAGATTCGCGTCTCTCGCCCAGCGTGGACTGTGCACTGGTATGGGAAGAGTCACTCCTGATGGTGGGCATTAAAATCCCGTAGTATCACCAATTGGGCAGAAGGGTACCGCTGCTGAGCCACATCCGCTGCCTCACCAATGTGCTGTGTGAGCCTGGTAGTCTTTTGATCACCGCTGTACGAACAGTAGACACAAGCTTAGACAATTTGATCTATGTCAGTGTCCACCACAGCCCAAGCGTGGAGTACCTGGAGTCCTCAAGATTGCGGAGACGCCGATAGCAGATTTCGTCCCGGGCGTACATACATACACCCGCGCGTGCATACATACACCCGCGCGTGCCTCGGATCCCGCTACCCTCCGCGACTAGTCTCCCGGTACGTCCACATCAGTGTAAGCCTGGTCGGTCTGCCTGCAATGGAACCACTACTTCGACCCAACTCCTCTAAATTGGCTACAGTGAGCATCGTACCGGAACACGGCTAGGCCGGTACGTCTTTGCTCAGTGGGTGGTCGCAGACCATCGGTCAAGACCTGTCACCAGTTAGTTTCACCTGATTAGCTTCACCCGGGGACCACGTATAGGGACTTACAATGAGTATTCTCCTTCGGACGAAGGTGACTCAGCCCCTAAATTTTACTAACTTTAATAGTATTTTTTTTTTCGAATTGATTCTTTTTTTCTCTAATCTATCTAAGAAACTTGTACCTAAGCAATTCATAATTATGTTTTTTTTTAATAATTTTGCGTTACATTTGATAGATATTTCGTCCAAAATATCGCTCAAGATATTTTTTATAGTTGAGAATGTCGCCATCAGTAAACTTTATTGCTTTCTAATTTTGAGACTGATTAAATTTTTATTTGAATACGTAATAATTATAACTAGGTCAAACATTATTTCCTAAATAACATTGTTTAAATAAACATACAGCATTTAATTAAACATAATAATTTGTTTTATTTGTATTTAAAACAAAATTCAAGATTAACTTCTAAAAAGAATGTGAAGTACAACGAAATGCGAGGACTCACAAATTTACTTCTTATTACATACATCATAATCGTTATCTAAAATTTTAAAGCTACTTTGTTGTGCCTTATGTTACAACTACCAAGATACAGCAATATTGATGCTTCAAATTGAAATACCAATTGCTGTAACTAATATAAAACTCATGTTAAACTTACTTTAGAATCCTATCTTTAATGCCATCTGATAAATTTCATTATAAGAAATACCTGTTCCAAAAATTACCTCTCGGATTCAACTAGTTTACGAGTTATGAATTTTTTAAACAGTTTTTTGGTTCTGGTGTAAAGTTCAACTTTTCGAGATACTACAAGATCGCTTTCTTGCGTCGATATGCTAATTGTTACAGCCTTTGGTTTCACTGTATGTTTTATTTCTTATCATCATCGTCATCATCATCATCATTTCAGTCGAAAGACGTCTACTGTTGGACATAAGCCTCCAAGTGTCGCCTTAATGACCGGTCCTGTGCGTCTCGCATCCATCGGATTCCTGTGACCCGCACCAGGGGGTTTATTTCTCTTCAATAATATGAAATTGATTTTTATTTAATGTTTACTTAAAACTAACTAGATAAATAAATAAATACAAACAACGTAAACACGTTAAACTTTTTTCTTTTTTTTTTCCACAACGCCGTCTAGTCCCAAGCTAAGCAGAGCTTGTGTTATTAGTACTAGACAACTGATAAACATACTTATATATTTCTAAATACATACATATTACAGATAAATTACACCCAGACACAGAACAAATGATCACACTCATCACACAAACATTTGTCCTGGGTGGGAATCGAACCCACGACCTCCAGCATAGCAGTCAGGGTCACTGACCACTAGACCAACAGGCCAGTCAGAAACTGTATACCATTGACGCCGTCTCTACTTATTACAGTACACTTCCTAGCTTTGAACTAACAACCAAAGCTTTAATAGTTCATTTTGATTATTAAGTCAAAATATATCCTATAAATACAGTATTAATTGAGACAAGAGTTTCTATTAATAGTCTGTTGAACAGTCGCGTCGACTTAAATATGTATGGCATTTCCGTCATACTTGAGAAATTCAAACGTTCACAAAGTAAATGGGTTTTGTTGGCAAAACTAATGAAGCAGAAATTGCGTAGTACTTACATTTATTATCAATTAAATTAGTACATTAATTTTTGGGTGGATTAGAGAGCTTCCTTTTTGTAAATGATGTTTAAGTAAAACGATTGATTGAAAGACTGAATATCTCATATTACCATTATATTAAGTGCCTAATAAGTACCTAAGAGAATTTGGTTCCTGATATATATTTGTTTGATATTAAAAAAATCTTAATTTTGCTTTAAGTTGACTCTTAACATCTGCATTGTAAAATATATCTTCGAACGAAGCTTGCAGTATAATAGATGATCAAACGAACTTAAATGTGATGTTCGATCATTATTATACGTAGCTTCGTTCGAAGATATAGGGAACCCTCCCTACCCTACCCAGCAAAACTAAGATTTATCTCTAACTCTGAAAGAATGACATATGACATGACTGTCAGATATTCGCGGGATTCGGTGCGTTTTGTTTTTTGCTTCAAGGGCTAAAGTCTAAAGAAGCGTTTGGTTCGCCGAGTATACCCGGAAAGCTGACTTAGATAGACTTCCTAGGGACCTAAATATCGACTTGTTCTGCACCAATGTGACGATCTCACGACGGCAAATAGCACAGACTTTTTAATGATAGTTAACTTCTCTCGTTACTAATTAATTAACTTGTATGCACTTTCTTTTTACCGCTTTTTTATCTATGTTTGGAGGCTTGTCATTAGCAATTTGGTATTATTACACTCTTTATATCATTGGTGTGTTAGTCAGTAAGCCTTTTATAAATTAAAATAAATAATAAAATAAGGGTATATGTTTTAATGAACATTTAATTGGCTTACTACTTCCAAGCGAGTACTAATATTTGAAAAAAATACCTGAAGGATAAGATGTTAGTTGCAAAACTAAAAAAAACTGTTGTCCATACTAATATATTAAAAAGCATAGCCAATAATAATCAAAGAAACGCAAACTAACTCCATCCTGCCATACAAAAGAAATATGACCTCTTTCGCTCCTTTTATTCATAACCGCGATCTAAAAGCAAATGTAATAACTCGCTGCTACCAGCCAATAATACACTGGGAATGAAGGGTACGCACGAACAAAGAGCCGACTAACCCGACATAGCCCGCAGGAGGGGGTTAAGTGTACTACCAGCACTAATCGCCGACAAGTGCCTCTTTAGAAGATTCCAAGTGTTCTTTCGAAGGATCACTATTGCCGGAGAAACACGTCCCGATGTTAGATAATGAATTTTCCCCTAATTGGATTAGCGTATTGAGCCCAAGTGGTTCTACTATAAACGTTTGTTTGTGTAATCTAGAATGCATATAATTTCGGTTTCGGGTCTAATTAGGGTTTAGCATTGTATTAAGGAGTATCGTTATATTATAGTAAATTGCGGTTCCTTTAATTCCTAAGTAATTGATTGGTCTATAGGGTTTTCTTGAACGTGTATGTTGGAAAGTTTAAATTATAAATGATATTAAATTTTTTGATGACGCTTAAAATTAAGGCACGTTAAGGCGTTATATTTGCAGTGAAAAATATCTTCTTTTTAGGTTTTGAAACAAAACTAAAAACAAAAATATATTAATAAATTGTGGTGAAAATTCAGAATGTCAGTGTTCCCATTAAATAAGACATATTTAATGGAAACACTGACATTCTGAGGGCCTGAAGGTAAAACTAAAACGAATTATATGTTAACATGCATATTTTTCATGCGTCTAAAACTGTTTTGGTTAGCTACATTTCTGTTCTTGTGTAAAGAACCGTGAAAGGTCTATTAGCATACACATATGAATATTCACCAAGCCAAACACAAACGCCTTTAAGTCGTTTAAAAAGTCGCCTGTCTTTTCCTGCGTAGATAAAAATAAGATAAAATATAAACAAAATTTTCTGCCAGGCCAATATACATCTTATTAATCTGAGGCAAAAGTTTGTTTCTCCCCTGTCGACTTTGACGTGTCTGTAAATACGTCTTTTGAACTTTGAATAATAATAGGCGAAA